>CM076096.1:11986865-13333537 GCA_038088585.1 Chrysina gloriosa
CCAGGCACAGTCGCTATTTTCGGCATTTTTGCTATTATAATTAATAACAACCCACAAGTTTACACTTCGAAAAACCAACGTAAAATGACGTTTAAAATAAATAAGATTGCTTTCGAATACGGGAATAAATTCCTCCGAATAACAAAGAAACACCTGTGCCCCTAAGTTACTGGTAAAATGTATTTTTGTATTTATTTAGAAGTTTCAGGAATTAGCCTTTCCTTGAATTCTGTCCCGGCCTAGATGTATGGGAACAGCATTAATACAGTTTTGGAAGCGCTTATCGGAAAAGTATCGAGAAGAGGCTTCATAGAATGCTATTTTTAATTTAAAGAGGGCTGTTTAACTCTTTGTTTGTTACAACCACGACATATTTTTAGTAATGCCTATCCTATAATAAATTACATCCAATAAATAAATAAAACTCGGATAATTCAAATATGCTGAATTACTACAAAATATGCAAATAATATACAAAATGCATATATTATGCAAATATGCAAACTGCATATTATCCGGCCTTTAGTAATAACTGACTAAAATTTTAAACAAAAAGGATAAAAGATTATCACATTTCGTTATTTCTTTATTAATAATATGTTGGGCCTCCCTATTAGTTTCACATTCCCTCACTCTTCGTGGCATTTATTCCAGTAGGTAATTGATGTCTTCTTGGGATATGGCAAGTAACTCTGAATTCACACCGGAGTACGTGTGTTTGGGGAGGATGTTGTATATTTAATAATGACAACTGTGTATAGTATTGAAGTACTTATTATTTCACTCGAACGATCACACGATACAATACTCCATGTTGGAACATCTCAAATTGCACCAACCTCTACATGTAACTAATACTTATACTTATTTATACATACATATGTATATAACATCTCCTCCAGGTAACCCATGTTCGCGTCCGGGTCTATCATGTGTTATTTCGTATAACGTTTTTGAAATCGTCAAGATCAGGATTAAATGTAGGAGGCGGATAAATGTCGAAGACCTCTTCAATTTCTTCGAATGCTGCTTCTTTCTGTCTGTACTAAATAAGATCTTGGACTTGGGTGTGTTTCTACAACTATCCCTGGTATTCTCTTCCATTCCTGACTATAACACTTTCCTCTTTTCCCAATTGTGGTAGGTCTCCTGCTCCGCGGTTATAATAAAGTTGTGAATCGTTCTGTTGTTTTTCTTTTCTCATTTCTTACAATATGTTCTATTCTTTGTATTGTTGCCACTTTAGGATGTAGATGGTCCTATCGACCTTTTGAATAATTTGTTCCATATGTAGGAAAATAGTCAATATCAAAGAACGAATATTGAACGCGTAAATTACCCTTAATTGTTCAATATTGCACTTCGTACAGTACATAACTTGCAAATGACGTCCAGCTAACGTTTCCCCGATTATATAAACGCGTACGAATACATTTTCTACTTCGAATTTAATTGCGTGTGCTGTTCTTTAATTTCTTACCAATAAAATTGGGTATGATGTAAAAATGGGGTCGCGAACAAAATTCTTACCTATAGTTGTTTTTTAATTCGGAGGAACGATTTCAAATTTGATCGCAATGTAATTAGGTATTTCCAGTTAACTCCTCCGAATTAAAAAATAGACTATAGTTTGGGAAACGCAATCTAGTAGTAAAAGCGATACGAGAAACACGATGGACACGATAAGAAATAAGACAAACAAAAACACAACATTTATTGTCGACAATAGAATAAGGTCAAATGTTTTAGACTTCGAACCAATTCGCTCATAACTGCAAACTACGCTTAACAAACAAGATTGTTCAATATGATAATCATAAATATTTATGCTCCACAGCCCCACTAATATTTCAATCCCATGCTTTTCATTATTACACAAACATTAAGCAAACTTGAAGAATAGGGTTTCCCCTGATTTGCTGGAATTGGAGGAATGAGGTGGAATTCGTGGACGGAGAAGCGCCTCGACAGAGCTGGTTTTCTTATTAGTTGAATTGGGAGGATACTCTTGATCCTTTCCTCGATTTTTCTTTGAGATTGGAAGAACGAAGTGGAGTTGGCGAGAGTTGGACAGAGAAACTCCCCGACAATGGCGAGAGGGTCTCATATTTGCAGTCCTGGAGAACTGGTCAATTCTTGCTTCTTATGAAAGGAGTGAATGTCTCAAACAACTTTTAAATACAGACTTGAATTTCATGTATAGGGGACTGAATAAGTCAAGGACCAACTGATCCCTATTCTTTACCAAGAGATAGAAATTCCATACGATTCAGTTCCGAGAAACGGCATCAAGGTAATAGTGTGAAGTGTGAACGCCAAAATGGGAAGGGGGTAAGGAAAGGTATATGGGGATAGCAACTAGATCAGAGAGGTGCTTACCAAGTTGGCAGCTATTAAAAATATGATCGCCAGCCCAATATTCTGCCCTGATAAAAATATCGATCTTATCAATATCTGGATATCCACCAGACGGAAAGAACAACTAACTAAGCAGAAATGCAAGGTAGTCGAAATAATATTCCGATGAGTGAAGACCAGGGTCCGGATTATATGTTTTTGCATATCAATAACTATCAACGGTATAATTGAACGCTTTAAGATCTACACGAATTAGGGCAAACAAGAGCGTTTAGCACTGATCTAATTTGACATAGTTAGAATATTTTTCCACATATTTCGAATGTTTTAACATATTTGCAATTATTTGACATATTTTTCCGTTTGAAAATCGCGTTATTTTTATAAAAATATAGTAGACGATTTTCTGGGAAATTTACATTGTACGATTGCCGATGTTTCGTTAAATATAATAAAATAAATAGTAATTAAACAGGGATTAATGATTTTTCCAAGAAATTTATGTTTCTACAGTTTTATAAGAACTTGTTAATTGCTTTTAAACTCCCAAGCGAAATATCATATTCAATACCGAAGAGCAAAGATGATTTTGTTACGGTTTCTAAGAATAAAAATCGGAAATTAAGCAAATAAAGGGGAGTTCTAATTGGTTAAAAATAATTAGGTAGGGGATGTATACGTTTCAGCATTTATCTTTAAAAATCTTCATCATTTACAAACACCGAATAAAGTGAAGTGTTACCGAGTGTTATCCAAAAATACCAAAAAGTGAAAAGCGATTTAGTAGCGTCCTGGATCAAGACCGTTACAGAATTACTTTTTAACCTTCCTATACTCACGCATACGGTCTGTGAGACCGATTTATATAGTATAGTGTACGTCTTTCATTTTGACGTGAGTATAGGAAGGTTAAGGAAGAAAAAGTATTCTGCAAAGCGTGTGGACCGTGCGGTTAAATGGTAAGTTGATAATTTTACAAAACAATTTTATTTTATTTATTTAATTCATATTACATGTTTATTTTGCAAATTCTAGTCTGCCATACAATTGGTTCAAAAACTTGCTTTGGATTGCTAAATCAAATTTAGTTTTGAATGGTTTTGACAGTAAGGAGTGTAATGTTTAATGTCCACGTAAGTGATAGGTATGTGTTTAATAAAACGCGTTTAAATTTTCTTAGCGTTTTCTTCTTTTCCTTATATATATATTCCATATTCTGAGAATGTGTTTGAAAAATATTTTACATATTCTAGACATGCTAGGAATATTTTCTTCATATATATGTACATATTTTAGTCAAATCTCAAACATATAATCCGGTTTCTGGTGATGAACAACCAACTAAAATTTGAAGAACATAACTGTAGACAAAGAATGATAGAAGAATTGTATATAAAACGAAACGGAGCGTTTATCGATAGAAGAACCGTGGAACCACACGAAAACGATTATAGAAACAACAGCAGTAGACATTTTTGGGATGTAGAATGCATGCAGATGGGAGCACGACAAAATCTACAAAATCTAAAGGGAAATAACAAATAAAACATGCTAACGTAAAAAAGCATCGATGCAAATCGTGTTATTACAGAATCTTTTAACCTAGACAAATGTCGTTGTACTTGTGGTGCACATTTAGTACAACGTCTGTTAAAGTAGTGTATTGTAAGCGAAGAGGGGACATCATCTTAGTGGCAATCTTCAATTAAGCAGGATATGACAATCGATGTAAAATAGGAGTTTCAACATTGTTCTTTGAGATCAAGCTGTTGGAGATAAGAGTAACGAAAGACTGACATGCACGAGACAAGGAACTTTTGTGAAAATTGGCTTCATTTAACGTACTGCTGGAGAATATCACAATTGTAAAACTAGCTTCATATTCGTCGAAAGGTATATGTATATGTATATCTCGGATGTGGGAGTGCGCCTGGGAATATGTAGGGATGTCGCTCCGAATTGCAAAGATGTCATAATATTTTTTCCGCGTTAATTTCCTCTTATTTTGTAATTCTGGAAGCGTGAAAAAATGGAGATTTGTTTTCCTTGTGTAACGAAGTAGTGGAAGAGAAACATCTCATTATTATTTTGAATTATCGCGTCTGCACAGCATAAGAATACGTTTTTTTACGAAATTGAAAGAGAAAAAATGCACGTACCCATACATACATCCACCTCGGTGTAATATGCTATGCAACGACTCTCCTCTGTAAATCAGCATTAACCTCATATTTAGCATGAAAAGTTAATACTGGGATAATGTGGCCGGATTAGTAGCAGCTGATGTCGTTATTATTTGAATTGTGCTCCATACGAAACTATTGAAAGTTTTCGCGAAAACAAAAGCACGCGAGATGGGCCACGAACTAAAGAAGAGGAGATAGCAAAAAAGGAACAAAACGTAGCGCGAACTCATTTAAGCTAACAAACTCAAATGGGTAAATGCAATTAGTATTTTTCATGGGTCCCCGAGTAAAATGAGGATGAATGTACGCGTAAAGCCAAGGCAATGAGGAGTTACGAGCTCCTGTGAATTTACCGTGGTACCAAAATGCGACATACATGACTATAAAATAGGATATACAATGGATTCTATGAAAACCAAGTATCAGTGAAATAGGGATTGAAAAACCAGCCTACACTACGAGGATACGTTATCATTTTTGGTTTTGGACGCAAATTGGGGATGGAATGAAACAGAATCGATGATAAGAATAATTCGGATTGAATTGTTTCTGGTTTGGAATCAATTCAAATGTAATGGGATGATAACATACTTTAATCAATAAATGGCGAAACTGCTCTCGCTGCGCGTTTGAAGTTTCTTTAAATCTATGTCAGTGGCCAAAATAAATAAAGCCTCCATTAAAATTTTAATTGAATACGACTAATTAATTTTCAAAATTGATTAAATTCAAAGCCGGATTTTAGGCAACGAGATGTACATACTTATTAATTTTAATATTTAATTTAATCCAATCTACTTAAAATCTTAAATCTAAAACAACACTTTCGGCCAAGTAATTTTCTTCTTAGTATAATTTTAGTTGCCGGCAGTGGGTTAGGCGGTGGAATCCGATTTGACTCGAAAAGTTTAGTACTTCCTCTGCCAGTTAGGCACGTGCGTAAGTTTAAAGTGTTTGTTCTTTGTCTTTGCGTTGAAAATAATCCGTGTATTTTCTCGGTTTGTAACATTCGAAGTGAGTGTAACGGTGTTAGCGAGAATTATTTATTTATTTGCGCAATTTTACAGTTGGTATACATAAGAATAAGCTTTCAGGTATACACGCATCGCGATCAATTCCTTTCAGAATTTACCCGTACCATAGTATACGTGTATACTATGATATATTTTGCATAGCTTAGAGGAATTGTCTGACGGATAAAATTATAATACCTAAAGACATGGATTGCGAGCTTTGCCCTCAAATCTCGCGCTTCCCTCGCCAAAGTCGGCTTTGATCGTATTTGCCGAACCTCATTGATTCATTCGCCTTCCACAATAGAACCTATCTCTTTATATTTTTACGTTTCCCCGATATATTTATTACATTACCTATAACACAGCCAGTTTGCCCCGAACGGCTTGGAGGGAAAAACCGGGGAAACCAAAGAGGCACATAAAAATTGTTCTGCGTTTTGTATCTAAATCGTAAAATCACGGGATAAGGGCTCTCTCTCCCTCTTTGCGCCCCGTTTCGACTAGTTTAGAATGTATGTACAGGGATTTCGACCGGGGCATTTTTCGCTCGCAGAACAACGGGTGATGTTGTTTACAAACTGAAATGAGCAGTCACTCAGGAATAAGGCTATTAACTGGCAGAGCATTAACATTAAGTATTAATCCAAACGGAAGACGACTACGGAAGTGCAGCATTAAAGATCCAGTATATATACTTCCATGATTTGTTTTTATCGCAACGCTCTTTCTTTCCCTCGGAATGAAACTTGTTTTGTCAAATTTATAGGAAAGTGAAATGTTCAGGTTTAAATTCCAGTTTTGGATGAATTACTGCAATACCACCCGACATAGTAAGTGTACGACCTAGAAAGGGTTGAAACTGGGCAGACTATTGAAAAGTAATAAACCATTAAAACTCAAAAGAATAGTAGGAAGTAGTTTTATATTTTCCACTAATAAAGCGATTTGGGTGGCGAAGGCAAAAGTTTGACGTGGTTCTCTTCAAAATAGCTGAACCTGATACGAGGGGTGCCTTTTAAGTTCTTACAAAAATTAGCAAAAAAACAATATTTGTTGGAACAAACTGTTTTATTGCGTTTCAAAGTATTTGCCTTTCAGACTGACATACTTTTGTGTGCGTTCAAACCAATTTTCGAAATATTTTATCCACTATGAAGTCGGTATCTCAAACACTTGATTTCTGAAGACTTCGGCAGCCTTTGAGGTACTGAAAAGCGCTGTTCACGCGTTTTTGTTTAATATTCGGGAACACAAAGAAATCGTTAGCTGATAAACCAGGTAAGTACGGGCGATGAAATATATTTTCCTCCTCCAAATAGTCAACTGTTTGACATGCTGTGATCAGAGCTGGTATTGTTTTGATGAAGAATGATACGACCTTTTCGGTTGTTTTTCCTGATTTCGGCGATGACTTCTGGCAAACAAATTGTTGTATACCATTAAGCAACATTAACTGTTAGTAATAGTAATAGTGTTTATTGTCAAACGGTTAGACCAATAACAGGACAAATTAACAATAGGTACACGCATACATATAGATACATTATACAACAAATAAGTCGAATTGATTGAATTATTATACAATATCCAAAAAAAAAGAAAAACAAGAACAAAAGAAAAAGAAGGAAAAAATCAATTAAATAAATTCATTAATTCCATAAAAAAGATGTCGTTATACAGCGCATCGGCAAAATGGTACATGGATGCAAACGGAGAGCCATGCAGTAGCAAGTTGGTCCTAGAAAAGGGTAAAGTAAAAGTAGGAGAGGAATGAGTAAATTAATAGAGGAAAGAAGATCCGAGGAATCAATGACACCATGTACAATCTTCCACAAGAATCGAGCTTCCTGGGCTTCACGACGACTTGCCAAGGACTCCACATCATGTCTTCTCAGCAGTACACCATAGTCAATACCGCGCTCAGGATAGATGCCATCCATTTTAAAACATACATATTTTAAAAAGCGTCGTTGCACCTTCTCAATGGATAATTGAAGATATAGAAAGCAGGTAGACCAAACTGGTGAAACATATTCCAATTTGCTGACGACAAAGCTAAAGAACAAGGTCTTAAGCAACGATGCACTACTGAAAAATTTACAGGTTCGTAACACAAAACCCAATGTCCTAGATGCAGAAACACAAATACGGTTAATGTGAGGTGCAAAACTAAGGCGGGAGTCAAACAAAACACCCAGGTCCATCACACTATGAACTTTAGGAAGGACAGAATCTAAGACGGAATAGGTTGACTCCATGGAGTTAACCTTTTTAGTGTAGGAAACAGAACAGGATTTCTTTATATTTAATTTCAGTTTATTTACTGAACACAAACGAACAATAATATTTAAATTTTGCTGTAAAAGGATCACATCATCCCATGTCTTAATAGAATGATATATCTTTATGTCATCAGCATAGGCGAGAACGGGAACAGATAAAGATATTAACAGGTCATTAATGAACAGAATAAACAATAGAGGTCCCAAGTGAGACCCCTGTGGAACACCAGAAGTAGGATGAAATTCAAAAGACTTGTAGCCATTGTGAAAGACATAGTGGCACCTGTTGTTTAAATAGGATTTCAGAAGACGTAGCAAGGAAGGACTCATTCCAAAAGCAGATAACTTGTTAAGTAAAATTTGATGGTCAAGTATATCAAACTGTTCCTCGATAGGAATGCTTGCGACATGCCCAGTACGGCCGAAGGAACAAGCGATAAATTTTTTGGAAGTGCTTTGTGAACGAACAACTTTCGTGGGCTTCAGTTCATCTTGGAACACCTAACAGTGGATTGTTACTTAGTTTCCAGTGCAAATATATCGAAGTTTCTTCGGTCGAAGTTTCTAAGTATTTCCTTACACCAATCAACATTACATTTATGCGGAATTAATCGGGGACAGATCTTTTTCACAGTTAGATGCTCATCCAAAATCAAATGGATTGCCGTCATCGATATAATAATATATCAGCTCTGCCGGTCTCGTCGGCCCATGGCTTGGATAATCTTTTTCCATTCTCTTTTATTCATTGCCATTGTCTTCCATCTTCTTACTCCCATACTCGGTAGGTCCTGTTCCACTGCACGCAGCCACCTTTTCCTCGGACGCCTTCTTCTTCTTCTCATTCCTGTCTCTTCCTTCACCATCAGTTTTGCTATTCGTCCATCGTGCATCCTCTGCAAATGACCCAACTATCTCAATCTTTGAGCCTTAATTTTCGTAGTGATTATCTCAGGTGTAGGCTTCCGCGGTCGAAACCACAATGTGTATCTTGGTTTCCGGTGTGGAACCGGGTCTGGTTTGGCGTGGGGCAATAGAAACCAAGATACACATTTCGTAGTGATTTTTGGTTCCCCGTAGAATGCCATTAGCTCTTGATTAGTTCGTCTTCTCCATATATCATTTTCTTTAACGCCTCCATATATTTTTCTTAACATCTTTCGTTCCCATGTCTCAACTTTCTTTTCCAGGGATTAGGTGAGGGTCCATGTTTCGCACGCATTGGTTGAATAATGGTCTTGTATTCCCTTACCTTTGTTTTTCTTGTGATGTTTTTTGCTCTTAGTATCCTATTCAACGATCCTGCTTTTTTACTTCCTTTTATAAGTCTTCGTTGTACTTTTTCTTGCTCACTTGCATCATTCGAAACCACCACTCCCAAATAGATTATCTTTTTTACATTTTGGACAACGTATCTTTGACCAGAGTTATTCTGAAACCGTCATCGATGTGCCCAAGGTTACTTGAGGTAGCAATAATGCCTGTTCCGCTGCGACCTTTCCAGATCAATCGTGGTCCTCTTGCCTCCTTAGAGTACGTCCAGCTTTTTGACTTAACAGCTTTGAGAGCAATTCTTCCGCATATACGTACGTGCATTTTTTGAAATGGATTTGAAGCCTTTGCTCCCTATTGCTGTCACATGCCTCCATAACGGAGTCCTGGACTACCTTAAGCTTTGCCGACTCCATCTGAGTGGCTGAATGGTCGTTGCATAACTACCGCGATCCTCTCCAAGGCACCCTTCTGTTTTTGACATGTTGTCTTTCAGAAGACCTCCAGAAGTACTGCCCTCCGATCTCTACCTTTTTGGACTTCCGTCCCAAGAATACGAGTTATATGGCGGTCTTGTTCAATGGCGTTGCGGACAGATTTTTGGAATAACAACCGATTTTCGTCGACCTTTAAGCAATTTATCACTGACGGATGGTGCTTCATTACCAAATGTTAAACAAAGCGATTCAATGCATTGCTGTTGGTTTAGACCTTTACTAAAATCTGAAATGCTTTACGTGAAATTTGCATTCTTTCGTAAAATTGCTTGTTTTAAACGTTCATTGTAACAAAGCTACTCGGTCAATTTCTAAGCTATCACTGTTTTCACAATAACCATAATTTAACCAAAATGGTAATGATAAATTCTAATAGCGCCACTAAGTTTTTGCTTGCAAAACAATGTAAAAGGCGCCTCTAATAGTTGCAATCTGAGGATCAAGATTGTCTTGTTGAAACAGAGGGTTCACCAGCTGACCCGGCGAAACGTTTTTGTCCTATTTACTTCATTTGCGTGCTACTTTCAAAAAAGTTTTCGGTAATATAATTAAATCTAGGTCGAGTATGATATTATATTACAATAATTCAAGGTTCATTTCTTAATTGAATTGGATAGAATTTTGGTGGAAGCGCCGGTATGAAAATTGCAGTTGATTTTAACTTCATTTTTATTCATTATTACAACGTTAAAGGAACGATATGAAGTAAGTGGAGGGAATATATCTCAACAAAAGCTATTATGAAAGCACAAATATAAACAGTGTAGCAGTAAGAAAGGATATTTTTAAATGATATGATGACGTCATTCCTTTTGAAATTCAAACGAGTACCGACAGTTGTGCTGGAATCCAGGATGTGAACTTAAAGGGAGTTCATAGACATGCATGAAGTGTAGGTTTAAAACGGGAAAATATGAAAATATTTAAATGAAAAAGATCAAACAAATCCCCTGTCATTGGTTCCTGACTAACCTCCCTGTATTATAGTTATATTTTTCAGATTAGTTATAGGTATGAGAAATAAGGTCCTTCGTATGTTCCTAAATTATGGCAGGAGCACCATCGAAAAGCTTTCTAATTAAATCCCTCAACTTTAGCATTACAATGGACGGATAACATATTATATCCTGTGTATCTAGTGCAACGACCGGAAGTGACACATTGTTGTAGAATGATACGATTAACATAGCATACTATTCCATTATCTGTAAAACTATGCGTGCTTTGTTTGGGGTGTTATTTGCTTCACTGCGTGTCGTCATGCCCCTTAGGACGCACCAAACCCTGCCCGTGTTGGAGGCCTCGCCTCGATGATATTACATTAATTATTTTATTACCTAATTTTTAAACGAACAGAGTAAATATTAAATTAATTTTGTCCTGCTATCCTGACCCGGCGAAATGTTTTTGTCCTATTTACTGCATTTGCGTGCTAGTTGCGAAAGAATTTTCGGTAATATAATTAAATTTATGTTGAGTATGATATACATTCGTTATATTACAATAATTTGAGGTTTATTTCTTAAATAAATTGGGCAGAATTTTGGTGGAAGCACCGGTATAAAAATAATATAATAGTTGATTTTATCTTCACTCTTATTCATTGTGACAACGTTAAAGAAAAGATATGAAGTAACTGGAGGGAATACATTTCAACAAAAGCGATTACGAAAGCACAAATATAAATAGTGTAGCAGCAGGAAAGGATAACATTTTCTTAAATGATATGATGACGTGATTCCCTTTGAAATTCAAACGAGAACTGACAGTTGTGCTGGAATCCAGAATATGAACTTAAAGGAACTTGATAGACATACATGAAGTGTAGGTCTAAAACGGGAAAATATGAAAATATTTAAATGAAAAAGATAAAATAAATCCCCTATTTACGAGTGACGCCGGCTTGAAACTTTTCGTATTAAAAAATCGAGCGCAGCAATTTAACTTTTATATATTATATCAGTATCTATAAAAAATAATATCTAAATAAGCAAATTCCGCGGACATTCCCGTATACCAAAACGCCGAGACTAAAGTAGCGAATGAATATTGAAAATTAGATAAACGCTATGAATATTTATGAGTTTGTAAGAAACAAGGGGTCGGAAAATTGAATTGTTTCTACCATATCATTATCTCAACCCCTTAGGTCGTTAGAATAATCGTTAAAAACTTAAAAACACCCTCATCAGCCCATATATCCTTGTAAATACGAATCAAAAGCATTTACGTTAAAAAAGCTTTATGAGGGTTGCTTTGTATGAAAACGCAATAAAATTGTATTGCTGCCTTTTACAACCCCCGTATAATATACATTAAAAATTATACACTTATGTACGTTTTTATCGGTTATTTTATAAAATTTTCTCTGTTCTCGCGCCACCCCCTTGCTTTTCATCCTCCTGTATTCCGTGAGCCACTACATATTTACAATTACGGGCGCGTGAAGGGTCACTTTATTACAAATTAATAAAACTGTCTCATGGATGATACACCAAAATTGAGCTATAAACCGTATACATTGCGATTGTACGTAAAATGGGAACTCATACTTACGTAGTATATGAAGGATTCGATTTATGATAAAAACGAGGTAATGCATGTATTTCCTGATGTAAAATTAACAGCAGTACTAAGGGAAGATCTAACTGAGCGGATGTTTGGTCTAATTGTATGGATACTTCAATCAAAATATCTTAACGCGAGTCTAATTGTAAGCACGAAAGGATAAATGAATTTATCCAAGTAAGTAGATGTTTTTTATTAGAATTGTTCAAAAGTCATTTATTTGATGTTGGTTCGGAGGGAAGACAAAGGTTACAATTCCGGTCTAATTAACTAATTGATAAAGGAGTTGGTGGTTAATAAAACAAAAGGCTTAGTAAGATAATAACAGGTTTTTTCCTTGGAAATGCGGTAAATTCGGGTTTTAAGAGAGCATCCGTATGTTTATTATACATTTTATTCGGTTGTGATGGCGATAAACCCTTCGAGGAAAAGTAAGGGATGTTTACATCGCAGCAAAAAGGATCTTTGAAGGCAGAATAAAAACAACCCTCGGTGAGCGCGCAGTGTTATTAAATTTGTTTATATATTTAATAATCCTAAATACTATAGGCTGGGCGTGGGCTAAATTATTTCGTGTTAATACGGGAAACGGACACGGTGATAGTTTGTGAAATACTTACGTGTCAGATGTGGAAGCGAGAGCGGACCCTAATAAAATAAAGAGATTAATATTTGAAGCCCTTCCTAAAACAGTGCTACCAACTGCAAACAATTTAAAATTACTTTACTTCGAAGGTTACTAATTAAATATCCTACTACGAAGATGAAAACGTGTTGATAAATTACTGTGCCAAAGCGGTATTTTATTAGAATGGTGTGTAAGGGGTTCATCTTAGTTAGTTATTTTAACACTGATTAATAAAGTTTGTATGTATGTGGTGTTGCCTTTACTTCGAAGAAAGTTGTAATAATAAAATCTTATAATCGTTATTGTTCTGTTTAATATCACAATTTTCTGCATTTGTGATTGAATATGTCCAGGCAAATCCATTGCTACGACTTTGTCTTGTTTACATGTCTGTCTAATTTCTTGGATCATTAGTATGTATTTCCACACCTATTCCCTCCATTTTGTTAGACAGCCTTTTATCTATTAATGTGATATCTGGCCTGTTTCCTATTGTTACTTAAAATTATTTCCTCGGGATTTCGGACGATAGAGGTGTATATTATCCAAAAATTTCGCTATTTTTTAATTATTATATTATTATTATTCTATTATTTTAACCAGCTTCATCAGACCGAAATAAATAATCAATGTATCGTCCTATTTTTGTCTGATCTGTTAGTATGAGGTTGTCCAAATATAATTCGTATGTTGTATTTTGCGTATTTGTATTATGGTTGTCTAATTATAATAATAACTTTAATATCCAACAGGCCAAGCCCAATTACAGGATATACAAAAATACATAATAAAGATAATAATAACAATCACAGTGTAATAGTGTCACCATGCACAAAACAAACAAAAAAGTCAAGTTTCATTGAATGCACTACCCGGTTATTTGTTTCCAATTCTGGAAAGGATGTATGTTGGAAATTGTTTCATCGCAGCTGTTCTGGTAAATGGAACTGTGAATGTGCTTCCATATCTTGAGTTAATCCGTGGAAAATTCATACGATTTAATATAAATGGGCAGTCAATTTTGTTCTCTAAAAGTCCATTCAGAAACTTCTCACAAATAGCATCTCGTCTTACACTCAATGGTCGCATTTCATGACGCACTACCAGTTCATCCTGAGAAGTAACCCTCGCTGGATATATTCCATCGATTTTAAATGAGAGAAATTTTAGAAATTTACGATGAACCCGATCTATTGACAAGGAATCGCAAGCAAATAAAGGATACCAAATCAGACATGCATATTCAATCTTACTCACGACATAAGCGTGATATAGTGATTTTATTGACAATATATTTTCGGATATTCAACGAGTTGTTGACGAAATTCATCCTCAATTATGCTAAAATGTGATGTGAAAATTTCGTGAAAAGGGTGAACGTTTGCCAACACAGTCCTCCATATCTGTATTTTATATTTAAATAAAAACATCTGCAAAATTCAATCGGAACTATGCCTTTTCTTGAGATACGCTTCATGTTCAATTCCGATTCTTTGGCTTTAGTAGGCGCCAGGCCTAGGGAAAAAGTTACTATTGGAAGGGATTTGGACTTTTTGCAGATCTTTTACGATACATTGCCAAATTCTTTGTGTTTGTTGATTTCCTCTTCATGGGTTTTCTTTAGAGGCGAAGCTAAGAGCGCTTTATCTGGCGTAATATATTATGTTATTATTGTTATTATTATTATTATTATTATCATCATATTGTATGTAGTGTAACTACTAACTCTGTTTTGGTAGTATAACCTGATACAATTTTAAAAATATGTTTTTCCGGGGTCATGCTACCCACATAACGAATTTCCTCCGAACCGTGAATTTATTGATGTTTTTATTATAAAACAATTTTGTGGTGAGGAGTTTACCGATGTGATATACTGTCAGTAAATTACACCTTGCAATCATCTTCCATTTGAGGTAGTATACTTTTAACAGATGTCTCAACACCTACTTTAATTTTGAATTTCGAATCATTGTCGTCGTGTCAAACTTGGAACGCGAATATTTCGCATTTGTCATCAGCAAACTCTGAGCCTAAGTCGTGGAGCGTTTTACAGCCAAGCAATGCGTGCAAATTGGGAAAATTCACTACCGAAATCGTGATAATTTTGCAGAGACTGTTTGAAAAGGCCGCACATTTTTCGGTCATCATCACGCACCATCTCGACCCGTTGTGGAGAATTTTTTCAATCAATTCAATCAATTTGAGACTGTTGGTTCCGTTCAAAATGTCAAAGGAGGTGGGCCCTCCTCACACGAACGCCCATTCACTTCGATTTGTCATCGTTCTCAACAACTGAACATCTTCGAAAGCTCTTTGCAGCGATTTTTGACTAAACACCTACATACTCACGCTTACAATATTCAACTTACACAATATCTGAAGTTAACAGACTATGCGCAGCGCTAAGGATTTATCAATTAGATGCTGGAACGTCAACAAGTCGATGCTGATTTCTTCAAGAAAATCGTTTTTAGCAACGGGGCACGCTTTCAACTTCCCGGGTAGGTCTACAAACAGAACTGTCGAGTGATTCATGTAGTACAGTAATACTCGAATGGTTAATCACCATTAGAAAATCCATCATTTATTATAATTCAAGATATCATATTCACAGTTAATGTTGGGGTTATGGTCTTCAATTGTCATACGGTTTATTTTGGGGTTCTATTTATACCTTTTCGACACCACGCCCACCTCCTTCTGAGCATTCTATTACCCTACGGGTGTTAGCTAACTCCAGCTAGAGAGAGTTTAATGGGAGAAACAAATGTCACTAGAAATAAAATTATTAATTTTTATAAAGAGCATGTATCAATAAATAAGAAAGCATTGTTATCATCCAGATTCATACATACAACACTTATACATTACAAGAATTCATAAAGAATTACTGGAAATAACCAAGGATACATCGACATTCAATACAGGTTTCTATAACAGCGATATACCTCGGTGAACTGGAGTCATGGTGAATTAAAGTTTTCGTTTCGTGGACAACTTTTAAATGAAGGAGTGTAGTCCTGGTTTCCAAAAGAAATAAAAGGTTGTTTGGTTAACGACGAAGAAAATTGACAAGATAGATAAGTCAATAAATAAGTCGTTAAATATATTTGGAATAAAAGGGCTTTAAGAAGAAGTACGAGTGAATAAAAGAACCTCACCATACCAGAGAAGATAGAATCTAAGAAGGGGAACAATCCATAGAAATTAAAGGTGCATCGAGAATAGAAGTTAAGAGAGGAGATACAGGAAGAACCATCTTCGAAAAAGAAATTTACACTCACACACACACAACACTAGATAATTATCTTGATTTTATGTTAAATATTTCTGAAAATTTATAAATATGATTTGTTATAATTTATGATTTTTATATCATTAATTAAGAGCTAGGCCGGTGCAATTTTCTTTAAGAAATTTAACTAAACTTTCAGCACCCTATGCATCAACCACATATGCATGATTGTGTTGATGTGAATTTTGGAGCCGGTAATGCAGTTAGCGTCAATGGTCTTCGTTATCGTAACATGTTAACCATCATTTTATGACCTGAACTGGATGAAATTGATGTTGTGACATTTGCACACACTGCGACCAAAATAACGCAGTTATTTCAGGCGAGGATTCCTGAACGTGTTATCTCGCGATGGGAAGAAGTTAATTGTCCACCACCATAGTGTGATCAAATTTGTTCTGAAAGGTTTGCTGAAGGAGAAAGTGCATGCAAACAATCCACAAACAATTCGGCAGGTCAAAACGGAAATTCAACGAGTTGTTGACGAAATTCATCCTCAAGTATGCTAAAATATGATGTGAAAATTTCGTGAAAAGGGTGAACGTTTGCCAACACAGTCCTCCATATCTGTATTTTATATTTAAATAAAAACATCTGCAAAATTCAATCGGAACTATGCCTTTTATTAAAAAATATATAATTAAAGAAGGTTTTGAGATACGCTTCAATGTTCAATTCCGATTCTTTGGCTTTAGTAGGCGCTAGGCCTAGGGAAAAAGTTACTATTGGAAGGGATTTGGACTTTTTGCAGATCTTACATTGCCAAATTCTTTGCGTTTGTTGATTTCCTCTTCATGGGTTTTCTTTAGAGGCGAAGCTAAGAGCGCTTTATCTGGCGTAATATATTATGTTATTATTGTTATTATTATTATTATTATCATCATCATATTGTATGTAGTGTAACTACTAACTCTGTTTCGGTAGTAGAACCTGATACAATTTTAAAAATATGTTTTTCCGGGGTCATGCTACCCACATAACGAATTTCCTCCGAACCGTGACTTTATTGATGTTTTTCCATATATTCGTTGTCCTGTTATCCTATTTTATACATCAGTTGTTACAGACGTACACGCATGCTATTATATTCACAAAACAAAACCCCTTTCCATTAATGTTCCTTCTACTATGGAAGAAACGAAAATATATTATTCGCTAACAACAGTACATAAACAAAGAGCTGTGTAATGAGCTTGGGCACTACCGCTAGCCGCGAGCGATTTGAAACCAGAGATGTTCGGAAAATTCGGTTTATGTATTTCTAAAATAACAAATAGTAACAACCTCGGGGTAATAATACGTATTCGAAAGTTTGATTGTGGATCGCTCTGTTAAACGTAACAGAATCAGAAATTCAAACGCGGAATATGAAAGAAAAGCGCGGCGTGTGGACCTTTAATAGTTCCCATCAGCGTACATACGTAAGTCGAGGCAGGAATATTTACTTTTATTATTGTATCGAAGTTAAATCGACTAGCAAGATAAGTGTAAGCAAGGTATAAAATAAATGTTTTCAACTCGACGGTCCTTTATACCCTTATAGGATCGATATTCAACTGTCATTTCAGACAAAAAAATAGGCATATATCAGACGTAATATACGTTTACTTTTTTTCTTTGTAGCCTGAAACATTTACGAAATGTATCTTCCTGGATACTGTAACTGTACTTATCCCTCGAGAGGTATTATTAAATCGACATAAAATTTAATTCCAAAACGTGTATGGTAGATCAGAAACATTGCAAGGCAAAAATTTCAGGCTAGTATAAGACGCTTAAGATCATGGTTTCTTCGTATTGTGAGTATCTAAAGCTGTTTATCCTTTATCGAGCGATGTATTGTCGTTTAAGCTATGAATAATATTAAGTCTACTATCTATACCACGTCCTCTTGCATCAGTTCAAGCTAATTCAGCTGGAATATGTTTGCTAGTGTACACCTTATCGGCTGACCGCTTTTGGTTAAGCCACACATAATCTACGCTTTCCATGGCATATAGATTACGTAAAACGCAATATGGGAAAACCGTCTAAATATGTCCCTCCGCTTTATTGCTGCAATAGCCAATTAAAGCGGCATCTATTTATTATTACAATATCGCATGCGCCATCTTTCTGGTATATTTTAATCACACCACCTGGTATAGTTTCATCAAATATTTATAAAGCACCTTCTTAAAAATTCAATCAACTCCACGACCGAGCACGATACATGCACAAGGTCATTTAATTTGACAGTTAAGAATAGTGCGCACTAAATTCATTTGTTTCACTGAGTTTTTGAACTTGATTAAATGGAAACGCGGAGAGCTACGATGGCATGGATTTTTATTTTTGAAGAAAAATACATTCATATAGTCTTATAAATATTAAATGCGGAAAGGGGCTCCATTTTCAATTTATTAAAAAAAAGGACTATAAGTATTTAATAAAAATGTTCTTATTGTTTCCCTAAGAGGAAAATCCATTTGCTTAACTTTGATGAAGAAGATTAAATAATCGCACACTTCTAGTTTATGCATGTGCAAAAGTGGAGGAACTCGCGTTTGCCTAAAATGGAAGCTTCGAAGAGATATTCATATACTTAACATACGAAGGATATTCACTTTTCGCTGGGCTTTGTTTTTAAAATAGGTAGCTTTTTACATGTTTAATGATTGTGATATATATATATATATATATATATATATATATATATATATATATATTGTGGCTAGATGCCCCATGGAGGGGCAACGCCGCTTTCTAGGAGCTGTCTAAATCCATCGTTAGGGGCGGATCAGTTCCCATCATCCAGTCCTCTCATGGTCACACTCTCCGGCTTATGTCTCTCCATCCCCTCCTGTCCTTTGTCTTGTCTTTCCATTTCCTGATTCCGATTTTGCTCAGATCCTTTACCACGTCCGTCAGCCACCTTGTCCTCGGTCTACCTCTCCTTCAGACGCCTCCCAGTTCCCATTCTAGTAGTATTTTTATTATCATGTTTTCCGCCCTCCATACATGTCCCAGCCATTTTACTCTTTGTTGTTTTATTTCCTTTACGATGTCTTCTTCAATTTCTTTTTCCAGCTCATGGTTCATTCTTTGCCTATACTCATTTTCTCCAACCTTAACTGGTCCCATTATTGTTCTCAAAATTTTCCTCTCCAGTATACTTAGGTCTTCTTCATCCTTTTTCGTCATTCTGAGTGTTTCGGCCGAGTACAGTATAACTGGTCTTATTATTGTTTTATATATATTCATCTTGACCTTTTTGGATAAACTATTATCTTTTAAGAGTTTTTCTATTTGTGTGATACGCTCTGCTCATTGCTATAATCTTTTCTCTAATTTCCTGTACTCTACTTCCATCACTAGATATCATAATGCTCAGGTACTTAAATTTTTCGACTTCTTCGAACTCATATGCTGCCACTGTTGTATATTTGTTTTTGCTCATTTGTTTACCAGGACGCATTATTTTTGATTTCTCTTCACTTATTTCCAAACCCAGCTTCTTTCTTTCCCTCACAGTTTCCTCCACCATCTTAATCAAAATTTCTCGTCTTTTTGCTATGATCAATGATTGTGATAGTTAACAAATATATTTCATATTTTTTAAAATACAAAAGCTTAGTGATCCATTGCATAACAAATCATGGCATTGAACAAATAACATTATCCACCTATGATTTTTCACAATTTCAAACGTTGCTTAACCTTCCTATACTCACGTCAAAATGAAAGACGTCTACTATACTATATAAATCGGTCTCACAGACCGTATGCGTGAGTATAGGAAGGTTAAGCGGTAAATTAACCTAATTGTGGTCGACAACTATCATATAAGATAAGTATAAAAAGGCACCGAAACATATATATATATATATATAAGTAATATGATTGGACTTTGATACATATTAGGAAATTCCTTAATTGGATTTCTCATATGTACAAACATCAAGCATGTATATATATATACATATACTTAACCTTCCTATACTCACGTCAAAATATGAAATACGTATACTATACTATACAAGTCGGTCTCACAGACCGTGTGCGTGAGTATAGGAAGGTTAAGAGGTTAAGGAAACCAATTGAGTGTTTAGTGAAAAGTCAGGTTCCTTAACTATCCTCGACCAGTAGTACAGTAAATTTTAACCTTGTCGACCCTCCTTAAATGACAGCTTTCCAGTTAGTAAGCCAAAAACGGTCACTACCGAAGAAAATATTGGTATTTCTCAAGACATGATTGCAGACCTTGGGCCAATCTTATTCTTCTTATCCATAAATGACATACAATATCTTATAAATTACCCCAAATTTTTGCTGTTTGCCCTTCCGATTGTGCCAAACTATAATCCGATCTCATCAACATATCCATTTGGTGTAAGGACAAGAATATAACTTTAAACATTGATGAATGTAAACTCATTGCATTTCACAAAAAAAAAATGGTGTGTGAGGTTCAGGCACGTGTGAAGTGAATACCCAATAATTGTCGTATTTCTTACTTGAAGGCCATCACGTTTTCGTTCCAAATGTTTTTTTGATGATTTCGAAATTAGTAGGATTAGGTTGTAGACAATCTGTTTCGGATGTTTTATTTTATTCGTTCTTATACGTTAAATTAGGATGATTCGGAAGTCATTATGATTAGGTTGTATAAAATCGTTTTCGGAGGTTTCGCCTCTCGCTCGCACATCATACTCTCTCTATCTCTCCTTCTTAAGCACGCCAAGTATCCCCTCTGCTCTGACCGCCCGACTCGTGCCCTCCCGCTCACACACCATACTCTCTCTGTTTCTCCTGTTTCAGACGAAGCAAGTACGCACGTATACTTTCTCGCGCTCATCGCCTCTCGCTCGCACATCATATTCTCTGTTTTCTTTGTCTTTCACACGAAGCGAAGCTCCGCCCAAATTTAACGCTCTTACGCTTACGTTTACGCTTACGGTGTCCCTTAAGAAGTATTCACTTCAAAAAAGAAAAATATAATCACCTATTCTTACACAATAGGACAAAACATTGGATCGTGTTACATAAATTAAGGACCTCGGCGTAACTTTTGACTCATCGTTGAGTTTTAGACTTCGCATTGATGATATCATTGCCAGAGCTACTTCTGCAATGTAATTGCTATTATGACATTATATTGCGGCCTAGTATGTTCTATCCTGGACTAGTGTAGTTTCATCTAGAACCCGTACACCTCACTCAAACAGGATTGGAAGAGTACAGCGTAGATTTGTCAATTTTAACAAAAAAGGAGAGGTGTCGTAGGGCACCCGACAAGAGCGAAGTTCTTTACGCATTTGATGCTTATTTGAATAAAAGGTAAAATTCTATAATTGAATAAACAATGTACAAAGCAAAAGCATTTCATTTTGAAACCGATGGTAAATAAGTTGAAGTTGAATTTGAAGTAAATTCGAGTCCGAATAATAAGAGCGCCATCTGATGGGGGAAGACGCAACGTATGTGTCTGCGAGCGCGAAAGAACTAATGAAAGAAGAAAGATAGGAAAAGGCGTCTGTCTGACGATTTGAAGCGTCTCATTTTCCCCCAGTTAACTCTCGTCGCAGAACCTCCCTAAAAGAGCTTCGCTCTAGAAATTGATATAAGTATGTAGAACGTTTGAACCGTTCGTTTACTCGACGTAGAATTGCCATTCTTAAATTTGGAATGAAATGTTTATTAAATAGAATAAATTCCCCAGAATTGCTAAGTTTAATTTCGTTTAGGGTACGTAATATAGACACGAGATGTGACGATTTGTTTTTTTGTAAGTTTTCATAGGACCTTATATGGTTATAATGCCCTTATTAATCAAATTGCCAAAGTGCAGAATTTACTTTCTGATAATTTATATATCTTTGTATCATCATTTAGGGAAGTCATGAATGTAGTATATACATATGTTGTACCTAGATTCGAATACCTAGAAAGTTAGATGCTTTAGTTATATGCAGCTATTTTTCTTTTAATTTTTAATTGAATGTTATTCCCATGTTGACCTCTATAGGTTTTACCTGTTGGTTTGAATAAATAAATAAGTAAGAGTGTTAATGTTACTGTAAGGAGTATTTAATCAACACTAAAGATTGGCATGAAAATAATTGACACCATTTTACGCAAGCCGTTGAACATGAGTTTCGTTCTCGTTAGATTCTCCACAATTTGACCCAATTTTGAAGAAGAAGATCCTGTGGAATGGTTCAGAACTAGAGCGCTTTGACAAATGCGTCATTTCATCTGGTGCATATCATTATAGGTTATGAAACATGAGTATGGTGCTGTAATCCCAAAAAGAAGCAGCAATGGGGAGTTTAGGTCGTTGAGAATGAGCCGGCTCCAACAAAGGTTACTCGTGAAAAAGCCGTAACACAAAGATAGTTGCCAAATCTTTTGGGATTACTGGGTATGTTAGCACTGGAAGCTCAAGTTCACCAGAATGTTTGTTTTACCCCCATCTTGCATTTTGATAATGCTAGGATTAAGGGGGAATAGCCCATTACAGAGATCGGGAACCTAATGATTTCTCTTTGTTTCGACGTATAAAAGATAGGTTTAGGGTTTATATTTTATACCAAAGATGCGCTGGGCGGATGTAGAAATGAAATATAAACAACCTAAATGACGAATGCAAAAATGCGTTAACTGTAACAACGAATAGTTTGAGAAATGATAAACTAATGTGTTTTGTCAATATGCAAGTATGTTCCCTGATTGACTTCACTGTGATCATTTATACCTATAGTGAAGTTAATCCGGGAACACTCTGTATTGTGTATTACTTCAGTGGGCTCAGCGAGCCTTCGTATAGTTTTATTATCGTTATAAATCTACTCTATGTCTCGTATGCAAGACCATATTGGTTTTAATTTGATTATCATCATATACTTGTAATGTTGCAAATTGGTAAAAATGCAAATGATATAAACATATTAAAGCCGTCTGTTTGCATAGTTTTCGTTTCATTCAAATTAATCTCGAAACGTGGGGTTGCATCAACATCAACCCGTAACTAATCAAAATAGAAATGACGTTTAATAAATATTTGCTTTCCATTTGCAGCCGATAATACACACTTTGAATATAATTTATTTGACTGCAGTTTTACTGTTATAATGATACATTAGGTAATTTGACTGACCGTATACTAACTTTGGACAATTTCAAACTATTTATCTAACGCGATTAGAGACCACTACGTCCAAATGGATTAGGTTGAAGTCAATTAGGAAATCTATTAAATAAATTTAACATAAGCTGGCTGCAATTTGCGGTAATCATTGTAGAGAGAAGTTTCTCTTAATTATACGCCGAAACGACATCGAAATGCGACAACGTTGGACATAAACACATCGGTTTTTGTTATGCCCGTATTTAAAACAACCCCGTCGAAATGAGGCGAGGAATTTTTGAATTTCACGCCCGGCACACGCGCGTCGTATTGTCTGCGCTTGGTGAGGGCAAGTAAATTAATTATTTGAAATAAATGGAATGGTTATATAATCTTCAATCGCTCAATTATTTAGGTTAACAAATTTAAATCGTTTGTGCTGGACGCGTATTATACTGCGCGGATGGTCGTTTTGGTTATTGGCTTAAAAAGTACTATCGTAAAAACAAAATACAAATCCCAATTTAAAAAAAAACGTATGAAGTCTCAATCGGATATCTATATTGACTTGATTGAGTCGTCCGAATTCCGTTAAAGAATCTATTCAGCGATTAGAAACAGACCTTAACGTAATCGAACTTCTTCTGTAACGTAACATCTGACATTCGAGGAAAACCCGTAAAAATTCGATGTAATTATTATTTGATTACTTTTGAATCAATTTCCTTCGAATCCGCGATACGTGGGGATGCTTTATTAACCCCATCGCAGTCTACCGGTTGTGTAGTACAGCTTATTTACCCTCTATTAGCGAAATAATTTATACAACGATACGATTAAATTTAACGTTTAGGGGAAATTTGATTGTTCCATGTTGATTGCAGCAGTGTAAAATAAACATTTCAATATTATCTTTCTATCAAACTCGGCGGCCGCGCTCTGTAAGCCTTCGGTAGATATCGTCATTTTAAAATCGTTTTTATGGCGTATTGCCTCCTGTTATGTTGCGGGCACCTACAAAGCTCCATCAGGGACTGTATATACGTAGCTATACGTATGTACATGTAAAAAGATTTGTATAATAACTGGCACGATTATTTTATCAACAACATAAACCGTTATATGAATCGATGTTTTAGCACGCGATCTTGCCGTAAGTGTTCTAAATAAATAAGTTTTTCAAAGAAAATGCTGCCACTCCATACATACTTCTACCCCTACCACCGCTCTATATTGCATTCGGCATGGAAGTTATTTCAAACGGCAATAAAGATATGGAATTTATTTTGACAGGAAGGTATGTGGTAGAAAGAAGGTCTTCAATAGATAAAGGAAAATCAGGAATTTTATTGCAGTCACGCTTTCCAAATATTTAATTTTTACATCAAACGGAAAACTGAATTCGCTTCGAAAGGGTGGCGATTTTTGTTAGGTAATATTAATTGGATGTGGGCCTTGTTCGCACGAAAGAGAAAACAAAGCTTTATTAACCAGTTGACTGCTACGAGTACAAATTGTGGTATGCACATGTTAGCCATGCGTAGCCATAGTGATTTATAGATACCTGAGGCAATACGCTAAATTTTTATATACAGTACAAGTTCGATAATGCGACAAGCCCAGTAATCAGTTGCATTTCATAGCTATTAAGAATTTCGAGACCGCTCTATAATCCGACGTTCCCAACCATCATCAGTTCACTAATCCGACATAGTCACTCTGCAGTCTAATCAATTGACCGGTACTAACTTATTGTTAGTGCGCTGTTTTGTTTTGAGGAGCACTTACCCCTCTGGGAGACAACGTCGAAACAAATTGTTGCAAAATGTCGTTACAAGAAAATGTTATCTACTTATATTTTCACTGAAGAAGGTGTTCCGAAAACGTTTGTGAACGTTCTTGAAATATAACTATCGTTCAAACCAGTCTTGTTTTATTGACCTAATTAGTGGTAGAAAACTATCATATAAGATACGTATAAAAAGGTAACGAAATATTAATATGTATACATTTAGTTACAAGAAAAGGGAAAACGCAACCATAAGACACTAACTTTATCTGAAAAAATGGATATTTTGCCTAAGCTAGATAATGGCGCTCAGATAGTTACCTTGGCGACATTTTACAATGTCGCAAATCCAACAATTTATGATATTCGGAAAAATCGTGAAAAAACATTTTGTCAAATCGGCAGAAAATGGAACGGAAAACAGATAAACTACCAAAACAGGAGAACATCAGAAGATAGAAGCCTGTCTTTATTTATGGTATATCCAAGAACGTCAACGTAATACAGCTGATATATTACGTCAAAAAGTTGTATATTATTATGAGAGGATTTACAAGAAAACCGATTTTAGAGCAAGTGATGGCTGGTTAACTAAATTCAAAAAAGACATGGTATTCGTATGCTAACTTTAACTGGTGTAAAACTGTCCAGTGACGTTGCATCTGTGGCTCCATTTGTTGAGAAATTTAGGAAAAGAGTTGAAGAGCGTAGACCTACTGCTGATCAAATCTACAACGCTGATGAAACTGGCTTATTTTGGCGAGTATTGCCAAACGAAGCTTATGCGCACAATGGAGAAGTCCAAGCTCCTGGACGAAAAGTATCCAAAGAACGAGTAACTTTTATGCCTTGCTCAAACGCGAGCGGCCCTCACAAGCTCAACCTCCTGCTAACAGGGAAAGCGAAGAGTTCGAGTGCATTTAAGAATGTATGCCCTCCTGTTCTTACAAAAATCAAAATATCTGTGGCTCCATTTGTTGAGAAATTTAGGAAAAGAGTGGAAGAGCTTGGACTTACTGCTGATCAAATCCACAACGCTGATGAAAGTGGCTTGTTTTGGCGGGTATTGCCAATCAAGGCTTGTGTGCACATTGGAGAAGCCCAAGCTCCTGGACGAAAAGTATCCAAAGAACGAGTAACTTTTATGCCTTGGTCAAACGCGAGCGGCCCTCACAAGCTCAACCTCCTGCTAACAGGAAAAGCGAAGAGTGCGAGGGCATTTAAGAATGTATGCCCTCCTGTTCTCTACAAAAATCAAAACATCTGTGGCTCCATTTGTTGAGAAATTTAGGAAAAGAGTTGAAGAGCGTAGACTTAGTGCTGATCAAATCCACAACGCTGATGAAAGTGGCTTGTTTTGGCGGGTATTGCCAATCAAGGCTTGTGTGCACATTGGAGAAGCCCAAGCTCCTGGACGAAAAGTATCCAAAGAACGAGTAACTTTTATGCCTTGCTCAAACGTGAGCGGCCCTCACAAGCTCAACCTCCTGCTAACAGGAAAAGCGAAGAGTTCGAGGGCATTTAAGAATGTATATCCTCCTGTCCTCTACAAAAATCAAAATATCTGTGGCTCCATTTGTTGAGAAATTTATGAAAGGAGTTGAAGAGCTTAGACTTACTGCTGATCAAATCCACAACGCTGATGAAAGTGGCTTGTTTTCGCGGGTATTGCCAAACAAGGCTTGTGTGCACAGTGGAGAAGCCCAAGGTCCTGGACGAAAAGTATCCAAAGAACGAGTAACTTTTATGCCTTGCTCAAACGCGAGCGGCCCTCACAAGCTCAACCTCCTGCTAAGAGGAAAAGCGAAAAGTCCGAGAGCATTTAAGAATGTATATCCTCATGTCCTCTACAAAAATCAAAATATCTGTGGCTCCATTTGTGGAGAAATTTAGGAAAGGAGTTGAAGAGCTTAGACTTACTGCTGATCAAATCCACAACGCTGATGAAAGTGGCTTGTTTTGGCGGGTATTGCCAAACGAAGCTTATGCGCACAATGGAGAAGCCCAAGCTCCTGGACGAAAAGTATCCAAAGAACGAGTAACTTTTATGCCTTGGTCAAACGCGAGCGGCCCTCACAAGCTCAACCTCCTGCTAACAGGAAAAGCGAAGAGTTCGAGTGCATTTAAGAATGTATGCCCTCCTGTTCTTACAAAAATCAAAATATCTGTGGCTCCATTTGTTGAGAAATTTAGGAAAAGAGTGGAAGAGCTTGGACTTACTGCTGATCAAATCCACAACGCTGATGAAAGTGGCTTGTTTTGGCGGGTATTGCCAATCAAGGCTTGTGTGCACATTGGAGAAGCCCAAGCTCCTGGACGAAAAGTATCCAAAGAACGAGTAACTTTTATGCCTTGCTCAAACGTGAGCGGCCCTCACAAGCTCAACCTCCTGCTAACAGGAAAAGCGAAGAGTTCGAGGGCATTTAAGAATGTATATCCTCCTGTCCTCTACAAAAATCAAAATATCTGTGGCTCCATTTGTTGAGAAATTTATGAAAGGAGTTGAAGAGCTTAGACTTACTGCTGATCAAATCCACAACGCTGATGAAAGTGGCTTGTTTTCGCGGGTATTGCCAAACAAGGCTTGTGTGCACAGTGGAGAAGCCCAAGCTCCTGGACGAAAAGTATCCAAAGAACGACTAACTTTTATGCCTTGCTCAAACGCGAGCGGCCCTCACAAGCTCAACCTCCTGCTAAGAGGAAAAGCGAAAAGTCCGAGAGCATTTAAGAATGTATATCCTCATGTCCTCTACAAAAATCAAAATATCTGTGGCTCCATTTGTGGAGAAATTTAGGAAAGGAGTTGAAGAGCTTAGACTTACTGCTGATCAAATCCACAACGCTGATGAAAGTGGCTTGTTTTGGCGGGTATTGCCAAACGAAGCTTATGCGCACAATGGAGAAGCCCAAGCTCCTGGACGAAAAGTATCCAAAGAACGAGTAACTTTTATGCCTTGCTCAAACGTGAGCGGCCCTCACAAGCTCAACCTCCTGCTAACAGGAAAAGCGAAGAGTGCGAGGGCATTTAAGAATGTATGCCCTCCTGTTCTCTACAAAAATCAAAACATCTGTGGCTCCATTTGTTGAGAAATTTAGGAAAAGAGTTGAAGAGCGTAGACTTACTGCTGATAATATCCACAACGCTGATGAAAGTGGCTTGCTTTGGCGGGTATTGCCAAACAAGGCTTGTGTGCACATTGGAGAAGCCCAAGCTCCTGGATGAAAAGTATCCAAAGAACGAGTAACTTTTATGCCTTGCTCAAACGCGAGCGGCCCTCACAAGCTCAACCTCCTGCTAACAGGAAAAGCGAAGAGTTCGAGGGCATTTAAGAATGTATGCCCTCCTGTTCTCTACAAAAATCAAAACATCTGTGGCTCCATTTGTCGAGAAATTTAGTAAAAGAGTTGAAGAGCTTAGACTTACTGCTGATCAAATCCACAACGCTGATGAAAGTGGCTTGTTTTCGCGGGTATTGCCAAACAAGGCTTGTGTGCACAGTGGAGAAGCCCAAGCTCCTGGACGAAAAGTATCCAAAGAACGAGTAACTTTTATGCCTTGCTCAAACGCGAGCGGCCCTCACAAGCTCAACCTCCTGCTAACAGAAAAAGCGAAGAGTCCGAGAGCATTTAAGAATGTACGCCTTCCTATTGTCTAGAAAAATCGAAACAGAGCATGTGTAACGAAAAACATATTTGCGGAATGGTTTCACCAAGATTTTGTGCCTGAAATACGACGTTTTCTAGTAACGAAAAATCTTCCGCAGAAGGCATTACTCGTGTTGGACAATGCACCCGAACATAGTCCAAATGATGAATTGTCTTCCAGTGATGGTCTAATTTGCACTCTTTCTATGGCGCCCAAAAATAGACCAGAACGTTACAAAAATCATTAAAGTCAAATCAAAATTGGTAAGTGCGATTAGCCGAAAACAGGAAATTCATTTGACGTTAGAGGAAATGAATTTGAAATATGTCGTGTTTACCTTAAATGATTCATAGCATAACGTACCCCAAAACGTCATTTGATCATCATTAAAGAACTGTGGCCCTCTAACGAAAACGCATATGACTATATGGTTTTCTTGTTACATTAGTCAAACCACATGTGCAACTGTACGATGTAATATTTATTGAGCAAAACGATTCAACAAGTTTTCTAACCCTGTATATGTACTATATTTATAATTTATATTAAGTTCACATCTAAGAGAAAAGCAAATATAAAAATATTTATTTGGAACACACTAATTCGACTTTTTCCTTTTATGTGGGGTCACATATCTCTTCTTCTTCTGTTAGTTTTTAACAGTAATCGCCCATCATGACTGGATATCATCGTCCTTGGTACCGAATTTCCATTGCCTTTATATTTTGATGGAATCTTTCACCCTGATTGTCGCTGACAGGGCCCAAATTTTTAGGAAAGGATGATAAATGGGAATGGAGAATGTGAATTTTTAATGACATTCGGCGACCAAGCGATTTGTAGGAGTCTGAAAGTTCATTGACTGGTTTTCCGTAGTTGGCATCCATGTTGTTGTGTCAAAATCCCCTCACTACACTTACAAATGAGTTCCAAGCTCTGAGTTCTTGCGCGATGAGCTTTTCTATAAAATTAACATTGTCCAGCAATTTTCTAATTTGTGGTCCAACAAAAACGCCCTCTTTCAATTTGACGTTACTTAACTTGAGGAAGACTTTGTTCTTTTTTGTTTGTTTTTGACCTTGGCATCTAGGTCATTAGCCATTGAAAAAGACTTGCCTTGGGTATTTAAAGTTATCTTGCTTAAGCCGCATGCTTCCTTGGGCGATTCTATGATCGTTGTTTTGAACAGTTTCCTGTACTCGTCTTTGTTGTGTTGGCTTCTTCTTGCTTTAGTCATAAGGTTATATATCTTCGTATGCGTTCTGCGTCCCTTTTATCTTCAATACGCGGTATGAACTTTAAATTTCCCTTTCTTTCACTTCATATTCATGGAACAAAGCAAAATTTCACTGAAACTGGCGGTACACAAGTATGTACGCGATAATTTCCAATTATTTTACAGACCATAGAAACGTGGAATTCCACAATAACTAATGGTAATTATTCTAAACTCAGTGGTAGCCTTGCGTTTTATGCCAGAGAACTGTCGACAGTGCCGTTGGAAGCCGGCTCAAACCGGAGTCCCGGAGTCCGTTAGAACGGGCGAATTCGGCTCGCCTGCTGCCCGCTTGATGTTCAAATAGAATATACAATAAGCCTCCCATTCCCATATACATACACATACGCTCAGCTACGTCAATTTGAGATGTCTGCATGTTTTCACGCTTTTTCCTCCGACGTATTTACGTGGATCGAGGGTGTATTGCTTCTGCCATGGCGCACGTTTGTAAAAAAGTCTTTCAATTTTGAACCGACGAAACAATCACCTGGAACTTGGTTACGTCAAGTTAAAAACGTTTATTAAACGGTGGGATTCGTATGTCGCATGTGTAACTTCGTTGACGTGGCAAATCTTATAGCGGTTAACTTATTTTCATGCGGGCATCGCCTGGCTGAACGTGTCTAATTATGCGCACGAAGATATAGACCGAGTTAAACTGAGTGAGCTAGTAGTACGGCCACCTGTTACTTATTGTAGCCTACATAGGTGGGTAGTAGACAAGTAATTTTCATGATACCGCAGTGCAGTGTGGATGGAAAGACGTAGCGGTAGAACTGAAAAGGATACCGACCCACTCTACTGCCATACACGTTTATATACGGCGCTAAACAAGGATGGACGGTGAGTCGCTTCTTCCTAAAAGAGTTCTCTTGTCAGGGCGGCTTGATATCGGTCCATCATTAGGTTTCCACTTATCTATTTGTTGGGAATCACGATGCAACTATCATGTTAAACAGAGCGTAGATATAGCGGGTATACACGTCTTTTCTATCTCCTTTGTGTCGAAAAATGTTTGATGTTATTTACTTTAATTAATCAGAAATATGCGTTTGGTACACACAAAAGGTTTATCTTCAGAAATACCAGTATTTTCGAAATGAGTTTCGGTGGAGGTGCCAGTGGTGAAGAGTAATGGTACATATTACCTCCAAATTAGCACTGTGATATACAGAAAAATTGTATTTCTACATCTATCCGATATAATAATAATAATAATAGTAAATTAGCTCTTGCGGGCCTGTCGGCCCATGGCTTGGGTAATCTTCTCCCACTCTTTTTATCGGTTGCTATTGTTCTCCACATTTTGCAGGTCCTCCTCCACTGCTTGCAACCACCTTCTCCTCGGGTGCCTTCCGTGTCTCCCTCCACCATCAACTTTGTTACTCGTCCATCGTGCATTCTATGTAGATCCATCCAACCATCTCAATCTCTAAGCTTTAACTTTTATAGTGATTTTCGATTCACCGTACAATTCCATTAATTCCTGATTTGTTAGTCGTTCCAATATATAATTTTCGTTAATCTCATCTTTCGTTCCCAAGTCTCAATTTTCTTTTCCAGAGATTGGGTGAGGTGATGTTTGCTCTTAGTATCCTTTTAAACGATCCTGTTTTCTTATTCTTTTTCATAAACCTTTGTTGTATATCATTTGAAACGACACTCCTAAATAGATGATTTTTTTACCTTTTCGAAAAAGTATCTTTGACCAGAATTAATCTGAATGTTGATTTCGGTCTCGCTAGAATCATCAGCTACTCGCACTTATAAGTATTTAGTTTTATTCTCATTAATTCTTAGTACATATTTCCTTGTCATGCCCTCAAATCTTCGATATACTTCTTTTATTTCTGTGTACTGATATCTGTGGTGACAGCTAGAGCTCCCTTTGTGTGCATTCTACTAGTTCCTAGTACTTTGTCGAGTATCAAATTGAACAGTATCGGTAACAGTGGATCCGTTTGCCGTAGTCTTTTGCAAACGTTGAACACTCCTGACATTCTACCTGCCAGTGCAACGCTATAGTTTATTCTCCGAAGTATCATTTGTATCAGTCTAATTAGGTTTGGGGGTATTTCTAGATCGTACAAAGCTTCGAAGGCTATTGCTCCTTTTTCAGAATCAAATGCCGGTTGGAAATCTATAACTAAGATGTGCATCGGTTTTTTTATATTCATGTGAACTATTCAGTATTTGTTTTATCCACTGTTTGAATTTTGGCTCCGTACAAAGATTTTCTTTTGGTAGTTCAGTTACCATTGTTATGTTGTACATACTAAAAATATCTCGTACAAAGATTTTTTTCCGATCTTTGTACATGTACAAAGAGGCTCGTACAAAAACAGTGATTTTACAATACAAATTTTATTGGCCATAATCTTCAGTCTCTTTTCCAGCAGCTTTGCTAACGCCTTATACGCTACATCTTGTATCGCTATCGCTCTCTCTCCTTTTCTATCTTATCGGCGGTTGTTCTTCAGCGTTCCATATATCTTTAATTATAGCTTGTACCCATCATGTATTTCTGTAAATTACTTTGTTTTAGCATTTCTCTCCAACACTTTTGTTGTCCTTTGGGTTTTTGATTACTTCTCTTATTTGTTCCTCATCGAGTATTTTTATATTTCCGATTTTATATCCTCTATCGGATATAATGGGAAACAAAATTAAGAAAATGGGGCTTTTGTGAAGCAGTTCATTCTGAATATTACCGAATATGACACCATCCCATGGAACGCCAAATTTTATAATTATAGGTACGACGCATTCATCTTCAAGCCCAGATCCAAGTTCGGTATCAACATACTTTTTACAGATGATTTATACTCAAAATAAGAACAATGTGAAATGACACGATCTTGCGGATTGTCAAACTTTTAACCCGATTATAAATAAACTTTCTACTTTTAAATTGGGTGTGAAACGAAGAGTAGAGTAAGATAATACGACTTCGTGGAACATCAAACTTGCTTACTCTTCTTCGAGCTGAGGTTCGATTTAGACATCACCAAACTTTCTATATTTCATCTTCCGGTAAAACGAAGGATAATGTGAAATAGTACAACCTTGCGGAACCGCAGACTAGTAAAGTGTGTAACTAAGGGGAAAGCTGCGGGATTTGCAGCGTAAGCGGAAACTGGTAAGGTAGTTAGACGCGTTAGCGTTGTTTTTCTTTGCTGCCGTTGTCTTTGATAACTTAGAAAAAGGCGCTAAGTGAACCGAAGCGTTTTGGGGTGGTCCAAAAGCAGCACGTATAAGAGAGAGGTCGGATAGAACCGACCGGCAACAGCAAAGGAGAAACGACGCTGACGTTACGTTTAGCGCCGTCTCCACAGCGAGGTCCGCAGTTTGAGTCGCCCGTTGCTCGCGTAAGCACGCAGTACGCTCTAAACCCGCCCCACACTTGCCTCTACCACCCCCAAAAAGGCAGCATGAGTCGTGTGCGCGTCACACAGTCGTCGAATAGCGCCTCGTGCGGCTAGTTTGCCGCTCCACAATCTCCGAAGCGCTCGCGCCCGATCGGCGCTCTTCATGTAGAAAGAGGAAGAGGCAGATTGAGGAGGAAATAGTGAAACGAATCAGTGAGATTAACGTACCTGCAATAGACACACACATATTAGATCGAAAAGAAATTAAAAGTCGCCACAAAAGTTATTTTAATATAGATTTGGGGAAAAAGAAAATTCCCAAAACACGCAGAGAGGTAAAACAAAAGAGTAAACAGAAAAGAATTCGTCGCAATATGCTGACGATGTCTACTCTGATGATGCCCGCTCCGGCTATGACGGCGATGTCCACTCCGGGTCCGCTGCAAGTTGCCGCTAAACTTGAACCCGCCGCGAAATTGTCAATCAATCACAACAATACAACTAGCAACAAAGCAGGTTCGTATAGATAAGCGTTTAATATACTTTCTTTTCTTTTCTCATTCGCACTTTCTTTATTATTTCGTTGTTACATCTCGCCGTACGTTCTTTGTTGCTTTTTCGCTTCTTATGAATGCGGGAAAACGTAGAGTACGCGCGCAGCAGGGCTATTTGTAGCGCGACAATTTGCTTGAGACACGCTGCAGATACTGTCTGTACTCGGTCTAGACACCTGCTTCTCGTCCATTCGCTGCGAAATCACGTTGTTTCGCCCGTATTTTCCAAATAATTAGATTTCATAAAAGAGGAGAATTCCCTCGACATCTTATTTCAATGTTATGTATTTATATATATATATATATATATATATATATATATATATACAAATAGATATAAAATAATGTATGATGGGAATTCTGCAAGGTAAAACTTTGGTACCCTATTTTTTCGACTGCAATTATGGTATTGAACAGCTTAAAGATTTTACTACACCAATCAGTTCAAGTTCAGAATTCATTGGGCGATCGATATTTAACCATTTCTTTCTAGCGGGAGCATTTAAATCAATGGGGAAACCACGGCGAGATAAGCTCTGACCCATTTTTCAAGCCTTAGTAACCTTATTTTCCTTTTCATTGAGTTTTTGTCCAAAAACTAAAGTTATCCAACCGACTAAGGCCAAGAACAAAGCTCGTGCCGAATCCTCGACAATCGGCAACGATCATAACCCTTTCCACTTTGGCCCCGCCGTGGAAAAAGTGGATAAGAAAATCTATTTCGATTCGCGTGGTTTCCTTTTTAACTATCGACGAATTTCGTTTTGTGCCGTCTCGAAATTTTAATTGTATTTATATTTACCGGTGTGACGAGAGTTTTATTCAGCGATCCCCTCCCCACGTCCCCTTTATAGTTAGTAAAGTCGCTCCGGGTATCCGGGGATTGCGCTTGTAAAATTAGAATTGATGAATATTTATTATTTGGGATGCGCTATTTGAATAACAGCTTTTAAGATTTCTGTTGTAGTGCGAGTAATATAAATTTTATTATTAAATTATTTAAATTAGCCGAGATGGAATCAGAAACTTAATTCCTTAACAGATAATGCTTTGCTTCAAAGATATAAAATTCTTACATCTCTTGTGTGCGTTAAACGGTTTCAATCACGAATAATCAATATTTCTCCTTATGCTGTAGATCATATACATCGTTCGAGATAACGTCACAGATATCTAATAATTTAATAATAACTTTATCGCATTGTTGAAATACATGTATAACGCTTCTGATGATCCGAAATGTTAAAATTGGATATTTCATCGGCGCATCCACCAAAAATGAAAAAGAAATCAAAGAAGTATGCTACCTTGTTGCCTATATTAAATTTTATTATAGAACTATTTGAATTAGCCGAGATGGAATCCAAAACTTAATTCCTTAACAGATAATGCTTTGGTTCAAGGATATCAAATTCCTACATCTTTTGTGTGCGTTGCGCTGTTTGAATCACGAAATTTCAATATTTCCCCTCATGCTGTAGATCATATAAATCGTTCGAGATAACGTCGTAGATATCTAATAATTTAATAATAACTTTATCGCATTGTTGAAATACATGTATAACGCTTCTGATGATCCGAAATGTTAAAATTGGATATTTCATCGGCGCATCCACCAAAATTGCAAGAAAGGAATCAAAGAAGTATGCTACCTTGTTGCCTATATTAAATTTTATTATAGGGCTATTTAAATTAGCCGAGATGGAATCAAAAACTTAATTCCTTAACAGATAATGCTTTGGTTCAAGGATATCAAATTCTTACATCTTTTGTGTGCGTTGCGCTGTTTGAATCACGAAATTTCAATATTTCCCCTCATGCTTTAGATCATATAAATCGTTCGAGATAACGTCATAGATATCTAATAATTTAATAATAACTTTATCGCATTGTTGAAATACATGTATAACGCCTCTGATGGTCCGAAATTTTAAAATTGGATATTTCATCGGCGCATCCACCAAAATTGTAAGAAAGAAATCAAAGAAGTATGCTACCTTGATGCCTATATTAAATTTTATTATAGGGCTATTTAAATTAGCCGAGATGGAATCAAAAACTTAATTCCTTAACAGATAATGCTTTGGTTCAAGGATATCAAATTCTTACATCTTTTGTGTGCGTTGCGCTGTTTGAATCACGAAATTTCAATATTTCTCCTCATGCTTTAGATCATATAAATCGTTCGAGATAACGTCATAGATATCTAATAATTTAATAATAACTTTATCGCATTGTTGAAATACATGTATAACGCTTCTGATGATCCGAAATGTTAAAATTGGATATTTCATCGGCGCATCCACCAAAATTGCAAGAAAGGAATCAAAGAAGTATGCTACCTTGTTGCCTATATTAAATTTTATTATAGGGCTATTTAAATTAGCCGAGATGGAATCAAAAACTTAATTCCTTAACAGATAATGCTTTGGTTCAAGGATATCAAATTCTTACATCTTTTGTGTGCGTTGCGCTGTTTGAATCACGAAATTTCAATATTTCCCCTCATGCTTTAGATCATATAAATCGTTCGAGATAACGTCATAGATATCTAATAATTTAATAATAACTTTATCGCATTGTTGAAATACATGTATAACGCCTCTGATGGTCCGAAATTTTAAAATTGGATATTTCATCGGCGCATCCACCAAAATTGTAAGAAAGAAATCAAAGAAGTATGCTACCTTGATGCCTATATTAAATTTTATTATAGGGCTATTTAAATTAGCCGAGATGGAATCAAAAACTTAATTCCTTAACAGATAATGCTTTGGTTCAAGGATATCAAATTCTTACATCTTTTGTGTGCGTTGCGCTGTTTGAATCACGAAATTTCAATATTTCCCCTCATGCTGTAGATCATATAAATCGTTCGAGATAACGTCATAGATATTTAATAATTTAATAATAACTTTATCGCATTGTTGAAATACATGTATAACGCTTCTGATGATCCGAAATGTTAAAATTGGATATTTCATCGGCGCATCCACCAAAATTGCAAGAAAGGAATCAAAGAAGTATGCTACCTTGTTGCCTATATTAAATTTTATTATAGGGCTATTTAAATTAGCCGAGATGGAATCAAAACTTAATTCCTTAACAGATAATACTTTGGTTCAAGGATATCAAATTCCCACATCTTTTGTGTGCGTTGCGCTGTTTGAATCACGAAATTTCAATATTTCCCCTCATGCTTTAGATCATATAAATCGTTCGAGATAACGTCATAGATATCTAATAATTTAATAATAACTTTATCGCATTGTTGAAATACATGTATAACGCTTCTGATGATGCGAAATGTTAAAATTGGATATTTCATCGGCGCATCCACCAAAATTGCAAGAAAGGAATCAAAGAAGTATGCTACCTTGTTGCCTATATTAAATTTTATTATAGGGCTATTTAAATTAGCCGAGATGGAATCAAAAACTTAATTCCTTAACAGATAATGCTTTGGTTCAAGGATATCAAATTCCTACATCTTTTGTGTGCGTTGCGCTGTTTGAATCACGAAATTTCAATATTTCCCCTCATGCTTTAGATCATATAAATCGTTCGAGATAACGTCATAGATATCTAATAATTTAATAATAACTTTATCGCATTGTTGAAATACATGTATAACGCTTCTGATGATGCGAAATGTTAAAATTGGATATTTCATCGGCGCATCCACCAAAATTGCAAGAAAGGAATCAAAGAAGTATGCTACCTTGTTGCCTATATTAAATTTTATTATAGGGCTATTTAAATTAGCCGAGATGGAATCAAAACTTAATTCCTTAACAGATAATGCTTTGGTTCAAGGATATCAAATTCCTACATCTTTTGTGTGCGTTGCGCTGTTTGAATCACGAAATTTCAATATTTCCCTCATGCTTTAGATCATATAAATCGTTCGAGATAACATCACAGATATCTAATAATTTAATAATAACTTTATCGCATTGTTGAAATACATGTATAACGCTTCTGATGATCCGAAATGTTAAAATTGGATATTTCAGCGGCGCATCCACCAAAATTGCAAGAAAGGAATCAAAGAAGTATGCTACCTTGTTGCCTATATTAAATTTTATTATAGGGCTATTTAAATTAGCCGAGATGGAATCAAAAACTTAATTCCTTAACAGATAATGCTTTGGTTCAAGGATATCAAATTCCTACATCTTTTGTGTGCGTTGCGCTGTTTGAATCACGAAACTTCAATATCTCCCCTCATGCTTTAGATCATATAAATCGTTCGAGATAACATCACAGATATCTAATAATTTAATAATAACTTTATCGCATTGTTGAAATACATGTATAACGCTTCTGATGATCCGAAATGTTAAAATTGGATATTTCAGCGGCGCATCCACCAAAATTGCAAGAAAGGAATCAAAGAAGTATGCTACCTTGTTGCCTATATTAAATTTTATTATAGAACTATTTAAATTAGCCGAGATGGAATCAAAAACTTAATTCCTTAACAGATAATGCTTTGGTTCAAGGATATCAAATTCCTACATCTTTTGTGTGCGTTGCGCTGTTTGAATCACGAAATTTCAATATCTCCCCTCATGCTTTAGATCATATAAATCGTTCGAGATAACATCACAGATATCTAATAATTTAATAATAACTTTATCGCATTGTTGAAATACATGTATAACGCTTCTGATGATCCGAAATGTTAAAATTGGATATTTCAGCGGCGCATCCACCAAAATTGCAAGAAAGGAATCAAAGAAGTATGCTACCTTGTTGCCTATATTAAATTTTATTATAGAACTATTTGAATTAGCCGAGATGGAATCAAAAACTTAATTCCTTAACAGATAATGCTTTGGTTCAAGGATATCAAATTCTTACATCTTTTGTGTGCGTTGCGCTGTTTGAATCACGAAATTTCAATATTTCTCCTTATGTTGTAGATCATATACATCGTTCGAGATAACGTCATAGATATCTAATAATTTAATAATAACTTTATCGCATTGTTGAAATACATGTATAACGCTTCTGATGATCCGAAATGTTAAAATTGGATATTTCATCGGCGCATCCACCAAAATTGCAAGAAAGGAATCAAAGAAGTATGCTACCTTGTTGCCTATATTAAATTTTATTATAGGGCTATTTAAATTAGCCGAGATGGAATCAAAACTTAATTCCTTAACAGATAATGCTTTGGTTCAAGGATATCAAATTCCTACATCTTTTGTGTGCGTTGCGCTGTTTGAATCACGAAATTTCAATATCTCCCCTCATGCTTTAGATCATATAAATCGTTCGAGATAACATCACAGATATCTAATAATTTAATAATAACTTTATCGCATTGTTGAAATACATGTATAACGCTTCTGATCCGAAATGTTAAAATTGGATATTTCAGCGGCGCATCCACCAAAATTGCAAGAAAGGAATCAAAGAAGTATGCTACCTTGTTGCCTATATTAAATTTTATTATAGAACTATTTGAATTAGCCGAGATGGAATCAAAAACTTAATTCCTTAACAGATAATGCTTTGGTTCAAGGATATCAAATTCTTACATCTTTTGTGTGCGTTGCGCTGTTTGAATCACGAAATTTCAATATTTCTCCTTATGTTGTAGATCATATACATCGTTCGAGATAACGTCATAGATATCTAATAATTTAATAATAACTTTATCGCATTGTTGAAATACATGTATAACGCTTCTGATGATCCGAAATGTTAAAATTGGATATTTCATCGGCGCATCCACCAAAATTGCAAGAAAGGAATCAAAGAAGTATGCTACCTTGTTGCCTATATTAAATTTTATTATAGGGCTATTTAAATTAGCCGAGATGGAATCAAAAACTTAATTCCTTAACAGATAATGCTTTGGTTCAAGGATATCAAATTCTTACATCTTTTGTGTGCGTTGCGCTGTTTGAATCACGACCTTTCAATATTTCTCCTTATGCTGTAGAGTGTAGATCATATAAATCGTTCGAGGTAACATCAAAGAAATTTAATAATTTACTACTAATTTTATTGCATTGTTGAAATACATGTATAAGGCTTGTGATAATCCGAAATGGTAAAATTGTATATTTCATCGGCGCATCCACCAAAATTGAAAAAAATATTTATGAAGCATGCTACGTTGTTGGCTATAATAAACTACATCTGTACATATTATGCGAATATTTTATTCTTTAAATGAAATAAATTGAAAATAGATTAAAAAAATTAAAGCAATCTGAAAGCGCACGTCTTTCAATTTTTCAATGTAATCGGATTTCGTGTAGTTTAAAATCCAAAATACTTGCGCGATGTATAACAAGCTCTGTGTCAAAATGTCCTATTCGTCAATGTCCTCGAAGTTTTCTATCTTGATTGTACGTCACATAGCCGTAACGAAATAATTTCATATACCGGTGATAAATTTGAGAAATCTGTTGTTGTGCAGGAGCATGCGAACCAACTATAAAACGTAGCGGCCTTAGGAAAAGTGCAGTTGGCACAAATTTTATTGCACCGTAATTTTGTTTTCAGTAACAATTAAATAAAAATAGCCGCAACCCCTATTTTCGTTTCACAGATTTACCACGTTAATTTACCACTTGCACGTTACGTCGATATAAATTGTTTTCGAACAACGCATTTTCTCCTTTTGTGATAAACGATTACGAAAAGAAGCGTTTTTAGAAAGGCGAAATTTAAACGTTTTTCGTTACGTATCTAGGACGTACATTGCACAATCCTACACGTCTTTATATAAGAAAAGGTGTATATTAGGGGTAATTTAATAGTTTAGAATCTCATACATAAAAATTAGCTTTTAAATATAAGTTTTACGCTTATTTTGATAATATTTCATAAGAATATGCTGACACTATCTTCGAAGATACTTAGATGTGGGGGTACTGCATTTAAATTACAAATTAGATGTCCTATGATGCGAAGGGTGTTTTGCGACCCTCACTTTCCTTGCGGGATCATGGAATGCGATGCTGGAATACGTTTTAAGCCTTCGCTTTTGGATCAGAAGTATACTAAATAAATAAATCGATAGGAGAATATGCTACATTCTGGCGTTGGCGTTTGTTATTTTGATTTTTTTTTTCTGTAAAATACATTTAAGTTTGTGATGGTAGAAATCGAAGTATTACTAATGACCACGATTGTCAGTCTATTTGTTCTGATTCGGTGTAGATTTCAAAGCTGCTCAAACGGTTTTAATAAAGTCACGTTGTCGCACTAAATTGAGAACTTTCGGGAAAGTATTTACGCCTATCAGGTATACATTAATTTTTCGATATTTTCTTTTCTAAAGCTGTCGTTGTGAAAAGAGCACAAGAGATATTATCTCCTTAACTATGAATTAGAAATTACAGGAATTCAATAACAAAAACGTAGAATAACGGCGAGCGAAAAGGAAACATTGGCGGGATTTTCTCATCCAAAAAAACTTCTTTGATTTGACATAGTCATTCCCTATTGCTTGGCTTTCCAGCGTTCTGATTTCGCGAAGAGACAAGGCAAATCCGAGAATGTAGCATTTTTATTCGCTTCAACATCAAAGGGATTCCTTTCGCACCTCCGTCAAATTTAATTCTTTTCTTTAGTTCGATAGACTTTTCGTATCACATTTTATCGTTTCCGCGTTTCTAATTCCATTACGAATTGTTACTTCTCCGTTTTTTCACGTCCTTTCTTTCAATATCAAGGGTAGTAAAACAGCCGCAATAAGTTCGTCGCGCGTTTGGATAATGAAATAGAGACGCTGTCCCTATAGTGCTGGTCTAATGATAACCCGAAGGCTTACGTGTTAACCGACCCCATCTTAGGCTCATCTTATCTTCTAATATAACTAAACTACGAGTTTATTTGTCCTAATGTACCTGAAACATTTGTCTTGTCCCCCATTATCCCAGCCTCCAAATTCAATAGTCCACTCACTTCTTTTGTCGACTCAGGGAAGTCAATTATGTGGGCTTTTGTTAAAAAAGAACGCACGTATACGTTTTAATTGATGTACATGGAGAGTACTGATTAAGAATATAGTATCTAAGTAAATTACCCGCATAATATTAAAGATTTATAATCATCATATATCATCGTTTCACTTCGTCTTTATTAATCGAGAAACGCCCCTGAAATTCCTGATATATCTCCGTATCCATTGTTTTGGACTAATTTTTTTATATTGCATACGCCAGTATGCTAAAATCGATATCACAGCAGGCTGTCATAATTATTTAAGAGCTATGCTGAATAAAATATCAAATCCTCCCCTCTGGTAAATGGTTTTCGCGATCAGATTAAGTCCAAATCTTTGAACAAGGAAGTAGTAAAAGTTTGCTACGAACTATCGAGGGCGTCGGAATGGGTAGTGGCAGCAAAAAATATTTTTCTTCGATGAAAATTCGATGAAAAATTATAGGGACGGAATTTACGACTAATTTAGTTCCCTCTTTTAACTTAACCTAGTTTTCGGTTTTTCTTAAGTTTAGTTGATATACTGCTATATCCTTCGTTTTTCAAGTTTTATGTTCGAAGAATGTTAGAAATAATTGATTTGATGTTAAAACTGAACATATTAAGAAAATTACAAACTCCTGGTACAAAATAATTGACGATTTAAATTTTTTTTTTCATGGAACTGAATAGTATGTAGTATATTCTCCATTATATCATCTAAGCAGCACCATAAGAATTATAGTTTTTATTAGTCGAAAGCTGCACCAGAACGTATTTAACTTCATATCAGAATTGGAAGAAGTAACAAATAATTTGGTGATCAGCACTACACTGCGCACATTTGCAAAAACTACTGGTAGAAGAGAAATACGAATTAAATGCGTCTTAGAAACATTTATTCATTGCTATTGGAACATTTGTAATCTAGAAATCGAATGGGCCACGACGTTGTAGAAAACATATTTGAATACGTTTGCGCACACCGGTTGTTGTTATGTATATTTTCCCCTTCTTGCGCAGTGGTGGTAAGTTTTTATATGTATTAAACTCAACAATTAAGGGACATTACAATTTATCCCAATCGGAGACTCGAAGCCAGCCCGAGCCCCAATTTATTGGTGTTGACCCAAGTGTTTCTTTTCTGCGAAATAGGATTTGTTTGTCGTAGCAACGGACAACCTTCGCCGTCATCCATCGCTCCCCAAGACGACCATCATCTTACGAAATTAAGCCGTAAATCCCTATGTTGACCTTAACCCAGCTTTGAAGTGAGAATGGTGTTTCTACGGGGAAGCCGGTGTCCATCGCAAACCATGAGAAATCGGTTACACTGCATGCATGAATAGCCCTGATATCTCTTCCATTTGGTGGACGCAACAAAAGGGACCCAAAATGTGGATCGAGAAACTTTGCAACTGGGAGCGTAACGCTTGGAGGCCAATGATGAATCATGATTTACTCCTCAGCCAGACGTAGCCCACAACTTGTTCGAGGAAACCCACAATATGAAATTGGGATTGTCGTGGTATGGGCCAAAGTAAATAATGGTGGTTCGCCTCAAGGGCTCACTGTTAACAAGTTTAACAAGTGAGTTCGGAAATTTAGCGCTCCCGAGATACCCGAGCTAAAATCCAAACTAAGGTGTAAGGTAACGTGCCGAGAGTTGCGTGGCCGCCGGAGTATGCGGTATTTAACGTTCCCCTGGGGGCACCAGACGAAACCCCTGTAATTAGCCTTACCCGATCAAGCGGGGCTCTGATCGGGCAGACAGATACTCTCCTAGCTACTCTTCGTACAGCTACGCTATCTACAATTTCCAAGGCTAAAGTGCAAAAGCTTGTGAAACAGGGCCAAGGTTACATGCAGGCTAAAAGAGCCATAATCAAGGCCAACTTAACTAAGCATACACAAAGGGGCCAGGTTTAGTCTAGATAAGGAAGTTAGGCCTCAATAGACGGCGGAGCCTACTAAACGTAAAGAAAGGACGGAAGTCCAAAAAGGCGAGGTCGGAGAGCAGTACTCCCGCAGGTCTTCCGAAAGGCAAGGGGCCAGAAGGTTTAACCTTCAAAGAGGCTGCTTTGGAGAGGATCGCGGTAGTATGCAACGACTATCCAGCCACCCAGATGGAGCCGGCAAAGCTTAAGGCAGTCCAGGACTCTATTATGGAGGCATGTAACAGCATTACGGAGCAAGGGCTTCAAGTCCGCTTTAAAAATACATGTATATGCGGAAGAACAGCTCTCAAAGCTGTTAAGTCTAATTAAAGGAATAAAGCTGGAGAACGTGCTCTAAGGAGGCATGAGGACCACAATAGATCTGGAAAGGTCGCAGTGGAACAGGCATCAGTGCCACCTCAAGTAATCTAATCTGTTCTAATCTAATCTAAATGATGGAGGTTACACGCATTTTCGTCTCATTCTGGATGGTTCCCTTAGTGATTAAAGGTACCTAAACGAGATCCTACAACTGATTGTTTCTTCCTGTGGTGGAATGATATGAAGGCGGTTCATTCTTATGGACGATGACGGACATCCAAATCAAGCTCGTATTCTTGGATCAGGTAGAATTTGATAGAATGAAATGGCGAGCGAAATTTCCTGATGGCAATCTAATCGAAGATGCCTTGGATGTACTAGGAAAGCGTATTGTTGCCCCAAATACACCTCAAGGCACGAATAGAGAACTTCACATTGTATTTCGAGAAAAGTGGATTCAAATTCTTCAATAGCTATTTCATACTTCGGTTGGTTTCATGCTTGCAAGGTGCACCGCCTTTTCATTGGGTCATGATGACTGCGCGTGGTGTTGAGTTCCTTGCTTCCTACATTTCTGTAATCATTGTTTTTCAAATTGGAATATGTTCTTAAAGTATTTGCTCGAATTTTCTACGTAAATTTTTACATCTTGACAATTTGGATGTAAACAGTAACATAATGACACTTCAGCAGTTATTATGATTCGTAATTGTGTAAACCATATTATACTAATTGGAATTAAACTTCTTAAAGCGTATGTCGGCAAAGTTTGTCTTTTTTCCTCTGAATACAACGTGATTGGAGTTATTGGAACGTAGTTAGAGTAGAAACTTCTTGATTGAAGTCTATTCTAAATCACAGATGTCGAACTTAATGGCTTCTGTCTTTAGATAGAACTTGATTAGGTACACAGTGATATATATTTCATATAGATATCAATTTCGGTCGTCCCTTTAATATTAAATGTATCAAAGTCTCTAATGGAAAATTTGACAAGAAAGTTAACTTGACGTAAAGATAAATTGAAATATTACACCAAAAGCGGAACCCTACATGCATTTCCGATAATTACGTTTCGCTCGAGTGAACGCATTTCAAAAATTAAACAAGAAAGCCAATACCGAAGTCGCGTATCCGTAGGACCATAGATGAAATCAATTCCTCCTTCTACGTAAGAGTTTCAATTCCGAGATGCCCTCTGCATGTTTGCATTCGACGAGTATGTTGGGTTTTGGGTTAACTTGGCGGGAATTAATCTTTCTAAAAGGTTTGAGACTACTTTTGCGCGTCAAAAATTTATTAATTTATCCGTGCCACCGGGTGACATTTTAATTAGATACGATTTGTGTTCGTCATAGTCTATCGTGGCACATCCGTGCAAAGCTCCGGTTATCTGCTATAACCTTAATATTTACTCTACGTATGTGCGCTTACGCGCTAGTTTCGAGCTTGAACGCAGAAAATGCAGTTATACCACGGTCCTATTATTAATGCAAGTGTATTTCTTAATTAGCCATCTGTCGTACAGGACAGGAACACTATAAATAAAGCGTTCGACAGAGAGATATTGATGGATAATTACTGGTAATTAATCGTCTAAAGGTTAATAGCCAAACCTAATTACGGCCAATAAAAGGTCATTGGATTTAATATAGACATGTTTCACACACAAAATATAACTTTATATTTGGTATTTTTCCTTCAATAATTTGAAAAGTAATTAGTTTTCAAAGTACGAGCCCTTCAAACTGTATTCTTGAACGTGTTAAATTCATATGTTTCTCAAATTGGAATAAACGTTTATATACCGGATGTACCAAAAGTATGGAGACACCTAAATATATTGCTGATAAAGAGCTAAGGTCAGGATTTATATAATCTTCAACGAGGAATTCGGTAGTGACCTTAGATTAGAATATGATGATTGTAGGCTCAGGGGCTCACTGTTAACAAGTTTAACAAATGAGTTCGGGAATTTAGCGCTCCCGAGGTACCCGACCTAAAACCCAAACTAAGGTGTAAGGTAACGTGCCGAGAGTTGCGTGGCCGCAGGGGAGTGCAGTATTTAACGTTCTCCTGGGGGCACCAGGCGAAACCCCCTTGTAATTAGCCTTACCCGATCAAGCGGGGCTCTGATCGGGCGGACAGATACTTCCCTAGCTACTCTTCGTACAGCTATGCTATCTGGAATTTCCAAGGCTAAAGTGCAAAAGCTTGTGAAACAGGTCCAAGATTACATACAGGTTGGAAGAGCCATAATCACGGCCAACTTCACTAGGCATGCACAAAGGGACCAGGTTTAGTCTAGATAAGGAAGTTAGGCCTCAACAGACGGCAGAGGCTACTAAACGTAAGAACGGGCGTATGTCCAAAAAGGCGAGGTCGAAGGGCAGTACTCCCGCAGGTCTTCCGAAAGGCAAGGGACCAGAAGGTTTAATGTTCAAGGAGACTGCTTTGGAGAAGATCGCGGTGGTATGCAACGACTATCCAGCCACCCAGATGGAGCCGGCAAAGCTTAAGGCAGTCCAGGACTCTATTATGGAGGCATATAACAGCATTACGAAGTGAGGGCTTCAAGTCCACTTATATGCGGAATTACTTGGGCTCTGCTCGGGCAAAGGGATACTTTCCTAGCTACGCTATCTGCAATTTCCAAGGCTAAAGTGCAAAAGCTTGTGAAACAAGGCCAAGATTACATACAGGCTAAAAGAGCCATAATCAAGGTCAACTTCACTAGACATGCACAAAGGGGCCAGGTTTATTCTAGACAAGGAAGTTAGGCCTCAACACACCGCGGAGGCTACTTAACGTAAAGAAAGGGCGGACGTCCAAAAGGCGAGGTCGGAAGGCAGTACTCCCGCAGACCTCCCGAAAGGCAAGGGGCCAGAAAGTTTAACCTTCAAGGAGGCTACTTTGGAGAGGATCGCGGTAGTACGCAACGACTATCCAGCCACCCATATGGAGCCGGCAAAGCTTAAGGCAGTCCAGGGCTCTATTATGGAGGCATATAACAGCATTACGGAGCAAGGGCTTCAAGTCCGCTTTAAAAATACACGTATATGCAGAAGCACCGCTTTCAAAGCTGTTAAGTCTAACTAAAGGAATAAAGCTGGTGAACCTACTCCAAGGAGACATGAGAACCACAACAGATCTGGAAAGGTCCTAGTGGAACAGGCATCATTGATACCTCAAGTAATCTTATCTTATCTTATCCTAGATTAGAACATGAACTAACATTTCAAGATCATTCCTAGGCTAATTTCTTTTTCTTAATGGAAACCTGTATCCTTGGCTTCGATAATCGAAAGACCAGGAAATTTTGCGTTCAAATTAGTATTCATTCTGTAGGTTAAACTCGCTTAGTGGGTCGAAAAATATGCGCCTCACACGAAGCATAGCAGTTTTAAAATCTTAAAACGGACCTGTTACCTCCAGTATATTGCGAAAAGAATAAAATACTACCGAGCCAGCCGGAAGTGGTACAGTATACGTATATATACGGCTCAGTGGCGCCGAACGCCTTACACTGAAATGTAGAAAAGATAAATGGGTTAAGAAGAAGAAGGTCATTTAAATAGCAACCAATTGCTAGTTTTCTATAAAAATAATCAAATTTGGGGGCAACACGGGGCGCACTATTTTATAGTAAGAAACTCTTGTTCTAACGACATTTTCGCGAAACAGCTTTCCTGCTGAGATTTTCCGGGGTATCCATACCCTAAGTACCTAGTTCATGTTCAAATGACCTTTCAGTGCCCTTTTAAGGTTAAAGTTTGACCTGTAAAATAAACGTTTATTTCAACGCAAAATTTCCTGCTCTTTCGATGTCAGTCAAAAACAAGGATTTTATTAGGGAAAAAAGGAGTTTGAAATTACCTTGAAATTCTATTCCATGGTCAACTCTAGGGTGACCGTTAAATTCCCCGTTGAAAATTACGTAAGTCGTGACTACTATTGGTACACACGATATATGCTTACAAACAGAACTATGCAAATTTGAGACGACATAACTAAAGTTTTTCTATCTCTCGTAAGTTTCTTTTATCTACTATTATAAATCAATCGGATTTTATGAATAGCTAGTGAAACCCCAGAATTAAATAGAGGCCATATTTTTTTACAAAAAGAAAAACTTGGGTAGAATATTCTTGTATAGCACCGTCCAAAAAGAGTCGTGCGCGGTCCTACGGTTCCGTCTTTAATAATTAATTAACCTAGTTGATAACTTTGAAAACATTCATATACAAGTACCATCAAAGGGAAATAACGAAATAGGACTTAGGGAGGGAGAATGTCTTTTCCTTGGTTCCTCCTAGCCTTTGACGATTGTTTGATGAATGATCCTTTACGCTGAAATTTCACTTTAAACTTTATTTTTCTTAATTGCCTTCGGATACGTTAAAAGAAAAATAAGAAGGAGTGGAGTTTAGTTACACTTAACATGGTGAAATTGTACGTACTTTAATGTAGCTGTTATTTATCTTATTGGTTCTTCAACGTATATATTTTGCTTTTCTCTTGCGGCGTAGATGGAAAACGTAAAGAAGCGAAGAGAAGGAGAAATAAGTTGCGAAGTATTTCGATAGGATGCCGATATTCAGGGCATCTGATCCATTCAAAATTAAATATGGAAAGTTCCTCAAATATTTAGTTAATTTCAAATTTAAATCAGCTGTAACTTCGACTAGACGATGTTGACATTTCTATCTTTAATCTTGAAACTATTTACGAAACTTTTGTAGGACGCTGTATATGAATATTTTATATTGGTATGCGGTGACAATAACACGCATTTAACGCTTTCCGCCCGCATTCTTTTATTATAATTGTATATACAGCCATAAAAAAGTTTATGAACCCTCTATCGTAAAAGTATGCACATTTTTCGCTACAAAATCTTATCATGTTCCGCCGGTATAAATTTTTCTCGAATACAGCAGTTAATAAAAAAAATGGAAAATGGCGCATCTATTCAAATATTTAGAGAAAGGAAAAACAAAGAAGGCGATAAAATTCAAACGATCTGAAAGATTTTCTCCTATAGGTTATACTTTCGGGCCTTAGACATTTAATTCATTGTAGTCTTGAGTAAATATTTATTTAATTAAATCCGGAAAATTTTTGCTCCGGCCGTGGGAAGTGGGAGAGGACTATGTGATTATTTCGCGACATTAGAGTCTATATTTTTCTTAAAATCCCGAACATTATGTACCGCAGTTGTTTCTGGTAAGGACGAAATTGATTTTGGAGGAGCATAAATTACTGGTAGCGTAAGGTAGTTAAGATTCTAATAGTAATCCTTTGTAAATCATTATTGACATTAGCGATTAATGTACTAGCCAATTGCTAACGAAATGACCACCTGTATCGGGAAATCACCTGCTACCTTTCTGTGTCAAGTTGGTAATAAATATTTGATAGATTTACAATATCTCTAACTGTAATCAGGTCCAAGTTATTATGTATCCGCTATTGAATTTTTGATGTATAATAGAACATATACGTGACGCAGCGATTGCTGATCAAATAAGAAAGAACGATAAAAAAGGGAAATTATTTATTTAAAATGTTTATATACACGTACACCTTATAGAAAATACAGGTGGTAAGGCATGCAATTTTGTTATGAATTACGAATACAACCGCACGAACAACGAGGTAAAGAAAGGAATACAACGGGAGGAACAGGAAATCTAAAACAGATTTGTTGTATCCGACATTGGTAAACCTCTTAGTCGAAAACTGAGAAAGTTAGCTTGAAATCTGTTTGTCCGTTTCCAATGTTTGTGATTGTCTTAGAACAAGGTTAGTTTACAAAACTTGCGGCCCGGTTATATAGATAAAGTTCCGGCAAAGTAATTAAATATAAATTTATTCGCGTACTTCGTTAGTTACCGAACTTGAATAAGATATTCCGAAAAGTTAAGTCGGTTACACTATAATTTCCTCACCCTAGACCCGATCTCCTGTACCTAGCTCAACCCGTTTCAACAAATATTACTTATTTATAGTAATACGTCTTTGTTGTTGATTCTATCAATATATTTTACCCTCATATACTGCACATTACTTACGCCGAATGATAAGGAAACGCAGAATGGGAATTGTAATATTCATAAGGTAATTAAGGTTGTATTACGTATGCATAAAACCGGATCAATTTTGCGGTGTTTCATTACTTAACTTGAAAAAGTTTTCTGTCGCCTGCGTATGTCGTACTTTGTATTTTCGAGTTCTTATCGGAAGTAGAAAATTATATCCAGTCACGTTTCTTCAGGATTTGTGCCATTTTCCCCTCATACTAACATTACTGGCGTTATTCACTACTACGTTCTGTATTTTGAAATGTCCATGACAGCAGAATGATTTTCGGGAAAGCATTGCTAACAGTAAGCTCGGAGTCTTGAAAGATCGAGATACATATACGTTTGTATGCCCGTATGTATGTACATACGAAACAATTTAATAAATACTGCAAGGTCCAAGTTCTGCAATAAAATTTTATGGATAAAATGTAATGGAAAAATGATTAATATCAGAAGTGTATGTATTTAATGGCTGAAGGCAATGAAGCAGAAAAAACTAGGGGGAAGCGACGGAACGGTTGGAACACAGGCCGCATATGAAAAATAAAATTTTGTTTCATTGCTGTACAAGAAATATAATCAATATATCTCGGTTATACATGCAGCTATTCTAATGCAGATATGTTTTATTTTGTACCAGAAATATAAAATGGAGTTTCTTACTTTAATACTCCAAAGCAAAATTGAATACTTCGCTTTAAGAATACATTTTCGTTAATATCGTATATCGATACATTTTTTTACCGGTACAAAATTAGTAGGTAATAAAAAATCTAAAACTGTATTATCCACAATACATTTTGCAATGTAATGAAAATCACATAGACAACATACAATTAACTCTTGACTACCAAACAACTACTTTCCGCACAAAAACTTCATCATAGTACTAGATCAAAGATAGCAAGAAAGTGTGCAACGACCTATTGAGTAAGTACAATTGTATGTTTGAAATAGTAAAGGAGGTTTATACACTGTTTTTGCACGAGCCCCTTTGTACATGTACAAAGATCGGAAAAAATCTTTGTACGAGAGATTTTTAGTTTGTACAATATAATAATGGTGACTGAACTACCCAAAAAAGTCTTTGTACGCAGCCAAAAATCTTTGTCTCGTACAAAACAAAAGCCGTGGCTTTATACTTTTTAATTGCAGACCACAACCGCAGACTATAGTTTCGCCCTCACTGGGACAGTTGCTAACATACGGACGAGTTCCAATCTACGGTTGTGGTCCGCAATTAATGAAGCACTTGTGCTTACTTTAAGCAGCTGCACAGTTTCGTTATGAAACGCAACATCCACGGACCGGTTTCGTTTTTCTAATGTGTAGACTGCTGGTCGAAACTCTCCGGATGCCGCCTGCTATGGCGCATGTACACCCACGCACTTTGGTTATGTCCGGTCTTTTGGGGTACAGCCTGTGCTCCTGTTATTGTATCGGTTTTTATCAGTGTTTTTATATCTTTTCTTTAAGATCTGCTGACATGGAAATATTTAAGATTAGAATAGATGTACACCTATTTTATTCTACGACACTGATTTCGTTCAGTATAGCTAACGTAGGTTGTTGAAACGTTGAACGTGAAATTCAAACTGATGCAATCATTTTGGCTAGTCTGGTAACCACATAATAAGTAGTTCTAGTCAAAAAGATGTATTACGAAAGTATAGGAATAAAGGAAGTTATCTACCTTGACCAGGTAATGGTTGCTCATTCAAAGTTTTGGTCTTATTATGATTACTTTGGTTCTAGTTGGGATTATAACTCGTGCCAGAAAAGGATGAAAGTAGAGTCATCTAAACGTGGAGGACTCATAATTCTATGTTTCGGTATCAAATGCAGAGCATGGCCCTGAAAACCTGCAGCCGACGTCACGTACGCGAGAATGTGCAACAGAATTTATCTCTATATGCACGGGCAACTAACGATCACGTTTTAGATGGGCCAATCGCAAGGTTAAGCTTGTATATAGTCGTATTTCCCTCTACGATATAAAACCTTCCATGCATTCGAGGTACTAGTCCGTGATCCTATTAGTTGCAGCTTTCTTGTTGCGTTTCCATCGAGAAAGGTGTGAGCTCTCATTTGGTGGTTTCGCTTTTCATTCTGCTGGTCTTCTGCTTGACATCAGTGCAAATTTCGCACATACAAGGCTGGGTGTATGTGCGAAATTTGCTTGACGCTAAAACCGATACAATAACAGGAGCACAGGCTGTACCTCAAAAGACCGGACATATCCAAAGTGGGTGATGGTACCTCGTTCCCTTAGACAACCTCCAAAGCATGGTTTACGATATAGAAAAGTACATGCGCATTGTTTCATTTTATTCGGATAATGAAGTCCAGCACTGTACATCCAGGTATAAACCAACAGTTACTATTGTCCGCCTCAACCTTAAGATGCAGTACAGGTTTTATGGGATCTGATTGCAGGGTTGCCAAATCATCCCTAACAGCTAGCAATTATAATATTAATAGCAATTGCATTCGATACGACATGCAGTATCGCAATCGGACATAGAAATGGGGTTATTGATAGATTATGGTGATAGTACGGGATGCACAAGCCCTATTCAATCCCAAACTGCATCTAATGTCTAATCTATAGTGATTTTTTTTGTAAAAGAATCCAATAATCATTTTTCCATATATCGTAAAATCCAGCTCAAATTTTTTCTACTTTCCGGTTTATAAAAATATGTATATTTCCCCACGATCTACTTCTGCGAATTCTATATTTACAAGACCTACACATACTTCCCATGCGGCAAAGCTTCTTAAAATACATTTCGAAAATCTCGAAATACGCGTTTCCCTTGTTACTGAGATGTATTTAAAAAGATCCGGAAAAGGATTTTTGGAACGACGATACACACCCGGAGTAGTGCGGCAGGCAGTTTTCTTGAAACGCGTTAATGCTTTTTGGGAGGTTTCTCAGGTTTTAGGCAGAGAGGTGTATTTGGCAGGCACGCGTCTAACGTGTTAGAGGGGTTAAATCACTAACGCCGTACTGTGCGGGAGAATGGTATTTACCTAACGTTAAAACCGTCAACTTTATCATTGCACGAATCCTACCACCCCACAGTTATAAATTTTGTTTCGGTTTCGGCTACGTATATTAGATTATTTCCACCACCGTGTGCGACCACACACGTACCTATAAGGGGTTGAATTATCTTTATTACTAGTTAACCCTTTCGAGACGGGTTTTTATTTTCTAAGATACCGTAAGCAAAATTCATATTTTATCAGTGAAATCTTGAAGGTGTCCAAAAGTTTCTTTTTCGATTCAGAACGCCGTTTGGATTTTCCAAAACGGATTAGGTCGCCACAATAGTTTTTTTTTAGTGGGACCACATGTCCCAGTAGTAATGATAGAAATAAATGGAAAAGCAATTTAATTTGAAAAAGTTACGTATGACAGGGCGTAAAACAATTGTTGCACAATTCAACATTGCTGGTTTTACTAATGTTTTTGTTCTTTTATCTATTTTGTTTCTTGAACATCTAATACATCTCTTTCTTTGTACAGCGGGCATGTGATCACCGATATTCAGCATCGTCTTTCGTCTATTGGTTGGTCGCCCTCCCGATGATAAACGTCTTTTTACAGACGAGTTTTTTTTTTCCGTTTTTACAAGGAGGGCCTTGGCAAAGGGCTGCTAACACCACCAAGAAATTTAAGAATGGCGTCATTATCGATAATGTAGGAATTTGCAGCGGTCATCGTTAGTAGCTTGTAAAAACTTTCATCCACTATTTTTCGCTGTTTCGATCAAATTCGAGCTTAATGATCAGTCGAATCCACGCCGCCCATGTATTTGTTTTAGAAGGATATAATTTCATTCAACGCTAACTTTTTCACCATTTTTCTGTGTTCCAATGACCCAAGTTGAAAACTTAGGTCATTTGATTTTCATGACAATTTCTGATTACTGAAACCTTCCCATCGCGTGAATGTTATTCCATCATATGTGGAGACGAACCACTTTTGACATTAGTTTGCATGTTCAAAAGATTGAACTGGCAAATATGAACGTATATTTGGAACATGATCTCCTGTTGGTCCAGGTACAATTTACTTTGGGACGCATTGTCCCGTTAGGTTCGAATAAATCAATTAAATAATTATATAGCCGTCCTAATTTGTAAATTTTTAAAGCAACTTCATACGTGTTAATTTGAGTCATCGCGGCTCTTTTTCAGGGAAGATTACGACATAAATGCAGCCCCGATCCTTTGTTGCGTTATAGGTTCAATTTTCCGCAAATTACTTTAACCCTTACAATGTATCAATGACTCCGTTTCTGTAGTAATTTAACCCCGCTTTTCGTAATAATCTCAACCCCATTTTATTGGTATTATATTTGACAATGAACCGACGTACCGTCCCCATCCCTCGTTCCCCGTTCTCTGAAGTCGCGCTTGATTCGGTCTCATTCTTTGCGGAGTCCAATCAAAATATTTGAAGGGCTTATAATCTTTGTGTTTACAAATCTAGAAATTAAAATGCCCTGACATAACGTTGATGAAAATGTTGGAAAAACTCGTCGGGATGATTTCACTTTAAAGCCACTCGGAACGCCGCTTCTCTATTTTAAGAAATTATCGAGGAAGATTGGAGATGAGAAGAATTGATTTTTGGTGTTTTGATACTAAGGAAGGGGAGGACGGTACGAAAACTGGAACTTCATTTCGTTGTCGTTATTAATTAGCACGTTACTTTGACTGTTTCTCATTTATTTAAAAAGTAGACGATTTATATAGGGCATCCCTATAAATCTAAATTTTAATTAAAATAGAGAAATAATTACGTGAGGTTCGGCTTCAAAACAAAAGAAGTAAGTAAAAGAAGACAGTCAGCAGGGCACAGTAGTTAAGAGTAGCAATAAAGATGGTCGCCTCTTTCGGGAATAAAGATATAATACATGTCGCATGATTGGTCTAGCAGTCATAAGGCCATGTAAATTTGGCTTGCTGCCCAATTTTTGGCTTCGGCCGAGATTGTGCGGCGTCTAGAGTCTACAATTTCCCATGTATCGCGTAGGACAAATAAATTTCGCCAATGCACAAAGTGTTCTATAAATATTTAATTATACGCTTTACGAACTCGAAAAATAGATAAATTTTAACGGTTTTCAACCTTTGCCGATGGTAAATACGAGCTACTTTATTTCCCTATTGAGCTCGGATTTTGTGGCTTGTTTTTTGTAGTGCAATTTTATCCCAACGCAGGGTATTTTTTCCTGGATCTAGTAATTGACAACTCGTTGAGTTGTACTGTGAGACAACGACCCCAATATGAGGCGATATAGGAGATGTAACAGAATCCCACATGCAAAATTACTTCTTTCCTTCCTTCGCCCTGCCGTCTCACCCTCGGTTGCTAGTGCTACCCTCCATTTACCGAATGCTCCCGTACCCTAGTTTGGCAATAAAGGAGGACCACGAAAGCAAGGGAAATGGGGAAGTTTAGTTGAAAATCGCGTATATAAACAAAACGCTTCCACACCTATAAATAACGATAAATTTTGACGGAATAAAGTCCCCCGCATTTATTTATTTATTTGTATATATTTCGACAAGAAAAAACAAGACGTTATCTTTACATGTCATAAAAATAACGATAAAGTTTTTTTTTTCCTTTTTGTTTCCGCACTCTTCGTAGGAGTCAGTCGGAGTTGCGCGTTGGGGGTAGTCGAAAACTACGTACGAAAGCAGAGAATCGCGTGTTCCTAGAATTTCTTCCGCATACACAGAACTGATTTTATCAGATATTATGCAAACTGAATAAACATAATTGTACCGAGAAACTATTATAACTACATCGTATTATTATATTACCGATTGACCTACAAATCCGCTATCAACAATATTGCTCCCTATAATACCAAATATTTCCAGCCCATTTACACAATATAACGACAATGTTCTGTCATCGTTTTTCCCTTTTCCATTACTTCGCCAGTATTTTAAATCGGATCGAAATGAAGAAAGAGCAAGCCGCATAATGCGACGTAATTGGGAAAATCCCATCGTTTAGCGAAGAAAAAAAGATTACAAACGATCGCTCAATATTACGTAGTTCTCGGCTTCATCTAATATTCTCTCTCCCTCCCTCTATATATATATATATATCTATATACATAGATATGTAGGTTGTTCGTAAACGCTGATTTCCTTGATTTCGGGTATCGTATTGCACCCCCAGGATGAGGTTCTTTAATATTTAATTAGATCTTTGGGAAAGTGATTATCTCCTTCATTGGAATTTCGAGTGCACTTTTGAAAGGGCTATAATATCGCGAAACAATCCCTTTCAGCGAGTTCGGCTTGAAATTTCAGAAGGAGTTGCTTGTAGGAAAAGATCGCGAGCTGTAAGTAGGTGTTTGGTTAAAGTCAAAATTGGAAATTTCAAGAGATCGGAAAGTTCAATACTTCAGATTTCAAAACGAAGAATTGGGGAACCAATCTCCATCTCGCAATATTATATAAATTAAAAGAAGGATATCTCGTATTGGATTGTTAAAAAGCAACACACAGTTGGCATAGTCAAATTAATGTTACCAGAAAATCAGGTCTGATGCTTTATTTGTTTGATTCTTTTTGCGATGTGGTTTTCTAAATATGCGTTTGGATTTATTTAAGTTAGTGCGATGAGGATATGAACGACAACTCCCTTTAAATTAACAAGTTCCTAATCCAAGATTATTTACTAGAAGTATTCTTGATAAAGAAAACTTTAATGAAAAAATTGGCCAAATTATTTATTTAATTTTCCATTCAGCATTTCCACATCACGGCTGGAATTATTCGTGTCTATATTCGACTGCGGAGTCTAACGTCGCGCAATATACGCTCCGAATTACTTTTTCTGTAGGATTAAACTTCTAGCCGGGGCTAAAAGTGGTGAAGGGATACCGATGAAATTTATATAACTTGTTTGGACAGCCCTGCTTTTTTCCGGCTTTGGGAAAAGGTGGCAAATCGAGGGAAGCCCGAAGGCTGCTGTTATCGGTTACCGTCACTTGTTCAACTTATTATCGACTGTGGCGCTACCACCGCAGATCATTACAAATAGCGCTGACTGAACAATTCTCTCGATTTTTGCCCCCTACAAGAAATTAGATCTCTTTATTTCGTCTGTATGTTACCAGAAATTATCACACTCCGTTCTATAAACTGTTTTGACATGTCCGCGCACACAAAAGAATGAGATATAATAGAAAGCGTTTTTATATCTTTTATTCTACTCAAAACCTTTTACCAGTACAATCAAGGTAATTAGTTTACTAACGAGTATCACAAATTTTGTACATTGAACTTGCTGATATAAACATCTTTCAAATTATTTGGGCAACCCTCCACTATTTTGATGAAATCTCTTATGATATATTGACAAATTACCAATGTTTTCAAGTTTACCTCGAATTTTGTCCTGTGTATTGACATTAAATCACAAAATATTGACTGCTGATTGACATTACTTCGATATAAAGCAATACGGCCACGAAATTTTATTTTGTACATGCACTATCCACAGCATGTAATTCGTACCATAAAAAATTGGTAATTATCACATTATTTGAAAGTATGGATATTAATGTTATTCCTGAAATATCTTCGAAATGATTTCCTTGATTATTTGGACAAATATTCACTCTCTAATTGTCCTTGAAATACTGGCATAATTTTTTCAATTTGGAGTTGAATTTTGAAAGTATGGGTATTAATGTTATCCCTGAAATATCTTCCAAATGATTTCCTTCATTATTTGGACTAATATTGGCTTTCTAATTGTCCTTGAAATACTGGCATAATTTTTTCAATTTGGAGTTGAATTTTGAAAGTATGGGTATTAATGTTATCCCTGAAATATCTTCCAAATGATTTCCTTCATTATTTGGACTAATATTGGCTTTCTAATTGTCCTTGAAATACTGGCATAATTTTTTCAATTTGGAGTTGAATTTTGAAAGTATGGGTATTAATGTTATCCCTGAAATATCTTCCAAATGATTTCCTTCATTATTTGGACTAATATTGGCTCTCTAATTGTCCTTGAAATACTGGCATAATTTTTTCAATTCGGCGTTGAATTTCCTCTTTCATCCCTCTAATTCTTTGCTATTTATTGGCATACACTCCATTCTTGGTATAGCCCCAATGAAAAAAACCAGCGGTATTAAATTACGGCTAGTTCACATCATTTCGGTGCGAATAAAACAATTGCGAAAACTGTCTTTTACTTACACTGTCTTGTTGGAACAAAGAATCTTCAACATCCACATAATTTAATGCATGCCCCCAAAAGATTATCGTCGCACCAGTCAATATCCGAGCTCAAAATCAACACCAAGTAGTGTCTCGTTGGAAATACATTGGAATTCCTTTAAACTCTCGTGGCTCTCTGCAATCCCAATTCTGACAATTATTATTTGTTGACATTGATATTAATATGGAAATATGCCTCATCACCGAAAATTCACTATCGACTTGTTGATTTCCGGGAAACCAGTTTATTAATGTTCGGGAGCTTTCCAAAAGACTCACCAAATCTGCAGGGGAAAAGCTTGGTAAATTCCTTGAAACCCAGAATAGGTGACTACATCCTTGAAATTCAAAAAGCCCCCTCCGCCCTCCCCCGCCCCCTCCCCGATTCCTGGTACCCAAAAGCTCTTCACATCCCCGATAACCTCAAAAGGTCGCCACGTCTCCCAGTCGGCTGAATTTTGAAGTCCTCGAAATGCAAATCCCTCTTCAAAGTTCGTTGGAAGGAATTAATGAGAAACGGTTTGATTTGAATCTTTACAATTTTCCCTCCAGATTGAAGTAGTAAACTCCAATTTCTGGATAGAGTTGATCAAAATGTAACGCGAGGGTGTCTCCAGATGATCAAAAGAAGTGCCACGTTTAGGAATCGCTTGTTTTTACCATTTTTAAAGCGACCTTTAATAATTTCAACGTACTGGTGTTCTGGAGGTCTTTGGTATTCTTGAATCCCAAAAGGCTAGCTATATTGATATCAATGTGCTGAAGTGTCAATATGTACTGTGCTGATGTTGACTTGTTTAACATAACATAGCGTTAAAGAGTCTTTTGAAGAATAAGTTACTTTGATTCTTGTAATAAATTATTATTTTTTTATTTTTAAAAATTCTCTCTTTTTAAGTTACTGTATATTAGTTTATGGACCCTCTCGTACATATTTCCTATTAAAATAAAATTATCATGTAATTAGCTTAAGCTGTTGGATAATAAATCATTATTATTATTATTATTATTCTGCTGTCTTAGTGGCCAATGATATTGAATGCCTGGAAATGGAATACTTAAAAGAAAGGAATAGAGTTAATTATTGAGATAAGCGCCATAAAACTAATAAAAGAGAAGATCGCAATTATAAGTATATACAGACCACCGATAAAAACAAATATTGGGGAATACTTTGAGATCTTGCAAGAAATGCTGTTTGAGCTGAATGATAAATGGAGACATAGGATATTGATTGGCGGAGACTTCAACATCGATCTGAGGCGAGATTGTACAACAAAGGATACCCTCCTTGACATCATGGCTTCATACAATCTCTCGCCGACTACTATGGAACCCACTAGGATAGGGCGGACCTCCAAGACGTCCATAGATAATGTTTTTGTCAACTTTACAGACTTTGAATCGAATGTGATAGTTTCTGCATTGTCAGACCATTTGGCCCACAAAGTGTCATTTAAATTGAACACCGATCAGAGTAACAAACCACGAAGAAGAGAAAACGTATTTTCACTCAAACAGATCATATGAATATCAAAGAGAAACTGGCAGCAGAGGATTGGCTGCTGACTTTGGCATCCACTGAACCAGGAACATGTTATCACAAGTTTCAACAAAAATTAACGCTAATTATGGGCGAGCACTCCAGGATAAAGCTCATTTCAGAAGATAATATGGAGAAGACTATTTGGTTGAACGATCATATAAAAAATCTAAGCAGTATAAAACGCCAGTTATATGAAGGAATGTTACAACAGCGTGTACCACAGGGGACTTACGCCAGTTTCTGTAAAACTTTAAGAGGTGAAATTGATGAATCTAAGAGAAGGTTTTTTGAGGATTACATTCAGAGTTCGAATAACAAAGTAAAGGCTACATGAGATGTAATAAGGAAACTAAATTGATCTACGTTGAGAAGAAATTTCTGTGTTAACCACATGCAAATGAAATAGAGGCTTTAAACGCCATGAATAAATATTTTGCTACCATCTGTACTAAGGATGATTATCAGGGTATAAAAAACTATAAAACAGTAAAGTCAGTATCAGAGACATGTTATTTCTATCCTACTGATGAACAAGAATTAACTGGAATTATTCGAAGTCTCAAGAAGACTGCAGCGACAGGTATGGATGAGGTTTCTGTGTCACTACTACAGTTCTGTGCATCTGAATTGGTGGTTCCTCTGGTGTTCCTGGTTAATTTGTCGTTCGAGATGGGAGAATTCCCAGACGATTTAAAACAAGCGATTATTGTGCCTGTTTATAAAAAGGGACAGAAAGACTGTTTTGGAAGTTATCGGCCGATAGCACTTCTGTCTAATGTATCCAAGATCTTTGAAAGAGTTGTCTTGACAAGAATGATAAAATTTATAGAAAAACATAACATATTGACCAACACTCAAAATGGGTACATAAATGGACGATCAACAACTAGGGCCATTTTTCAGCTTCTTCAAGAGATTGTGGATTGCTTGAGCAGAAAGGAAACTTTTGCTTGTGTATTCATGGACTTGTCGAGGGCTTTCGACAGTGTGAATCATGAGATTCTGCTGTCGAAACTCGAGATAATGGGTTTTCGTGGTCTGGCGGTCAAATGGATTGGATCCTATTTACGTAATCTAGCGCAATTTGTGCAGGGATCGGGCGACCTGGGACGTAAAATTACATGACGTGGGGGTTCCGCAGGGCTCAATTCTGGGTCCGTTGCTGTTCCTGCTGTATGTTAATGACCTACCAGAGACAACAACATTCATGACGATACTTTTCGCGGATGATGCATCCACAGTCATAAGATCCTCCAGTGGTGAACTGGAGGAATCTTTAGAAAGAAACATGCTCTTATTGCAGGGATGGTTTGCTGACAATCAGCTCAACCTAAACTTAGACAAAACACAACTGCTGGTTTTTGGAGGTATTGCATCACAAAGCATCGTCCATGGTAATAGGGAACTTAGCTTTAAACAGAGTGCGCCTTTTCTTGGGCTAAGAGTGGATACCTCATTATCGTGGAAGCCCTATACTGGGGAACTTTCAGCGAAACTATCGCGCTTTTGCTATTGTTTGCGAGCAGTTCCTAAGAACGTTGGCATTAGTGCAGCTCTGTCGTCATATTTCGCATACGTACAATCGAGGCTTCAGTACGGTATTACTTTCTGGGGTGGATCAGTGGAAACTCAAAGAATTTTTATTCTTCAAAAGCAATACATCAGAGCAGTGTACGGTAAAAGAAACCGAGACAGTTGTGTGGGTCTATTTCAGAGTAACAATATACTTACCCTGCCATCTTTATATATCCTACAATGTGCGTTGTTTGTAAAAACTAATTACCAACATTTCTTTAAAACTTATGAGAACAATCATGATTACACAACGCGAAGCCTGTTAAATGCGCACCTTGTACCACCACCAACACACCTAACAAAAGTACAAAGAAATGTAATACATCAGTGTATTAAAATATACAACTATATACCGTCCTATATTAAATGTTTGTCATCAGAAAAATTCAAGGGCATTCTCAAACTTTGGCTGATAAAACAAGAGCTCTATGAAATCAGAAACTTTTTTATTGTACCTACAAGTACTTTTGCTTGTTTTGTTTGATGTTGATATTTGTAGTGTATGAATTTTGTAATGTAATTGAAATTTTTGTATTTAAATTGACGTGTTCTATGTTTTACAACATTATGGAATAAAGTTACTATTATTATTATTAAATGTATATATATATATATATTTCGTGACCTTCTTATACTTATCTTATATGATAGATCTCTACCACTAAGAGGTCAATAAAACAAGGCTGGTTTGAACAATAGTTATATTTTCAGAACGTTTACAAACGTTTTCGGAACACCTTCGTCAGAGAAAATATATATATATATATATTTATCTAGTTATATTTTCACTGACGAAGGTGTTCCGAAAACGTTTGTAAACGTTCTGAAAATATAACTATCGTTCAAACCAGCCTTGTTTTATTGACCTATTAGTGGTAGAGATCTATCATATAAGATTATTATTATTATTATTATTATTATTATTATTATTATTATTATTATTATATTACTGAAACCCAAAGAGCTTGCCACAATCACAAAACCCACAAGAATCAGCAACATCCTCGAGTCAGTTTAATCTTGCAAATGCCCAAATGCTAATCTATCTTCTAGATTCGTTGAAGGAAGTTTCTTAATATGCCTAATTGTTGGGCATTATCGCGGGTTGATGTGGAGAGAATCTTCAACGCTTTCAGTTCCAGTCAGCATTGACAAGACTCCCAAATCGTTTAGTTAAACTGATCGCTGATGATTGCTGTTACGTGAAGGTGTATTCCGATGGTCAAAAGAAGTGCAACACCTACGAATCGTCCCTGCAAAAGCTGTCACCATATTATTAAGCAAATTTTTGCAATTGCTGTTTGCGTTTACATGATAATCGGTCCTAATATAATTACTGCTTGAGATTCTTAGTCTGCGATCATTCGGAGGATGTTAAGTTCCACAAATAATTTGCTTATCTGTGAAATGGAAACTAGCGATGTTCACATAAAATGTTTTATTCAATAATTGAAATACAAAGCCTAATTTACTAATCTTATTCCTTTTTTAGGGAATTTTCAGTTGTGATTCAAATGTGGAAATCTCTTGATCAATTTGATAGTTATCTTCAATTTTGTTCAACCTGACGAATGCAAAGGAAAAGTAAACGAGAAATGTAAATGATTGTATAAAACAACTTCACTTCGTATGTTTGGCAGCTCTTCAAGAAAAACAAATTGCATACAATAATAATTATCACGAAGTCATTTTCCTTTTCCTGTTCCATCTGGCGAATACGTTTTACTTAAATTGATTATAAACTATATCCTTTTTGATTTGTTATTCATAACGTTCATTAAAAATAATTCCCTGATTTAGTATATAGTGACGTTAAACCTAAATAGGATATTATTTGAGGTGCGTGAGCCGATGCGATTTGAAAATTTTATAAATTGCCATTCAAATTTAAAACTTAAATTGTAAGCGCGTCAGCCCAGCCGATAGATAAATCGCGTAATTACCATTAGTGAAATGAGAATAGCCAGTGATTTAATAGTAAAATTGATAGTGTAAATATTAATTATCTGTTCAATACTTTACATGTCCATACACGTTAATCCAACATTGCAGTCATGGCATCGCGGTATATAGTGACAGAATCGCGGTTGTTTGTACAATTTGTTTATTTATTTGTCATAAAATAACTTTCAATTGATTAAATTTTTATTTCCATTTACAATTTCATCGGACTAAATGTAGTTAATTCGCATCGATTTTTTCCGCTTTCAAATAAAATAACACGGACAATTTGCATGACAACACTTAAAGAACTAACGATACACCCTAAGCGCTACGATTGTTTCGAGCAATACAATTATCTTAAAATAAAATTTGTAGTTCGTGCAATTCCTTACACCGGAAGTGTAATGGCCCGTAAAAAGTCAGTAAGCATGATATTAGCATTAACTATATTGAAGCGACTCTATTGGAAAAGGATTTCCGTTGGAGGAGTTGTGAAAAAGGAAGAAAAATAAAAGAGCAATACACTTTCTCCTCACCCTACTTTCTCCCCACCCTATTTCCCCGTCTTCCTTGGATAGATAAATTTGTAAAAACTTCGGTCGGGTTAAATAGGGGTGGAAAAACTAGACGATCAAATAGGAACTGCGTTTATCGATCTTGAACGATTGGTGTTGAGTTGTGACATCCATGTAACTGGGTAACTACCCGCACGGAGACACGTTTTGCGGACCTAAATAAGAATTAACCAACCGAAATGAAAACAGTTGGACACCTGATTGGTTTCTGGAAAGCGCCTCGCGGGACACATATTTAGTAATTTTCGATATAATCACCTGCTATGCGCTCTAAACGCTGCGGTAAATGAAACGAGGAAAACTTCATTCTAATTTTATCCCTCATCCCCGTTGGTTAAATGCTAGAATTATTTTAATTTCCCATTTCAAAATGCAGATCGTCTAAAACAATCTGGATTACACTTTATTGTTTCTTATTCAATATATGTACTTCTGTTAACATTTTCATAATGCATAGAAATAGGAATACCTGTACTAGGAATAAACTTAAATAAATTATGCCTTGCCCCACATACGTATTTCGACGACGACGTTCTTATCCCTAAAGGAGAACACACAGATTGTGTGTGCTTTCTCCACTGAGGATGACTATATAGTTACCGAAATGTATATTTGTAAAAAATTGGTGTGATAAGGGACCTAATGTTTCTTCTGCTTCTTCTGTCCTATCAGGACGTCGAAGGACAAAATTTGTCGAAAATCAAAAACTGACTAAAGTCAGGAGGAAATGTCCCATAAATTCACAAAACTTATCGTTTCGAAATTTCCAATTCATTGATGTCGAACGTTTCAGGAACTAAACCTTACGTTCCTCAAATTCATTATTGTTAAAACCGCACGAATTTTCGCATAACATTTTATTTAAATTTCATCATCGCCTAATATGTGTCTCTTTCTATTTCAGAACATCACCACATCTTTGTGGGAGATCTAAGCCCGGAGATCGAGACCCAAACTCTAAGGGATGCGTTTGCGCCTTTCGGGGAAATATCGTAAGTCCTGTTTTTCGCTCCATATCACGCTACCTCATCATGCTTACGTAACCTCTGTTTACCGAAAGTGCCGGCCAGAAACGGTTTCAAGTTCTCGGGAAACGCAATTCGGGAATTAAACATATTTTCTGCAAACGTGAATTGCAATTCGCAAGCCCTAAACGGATTTCTGCTTGAAGTGTTATGGAGGCAACCCGCGCCCTTACAGCCATGCATCAGCGCTGGTCAACACTAAAATGCCTAGCCGCGCACGGTAGTCAAATTAGATTCATATTTAGCAAGTTCCTTTGTTTTATATTTTACTAGTAACGGTTGCTATTCCACAAGCATAACCTAGAGGTGTAGACATTTTTCTGAATATGTTTTATTACTAAAAAGTAGGATCTATATAACGATAATTTTGGACCTTATGTAACCATGAAGTTAAATAGCTTAAATAATACCTAAAATTAACTGAGGGACGTAGGAAACCGAACACACAGTATTTATAATTTAATTTCAATGAATTTTGTACACGTACCTTGACAGAAAACGTAACCGACTAACATTTACAAGAAATCGATAACAACTCTTCTGTACCTTACCGGCAATTCCACGAAATGATACTCCTGACTGACACAGACCCACTATCCGATGTCAATCAAGTTCACCTAATTGTATAAAATTTCCTCGTCTACTGGTTCTGGGTATTGCAGTTTATCAATATAGAAACCAACAAGTAGCACAATTTTAGAATGTAGGCTTTCGGGTTTTGCCCTATTTGTCATTAGTGAGTACTTGACCTTCTGCTAATCATGCTGCCAGGTTCTTCAGAAGTGATGAACGCGACAAAACCTTTAAGGTATCACTTCAACCAGCAAACTTACTGCAAAAATTTTCTGCACAAAAGGCATTGTGTTGATGGCCTTCAAAACTCCTCTATCTACAGCAGCACGCACGCTCACAAGGAATTTGTTGAAAAGACAACATAAATAGTCGGTGCTCGTTTGTTTCGATTGTGATCTTTAGGGGAAAAGTTTCCTTCTTCATATTTTATTTATTTGTGGAGATAATTGCTCTTAAAAGGTATTTTTCTTCTTATGGGTGAGGTTCGTCGCCAAAAGCAGCTTGGCTTATTGTACCTTTTAGAAAATCTACCCCATCAGGCCAGCGTCTACAATGAAAACTACCACACTGCTAAGGGGAACCTCGTTGACCGCTTCTGGCTGCAAGAACCGAGACTCAAAATGTTGGAGTGTTAGCTCAGCTGCTTGCATTCACCATGGACATGTGGCCTAGCTTCCTGGGCTTGCTCATTCGAAATAATTGCCGTGTTTCATCGTCCGAAAAGCCCGTTATAAACATGCGAGATTGCCTTGGTTCCGGACGGTTCCCCATTATTTAATATGCCGCTCCTTCAACAACTTACGGTTTAATAAGAAATTCTGCTAGTAAATTCAAGCCTTGTAAGTTGGAAAGGGTATTCCTCCAATCGTCTAAAGTTACTGTCGTTTTTAAGTAACGACAAGAAAATTAACAATACGGAGTTAATATCCTATTCACAAATTATTTTCCCTCACTGGTCTCTGTTTTAAAAGGAACGAAAATTATAAAATGTTTTTAATATACCTGAATTTTCCCCAATGATTCCTTTGGGAAAATACTAAAATTTCCAATAATTTTCTACGAGATATCCTTCCTGTTGCAGGTATGCTATGTTCAGTTTTCCTAGCATAATTTGCACAAATATTTAGTTTCCTGCTTTTTTCCGCTACGTCAGCGAGGTTGTCGCTTCCATATTTCAGAACGAAGCGTTCATGTTTTTATTAATGCTGCAAAAATACCTCAATCAATTTATAAATACACGACGAAGGAGATATATTTTCGAGTGACCCGCCTGTTCGATTTTTCTAGCTGGATGATCGCTCGTTCCAAGTAATGTGCTTGTATTAACTTGCAGTATTTAAAGCTTAAGTTCTGTTCGCAGCATCTAAATTTGCCTTTATAATGTACGTGAGTACATGCTCGGAAACTTGTACGGTGTGGATTCCGCGTTTCGGGGAAATATAGGTGTAAAGATATTAATACCTAAAATAGATTTAGACCACGTTCGAATAATCTGAAGTTCGTTAGATGCTATCTTGGCGCTACTTGACGCCTTTTTTCAAGATGTAGTTAAATTATATACGAGGATGTAGAATTTAATTAATTATGTCAGACAAGTAATTCACCACCACTTCTATCCTCCTGCTAGAATCTTAGATGTTCATAGCGCGAAACGGAAATTTTGCTAATGAAGATATTTTAATCCAATTAATTTATATTAGCGAAGTAAACTTAGCGAGCTTAAAATCACATAAACAAAACTTCATTTATACGCATTAGAAGACATGAAAAATCGCTTTTCAAATCGGAATCCTAACGAGCTATAATTCGGTTCAAAACGCGTCCTAGAAGATGCCTGATTTTAACAAACCTCGAAACGAACCGAAAGATTAATTTTAAAAGCGATTATACGAGTCGACGACTAAAGATCGTCACATTTATGTAGCTGGCGTCAATATTAGAGAGTGTCATCCTTTGAACTGTCGCGAATTTGTCAGACCAGGATTAGGTGGAATTGCTTACCTTCAGACCATATACGGAGATATTTATTCGTCGAAATCTAAAGTACGACGGCGGTTTGATGGAAGAATAACTTCTTAATAAAAATGTTATTTTACTGTAAAAATATATTTTATTTTTTTACATAATCACCTTTTACTCTACGCACGTAGCCCAGCGAATTTTCAATTTCCTCAAATCATCGAAAAAGTAATCTTTCGGAAATTTGTCTCGGATATCACCTCTTCATTTGTCTGAGATCTCTTTCCACCGAGTCATTTTTTTAAATATAAAAACAAGAAGAAATCACTGGCAGCCAGATCTGCTGAATATGGCTGATGACACAGCAAATCGTAACGCATTTCGATTAATTTTGTTATAGCGATAGTGAACGAATGAGACGGTGCATTATCGCGATGGAACCATACCTTTTTCTTCAACAAGTGGGGTCGTTTTTCTTAAGTTTGTCATCAAGATATGTCAGCAAATCAGCATAATATTTTGTCAGTTATCGTTTTTCCTTTTTTGTAAATAATCAATAAAGATAACACCCTTGGAATTCAAAAAATGTGCCCATGACCTTATTGACCGATAAAGGTTTTTGCCTTTTTGGGGGCACGCTCCTCGGGGGAAGTCTATTGTTTCGACTGTATTTTTGTTTCTGGAATATAACGGTGTATCTAAGTTTCATCTACATCGACGGAAAAGTTCCCTTGGATTACGTTTGAAGATAACCCAACATTCTTGTGAATTTTCAATGTGAACGCGCATTTGATCAGAGTTAAGCAAACGCGGCACCCATCTCACAAATAGCTTTTACATATTTAAACCTTCATGCATATCGCCGTTGGGTTGAAATATTTACTTTAACTATCTCACGTAGTTTCAATCGACGATCGCTAATTACAAGGGCATGGATTTTATTAACCATTTCTGAAATAGTTACAGTAAATGACGATTCCGGACGTAGGAAACCGGTCACAAATCATTCCATGGGACGGGGCGCAGTTACCATAATATTTACGTAACTTTTCCTCCGTTTCTTTAATTGTTTTCCACGTAAAAGATAAGGTTCAATTAACACTGGAAATTTTTTCCCATATTTAAGCAATACCAAAACTATTTTCTTTAAATGAGTGTAAAACATAGCCTATCTCTCAGATTTGTGTGAAATTTTGACAGTAGACATCAGAAACATGGCGGAAGCCAACAACATAATCACCGAGACGAAAGTGTTGCCAACCTTTGGAAAGCCACTCTTCCGCCAAACCGCCCTTGTATATTTAGATGGGAATATTCTTGGAATTGCGTTTTTGATTCGAATTTTAATCATACTGAACGGTACAGTTTCGCGCTTAAGTTTTCAAATTCTGTATTCCATTAATAGCATAACAATAGAAAATACGCATTGATATTACACTATCCACCCTCCTGTCGCCTCTACCATTGATTACTAATCGATATGTTGTACAAGTATTGCAGGGTTGAGTTATTGTCAAATTTAACAGAGTACAAAGACAATTAATTAACGCAGGTATGCTTGAACTGAATAACGTAATTATCGCGTTTATGTTGCTACTAAAATTATATCGAATAGTAGCCAATAATATGTATGCACTTGTAACAACGTAGACATTAAACGACTGATATTTATCACCCTTACTCCCCTATTTAATGGCTTTCTAATATTAAATGCGACCCTTACGTTAGAACATTATAATCGGGTAAATGATGTAGAAATCTGAATCTAACATGGATTGCAAAACTTTCTCTCACAATTATAGCGATTTGGTAACTAATTACGGATTTCTTAACCAAAATATGGGCAACTACTTCGTCCAAAACAACGTTTTCAAATCTTTCAGGCAACACGAATTTCACGCTAACAGAACTTCTGCTTTTTATCGTGTGCAGTTTGACATCATCATCGTTGTTTAGATTTTTATTATTTAAGACCGTTTGCAAAACCGATGGTCTGATAGTACGACGTTGGTACTATACGGTGGATATGGCAGCACCTTCCTACCAAGCACCACTATCCTTTTCCATCAGAGACCAAATTTATTACCTGGTACTTTCTGATCAGATTCGGCAGAAACCTTTAACGGTTGAAAAGTAATAAAGGATTATTTCTAAAGAGTAATATGAAGCCGGTCCCTAATAATGTAACACATCGTGGCATCAAATCTAAGAGTTTCTCAAAGTTATCTATTGCATCCCAAGCAATCTCTATTTCATATCACTTCCAAAGCCAACGCTGCATTAGGTAAATTTCCCAGCTTCCTACCCTTAATGTCCCACACTTGTTTTATGGAAGAAAGATCTGTAGATCTTGATGGCCAACGCAGGAGATGGATATGGTTTTCTCTAAACCACTTGAACGTAATCCTCGCAATGTGGGGACGAGCTTTGTCTCATTAAATCCGAGGGTTCAGTGTTTGAAACAATGAAAGAACATGAGGTGGCACTACTTTCTGAATATATCGCTGGGGGCTCGTATGGCGTTGAGTGGAGACCAAAGGGGATCAAGTGCCATAGGCAATAACCCACATCATACCATAACCTCCATAGTGAAGATTGAATATTGGTTTTCCTCCACGTCTCGTGGACTACAGTCCCTCTCCTCGCCAGGCTAAACATTGTTGCCGGTATAAAGCCGGACGGGAAAGCTCCAAATGCAGTTCGTGGGAGGACACACCAAAGGATCGAATATTGCGATAAAGAATAGGAAGACTTGATGACCTGCACCTTGAAATCTTTGGTCAGCAATAGACCTGGTTGTTGAGACATGGTCTCTAACAGTTAATTGTTTTAAGCGGCGACCTTTCTCGGTCTTCATCAAACCACTTTTGATCAATTCTAATAATATGATTTCCGTTTAAGCAGTTTGCGATTTCATTAAACGAAAAATCGCCTTCGCGCAAAGCAATACTTCGACCTCCTTTGAAATTGCTGACCTGACTATTATTTGCACGGTCTCTTATTCCAAAAACTTGAACTTACATGCAAAAAAAAAACGATGTATTGTCACCTAAAAATTACCGCGTTAAACTTTACTTAGACTACGGCTACTGAATCAAATTTCATCAGAAGATTGCAACACGCTCTATGTAATGCAATTTCTATTTTATGGAGGATGTGTGTTTAGTAGCCCTGTACTGTCATGATGGAAGACGATATCTTGGCAATTTCTCAGCTCTTCTGGTCTTTCTTGGATTGAATTGTTCACTTTAGTTATTGTAAACCTCTAAGCAATAGTTCAGATGACAGCAGGACTTTCTCATTTCAAATCTGTAAACATGCAAATCTACAGTTACTTAGTTGTAAAGCTAATACGTGGAAACATATGCCAAGTCTCCAAATCAAAGCACGCGATTTAAAATAAACATAAAACGTTGCGTTTTCTAGGAAAGGTACAATTCGCACAAATTTCTAGTTTACACCTAATAAGAATGTAGTACATATCACCCTTATCTAAATTATGTTGGTAAATGCAAGGTCTTAACGATCAAGTTGAAACTTGTGGCTGTGCATGCGCTAAAGAAAATTTTCCTTTAAAATCCTGAAACATTCATACGAAATCTGGGGTATGCGGTATCGTTTTACCACCCAAGCGTAATTCCTCCCGTTCCTAATAATAAACTTAGGCAAACGGGGCGGGGACTCCATCACTCGGCGCAATAAACACATGCAAAGGGGTTTACTTCCGGCGGCTTTTATGATTGCTTTTATTTCTTCGTTTTATACGAAATCTGTAAAGGGTGATACGGTGCGTAACCCACCCTTCGGCGTAAAATATTTAAACTGCCCTCGATGGGCTACAATAAATATTCCGGGAGAGCCAAATCATAAAAATAAAAATTCTATATTTGCCCGGGGAATTTTTTGCTTCCTTTTTGCTGTAACTGCATACGCACACGAAGCATGACACATATCCTATACATCTTGTCAAAAATACATGCTAATGAATTAATAATGCCCGCGGTAACAACTGAAAAACGGCCGCAGACAAAATGGACACGTTTAAATCTATGTTTCGACCAGATACGATTCGGGATGGTGCAGAAAAAGATATCCACTCGTAATTCACGGTTAATACGTGCTGATTTCATTAAATCAGTTCCAAAATTGTACCATCATTTTCATGTGGTTACGTATCTCTGAATTATTATTATTTTCAATTTTATTTACATTTACGTAGAGATTTTTAATATAAAATAATAAATAATAATTTCGACTCTTATATGGAATAAACGCAGGAATGAATATTTTACTAACAATAACAAACGTGTCCTAGGAGAAATCAATTTCGTATCAGCGGCTATAAATCAAGAGGAAGTTGGCATTGGGGAAAGAAGCAGATCAGCCGGAGCAAAAATAGTAAATCTTGGTCATTGAATTTGATGAAGGTTTTGAGAATATCATGATTAGAAATCGAGCCAGGAAAACTAGAAAACGGACAATTTCATATGTCAACCACTTCGAATTTTTAGTTATACAACATACAAGGCGTTTGATATATATTCTTTAAAAACTGCTGGTAAAAGAAATGTTAATGAAACACGTTTTAAAAGCACTTATTCCCTACTACTGGAGCACTTGCAATCGAGAAATATAATGCGCTACTCCATTGCATATGTTCGAACATATTTGTGCGCGCTCATCGTTCAGGTTTAAGGGAGCAATTCCCCGTGCACTAAGTTGGTTTCGAAATTGTCACCTTCTTGCTTAGTGGTGGTGGTGGTGATGATGAGTTTTTATGCGAATTTATGGAGAGACATCACGATTTATCCAAATTGCAGGTATCGAGAGGCATAAGCCAGCTTGGAGGTGGACCTTTCCAACAAGGAGTTGCCCAATGTGTTGATGTTGGCCAATTGTGATTGCGCGCCTTAACTTAACTTTTCAGAAACCGGAGATATTTGACGAAGACGAGGGCAAGGTCAGTCTTCAACAGCAACGCCTCAAGACGCTCGGTATGTTGCAAAATTGACCCGTAGTAACAGCAGCTTAAACCCAACTCAACTCCGAGGTGAGTTTGCTATTACTACTGAGGAGCTAATGTCAACGCAAACCATAATAAATCGGCTGCATATATACGCGAAAACCAAGACCAATAGTATATTCCGTACTTAGGGGAGGGGAAATTGCTCGCAGAATATGGGCAGTGGTGCAAAACAAGTATATTCGAGGGCAAATCGTAAACATCCGTTTACCTCATACCTCTTTAAATTACGAACTCACTTTTTGCCAGCAGACTTCAAAGTGTGGGCCAAAGGTCTGTTCACAGAAGAGGCGCATCACGAAATGCATCCCCTGTATTGTGACAACTGTTTCTCATAGAAAGCTGTATTCAATTGGATCCAGAAGTTTAACAAGGAAAGGCAAATCATCAAAGATGGGGAACGTACTAGTCGTCCTGCGGAAATGTCAACTGCAACCACAGTGCAGCGCGTGAAACAAATCATTCGTAATGACTGGCATGTGACGATCTATGACGGAGCGCGTGCTGTTGGCTGTTCACATGGAACCGCATGGAAGATCGGGCATAAGCAGTTGCAGTTTCGTAAAGTTTGTACCCCGCCAGTTGTCTGTGGAACACAAAATAAACAAACTCGGTTTGTCCTTGCAGTACTTCACTCGGTACACTGAGGAAGGAGACCACTTCATGCCACGAATTGTTATTTGGCATAAGTTTGGAACCCGCAATAATCAACAATTTGTTCGGAAAAGGCAACAGGATACAGATGGGAATCTCATGCTATCGGCTGAAATAAGTGATGCAGATCATATACATCTGCATTTCATTCTAGACGGTTCTCTTAATCCCCATAACAACCTCAATGAAATACTGCACCAAATTGTTGCTCCCTATGCTGGAGCAATGTGAAAACGACTCGCTCGTCCACAACGAAGTCGCATCGTTGATAACTGGTGCGGGAATCGAGAAGATGGATTAGTCATCAAATTCTTGTGATGTTGATCCACTCAAATGTGCCTGGGATCCCTTCACCTTGCTCTGCGAGAAAAATGGAACCGAATTCCTCAAGGACTATTTGATAACTGGTGAGATTAAGTGGGAATCGAGAAGATGAACTAGTCATCAAATTCTTCTGATGGTGATCCACTCCAATATGCCTGAGATTCCTTCACCTTGTTCTGCGAGAAGAATGGAATCGAATTCCTCAAGGACTAATTGATAACTGGTGGGAATAAGTGGGAATCGAGAAGATGAACTAGTCATCAATTTCTTCTGATGGTGATCCAGTCAAATATGCCTGAGATCCCTTCACCTTGCCCTGCGATAAGAATGGAATCAAATTCCTTAAGGACTATTTGATAACTGGTAGGATTATGTGGGAATTGGAGAAGATGGACTAGTCATCAATTTCTTCTGATGGTGATCCACTCAAATGTGCCTGGGATTTCTTCACCTTGCTCTGCGAGAAGAACGGAATCGAATATCTCAAGGACTATTTGATAACTGGTGGGATTAAGAGGGAATCGAGAAGATGGATTAGTGATCAAATTCTTTTGATGGTGATCCACTCAAATGTACCTGGAATCCCTTCACCTTGTTTTGCGAGTAGAATGGAATCGAATTCCTCAAGGACTATTTGATAACTGGTAGGATTATGTGGGAATTGGAAAAGATAGACTGGTCATCAATTTCTTCTGATGGTGATCCACTCAAGTGTGCCTGGGATTTCTTCACCTTGCCCTACGAGAAGAATGGAGTCGAATACATCCAAGACTATTTGATAACTGGTAGGATCAAGTGGGAATCGAGAAAATGGATTAGTCATCAAATTCTTCTGATGTAGATCCACTCAAATGTACCTGGAATCCCTTCACCTTGCTCTGCGATAAGAATGGAATCGAATTCCTCAAGGACTATTTGATAACTGGTAGGATTATGTGGGAATTGGAAAAGATAGACTGGTCATCAATTTCTTCTGATGGTGATCCACTCAAGTGTGCCTGGGATTTCTTCACCTTGCCCTACGAGAAGAATGGAGTCGAATACATCCAAGACTATTTGATAACTGGTAGGATCAAGTGGGAATCGAGAAAATGGATTAGTCATCAAATTCTTCTGATGTAGATCCACTCAAATGTACCTGGAATCCCTTCACCTTGTTTTGCGAGTAGAATGGAATCGAATTCCTCAAGGATTATTTGATAACTGGTAGGATTAAGTGGGAATCGAGAAGATCGACTAATCATCAAATTCTTCTGATGGTGATCCACTCAAATGTGCCTGGGATTTCTTCACCTTGCTCTGCGAGAAGAATGGAGTCGAATTCATCAAAGAGTATTTGATAACTGATTGGATTAAGTGGGAATCGAGAAGATGGACTAATCATCAAATTCTTCTGGTGATGAACCACTCAAATGTGCCTGGGATCCCTTCACCTTGCTCTGCGATAAGAATGGAATCGAATTCCTCAAGGACTATTTGATAACTAGTAGGATTGTGTGGGAATTGGAGAAGATAGACTAGTCATCAATTTCTTCTGATGGTGATCCACTCAAGTGTGCCTGGGATTTCTTCACCTTGCTCTGCGATCAGAATGGAATCGAATTCCTCAAGGACTATTTGATAACTGGTAGGTTTATGTGGGAATTGGAGAAGATGGACTAGTCATCAATTTCTTCTGATGGTGATCCACTCAAGAGTGCCTGGGATTTCTTCACCTTGCCCTACGAGAAGAATGGAGTCGAATACATCAAAGACTATTTGATAACTGGTAGGATCAAGTGGGAATCGAGAAAATGGATTAGTCATCAAATTCTTCTGATGTTGATCCACTCAAGTGTGCCTGATATCCCTTTACATTGCTCTACGAGAAGAATGGAATCGAATTCCTCAAGGAGTATTTGATTCTTTGACCAGATGCGTAGCTTTCCTAGCGAATTGTGGTAATGACATGTGCTGTTTAGCTCTTTCAAAAATTTATAATTATTGTCTCTGAAATTGTAATAAATCCTGAAAATGTTTGTGGGCAGTTTATACAACAAATCGCGCATTCTTTCAAATTCGAAGTAAACAATAACATAATGAAATTTAAACATTGTAAATCACATATCTATAGAATGCAACCAAATGTTGCAAAATTTGCATGTGTGTTGCTACCTTAGTAAATGAATAACTAGAATGTATGTACAATATTAGTTAGTTATTTTGAGCAGGTAGTAAGAAAAATTATATGGATCAAATATATGTATATATACATATATAACTTTTCGCTGGTCAGTGATTTGAACTACCATACGTTCCCGTACATGCAGGTAATACAGTTGGTATTTTGCATTGTGCGTTTTGCACCATTGTTCTTGTGTGAAGCAATCGGGGTTTCCCGAAATACGATGATTATATCGATTCTATTTGATTGATATTCTAGGCTAAACATGTTGCCCCGTTTTCATTTAATGTTGAAAATTATACATGCACTACTTTTCTCCCAGGGCCCAAATATTATAATATTGAATTCTATTTTATTGAAATTTTAATACATACTTATTATCTAGCGGTACACACATTAATGATTATAACTCCTTTTTGCAACTGTGAAATATGAAATTACGAGTATCATTGTGAACTGTCGAAAAGCGCATTAACATGTTGCGCCAAACAACGTTCTGATTTTAACCCATTTGTTCGTGATACGATTATTTCAAACTTTACACCAGGTCAGGATGAATGGGACCTATTCTATACGTTTATGTATGTATTCGTATCACCTCAATAACATTTTTCCGTTGGGTTATTTTAGTACGTGATTGCCTTTATCGGAAAAAAGCAGCAAATCGGTGGAAATAAGATATGAAGAATGAAGACGAAATTGTAAAACAAATTTTATTCCGTTTTCTTCCAGATTGGACTCATTTTGTCGACAGGTTATTTTAGCTCGCGATTGTCTTTTACCTAAAGACAGGATCTGATAACAGTGAACGATCAAAAATAACCATTCTGCAGGGAAAAAGGGTATCTTCCTTTTACATTTTCCCTTTTAAACAATATCATTTCGGTATAACGTAGGTAATATTCTTATGGCGGTGTTGCGCAAGGCGAAGAAGTTTTTATGTGCGTATGTGTGCAAGTAATAATTTCTCCCCAATCTAATAAATTTCGCGATGCTGGGGAAGAAAATGTATTTCTACTGGCGTCCTACGCCGACTTTGATGGGAAAATTTCTAATTTCCGATTTGAAAAATGAAAAGACATGGGGCGGGATTCAATAAAAATGTAAAATCAAAAACAACGATTTCTATGTTACCGCGATGCAGATTGGCGTATGTCTGATGTTATTAGATCGAAATTGAAGTCTAAAACGTATGTACGTAAAAAATGTGATTTTTAAAATTCGTACGTTCGGAGCCACTCGAAAGTTTCCCGATATTTTGTTTTCCCAATATTTTATTTTCAAAATTAAAATACACCCAACTACATATGTATTCTGCTTTAAGCGGAAATCAATACGATACTGTTAAATACCAAAATAGTATAGTGCATAGTATCGAAATACATGATGATTGGGCTGTATTATGTACATTGTAGGGCGCTTCGTTCATGTAGCTACCAACCAGCAAACACTATTAATCGGGTATGTAAAATGTATCAATTTGCACTCGGGAACAAAATCGGGATGAGTAAACAACCAATGCATTCCACAGTTAATAAATAGTGAATCCGATTAGTCATTCGGAACGGAAAACGTAAAATTGTCATAAAAAGCCTCTACCCCGAGATACTAATTACGAACGCCAGTGCTTAAACTCCATTTTTCTAGAACAAAACGTCTTTAATTCCTGCAAGCTACACCATAAGAGATTATACGTAAGAATATCCAAGCCTTTTCAACACGTAGTGTATTTCCTTCCAGTTGTGAAGCATAATTTATGAAGAACATGGAAGCTATCTTCGGGATACTTTTTCTAAGCTGTAATCTCTTTAATTAGCATTAAATAAAAACTGTGAAAGATACCGTCTAACAAGTTGTGCTCGCGTTAATGTCGTTTTTACTTTTGAACCTTTTTAAATTAGTTTGAAGGAAAATTACCATCATATAGAGGAATAGACTGGATGCAAACGACTAAAACCGGTACTTAGAGCGGGTTTCCTGCAAGAAATAGTGCCCTCAATTAAAACTAAAGGAGGTTAAATAAATACGGACGCTTATTTCAAATTTTTTAGGGCGTGTCTTTCAACGTGAATGCGAATCATAAAGGAGAAAGAATTAATTTTCCAACACAATACAATGAAGGAAACTTTATTCGATAGTGAAGTCATTATTATAATTTGCATATTCCTATAATACAAAATTATAGTTTGTATTGTAAATTGACCGATATGTATAACTAATGGGATATTTCTAGTAAGGATTCAGAATAAATAAAATCAATAATATAGCCACGTAAACTGTGCATAGAATATTTTTCTGATATTAGGTTCGTATTCTCTTTTCGTAGTGTTGTTTTACTCGGATACGAGCGACTCAACGAGATCCTGCGCATACGTAAATTGAATTTTATATTTATTGTCAACGTCCTATTGTAGAAAAAAGGATTTGATTTAATTTGACCTGAGCAAATTTAATTTCGTAATGGGGTAAGTAGTTCACGCGGGGTGGAATTCTAGAAAAGCGCTGAATAAACTGGATTACATTTGCATGAAATAAAATCTGTTTAACGCAAAGTAAATCCCGCGCTTTAGACCGAAGTGTGTTAGAATATTCTTTCAAACTCAAACTGTATTTTATTTTCATTTCGAAAATCGTAGATCTGCTTCGGTGTAAAACTGAAATGAAAGCTTTGTTAAGAAAACAGAAAAAGATATACAAGCTGGATGCACACTTTACAAAACATCGCGAGATAATACAAACGCGCTTTTAAAAAGAATATTTTTCCTTACGTGGCCATTAGGAGCTAATAAATATAGGGGTAATGGAAGAATAAGGATAGATAAAAGCTATGGTTGTGCGGATAAATTATAACTGAAAACATTTCGTCGAGGAGCCACTAATGGAGTAATCCCTAGACTTATATATATATAAGTCGACGCCTTTATGAAGATACGTATCTGTCGTACACACCTTTTGTAAAATCTGGACTGAGGACATTCCGAAAACACCCTCGAAATACGTTCATGAGGGAAATTATTACAGGAGATATATAAGGCAAGATAAATTTATTCGAGGCAATAACTAACGTATATATATATATAATCAAAATATCATAATTCTCAAATTGATGTCCTGAACAAAGACAGACTAATTTCGACGATTGTAAGAACCGAAATTAGGTGGTAAATCACGTTTTTGTATTGCCAAAATGTTCCCCAGGAACTGCCGCAATAAATCACTTGTTCGCCCTATCGGGCGCGAAATAGTTATTATTTTATTTCATTTTATGTTTTACATTTTCTATTTTCCTTTATAGCTTTCGGCTCACGCCCCGCACGAAAAGGGTGTGTTTCCCCTCCTCCTCCTCCTCCTCCTCTTCCCATAAAGCAGATATATATAAAATTCCTGTTGAGTTTATTGTTTCAGTTAACGCGTCGTCTAATTATTAAATGGAAAAAATAATTTGCATATCCTGTAATTAATTTCATTTTCCGCATTTTAGTAATTTCGTACCCCCTATTATCACGGGGCGTGTATTTAAACCAGTTATCTCGTACAGCGATCGCGCGGAAAAACGAAAAAGTTTACGGAAACATTGTTGTGGCTGCGACAAACAACTATTTACTGCTGCAATTTTCCTTCGGCAAGTTTTTAAAACTAAAATAACAGCGTATATTTTTCATAAACACGGAATTACTCCTCTGCACTGAAGGAAGTTTATTACTTTCGATTTAAAGCGGCACAGAGCCGCAGTAATAGAATATTTAACCTAGCATTATATTTATTTATGCTTTAAGCCAGTTGGAATGGAAATGTAAAAATTGTCGAAGTTCAAATTTCCTGCCAGTATATTCTGGCGTTAACCCTGCACCTTAAGATAGAAAGCATATTATCATGTATGTGTGTAAGATTTTAACGACTGTATACAAAATAACTGCATTTTTCGCTTGCGTATACGGATTTCGTTGTTATTATATACATATTGTCCAATTTTCGTCTGCGAAGCAACTACTACCCGGTCATTAAATTTTACAGAGATGTGGAATTGAGGATCGAAGAAAAGTTTTGACCATCTCCTCCGTAAATATCGACAAACGGCGTTTGGCATTATATATTATACAGTGTGGACATACAGGTTTTAAGAAAATGGATAAAATCTGTAAATAGTGAAAACAAGAACGATCGGATACGTCAACTTTAATAGAAGTGTGTACAAATTTTGACGGAAAATGTCATTATTGTCGCAGATATAACGTCACCTCCTTTTCTCTTAATATTTTTTAGAAAAAGGAAAAAGATTTTCAGTATTCTTAACATTTTTATTTACGTTCACTTGTATTTTTGTTTAAAATCTACAATTTTAAAGAAAGAAGTTTATTTCGAATGAGATCCAAGAATTATTCCTTAAAAATCCAGTTTTTGCTAGCATTTTTGTCACAATCCTATGGTATCTGTCGTATTTAAATATTTTTTTTAAAACAAAAAGGTAATAAATCCCTACATCAAATGTATTGTTGCTTCTGCGCTGATAGGTTTGACAAACCCTATCTGTCCTTTGATTAATTGACATGAAACTAAAAATGGCACATTTAAGTGAAATCCAAATAATCGAAATTTTAATGATGATGGTTTCGGAGGCAAGTTCCGGACACAAGAAGAAGCATGTGAATTGTTTTAATAAGAAGTAAGGTTTGATAAAAGAGTTGATGACGTGTTACTATTAAGTAGTGTTAACCGGTCTTTGTCTCCACTCGCGTGCAAGGCGCGACATTAAAATTCGGAGAAATAAGGGCCTCAGTCCGTTTTACAGTACTTAATGATGACACGTCATCCACTCCTTTATCAAACTTTAATAATAAGTACTTGATCGGCTTATTACGTGATCAACAGTAAGTAAGATAGAACGCAAATTTAGGGACTTGGGTCACCTGAGAGGTAACTGTACGAAAGGCAGTCCGACAATTTCAGAAGAAAAATAATTGGATGTTGTACTAACGTTTCAAGAAAACCCTCACAAATCAAGTCGCCAAGTCTCATTGCAGCAGTCAATTAGCCACTCTACCGTTTTAAAAATGCCTAAAAAGAACAAATGGCATCGGTCCAAAATGAAATTGGTTCAAGAACTTCACGAAGAAGTCTTGAATTTTGTGAAATAACCATGACCAGATCAGGAATTTTCAAGAAATATAATTTTCTCCGACGAAGCTACTTTTTGCCTAAATTGGTCTCTCAATACACAAAACTGTAGATACTGCGTACCTGAAAATCCGCACTGGATGATGGAAGAACACACATAATTCGTACGGGCAGGGATCGATTACGAAGATTCATTAAATGGTGTAAATTATTTACTATTACCACAGCAATTGCTGTTCTCCATCCAAATCAGTCCCTCTTACCGGATAGCACCTCGTGGTTCGAGCAGGATGGTGGCTCTCTAACTTTTCGTAATTACCTTATTATTATTTTCCCAAACAAATAGGTTGGTCGGCGAGTAGTAACTGAATGGGCAGCAAGATCTCCGGATTTAACTCTACTCGATTTCTTCTTGTGGGGTTATCTCAAATCCCGAGTGTATCTAAAGCGACTTAGGATTGAATTGAAGATTTGAAGATTATAATAGCCCAGGGAATCTGGTCCCCAAATATTAAATAATGTCATAAACGAATTTAAACATCGCCTTGGTCATTGTCAACACGTAAATGGTGTGAAGTTTGAAGACTTCATTCGAATAATTTTAAATTTGTAACTTTTCACCTTTTACTTAAAGTTTGATGGTAAAATTGAATAATACGCAAAATATGTTTGTTCTCAGTAACCTTGTTATGTGACCTCCCCATAAATATTGTATGTAGAAAAACGTTCTTCTCCAAATGGCGCTATTAAAGATTGGGGTTACCATCCAAAAGAAAAGGAGGTGACGTAATGTCTGCGACAGTAATGACGCCACAAAATACGTTTTTTGTAAAAATTTGCGCATTTAGATATTAAGGTTGACTTGGCCGACCGTTTTCTTTTTCACTATTTACAGATTTGATTGATTCCACTCCAACCACCACCGTCCACACTGTATATTGACAGTACGTCAATCTATTCCTTCACAATGTTTCACACGTTCAATAATACTGACCACACTACCATATTGACAACATTTATTGAATCTGTGAAAGCCCCTAGAAATATGTCAGTGAACTGACAGTACACCAGTATTTGATTGCTACTAATCTCAATATTTTAGAATATTGGCAGTAAAACTGATCGTGTGAGACCCGCTTTATTATCCATTTTCATTATACCATACCTATCTTGCTGACACAAATATCACATCGGTAAACTCCTCACCACACAATTGTTTATAATAAAATCGGTGACACGTGTTTCGCTAGCTCGAGGCAAGCATCTTCAACAACTGTATAAACCGAACTTCGGGAAATTACACCACAATCCTTGCAATCACCCATAAGGGTATCGACATATATACATATGTATTTGAATTTTTTCCAAGATAGATTTATATCTATCTTGGAAATATATGTCGATAATTACGAGGGTGATTTGATAAGTTCTGGGAATGACTAGTTGCATCATGATATTAAACTGTTATCCTTCAATAGATACGTAAAAAAATCATTTTATTCTACAAACTCATTATATGTAAAGCAGTTCCTCGAAAAGAACGCCTAACGTATATTTTTAGAATCGAGAGAATAGAAGTTTGTTCAGTAAATAAGTCTTTTCTATTGGAAAATTCATCGGCGAGGAAAATTCATGAAAGGCTAGGAAAACTGTCGAAGGAATCTGCACAAATCTGCATCATTAACCACTGTTTAAACGCGATCGAACAAATATCAAAAACAAAAAATCCATGATATGGTTCTTACGGAAAGTTGCTGGGATAGTTTAAAATCGCCGTCTCACGAATCAAGTTTAATTAATTGATTAAAGTTGAATAGGACTGGAACCAGTTTTTGATCCTCAATTTGGGTTTTGAAATCGAATCCAGTTGTTCGTGTAGGTGTAAAGATAATGACGAATTAGGGCATTTAATTTTTTGTTTTTTGGTGGGGCTTTGAGAAGAAATCAATTATGTGTATCAGAAACTTTGTTGAAGAAACTAGCATTAAGACATAAAGAAGAGCATAGGAATCATTTAGGAATGTTTAGAGAAAATGGTGATCAACTTCTGTTAAAACTTTACGAAGGAAACAAGATACGTGATATTATAGGTGGTTCCAAAAACAAACATGTTTATGAGAGGTTACACGTAACATTTTCAGATTACTCGAGATTCATTTCGTTAGCTATTTTATTTACCCTCAGGGGCTCACACAAGTTGAACAAGTGTGTTCGGGAATTTAGCGCTCCCTAGGTACCCGAGCTAAAACGTGGCCGCAGGGCTCTGCGGTATTTAACGTTGCCATGGGGGCACCAGCCGAAACCTCCTTGTAATTAGCCTTACCCGATCAAGCTGGCCTCTGATCGGGCGGACAGATATTTCCCTAGCTACTCTTCATACAGCTACGCTACCTAGAATGTCCAAGGCTAAAGCAAAGGTGCAAAAGCTTGTGAAACAGGACTAAGGTTACATACAGGCTAAAAGAGCCATAATCAAGGCCAACTCTACTAGGCATGCACAAAGGGGCCAGGTTTAATCTAAACAAGCAAGTTAGGGCTCAACAGACGGCGGAGGCTACTAAACGTAAAGAAAGGACAGAAGTCCGAAAAGGCGAGGTCGGAGGGCAGTTCTCCCGCAGGTCTTCCGAAAGGCAAGGGACCAGAAGGTTTAACCTTCAAGGAGGCTGGTTTGGAGAGGATCGCGGTGGTATGCAACGACTATCCAGCCACCCAGATGGAGCCGGCAAAGCTTAGGGCAGTCCAGGACTCCATTATGGAGGCATATAACAGCCTTACGGAACAAGGGCTTCAAGTCCCCTTTAAAAATACATGTATATTCGGAAGAACAGCTCTCAAAACTGTTAAGTCTAATTATAGGAATAAAGTTGGAGAACGTACTCTAATGGGACATAAAAATCCCTAGCTACTCTTCGTACAGATACGCTATCTGGAATTTTCAAGGCTAAAGTGCAAGAGCTTGTGAAACAGGGCCAATGTTACATACAGGCTAAAAGAGCCATAATCAAGGCCAACTTTACTAGGCATGCACAAAAGGCCAGGTTTAGTCTAGATAAGGAAGTTAGTCCTCAACAGACGACGGAGGCTACTAAACGTAAAGAAAGGACAGAAGTTCAAAAAGGCGAGGCCGGAGGGCAGTTCTCCCGCAGGTCTTCCGAAAGGCAAGGGGCCAGAAGGTTTAACCTTCAAGGAGGCTGGTTTGGAGAGGATCGCGGTGGTATGCAACGATTATCCAGCCACCCAGATGGAGCCGGCAAAGCTTAGGGCAGTCCAGGACTCTATTATGGGGGCATATAACACCATTACGGAGCAAGGGCTTCAAGTCCGCTTTAAAAATACATGTATATGCGGAAGAACAGCTCTCAAAGCTGTTAAGTCTAATTAAAGGAATAAAGTTGGAGAACGTACTGTAAGGAGGCATGAGACCACAATAGATCTGGAAAGCTCGCAGTGGAACAGGCATCAGTGCCACCTCAAGTAATCTAATCTAATAGAAATTTAAAAATCAAATAAATGTACATGATGTAACCAGTTTCAAGCGAACTTCACGTGATTTGAGGTTCACACGATTCAAAACAAGTTTAGTTGAGATTGACTAACGTTCAACTTTAGGCGAATGAAACACTTCTTGATCAACTGAACTAAGATTTTAACTCAACCTTAATCGGTTAACTAAACTTGATTCATGAGAATACCCCTTTTAGGCTGCGGGCTTTTAAATTTGAAAATACTCTGTGCAAGGTGAGTACCACATTTGCTGAGCGTTGACCAGAAAGACATTGGGCTCCAAATATTGCAGAATTGTGTGGATATTTCTAATAAGGATAAGAACGATTTTTACGACGATTTGTAGCTATGGATGAAAGCTGGGTCCGTCGCCACATATCAGAAACAAACAAAAATTAAAGCATTTGATGGAAGTTGTTTGTTGCTTCGAAGAAGGCCAAGTCCGTTTCATTGAATCGTAGCGTTTTCAATAGTCTGGAACTCACGCCGAATTTTCTTCATTTATTACTTTCAAAAGGATCGAAGTGTTATTGGGACGCACTAGGTGAGCCTTCTAGATAAAAGCGCGAAGACCTGAAGAAGAACTGAAAATGAAAATGTTTTCCCCACAAACCTACGACTGTGATAACTAAAGGGCTCGATATGAGATGGATTGATGGAGCATTTGCCTCATTATCCAGAGTTGGTACTGTTAGACTTTTTGTCAAATAAAAACAAAGTTTCTGAAAAGCATTTCAAGACGAACGAGGAAGTCTTTACCGTGAACACTAATTTGGAACTGCGCCCCAAGGACCATTGCAAGAATGGTAAAATTAGTGGAAAATCGTTACACTCGCGCTATTTCTATATAACTTAGTTATCGAAATGCGTATATGGCTTTTTCAAATATTTATCTTTGCTTAGAAAGAGAATGTTGTTTTGTTTTTCATGAAATGTTTGGATTATGTTCGGAAGGGAAAAATGCATCTGCTTTCAGGTGTTCGGTATCCATTCATATTCCATTCAATTTACCATGTCCATAAAGTTAATCACTATAACACAAACTCACCTGTACCTACGTGTAGGTGAAATTTTATTTTTAATCTTCGAAACAGTAAACGAACAAGTGAAATTTGCTATACTGAAAAACAAACAAAACAGAGCCGGCAATATGAGGAAAAAATGTAAATAGTGTAAACATAAATATGAGGGGCATTATATTAGATTTAAGCTAATCCACTGTTTGTTTGATTACGGAAATAATTCGCTTGCTAAAAATACCCGGGCATGGCTTACGGCGGAGAGAGAGGTGTAGTGATTTATCTCCCAAATGTGATATAGTGTCAATAGGTGTCGCAGCAGTCACCTGACAACACCCGTGTGTGATTCACGTTTCTGCCAACATTATTAAAGAATGTCCCTGCGTTTCGTCCGCTTGTTTCGCTGAATAATACAGTACTCTTTCTGCGAATTTCGAAAGTACGTTATCCATGCGTGTATGTAAGCTGCTTGCTTGTGGGTACATAAAAGCCTATGCGTTATCCCCTAGGATTATCACTTAGGTTCTTCTCGAAATATCTCTTAAATTATGATAAAACAGTTAGCGTTTGAATATTTCATAATTTCGCGTGACGTCATCTAATTTCGCCGCCCCTTCCCCATTCCGCGGTTCACAACCCCGCTGCGTAATCTGCATATGTCAAACATATACGTCAAATACGTAAATAAAGTTTACACATGGCTGTATCAAGATTAATGCTTTAGCCCTTCGATATTTTAATATGAATTTATTACCTTTGGGGGTTGTATTAATAATATCCATTCTAACACATACTACATGTTCCATATACCGGATGGTTTAGATTTTCATAACGCGATGTAAAGTCAAATAATAATATTTAGGTACTGCGAATTATACTAGTAAGGATGACAGATAACAAAAGTCAATGCACAAATATTTTGATGTCCCCTGTATAGGCGTTGATAACAGAGGAAGTCCTTGCTATCCTCATAAAAGTTGTTATTTACCTTTTACTTGTAGGTAAACATTATGAGCCGGTGTTTTTCTTGAATTACCCTATTCTATCGAGTTCAACAGTTTCCTCTGCTTACTTTTAAAAGTTTTGAGTACACTTACGGACGGCTCTGAATACGAAGTGTCCAATACAACCCGATCTACGTGCCGAAATTACCAATCGGGTTTCGATCTTGATACAAGAAGCGCATCGGCGTCGGGTTACCACTGCTCTAACGCTATATTAATACCGTCTTTTTACCTATTTAAACTGAAATATTTATTCGACCATGTTTCCAACGATAACCATCCCTGTCGACGTATCGTATTTACGTTAGGACGCTGATTAAATACCTAATGCGTATACCAAAAACGTGTTTATTTATTTTGAGCTTAAATTCAGCACGTTTGTACACGCAAATCCTAAAACGTATTTGTCTATTGGGAATAGACGTTACATATATCTCTATTTATTTTGTGTTATTAATGTTTTATTTAAATTAACCCTTGTCGGAAGATGCTAAACATTCGCCTAAGTTTTTGGACATAATAATCTAAATAACCTAAACTAACTAGATATATAATTTCTTCCGCGTGATGGCATTCACGATTAACACCATGTCAATTATAAGCGCTCCCTTTAAGAATGATGGCTTCCTTTAATTTTTAAAACAAGTTTATGATCCAGACTATTATACAGTGTGTACGTATAGGTTCCAACAAAATCAATAAAATCTATAAATAGTGAAGAAGCGAACCACAGGACACTTCAACCTTAATTTTTAAATGCGCAAATTTTTACAAAATACGTATTTTGTGACGTCATTATTGTCCCACATACGAGGTCATCTCCTTTTATTTTAACCCTTATGTGTGCGACCGGGTACCCGGGTACCTCCTCGTCACATTTTGGCTCGTAATTTTTTCAAAAAATTTTGTTTCGACCTAAGCCTCCGGATCTAGGAAGTTTGAATCTTTACGAAGAGATTGACATCGCTATATTTCGAAGAAAAGAATTTTTGCTTTAGAAGCCTCGAAGTACAGGTAGTCCCAAGGTACAACCAGGGTACCCGGGTACCCACTAAAGAAAAATTTGATATATGCACCTGTAAATCAAAGTTAATGTTAATAAATGTTTTATTTTAGATCATATAGGTTTATAAATAAACAAATACAATAATTTAATAAAAATTTATTCATTTCTCGCAGTCTGCACACGTAACTTGAGTCACCGAGTGCTCATCGCACACAGGTTTCTCGCAATTTTTGCAACTTTTCCTGCGCCTTTTAGTAGTTAAAACATATATGGCACGAGCCGGTAACTGGTTTTCGCCCAGAACTATCGCGAGTTTCAGTTCCTCTAATGGCAGAAGTAGAAGCAGAGATTCAGGGTCCTATCATGCTTTCGATCGCGAGTTTTACCGAGTGATGTCGCGTGATTTGAATGTCCAAAGAACGATCCTCAATCACCGGTTTCGCAAGTTCTTCACTCAATTGGCGCAAGAAAATACACAGCTAATTGTTTTCTTTCTTGAGCATACTATTATTCTTATAAAGAGGCCACCTCTGAGTGCGCCTATGCGTGGTGTATCGCGTCACCATTTGATCCATCGTGTCGACGACGATCTTATATTTATTGTAATCTTGGATCATATGCGGTTTTTCTTTGCATCGTCGTTGGCAGCAGTGTTGCAATGTGCCGAAGAAAGTAAGACCACAGCTTTGTTTTTTTTTTTTGGGACGTAAGAGCAAAGTGCCATTTTGCGGCGCGCCACTTTGTGATCCATTGTAATAAAATTTATAATGAAATTATACCTACCTAAATATAGCTTAATTACTTTTCTAAATATGTTCATTCAATTAAGTGAATCGATTTATAATGGTTTTGTTCACATTTGAACTCAAAAAGTAATTAAAACTGGAGGTGGGTACCCGGGTACCCCGGTCGCACATCGACGTAGGAAAATTTGGTTGCACACATAAGGGCTAAATGGTAACCCCAATTTTTTATATCACCATTTGGAGGAGAACGTTTTTCTGCATATAGAAGGGTGATTTTTGAGATAGTTCACATAACAAGATTTTTTATTAAAAAATATTTTGAGTATTGGTTTTACATTTTTATTTACGCTCAGTTGCAATTTTTTGTTTAAAATCTACAATTGTAAAAAATATTTTATTTCGAATAAGGTCCAAGGAATTTTCCCTTGAAAACTACGATCGTATTTGTCGTATTCATTTTCTTTTTACAAAACAAACAAATTTCAACATGAAATTTATTGTTTATTCTGTGCTGTTAGGTTTGACAAACCCTATTTGTCTTTTGATTAATTGACATAAAACTAAAAACGGCACATTTAAGCGAAACACACTGAATGGAAAATTCTAATGATGACTGATATGGAGACAAGACCCGGGCACAAAAAGAACTTTATGAATTGTTCAATAATAAGTATCCTGATCGGCTTATTACGCGATCAAGAGTAAGTAAGATAGAACGCAAATTTGGGGACTTGGGTCACATAATAGATAACTTAAGAAAAGGTCGTCCGGCAATTTCAGAAGAAAAACAATTGAATGTTTTGCTAACGTTTCAAGAAACCCTTCACAAATCATGAAGTCATTGCAGCAGTTAATTAGTCACTCTGCCATTTTGAATTGTCTAAAAAAAATAAATGGCATCAGTACAGAATGAAATTGGTGCAAGAACTTTACGGTGATGATCTTGACAGAAGAGTTTAATTTTGTGGCATACTGATAAGGATGATGACATTAAGACGCACCATTTTCTCCAACGAATCTACCTTCTATCTAACCGGGTCGATCAATAGGCAAAATTGTTGGTACTCCTGAAAATCCACTTTGGATGATGGAAGGACACACACGATTCCGACAAAATATCAACATGTATTAACCCTAGATTCATAAACATACTTGGGAAATACGTTGTTCATAAACATTCGCCGCTCATATGTAGATTATTATAGTGATGATTTTTGAGGTTTTAGACTATCAGGTGCAATAAAACAATATAAATCTTGAAAGTTATTTATTTATTATTGATTAAATGAAATAAAGATGAGCAAAATAGTTGCTCTGAGCAATCAGCACATAATAATCCTCGGTGATCCCAAGCGTTTACATGTCTTGCGCGGTTTATGGGACGAATGGTTATAAATCTAGGGTTAAATGGTGAAAATTATTTGCTATTACTGCATTAGTTTTTGCTCTTCTTGTCAGATAGCGCCTTATGGTTCCAGCAGGATGGTGCACCGCCACATTATTACCTAACTGTTTGTAATTATGTTGATTTACCATTTTCCCAAACAAATGAATTGGTAGACGAGAAGCAATCGAATGACCAGCAAGATCTCTCGATCTGACTCCAATCGATTTCTTCTTGTGGGATTATCTCAAATCCTGAATCTAAACCGATCTAATGGTATTGAAGATTAGAATAATCGAGAAAATCAGGTTAATAACTCCCCAAGTACTAAATAATGTCATTAACAAATTGGAACTTCGCCCTGCACATTGTCAACACGTAAATAGTAGGCAGTTTGAACGTTTAATTCAAATAATTTTAAATTTGTTTGTAATTTTTGTCTTTTTAGTTAAACTTTGGTTGTTTAAATTGAATAATACACAAAATATATTTTTTCCCAAAATTTTTATTACGTAACGCATCACTAAATTCATTGTTTTGAACGCAACTGGCGCCACCAAAAATTAGGGTTAAATAACATTTTTCTCAAAAGTCTTGTTATGTAACCTGTCTCAGAAATCGTCGTCTCGTATGCAGGAAAACGTTCCCCTTCAAATAACGCTATCAAAAATTGAGGTCACCATTTAAAAGGAAAGGAGGTGACGTCACAAAATACGGTTTTTTGTAAAAATTGCGCACTTAAAAATTAAGGCTCCGACCGTTTTCTGTTTTCACTATTTACAGGTTTTATTGTTCCAACCTATACTTCCACACTGTGTATTGACAGCACGTCAATCTATTTCTTCGCAGTTCACGTTCAATAATATCGACAATACTACCATATTGACAATATTGATTGAATCTCCGAAGGTCCCCTAAAAGTATGTCAGTGAACTGACAGTACGTAGAGCACTACTTGATTGCTACTATCAATATTGGAAAATAGTGTCAGTAAAACTGATCGTCCTTGACCCGCTGTATTATCCATTTTCCATTCTCCTCCAAATGGCGTTATCAAAAATTGGGGATTCGAACGTATCCGATCGTTTTGTTTTGTTTTCACTATTACTACAGATTATATTGATTTTGTTCCAACCTATACGTCCACACTGTATATTATATGATGTACGACCGTATAAAGTACTTTATGCAAAATCCCATTTGCTCTGCATACCGTAATTTAATACATAAATTTGGAAATAAAAAAATCAAATTATACCGAGATACTCTTAAGGTAACTTGGCAATAAAACCTTTTACCCCGTTAGCGGCCCGTAATTTATCAACCTTCACTTTAAAATATGGCGAAATTATACAGATGACATCGGAACTGGAAAAAATTTGCTTATATGCAATTTCAGTGACAAGTCAATTTGTACGAAACCTCCAAGGTAACATTTCTAAGATATCAACGTTGCATTGTATCGTGTTTGTCGGGGAACATGCAGTCCTGTCGAGGATGTGACATCCACTCAAGCAGCTGCATTACACCGTAAACGATATTAGCATTTTGATTTGAGACTTTACCGCAAGTCTAATACTATTTCTTGTTTAACAGAGCAGGAAGACGAAATTATTAAATTTCCCTTATACAGAAATCGATATATGAAATGTAATCTTGTCAGGAAGAAGTCATTTCTATAAAGGGACGTATACATTACATCCATTAAATAAAAGGAGTTGGCGTTTCCTTTCATACTTGTTTTGGTACAATTTGAGAACTACCGATTCCTTCCTGTCGATATTGGCATTTGATGTTTATTACAGCTTACGTCCTTATTCAGGTAATGTTTTAATGGGAGTACTCGAACGAGAAATGGAACCACGTACAAGTACAGAAAACTGTATATTTATTCTGGGAAAGTACAAAGGGAAGGATGCCTTTTCTCTCGCTACCCACGCAAAACATTTACTCATAGCTGACTTGTCATCCGAAGGTACTCAAATTTAACAGTAGAAACTGGGATGCCTCTACTTGCCTGGGATAGCAAGCTGTACAATCACAAAATTCATTACGAGATCTCCCGTTTTATTATTATTACTACCCTTGCTAGAATTTAAGAGATTTTACGAGATGAATGCGTAAAAGGTGCACACACTATACGCAACCCGTTTCGTCCTGCGAGCGAAATCCGCACAATTCGGAACGAATCTCCATTCTTAGGTGACTATTAAGTGGTGGCAGGGGTACATCCTAAGATACGTTTAAAATTAATTAATATAGGTTAAGGGATGAAACCCTTTACTGATTAAATCGCAGATTTGGTTGCCCCGCAAACAAGTTTAACCCGATAGAACCGAGTCGGCAGATGACGTAGTGTGGTCCGTATACAAATTGGAATCTTAATTTTCGACAATTCTGTATATGAAGTAGATGCAAATGATCTGAACTTTGCCGAGAAAGAAATAGATATCTTACAAAAGGCGGTTTGATAGAAAATCTTCGGATTTCTCGGATGTACCTGCAAATTAATTAGCACATATCTTTAACAAACTCGTTAAGTATCATCAACAGCGGAAAGCTACATGCTTCCTTATTTATCCTACGGAGGAAAAGGCTGAAGAAACAAAAGATGAATTTTACGAAGAATTGGAAAAGGAACATAATAAAATAAACAAGAATATTATTAAAGTGATAATGGGTGATATGAATACAAAAATAGGGAGAGAGCCGATGTATAGAGATATAATAATAATAATAATAATAATAATGATTTATTTGCCCAACAGGTTCATACCCAATAATAGGACAATATAATGCAGATGCATACATACATAACATAAAAATTACAAATACAAAACAAGAAGTGTGAAAAATAAATATTTCAAAAAGCGCCGTTGAACACGCTCAATGGGTAGCTCTTGTGATATATAGTAGGGATACCAAACAGTAGATGCATATTCCAATCTAGGAACAACAAGAGCGCAGTAAAGTATTTTCAAGATCGCCATATTATTGAAATATTTTGAAGTTCTTATAATAAATCCTAAAGTTCTCGAGGCGGACAAACACATTTGTTGAATGTGATCATTGAATGACAAGATCGTATCAAAAAATACTCCAAGATCCTTAATCTTAGTTATATTGCTCAGTGTATGATCACCCATTGAGTATGAAGATAAGAGAGGTGAATTTTTTCTTGTATAGCTCATAGCATAACATTTGTTAGTATTTAACAGCAATCCGTTTGCATCGGACCAATTCACAAGCAGATTTAAGTTACGTTGTAGCAAGTCTACGTCTTGTTGATCAGATACATTAAGAAAAAGTTTTACATCATCGGCATATGCCAATACTTGACAAGATAATAGCGGAAAGAGATCATTAATAAATAGAATAAAAAGTAAGGGACCTAAATTAGATCCCTGTGGAATCCCAGAGGGTGTAATGAATTCAAATGATCTGAAACCAAAAGAATCAAGTTTGTGCATAAGTAACTTATGATTAATTGTATCAAAGGCATGAGAAAAGTCTGTATAAATCACGTCGACCCATCCTTGGCTATCCAACACTTCACTCGTATATTGAGTGAAACTCATAAGATTGGTAACAGTGGAGCGACCTGACATGAAACCATGTTGGAGAGGTGAAATATATGAGCGTATATGAGGATAAATTGAGTTATATAAAACTTGCTCAAATATTTTGGCAAAATTTGAAATTATAGATATAGGTCTATAGTTGGAAACATCTGAACTGTTGCCCTTTTTAAAGACGGGGACTATTCTCGCTCTTTTCCATTTATCAGGAAAGGTCGAAGTCTTAATAGCGAGATTGATTATTTTCATGAGTCGTTCCGACAAAACAAGCTTTAAGCCTTAAGTTTTCTGACTAAGAAGCTGGGAATGCAATCGTCGCCCGCAGTAAATTTATTAGGAAACTTAGACATGATAGTTGCAATTGTGTCACGAGATACTGGATGTACTGCTAGCGACTGCAAGACAGTATAAGTATCAGATGGTGTAGAAATATTCACATCGGAATACATTTCACAAGAATGTTGCAAAGTTATCCACAATATCCTGCGGTGAATCAGTCCAAACTTCATTAAAGCATAATCTGCCAGGAATCCGAGACGTTCCCTGCCTCGCTCGCACAAATGACCAAATATCTCTAGGATTCTCACTGACAGAACTCTCCACACGATCCAAGTAAGCTTTGTAACTGATAGATATTTGAGAGTTAACTAGACTCCTCATTCGTTTGTACTCAGTTAAATAAAATGGATCGTTGCTCAATGTCCATCTCCGTCGATAATACTGTTTAGTTTTGAGATTACGTTTAATTTCGGAAGTAAACCATGGTGGAAAACATGTAGAAGTTGGAGAATAAGTAGGAACAGAGGAATCAAATATATCATAAATTAAGATATAGAACCAATTTAAAGAAATATTGACATCATTGATGTCATCTAAGAATGACCAGTCCACCTGGCGTAAGTCATCCTAGAGCTTATTAAAATTAGCTTTCTTAAAGTTGTAACAGGTATTCCCAGATGCGGGAAAATTCATAAGCCCAGGCACAGACGTAACTTCCAAGTTAATCGACAAAGCTGTATGGTATAAATCTTCAAGAACAAAAGGCAAATCGTCACGGACAACATCCAAAGAATGAGTGATATTTGAAAAGACTAAATCAAGAAGTCAATTGTCAGTATTTAAGACTGAATTGTATTGTTTCAGTTGTAACAAGTCACAAAAATCTAAAAAAGATGAAATTTCAGAATGGGATGTAATTGAATTTCCATGATTATAAAAGTGTGGCATATTGAACTCACCAATAAATAAGAGTGGCTTATCCAATAACAGTATTACAAGTGCCTCAAGAAATAGTTCCAGATCATTATTAGATACATCAGGTGGAATATATAACACACAAATAAAAAAGACAAACGAGCGAATTTTGCGCTTGCACATTATGAAGTCAATCAATGGAACCAGTAGAGAAACTTCTGATGTATCTATAACTTCAAATGAAATTGCATTAGCAAAAGCCATCATAACGCCACCCCCAGTAGACTTGCCTACAGAAGCAAACTTACGATCACATCTTATGACATTGTAGTAGGGTGGGAAAAATTCAGAGTTTTTAAATGATTCACTTAACCAGGTTTCGATAATAAGAACGATATCAAACATTAAGTCACTGCAACCTATAAGAAAAGAGTGTGTTTTTGAACGAAGACCACGAGTATTCTGATAATAAATTTTCAGGGAATTTAAACTGCTAAACAATAGAAGGCATACCATTTTTATACTTTATTCTCAAGTTCTGTTCTCCTGCAACAACACGCGCTTGCATTTGATATAGATATAGTAGGAACAGAGAGCAAACACGAGGTAACAAATGACAATGGGAAAAGATTAATAGAGTTTGCAGAAGAAAAGAAGATGAAGGTAATGAGTATCCACTTCAGAAGAAAGGAAATACACAAAGGGAGTTGGATGGCACCAAATGGTGAATACACAAATCAGATAGATCACGTTATCATAGAAAAAGCACACCATAAGATCATAAAGAATGTAAGGTCATGCAGAGGAGCAGATGTGAACTCAGATCACTACTTGGTCAGGATGGGGATAAGGGTGGGAAAGAAGAGAGAAAAGAAGATAAAAAAAAGCATAAGAATAAAACAGTTTGATATGGACAAGCTACAGTTAAAAGACATTCAGCAAAAATATATCAAGGAAATAGAACGAGGATGTCAAGAAGAAGGGCAGGAAATAAACGTAGGCGTGGAGAAAAAATGGAAGCATATAGAAAATGTAATTAAAAGTGCCACGGAAAAAACCATACCAGTCAAGAAACGACATGGAATAGAGTCATGGTGGGACGAAGAGTCTAGGATAGAAACTGAAAAGAGAAATAAATTGAGAATAAAAGCAGTACAAACAGAAAGAGCAGAAGATATGGAAGCGTACAAGAAACAGAGAGCATGTGTGAAAAGGATAAATAGACAAAAGAAGAGAGCTATTAATGAACAAAAGGTGGCGAAAATTGAAGACCATTACAAGAGGAAAGAGATTAGAAACTTTTACAGGGAAGCAAGACGAGGCAAAAAGATACAACCAAAACGTTTTCATAAGGGATAAGGAGGGAAAGCCAATCGGAAAGGAAGAGAAAATAAGGGGGCTGGAAAGACTACTTTAGCGAATTATGGAGGGATGAATTGGAGAGGGGGAGGATTCTAGAGGTGAAGGGGGATAATAAGGAAGTAGCGGAACCAACGCTAAGAGTCCAGGACAGAACGGGATAACAAGCGAAAATATTAAGTATACCACTGAACAACTACAGCAGAACATCCACGACCTGATAATAAGTGTTTGGAAGAAGGAGTAAATACCAGAAGGATGGAAAAATGCGACAGTAATACCAGTGTTGAAGAGCGGAGATGGGGTGGATTGCAATAACTACCCTGCTGGATGTTATATACAAAATATTAGCAACAATAATCAAAACCAAGTTGGAAGTAATGGCCGAACCGCAGATAGGAGGACAACGGATCAGTTATTCACAATGAAAGAGGTGTGGGTGACATGCTGTGAATATAACATACCGGCGGTGACTCTATTTGTAATCCACAAAGCATACGATTCAGTGAAAAGGAGCGAATTGATAGAGCTTGTGGATGATTTTGAAGTACCTGCAAAACTACAAAGACTAATAATAATGATACTAAGGGAGACAAGGTGCAATGTAAGAGCAAAAGGAGGAAATTCGGACGACTTCGCCGTAAAGACTGGTCTTCAATATGGTTCTGGAAAAGGGTATAAGAAAGAGTAAACTCAATCAAGTGAACTCTGTATTCTCTTTTCTAGCTTTTCCCACTTTCATGACCTTACTCTTCTTTTCATTTATTTGTAATCCTAGCTGCCAGGCCTCCTCTATCAATCTCTTTGTTATTTCCTTAAGTTCTTTTTGGTCTCTGGCTATGACAGCTAGGTCATCTGCATATCCTACTATTTGGTGATTCCTGCTACTGAGCAGCTGTCATAGCCAGAGACCAAAAAGAACTTAAGGAAATAACAAAGAAATTGATAGAGGAGGTATGAAAGTGGGAAAAGCTAGAAAATAGAATACAGAGTTCAAAGTATGTGCACAGTTTGGAGAAATGGTTTTCGAGAAGGTAGACCAGTTCGTGTATTTAGGGGCACGTATAAGAAACAGATGTAAAGAAGAAAAAGAAATCGAGGCGAGATTGAGTAAGGCCAATAGGGTAGCTGGAACTATGAATTACTTACTCAGAGCAAAACAGTTGTCGAGAAACACAAAATTTAGACTATATGAAACTGTTGTAAGGCCAACGGCATCATACAGATGCGAGACATGGATTTTGAAGGAAACTACGAAGGAAATAGTGAGGCGATGGGAAAGAAAAGTACTCCGGAGGATATGGGGAGGGAAAAGGACCGAGGAAGGCCAACGAAGAAGTATATGAAGCATTTGGAAACTCACAGATAGAGGCGATTATGAAAGCGAGAAGGTTGCAGTGATTGGGGCATATGGAAAGAATGGACGACAACAAAACGGTTAAGAGGATAGCGTGGAAAACGCCAGGATACAAGAGGAAGAAAGGCAGACCAACAAGAAGATGGCTAGAAGCAGTATTAGAAGACTTAAAGGACAAGGAAATGACAAACTGGAAGAGGAAGGCGATGAACAGGAAAAACTGGAAACGGATAACAAAGCTCTGGGCCTAAAGGCCCGCCAGAAAAAGCTTATATATATATATACATATAAAAGATATTATATTGGCGAGATAAAGTATCCGGACAAAGATCGGTTTTGTTTGAAAAAGGATGGCAAAATGGATGGAATTAGCTGGGAACGGGGTAAATTTGAATTCTTCATCGTAATTACATTACATGGAGTGCACGCGTACGAATGTGCGTATCCGTATGCACCGCAATTCGTTGAATATTGATTTTCTAAATTGAATTTCCGAATTCGAAATTCCCGTGGCGACGGAATTGTTTTGCAATTTGCGTTTTTACGATCGCACAAACAGAGCCGTAATATTCGAAAAATCAACACACCGCGGAGAGGCACCTATTTATTATTAATGTAAATTTAATTTTCAATTACGCGCGCCTATGTATATGATTGAGGTAACATTGATACACGTGCCGTAGCAGCATTTGAGCAACGCGAGCTATTATTCACTGAAACCCTTATGAATGCGAGATGTTCATACGAAATTTACAAACAAAAAGACGCCACTCTGTTTCGCTTTGCACCTCTCGTCCCGTCGCCGGTTGGAATGAATATCAATTTAGTTAATATGCGCAAGTTTTATCTGCATATGAATAATGTAAGATCTAATCTGATACAACGGACGTGCTAGTCTAATTGGATGCAGTGATTTCCTATATACAGGGCGTCTGGCACCCTCTTTGAGGAGTCTCTCGCTGTTTTGGCAGTACCGTTTGTCTTTGTTTCATGATCACATGTCCACGTGCATTTCCTGCTTAGATACAACATTCTCCAATGCGTATCGTTGAAGGAAATAAAATTTTCGATCTCTTAAATACCCGCTCCCTGTACAACCTCCATAAACTATGGGTTATAAAAGAACGATATCGAATTGTTTGTTTTGCCTTATTCAATAATTCTTCTTTTAATCCTCCCACTTCTAAGTGTAGAAAGTTAATGCCGCGTTATTTGGCGGCGAGCCAAGCATTCCAAAGCCCGCTAAGTGAGTGCACCACGTTTAATAAACAAAGAATTCGCGAAAATTATTCCCCTTTTTTGCGCCGACGCCATCTAATTTACTAATTTCCGGGCCAAATTTTGATCGTTCCTCCCGTGCGTTCGAAAAATATTTTTCCCCGCATTAATTTTAATATTTTCAAATTTTAAAATATAACTTCACTCGTATTTCAACCATTTTATAGATCGTACCTGCTAAAGCACGCGTCGCGCAATAAATTTTAATATTTTTAGCGGTTGGTAGCCCGTATTTTAATGTTTTATTTCATTGCGTGTTTTTAAAACAAAAAACTACCACATTTGAACAATGTAAACACATTAAAAAGCGAACATTTGTAACATCAAATTATTACTGTTATTTATAGCGTTCGAAAACCGAATTTCACCCCCAAAAATGTAAGTGCACACAGGAGATAACCATTAAGCTTGCTTTCCCTCTCTGTTATTAACTGGAATATTTCATAACTACGCGCTCGTATGTAGGAAACTTTCTCCTGTTCTCAAATAAAAACATTCTTTGTTTGTTAACTTAGTTCTTCCTTAATTGGTTGAAGAATCCCGGACCGTTGAAGTCATTAGAACGTTATGGACCTAAACATTGATTTTTAATAATAATAATAATAATAATAAAATTTATTGCTTATGACCATAACCATATGATATTAGCATTGTCCAGAAATTACATACATGTAAAGGTATATGAGAAACAAAAAAACAACTAACACAAAGCATTAGGTAGCATATGCTCATCACACATTAAAACAATTCATTAAAATTAAAAAGACATTAAAAATTCCTCATAGGAATGAAAGCATTTTTGGAATAAATAAGTCTTTAGAGAGCTCTTATATTTATTAAAATTATCGATATTTTTTATTTCGTGTGCAGCTTGTTATACATTTTTATTGCACGATATACAGGAGTTGCCTCAAACATTGCCGTCCTACGTCGGGGTATACATAAATCATTTGATCCTCTAGTTGTCATATTATTATAATATGTAGAGTCCCTATCCAACATGTGTATATTCTGACGCGCCCAAATTCCAAGCTCAAGCAAATTGACAGCTGGTAGCGGTAAGACACCCAACAGTTGAAACAATGGACGACATGGCGTACTTGCTCGTTTATGCATTATGCATCTTATAATTCTTTTTTGTATTTTAACCTTCCTATACTCACGTCAAAATGAAAGACGTGTACTATACTATATAAGTCGGTCTCACAGACCGTATGCGTGAGTATAGGAAGGTTAAACACTCGAATAGATTTGCTGGATGCACCCCAAACTAGGATGCAATATTTTATTCTGGAGTACACATAACCAAAGTAAAATGACATTAGGGCTTGAGTGTTTACTGACTGCCACAATTGAAAAATCGCGTAGTATGCAGAGTTAAGCTTTTTGACTAAGTCTCCGATGTGTATATCCCAGGACAAGCAACTATCTAAGTTCATTCCCAAAAATTTAAAACAGTGCACATTAGGTATAGATTTACCATCCAGTTTAAGGTAAATACTTTCGTTAACTTTGTTGTTATAATATATTGTAGCAGTCTTGCTAACATTCAAATCCAAACAGATTCTCTCACACCAATCATTTACACATGTACTAATATTACTCCCGATAACCGAAACTTGCGATAATCTTGAGATGTTAGGACCTGTTATTATACATGACGTATCATCAGCATATTGGTAAGGAATACATTCCTTGAGACTATCAGGCATGTCAGCTACGTACACCAGAAATAGACTTGGACCCAAAATGGATCCCTGTGGAATACCACGCGTAATCAAATTTGATGAAGACAGAAAATCTTTTTCACATCACCCTGAATCCCTCTAATGTGAACAAATTGTTGTCTGTTAGATAAATATGACCTTATTAAATTCAGAGCCATACCCCTTATTCCTACTGATTCCAGTTTATTTAATAAAATTTTGTGATTGACCGTATCGAACGCTCTGGAAATGTCATAGAAAATACTCGCGACCCCGTCCCCACTATCAACACGGCGAAGAAGCACGTTCAGAAAATCATAAATTGCCATTTCCGTACTCTTACCTGGCAAAAATCCAAACTGGCTAGATGGTATCATCCTATGTTTGATCAAATGATTAATAATGCGCTTATTTAGAATTTTCTCATATATTTTGGAAACGGATGGTGGGAGTGACATCGGTCGGTAATTTGTTGGCTCACATTCACTTCCCTTTTTATGTACTGGAACGATTTTGGAAATTTTAAGGCTATCAGGATAAATAGACGAACTGATTGAATGATTAGTCATTATTGTAAGGGGTTTTTTGATATGTTGTGAACACTTTTTAATAGTGAAACAGGTACTTCATCATATCCACTTGAATGTTTATTCGCACAACTAGAAATAATTTCGTCTACTTCAGATTCAATCGTGAGTTCTAGATAGATTGAATACTGACATTTACTTGGCACAGAGAGAGAAACATTTGTCGCATCGACACCATTAATTGCCCCGAAATTTTCCATAAATAAGTCACTGATGGCTTGACAATCTGTTATTTCATTATTGTCATGAGACAAACTAACAAGGGAAGATCCCGAACCCGGAAATTCAAAAAAATTTGAAACTTTGGGAATATATACAACATACATAGGTGTGATATACGCAATTTTTTTGTGCCGACATTCACTTTGAAGGGGTGAAACACCCCATCGAAAATTGACGGATTTTCAATTTTCTCCACACAACTCCAGTAACAAGAAAGATAGAAGATAGGTGTAAATGCAATAGTTGCACCATACATCAAGATCTTTCAAAATACGTGACTATCATATATACAGAGTGTTCCGTTAAGCCTTGCGCTTATACTGCAGATATTTTTGTAACAATACAAAGAAAAGTTTGAGATATAATTTGTGTGACTTTTAATTCTGCTTAAAACTATGTAGGGTGTTCTAATGTACAGAGTGTTCCAGAAGTAAATATCACCCTATCCTTGGTTATATCTAACAGAACTTCATATATTATATTATAATATATATGTATATATATTATTAAATACTTATTGCAAGGAATGATCTCAATCCCGCAAATTTAAAATATGAAATTTGAGAATATGTAAACCACATATAGAGGTGCGATACGAATTTTTGCTGCAAAGTTAATGAAATTTACTGTATATCTTTGCGGTACTATATTTATTAGATAAGACATTGTTTTGTGTGATAATAATATTCGAAGTTTTTATCTAATGGTGTAAACATGTTTTTATAAAAACGCAATAATCAACCAAATGCAATGATAAATGATAACGTTGCTTATATGAATTCCCCACCTGACATTAATAGTATTTGTTGTTTGACTGTGTAACAAACCTGTGGTGCTGAAAATGGTTGTCGTAAATACTTTAAATGTAATTCGCTTGCTCATGGTAGCATTTGACGTTGCCAATAACAACAATCCAACACCTGTGAATAACCGCGAAGTGGAATTACACGACATAATAAAGGATATGCTTCTTGACGTTCAAAAAGATACTTCATTTTCGCTGGAAATTGACACAACACTAGAATTTTTGAATCCAGTTAGACCACATTCCGTAGACTTCGTAGATGATGTATACGCACCTACACGCGAAGAAATTTTAGAAGCGATGGAAGCTGAAGACGAACAGTGTGTTCCAGAAGAAGGCGGTATTGTCACTTTGGAATATAAAACCAAAGCTGTTGAATACTGGAAAAGTGGGAAAACGAAGCGACTTACGTTAGCAACCGTCCAAAAGAAATTTCGAAAAGTTTCAACTCTCCAACAATTGTACAGGTAAACAGTGAACTCCATTTAATATAACAACGATTTGTCTTCATTTTCTTTTATTTGTTCTAGATGGGTAGAAACAGTAAACCGGGGAGGCACACGACGGGAAAAATTGCTACAAATTTCGGAATCCGTTTATAATAAGTTTGTAGAGAGTATTGATTCGGGTGATATTATTCATGATTTGGACATTCAAAGATGGGCTTTGCAAGCTAATCAAGGAATAGATTTAGAAAACTTTAAAGCATCCCGGCATTGGGTCTGGAATTTTAAGAAAGCGTATGGAATAGTTTCAAGAAAAATAAATAAATTTATTACGCGATCATATGGTACAGATTCCGAAAAGCTGAATGAAATCGCTTCAACATTTGTTAGCCATGTAAAAGATCACATAAAACAAGTCGGAGAAGATAATACATTCAATGCCGATGAAAGTGGCTTTAATCTAGAGCTTCATTCTGGTCGCACGTTAGCTGTGCAAGGTTCAAAAAGGGTTACAGCAGTTGTGCAGTCAATATCCGCAACAACACATAGTTATACCATACTTCCCACAATATCAGCTTCTGGAAAACTTCTTTCCCCTCTATTTATTGTCATGAAAGAACAAAGTGGTAGTTTCGGTCCGCGTGTAACACAGTCTTTGTTTGAACCGTGGAATGTTTATGTAAGGGCTTCAACGTCGGGAAAATTAACAAAAGAACTGTTTAATGAATGGCTCACCCGTGTGTATGTGCCAAATGTGGGAGCTCAGAGCGTGTTATTCTTGGACTCTTGGACTGGTCATTGTCCTGCTACATTGCAAAAGAGTATACCATCAAACAAGTATGTTGAAATATTGACGATACCGAAAGAAACTACGGCAATGATACAACCACTAGATGTATATGGTTTCCGCATATGGAAAAATTTTGTAAGAAAATTTTCCGATCTTGTGCTACTGTTTGGTTATGATATTGTATTGCATGAACACAATAATGTTATCAAATTACAGTCCCTTATTCACAACCAACTTTCGGCACCAAAGTATCACGATGTATTTGCTTATGCTTGGTATAAAAGTGGATACATTGATCAAAAACCAAATAAGTTTGAAAATCCGGTAGCCTTTGCTTTTAGACAACAGGATTTTATACATCCTGCTAGCTGTTCCATATGCGGTGCCCAGGCCATCTTACGATGTGCGTGGTGCAACGAATTCCTATGTTTTAAACATTCCTTTGAAGAATTTCATCACCATACAGAATAATTATTCATTTGCCAGTATTTCACTACATAATAAATATGACCAAAAGATGCAAAGTGTTATCTACAAAAATTTCCTATATATCTTATACTTTATGACTAATCAGCTAATCACATATAAATTATATTGATGTGCTTATCAATATTTGTATTGCTTAAAATGTTAAAAATATTGATATATTTGTTATCGCTTAATAAAATCGATTAATTGTAAGATATAACTTTGGTCTAAAAAACTAACCTTTTCCTCTTACAACAGCGAGTGATTAAATCAAATTAATAAATTGCGCATTACATATCTTATCTAATAAATATAGTACCGCAAAGATATACAGTAAATTTCATTAACTTTGCAGCAAAAATTCGTATCGCACCTCTATATGTGGTTTACATATTCTCAAATTTCATATTTTAAATTTGCGGGATTGAGATCATTCCTTGCAATAAGTATTTAATAATATATGTATATACATATATATTATAATATAATATATGAAGTTCTGTTAGATATAACCAAGGATAGGGTGATATTTACTTCTGGAACACTCTGTACATTAGAACACCCTACATAGTTTTAAGCAGAATTAAAAGTCACACAAATTATATCTCAAACTTTTCTTTGTATTGTTACAAAAACATCTGCAGTATAAGCGCAAGGCTTAACGGAACACTCTGTATATATGATAGTCACATATTTTGAAAGATCTTGATGTATGCTGCAACTATTGCATTTACACCTATCTTCTATCTTTCTTTTACTGGAGTTGTGTGGAGAACATTGAAAATCCGTCAATTTTCGTGTTTCACCCCTTCAAAGTGAATGTCGGCACAAAAAAAAATTGCGTATAGCACACCTATATATGTTGTATATATTCCCAAAGTTTCAAATTTTTTGAATTTCCGGGTTCGGGATCTTCCCTTGTAAGTCGCTTGACCTGGTTACTCCTACCCTGATTTATTATACTCCATACCGTCCTTGATTTATTACCTGATGACAAGATTTTATGTTCATAATATATTTTTAGTACTTTGGATTAATTTACTATGCTTCCTTTTTTCATAATTATATAATTCAATATATTCTTCACTACCTGACTGTCTTCGAAGTCATGGAGAACTCTCAATCTGTTCCCACTTTGGATAATCTCGTCATTGACCCAATTATTTTTATTTTTATGCTTTTTGAGCGATGGTAACTGCATAGGAAAAGACACATCATAATGACTCAAAAATATATTAATGAAAGTATTATGTTGTCCATTTACGTCAGACTCCGCATAAACTTTACCCCACGACTCCCCAGACAGCAGATTGAGAAACTCTCCCTCTCGTTTGTCAGTTATGTTTCGGTTGAACACTTTTATGACACTACACGCATCAAAACTTCCGTCAATCGTAACCACTTGATACTTATGATCGCTGATATGCGGACTATCCAAGGAAAATTTTTCAAAAAACTGGAAATATTACAAAAGAAATTATCAATACAACTCTTTGAATGATGTGTTATACGTGTAGCTCCACAAAACACTTGTTCGCAATTAAAAGAATGAAAAATATCTAAGAGCTCTACAGATTCATTAGAAATTACCTTAAAATTAACATTAAAATCTCCGCACACCATAAAGGAAGCATATCGATTATGAATCATTTGTAAAAGATCAATTAGTTTATTTTTAAAATTGATAAAACTCCCCGATGGTGCTTGGTATACACAAACCAACAACAATACATCTTCACCCAAATTCAGTTCAACACAGCAATACTTTTCCGGAAACTAGAAACAACACTGAATGGGGCCTGTAAAAAATACTTAATTTTCTACTATTTAATATTTATTACGTCATAACAATTGCGACCCAAAGAGCGGAATGTGTTGTTTCAGGTTTAACGTGCTAATAAATCTCTTGGATATTTTTAATGCGTAGGATAATATGAACAGGCAATATCATGATTTATTCAGGACGTTTTGGACGGGTTAAACCCGGACTTTTTCGCGGTTTTTAATGAAAAATTTATTGTTCTCGCGCTTGTTACGTCCAATCCTGCTGATTGCGCCATTTTTACGTGAAAACGTCTCATTAATTTGTTCCATACCCATTTATGGGTAAGCCCGAATTTGGCTATCTTAAAGATTTTAATTTAAGGAAACATAGTTGTACTTCGATATGCTTATGTGTCAATGGTATCGTCGACTTTGAGAAGAGCTTAAGAACTGATAGCATTTTACCTATTGGATTCGGAAAGCTGTCGGATTACGTGATCACTGCATGTATTTAATCGAGGTTGAAGCGAGCTGTCGCGAATTTAATTTACTTTTTCTAAACACATTTAATTTAATGAAAACCTTCAATCGCTTCGGTACAAATTCTTCAAGGAGAGAAATACATAATTGATTTTGCTCCGAGATTATTTGCAATTATTTAACAACAACGCTGTATTCCTGCTAATATTATTGTGATCGGATAAATCTCCTAAAAGGCAGGCGAAAAGCACTTTTCCAGTTTGGTACGGGATGGCCTGTTGACCACGTTTGCCTTCGCTATTGAAGAATATATAACACGGAATAGGTGTGTTCGCTGAATATAAATTCACACAAATTTTCCACATTTCCAGTCATCTAAGTTGGCGTAGTGGAATGATGTGAGAACTTTACCTGCACATTTGATTTTGGCGTTTTGTTTTTTACACAAAAATAAACATAAATTCAGATTTTTGTGATTCAGATTTAATTTTTTAAATTTTAATACGCTTAGCTTTAGTGAGTCGTATTTGCAATTGCTCTATTTTGGAGTAAAATGAATTAAAGCAATTAATAAATACACTGCTCAACACAATCGAGAAATAGCTTGGTAAAAGAAACTTGTGAATCAAATGAGTTTTATAAATGTAGTTATAATCATGAAGCTGACTGCATCACCGCGTTGTAACATATCCTGTAGTGGTGTGAGTTTTTATCTGGATCTATCCGAGTTGGAGGCGCAGAAAAGTCATAGACCAACTAGAAAGTGGACGTCTACAACAAGAAGTCGTTCAATTTGTTGGTGTTAGGGAAGTTTTCTGGAAAGCGAAGATGTTCCATGCAGCAGTCATCAACAACAGCCCGAGACAATCGGCATTTTAAACAGTTATCTCGTTGAAATCGCAGTTTAAACGCAACCCAGCTCCGAAGTTAATTTTCTGCTACCGAAAGCAGCCCATAAGAAATTGGTTACATGACGTGGAAACCAACATGCCCTCTACTTGGTGGAGATGACTAAGCTGTGCCCAATATGTGGACAGAGGCATATAGTAACCAGGAACTTAATTGAAGACAGGTACTATGTAGTGATAAATCACGATTCACTGATGTACAGGTTCGGCCAGAGGACAGGGGTTTTAATATGGCATTAGTCCTGGACCCCAAATAGCACACAATTTCCTAGAGGAGAACCACAATACGAAGGTGGGAATGTCATGGAACGAGCACAAAAAAATGATGGAGATCACACGCGTCTTCATCTCATTCTGGATAGTCCCTTTAATGACTAGAAGTACCTCAATGAAATCCTGCAACCACTTGTTTCTCCCTGTGGTGGAACAATAGGAAGACCGTTCATTCTTATGGATGATAATGGCCATCCAGATCAAGCTCGCATTGTGGATAACTGGCTAGATCAGGTGGGATTTGATAGGATGAAGTATCCAGCAAAATCTTCTGATGACAATTTAATGCCTTGGATGCACTAGGAAGACGTATTGTTGGCGAAATATGCCCCAATGCACGCATAACGCTGGAATAATAGAAAAGCGATTATTTTGGTGAACGATAATGCCCGTCCACATCGAACAGTGCTGGTAACTTCTTGGATGAGGAGTAAATCGAGGAGTTGAATGGACCAGCAAGTTCTCCTGATGTCAGGGAACGCGTTGCACGATTTCAAAACTTCAGATTCTTCAGCGATAAAAATGGAATCAAATTCCCTAAGCGCTGTCTGATACTTTGATTGGGTGCATTTCTAGAAGATATATATTCAATAAACTATTTTACCCTTTCGGGTGTAGACACGGTGATTTTATCCGCCCTTTCACGAACTCTTTCCATGTCTTCCTATCCTTTGCCAATCTGGTAGCCTCTTCCCATTTGATACCTGTCTTTTCCAGGATTGCACTGATAGAGTCGTTCCACGTCGTCTTTGGCCTCTTCCTCTTTGCCCTTGCCATTTAGCTTCGTATACCTCTTTCACTTGCGCTGTTTTATCCATTCTTTGAACGTGTCCTCACCATCCTAGTTGTCTTTCTTCTATGAATACTTCCATGCTCCCAATTTCCAACTTTCTCTTATTTTTTCACTTCTGATTTTGTCCCGCAGGGTAACTCCGCACGTTCGTCTGAGATCGGCTCTTAGTCTACTTCTGCGTCTTTCATTCATTATCCACGTTCCACTTCCGAATGTTAGTACTGGTCTGTAGATCGCCTTGTATACTTTCATCTTTGTACTTTGTTTTACTTCCTTCTTTCCTGCTATGTGTTTGTTCAGCGAATAGAATAGTTTATTTATGTTGCTGATTCTGTTATATACCTCTTCTTCTTGTTGTCCTGAGTCTTGCATGAGCACTTCCAAGCATTTAGATATTTTAACTTGTTCTATTTCATTGTTGTCAACCTTGATATGCATTTTCACGTCTTCTACCGATATTGCCATCACGTCTTCTTAATACCTCATTCCACGCAGATAGATTTTCTTGTAGGTTTTCTTGTCGGTGTCATCTGCAAATACGCATTGCTGTATCAGTACTTGTTTCATATTTCTGTATCCAATGTTCGCAGCTCTCGTTTTTCTGTTTACGTCTTTTATTATTTGATCCATATATGTATATCATGAATAGTAGGGGGCTTAAACTACCCCCTTGTCTAACTCCTTGCTTAGTTATAAATTCTTGTTGTTTGTTTTGTTCTTAGGTATCACTACATTCCTTGTTTCTTTACATATACTTTGACATAGTCTTATTTTCCTCAACCCTTCCCATACTTTCCCTCGTGACACTTTATCAAACGTTTTCTCCATATCCAAGTATGCTGTGTACATTGTTTTCCTCAGTTCCAGATTCTAGAAAATGCGCAGCCGTTTTAGCAGGTCGTGATGGTCACATTTATTATGAAGCTCTTTGTTTTTTAGATTCCTGTAATTATCGTTTCCCATAGTGGAACCAATCCGGAACATGTTGTCCCAATTTATATACCAAACTGTACACCATTTCAATCTTGGAATGAACAATAAAAATGGAGCTTAAGCACGATTCGGAGTTCTGTAAAACCGTTAGCCAGATTTTGTGCAACGTGAGTTGGGTATTTATGTTGCCACCTTAGCCAATTAGTAACTAGAACGTATAGTACGTAACGAAAGCAACGGAAGAAAACATAGGTTATAAATCAATACCTTTTAAGAAGAGTTTATGTGAAAAATCAAAACTACATGGGAATATAACTGGTAATGAGTATATTTACGTTAGGTTGTGCAATAACAAAAACTGCACTTATCGTAATATTTTATCCAATAGGGTATAAAGAGCTCGACAAGTTTTGATTGGTTAGATATAAATATCCGAGAAGGATTCCTGATACGGCGTTTTCTAGTAAGCCTTTTCCGTTAACAAGTTCTTCCTCCTCTAACTTTTCCTATCCGAAATTATTATTCGTTTCGACGTACATCCAATGGATTCGAATACGCCCCCTCAGCTATTTGAGTTAATAAAAAAACACTTTGTGTTTACATATTTTCCAAATTGCTTTTTAACATCGCTTGGGAGATGTAAGCCTCATTTTGAAAATCCTCAAGGAATATCAACTTGGATTTATCCTATAATCTCGCTATAACAAGCGACATTGTTTTTTAATTAATATATTAAATACGGTCCTGTATTATATAATCGTTCATCTACAGCTTATGGCTTCATTACTTTATCTATTAAACGTCTCTAGCCACCTTAACCAAGCCGCAGCTAATTGTAATTACACAAATAACTTCAAGTCAATTTCAATGATTAATGAGATTTACAACCGGGCTGTACGAGGACGGAAATGTTCGTATAGTAATAGGGAGAATGGAATATTTCGAGTTAGAATGTTATTGTCTTAATTAATTTTAATGCTTTTTCTTGTTGCAGGGACTGCAGGGTTGTTCGAGATCCGCAAACCCTCAAATCCAAGGGATATGGCTTTGTGTCCTTCATAAAAAAGGCGGTAAGTTACGGTATTTTCATATAATCGGGTGGCTTTTTTAAACATGTTAACAACTATTAAAATATCAAAAGGCCAATTCGTTAGCGGAGGGGAAAGTTTTAGCGTCGACATAAAAAATTCACGCTAACCTCTCATAGCATTCACCCGTTGTTACAGAGAGAAGCGCAGCAGTCGATGTCGCAAAGTTAAATTAAAATATATAAAAGCTAGTGCGAAAAAAAAAAAACAATTATGGAAGGCGTTATGATTTCCCAAATGGCTAAACGTACACCGAGAGGGTGTGGTTTCATTATGAGAAGTAAATATAGTCACGAAAACCTATAAAGGTACCGCTAGATCTATTTTTAAAAATAGCTGTTGTCTACCCCACCCTTCGGGTTATCCTGTTAGGAAGGAAAATACAGTTTCCCAATTAAAAGTGCCTCTTGCCATCCGATGTGGCAGCATATGTGCGAGGGAGAGAGGTGCAGAATTAGTTCTTTTTTCCCGGGCGAAGTGCATTAAAAAATTAATTGAAATGGGCTTTCGATTTGAGTGTAGCTAATGAATAATTGGACTAGTCAAATTAAACATTTACTTTCCTTGTGTTTAAAATCGTCTCCCGAAATACAATTTTAACCATTTCATCTATAGTCCGGGTATATCATAATCGCTTTCTTCGAAATTCAAAATGTAATCGCAGCTTTTTCCTTTTCTTTCTTCCCAAACATTAAAGGCGCTCAAACTGTACACAATATTAAAGTGACGAACCCCATTAACCCAGGCTATTGGATCGCTCCGTTATCATCCCTTGCTGGGGACTATGAGGGAGGTGAACTCGGTATTTGTCCCCACCAGAATTGACACTAAATTCTCTCATTACAAATCGAATCTGAAATAAATTGTAATGGCAATAGCAGTTTCGATCGTTTCAATTTACAGTCTCGAATGATGCACAACTGTTAAATAGTGCTGGGATCGTATAAATAGGAACACAGCTGTCTGCATTCTACAGCTTCGTTTCGTTTTTTACTTGTGTTAAATATCGATTTTAATTCCAATACGAAATATCGGATCTTCTCCAAATTTGTCGTCTTATTAACGTTTTACAAATTGTGAATTGGACTGTGCCGTATAGAATTTCTAACTTATTGTATCGCGACACGGAGAATCCAACGCTCTGGGAGATGTTTAGGGGCAAGGAAGTTTACATTTCTACGTTATGTATCTCATTTCCCCGAAATGGTCGCTCGTCCAGTTAGAAAGTTGTTGTCCCCGTATTGTGGTGGCCATACTTTGCATGCGTCTTTCCGGGCAAACGGTCTGACAGTGATTCTGCCTCCCTGTCAGCTTATTTTACTCCACCGACCCGAAGATGTTTACAACCTAGATAATATTTACGTCGAAATTTACACGTAAATACGTATATATCTGTATTGTATTCCCAGGGCATGCCTATTCAATATCAGGCGAAGGCAAAAGCCAATTTGCGGATGGTGCCTTTTCGACGATTGTGTTCCCAACTTTATTATTGTTTCTCTGGAATAGAAAAGTTTATTTTTAAGCCTTTGGGGAGCTTTGCATTTTTTGATAATTGTGTTCGGTTTTTCGAATTTTCCTTATTCCCACACAAAAGTTTACATTTACATGTATTATACAACTTTATTTCCTATATGTACGGTCCCATAAATAATAAAACAATAATTACTACAACCTTCAATACCTTACCCTCGTTGAACATAAACACTCTTTTGCTGTCAAATTTAAACGCTAAATGGGATCCCAAAGGAAACGTTCTAAACGACTTTGGCGACGGTATACAGCTCGCATAGTGATAGGTCTGCCATGTTTAATATACAGTATTGTGAAAATGAGCTGCGATATTCTAGAATTTCCTGAAAAAAATTATTGGGTAAATTTCTTATGAACAAATTTGAAATTAGGAGTGGTATTGTAAAACACCATCATCACGTACATTGCGATTTGTATTTCCTACAATATCGGTTCATTATATTTTTTCAAAAGTAGAGCAAGTGCGACTTATGGCTTTAGTGGACGCCAAAATTACTACTGTTTAATCACTTTGTAATAAATCGTACTTTTTCATATTTCACTCGATATCCGCACATCCACAATTACGATTAAACTATCTAAATAACATTTAAGTACCCGAATATTCATCTGCATTGTTAGAAGGGTAATAGTAATTATCAGAGACCGGATTTTCAACTTACCATTTTACCGCACGCTTTAAGTAATTCTGGAAGCGTCTTGATCCAGGAGGCTACCAAATCGCTTTTCAGTTTTGGCATTTTTGGATAGCACTCGGTAACATTTCATCTTATTCGGTGTTTGTGAATGATGAAATTTTTTAAACGATTCTGAGAAACCGTAACAAAATAATCTTTGCTCTTCGGTGTTGAACATGATATTTCGTTTGGGAGTTTAAAAACAACTAGCAATTTCTTAGAAAAACGTAGGAACACAAATTTCTTGGAAAAAGCGTGAATTCCTGTTTAAGTAATATTATTATATTTAACGAAACATGAGTAATCTAATAAAGCGTACTTTTTCATATGTCACTTGATATCCGTAGATCCACAATTACGATTAAACTATCTAAATAACATTTAAGTACCTGAATATTCATCTGCATTGTTAGAAGGGTAATAGTAATTATCAGAGACCGGATTTTCAACTTACCATTTTACCGCACGCTTTAAGTAATTCTGGAAGCGTCTTGATCGAGGAGGCTACCAAATCGCTTTTCAGTTTTGGCATTTTTGGATAGCTCTCGGTAACATTTCATCTTATTCGGTGTTTGTGAATGATGAAATTTTTAAACGATTCTGAGAAACCGTAACAAAATAATCTTTGCTCTTCGGTGTTGAACATGATATTTCGTTTGGGAGTTTAAAAACAACTAGCAATTTCTTAGAAAAACGTAGGAACACAAATTTCTTGGAAAAAGCGTGAATTCCTGTTTAAGTAATATTATTATATTTAACGAAACATGAGTAATCTAATAAAGCGTACTTTTTCATATGTCACTTGATATCCGTAGATCCACAATTACGATTAAACTATCTAAATAAGATTTAAGTTCCTGAATATTCGTCTGCATTCTTAGAAGGGTAATAGTAATTATCAGAGACCGGATTTTCAACTTACCATTTTACCGCACGCTTTAAGTAATTCTGCAAGGGTCTTGATCGAGGAGGCTACCAAATCGCTTTTCAGTTTTGGCATTTTTGGATAGCACTCGGTAACACTTCATCTTATTCGGTGTTTGTGAATGATGAAATTTTTTAAACGATTCTGAGAAACCGTAACAAAATAATCTTTGCTCTTCGGTGTTGAACATGATATTTCGTTTGGGAGTTTAAAAACAATTAGCAATTTCTTAGAAAAACGTAGGAACATAAATTTCTTGGAAAAAGCGTGAATCCCTGTTTAAGTAATATTATTATATTTAACGAAACATGAGTAATCTAATAAAGCGTACTTTTTCATATGTCACTTGATATCCGTAGATCCACAATTACGATTAAACTATCTAAATAAGATTTAAGTTCCTGAATATTCGTCTGCATTCTTAGAAGGGTAATAGTAATTATCAGAGACCGGATTTTCAACTTACCATTTTACCGCACGCTTTAAGTAATTCTGGAAGGGTCTTGATCCAGGAGGCTACCAAATCGCTTTTCAGTTTTGGCATTTTTGGATAGCTCTCGGTAACATTTCATCTTATTCGGTGTTTGTGAATGATAAAATTTTTAAACGATTCTGAGAAACCGTAACAAAATAATCTTTGCTCTTCGGTGTTGAACATGATATTTCGTTTGGGAGTTTAAAAACAACTAGCAATTTCTTAGAAAAACGTAGGAACACAAATTTCTTTGGAAAAAGCGTGAATTCCTGTTTAAGTAATATTATTATATTTAACGAAACATGAGTAATCTAATAAAGCGTACTTTTTCATATGTCACTTGATATCCGTAGATCCACAATTACGATTAAACTATCTAAATAAGATTTAAGTTCCTGAATATTCGTCTGCATTCTTAGAAGGGTAATAGTAATTATCAGAGACCGGATTTTCAACTTACCATTTTACCGCACGCTTTAAGTAATTCTGGAAGCGTCTTGATCCAGGAGGCTACCAAATCGCTTTTCAGTTTTGGCATTTTTGGATAGCTCTCGGTAACATTTCATCTTATTCGGTGTTTGTGAATGATGAAATTTTTTAAACGATTCTGAGAAACCGTAACAAAATAATCTTTGCTCTTCGGTGTTGAACATGATATTTCGTTTGGGAGTTTAAAAACAACTAGCAATTTCTTAGAAAAACGTAGGAACACAAATTTCTTGGAAAAAGCGTGAATCCCTGTTTAAGTAATATTATTATATTTAACGAAACATGAGTAATCTAATAAAGCGTACTTTTTCATATGTCACTTGATATCCGTAGATCCACAATTACGATTAAACTATCTAAATAACATTTAAGTTCCTGAATATTCGTCTGCATTCTTAGAAGGGTAATAGTAATTATCAGAGACCGGATTATATGTTCGAGATTTGACTAAAATATTTGTAAAATATATTACAAAAATATTTTCAGACTGTCGAATATATTTTTAAGTAACAAGGAAAAGAAACAAACACTAAAAAAATTTAAACAGATTTTATTAAACGGATACCTATCACTTACATTTCTACATTAAACATTACATTCCTTACTATAAAAACAATTCACAATCAAATGTTTCTCAATACTTTCAATAGTTAAATTATGTCTCCTATCCGTTAGTAGCGATTTGTACGTTGAAAAACTTCGTTCAACGTCAACTGATGTGATTGGAGCATATTTAAAACATTAACAACTTCCGGATTTAAATTGGTTTTAACAACGAAATCGCCATGGGGAATTTGGTTTGCTTGTTGCAATGTAAATCGCCATTTCTTTTTAAAATACCATTAATTTGTTTTATTCATTAATTGTACTGTTTTTCCAGGAATTTTCTGAAGTTTTCCCTTAAATTTATCAAACAAATGAAGGGACTCTTGTAATGGGAGTGATTAAGTTTCAAGAATAACAATAGTTTTATGAACAAAATTATAATTGGAATTAATGAAGCAAAGGTCATGGTGCAGTGAATTATTTTCTAAAATTGATTTGCACATTGAAATTGCACAAATATTTTCCTCTTCCAAACTTAAAATAGGTTCTTTAATAGGGACAAAATTTTCTGCATAGAAACTGGCAACTTTCAACCATGTCCCCATCTTGTGATTATTAGTTCCGGTGGCAAAGGTGTATTGGGTATTTTTCTCTGTAACAATGATTCCTCAAAGGAGATTTTAAAAGTACCTTCTTTGCCTTACTAATTAAACTATTAACTATAGGACATCAATAGGACTACAGTATTTCTGCAAAAACATTTTAAAATTTATGTAGGTGATAGCAGGAACCAAGGCTATGCTTTATTCCGAATTAAATACTTGTTGTTCACTCTGATATTTTGGAGATTAACCAGCTAGTGATTGACCCACAGACATTTGCACTAACTTTGATTGTCTCCTTTCTCCTAATTTTCGTTTATGAACGTCGGTCGACAGATGTTGAGTAATTTAGGATTTCTTCCCACATGAAATCTATAAAAGAAGAAAATAATTATTTATTCTTTAAATTTAAGTCGAAAAAAAAAAAAATTATTATTAGTAGAAAATGTATACACCCTTTCAGATATAAGATGAGAAAATGATTTTGAACTTAAAATATTTTTATTAATGAAAATAAATTTATTCAGCAATCCAAAGCAAGTGTTTGAACCAATTGTATGACAGACTGGAATTTGCGAAATAAATATGTAACTTGAATTAAATAAATAAAATAAAATTGTTTTGTAAAATTATCAACTTACCATTTTACCGCACGCTTTAAGTAATTCTGGAAGGGTCTTGATCCAGGAGGCTACCAAATCGCTTTTCAGTTTTGGCATTTTTGGATAGCACTCGGTAACACTTCATCTTATTCGGTGTTTGTGAATGAAATTTTTAAATGATAAATGCTGAAACATATAAACCCCCTACCTACTAAATTAACTAAATTATTCTTAAGCAATCAGAACTCACCTTTGTTCGTTTTATTTCCGATTTTTATCCTTAGTAACCATAACAAAATAATTTTTGCTCTTCGGTATTGAACATGATATTTCGTTTGGGAATTTAAAAACTATTAGCAATTTCTTAGAAAAACGTAGAAACACAAATTTCTTGGAAAAAGCGTAAATCCCTATTTAAGTAATACTCATTTTATTATATTTAACGACACATCGGTAATCGTACAATGTAAATTTCCCAGAAGACGGTCTACTATATTTTTTATAGAAACGATTTTCAAACGGAAAAATGTGTCGAGTAATTTTGAATATGTTAAAATATTCGAAATATGTGGAAAAGAGCCAAAATATTCTAAATATGTAAAATTAAATTAGTGCTAAACGCCTTTATTTATTTATTTTATTTATTTTTTGATAGTTATCAATATGCAAAAACCATATAATCCGGTCTGGTAATTATTGCCGTGAGGAATTACAGCAATGAATCACCTGAATTGAGGCGATTACATTTTTATGGGATTCTAGGTGTCGCGGATCATTTTCATATTTAGTAGTGACAAAACTTTCTCGCGTATTGTCAATGGTTCCCCTAGCCCGTCGTTCACGTCCTTTGTTCATATCTATTTCGCGCATACCTACTATCTGGCCATCTAAAGTCTCTAAAATTCCAATATCGTTTATCGAAATAAATAGCAATAAATAGCAAAATAAAGTATGAAACTGGTTAATTTGCCGAGGATACCATAAGAACTTGAACGTCGAAAAAAATGCTGGAGAATTATCGCATTCGCACCAATCTAAAGGTTTTCATGTCCTACACATGCAATGACCGCAAAAGCATGAATATTGATTCCAAATTAATTATTAATACTGGGTGTTCGATTTGCCATGTAGCTTAATACGTATAGATGTGTTCTGATCAATTCGCAATTGATTTTGTGCTATCTATCGCCAATTGACTACGTCGCTTTTAAACGATTGACAAATTTTTGGATGACACTTCGCATAGCCTTTCCTCATTATTGTCGTTTCAAAGGTTCTTTTGAAGTATCAATTGGTCTGTAAATCTGTCCTGTTGCGTCGCTTGAAAATGAAATTCCTATCAATGATCGAATCGAATCCCCCGATTTAAATTAAAATTAAAACTAAATCTAAATCTATTATTTTCGATGTATAAAATTAGGGGTTAAAATAAATATTTAGTAAGTAATTGTTGCCTGATTGAAATTCGTAACTAAAGTACAGTAAAAAACTTTATTTTGGTTAAATTACATGGTTTTTAAACATATTCGATGCAAAATCGAATGTTCTGCAAATAACGGACGTATTTACGTATAGGACGTCAATTAAACGTCGAAAACTATTGAGACTACAGTCCTGATAATTACGCTTCCAAACTTTTTATTCATATTAGGGATATTGTCCATATAGTTGAATACGCATAGGAGCCTTCTGATATATAATTCTCAATTCATTTCGTGCGATCTATCAAAAGACTACGTCGGTTTCAACCAATTAGCAAACTTTTGGATGACACTTTCCATAGGTTTTCCTCATCATTCTCGTTTCAAAGGTCCTTTTGAAGTATGAATTGGTCTATGAATCTGTCCTGTTGCATCGTTTCAAAATTAAATTCCCATTTATAATGGAATACCAGTAAATAAATTAGCGTTCCTGGATTTAGATTAAAACAAAATCTATTATTTTCTATGTATAAAATTAAAGGTGTTCGATTTTTCATCTAGCTTAATACCCATACGTGTGTTCTAATCAATTGTCAACTGATTTCGGGCAATCTATCGGCATTTGACTACGTCGCTTTTTACCAATTAGCAATTTTTGGATGGCACTTCGCACAGCTTTTCCTCATCATTGTCGTTTTGAGAGGTTCTTTTGAAGTATAAATTGGTCTGTAAATCTGTGCCGTTGCGTCGCATCAAAATTAAATTCCTATCAATGATCGAATGCCAGTAAATAGATTAGCGTTCTCCGATTTAAATTAAAACAAAATATATTTTCGATGTATAAAACTGGGGTTAAATTAAATATTTGATGGAATTAACCGTTGCTTGATGAAAATTCGGAACTAAAGTGAGGTAATAAAACTAGTTTTGTTTTTAATTTACTTTAGCTAAATTAAATGGTCTCCAAACATATTCGACGCAAAATTGGATGTTTTCAGTGGCGGCTGCTGACATTTCAAAGTGAAAATTGTTAGAAGTTATAAATTTTAACAAAGGCACTGCGCCTTTCAATGTCCTACACTGAAAATTTTAATACAAAACTGACAGCTCTGTTCGCAGACGTCGTTTTTTCCAAAAAATTGTAAGCTGCACATGTTAAGTCTAGGTTATATTCAGGAAATGATAGGTTATACTTTTAGAAATTGTCTGAATTCAATAGTGATGCGGCAACCGCATGGTTTGTAAAAGCAAAACGTTCTTTTGCATTATTTGTAGTAACATCACAAACTTCTATACATGCAATACGGTGGTCGGCTTTGCTATTATTTAAACTTGTCCTTTTTGCATCGCAGGGGATTGTACTAAAATTTGAAGCTTGCTGTATAATAGAATCTATTTTATTTCGAACGTTATTAATTACCACGTTTTGTGCATTTATTGGATTCATGTCCTTTTTTGCAGTTGGTTATATAAAACTTCAACATGTGGCATAATATAACGAAAAACAGTCAGCCACAAAGTAAAGCGATGATGATCTTCCAGAATACGTCGAATACATCTTAGTTCTTTGCACGTCACTGCATTTGAATCTTCTTGCAGATGTTTCATACATTCTATAATAAAATCTCTGTGTTCGTACATCACGTTAACCGTAGGAATATTGAAATTCCAACGCGTAGGTGCAGAATGGGGTACATTTTCTCCTATGAATTGCTTCAGAACCGCGAGTGTTTGCGGCGAATGAGTAAAAATCCAGGTAAATCTCCAAAAAGGACCCGAGAATTAACTGAACATGCTCGTGGTATCACCAAATTTAATAGGATGACCATAGCGGTGTACGAAATGTGCATTTTCGTATTTTTCTTTGATTATTGCCTGAACTCCGCCATGTATTCCAGTCATTAGAGCTGCCCCGTCAAAGCTTTGATCAATGAGCTTCTTTCATCATTTCTTAGAATAGGGTTAATAACATTAAACATATTATTAGCTAATGACACAGCATTATGATTTTCTGGAAGCAAGAGAGTCCAGAACCTTTTTATCGGGTTTCCCTCCTTGATAACGTATCGAAGAACAATCACCATTTGAAACTTAGAGGAAAGTCTGTAGTTTCATCAGCCATCACTGCTAAAAACGGGGCTTTATTTACTTGGCAAAGAATTTCTTCACGATACACTTCCAGCATGCAATCTGAAGTCTCATTTTGTATCATTTTTGAGGTGCCTTTGAAAACCGTTGCATTTCTAAGATGTTCACTAAGTGTTTTATCAAGTTCTGACGTAAAATTCACCAAACCCCGAAAAATACCGGGACTTTCGGATGATTCACTTTCTACACGTCGCGTCGTCTTAAGGCTAGCTCGAAAACCCCCGCAAAATTTTATGCAGTCAATAAATATTGATAACACACACATACACATTTACCCAATAAGCAGAATCAAGTTTAGCTTGAATATTCACTTTCCGAAATAATACAAATTTCATTCGAGTGCTGGTCTGCTTGTTTCATGTTTTCTCACTTTTTCCCTTAAATGTGTTTAATCCCGCCCAATTTTTTCGTCGTTATCAGTTCCAAACAACGCACACGGAAAACAAAGAAAAGCGTTTCTTTTTCGCCACAGCCACAAATCCAATTATTACATAGATATATGTCTTTATTAAATTGACGACTTTTACCGGTTACTTCAATATTGAGTACAGGAAGAGGACGTCCACGGTCTTTACTACCTGTTGTTGCTAAAGGTTAACGTTTCGAGTTTAAAAGCAATATCCATTTTTACATCACATTGACACGTACATGTAATTTTAAACACCCGCGATGCGTACATTAACATCGACCGACTCCCACTGACCACTGCTGGTTGCAAATGCAGCTCATTTCGACGTTCCCGCGCCCGTGTGCCAAAGATCGTCGGCTATCCTCGATTAACTTCGTGTATGAATTTATATGTATTGCAAAGGGCTGCGCTGCCGAGACGATTGTCTCGGAAATTATGAGTGCGTTGCGCTTGCGATTGTATAATTGTACAGCTGTGGCATTTCTCGTAGGAGCAAATAATTATTAAAATGTCAGCTACGCACGATGAAATTATGGAAATTTAATATTTTTAATGAAATACTCCATAAATGCTAAATGTCAATATTTAATGGTTAATGCATAAATTGAGGATTTATTCTGGCGGTTCCACAACTCAGCAGCATTAATAAAGGAGCCGCCCTGGATGTTTTTGCAAATGTTTTATAAAAGAATCAACTTTAGCTTTCATATAAAATCATGTATATATTATTAAGTAAATCGGAGATTTTTCACCAACAAAATTTCTAACGTAAGTATCTACGGATATAACATTAGTAAAGCGTTGGAAATTAGTGAGACTGTGGTCCTGATAATTACGTTTCCAAACTTGTTATTATTATTAGGACTTTTTTCGATGTAGGTTAAAATGCATAGCGGTATTCTGATCAATTCTCAATTCATTTCGCGCAGTCTATCGACAATCGACTATGTCGCTTTTGACCCATTAGAAAATTTTTGGATGACACTTCACATAGCTTTCCCTCATCATTGTCGTTTCAAAGGACCTTTTGAAGGGTAATTCTGTCCTGTTGCATCGCTTCAAAATGAAGTTCCTATCAATGATCGAATGCCAGTAAATAGATTAGCGTTCCACGACAAAATCTATTATTTTCGATGTAGAATATTAAATTAAATGATTTCCAAAGATATTCGACCCAAAATTTGATGTTTTTGTAAATACTTTGTAGAAGAATCAACTTTAGCTTTGATATAGGATCATGAGTATGTTATTAAGTAAATCGAAGATTTATCACGAACGAGGGTTCTAACCGAAGTATTTATGGATATAACGTCAGTAAAACGTCGAAAATTATTGGGACTACGGTCCTGATAATTACGCCTCCAAACTTTTTATTATTATTAGGGCTATTGGGTAATCGTTAAAAAGAAAAACAAGGACACGACGCACAACCGACCGGAGATTTATAAGATAGTAATCTTATAAAAACGAAACGGGAACAAGAAAATAGAGCAAATAGTTACGAACAAACGGAATAATTAATAAAACAAACAAAGAACACACTAATGGAACAAGCAAAAAGTTCCATAATGCCTCCTACACTAATATAACCTCGCCATTCTATTTTAATGGTTTGCGGCTTTAAGGGGGACTAAGTCAGTTAACTGGAGGTTTACGCCAAACTTCGGTGGGACGGGGGTAGAATGGGGTTCGTAGTAGGATGCTAATTAGTATCATGTTAAGATAGATGCCTGAATTACATATGGGCCCCATTAAGGTTCCATTCACGTTTCGTAATCTTTTCGTTTTCGAAAGTATACCGATAGATTTAATTAAATTTATGTAAATTATACAGGATGACTATAATTCTAATTATGGTAGTCCCGGGGATTAGAGCTTTCTGCTTATCCTGTCGAGGATATTATATGCTTAGGATGGAAGCCATCTTATGCCAAAATTATGTAAAGCTAGAGCGAATATGTAGTCGATTTGTAAGGGGGACGGCAAGGAAAGATGTGGAATTTTTAATTTTGGTTCCTTGCATCGATATGCTGATACAAAGTAAATAAATCAATATAAGTCGAGTTTCATGATATCAGTTTGTGGTCAGAAAAAGAACATTTGTATTATCCCTAAAAATATATTAACCCGTGTACGTGTACACTAATTACTTAATGTAATCTAACAAAGAAAAAGCCAACAGACACAATACACCTTTTTCGTGATTACCTTTTATCTTTTATCCAAATACGACACATACTCACACACACCCGCGCGTATAAAAATATTTGGTTCTAGCTAACCACATTGTGAAAAAGAAATCATATGGGATAGGCCATCCCTTTAACATAATTAGTTATATTTGCATGATAATACTTTTAATTTGTCTAATAGTATCCCCGGCACAAAGGCGACGCCGTTTTATACGCCGTCGACGTCTGCTAACAATGAGGGACAAAATTCATGCTTGAATTACTAGGACGGAATGATATATTCCGTTTCGAGAAATTGTTGAACATATTAGCAAATACATAGATGTTGGATTTGATTGATAATAACACGTGCTTTTGTATGCCGAAAACCGATGGAATCTGACGTAATTACGAACTAGGTGTATTATTGAAAATTCACTCCGACGTTATGGATTAACTTTTCCGTTTTCAGTACTCGTTCTGAAATTAATACAATAGTTATAGGAATAATAGTAATAACAATAATAATCTAAGAATATTATAATATCCTTTTAACCCTGAACGATACAAGTGAAGTTTTAAAACAAAAACGGGCAAATATCCACTGTCAGACTGGTAAGAGGTAATAGTTTTTCAAAGATATTTAGCGGTTATTAAAAGAAACTCTTTTGATTCTTCCGATATGGAAATATCGACAATAACCAGTTAGAATCAAGAATTTCGTTATGTTGCATAACAAATCCCAAGTCTCATATACGTGTATTTTAGTCTTACTTAAGGAGAAGGCAAGGTAATCGGATTTTTGTAATTTTTGATATTTATGGTACGTGTAGTTTGGACCTTAAATAAGAATATTTTGTGATAGTTCGACGCAACGTTCATAAATTACCGAGATAATCGATAATGAAGTTTCACCCACCAGGTAAATCCACTAGATATAATACGATTGTCAATTGGACTCGTGGCCTAGTCGATAGCGTTTTGGTGCGATACTCAGGAGATCGCTGGTTCGAGTCTCGTCACGGAACATTTCTTTTTCTTCCATTCAAAACGCACCATATGCTTTTTCATCCCTCCTCTCAAATCAAAAATTATGAACAAACGAAATATATGAACTATATGCAGGAACATTCTTCAAGTACATCATTAAAATGGACAATCGGTTGATAAACAATATTCACTTTGAATTAACTTAACAATAAGGTAATAATAGAAAAATGTTGCTTTCCATGTTTTTATGATAACTACCATTCTGGCTCGTGCCACACTGCGTAAAATCTCGCATAGTAGATATAAAATAATAGAAATTTTCATCTCCTTTCTTTTTTTTTGAAGAAACCTTATTGTTAATTCAAAATGAATATTGTTTATCAACCGATTGTGCATTTTAATGAAATACTTGAAGAATGTTCCTGCATATAGTTCATATATTTCGTTTGTTCCTAATTTTTTATATGAGAAGAAGAATGAAAAACATATGGTGCTTTTTGAATGGAAGAAAAAGAAATGTCCCGTGACGAGACTCGAACCAGCGATGTCGTGAGTATCGCACCAAAACGCTATCAACTAGGCCATGAGTCCAGTTGACAATCATATTATATCTAGTGGATTTAACTGGTGAGTGAAACTTCAACATCGATTATATCGGTAATTTATGAACGTTGCGTCGAACTCCTTCAAAATATTCTTATTTAAGGTCCAAACTGCACGTACCATAAATATCAAAAGTTACAAAAATCCGTTTCCCTTGCCTTCTCCTTGTTAGAGAAATACAAACTTTTCAAGATATAAATGATGTCTCAAAATGGGCGGAAAATTTAAATTTGGTGCCATTCTTGCTGTTGTGCTTTGACAGTCAAACTGTTATGTTATGACAATGATGGACTGTCTACCATCGAACTATTAAAAATAAATCGCTATTCGACACACTTTATTTAACCCTCATCATACTGACATAAAAAGTTATAAATTTTACCAACATGTGTCTCTAAGACACACATGTAAAAATTAAAAGAAAACATCTTGAAACAATTACAAACAAATTTATGTTAATAAATTTTTATTAAGTACACTCTTCACAAACAAAAACATTATATATTACATTTTTGACAGGATTGCTTTATAATACGACTTATTTTAGGATTGCAAAAATAGCATCCTTTGCGTTTATTTGTTGTACTTGTGGTTGCATTTGGCGCATTTCCTTGAAGAACTTCTTGCATGCATTGAATTAGGCCGTTGCAATTTATATCTTGTTCTTTGACGGAAATGTGGAGTAAAAAGTATTTCGGCAACTTCCGGTAACCAGAGTTTTCGAGCTTGTTTGGCTTACGTTACTTTTCGGGAAGGATTCAAATTTTTCAAACAACATACCCTGCGATTCCACACACATCAATTGAATTGCTAAAGAATGTAAATGGCCACCTGTTAGATTTTCTCCTGCAAGTTAAGCTATGGACAAGTTGACCCAAAGTGTCTTTTAGTCCGATTGTAATGTCAATTTACCTCTGATTTGTTATTGTTGGAAGACAGTAAAGAACTGCTCTGTTTGGTTTTGCAACGTAAGATACCAAAGTCATATTTTTGGTAAAACCAAACAAATTTGTTTCCACTTACCTTTTCCTGTTTGGCAAAAGTGATGAAGGAACACAAGTGCCCGTTAGTGTCAAACCTTAAGCCAATAAATTATTTGCGAGTTCCAGACTAGTAAAATAATTATCACATGTTATATTTCGGCCTGTACTCTTTGGCCCAAACCAAAATCTCTCTGGTCATTTGTTTTGCCTAAATAGGGTATTGCATTCAATGGATAGCTCGTTTTGTTGTCACATAGCTATAAAATTTTTAGTCCATACTTATCTGGTTTACTACTCATATATTGCCGAAAAGAACACCTAACATGAAAAGGAATTAGCTGCACGTCGATAGTCATCAGGACTATAAAACTTTTTAAGGTATTTGTTGATGATTTCAAAACAATCCCTTTATATGCGCCAGTTCATCTTTTTGCTGTCGAATGGTCAAAGCGCAAATTTCTTGAACTTCACGGATCATAGTAGCACGAAAAATTGAGCAACCATATCGCGAACACCAAAACCCAACAATCTCTGTGTTTACCTCTTTTTTTGTCCCTGCTAAAATTAGAAAGCCAATAAAGGCTATTATTTCTATTACATTTTTTGGAAGCCAGCCGAGTTGTTTTGTAGTTACTGCATACAAATTGGTAAATTTCACAAGTGCATCAGAAATCATTGAAGTAGAGCTCTATTGACGCTAGAGGATCTTCAATTTGTTTGCCGGGTGTCAAGCTAACTTTATTCAATGGGCACCGAATAATATTCCGGGCAGGAATACGCCTTTGAGGCTTTGAAGTCGAAAACCACCGAGTTCCGTCATTGCCAACAAAAACTTCGCCGTATTCCTCACCTGCAACTTAGTATCAGACATCTCTGAAGCACCATCTTCATTACTTTCACTTTTTAGCCTTCAGATTATACAAATATTTCTCCGTCATCAATATCATCGGCTGTTCAATTTTTTCCGCGCCTAGTCGGATTTCTTCGTTCGTGAGTGGCTTTGGCATATTTTTTATAACGTACGTATACTTGCACGTCAATACGTTGACGATATACAATCTAATCACGACTGTGCTGTTTTCCAACATCCAAACCATTTGATTGTTAATACCATCAAAGGGGATTCCCCGAAGTTAGCAAGTTAGCAACTTAAATTGGATTAACTTACTATTATATATATATATATGAAAGATAACTATTACAGCTGCTGTAATATATATGAAAGGTGCTTGCTTTTGTCCAAAATTTGCGAAAATTACGATTTTGTATGTGTCTCTGAGAGGCATGTTGATAGTTAATGTTACATTTTTATGTTTGGCAGTGTATTTTCATAAAAGATTTGCGTCTTCATGTCTACAAAATCCAGCTTAACAGACTTAACAACTCCAGCCTACAGATTATACACGGCGAAGGTTGCTTCGTTGAACAACTACAAGTGAATGATGAGTTTTCCAACAAAATCATCTACATCGATGGGACCCATTTCCATGTTGATTGCTTCTTTAACAAGCAATTAGGAGTGACGAAGCCCCACATGTGTTGCACGAGAAGGAAATAAATCCCAAACGTGTCACTGTTCGTTATGGATTTTGGGTTGGAGTAATTATTGGACCATTGTTTTTCGAAGGCGCTGCCGGGAATGCACAAACTGTCTCAATGGCGAAGCATATCGAGGCATGATGACCCAGTTTCTTGTGCTTCCATAAATGATATGTATTTTCAAGACACTTGGTTCCAATAGCATGGGGGCACTTGCCACACGTCACGTGAAACAATGGCATTGTTACACGAGACATTGCCTGGTGGTGTAGTCTTCCATTTTGACGACCATAATTGGCTGGAGAGGGCATGCGATTAAACTTCTTTCGCGCGGTTTATGTTAACAAGTCCACGATCACCCAAGCCTTAAAGGAGGAGATTAGACGCTGTATCACCGAAATCCAGCCACATTTATGCCAAACCGTGATTGAAGATTTTGTCAAAAGAATGCAAAGGAGCAAGCAAAGCCGATTATCACTTGTGTTATTCCATATATAATTCCTACATGTTTACTTTATGATTAAATCTAAATTTCGACATTTTCTCAAAAAGAAAACACCTACTTACTTAATCCTTGAGCTTTTGGTGTCGACTGAGTGGGAGTCGAGCTATTTGGTTTCCATCATATTTCTCTCCAATTCTTTCTGTTCTGCGCCGATCCTGGTATATTCTCCCACTTTACTCCTCTCTGTTCGACTACCTTTTACTTCCTCTGCGCCGTTTGCCACTATCTCTTGCTTTGTACACTTTTTTCACTAGCCTGTTTTGTGCCATTGTTTGCACATGTCCCATCCATCTCAGTTATTCCTGTTGTATCGTCTCCTGGTCTCTGGTATTATACGTAGTTGTTCTCTAAACTCTACATTTCTTATCTTATCTCTTCGTGTTTTCCCTTGTATCTTCCTAAAAATCTCATCTCTGTTGCTGTTAGTTTGCTTCTTCGGTTTTCCGTTGTCGTCCAGAGTTTGCAGGCAAATGTGAGTGTTGACTTCACTACTTTTCCAATAACTTTGGCTTTTACCTGTTTCGGTATATCCTTCTTGTCGAGAAATTTTGTCTGCATTGCATTGAAGAGTCTGATTCTCTCATTAATTTCGTCCTACATTGTTCTTTCCTCATTGATGATCTTTCCCAGGCAGGTGAATCTTTCAACTTGTTCTATATTTTCTTCTGCAAAGCTGATTCGGGTTTTCTCTTTATAATAAAACGCCGATTTATTAAAAATTTTAGTTTTCCGCTATTGATGGGGCACTTTACAGGTATAAACAGTAATGAAAACTCTTACAAAGTCTTGCTAAAAAATTGCTAGCAGAAGGAACAAAAGATACTAGTCAGTAGAAATAATTTGAAATAACTAGATAAAAATTGTGATCCGCAGTAGTTGTTAATTTTATCCATCTAGAAGGCGTAAACTACATGTTGGTTTAGAACAATGGAAGCAAATCGCCCGTTTACATTGAACACAAAGGCATTGTGTCATTCTACGTTTGGCTAATGAACAAGTGGTACAAATAATTTGTCCTACGCACGAACTCGTTTCGATGTACTGGGCATATTTGATTTAAACGATTGGTAGCACAAACAGATACGTGTCCTTTCACAGACTACGGCAAACTAATTTTATTTTGTTTCTCTGCAACGAATAGGTAAATCAAGTTGTCAATAAGGTAACATACAGTGTAGCGATAGGGTAAGCACTAGAAGGCTTAAAATATTTGGAAGTGGTACCGTTAAAGAAATTTGCAGAAATAAATATTTGGCGTTAAGGGTTCATTTTCTTCTCTTCCAATATTAGTTGAAACAATAACACCACGTTTACGGAATGTACACTGCTGATAAAAGAAAATTGTGAACTGAATGAACTTCAGCAATATTTAGTTCATGCCAGTGGCCATGTAATATGTTTAAACAGGTGACTGCATGCTCGTTACTACTAAGACGTAACAATTGCTTTACAAATCGTTACTGGTATTGTTGTATACATTTGAAACTTAAACCGTTATTAGCTAAGACGAGCAGATGTTGGAAACCTAGGAATGAAACTGTCTACCAAAACTTTTAGACACGGCACAGGAAGCCAGTACCTGGTGAATAAGAGATTGTACAGAGCTGAGGACAACATTTAATAGTCCAAGTGTGGGCTGCTTGGGACATATCCAAAGTTTAGCAGTACACGTGATGTACGCAAGATACTGGGAGCGAGAATGGAAGTGGGAAACCTCGAAGAAGACCCAGAATTAGATGGCTGACAGAAACAAATGGGGAATGATGGTTCAGGATTGCGAAATCATTAGTGATTTCGAGACCAATCAATGACTGCAGTAAGAAGCACCGTTTCTCTTTTTTGTACAAGCCTCTTCGTACATGCACAAATATCGGAAAGAAATCTTTGTACGAGAGATTTTTAGTTTGTACAACATAATAATGGTAATTGAACTACCCAAAAAATCTTTGTACAATGTACAGAGACGCTAAAAAAATCTTTGCCCAGAGCCAAAAATCTTTGTCTCGTACAAAAAAAAAGAACATCATCAAATACAGGCGCTTTGGGGCATACCGCTACTGTAACACCAAAACCTAGCAGCTCAAAAGGAGATTAATGCCCTCAATGGATTCTATATGTCATGGAACTTGTTAGTTAGTGAATCCTAAGTTCCTGCTATCCACTATTTCATGTTTAGCTTTCGATTTCCACTCCTTTAGTCTCAGTGCTTGTGCATCCACCTTCATCTTTTCCGAGGCCTTCCTAGAGGAAGACATGGAATAGACTCCAAGGTCCTTACATAGTGCTTGTATTTTGAAATTGAAACTTTTGGCGCGGGGGGAGGGGGTTAAGAAAATTCAGTAGAAAAGGTCTAAATATTTCCTTGCCTTTCCTATTTGTTTCGAAGTCATTACGATTTGTATTGACAGAAAAAAGCTTTTAGGCTAATAAAAAGAGTTGAACAAAATCGGTTCATTTCCACCCATGCCACTTCCGGACGGGCATTTGTATAGCGCCGCGAAACATATATGCTGTCGGTACGTCACTTTCTATTGTAGCTATAACAGGGTATTCATGTTCTGTATTTTGCATTTTCGTAAACCGATGTCGCGTGAAAATCGTAGGCCATTTATTGCGAACTTACAAAGATGTGTCGCGCCTCTTTCCGGAGTCGGAGTGTAGAGGAAATCGGGTATATTGCATCTTTTGTTATGTGGATCTATACAATAATATACGTTTCTAGGACAAAATATACTGAACAAAACCTATTGGGGTAAAAATATACTGGGTCAAAATATACTGATTGTGCGCCAAAATATACTGGACAAAATAGACTGGACAAAACATACTGGACCAAATATCCTGAACAATATATACTAGGGTAAAAATATATTGGTAAAAGATATACTAGGTCAAAAACACACTACGTATACAGATCCAACAACATTTTTTAATGAACTTCCATATATATATCGTAACACGAACAAATAAAAACCAATTTGAATTTTTCAACGTATGGTTTGTTGTGCAGGCGCGCAGACACCAAAAGTAATAGGATTTGTAATGTAATGTAATTACCTGACAAAACAGTTTTATTTTTAGATTATAAAACGCAATTTTTACATTGTACAGACTTCTCTGGGCCATCTTTGTACGTGTGCAAATCGACCTTGTACAAAAATGTTCCAAACGAAAGTTATGCGCGATGCACAAAATCCTGAGAAAAAGTATGCGCAAGACCAAAAAGCATGCCTGGCGCATAAAAGAAAGACTGGTGCGCAGTATATTTTGTGCAGTACGTTTTTGGCCTAGTATATTTTTTCCAAAACCCCTCAGTGGCTGAGTGGTAAAACTCGCGCTTCACAGTGCGAAGGGCCGGCGTTCGAGACCCGGTAGCGGTAGAGCGTAGCAGTTTAAAATCCTGAAAAATGGATCTGGACCTCTAATAAGCTGCGAAAATGAAGGAAATGCCACTGGGTGGGCCAGGAGCGGTACGGTATATGCGTCTACATATACGGCTCGGTGGCTCCGAACCCCTACACCGAAAGGTAGAAAGGGTAAAAGATTACGAAGAAGATATTTTTTTCCAAAATAGTTTTACCCTAGTATACATTGTTCAGTATATCTTGTCCAGTATGCTTTATCCAGTATGTTATGGCTCAGTATATTTTGATCTAGTATATTTTCACCCCAGTATGGTTTGTTAAATATATTTTGTTCAGTATGTTTTGTTCAGTATGTTTTGTCCGGACACCCAATAATCATGTTAGTAAATGGCGTGCCAATTTAAGCAATGCAAAACGTAGACAAAGAAAGTTTTTGTACGATTTCATCTTTCAATCATGTGCAACATTCCGCAATATGTAGTTGACAACGAACAATTTGCGTTTTGTAAGACATACGTACCTCCTTTGAAAGTTTTCAACCCGAAACATTCAAGGATTTCATTTCCCGCGTTTAAAAAGATCGTAGAAGCACATTTACAATCTGAACAAAAAAACTCTTGTTCAGAATTGATGAAACACGGATGCAATAAAATAGCTTTATAATTTAGTTCAAAAACAAACCTTCAGTGCCGTACCTCTTATGCAGCATCAGAATTACCAAAGTGACTGCACGAACAATAGCGTCCCACTCAATGGCCACCGTGCAAAAATTTCCAGTGCAACCTAAGCAAGTACCTGTGTTACCGATTGATAGAGCTTCATATATGCTAAACGGCGGTAGGGCACTGAAAGCGCGTTGTGCTAATCTCCTCCATATAATCTGTTTTTCGCATGGTGTGCATCTAGTGGCTGAAACTGTTAGCCAACGTTAGCCCCAGTTGACTTACTAATCAATAAAACAACAATTTTTTCTGATGTCTCCTAAGCGGGTTAGGAAACTTTGTGCCTGTGTTACTCGCGGATGGAGCTTCATATATGCTAAACGGCGGTAGGGCACTGAAAATCCTGTAATCCTAATCTCCTTCAAATAATCTGCTTGCTGCATGCTTTGCATACTGTAGCCAAAACTGTTAGTCAGCGTTACCTTTCAGTTAACCTATTAGACCTTCGTGGTCACGTGGGGTCTATCAGACTTTTCATATTTCTTGAGTGTAAATAGGATTTTTGTCTCCATCTACCTGGAGTTTGAAGTATGAAAAAATTGTAACTTTTACGACATTTTTTAATGATTTTTTTGTTGATGATCTTGTCATTTATTTTCTTGCAAATAAACTATTCGTCCTCAATCTAAAGTGAACTTTCAGTTTTTATTGAAATGGCAGAGGTTCAATGGACCCCAGTACGACCATCTAGATTCTATATTGAAGTGTGGCCACGGAGAGTTAATCAATAAAACAACAAAAGTTCTTCTGAAATCTCCTAAGCGAGTTAAGGAACTTTACAAGTTGTGTCCAGAAATTCCGATACCACCACAGCTTGTTATAACAATATGGGGAACCTGACTTGATGTGGTTTTATATAATAGTAAACATTACAACAAAGTGAAAAACATAGCTTTAAGCTTAAACCCGTAGGATGCGAACACGTTTAAAGAAAGTAAGGAACAGTTTGAAAACTCCCAAATTTCAACAAATGTACAGCATATTGCCCAACATTACGTAGTTGGAGATAACGAGGAGCGATTGCATTAAGAGTGTGCAGGACACCTCCTTGTCATTGGAACAATCAATAACGTTTATACGAACGTCCAAAACCACGTTAAATCAACTAATTGATTCTACAGACCAACAGGTAGCTGAAAAATTACGTTAGATTTTGCGGAAAAATCCTGATTACGTCAAACTTCCTGGTATGTATCCGAGTGACATGATCCATATCTAAAATTCGCAAATCTTACCACGATTAATGCCGAACGTTCCTCTTCCATATATAGAGACATTTTTAGTGATTAACGCCAAAATTTCGGCCATAGATAGCTCCCTTTTGCTTGGATTTTGTAACAGGTTTGAAGCTTGCCTGTCCATACTACTACCATAACATAACGTCATGTTTATTACTATCAGGTAATAGTTCTCGCTTTTTGTTAATCCATTAAATTTCCGATCAGAGTAAATAACCTACGTCTTTGCGCGAGTAAAAGTTATCATAATTTAATATTAATAATACAAGCCCATAATTGCTCTCCTTTTGTAGCGGTCATGCATTTGTCCCGTATAAGCCAACTCTACTAATAACATCAAAATTCAGTATTGTTTATTAATTCGGTGTTTCAGGCAATTGGGCTAGCGTCCTTGAATGCATTTAAACAAAAATCTGAAATAAGTAAACTGATCTACTAATTGGGGTACGTTTATTAGGCAACTCGTCTAGACGGTTGTGCAATCAACCTGCAAACCAGGCACAAATTACTGCGTATACCATATAATCACGGAGGCAATTATGTTTTATCGATCACAGACTACAACCTTATACTAGTTACATCAGCACGGTATAGCTAGTCCCCGATTAACAAAACAACACGTGAAACTACAGTCGGGCAGAAAGCCGTAAACCCTTTTATCTCGTTTGAAAAAAACTGCTGTAATGATGAGGAGAAATTTCTATAGAACAAGCCCAACTTAGATGGCTCGGACACGTAATTAAAAGAGATGAGGATAAGCTAATAAGGCACGTATTTGAAGCCAGGGAAATTGGTAGAAAGAAAAGGGGGAGGCGTAGACGGAATAAATACGCTTAGGGAACAAAATTGGAGAATTTGGAAAGCATGGCCGAAAATAGGAGGAAGTGGAGGGAAATGTGAACTACAATACGAGAGGACTCAATTCCAAAATAACTCGACACCGAAAGGTAGAAGAGTTCCAAATTATGAAGAAGAAGGAAAAGAAGAGGAGTAGGGATTTAGTTACTACGGGGGCTAAGCTGCTAAACTTTATTAACAAAACAACAATTCTCTATTAAGGTTATTGTTAAGTTGACCGTGAAGGGACCTAAGGTGTTACCTCAGCTGATATTGAAGAAATTTGCTGGACGACGAATCCTCACTCGAACTGGGGTTGATCTCGAGGATCGATTAACAAAACATATTGCCTCACAGCTGGATGTTAAGCAACAGTTCACATCAACAGGTTTCACCAAACGAATGGCTCCATCTCATAGACTAAAATGATATTGGCATACCCACATATTGCGCAATTGCGACGAATAGCAACAGAAGAAGTTGTTTCCAACACGGGTCATAATTCAAAAAAAAAAAAAGAAGAAGGAATTTTGAATGAGCTTCTACGAAGCGACCTACTAATTGAGGATTGTTAGACAGCTAGCGAGCTATCGTTCTTTAATAAGGCCGGAACATGATTCCTAGTCCCGTTATCCTCCATTATGCGACAAACAATCACGCTGCCTGGAGGTTGATATTATAAAAGTCATCCTATGGACCAGATTGAATACGTCATTTCTTCGAGTGGAGATTTACACCAGGGCTTCAAAAATAACACTAGGAAACAAAACCAAACTTTTTTTGGCACATGAGGGTAGTATTTCTTCCGTTAAATTGAAATATATAATTAGTTTTTCTCCATCACATGCAGTTTTTCTGTGATGCACAAAATTCGTACTTTTACAATATACTTCGCGATACTTAGCCAAAACGTAACTATTTATGACCGTCTTCGGTACTTGGCATGAGGAACGTCTCTTTTCAGTGTCCAACAGTAATCAGCAAGCATTGGTCCGTTCCATTTTCTCTGGTACCTCTTTTCCATGGCGGAGGTATCTTGATGTAATCGCTCCCCGTATTCATCACTTACCGCACCGAGATTTTCAGGAAAGAAATCCAGGTGGGAGTCCAAAAATGGACTTTGGGGGACATGCTACACCCCAAATTTTTGTAGACCTGTAACAGTTCAGTAGCAATGTCATGGTAATTCGAAGATTTGTGGTTTCCCAAAAACTTCTAACCACATTTTTTAATGACTTCCATGCGGTCTTTTTAACTTGGCTTAGCTGTTCTTCGAAAAATTCATCAGCAATCAAAGCTCTTATTTGGAAACCTACAAAAATTCCCTCCTTGATTTTAGCATCACTTACACGAGGGAATTCTTCCTTCAAATAAAGAAAACCAGATCCAGTTTTGTCCATTTCCTTGACAAAGTTTTTGAAAAGCTTTATATGAAGATGAGGGAGAATAATGTCGTTAGGATTGACTAGCGCAGCATGCACAACATTTTTCTCCAGTTGTCACTGATTGAGGTGTTGACCATTCCTTCTTAATATAATGACGTTTCTTGTCTCTACTATCCCACTCGCACAAGAAACAACAAAACTTGGTGTAGCCTAGCTGCAAACCCGTTAACAATGCAACTACTTTTAAATCACAGCATATACTTCAACAATGCTTTTCATGCTGATTAAAATTGTCATGTTTTCCTTCATAACAGATGCATACGTTAATGGCACAGGGGGAAATTGTTACCATTATGTAAAAGCACAGCCTTTAAACTGGCTTTTGAAGAATCAATGGACAGCCTCCACTCGGATGGTTTATATTAATGACCTACAATGTCCATTACAGCATTAACATCATTACAACACTCTAAATCAGGGGTCTCCAAACTACGGCCCGCGGGCCAAATCCGGCCCGCCAGTGTCACCAATCCGGCCCGCGACAGCTAATAGCTTATTGTTAGTTGGATAAAAAAACACAGAATGATAATAACTCGGATTTATTTACTTGTTAGGTAAAGCTTACTGACAAGTATAATACGCAGAAAACTCACTGAAGTAATCAGTATGGCCCAAAGGCTGAAAAGTTTGAAGACCCCTGCTCTAAATCATCTTCTTTAAAAAACAAGTTACGAAATTCTTCGTGGAGGTTACGAAATGAACACACTTTAGTGTCTTTTTGAAGAAGATTCCAACCTTTCAGCCTAGAACCCAAGAGCTCAGCTTGTCTCTTGGATGGTTTTAAGTCCCGAACTTGGTCAATTAATTCTCCCTGAGTTATAAAATGAGGTCACTAGAACTGCTATCTTCATACATAGGGTCATTGGCCGAAATTATTCTCTACAGTGGGATTCATTCACCTGGTATCGGTAACGCCGCACTGTGGGTTACTCGCCTCATAACAGACGGTAAGTTTGGGTATTCCACTGTGTGCTTTGAGTTGCTGCTTATACCCTTTATCTTTGTAAGACAGAAATAATAATTGGCTGCGTGGTCTTTTGGTTTACGCCAAACCATAGGTACAGCGAAGTTGATGTGGCGAGAACCAATTCCAATTTGTCAGACGCTTTACCCAAGTACAACAACAGATATGAAGAGCTCAACTCTTATCCTGATCCGCGACTTTACATTTAAAATATAGTTGATAACATTTCTTAGCTAGTGGAGTCAAATTTCAACGTTGCTCTTTAAATGTCAAATCTCCAGACACATAACAAAAGTTACCTGGATGATTTATACACCTTTCACACATGCATTCAGTGTCCCGAGGTTTCAAATATTGTTGTATCTACATTAGTAAATACGATAAACTTATGAAATGAATAACTACAAATGAGATTGTCCAATTGCTTGCATATTCGAAATCAGCATAGAAGGTTACATATAAAACATAATCAATGATTCGTGTGCCAAAAAGTGTGGTGATCAGTGTAATTAGTTCTCCACTGGATACCAGCTGCTCTCATCTGTTGACCTATTGAAGAATTTGTTCAAATCCAATTGTGCGAGATAATTCACCATCGAATTTTCTGATTTACCGACCCGTTCCAGTGTCGAACGAGAGAGATTGGTCGAAAACTCTCGGAGAGTGCAGATCTCTAAGTCCTCGTGACATTTTGGACAAACCAAGACTCGCGTTCTGTTCTGAGCTCTTACTAGCAGAGCACCATAAGTGATGATTGGTCGTGGGAATTGCTTGTAGACGAGCAACTTTGTTCTTAGACCAAGTTCAGAACACTGGCACAGCAAACACAAGGCGACCTCTCTAACGCTTCAGTATTTCTCCAGCACGGTGTCGATGTGATGTTTTGGAAGGTCAGCGTCCAATCGAGAAGGGATATTGCCGACGAACACCACGAGCGACAAATATCACCAATGAAGACATTGTGGGATGTAATTAACAGGTACAGATTACATAGCTGCCTAACAAATGAAGCCTCATTTATTTAAGATTTCATCTTCTTCTTTTTGCTCGAATTGTTATGACTACGTCGTATTTATTTTATTATATTCATTTCCTTTATTCCAGGTTTAGATCATCTAAAATATTTACAACTCTCGATAACTGCACCTGTAAAATATTAAGGACAAATAACTACCGCGAAGGATATAAATAAACATTATACACCCATACGTCGTGGTCATAAAAATAACAACACGACAATAATCTATGAAACGCCGCTATAAATTGTTAGTCCCTTTTTCTTTTACCTTACCTTACAAATTATCTAACATTTTTGCAATTTACAGATATCCTATCCCGGTTATCTGCTCTTTTACACAAGGGGTGGTAAAATATACATTAAAATGGGGCACGGCGGCCTCTGTGGAAGATTATTTTACATTAGCTGCCTTTTTTGGAATAGAAAAAGTATCTTTTATTCACAGTTACGAATAATTTAGGACCGGAAACAATTGATATTTTATGCACTTTTGTCAAACAACGATTTATACATCCACGTATGTACCACGAGGGATTTTAACATTGCCGTTGTATTGTGGGGACGGGACGGGGAGTTGATTTATGCGTCTACGTGGCGTGCTGTAAAACAAAAATAAAACCCCCGTGTTTCTCTGGTATATAATATATTATATTAACTAGCCAAATCACAGTAATCGAAATTTTGATTAATATTATAGAAGAAAAATGAGAATCGAGGGTGTTAGTAAGGAGACTTCCGCATTTTACAACTCGTATGTGATTAAAAATACCTATACAAAGCAGTTACGAAGGTCACTCCGGGAAAACATCAATATGTGTACAGACGTGGAAAATAGTATTGTTACGGTAACGTGATTTATGAAAAAATAGCACAGACGTGTCTCAGTCATAACAGAGGGGTTTGCTACTTTTACTTTTTACAAATTATAATAATTTTTACTGAGGAGGACAAAAGGGCGACAAAGGAATTTAATGATGTCAATTCTACACGTTTGTAGACCTGTTTAGTTGGTATTTATTTTTGAAGAAGAACACTTAATTGCGTCATTATTCTTGAATGCCAGTGTCCACAATCGCAATATGGGGACAGCAGGAGATATATTTATGATTAAACTAGCTTACGATGCTGCAGTGCGCTAGCATTAAAAGCGGAAGCAGAGGTTTTTGCACGCTTTTTTAAAAGCTGCATCGCATTGGAGTCACGGGAACACGACATTAAATAAAAAGCCTCTCGTGTCGTAGCATACATTAATAGAGTAGATAGGACACGTATACTTAATAAAGGTGTGCAGTCAATAAAATTGTTGCAGTTAATAATTTATGATATTAACTAAATCGCGTTGTTTACAATTACGAGCGAGCAAAGGGCTTTAGTTAGTGGTTATGTAAGGGCGTATAGATTTTTCATTTTGCTTTTGATTCTGATATTTGATTGAATAATTTATGCATATCGATGCGCCGACAGGAATTTAATATGAGTAATGCATTACGTAGTTATCGTTATTCTTGATTAATTATAACATGGTGGGTAATCTGCCCGGCATAGGCCTTTTCCGGCATCGATTACGACCCCATGTCCTCCCTCCGACGTCACGCTACGGCGGTGGTATGAGGCATTTGTTTTATATTTATCGGTAACAAAACATTGCAATCCGCTGCACTCACCTATCCTTTACGAGCCAGGATCGACGTTTAAACTCCTAATGCGACTACCGCGCGGAATCCTACCCATTCCGTTTGAAGTTTTATTTCTCTTTCCGGAAGTATTATATGGCCGTATTTATCTAATAATGCATATTCAACAACTTGCATGACCTACTTGTTGATAGTTCGTAGCTAGAACACTTGTTATCTCTAGCTTATTCATGATAATACCCCTACGGATCGCTCCTGCATTAAACGCAAAAATGATTCGCTTTGAAGTATTACACGTGTGTTTTACTCAATTTGAATTATCCCTAAATGTAAGGGAATAGAAAAGACGGTAAATACCCTTTAAATTCGACGAATTTGTTCAAACAATGAACAGAAATTGCACCACTTAGAAGAACAAAAACCCTTAGCTCCTGAAAAGTATTAAGTGATTAAAATCTGGACGAATAATATGAACTAGGTTTCCTGTTCTTCACTGCGAATTAGAATTGATCCCTAAATCCTACCTCTACCACACTAGTTTGGCATATTTATTTAGCCTACAGTCTGGCGCTGGAATCTTTTCATTAAATTTGAAAGAAATCCTTAACTATTGAAAAGTAATAAGCGATTAAAATTTGAAAGGATAATATGAACTAGTTTTCTCCTTTTCAGTTCAAACCAGAACAAGACCTATATTATTTTGATATATTTATTTTAGTATACCTGGGAACTGGCGTTGGAATCTTTTCATTAAATTTGGAAGAAATCTTTAACTATTGAAACGTAATAAATGATTCAAATTTGAAAGCATAATATGAACTAGTTTTCGCGTAAATCTTACTTCCACCGTGCTATCTTGATATATTCAGCATACCCACAGCCTGGCGTTGGAACATCTTCATTAAATTTGGAAGAAATCTTCAACTATTGAAGCGTAATAAATGATTCAGATTTGAAAGCATAATATGAACTAGTTTTCTCCTTTTCAGTTCAAACCAGAACAAGACCTATATTATTTTGATATATTTAGTATACCTGGAAACTGGCGTTGGAATCTTTTCATTAAATTTGGAAGAAATCTTTAACTATTGAAACGTAATAAATGATTAAAATTTGAAAGCATAATATGAACTAGTTTTCGCGTAAATCTTACCTCCACCGTACTATCTTGATATATTTAGCATACCTACAGCCTGGCGTTGGAACATCTTCATTAAATTTGGAAGAAATCTTCAACTATTGAAGCGTAATAAATGATTCAGATTTGAAAGCATAATATGAACTAGTTTTCTCCTTTTCAGTTCAAACCAGAACAAGACCTATATTATTTTGATATATTTAGTATACCTGGAAACTGGCGTTGGAATCTTTTCATTAAATTTGGAAGAAATCTTTAACTATTGAAACGTAATAAATGATTAAAATTTGAAAGCATAATATGAACTAGTTTTCCCGTAAATCTTACCTCCACCGTACTATCTTGATATATTTAGCATACCTACAGCCTGGCGTTGGAACATCTTCATTAAATTTGGAAGAAATCTTCAACTATTGAAGCGTAATAAATGATTCAGATTTGAAAGCATAATATGAAGTAGTTTTCTCCTTTTCAGTTCAAACCAGAACAAGACCTATATTATTTTGATATATTTAGTATACCTGGAAACTGGCGTTAGAATCTTTTCATTAAATTTGGAAGAAATCTTTAACTATTGAAACGTAATAAATGATTAAAATTTGAAAGCATAATATGAACCAGTTTTCGCGTAAATCTTACCTCCACCGTACTATCTTGATATATTTAGCATACCTACAGCCTGGCGTTGGAACATCTTCATTAAATTTGGAAGAAATCTTCAACTATTGAAGCGTAATAAATGATTCAGATTTGAAAGCATAATATGAACTAGTTTTCTCCTTTTCAGTTCAAACCAGAACAAGACCTATATTATTTTGATATATTTAATATACCTGGGAACTGGCGTTGGAATCTTTTCATTAAATTTGGAAGAAATCTTTAACTATTGAAACGTAATAAATGATTAAAATTTGAAAGCATAATATGAACTAGTTTTCGCGTAAATCTTACCTCCACCGTACTATCTTGATATATTTAGCATACCTACAGCCTGGCGTTGGAACATCTTCATTAAATTTGGAAGAAATCTTCAACTATTGAAGCGTAATAAATGATTCAGATTTGAAAGCATAATATGAACTAGTTTTCTCCTTTTCAGTTCAAACCAGAACAAGACCTATATTATTTTGATATATTTAATATACCTGGGAACTGGCGTTGGAATCTTTTCATTAAATTTGGAAGAAATCTTTAACTATTGAAACGTAATAAATGATTCAAATTTGAAAGCATAATATGAACTAGTTTTCGCGTAAATCTTACCTCCACCGTACTATCTTGATATATTTAGCATAAATACAGCCTGGCGTTGGAACATCTTCATTAAATTTGGAAGAAATCTTCAACTATTGAAGCGTAATAAATGATTCAGATTTGAAAGCATAATATGAACTAGTTTTCTCCTTTTCAGTTCAAACCAGAGCAAGACCTATATTATTTTGATATATTTAGTATACCTGGAAACTGGCGTTGGAATCTTTTCATTAAATTTGGAAGAAATCTTTAACTATTGAAACGTAATAAATGATTAAAATTTGAAAGCATAATATGAACCAGTTTTCGCGTAAATCTTACCTCCACCGTACTATCTTGATATATTTAGCATACCTACAGCCTGGCGTTGGAACATCTTCATTAAATTTGGAAGAAATCTTCAACTATTGAAGCGTAATAAATGATTCAGATTTGAAAGCATAATATGAACTAGTTTTCTCCTTTTCAGTTCAAACCAGAACAAGACCTATATTATTTTGATATATTTAATATACCTGGGAACTGGCGTTGGAATCTTTTCATTAAATTTGGAAGAAATCTTTAACTATTGAAACGTAATAAATGATTCAAATTTGAAAGCATAATATGAACTAGTTTTCGCGTAAATGTTACCTCCACCGTACTATCTTGATATATTTAGCATACCTACAGCCTGGCGTTGGAACATCTTCATTAAATTTGGAAGAAATCTTCAACTATTGAAGCGTAATAAATGATTCAGATTTGAAAGCATAATATGAACTAGCTTTCTCCTTTTCAGTTCAAACCAGAACAAGACCTATATTATTTTGATATATTTAGTATACCTGGAAACTGGCGTGGGAATCTTTTCATTAAATTTGGAAGAAATCTTTAACTATTGAAACGTAATAAATGATTAAAATTTGAAAGCATAATATGAACTAGTTTTCGCGTAAATCTTACCTCCACCGTACTATCTTGATATATTTAGCATACCTACAGCCTGGCGTTGGAACATCTTCATTAAATTTGGAAGAAATCTTCAACTATTGAAGCGTAATAAATGATTCAGATTTGAAAGCATAATATGAACTAGTTTTCTCCTTTTCAGTTCAAACCAGAACAAGACCTATATTATTTTGATATATTTAGTATACCTGGGAACTGGCGTTGGAATCTTTTCATTAAATTTGGAAGAAATCTTTAACTATTGAAGCGTAATAAATGATTCAAATTTGAAAGCATAATATGAACTAGTTTTCGCGTAAATGTTACGTCCACCGTACTATCTTGATATATTTAGCATACCTACAGCCTGGCGTTGGAACATCTTCATTAAATTTGGAAGAAATCTTCAACTATTGAAGCGTAATAAATGATTCAGATTTGAAAGCATAATATGAACTAGTTTTCTCCTTTTCAGTTCAAACCAGAGCAAGACCTATATTATTTTGATATATTTAGTATACCTGGAAACTGGCGTTGGAATCTTTTCATTAAATTTGGAAGAAATCTTTAACTATTGAAACGTAATAAATGATTCAAATTTGAAAGCATAATATGAACTAGTTTTCGCGTAAATGTTACCTCCACCGTACTATCTTGATATATTTAGCATACCTATAGCCTGGCGTTGGAACATCTTCATTAAATTTGGAAGAAATCTTCAACTATTGAAGCGTAATAAATGATTCAGATTTGAAAGCATAATATGAACTAGTTTTCTCCTTTTCAGTTCAAACCAGAACAAGACCTATATCGTTTTGATATATTTAGTATACCTGGAAACTGGCGTTGGAATTTTTTCATTAAATTTGGAAGAAATCTTTAACTATTGAAACGTAATAAATGACTAAAATTTGAAAGCATAATATGAACTGGTTTTCGCGTAAATCTTACCTCCACCATACTATTTTGATATATTTAGTATACCAACAGCCTGACATTGGAACCTTTTCATAAAATTTGGAAGAAATATTTAACTATTGAGAAGTAATACATGATTAAAATTTGAAACGATAATATGAACTAGTTCTCTCTTTTTCAATTCGAACCAGAACAAAGCCTATACTATTCTAACATTTAGTACACATGCAAACCGGCGTTTTAATCTTTTCATCAAATTTGGAAGAAATCTTTAACTATTGAAACGTAATAAATGTTTCAAATTTGAAAGCATAATATGAACTAATTTTCGCATAAATCTTACCTCCACCATACTATTTTGACTACTACAGCCTGACATTGGAACCTTTACATAAAATTTGGAAGAAATATTTAACTATTGAGAAGTAATAAATGATTAAAATTTGAAAGCATAGTATGAACTAGTTTTCTCCTTTTCAGTTCAAACCAGAACAAGACCTATATTATTTTGATATATTTAGTATACCTGGAAACTGGCGTAGGAATCTTTTCATTAAATTTGGAAGAAATCTTCAACTATTGAAGCGTAATAAATGATTCAGATTTGAAAGCATAATATGAACTAGTTTTCTCCTTTTCAGTTCAAACCAGAACAAGACCTATATTATTGTGATATATTTAGTATACCTGGAAACTGGCGTTGGAATCTTTTCCAAATATACTTATTGACTAATTTGTTGACTTATCTATCTTGTCAATTTTCTTCGTCGTTCACCAAACAAGCTTCTCATTTCTTTTGGAAACCAGGACTACGCTGCTTTATTTCTAAGTTGTCCACGAGACGAAAACTTCAACTCTCCCCGACTCCAGTTCATCCAGGCATATCGCTGTTATAGAAACTTGTATTGAATGTCGATGTATCCTTGGTTATTTCCAGTAATTTTTTATGAATTCTTGTAATGTATAAGTGTTATATGTATGTGGCTGAATGTTTACAATACTTTTCTCTCCATTAATATATGCTTTTATAATAATTAATAATTTTATTTCTATTCCTAAAAGAATGCATGTTGGATGTGGCAGAAATTTTATTTTCGACCCAGAATATACCACTGTTGAAAGATACCATCGCTTCAAGAGTAAATGAATTGTCGGCGAACTTGGACTTTAAACTGAGGAAAAAAATATCAAAGACTTTATTTATATCTCTATTGTCGCTGATGAAAGTACATTGACATTAAAGATACGGCTCAGCTCGCCGTTTTTATTCGTGGCATAAACGCGCGTTTTGAAATTCAAGAACTAATCAAGAGTATTCCAATGAAGGGTACAACTACGTCAGATTAAAATTAAAATTAGTAACTCGATTGACCAAAACCATTGTAGCATTACCACTGACGATGCTCCTTCAATGATTAGAAAGAAAACTGGTGTCGTGAGGAAAAATATGTGAGTTGGAACCAGAAAACAAATTTGTCGGCATTCACTCTATTTTACACCAAGAATCTCTTATATCCAAAACTCTTAAAATAGAACATGTTATGAAAATAGTCGTTAAAACTATTAACTTTACAAGAATCGGAGGTGTAAATCACCGACAATTCTCACAACTTTTAAAGGATGTTGAAGACAAACATTCTAACCTACCATATTATACTGAAGTTCGTTGGCTTAGTTGCGATGAAGTTTTAAAGCAATTTTTGGAATTGCGCTGCCAAATTCAAAGTTTTGTAGCAAAAAATAGTAAAGCTCTTGGTTGTGATAGAAACTGGTGGTTTGATTGTGCCTTTCTGGTTGACATGACAGAACACCTAAACATGTTGGATGGGAAATTGCAAGGCAAGCGTTTAATTGTCACACCAATGTACAACCATGTTCAAGCTTTTGATATGAAATTGAAATTATGGGAAGCCCAACTTCGTGAAGAGAAACTTGACCACTTTCCTAATCTCTGTTCAAGTGATACGTGCAGCGAAGGAAACTGGCAGTGTCATCAGACATTCTGGTCGATATTAGATCTGAACTCGATCGCCGTTTCTCGGATTTTCGTGAGCTAAATACATACGATTTTCCAATTGTTCAGAACCCCTTCACGTTTCATGTGAGAAAGCAAATGGAGCTGATAGAACTCCAGTGCGATTCTGCCTTAAAATACAAATTTATGTAAGTTGACTTATTCTCTTTTTGCTCACAGTAGCGTGTTGCACGTGTTTGGGGGCTCGAACATATGCGAGCAAATGTCTTCACTAATAAAAATTAATAAATTACACAATTGCTCCAATCTCGCAGACGAGCATCTCCAGTCGATACTGAAAATCAACACAACAGAGTTGAAGCCGAATATCGATTCAATTATGAAAGAAAAAAGAAGCCAGGTCTCCAGGTCTCTTCAAAATCGCTTACATATATTTTGTACCCCTATCTTACAAAATAAATATATATTTCTGGTCTTACTTTGTGATTTTTGCTCATGATTTTGCTATTTTAGAAAGTTGGTACAACTGGTTAGGTTAGTTAGAGAGGACAACTGATCGAAGAACTTTCCTGCCCCTTGGCATACTTTCTGTAATCCAAGTAGCACTTTTGGTGAATGAGTTTGACACCCCTACTGTACACGATTGTGGTATATTTAGTATAGTATGTAACCTTTTCGTTAAATGTGGAAGAAATCTTTGGCTATTAAAAAGTGATAAATGAATAAATTAATAATAAATTTTTCACTTCGAACCATAACAAACTCTTAAATCCTGCCTCTACCATACTATTTTGGTATATTTAGTACATCTACAACCCGACGTTGGAGTTTCTCATTGAATTTTGAAGACATCTTTTAGCTATTGAAAAGCAATAAATGGTTAATACGAAGTCGTTCTGTTTTTCACTAATAATGTCTTGAGCCACCTCTATTATCGTCGTGGCATCGAATCTAAAAGTTTCACGAATTCAACTAGGTCTATTAAATTCCAAGTAATATGTATTTCATGTCACAAGGCATCCAAAACCGGCGGTGGGTTTGCTCAATTTTGTAGCTTCCTATCCAAAATATCCCAGATATATTCGATGAGGGAAAGATACGGAGATTTTGGTGGCCAAGGGAAAAGGTTGACGTGGATGTTTTCGAAGCAATTCAACTTTGGGAGGACGAGCCTTGTCTTGCTAAGCTAACTATAATTTGCATGGCGGCTGGTTGTAGGTATTGTAACGAAGCAAGAACCCGTTGAAGTAAATTAACAAACAACAGAATGGAAAGAGGATTCAAGACGAGCCATGCTATTAGTAGGTTTAAACGTCACTTAGATTGCGGTTCTAAATTTTAATCATTTACTGCTTCCCAGTACTTGAAGGTTTCTGCCAAATATAATTTTAAAAAAATGTTAGCGATTACAAGTCTTTACCCGCACCACACCGATCCCTTGGAGGCCTCAAAATGTGCATTTCGACCAGCAACAACCGTTGACGTAGTTTCTTCTTTGTGTATATTCACTGAGGATAAGAACTTGTTTGTCGAAATGCATATTTGCGACCTAATTGATTTCGATTCTAAACCATATATATTTTTAATTGAATATGTCTAGGTCTTCGAAGAACGAACACTATTAAGCAATCTAACGGTGGGAGATCTCAAGTATACGCGATAAATTTTTATTTAGTGACCATTTATGTACCTTCAATATAAATGATGGATTTCTATCCGAAAATGGGACATTTTTAAGTGGTTGCCATTGTATACGATATAAATTGATTGACATCCAAAGACTGATTATTTTATAAATGATAGGACAGGACGTCGTGGAATATATTTAGATTTTGACATCTTCCTCTCTATTCGCCCTGATATTGCGCAGCATCCATCATCTCGATCAGTAGGTGTTCGTTAGAAAGGGAATCCTTATTATTCGGGGATAGATCGAGTTACAAAGAGAAAGAACAACGTGCAGAAATGCTTTTCGTTATCGATTGGCTATAGTAAATACCCTCTCCTTTGAAGTTTACTCGAATCCGCAAGCAGGATGTGCTAGATACAACTATCAAATTTACATTTCGAAATTAACAGAAAACATTTTATTTACGCGAGGCATGTAAAAATGTAGTTAACTCCAAACGCAAGGACTGGAAAACGTAGCAGAAGGGGAAGTACGTCGTAAAAGTAATGCTGTTTTTCGAGTGAAAAAATAATTCAGGTGTTATAAAACTTAGAGTGGAATGTAAACGTGTACTATATTAGTATGTGTTTACTATTTAAACCCTAAAATTCGTATATCCAACCCCTACATCTACGCATGTCTTGTGCTGCATCTACCTTATTTGGATGATTGCTCCCAAACCACGTAGGGAAAATGTTTCGCGCGAAGGGAAGAAGACAGAACTAGCTTTTATTACAATCTAGTACTCGACGGAAATTTTTCTGGTGTTTTCGTTGACGAATATAGGGAGAAACAACTTACATTTTGCATCAATATCAATACTTAAAAGAACAAAGTTAGATCCGAGAAATTTTCTGAACGTTATAATTATAATAGTAAAAGAAACTTGCGTTGTGGTGGTGAACTTTTATGTGAATGAAGTCAGCAATGAGGGGCCGTCACGATTTATCCAAATTAGAAGTTTTGGAAAGTCTTAGGCCAGCTTAAAAATACCCAACAAGAAGCGGTTCAATTTATTGGTGTTAATAATAGTAATAATAATAATAATAATAATAATAATAATAATAATGATTTATTGTTCAACAGTTAAGAACCAATTACTGGACAAACTAAAGTAACATAATCTTTATCTTACATAGGTAATATTAAAAAGAAAATAATAAATAAAAACAAACATTCTTAATATTATATTTGATTGATCTTGTTCCAAAATATATAGCTGTAATATAAATTAGCACATCTACACATTGCTGTTAGTGGTGACTTCTGCAGCACATTTGTCCTTGGAAACGGAAGCGCAAACGTCGATGTATAGCGTGATGAAGTCCTTGGGATATGGAAATTTAAATTTTCAAGAAGGGTGGAAGCATCAATAAATCCGTGTACCAGTTTCCAAACAAAACGCGCGATGATAAAGCGAGTCAAATGAATGCCTATCCAGTAGAGAACCATAGTTAATGCCTCGTTGAGGATACACTCCGTCCAATTTCAGAGAGAGAAACTTCAAAAATTTTCTCTGTACTTTTTCAATAGCGAGTTGAAGATAGATACAGTGTGGAGGCCAAACTTGCGAAGCATATTCAAGTTTAGTGACAACAAAAGTGAAGAACAGAGTTTTTAGAAGCACAACATTATTAAAATATTTGGAAATGCGAAAACGAATCCCAACATTTTGGAAGCAGAGACACACAAATTCATTATGTGCTGTGAGAAGCTTAGACCTGAATCAAACAAGATTCCAAGATCCTGAATTTGTTCAACTTTTGTTAATGTTTGGTCATTGATAACATATACAGAATCAATATATTTGATTTTTCTGGTGCAAGTAATACAGAAGCATTTATTAACATTAAGTTTTAATGAAGATTTGGAGGACCAATTGGAAATCATGTTCAAATTATGCTGTAAAAGCAGGACGCCATCCCAAGTTACTATATTTGCGAAGATCATCAGCATATGCTAACACGGGGCAAGATATGGATTCCAGCAAATCATTTGTATAAAGTATGAATAATAGGGGGCCCAAATTGGAACCCTGAGGAATACCTGATTCCAGATGAAAGTCGTATGATTTGTAGCCATTGTCATGTACATAGCAAGATCTGTCTTCGAGATAAGACTGTAGAAGGTTTATGAGAGTAGGACTAAAGCCGAACGTTGACAACTTCCGTAGTAGGAGGGAATGATTAACGGAGTCAAAGGCGCTACTAAAATTTTATAGACCACGTGTACTTGTCCCTGTTTATCCAGTTTTTGACTAATGTATTCGGTAATACAAACAAGATTGGTGACAGTAGATCTACCTCTTACAAAACCATGCTGATGTAGTGATATAAATGATCTTACATTAGTGAAAATACATGTATAAAGGACGTTTTCAAAGATTTGATAAAATCGAGATTGGCCGCTAGTTTTCTATGAGAGTTTTATCACTTTTTACAGTATAGGGATCACTCTCGCGCGTTTCCACAAGGTAGGAAACACACAGGTGGTGACTGAGAGGTTAAGAAGTAAAACTAAAGGTTTAGCAAGAGCGTGTCTAGTATCATGAATAAGAAAGCTAAGGATTGAATAATCTCCACAATTGTTGATTTGCGGGAATGAAGCCATAATTTTAAGAAGTTCATCTTCGGAGACATGGTATAGTACAAATGGAATATTGTAGTTCACACCCATATGATCAAGCCACCAGTAAAAATTTGTCCGCTAAAGAGTTAACAATCCTTTGTAGGGAGTCGGACACCACATTGTTATAAGTTAAACTATTAGGTATCCTAGACCGTCCCTTTTTCGTGTGAACGTATTGGAAGATTTCTCTAGGATTCTTTATTACCGAGCCCAATAATAATAATAATAATAATAATAATAATAATCTTTATTTCCCAACAGGCTTTAAAGCCCAAAACAGGGTTAAGAAAAATACATTTGTGTGTATATACAATACATACCTAATAAAATAAATAAGCATTCAATATTAATAAAATATGTGTATATATATATAAAAAAGAAAAAAGAAAAACCAAAAATACAAATCACTCTCAGTTGAAGATCATGCTGTCCCCACAAACACGTCTCCCAGTCCATTAGCTACACGAAAAAGCGTGTACGCAGGTGCCCTTCTCATTATATTTGTTCTTGCAAATGGAACCAAAAACGTACCATTATATCGAGAGTTAATACGGGGTACTAGAAATAACATCAAGTTGAGGATGTGCGGACAGTCAATATTGTTATTTAGTAGTTTATGAATAAATTTTTCACAGATAGCATCTCTTCTAATATTAAGTGACAGCAGACCATGACGCAGTAAAAGATCCTTCTGCGGTAAGCCTCTCTCGGGATAAAAACCATCCATTTTGAAGGACAGAAACTTCAAAAATCTACGGTGGATGCGCTCCAATGCCAAGCAATCACATGGATAAAGAGGGTACCAGATGAGTACAGCGTATTCAAGCTTACTTAAAACATAGGCGATGTATAACGATTTCAAAAGCTTCACATCCCTGAAATACCTTGAAACTCGCATAATGAAACCCAACGACTTACATGCAGCTGTACATATATTTGAAACGTGGGATTTAAAGGTAAAAGAAGAATCAAAAGTGACTCCAAGATCCTTGCACTCGGTTTTCCTAGTCAAAATCTGGCCGTTAATGTAATAAGAATTGTGTGTGGCTGACGAGCGTGTGAACGTAACTACACAACATTTATCAACATTTAGCTTGAGTCCTGAACGGTCACACCATGCAACTATCAGATTTAGATTCTGCTGTTTCGCAATAGCAACATTGTCGGTAATCTCAGAGAAAATCTTGATATCGTCCGCATATCCAAGGACACGGCAGTCAAGCTGGAGAAGTAAATCGTTAATAAAAAGTATGAACAGCAAAGGGCCCAAATTGGAACCCTGTGGGACGCCAGAAGTGAGCGTGAAATCATTGGAAGAAAATCCATTGTAGCACACATAACATATTCTCTCGCAGAGGTAGGATCTAATGAGGGCTACAGCAGAAGGCACAAAGCCAAAGGAACTCAGTTTAGACAAAAGTATCACATGATCAATACGGTCGAAAGCCTTCGAAAGATCTGTGTATATCACATCCACCCGTCCACGTCTGTCAACAACTTCAGTCACATATTGAGATAGTACAGCCAAATTAGTGACTGTAGACCTGCCAGAAAGGAACCCATGCTGATTGACCGATATAAAGGGGTGTATGCTAGTGTATATGTTGGAATATAGGACCCGTTCGAAGAGTTTAGAAAAGTTAGATATTATAGAGATAGGTCTGTAATTAGATAGTAACGTACGCTCACCCTTTTTGTGCACTGGCACAATCCTAGTTCTTTTCCAGCGCTCGGGAAATACACATAAAGAAATCGATAAGTTGAAAATCACCTTGAGGGGGTACGCAAAAACATATCTGCAGTCCCGAACCAGAAAACTGGGAACCTGATCATCACCAGCTGTGTGTTTATTAGGGAAGGCAGCCATAATTTTAATTAGTTCATCTTCAGTTACATGCCTAAACGAGTAAGGTAGAGGATTGTAAGTTGATGAAGTATATGCAGATGACTTGGCCGCAGTATGTGCTGAAGAGAAGGACTCAGCAAAGGCGTTTACAATGTCAAGTGGATCATGGAGGTTATTGCCATCATTGTCGTGAAGATTACCCGGTATCCTAGTAGAACGAGTTTCAGCACGGAGAAAGTTCCACAGACTGGATGGAGATGTTTCCACAGTGTTCTCGATTTCAGAAAGGTAGGACATATAATTCTCTCGTATTTGTCTCTTAACTAAACATCGCACACGTTTAAATTCATTGTGGGATACCAGACACCCTGTGCGAACCCATCTAGAGAGATAATAGTTTTTGATTTTAAGGTTCCGTATAACTCCAGGTGAGAACCAAGGGGGATAGGTAGTATGTTATACGCTGTTATTAGGAATAAAGACATCGAATATAGAATACAAAGCTTTGTAAAACGCATCCAATGCAGTATCGACATCCGTGAAACGAGTTAAGAATGACCAATCATGGTCAAATAGTTGCCTGTATAAAGACAGGTAATCAGCTTTATGAAAGTTGTAACGCAAGTTATTGGCTAATGGAAATCGTTGCTCATCAACACCGATCGAACAGCGAAACGCAATTTCAAGACTGGGATGGTAGGGATCATCCGGAACAAAAGAATTATCCGATCGTTGGACTTGAAAGTTGAGGTCCAAGTTAGAGAAAATCAAATCCAGCATTTTACCACGACTGTTGGTAACATTGTTGTATTGTGAAGCATCCACAATATTCAGAAAGTTCACAAAGGCCCTCGTCCTACCGCAATGTTGAGATGCAGGAAGAACCAAATTGGGGCAGATTGAAGTCGCCAATCAATATGAAAGTATTATTAATTATAAGAGTCTCTAAAACAGAGGTAAAAATATCTATGTCATCAGCAGATGTATCCGGTGGAATGTACACGAGAGCAATGTACAATGATGAGTCGGCGAAAAAGCATTTGCAGAGTACCAGATCAATAATAGGCACAAGAGCACTAAGATGGCTAGTATCAACAACCTCAAATAATATGTTATGTTTGAGTGCAAGCAACACTCCTCCACTTCGAGTCCGACCAGTAGCAACAAAGTCTCTGTCCCCACGGACAACATTGTAAGTATTTGTGAACAGTTCACTATCATACACCGAGTCATCCAACCACGTTTCAGTAATAAGAAGTATATCAAAGGAGAGATCAAGTAAATATGTGTAATTATCACTATTTAGATCAGGTATGGGCAACCTCCGGCCCGCGGGCCACATGCGGCCCTCGAGTAAGGTTTGTCCGGCCCGCTACTGAATTCTTTCGTTGCATATTAGCACGGCCCGTCTAAATTTAATTCATAATGAATCATAAGGATACTACAAAAATGTATATTTTTCAAGATTACTCACAGCATAAAACTTCTACAAAAAAGGTTGCCCATCCTGATTTAGATTCTCGTTAAACGAAGACTGTCATCAACAACACGTCGAGACGATCGAATAATTGACCAGTAAAAATCTGAACACGACCCAACCCGACTACATACACGAAGACTAGTGCTATATCTTCTACTTGGTGGATTCGGCAAAATTTAGATAGAAACCCATAGCGGTTGGAAACGTTTAGAATCAGGTATTATTCTGTGATAAATAACCATTCACTTTTAGTCCGAGGACTGGCGGGATATGATTTAGCGCGAGTCCAGAATCCGAAATACCCACAATTTTGTTGAGAAAGGCCATAATATAGAGGTGGGAATCTCATGGTGTCGGCTGGAATAAATGATGTTAAAGTCTTAATGGCCAAAGAAATCTCAAAGAAATTCTATAGCAAATTGTTCCTATGCTGGAGCAATAGGAAAACGGTTCGATTTTATGGATGATGTGCGTCCAGATCAAGCTCGCATGACTGGATAAAGTGGCAATCGAGCAAATTCCCCCGAAGGTAGTTCAATCGGACGTGCTTGAAATACGTTACGAAGCCACGTTGTTACCCGAAATATGCTCCCACGCACGATTTCGGGAGAGGAATGGAATCTAAATCCACAAGAGCCTTCTAATATTTTTAGACCTGTAAGATGCGCAGCCGTTTTAGTGGCTCATGGTAATCCCACGTATTATTAAGTTCGTTATTTTCATAAATTGGAATAAATCCTTAAAGTTTCTATTCGTAGTTGATACATGAAATTGTGCGCCTCTTTGATTTCGAGATAAACAATAACTTCACCAAACTCCTTTTAATTCGCATTTGTATAAAACTATTACCCAAATGTTGTTGAGCTTAAAAGTGACATTTTTGTTGCCACTGTATGAAATTAATAGCAAATACGTAAAATATCCGTTAATTATTTTGAATGATGGCTTTGTGTACTTTGGGAAGTCCCAGAAGTAGCCGACCTGATATATAGATGGCGGTTGTTGTTTGAAAAATTACCCTAGTCGAAAGTCCCATTCTCATAAGGCCTAAATTTGAAGTTTGAAGGAATTTTACATAACAACTTAAATTGAAGGAGTTGCGCAACTAAATGCTTTTGGCCATTAATTTGTAAATCGAAACTTGTGCATTACGACAGCGTAATTGCTAATACATAGAACTAAATTTGAAACCAACGTGTCCTGGAAATCTAGTCATGTAACGATTCCCCACATCTTATTGACAGTTTTCCTTCGAAATACAATTAGCGACACGTTTCCCGTTACCACGTCACGTACAATAACATCCAGTTATCTTCAGAAGCGATTTGCTGCAACCGAACACCCAAATTGGAGCCTCTCAAATCAACGTCTGAAGGAAGGGAATTTATCCTATTTCTAATTTGGATAATGGAATATCCTCTTTTCGCACAAGTTGCCGGTGGCAACAAGCAGTTGAAACTAGTTCTGTGGCAGCAATGGTATCATCTTGCATATAAGATCTTGATGATGTCAAATGCTTGGGAAATGTCCTAGAGCACTGCAGAACAGTATTTCTTTTCGTCAAACGCCCACTCAATTACTGTCGTCACTCGATATACTTAGTCGGTTGTTGAATGGTTATCCCTGAACCCAAACTGGAAGTCAGGAATGCTAACAAATGATTTGAGACGTTCCAGGGACAATTTGGATAGCGTAGGCAACGATATGGGTCTATACCAGGGGTCTCAAAACTTTTCAGCCTTGGAGCCATACTGATTACCTCAGTGAGTTTTCTGCGTATTATACTTGTCATTAAGCTTTACCTAGCAAGTAAATAAATCCTGTGTTTTTTATCCAACTTATCACAACAACAATAAGCTATTGGCTGTCGCGGGCCGGATTGATGATACTGGCGGGCCGTAGTTTGGAGACCCCTGGTCTATACGATGTGACTTGCCCTGGCGCTTTATTAGGCTGGTGGATCATAATTGAGCTATCTTAAGGCAGCTCGGTACTTAATGGAGCCGAAGACAAGCATTAAATAGATATGTCACCATGACGACCGCTTTCATAGGAGAGTCTTGGAGAGATTTCATCGTATCCAGGAGCCTTCTTTGGTAAAATAAAATCTGGACGACCAGTTACTGTGCAAAAGCTTACAAAGTAAGCACAATTTTCATACGTAATTAGGTCGTTACCTAAAGAGTCCTCCAGATTTTAGTTTGGCTCTCAAAAATAGTTTACTATTCTTAGCCTTCTTTGGGTTAATATTATTGCCAATTTCTTCGGCTACTTCCAAAGAAATTGACCGTAATACAAACATTTGTCAACAGTGAAGAGGTGAAGTTTGCGGTTGATGTCTATTTTGAAGAGCTCGATGGTTCCCACCCACAGCAACGTTGACCTGGTGAATCCATTTCTGCCATCAGAGGTGCTCGTTCCCCCTGGCTTTCGAACTACGGTGCCCTGAACGTAAGACAACGTTAATTTCATAGCACTGAAAATGATCTAGAGCCTCTATTCGAAACCGCGGGTGAATTTGAACAGCGCTATCGTATTTTATGGTCAATTTTGAGTGCCTGTATCGACTCTAAGCCAAATCTCTTTTCTGTGCATAATCGAAAAATTTCTTGGAAAAAACGACTTTCAGCAAGACGTTTGATCAAAACCACAAAATCCCTTCGATCGTCCTCAAACTGCAGCAGCGTGTCAACGTTGACGAGGTGAATCCATCTCTGCCATCAGAAGTGCTGGTTCTCTCATGGATTTGGAACTATGGTGCCCTGAACGTAAGAACACACGATGACGTTACTTTCGTTGTTATGAAAACGATCTAACGCCCTCATTCGAAACCATGGATGAATTTGGACAACGCCGTTGTGTCCCATGGTCAATTCTGCGTGCCTGTACGGACTTTAAAACGAAACTATTTTCCGTCCAAAATCGAGACATTTTTCTGGAAAGACATTTTTCAGGAAATATTTTGACCAAAACAATGTCCATCGTCCTGAAACTGAGGTGTCATATCAATGTTGACCGGGTGAATTCTTCTCTGATATCGGAACTGCTCGTTTTCTCGTGGATTTCGAACTACGGTGCCCTGATCGTAAAAAGAAGTACGATGACATTAATTTCATAGTCCTGAAAACGATATAGTGCCTCAATTGGAAGCCGTGGGTTGATTTGGACAACGTCGTTGTGTCCTACGATTAATTAATTAAGGCAAATCTATTTTCCGTGTGAAATGGAAAAATTTTATGGACCATAGTTAAGGAAACAGTGCGATCAAAACAACAATTTCTTCGGCTACTTCCAAAGAAATTGACCGTAATACAAACAATTGCCAACAGTGAAGAGGTGAAGTCTGCGGTTGATGTCTATTTTGAAGAGCTCGATGGTTCCCACTATAAACAGGGTGGCAAAACAGTGTGTGGAGCTAACAAGAGACTGTTGTTGAGAAGATGAGATGTTGAGAGATGTTGAGAACTAAAGATATGTTTCCCCAAATTTGGTGTGTCTTCTTTGTCGGCCGAGTACTTCTAGGACTATCCCTGTAGATATAAAGGTACAACTGAAAACGAAGTTTCATGAGTTTTGGAAGTATTACCTCCCTCAAAAGAGCAAATTTGGAAACGAGCCTGCAATTTCCGATTTACTCAATACTTATCCTACAGTCAAAATGACAATTCTTTGAGCAACGTCAACCTTTGTCTATGCATAATACAAAATTAATTCTAAAAACTACTTATAAAAATTGTTTGAATATTACATGAGCATCATATAATTTCCTGTAAGTCATCCATTATAATAACTCGAAACCTACTTCTGCCAGCTGTTTTTCCTACCCTGAAGGCAACAGGAAGGCATAACTTCGAATATACACATTCATTTATTATTCACCAGCAAATGTTATCCGTGTCAGCCGAGAATTGATCTTGAAGTCATATTTATCCAGGGCGCTCTATTGCAATTTTAAATATTACATCCCAAGGCACCTCTTGCTTATGTTTGGAACTTGATGAACTTACACACTTACATACGTATTTCCCGAACGGTTCGCCGGGCGAAGAATACATTTTTAAAATCTTTTTAAATATGTAAAGTCGGTTTCCTATTTCTTACAGGAGGCCGAAAGCGCTATAGCAGCGATGAACGGGCAGTGGTTGGGAAGTCGCAGCATTAGAACGAACTGGGCCACTAGGAAGCCACCAGCTCCCAAGAACGAAGGTGAGTCCTAATTAGTCTTGTTATCTAGAAAAACAATCACGTTATACAACGGTTGCAAAACCTGACGTTTGAGGAATTTGTTATCGCACTAGGATTATTTCAAAGTTGCATATTTTTTAATAAAAGGAAACATTTGAAATTTATGTTGGCTAGCCATATATATACGTGTATAAATATAAGGGAATTTTTGTTTCGCGTACTCATCTCTAACACAAAAATTTTTATCAATGCGGCAAGAATTTCACGAATTTCATATATTTTTCCATCGCAAAAGGTACCCAAAAAACAACGATTTGATGTAACATTTCCGAATACATTTTCCTGTCCTACTCGTTTCGTGCCAAAACGAAATATTATTTGTTTCGAAATACTTTTATTTACGTCGTGATTAAGTGCAAACTGCACTTGCTCGAGTTATTTTCCCTGATTGATAGTCATTTTCTTTCTAATTTTAGCCCGCGCCAGCAACAGGAAAAAAGAAAATTCGGTCTCAAAATTATAGTTGTTATTAACATCGACTGTACTAAATTATCGGAATTTTACATAAAAGAAAACTTAAATTGAGGGAAATAGGCTACTAAATGCTTTTAGTCATTGATTTATAAATCGATATCTGTACATTACGACAGCGTAATTGCTAATACATAGAACTGCAGTTGAAACCGACGTGTCCTGGAAATCTAGTCATGTAACGATTCTTCACATTTTATTTACAGTTTTCCTTCGAAATACAATTAGGGACACGTATCCCGTTACCACGTCAGGTATATTAACATCCAGTTATCTCAAGACGCGATTTGCTGCAACCGAACACCCAAATTGGAACGTATCAATTAACGTCTGTAGGGCGGGAATTCCCTATTTCTAGTTTTGATAATGGAATATCCTCTTTTCTCACAAATTCCCCGTGGCACGTTTATTCCGGGAAACAATTTCATTCTCACCATGATTAGATCCTTACATCATCCGTTGGGAATCGGATAACACATTTAAGCCATATACATATACATACACATATAGGATAATCATTAATAACTCTTCGCCGGAAATGCCCTCTCACCTCCGTTCGCGTTAAACTTGAGATACACCGACCCGAATAAATAAGTCCAAACGAAAATTACGCGTTTGATAAAAATGTGGTCCTGGGAAATGTACACCGAAGGCGAGAACTAAGTGAGTTTGAAATTTTGGGTCTCCCCTGGGGAACGACATTGCCGCTCATATGGTTGACCCAATCAAGAAGCGATTCTGTAAGTGTCACGAGTTACTTATGTTTTATATCGCTATGGGGGTTGCCTTCGTATTGCTCTTCTTGCGTTCGTCTTCCGGAAGGGAGAAATGAAACGTACGATACATAACAACAATGGTTTTTCCCTTGAACGTACCTTTAACCCTTTATTGCCCAAAGTATGAATTATTTGAAAAAAGTTACTTTTGGAGAAATTTTTGTCTTCAAAGTACTCTTTTAAGCTATAAATAAAAGAATTGCGTATATATTCGTATATGTTGAAATTTTTCTCTTGCTTGGGAGTATACTATATAAGAATTGACAAATGCAATTTCTAGGAATCCCCACATTAGGCGGTGCCACCACTTTTTAGATTTCCTGTTCATACCGTAAGTTATACGTAATTGATCAGCATGGTCAACAGCTCCCATATTACGATTGTAGTCGGACACAATTATAGGACAATTAATTTCAAGTTTACTCCCATCTTTTTCTGTGCTTTTTACTGTAGATGCTTCAGTTCCATGAAAATTGGTGGCTAGATGAACTATCCTATTATCTTCCAACTTGAATATTCCTATATTTGTGTTAGAATATCTGAAGTCATATTGTCCTCGTTTCAGCGATTTGTCGTCAGATAAGTCCTTGGGTTAATCTTTTCTATTTGAACGGATTGTTCCACATGCCAGAGTGTTGTTTATGCGAAGTTCTTCTAATAAAGGAATGGAAGTGAAATAGTTGTCAAAATAAACTATTTTCTGCTGGCCCCAATACATTTTAGTTAGAGAAAAAACCACGCGTTCCCCTAATCCATAATTACGAAATTCATTCTCAAGTTCCTCGTTCTTGCCCTGATATACTTCAAATTTTGCAATGTACCCTTCTTGATCTGCCAAGCACCAGATTTTGTATCCTCTTTTTATAGGCTTTTGAGGATTATATTGCTTTATAGAGGAACGCCCTTTGAACAGTATCATGCTTTCATCGACGCTTACTTTTCTGGTCGTTTTATACAGCATATGAAATCTGTCATTTAGTATGTTTATTACGGGCCGTAATTTGTATAATTTATCTTTGTTATCTTTTGGTATTTGTAAATTATTATTACAATGAAGATTAGATAAAATTTGTTCAAATCGGTTTCGTGCATTGCATTTGTTACTATAGGTACACCTAGGTCAGGACTTCCATTCCAATAATGTTTCCAATTAGGAAGCTGATGATAGCTCATTAGAAAATTTATTCCAATAAAAACAAGCAATTCATTCTGTGTTAGGTTAAGCGTTCTATTTTTTGAATGGCGTAGCGATTACTTTCAAATGTGATGTGATCAACAACTTCCCCAAGGACTCTAATAAACACACTTGTTGGTGTTTCGCAGTCTTGAAGTAAATTTTCATTTACTCCGAAATGCTCGTTATAATCGGGCAATATAGTTTCCATCGCCTTTTTCCTCCATACACGTTTTGGTATATCTTTTGGCTCTTCTACGATTTCAGTCTTTTTCACTTGAGTAATATTGGAAGAACGCAACTGCCTGCATGCTTTTTTATTAGAAATATCCTCTTTAGAACTACCAGGAACAATTACAATGTTTTGTAAAACCTTTACATTCTTTGTGTTGTTGTTAGGATATTCTACTGTTACCGTCTCCACGTTTGACTTTTTCAGATCTTTTTCGAAAGTATTTGGCAGAGAACTTTCAAAATCTTGTTCATTATCGCTATCTTCTAAATCTGTATCTATATTGTTATCTAGCGGTAAATCATCTAATAAAATACGGTCAGCTATATCTTTCAATTCTTCTTCGGACAACGGCGAAAATCGCAAAATTTGAGTTAAATATGCTTGAAATATCAAATTACTTTTTGTCAAACTTTAATTTGGGAATTTTGAAAGCGTAAAAAAGTAAGACTCTCCACCTACCTTACTTTCTTTTAAAAATAAAGACATTCAAACTTGCACAGAACCGAACATGAACGACCGCTTAGGCACCATGGCATACAAATGGGAATACCAACTTTAATAAACCAGTTATGATAAGGATGCCAACTTGAAAATGTTAAAGGATATTATACTTTATAGTACCGTTAGGAAATGCACAAGTAATACTATACTACGTTATTTTATCAGCTTTTAAAGTCGGTGGAACTTATACGTACCATCGGGCAATAAAGGGTTAAAGAAGCAACGTTGTAGAAATTACTTATTTACAAATGATAATTTAGTATTAGATGCAAAACTGATTTTACCTCAATATACAGCGTGTCCCAAAATTGCTGGGACATAGAGCTACCACGTATGGTAGAGGTCGAAATAAGTCGAATGGACGCAATTTATATATATACCAAAATGTATCGTTTGCTCGTGAGAAGAGTTCAAAGTTAACTTAAAAAATCACGTTTTTGTACGCTGTTCAGAAATGCGCGAAACAAATTTAATGAAATTTGGGAAAAGTACATTTTAGAGGATTACCCTACTTTCAGTAATCAAAGAAACCGAAAGGAAATTGTAGAAGGGTTAAAACCACCCTTACCCCCTGATGTTTTTTTAAAATTCTAATATATTTATTTATTTATTATATATTTATAATTCTAAAATGGCAATGAATATATACAATTAACAAATTCGCACCCCTTGTTCTTGGTGTTGCAATTTCCATGTCATTATTATTTGGGGAAGTCTAATCGAATCCCATATACGAGAAGAAAAGATTGTTACATAGTCACAATGGGAACATCTGTTAGATATCAACTGCAACCAGAACTTATTCCGCAGAGTACAGCTCAGCATTGATCTGTAAACGATTTAGTGTTGTGCACAATAAAATCTAACAGCTCCAAAGTAACTAAAACAATAAAATCTTCCGATTTTTTGGGAGAAAGTCACAATCAAATTAATTAGCTACGTCATAAAAAGTATGGGTTCCAAGTTGCAATGTAAGGGTACACCTAATGTACACTGCCGTTTACGTAAGTTGGGACACTTCAATAGATTGAGGAAATAGTGCGATGATCACTTAAAATCTTATACAACACTACGACTTCTGGTGCGTTGTAATTTCCATTAGTTTATGGCATAATATAGCATCGTTAGGAATAAGCGTTTTAACTATTCCCTCAAAAGACAAATCACTTAATAATCGTTTACAATGATTTACAACTATTGAAAAAAGAATTATTCAATGGGTAATTGAATGCCTTCTCTGTGATAAAAGTTTGCCTTGGTATCTCCCAGAACGATTTTACGATCATTAGTCCATTGTCAGTAACCCCGGCCATTCAATTTACTTGCAAACGTCTCGAGGTACGCACAGAGTGAAAGTGAAACTTCATAGTTTTAAAAGTTAAAATGCCTCATGTAAAGTCCATAAGTGTTCAAAAGCGATCTTCCATAATGACATTTCTTCTTCTTCTTCTTCTCGTTAATCCTTATGCCTTTCAGCGTCGGATTATTTTTGGATCTTACGACGATTTAATCCATTCTTTCCATCGTGCCCGGTCTGTACTGATTCTTCTCATTTCTGCTATGGTCTTCCCTCGCTTTCGTCCTAATTCGTTGACTCTGTCAATCCATTTTTTCCTTTGTCTTCCCTTTTTCTTCTCCCGTTATTTTTGGCTTTTATTATTTTCTTTGTTAAACTCTTTTGTTCCATTTTAATTATGTGGCCGTGCCAATTCAGTTGACATTTTTCAATTCTTTTTAGTATATCTTCTTGATTTATCATATTCCTTATCTGTTCGTTTTCTATTCTGTCCATTTTTGTTTTCCCCACGATCTTTCTCAAAAATTTCATTTCCATAGCTGTTATTTTGCTTTCGTGTTTTTGCTGTATTGTCCAGGACTCACTTGCGTACATTATTGTGAGGGCTACTACTGCATTGTATACTATCTGTTTGACCTTGGGTTCCATTTCTTTTTTTCCAAAGATGGTTTGATTCAGAGCGTAGTATATGTTTGTGGCTTTCCGTCCTCTTTTTGCTATGTCTAGATCAATTTTTCCATCCTTCGATATAATAGTACCTAAATATTCGTATGCTTCGACAATTTCTTCTTGTTTATCGTTTATTTTAATTATTAGATTACTGGCTGGCTCTTTATTATTTATCACCATTAGTTTGCTTTTTTCTACGTTTATTTCCATCTTCATCTTTTCTATTTCTTCTGTCCATATTTTTGTTAATTTTTCCATTTTCATATTGTCATGTCAGCTATTAGTGCCAGATCATCGGCGTACAGTAATGCATCTACAGCTACAGGTTCCAGTCTGTTATATCCTAACAGTGTCTTCACAGTTTCGGTGCGTTTCCTCGTATTTTGCAGGATTCTGTCCATTACTATAATAAATATTAATGGACTTAAGCTGTCTCCTTGTTTTATTCCCACTTGCATTTCGAAATCTGCTGATCTTTTTCCATTCACTTGTACTATCCCCCTAACCTGACAATATAGACTATTGATTATTTGGCGCATTTTTCTTGGAACCTCTAGTTTCTCTAGACAGATATCTATACTCCCTCTATCTACTGTATCGAAGGTTGCTCGCAAGTCTATGAAATTGAAGTAGATTTCCTCCCCTGTCTCAATTTTACGTTCAATGATGTTTTTAATTATGTGGATATTATCGTTCGTTTGTTTCCCTTTTCTATAGGCTGCTTGTTCTTCTCCCAGTTTGTCTCCTACTAAATGTGTAAGTCGTTGCGCTATTATTTTGGTATAGACCTTAAAACATACTGTCGATAGGCATATTGCCCTATAGTTTTCGCACTGACTTTGATCGTCTTTCTTATATATGGGAGTGATGAGGTTATTTTCCCAATCCGCAGGAATTGTGTTCGTTCGCCATGCCTTACAAAATATGTCAAGGATCCACTCCTTTCCCACCTGTCCGAGCCATTTTACCATTTCCGGTTCTATATTATCCGCACCGCAGGCTTTTCCTGTTTTTATTCTTTTTAGGGCTTTCTCTACCTCTTCCATATCTATCTCTTCACGTTCTTCATTATATTCATTTCGTATTCCTGATTCTGGTAATAAATCTGTATGATCTCCTGCATATGTGAATTTTTCGTGAAGAATTCTTTCCATATTTCAAGTATATCTTCTGTTCTTGTTTTTAGTTCATTCGCGGTATTCCTAATTGGTTTTATTTCTTTCTTTTTCTTTCCATTCATTGATCTTACTAGGTTCCAAAATTTCCTGTTATTTGTTTTATATTCCTCATTAATATCATTTCCAAAATCTTCCCAGCTTTTTCTTTTTCGCTTCTTTGATTCTCTTCTTAACTTCGTTTCTTATTTTAACATATTGTTCTATGTATTGCTGTTCGTTTGTTAAAACATATTTTCTCCACGCATCTTTTTCTTTTTGACTTCCTTTTGTATTTCCTTAGTCCACCATTTTGTTCTTTTCTGTTTTTTCCTGTATCTGATTTGATCACATACTTCTAGTGCAGAATTATAAATAATTTCCTTGAAAATTCTCCACATATCTTCTAGTGTCATTTCTTCCTGGCCATGTCTCTTTAGTAAATCATTCGTTTTCTGTTGGTATTCTGCTCTTTTCTTCTCGTTTCTTAATTTGCTGATTGCTATTTTATGATACTCAGCTATTTTTTGTTCTGTGTTAATTTGTTCTTGGAGTTCTGCCGTTAGCAATCTGTGTTGAGTTCCCATTTCAGCCTCTTTTTGTGTATTTATGTTTCGTATATTAGTTTTCATACTTTGGGTATAGACTATGTAGTCTATTATACTCTTCGCGTTTCTCTCTTCCATTTGACATTGACATTTCACAAAGGGAAATTAGTGATGCATGTAGCGAGATTTAGTGTGAACAACATTATAAAACGATACTGGGCAACGGAAAGTTCAAACGACCTTGATCGACCAGGTCCATCTCAAATTGCTACCAATGTGGATGATCAGCAAATAATTAGTAAACGAAATCGAAAATTAATTGCTCCACAAATAGCAGCAGAATTCAATCGCGGTCATCAAAACGCTGCATTGGTAAGCACTATCAAACGTCGACTGCGAGGGGCAAATTTATTCGGACGAATTGCTATTCGGAAACTGATATTAAGACGAGGCAATCGACTAAAACGACTAAATTGGGCAAAGAACTTAAAGATTGGACCGGGGAGGAACTGGAAAAATATGCTTTGGACCGACGAAGTTTTTGGACCAAACAGAAGAATTTACGTTCGAAGGTCGATGACAGAAAGGTTGCTTCCCGAATACATAGCACCCACGGTGCTGATTGTGTCATGGTGTGCGGTTGCTTTTTACACTCAGGAGTAGGAGATTTGGTACAGATTGAAGGTATCATGAGAAAAGAGCGCTGTAGAAATATTCTGGAAGAGAATGCTGTTCCTTCTGGTAACTGACTGATAGGAGATAATTTCTTTTTAATGCAGGATAATGATCCTAAACACACAGCATGATTATCTAAGAGTTATTTGAATGCATTGGAAGCAGAGAGTGTCTTACAAATAAGGTCGTGGCCTTCAGAGAGGACCGATTTTAATCATATTGAGCCCTTGTGGAATGAGGTGGATAGACGGATACGAACAGAAGGTCTAACTACCAAACAACATCTTTCGGACATTTTACAACGAGAGTGGAGGAATTTGCCGGCCAACACTCTGTCAAAATATGTCGAAAAATGCCGAGCATGTTCAGGCAAAAGGTGAAAGTTTTCGATGACACAAATGTATATTTTTATTGGATAAACACAATTATTTTCCACCATTTTATGTCAATAAAACTGTATCTTGCTGTATCAAAATAACTTTATGTTTTATTCTTAATTTTGTGTAAGTACAACACTTCTATTACAGAACATTGAACTGTCCCAACTTCCGTGAACGGAAGTGTAAGTGATGAGTGAATGTTATAGATAAATAAACAAAATTCTAATAAATATGAGGATTTGGATATATCATCTCGCGTGATGCAACTTGAATATCTGCGAAGAAATCGGTAGTAAGTTCTGCAATGGCAAAAATAACTTCTTGACCGGCCATCGTCGGTTTTCCGAAGAGCGAATACAGCTCAATCTGATTGAGTCGAGAGGTTGTAATAAAGAAATTATTTATAAGCTTAGAATGACGTATTGACAGGTAGCGCGGTGTGTACACAAGTTTCTCGAGCAAGGGATTTAAGAATCGCGCTGCGAAAAAGGAGGGATAATTCTGTTTAGCACGGGTAAATATTTACGTAATTTAGATGTTAGGAGGTTTCCTATTCTGAACGTGTTTATTTTTATTTCAAAATCCCATTCGAGAATTTATCTAACCGATTTAGGGATGGTCCTTATTTAAGGGAATTAACGCGACGATGGCTAGTGTAAACATGGCCGTGTGCGGGCTTCGCATTGTCAAGCCGTGCATCGGTACGCATTGCAGATATCTCCGGCCATACTTTGACACCGACCGGTCGGTCCGTTCAATCGCTCGCAGGAGCGTTACCGAAAATCCGCTTTCCTGCGAAATACGCGCGTTTTAAAGCGATTTAATACCGAGTAATCAAATCTGCACGCCGAGTTATAGGTACTTCAATATTCGTGACTATAAATTAGAATTACTTGACGGCCTGTTTTGTATCCTGAACTTTGCGCACAACACCGAATACACTGAATAAATTACTTCGATATATTGCGAACTAACTCGAGAATATTTCATTCCTAATTCGGAAGAGGGGTACATTCAGCTAATTCCAGACATGCAAGTGCTAACTTCAGCAAATCATAAAAGAATCCAAGAATCCTGGATTATAAATTAATTCTAACGTATTCAGTGGTAAACTACTAACGGCACTCACTGAAACAGATTACCACATCGATTTAAACAAAGGAGGATGATAAAATGCTAATCGAAACACGCGTTCGTTCCCCAAACATGTTGAACACCAAAGAGTAACACTGATTGGTTCCATTAAATCTGTTCTCGCAAATAGTTCTACAAAACAAGTATTGCCCGTACCCAACCGCAACTTAAACTGTACAGCAGTCTTGTGTGTATAGCCACCATTCACCATGAAGTCCAGTTTACAGCGAAGAAAATATTCAACCTCAAATGTAAATGTGGGTATATACTTTTACTGCTGCCTATTTTATCGATTACACAGCACGACAAAAAAAAAAACATTTTGTTGCATCAAGAAAAAAGCTGATTTTAAATATTTCAAGAACTCTGGTTCCAAAAATACCATTTTGTTTCTTGTATCAGCTTGTTGAGATAGACAAAAATTAAATATTTCATATATTCTCATTCATAGTGTTACAGGAAACCACCTGAACAGACCTTCTTTTCAATTCTAGTTGTTTATTACTTGTTTCTTACTTCCCCAATCTTTCTAGGTAAGAAACTATCTATTTATCGTCTAAAAAGAAAAACGTTAAACGACTAGTACGCATGAAAGAACTTTACCACAGTAAATGGAGGAAAACCAAGTCTTTATTTCATTTAAATGAATTTAAAAGAGTCAGGCGGCAACTTAAACATGAATCACACCTAGTCTATACCAACCATCAAAGTCGTATTGAGTCAGAGCTTGCGAGTAATCCTAAAGTTTTTTGGGGTTATGTCAATAATAGAAGAATAACATCGAGGATACCCGGTCGTATGTTCAGTGGTGATTATGAATATTCTGGGCCTCAGGAAATCGTCACGGCGTTTTCGGGGAGTTCTCCACGGCCTATAAACCTGGCAATACTGTTCCTTCAGCAGTCTTTGGAAATTACCAATGTTTCGATGTTGGACACTTAGTGGAGGAGGATGTGATGTTTGGTGCAAAGAGACTTAAACCTGACATGACTGCTGGGGATGATGTAGTGCCAAGTTTTTGGTGCGGGATTGTGCTTCAGTGCTCGCGAACCCCCCATCTATGCTATTTAATTTAATTATACGTACTTCAACTTTTCCACGTATGTGGAAAATTATACCCATTTTTAAAAAGGGGATCGGTCGGACATTAAACATTATCGACCCACTAATATTTTATGTAATTTTTCAAAGGTATTCGATTATATATTGTGCACTAAAATTTACAAAAATATCAAACATCACTTGTCTACACACCAGCACGGTTTCATGTCAGGCAGGTCGACTGCAACAAATTTGTTGGAGGTGACACAATTTCTTTCTGCAGCTCTGGATCAGCGTAAACAAGTCGATATTGTTTACACTGATTTTTCAAAGGCATTTGACTCTATAGATCATGCCCTCTTGCTTGCAAAATTAGACTGCATGGGATTTTACCCTTCATTGCTGGCATTGATGCGCTCCTATCTAACTGGCCGGAGGGGTTACGTGTTTTATAATGGCTTTTCTGCAGATCCCTTTTCTGTGCTATCAGGTATACCGCAGGGTTCGAATCTCGGCCCTTTGCTGTTTAATATTTATATTAATGATCTGTTCATGAAATTAAATTGCGAATTTCTTGGATATGCCGATGACTTGAAAATCTATAATGTAATTAACTCTACTGCTGATTCCATCAAAATACAAATTAATTTATCTTTGATGGAGGAGTGGTGCCTGCAGAATAGAATTTTGTTAAATATAAATAAGTGCACGGTGGTTTCCTACACTAGATGCGCTAATGCCATTACTTACTGCTACACAGCTGGTGGCGACCTACTACACAGGGATAGCAAGGTTAGGGATCTGGGAGTACTTTTCGACTCCGCGCTCACCTTTTCGGAACATATCTCTTCAACATGCTTATCTGCCTCTAGGGCATTAGGTTTTCTTATAAGATCTTTCCGTAATTTTAATAATCCCAAGACCCTCATAGCTCTATACAGTTCCTTGGTCCAGAATAAGCTCCAGTACGCCTCCTTGATCTGGTCCCCATATTATGCATACCATCAAACCTCACTTGAGCGAGTTCAGAAGAGATTTTTGAAATATCTTTCTTTTAAACTTACAGGAACTTATCCCGATCGTAATATAGACTATACGTGTTTAGTGACTCTACACCACTTCCAATCATTGTGCTACAGACGCGATAGATATAGTACGGGATTTCTGCTGAAATTGTTAACAGATGAAATTGATTCTCCGTCCTTGCTATCCAGTGTTGGTTTCCACGTACCACCTCGTTATACCCGCTCTTCGGTAACTTTCAGCTTGCCAAATGCAAGAACCAATCTTTTAATCAATTCTCCAGTATCGCAGATGATTAGGAGCTTTCATACATTTTATGCTGACAGTTTTCTGTGCTGATTGGGGGAGGAGAGGGGGAGGGGGATTGTGTTGCTGTTTGCATTTACATAACACATCTGGTGTATGCATATATATATATATATTTTCTCTCTCCTTTTTTTCTTAGTTTCTTAGTTTGTAACTGTTTCACTCCAATTTTGTGAATTGTATTTTTGTTGCTGTATGTTTTGAATGTTTTTTTCTTTTCAGCATATTAATCTAATGGCAAACTTTATTTGTGTGAACTACTGTACTTGCTGTATTGTAATTCCGTATTTGTTTTTGTCCAGTAACTGGTGTAATCTGTTGGACAAATAATGATCATTATTATTATTATTATTAAATTACCCTAATTACACCCAGAGGTTTCCAAGAATATCGGCTTTAATGTGCTTATGCAATAAACAGGTTTCAAGAATGTACGTCATCAAATAGCGATATAATTGGTATTTGAGGTTTACTTTCCAATAGTATCTGCGTAAATAACTATAAAGATATCTACGTCTCAACCCTTGATTCAGTTTCAACTTAAGCTGATACCACGAACGCCACGTTTTAAGCATTTAATTATCCTGCGGGTGTTAGCTTATTTTTTAAATCTAGCCAGAGACGTTTAATGGGAGAAAAAAATGTAACTAGAAATAAAATTATCAATTATTATAAAAAGTACCGATGAAAAGATAGAAAGCTTTTAACACACACATTCAACACTTTCACATCGTAAGAATTCCTAACTACCACCAGGATATAATAAATCAAGTACACGTGGGTATCAACAATATAGACCTCTGTAATAACGTCACGCCATGATGAAGTGTTATCCATGGTAAATAGTAAACAGCTAGTTATCTGGACAACAGAGAGATAATGTACTGAACTTTGGATGGGGAAGCGTCCTGGTTTTCGAAAAAATGAAGGTATCTTTGGTTGACAACCGGAAATGACAACACGAAAAGTCATCAAAGTACGATTTTACTGCGATGAAGATGGATTGAAATAGAAGTTTCAACTATATTTGGACCAAGAGGGTTTTAAAGAAAGTAACCATTAAATAAACAGACCTTGACCATAGCGAAGAAGAAAGAACTTAGGGAGGGAATCCATAGAAAATAGAGCTGCACCGAAAAAGGAATTTAAGAGAGGGAATCCATAGAAATAGATCTGCACCGAAGAAAGAATTTAAGAGGGGATCCATTGAAGAAACTCAAAAATTACATATTGACACACACAACACAATAGGTAATTATTTTTAATTTATGTCGAATATTTCTAAAATCTTGTCCATGCTTTTTATGATATCGTTAATTAAGAGCAAAGCCGGTGCAGTCTTGTTAATACAATTATCTAAATTCTCAGTACATTATGCAATAAACAGTTTTGAAGGATTTACGTCATAAACGATTTATGAAAATAGTGGTTTAAGGTTTACTTTCCAATAATAACCATAAAGATATCTACATCTCAACCCTTGATTCAGTTTAAACTTAAAGTGCAAGTGTGCTTGTTCTGATGGTATTTTTGGATTCAGCGCACCAAAATTAGTTAAGAACAGTTGAAAAAAGTCCAACAGCAAAATATGTGTTGGCCAGTGTAATAGATGTATGATTCGAATGATCACTGCCTCCTTTTGTTAAAGTTCCTATCTTTAACGAGAAATCCAAGGATAATTTTTTAATAATAATTAAATTCTGTAAAAGAAATACAATTTTCCCCAAATGTCATTTCGACGCAAATTTAAACAATTTATACCTGCAAAGTGCCATGTGGATCATTTACGAATAGTTTTGATTCGAAAACAACATAGACTTACCTACTTCTAGAATAGGTAATATTTCCGCAGACTTATTTCCTTCAGAATTTAGCATGCTGAACACGTATTTAAACGTATTTAAAAGCTGCTTTTTGATTAGATTTGCGAACAAGATTTATCAACACGGCCAACCGGCTTCACATTTATGGTAACTGTCCATAAGTGACAGATAATCGTCGCTTCGGTCGAGATTGGACAGCCGAACAAAGGAAATATGTCCCATCTCCTTCATGCGCACCGGGAATTCACTAAGTTTGGTTATTTTATCATTATAATATATATACTTCCGTGCAAACCATTTCAGGTGTTCACGGAACAGATATTAACATAATTTGGGAAACCCCGGATTATGACGCAAGTTTGGTGTGCCGCTCACATTGGTGCACGGCGGTGTACAACCATTGTTGAATTCATTCTTTAAATTCCGAAACGATTCAAATAATAATTTATCTATCAATATTCAATTTTTTCCCATAAATTTTCACAATTTCTCGCTTTTTGATAAACTAAAATATGAAATAAATTTCGCATCCCACCCGACGTAAAACTAGTGGCAGACGACTTCTGGGAGTGTAGGGCAGCAATAGCGATGACCTTCTTGAATTGAACGTGCTGATCGTACATCGGGTGGTATTAAGCAACTCTACCAGCGAAAGTATTCAGGGCATTCAGCGTAATTTGCTGCGCTATTCGTGTAATTGAGTAAAGTCTACAAATTGAAATGAATCAGAAGAGTTACCAATAAGAAGTGGAGCCTGCAAGGCATATACGAAGCGTGTGATCGTTTGTGTGACTGTACAAGCTTGCATCATCCCATAAAAATGTACTTACAACAACCGAGTCGAAACTCTCGGGTGTAAAAATCATTGGTGCGAGTTCATTATTGGGCCTTGCAGGTTTTTCATACTCGAATACCACTTTCGCGTATCCCATTCTGCTAAGCATTCCGACGTGCGACATCACACCAAAACATTCCACGTCTATGGAGGCTGAAGGACTAATAAGTCTCTACATAGTTTCGTAACACGTCTTAATCAATGGAACGACGCAAGCTTACACAGGGGCCTAAACAAAGCGCCTGGTTGTTTGTACAACATTCAACCACAGTAAACCGTCGCAAAAATGATCAGACACTCTGTCTGGACCACTGTGCAGACTTCCATCTTTCCATAAACAATAAACTCAGTAATAATATTGGAATAACTAAGCGTAGTGGTCGTTTTGGGCAAGTCCTATACTATTTCTCATAATTTTCCTCAGTTCGAGTATATACTTATCCTCCTAGTATTAAATTTTGAGGGGTCGAGTAGGTCCAAGTCGAAAATCTGTTTATTTGCTAATATGCGCATTAATATCTGTACAACACATTTTTCTCAAGGGATAATTCCGAGATTTACCTGAGCCAAAGTGGAAATCGATCCAATACATTTCCCACATTGTTTTTCTGTACAAGTTTCAAATGGATAATGACAAAGAAAGCTTTTAACCAGACACCATGTCAGAATGTATCATGCAAAGATGGTTTACAAAATTTCATCAAGGACCGTTTGGGGATCGGCTGTGAATGATGAAGCTTTGAAAACTAACCTTCCATCCGAAGGTACTCGTCAACTTGCCCAAGATGTTGGATGTGTCCTAAGATGTTCCTTGTGAATTGACGGGGAGCAAATTTTTTATCCGAGAATCGCCGAGTAACCATTTTCGAGCGGCGAAATTATCAGGAAGGTTAGAAAAGTTGGTCTAGAAATCTTCAAAACGAAACCATTAGATTGTGATGCCTAATGCTTGCGAGGTACTATAGATTGAAATTGTTATATCTCGAGAAAATATAAGGTCAGACCGAAACAAACGAAAAAGGATTTTGAGGAGGAAGGGTAGTACTAAACGATAGCATGAGCAGAAATGAGCAAAAGAATGTGCTGTTCTTATAACATAATCTCGAATGTCACAAAAACCGCCTTTTTGGTACTTTGAGGTTGGGATATCTCGAACTCCTGACGTACTAGAGCAATTCTGTCGTTGGATTTGGATTCAGGCCCCCAAAAATACTACAAGAAATGGTATGTGGTGGCGACAAAAGAGTCCGACTTTGTTGAATTGTGTAATATAGGAATGTTTTTATTTGTGCATAACGGCACTTAAGGGCAGGTATAATGACACCTTTTTCTCTCTTATCTTATGAGTAATTCACAAAGCAAATTCGGTTTTTGCCTCGATTTACGGGTGCATTCAACAACTGCAACCACTTCTAGAACGCCATTATACCAACATAAACATACGCTGCGCGTATGATACCATCTGCTATGAGCACCTTCCATTCAAGAAAAATGTCTTATGTTAGCCAATAAGGAATGTATATTGGCCTGCAACTTTACAATCCCAGCAAAAATTAAGAGAATATATGTTGGAAATTCTAAGGTATTAATCCAGCACTTTCACCAGACTTTCGTCTGTTCCAGTCAAATATTTTTACGAATAAAAAAAAGTTCCAGAGGAGTCGAGAGAATATTTTGCCTCAAGAGACTAATTGTCTTGCAAACGGTATTAATGGGTGCTGGAGTTAAATCATTTATTATTGATGATTAGAATGTATTTTGCAATCAAATCTGACACTAATTTTCGATCATAAAAACAACCTCAACTGAGGAAAGTAGGTAACTATCATTTAAAAAATAGATACATTCTGTGTTCAAACAATAAAACTAATCTTAAATTGATTTTAATTAAAATCCAACCCCTCTTCATTTAAATAATGAAAAATAAGCTACCAAAAGTTTTATACAAAAAGTAACTTCTGCAACCTTTGGAGCTGAAATGATCAACTCGAAACTTATCAACTCTCCCAATACAGTGCACATGTTTGTCAGAAATTTTTACATGAACTTGTCATGATCCAGTTGGTAACACCTGTTACAACCACAGAGCAACGCCGAGGCAAATGCGAAGGGAAACAAAGAACGAACTCGGCCGACATGCCCACCCCGATCGGCACAATGAAAATCGACCCTTTGTGATATCAAAATTATAATTCAATAATTAATTGATGTGTTTATTATCGAATTAAACAAAGAACACTCAACTCGCACGATACCATGCACAAATTACGCGCCGTACAAGCTCCGATACACTGAATTCCCTGCCTTTTGTTGCGGTTTATTTGAAATTTAAATTAGTCTTTGCCTTTTTCCCTTCCTCGAGAGCGTTAATTCCCGTTTCACGCTTAGGATGCACAAAGGAATGTGGTCGTGCATATTGTACAATGATATCAAAGATAAATATGATTAGGTTAATCACAATATAAGCCAATAATTGACTTAGAGATTAATTATAATATTGTATAAATGAGAGGAAACTCTGTTATGTGAAATAAAAATTATGAAGCAATAAATTATTCTTTGTTTGGATACAGATCTTTTGAAACGTTCTGAAAAAACTGGCAATTACCTGACATAGTAATTGCACCGCCTAAAACCCCTTGGATTTATTTGATTAAATTTGGCAGAAACCTTTAACTATTAATGACTAAAATTTGAAATAATATGAGAGGCGCCTTTTAGGCTGTTACAAAAACTAGGAAACACAAATTTTATTTTGGAACAAACTGTTTCAAAATATTCGCCTTTAAGGTTGATATACTTTTGCTTGCGTTCAAACCTAGTCTTGAAACATTTTTTCCCCTCTGAAGTTGGTATCTCAAAAACATGGATTTTGAAGGCTTGGGCAGTTTCCTGAGGTGCTGAAAATCGTTGTCTATGCATTCTTGTTTGGCATTGGTGAACGGAATGAAATCTTTAGGCGTTTACGAGCTATGAGACATTAATTCGATCTTTCTCTTGGGGTGTTATATGCCAAGCAATCTGTATTTCATGTCACAGAGCTCCCAAAGTCCACGGAGTATCTTAGATAAATTCCCCAGGCTCCTACTCATACGCAATGTTCTACGAGAGAAAGATCAGGAGATCTTGGTGGGGAAGGTAAAAGCTTGACGTGGTTCTCTTCAAAACAGTTCAACCTAATACGAGGGATGTCTTTGAAGTTGTTTCAAAAACTAGGAAAGCAACAATTTTTTTTGTAACAAAGTGTTTTATTGCTTTCCAAAATATTTGCTTTTAAGGTTTACACACTTTTGTAGGCGCTCAAACCAATATTTTCCACTCTGAAGTTGGTATCTCTAAAACATGGATTTTGAAGGCTTGGGCAGTTTCCTGAGGTGCTGAAAATCGTTGTCTATGCATTTTTGTTTGACATTGGTGAACGGAATGAAATCGCTAGGCGTTTACGAGCTATGAGACATTAATTCGATCATTTTCTTGGGGTGTTGTATGCCAAGCAATCTGTATTTCATGTCGCAGAGCTCCCAAAGTCCACGGAGTATCTTAGATAAATTCCCCAGGCTTCTACTCATACGCAATGTTGTACGAGAGAAAGATCAGGAGATCTTGGTGGGGAAGGTAAAAGCTTGACGTGGTTCTCTTCAAAACAGTTCAACCTAATACAAAGGATGCCTTTGAAGTTGTTTCAAAAGCTAGGAAAGCAACAATTTTTTGTAACAAAGTGTTTTATTGCTTTCCAAAATATTTGCTTTTAAGGTTTACACACTTTTGTATGCGCTCAAACCAATTTTTTCCACTCTGAAGTTGGTATCTCAAAAACATGGATTTTGAAGGCTTGGGCAGTTTCCTGAGGTGCTGAAAATCGTTGTCTATGCATTTTTGTTTGACATTGGTGAACGGAATGAAATCGCTAGGCGTTTACGAGCTATGAGACATTAATTCGATCTTTCTCTTGGGGTGTTGTATGCCAAGCAATCTGTATTTCATGTCGCAGAGCTCCCAAAGTCCACGGAGTATCTTAGATAAATTCCCCAGGCTTCTACTCATACGCAATGTTGTACGAGAGAAAGATCAGGAGATCTTGGTGGGGAAGGTAAAAGCTTGACGTGGTCCTCTTCAAAACAGTTCAACCTAATACAAAGGATGCCTTTGAAGTTGTTTCAAAAGCTAGGAAAGCAACAATTTTTTTGTAACAAAGTGTTTTATTGCTTTCCAAAATATTTGCTTTTAAGGTTTACACACTTTTGTATGCGCTCAAACCAATATTTTCCACTCTGAAGTTGATATCTCAAAAACATGGATTTTGAAGGCTTGGGCAGTTTCCTGAGGTGCTGAAAATCGTTGTCTATGCATTTTTGTTTGACATTGGTGAACGGAATGAAATCGCTAGGCGTTTACGAGCTATGAGACATTAATTCGATCTTTCTCTTGGGGTGTTGTATGCCAAGCAATCTGTATTTCATGTCGCAGAGCTCCCAAAGTCCACGGAGTATCTTAGATAAATTCCCCAGGCTTCTACTCATACGCAATGTTCTACGAGAGAAAGATCAGGAGATCTTGGTGGGGAAGGTAAAAGCTTGACGTGGTTCTCTTCAAAACAGTTCAACCTAATACGAGGGATGCCTTTGAAGTTGTTTCAAAACTAGGAAAGCAACAATTTTTTTTGTAACAAAGTGTTTTATTGCTTTCCAAAATATTTGCTTTTAAGGTTTACACACTTTTGTATGCGCTCAAACCAATTTTTTCCACTCTGAAGTTGGTATCTCAAAAACTTGGATTTTGAAGGCTTGGGCAGTTTCCTGAGGTGCTGAAAATCGTTGTCTATGCATTTTTGTTTGACATTGGTGAACGGAATGAAATCGCTAGGCGTTTACGAGCTATGAGACATTAATTCGATCTTTCTCTTGGGGTGTTGTATGCCTAGCAATCTGTATTTCATGTCGCAGAGCTCCCAAAGTCCACGGAGTATCTTAGATAAATTCCCCAGGCTCCTACTCATACGCAATGTTCTACGAGAGAAAGATCAGGAGATCTTGGTGGGGAAGGTAAAAGCTTGACGTGGTTCTCTTCAAAACAGTTCAACCTAATACGAAGGATGCCTTTGAAGTTGTTTCAAAAACTAGGAAAGCAACAATTTTTTTGTAACAAAGTGTTTTATTGCTTTCCAAAATATTTGCTTTTAAGATTTACACACTTTTGTATGCGCTCAAACCAATTTTTTCCACTCTGAAGTTGGCTTTATTATGATGCAGAATGATGCAAAGTTTTCGGCTGTTTTTCCTGATTTCGTCAATAACTTCTGTAAAATAAATTCTTGTATATTATTCAGCATTAACTGTTCTTCAATCATCTAAAGGAATGATTGCGACATGTCCAGTGCAACCGAAGAATCAGCCGATGATTTTCTTGACACTGCTTCGTGAAGGAACAACTTTTATGCGATTCAGTAGATCTTGGAACACCCAGTCAGAGGATTGTTGCTTAAGTTTCGGTTCATACCAATATATCTAAGTTTCGTCACGGTACGATGCTGTATACGGTTTTTGCAGTTCGATCGAATTTTTGGGTATTTCCTTACACCAATTAACACGAGCCTTTTTGTAACTAAATTAGGAGGAATTCATCAGGAACAAATTTTTTCACAGCTAAATGCTCATGCAAAATCGGATGAATTGCAGTCTTTGATATGTCTAAGGACACCTCCATCGCATTGTCACTTACATGCCAATCTCCTTCAATCATGTTACGCACAGTATCGATGTTTTGTGGAGTAACAACCAATTTTAATCGACCTTCACTTAATTCATCACTGATGAACGTACGACGATGACGACATTCTGCAAACCAATTATAAATAGTCTTTTCTGAGGATGCTTCGTTACCAAAAGTTGAATGAAACAATTCCGGGCATTGTTATTGAGTTAGCCCTTTAGAAAAATCATAAAGTCATCTAACGAAAAACCTTCACGAGAAATTTCCATTCCTTCGCAAAATTGTTTTGTTAAACTCATTCAATTTCTAACCCGTTTTCACAACAACAAATGTAAAATTGTACGAAAATAGTACTAACACATCTCAATAAGACCACTAAGTGATCGTTTGTAAGAACATAAGAGGCGCCCCTTGTAATATAAAGTAGATCCTTTTTTTTCATTAATGACGAGTTGAGCCACTTCGGTGATTTATGCATTCAGTAAGACGTTCTGGCATCGAACTTAAAAGCTTATCAATGTCAGATTGGTCTATTGCACCCCAAGCAAGCTGTACTTCATGTTGGAGAGTTTCCAAAGTCAACGGTGAGTTAAATTCCTCAACCTCTTAGCCATAATGGCTCACACATGTTCTATTGGAGAAAGATCCGAAGAAGATCTACCGGTGGCGGCGTACTCATTTGCTTTTATAATTTCGTACAAAGTCGTGGATATCCCCGTTTAAAGTACGATTGTTCCTTTGATTGATATTATTAAATTACACGTCATTCCATTTTTTGGTGGTTGTACATCGTAATCTCTAATTTTTGAATTTTTGCTGCAATCTCTATCTCTAATGCTGCCGGTCTGATATTTTGGCTGGCGAGTTTGACGTGCCTCCGTTTGTGTCCCCTCGTTTACCTTCTGTACAAACATCTTACCTTCCTAACAAACATACCTCGGGTGATGACAACAGGTACCCGTTGTGCTTTTATTTATCGCTTACAAAAACTATTAACCTCTTCCTAGATCCACATGTGCCTTTCCAAAACTTTTGAGACGAGTTATAATTCTTCCAGCTTTCTAAATGGGCGACAGGTCTGATATTTGTAATTATCGTCCAATGATTATCTACATTTGCTAAAGTTTCTGAATAACTGGTACATAACTCTATTTTTCATAATACACGTTGCCATATTTCTATCAGCGAACATGCTTTCTTTATGGGTCAATCAACTGTCCCTAACCTCGCTACCTTTTTGCATTATATCAACCAAATTGTTGATGATGAGGAACAGGTGGACGCAATTTACACGAACTTTTCCTGGATTTTTGATACCATTGATCGTGTGGCTAGCTAGTAGGCAAATTATGTGCTTTAAGCCTTAATCCACCGTTTCCTTGTCTTATACCCTAGTATCTCGCTGATAGAACAAAGTGGGTATATTACCAGGGTTTTCGTTCAGTACAATTTACCGTAATTTCTGGTGTACATTGGGGTTCTAATTTAGGACCCTTACTATTAAAACAGAACATATAACTTACTATAATTACACTTTTACAAACAATGGTCAAAAGGCACACGATGATTATCAAAACACATTTGTATTTTTCTCCTCATATTGTCGAACACTGGTTCGAAAGTTTGAGCAGTTATATTACTGGTTTCTCCTGTTATTGCTTCTTGCAATTCCTCCAAAGCGTGTATGCGATTCTGAAAAAGTTTACTCTTCAAATATTGGCACCCAAAAGGAAATTTAACGGAGTAAAATCGCGTGATCTTTTGACTAAATTCCTCTGCTAATTAACCTATTGTCATAGAATTCTCGTAGAATACTCAGCATTTGATTAGGGGTCTGTGCTCGTTGTCCCATCTTCCTGGAAATATCCATTATTCAATTCCAAATTCTCCAATTGGTTTATGAATGGTTCCAATAGTTAGTTTCGATATTTCTCCGAATTAATTGTGTCGTAGAAAAATATAGGCCCTACAATTCGTTGAATCGAAATACCAAGCCAAACATCAACTTTTATTGGATGTAAACTAATTTCTACAATAGCATGGCGATTGTCTGTGGGCCACTTTCTATAATTGTGACTATTAATGTAGCCCGACAAATGGAACCATGCTTCATCATTGCTCATAAATATTATCATTAAAGTTTCTAGACCAAGCCATAAATGGTGACAAACTGTTGCCCGCCGAAGTCCTGTGTTTGTGTTCAAAATATTTGCCCTCAATTTGGAAAGAGTTTTGATACATGCAAAGATATATTCTTTTACTTTTTGCCGTCCTCATATCATTTCTATCGAGTAAGTGTCAGGAATAGGTACTGATAGAAGTAATGAAGTAACATCGAAAGATATCAAAATCTCGCCTTCTTTTGATTTAAAATTTTTAAGTTTCTCGGTGAATTCTGAGAAATTACTTCAGTGCCATGGAAAGCCTGATCGCGTCTGCTATTGCCTGATTTCATCACTCGGGCGCGTCAGCACTAGCTACGTTATACTCGCATTACATTACATTGCTTTGTTAGAGGCCAGTCGCCGCCTTTAGCCTGACATTCTTTCTCTGAGTCCTCCCGACATGAGTGCCCAGCCTCCGAATTCATTGAGGGCACTCGAAGGCCTTTCCACAACGTCGAAGTGTTAACTCTAAAGAAAGATTGCGAGCTTTAAAAAAGCATTTCGATCAAATATGACTGGTTCTGATTCTTTCAAATTTAGAAGAAGTCAACCCAACTAATCCAAGGACACAACTACTTTCCTTTCGCCATCTAAACTATAAGCAAATGTCATCCTCTGAACTGGTCACAACCGATACGAAGTTCAAAATTTTCCTTTAGAAACGCATTTCTGTCGAAAGTGACTGGTTCAAACAATCTAAACGAAGACTTCTTTCTGATTTTTCCAGATTTGGAAGGAGTCTACCAACTGATCCAAGAACACAACTACTTCCCTTTCGCAATCTAAACTCTAAGCAAATGTTATCCCTTCAATTGGTAACGACCAATACGAAGTTCAGAATATTCCTTTAGAAAAGTATTTCGATCAAATATGACTGCTTCAAACAATCTAAACGGAGACTTCTTTTTGATTCTTCAAGATTTGGAAGAAGTCAACCCAACTAATCCAAGAACACAATTGCTTTCCTTTCGCCATCTAAACTGTAAGCAACTGTCTTCCTCTGAACTAGTCACAACCAATGTGAAGTTCAGAATTTTCCTTTAAAAGAGCATTTCGATCAAGTATGACTGGTTCAAACAATCTAAATGGAGACTTCTTTCTGATTTTTCCAGACTAATCCAAGAACACGAGTATTTTCCTTTCACCACATGCGGCCCTCGAATAAGATTTCCGTTACATATTAGCAGGGTCCGTTAAACTTGGTTCATAAGGATACTACAAAAATGTATATTTTTCAAGATTACTCGCAGCATAAAACTTCTACAAAAAAAAGTTGTCCATGCCTGTTCTAGACCATTAATATTATTGCTTCAATCATTTTGAATCAGTCGGTAATAGTCAAGTTATAGTATAGGTCACTAGTATGGTATCCTCGTTACAACTATCTTGACAATTGCTTTGAATGAATTCACGTTCTTTTCTAGAGCGAAGCTCTTTTCGAGAGGTTCTGCGGAGAGAGCTAACTGGGAAAAAGTGAGACGCTTGAAATCGTCAGATAGACGCTTTTCTTCTATCCTTCTTCTTTTAGTAGTTCTTTCTCGCTCGCACACACACACGTTTGCGTCTCCCCCATCGGATGGCGCTCTTATTATTCGGACTCGAATTTACTTCAAATTCAACTTCAGCTTATTTACCATCGATTTCGAAATTAAATACTTTTTCTTTATACATTGTTTATTCAATTATAGAATTTTAGCTTTTATTCAAATAAGCATCAAGTGCATAAAGAGCTTCGCTCTTGTTGAGTGTCCCACAACATCTCTCCTCTTTTTTTTTATATCCCTGATCCCTCAAGTTTTTTTTTCCCGAAATACGTATCATAATATGCGATGCACTTCTTGATGTCGACAATTTAGAATATCTTAAACAGCCTCGTATATCATAGCGCAAGATTCCTTTATAAACTTATCCATAACCAAATTGACTGTACCCTAGTAAGTTTTCATGTACCGAAGTTGTCCCACCGCTTACTGGAAACATTCAGTTTTAATATTCCTCCTATAAATTTAATGTTCCGTGCACCGTTCTCTTGGAGCGTTAACGCCAATAATATCGTATTCTCGTTTGATTACATATATTAGAATTTATTTATTAATAGTTCGGTTGTATATATATAATTTGGCATTGTAGCAAAGCAAAAGCGCGTTAAAGTAGCAGACAAAAAGATCGGAAAAGACTTAGACTGCAGTTGCCTTATCAAATGTCTCCAAATGTTCATCATTTATTTTTATAGTTAAAGGTTTCTGCCAAAGTTAGTCAAACAATTTCAATTCCTTCTGGGTGGTGCAATATCTATGAGGTAGTATATTTTATATGTGACATAATCTACAATTTCTTGAATACAAATAAAAATAAGGAGACTGCGGTTAAAATAATATACAAAGAAATGAAATTTCCTTCGGAAATAATTACAGATACGTATTTCGGCAATTAAGTTGCCATCCTCAGTGAACCCCAGTTTTCCATTGAGGATGGCAGCTTAGTTGCCGAAATACGTATCTGTAATCTGAAAGGTGTGGTAAGAGTCATTTTATTTCAACGAATTTCAACACTTAAGTATATCTTTTGAACCTCTGTACGAAAACATCTTTGTATTATAATAATTTTAATTCCGTCTTGTGGAACATACGTCAAATTTAAGGAGATCGAACTATGTGTTACGCCACTGATCCCTGCACCAAGAGCCGCAGTAGTAATATGTGCGTGACCATTATTCGTATCGTATCCCATTGGCACGACAAAACCAAAACACGCGAGCAAATTGTTCATTTGGTACCCTCGATCATGACACAAAAGCGGGGTGCGCGAACGCAGGGAGAAGTCGCCCCCTCCCCCTCCTAAAGCGAAAGAGATGCTCCGAGAGAAAGGAACGCAATCTGATTCGCACTCGTATTCTAAACATCTAATCAGCATTTTGACGATAATGCGTTGTGTTTTCCAGTTTTAATGCCTCATTGTACTTCTCAGATATCGTTTTATAACGTCGTTCAGCACTCGGCCTATCTCGCTCGGGATCGCGTATTTTACACTTCAAACTTCTCCCTTACCCCTTTCTTGCTGCACTACTAACACAAAGTTAAGATAAAGACTTTGATTTAGATAATTGATGTAGAGGTCGCTCTTGCAGTAGGCGCCCACGGGGATGAGGTATCCTACGTTAATTTCACCCCCTTGTAAGGATCGCGAGCGGCGGAGACGGCGCACTTTTCGGAAATTCACCATTTTTCAACATTTGAAGATCTATCCATCATAATTTAACGTCTTTCTTCAACGCCTTTTCGCCCCTACGCTTTAACCGTGTCCATTATTATTAGGTGACCTGAAAAAGCAGGCAATCCAGCGACCGTACAATTTATCTTGAGGATGATATGTATCTTTGATTTTTTTAGCCTCCAATCGATAAATACCACGTTTTGCAGTATATAAATAAATTCATTCCTTCTGCTATAATTTTCGAGATTTTATTGTTAGAAGCAACCCCACGAGCGCTTACATACGTATTGAAAGAACCCTTGTTCACTTCATCCATCAAAATACGTAATTTCCTTTTTCAACAACTTGTTGCCGTTTGCTGTCAATCAATTTCACATGGAAATTCTTTACGTATACATACGAGTGAATACAGCCATTTAATCAGGATTGCCTATCCTAAAACACGAATCGAATCGATTTATGAAGGAAATTTTCGCCTTTTTGTGTTACAGTTAACGCTAAACCTCTAACATTCGACGAGGTTTACAACCAAAGCAGCCCTACCAACTGTACGGTTTACTGCGGTGGAATCACCAACGGCTTGACAGAAGAGTTGATGCAGAAGACCTTTGCTCCGTTCGGTACAATCCAAGAAATACGCGTCTTCAAAGAAAAGGGTTACGCTTTTGTACGGTACGATATTTCGCCATCACTGTATACAGTGCGTCAAATATAGGAACGCGCCTGAAGGTCACCTCATTTACCTAGTGGTCGCGATCTTTTGATTGCATCTTGTTTACACGATCACAACTACTATGTAAATGAAAACTTACATTTTACCAGCGAACTCCTGACCTTGAAGCGCGTTCCTATATTTGACTCACTGTACATTTCGTCATCACTACTTAATCGAGAATTGGCTTCGATAGAAAAAAACAGGCATCGAGCCGATTTTTGATTTACTTTTAATTAATTCCATAAATGATGTGTTCTTAGAGAAAGAGAAAGGAAATACAGATATCTTTTCCAGCTTTTCCACGAAGGAATCCGCAACTCATGCCATCGTAGCAGTGCACAACACTGATATTAATGGACAGGTTGTTAAATGCTCTTGGGGAAAAGAATCCGGCGATCCGAACAACGCTCCCGTTGCTGGACAGGTAATTTCAATCTTTGTTTTGTTTGTTATTAAAGAAAAAGACAACACAAACTTTTCGAATGCGGCCAGGCTTTAACTGGTACCCAATACCCCTACGGAGCTTACGGTCAACAATTAGGATATTGGTACCCTCAAAGCTTTCCGACAACTACTCCTGCGCAGATGCAAGGCCAATTTCTGCAAGGAATGCAAGGTTACTCGTATGGTCAGTACGCTGGTTATCAACAGTCTTATATGGGGTATGACTAATTTCGTTAAGATTAAAATAAATTTCCTATAATTTTTCTCGTAAAATTGAAAGGATGGGAATGCAAGTTCCCACGACCTGGCAAGGTATTCCGGGGCAACCCCAGTTACCCACAACTCCGCAGCAAATGACCGCCCCCGCTGCTGCCTTGCAGCAGCCGGGGTTGGTGTTTCCCATTCAACAATACCAAGTATGTACAGATCAGCTTCTATGGCGATAATCCTCTTGCACGAAAACGAAGAAAATTTGCTTGCGATGCTTGTGTGAAAGAAATGTACGTCTGAGTAAAGTAAAATCTAGAGCATGTTAGTATAGAAATCAAAGTTAAATACATAATTTCATATCATAACCACTGTAGGTACATATATTACATACATATATACATATATATATATATACAAATATATATATATATAATCAGTGTCTTGCCTGTATCATCAAGCACGGTGCATGGTATATGACATTTTATACATTCGCGAAATAAAGATATATATGTATATATACAGTCTTATTCAAAATTACAAAGCCGGGTCTTGACATTTAAGCAATGAAGTTAGTGATTTGATATTTTCGCCTCGACTTAATTATTTGAATAGCCCCTGCTTTTTCGCTTTGTTGTAAATAATTGTGTTCTGGTATTTATTATAGTAATTTTGTAAGAGACTGTATTTTACACTAGCAGCTTGGTAATCATTTATTTCTTTACGGCAGATCTTATTGACTTCCCTCCGCTCGAGGGAGTACCTTAGTTTTTCTGATACAGTAAGAGAAATTAAAAAGTCAGACTACCATAGCGATCGTAATATGATATCTAAATCAGCCTCTTTTTCTTCTTTCAGGCTCAATGAAAGACACACTTTAGTCACCATCTCAACATAGTGATATTTTAATAAAATTCAAGAATTCTGTTTAATTCGTATCAAAAAATAAATAAATAACGCGGTGCCAAATTTATAAAACAAAGGAAAAAAGGAATAAACAAGAAAGTATAACTTCATCTCTCTAGTTTAACTATATGTTACTTACTATAATTACATTGCGTATTGTTGTAATATATAATTTAATCACTCAAAAAAAAAAAGGTTAAAAACACACAAGATCACTGAAGTCCATCCATTATAGTTAACTTCAGAAGACGGCTATTACCAAAATTATTTCACTGTGTTGGAATGAATGCTGAGAGAGGTTGTGGAACCCTGCACTGTGCATAGCTAGTTTGGTTATTTAATATATATGTGTATATCTATTTGTGGAACCCCGGCATCAATTTCCATCCGGGCATTTGCAAAAGTTAACTGGTAAATTGCCAAATGAGCATTTCCGTATTCTGCTGACGATGGAAATTTTCGCTAGGTAAGATTCGGTGTATACATGTAAACCCATAGTAAAACCAAGACTAGTTCATGCTCTTGCCCAATACTAAAAGTTTAGTACACTGGATTTTGCATGAGTACGTGGCAACAAGTCTATTCTGCTCATACGACGTCTGTTAGCAGTTAGCTGAGGAAGAATGGTTAGCTCCTAGTCTTTTAGTCTGATGGTAAGCATCGAAAAGTTTGACAGAGGTTAAATCTGAGGAAAAATTCAATATGGCGGCTCAAAAATATATTGAAGCGAGGATGCGATTCAACTTCGAGCAGCGCACACATCTGCCATATATTTGCCAGCCGCTTGTCAACTGTTTAAAAACCGTTTTAAACAATCATTTTTATTTTTATCGAAAATATTACATAATTCTTTGGATTACAATTTTTATTATTGTACTCATGCGATAGTAGTGTTATTACATTTTACACATGTTAAACATGTTTAGACGATAAGGATTTATATTTGTAAAGATTTAGCCAAACCAGAAAGGAGGGGCAACGGCTTCTCTTTTTGAGTTTTTTCGAGCTGTACAAACAAAGTAGGCTAGGTATAGTGTTGATTATGTTAGTTAATTGAAAGTGACATAGAGTTCATGGATACAGTTGGCCAATCATGTACAACGATTGAGGAGGGATTTTTGTATTTATTGTCCTATATATATTATATATATATGTATATGTGTGTCTATGTATATGTGACTATGTATTTATTTGTTGGAGGACAACTAACAAGGATAGGAGGAAAGCGGGAGACGAAGGCACTTGATTACATTTCTCAATGTTTCTCGTTATTCCGTCGCGTAGAAAGGTCACTGTGTCACATTTTACCATACAAACTGTTTCAAATACCGTTAAGATCCTTTTTCCTTATCTTCTCCATGATTTACGTAACAATATTACCTGAACGAATAAATTCACATTGATGATGGTCAAAAACTGTCGCATAGTAGAAACTATACAAAACTTTATCTGTGCACACCGTACCATATAATTTATTTTGAAAGAAAGAAAGAAATTTTTCTGATGTAACTCATGTTTTACGGAGTGTTGCAAGACAACATTACATAAAAGGTCTAATGTTCGAAGCGCATGCGTTTATTACTATTCCGATATATTGGCCGGAAATTTGAAACAGTCTGTAAGCGATTATTATTATTGTTGTTGTAATATTACTGTAAATAAAAAAGCAAGAGAAATAACCGCGTTATAATGCAGTCATGTGAAGTCAGTAGCAGTAGGGTTGAGGTTTATTATTCAGGGCGACCTGCAAGGTCACCATTTCAGGCCGGTACTATCAAAGAATATCTATATATGTGGAAAAGGGGGATAAATCAGTTTAGGAAGGGATGAATCAAAACAATTAAATTGAAACACATAAAACCGTAGCTTACTAACGTGATATAGCAAAGAAACTGACATTTTATATAATATTAATGTAATAATAAATTTGAGCGAAGGGAAGTTTTGATACCAGATTTAAAAACTAAGAAGTATACTGCAAGTCTATATAATAAATAAATAAAAGCGATATAAATAAAACCGAGGAAGACGTAGATAGAACACGAGTATTATTTAGCGTTTATTTCATTGAACTTACAAATGACTATATGTTCGTTACTGACAGTATATTTATAAATATATAAATATAAATATATATATATAATAATAATTGCACGCTAACTGTAGAAGCACTTCAAACATTATATTATAACGGCTGTATTAGTGTTATAAAATATACATAAGTGTAAAGGAACCACTTGCCCTGCCCTAAAAGATATGGTTGTACAAATATCAATTAAATTAAGGTTGTTAACGTATATCATTTAAAAATAAAATGTAATAAGAATATAAAAAAAAGAAAAAACACAAAAAAATGCGGCATCCTTGCTGTGTTATGTTTGGACCAGAATAGAGGCCACCATGTTAAAAAAAAACATCCGATAGTCAATTAAGAACAAAAAACGTAAAAAACAATAACATTTGCACTTCTTGACGTTTCCGTACGTATTACTCGAATTTCCTCCGAACTCTACTAGCGCACTCTGTCGATTCAAACAAATAGGAAACCTGAAAAATAAGACAACGCTATCGTTTCAGCTGTAGCCCGGTCAGACGATTCAGGACCAAGATCTAGTAATTTTTACCGTTCAAAATGGCGATTTTGATGGACAAAATCAAATTTAAATCGATGCGGTCGTCTTTGGACTGCCCGCAAGCGCGGAAGTACAAAATTGATTAATTTTAACCAAAACGGGCCATTTGATTTTGACGGCGAGAATCTTTTAGGAGTTTGAATGGTAAAAAATATATTTCTAGAAAGATCTGAGGCACAAATCCACCCTATCCTGTATGTCGCAGTTTCTTAAAGGACGTTTCAAAAAACAATTCGCTGATACTGACAGATAATTCGACAACATTGATGTGCGCGGGATTTGGAATAGTTTAAATTGAGATTGCGCATGCTCAGTGAATTTTCCGCAGTGTACAATTGTGCTATGGTTAAAACTATTTACGCATTTTAAATAAAATTACGGGTGAAGGTATTATAATAGTCGCGCAATCATCTGTCAGTGTTCCGTGGCACTTGTAAAGTTTTCATGAAACTTCCAAGATGCTGCGACGTATCAAACGTATACAAAGATATGGTTACCTAGAAGTTTCTGTTAATAATTATTCATAAGTTGTTATCTTTGTTACTAGTCATTAGCAACTGCAATATTTTAATTATTAAATAGTGTTTATTATTGCATTACAATTATGATTCTGTGATACTGTTCGAGATATTAATTTTTATATATTATCACCTAGAACTCTTTTTTAGCGAAACATCGAGCGAATTCTGGCTGGGTTACTAGCCCCACATTTAACCAACATGAACACGTCTAAATGTTGTGAGCACCTATGTATTTTAAAATATCTAAATATATGTATATAAATATATACTCGTACAGAACGTGTTACTTGGTGGAGATATTAGAACATATCAAAAGGTAAATGTTGCATTTGTTCGTCTAATCACGAAACAACCTGTCCATGTTGGTTCTATGGGAGAGCTTTGCCTCCAATTTTAAAGAGTTGTTTACTGATAATATTCGTTAGGTGAATAATAGAAAAAATGTTTGTCAATAGTTTATTTTAAGCTACGATTCTAGATATTATACTTGTGCATTGATATTTTCTCGACATATTCTGGTGTTTAATATCTAAATGGATAAAAAATAGTAAACAATTATTCCATGTGCTTAATTTCATTTCCATATTAACATTTCTCTAGTTACAAGGAAAACAAATGGGCCAAAAATATTTTTGTGTATAGAAAATTATAAATGATAGATAAGTTATGTGGAAAGGAAATTGAGGGTAATAATCTAATAAGTATAATCAAATTCCTATACAGGCTGTCCCTCTAAACGTTCAAGAGGATGGATGTTATAAGCAAAAAAAAAAGAATAGCAATAGAATCTGTAAATCAAATTAAAATCAAAACTCATATATTGGGCATCCTGTATATATATGAACTATTTTTGTTAAATGTTTTATTAGACGAAGCGCGTTCTTTCTGTAGCATTAGCACTATTATTACAAGAAAAAGTGAACGAAAATCAAAATGCCACATTTTCCTAAGTTAATTCTTTTAGTTTTCTTTTCCAATAGTATAAAAATAATTAAAAAAACTTTCGGCTGCAAAGGTACATACATTTAACAAACGCAGTGATTCAGATAGTTTTATTATTAACATATTGAAACATAGTTAGACCAATTTACCGACCTTTGCTAGCTGATAACAGGGTGACAATTGTATAAAAAAGTGTTTTATATCACAGGCTACAAAACAGCGTGTATTGGGATCGCACCCATAATGCATAAACATATATTAAAATAAAAACAGACCTAGGTTATTATATAGTAGAAATGGAATTGAAATAAAGACAGTTATATTGATGTGTGGATTTAATTCACTTGTCCTAATATATCCTTTAGTATACACAATCGGCGAACTGCACGTAGCGTGATCTACATTACAGTAACCCCTAGACATTTCGAAATTGTCGAAGTTTTACTGTAAATTAAATTATTATTCAGGCAAAGACCTCCTTTATGTTTCCGCTGAGAATTTTAATTTATTTTGTACCTACTTATTAAATTTATTTATATTCTTTACTTTTACACATGTACGTAATTTCTTATTTCGGTTCAAAATTCTTTATTGCTTTTTTCATACGCCGCATCGACAAATAAGTACGCAAAACCCTAATTTCTAAGACACTTCGTCTCGACAGTAACTATAATAATTACCACCAACTCTTCACATACAACATTACCGATTTGATACCTAATATGTCTCACGCTATGTGTCGATTGTAAATAAATAAATAACAATAATAACAGTGATTTACTTCAAACACACATAATTAATGCACGACTCTTTTAAAAGTTTAAAAGTTTAAATGTATACATATTACGAAATAATACGCTGCAAGAATGAAATGCCACTAGGCGGGCCAGGAGCGGTACGGTATACATGCGTATACGGCTCGGTGGCTCCGAACCCTTACACCGAAAGGTAGAAAGGGTAAAAGATAATATATATATATATATTACGAAATGTAATTGAAACAAGAATGTACTAAAGTAGAAAAGGACAGTAGGGGTAAGTACAATTAGCTTGTCGATATGCACCTCCAACCCAAATCCTTAAAACACACAATGACTGCTTTTACTATTATTTCCAATTTTGCACTTCAGTCGCTTCAGTAAAATCCCATTTCTATATTTTTCTTTGCTTCAATTTACATCGATGACTAAGTTAAGAACTTACAAAGGGAACACCGACAACTCGGATTCCAAAAAAACTGACCCCTTATATAGGGGCCAACGTTGCACGTATTCGAACGGGCTGAATCGTCCGTAGACGAAGTAGACAAAATAGTAGTAGACGAAAGATCTATTTGGGCAAATACCCCGAAAACTATTGGAGATATCGAAAAAGTTGAGAAAAGAGTTCCTGAATTGTTTGAAAGGTACTAAAAGACAGCGTACTTACCGTTAAAAAAATTTTAATTTTAATAAGTGAAATTACATCCACTCCAACCCATTTGAAAACATTACGCTATCATCCAGTGCTTTTGAAGCAATTAAAAACTTATCTTAAGTTTTCTTCAATATATCCGACAGTTTTTGAGCTATTTGCATAAATTAAAATGTTAGTACGAGGGGCGCTTTTTTCGGTTATACAAACGACCACTTAGTGGCGTTATTGAGATGTGTCATCACCAGAGACCGGATTATATGTTTTTAGATATCAATGGTACAATTGAACGCTTTAAGATCTGCACGAATAAAAGCGTTTAGCAATATTTTAATTTTATTTACCCTAATTCGTGATCTTAAAGCATTCAATTGTACCGTTATCGATATGCAAGAAACATGCAATCCGGTCTACGGTCATAACTATTTTCGTAAAATTTGACATTTGTTATTGTGAAAACAGTGGCAACTCAGAAATTGAGCGAGTAATTTGTTTACAGTTAACGTTTAAAAAAGCAATTTTATGAAACACAGCACGTCCAACAATTAACTACACTGCTAACCAAAATGTAACATTTTCCGTTTCACTCTTATAATATTTTTCCCATTGGTTCCGAATCTGCTTTCCAAATTTGTGACGGGCATAGTTTTTGAGTAACGCGTTTAAAATTTTGTGAAACGTATATTTTGTGCATTTGCTTACAACTTGAAATAGCTTGAATTCTTATTTTAATGGCAGTTCTTTCACATGATTTTCTTCTATATTTTGCAGCAAAAATATCTTTTTTTTGATATCCAACAGTAATCCACCAGCTTTGAGCCCAACTTGCCTTAATAACAGAACCATGCGTCACATCTAAATGTCAAAGAAGAAAACATAGCTTCAGTGACATATTACAACCAAGAGCTTTATAGTTCTGAAGTAATTCCTCTACAAGGTGCTTATAGCAGTCCGCCTTGTTATTTCCAAGAAAGTGCTGAATCACGTTCTTTAATGGCTCCTCCCATGCTGGTCTGACTTGCTGATTTACGATGGCATGGAATTCAGGACCGTTCATTAATTCCTCAAACACCTCAAGAAGTTGCCAAATCCTTCAAGAACATGTGCAATGTTCTTAGATTGGACCGCTCTACGGATTCACAAATTTTCAATCCTTTTTGGAAGTCTAGGTTGGCGGTGTTCCCTTGTTTGTGCAACTGTATTTAATAACATAGCAGTGATGCAAAGTATAGAAACAAATTAAAAAGCATAAATGTGAGTGCTGGACTACGTTCTTGAATGGTTCCCATGCTAGTCTTTCTTGCTCATTTACGATGGAATAGAACTCAGGATCGTTCATTAATTCGTCAAGCACCTCAAGAAGCTGTCAAATCCTTCAGACCCCATGCTTTTGAGATATCAACTTCAGCATCGAAAAAATCTGCAAAAATGCATAAATCTTCAAAGCGGTTATTTTGAAAAGCAATGAAACGGTTTGTTCAAAAAAAAAAACTTTTTCTTTCCTAGGGTTTGTGACAATGTAAAAGGCGCCTTCGTATCTTCTATACAGCCCTCCCAAGCCCCCTACGGGTGATTCGACCTCCAAGAATATGTGCAATGTTCTTATATTGGACAGCTCTACGGATTCACAAATTTTCAATCCTTTTTGGAAGTCTAGGTTGGCGGTGTTCCCTTGTTTGTGCAACTGTATTTAATAACGTAGCAGTGATGCAAAGTATAAAAACAAATTAAAAAGCATAAATTTGCGTGCTGGGCTACGTTCTTGAATGGTTCCCATGCTTCTCTTTCTTGCTCATTTACGATGGAATGGAACTCAGGATCGTTCATTAATTCCTCAAGCACCTCAAGAAGCTGTCAAATCCTTCAGACACCATGCTTTTGAGATACCAACTTCAGCATCGAAAAAATCTGCAAAAATGCATAAATCTTCAAAGCGGTTATTTTGAAAAGCAATGAAACGGTTTGTTCAAAAAAAAAAAACTTTTTCTTTCCTAGGGTTTGTGACAATGTAAAAGGCGCCTTCGTATCTTCTATACAGCCCTCCCAAGCCCCCTACGGGTGATTCGACCTCCAAGAATATGTGCAATGTTCTTATATTGGACAGATCTACGGATTCACAAATTTTCAATCCTTTTTGGAAGTCTAGGTTGGCTGTGTTCCCTTGTTGGTGCAACTGTATTTAATAACGTAGCAGTGATGCTAAGTATAAAAACAAATTAAAAAGCATAAATTTGCGTGCTGGACTACGTTCTTCAATGGTTCCCATGCTAGTCTTTCTTGCTCATTTACGATGGAATGGAACTCAGGATTGTTCATTAATTCCTCAAGCACCTCAAGAAGTTGTCAAATCCTTCAGAAACCATGCTTTTGAGATACCAACTTCAGCATCGAAAAAATCTGCAGAAGTGCATAAATCTTCAAAACGGATATTTTGAAAAGCAATGAAACGGTTTGTTCCAAAAAAAATTTGTTCTTTCCTAGGGTTTGTGATAATGTAAAAGGCGCCTTCGTATTTTCTACACAGCTCTCCCAAGCCCACCAACAGGTGACTCGACCTCCAAGAATATGTGCAATGTTCTTATATTGGACCGCTCTACGGATTCACAAATTTTCAATCCTTTTTGGAAGTCTAGGTTGGCGGTGTTCCCTTGTTTGTGCAACTGTATTTAATAACGTAGCAGTGATGCAAAGTATAGAAACAAATTGAAAAACATAAATAGATAATAAACATGAGAATTTATCTACGTGGATCGAAAGAAAATAGTACTTTATGTAATTAAAATAAAGAATACAATTTATAACGAAAATGCATATGCGATATCAGTATTTAATACTTGGTCCTTTAGCAACATAATGTTAACTAACTGGTGACATCGACCTCTTGGAATTGCAGTTCACGCCGTTTGGATTATTTCCCATAATTCGCGTGCATTCGTCGCGTTTCCTTGAAAAACAGCTTGTTCGTTACTGTCCACGAATTTTCAATAGAGTTGAGGTCAGGCGGCTGGGCTGGTGACTCCATGACCTCCACCTTAGTTTTCCAAAACCACTCCAGTGTTGTTTTGCTCACATGTATCAGATCGTTGCCTTGCATAAGTATCCATCTCAAAAGTTAATTCCCTTCAGCATAAGATGACATACGATTATCGAGTATTTTGGCCTCTATCTATTATACCGTGTATATCATTAGAGGGCCTACACCAGGGGTTCCCAAACTTTATCAATCCGAGGCCCACTTGAAATACGTGTACAATGATATAAATCAGATTCAAAAATGAAAACAACTCTTCACAACTCTCACAACGTGGAGCTTACATTTATTAAAATTCAATCACAAGAACCATCAAACTAAACTATAAAAATATAAAAACATATGAAATAAATGTTAAAACCTTCAACGACCAGTAAGTTAATGTGACGGGTGAGTTTGCTGATCGCCACACATTTTTTCGGAACGCGGAATAAGGCTTGACACTGCAACTCTTATTTCTCACTTCGAATCGATTTTTGAGCGAAATTTGCGTTCTATTATAGCTATAGCTGAAAACCTGGCTTCGCAAAGAGGATGAGGTTACTTACGGCTTTTGGACTCAGAGTTGGATATACATATCTGATTGATCGAAAACTCTACTAAATCGGAAGAAGCAAATTTTGTTGTCGGTAGAGAGTTCGTCCTGCGAACTGAATTCTGGGGGAGTTTGAGCACGGAGAGGATCTTTGATCCACGCAAATTTCTCGACATTGACTTCCTTAAAGTAATTTGCAAACCAGTCAGTGAATTTTGAGAGGAACACCTCCATCTTATTGCAGGCCACGTATTTGTACAATTCAGGGAAAAATGTTGACCGCCATCCACATTGATTTTTCTTATCCACAACTGCAGCTTTTTCCTAAATCCCACCATCATCTCCAAAAGTTTAAAAATATGCATATTATTACCTTGCAGAGACTGAGGGAATAAACTTATCAAATACATCTCGCAAATACGCTAGTTTCAGCGAATAGTCGAGTTCTGGAATTTTCTTGATCTTCCTCTTCTAGAAAGGTGTGAATTTCTTGACGTAGTCCGAATGCACGGGATAAGACGTTGCCACGTGAAAGCCATCGTAAACTGCAATAGTATAATAAGCCAGTGTGTTCAGCTCCCACGTCCATGCATAGCTTCTTGGAAAAACTGGCTTTGAATGACCTAGTTTTTTAAGTAGTTTACTACGTCTACGACACGTTTTAATACCAAATTTAATTGGGACCTCATCGACTTTGATGCAAGTGCTTCCTCGTGCATGACGCAAAGCGTCCTTTGCTGCAAGTAAGTGCCTGCAATCCTCCATAGCGACCAGACATTGATCGAGCTCCATCACTACACATACCGATGCACTTTGCCCAGTCTAAATCATTTTCTGTTATATTATAGAGTTGTCAAGCATCTCAAATAAGTCTGGAGGCTTTGGGCTTCCAATTATGCTTGTGCAGAGCAGAATGTCTTCAACGATAATACCATCATCCAGGCCGCCTACATAGCAAATAAGGTGTTCGTCTTTGTTACTGTCAGTAGTTTCATCAAGTTGCAGACCAAATTCCGTGCCCTTTAATTTTCTCTATTAATTGATCATTGAGATCCAGAGCTATATGATCGATTATTCAACTAATAGTGTTGTTGGACAAAGGTACCTTTGAAATTAGTTTTCCCCCAGCATAATATTGACCATGTCAAGAGAAGCTGGTAGAATAAGCTCTTCTGTGATGGTGTAAGGTTTCCTTCACTTCGCAACTGTCTATGTGACCTTAAAACATGCTAGCAGTGCGTCGTTTGGTACTGAGGCTTCTAAATCTTGCAACTTCCTACTAAAGAATTCGCGAGATTTTTCAACTATGTTGAGATGATTGGTCTCTTACTTGCAAAGCCAAAATTCAAATAGTTGTCATCGTATTTACAATACTTCTTTGCTACCCCACCGCTTGTCGATGCTTGATCACTCTCACTTGAACTGTCGACTTGCTCATTTCATAAAAATCTTTAAACAAAGCGACCACCTCTCTGATAGCAGGCGTATTGAAACCATTTACTTTTTTTCTCAGATGCTTACTCTTTGATTGTTATTTAGGAACTGAACTGGTTCGCTGAATTGGAGCTGTATTTATATTAGCCGCCTCACCTCTTAGAACTTTTGCGAAACTTCGCGGTGCACACTTAGGAAACCCCCATATCATAGCCTTTCCTCCACCATCTTTGATAGTTTTAATGGTAGATTCTGATCGGTACCCCCTTGTCCCATATTGTCGACGACTATATTTTTTAATTCTGAAGAGTAAACTGGAAAGATCCAATTGGACTAGATAATTTTTGGTACTAGGTTTCATGTTAGAGAAACTGGGCAAGGAATAATCGAAAAACAAACACTTTAGAAAAAGAATATGTTAAAAAATATGGCGATCAATTTCGCTTGTACTTCCCCAATGAAATCCTGTCCAGCTTACACCCAATCGCAACGCTACTTTTTTGCTGTCAAACTTGAAATCGCTCCAGACTATAGCAAAATCAAAAAGACTGTGTTTTATTTTCGGCGCTCCACTACACATGTATATTCCTCCATTTATAGATTAGCCATTAGCGAATTTAGTCGATATAAATATGTAAATAATTTAATTACAATAAAAACTGTCGATACTACTAATTGTAACCATAGTGATTGTCTTGACGGGATTTGTGATGGGTGTGGTAGTGTGTATAGAGATGAGGATTTTCCAACGTATTGTCGCGGGCCCCACCAGTTCTAACCAGAGGAAAACTTTTGACTAGTCTTAGAAATCTCAATAATGAAAAACAAGTTGGCAAACAGCACAGTAAGAACTATTTTTTTAAACTATTAAACTTTAACGTTCAAAGCTTTAGAAACAAAGTTCATAGCATAGATATTCTCTTTGATACTTTGAAGCCTGATATTGTATGTTTTACTGAGCACTGGCTCAACGATGTTGAAATTGACCATGTTTCCTTTCAAGGCTATATCTGGGCTAGTAAGTTCTGTAGAAACACTAAGAGGGGTGGTGGGTCTGCGATATATGTTGGAAATAGTCTGCGTTTTGAAATACTGAAGTTCGATGTTGATCCAATAGTGGGAGACATGGAGTTTTCTTCACTTGTTTTGAAATATAATAACAAAAAGATCTTCATTATATGTATTTATCGCTGTTCTACTGGAAATATTGAGAATTACATGGATATTATGGACGATGTACTTAATTATGTTAGCAATAAGTTTGATTACGTCATTGTTTGTGGCGATTTTAATATTGATTTTGGCTTTAGTACAGACGATTCTAGCTGTACTGAAAATTTGTTTGGTTTGAGACGTTTTGTCAAGGATCCCACACGAGTATCGAGAACTTCTGAATCATGTATAGACAATGCTTTTAGTAACTTTAATGTTGAAAATACAGAAACTCGGGTAATTGATCCAGGTATCTCGGATCATAGATGTATTTTATTTGGGTTTGGTGTTGCCTGCGGGGAGGGCGTCCAGTATTACTATTGTAGAAATTATTGTGCCCAAAATATGGACCGTTTTATGTCTCTTGTTAAAAATGAGTATTGGGCAGATGTATATAATGCTAAAGATGTCAGTGGTAAGTATGAACAGTTTATGGGGATTTTTTACTATTACTTTGATATCTGCTTTCCCCTACAAAAAATTGCTAAGAACCAGAGCAAAAGGAAAACGTGGATCTCCCCGAAGTTAGGAAAATGTCTGAATCTTTGAGGAATTTATTTGAAATTTGCAGAGGTAGTGATGATGATAACCTCTGGAATTACTATAGAGAGCGAAAAAAGAATACAAATTAATGGTCGTGAATTTTAAGAAAGGTTATAACAATAATTTGATGTGTTCCTCCGAAAATAAATCTAGGACAGCCTGGAAGATTATATCCTCATCAAAAAATTCGAAACCCGATACAAACGGTCAGATGGTTCTAAATGTTAATAGCGAGGATATCAGTGAACCTAAAATTGTATCCAAATTATTTAGTCAACATTTTAAAGCTTTACCAACTCTTTCAAACTGTTTTAGTTATAATGCTGCAACTGATGTTAGAGCTTTTCCAGTGGACTCTAATAGTCTGTATTTGAGCCCTGTTAGTGGCAATGAAGTTCTTTTAATTATTAAATCTTTAACCTCAAAACCATCTGCCGGTGTAGATGGTATACCTACGAAAATCATAAAAATCGTTGTTGATCACATTAGTCACCCAATCGCAGATGTTGTCAACTCAATGTTTCTCTCTGGCATTTTTCCTCGAGCTTGTAAAGACGCAAAACTAATTCCTATCTTAAAAAACGGAAGTACTAGAGACATTAATAACTATAGACCTATTTCTTTTTGCCGGCATTTTCAAAGGTTTTTGAGAAAACATTGTATAATAGGTTATCAGCTTTTTTCCAGAAAAATAATATAATTGCTGACAATCAGTACGGTTTCTTGCCAAATAAGTGTTGTGAGGATGCAATTCGTGACTCTGTGATTGACATTATGAATCATATCAACTGGAAAAAACATGTCTGTGGAGTGTATTTTGACCTATCAAAGGCTTTTGATCTGATAGACCATAGTGTTTTGTTATCAAATTTAGTAGACAGAACACAAAGTGTTTATATAATTAATACAGTTAATAACACGCGAACATTTACAGGTAGTGAGCGAGATAATAAATAGAGGCGTGCCCCAGGGCTCCATTCTGGATCCCCTGTTATTCTTAGCTTTGGTAAATGACTTGCCTTATTCGGTGAAAAACTGTTCAGTATATCAGTATGCTGACGACACATCATGGCTCGTGGCTGAAGATTCGTTCGGCAATCTCTCGAGAGTAGCCAGTGCAATGGTTAGTGACATGTCATACTGGTGTGTGAGAAATCAATTACATTTAAATATCCAGAAAACTACTTTTTTAAATTCTCACCGCGTGATAACAATGAATCAGTGTACATTAAATACAATACAAAATCATTGCCACAGTCTGAAAGCGTAAAATTTCTAGGCGTTTCTTTTGATGGCCGGTTAAGTTGGAAGATACATTTGGACCACTTACTGAAGAAACTTAGCAGTGCCTTTTATGCAATATACTATCTTAGAACATATAGTAGTGAGTCCTGGACAAGGTCAGAAAAGGTAAAATCGCGGGTGAACGCCATGGATATGAGATTATTAAGACGAATAGAAAACAAGACCAAGAAAGACAAGATAAGAAACGAGAATTACTGGCAAAACCTAGGAATAAAACCCATATGGAGAATAGTGGAGGAGAGTCGGCTGAGATGGTTCGGCCATGTGTGTCGTATGAGTGATGATAGACTGACAAAGAGAGTGTATGAGACACGAGTGATAGGAAAAACAAAAGAGGAAGGCCAAGAAGAAGATGGAATGACGATATCAGGGGAGCAGCGGCAGAGAGGGGAATTGAGTGGGAGGGAATAAAGGATCAGACCGGAGACAGAAAACGGTGGAGAGAACTATATGGAAAATAGGAAACTTGACCCCATCCAAGCCTTACACCGAAAGGTAGATAGGAATATGATTAAGAAGAAGAAGAAGACTATCTTAGAAATAGTATAGATATAACAGTATTGAGAATGTTTTACTATGCATACCTACATTCACAAATTAAATATGGACTGATAGTCTGGGGTTCAAGTCCAATGATTAGCAAAGTATTCATTTCTCAGAAAAAGATACTGCGCTCTATGTTGTTTGTTTCTGGGAGGGCTTCCTGCAGGCAATACTTTAATCAGTTGAATATAATGACCCTACCGTCGATGTGCATCTATGAACTAATAAATTATTATTTGAGGAACAAAAGCATATTTAAAAAGAATGGGGAAGTCTCAAGTCATATGCTTACCAGAGGAGCAAACGATTTACATGTTCCTATACATAACTTGTCATTGTATGAGAAGGGACCTCTGTATTCAGCGATCAGGGTATATAACGCTTTACCGGGGCATATTAAGAGGGTTGCTAATGGGGGATGCTCTCCGGAAAGAAATAAAAACATTTCTAATTGAAAAGAGTTTTTATATCGTGGATGAATTTTTGGGGAGTTGACAAATGTTAATTGTTTTTCCTTTTTAGTGTGTTTGGATCTGTATTTTCTCTTTGACTATGTCTATATCTCGAAGAGATCCTGGACAATAAATATATTATTATTATTATTATTATTATTATTATTATTTCATTACATTTCACATTTTGACATATCCCTTTTTTCCTTCTTAAGCTTGTCAATAATTTCGACAGAATAAAATAAAAAGAGAACTCAATTAATATTCCTTCTGTTAATCCCCCGGCATTACAAAGGCCGCGAGGCTCAAAAACAGGAAACATTTCGATAATTTCCGAATCAATAGCGTCGCAAATTCAGTAGTCATTTTTACGAAAGCGATGTTATACTAAAATTACCATGTTTAAAATTCTGAAACGAATTTGCGAAGCTCAGCTACACAACCGAGGCTTGTGTTAGCAGGCGTTATTTCCCACGTCGGAGTTCTTTATCCTCCGGCAATTGCAATTAGTAGCTACCTGTGTACGGGTTAGGTCTTCATACGTGATCGGGTTTCAACCGAAATACATTAGTATAATTGTACGATAAACTCATTTTTCTTTCTTTTTTTCTTGTTGAGGGGAAAGATAGATAGTAGATAACAGTAGAAAAATATAAAAATTTAAATAAATATCGATCTATTGTTTTTTAATTTCCTGGTATTATATTTTCCGATCTCACTCGCCAGAAGACAGTAAACAAACTGAAAAGTATATCGCATCTATTTGCTGACAATCGAATCGATGGTCTTGCAGAAAACAATTTCTTTTCAATACGTCTATTTACTGCTTCAGGCCAATCCAATCTGCCGAAGGAATTCGATGATAACAGCCGTAGTAGAGGAGTAGGATATTAAAGAACGCAGGTAAGGTCGTATTACCTATTAACTACATATTTCTGATAGAAAATACTTGCAAAAATGTCCATTTAGTACGCGTTAAAAGTATTCAATGCGAGCAATAATATTTAAACAACATTGACTGGTTGCGTGTGGCGTATAAAGAAAAATTTATTAGGAAGTCAGAATGCATTAGCGGAATGCTAACCTCTCTCGCGTGATTTGAGCTTAAAAGCTCTTGCTTGTGTTTCGCCTAACAACGTCGTACACATGAACTTTATAATATGAATATAATTATAAATTATTATAACAAAGCTTTTTCCCCTGTTCGTTAGAACTTTGGTAATTTATTAAAATTAACCGGCGCCGTACATGTCTGTACACAAAGGTGACGACGCTACGTCTAGAAATAGTAAAATTAATTCTCCCGGCTTCAATTTCTCTTCGCCTTTCTCTCAGAAGTTAGCCGTTTTATTAAATATTTATCAGTTGCTAAAAGAAAAAGAGTTCGTTTATTAATAATAAATCAATTAACTTTTTCAATTAACGCAGAACCAAATATTCAATGCACATCTAGACTTGCGTAAATAATTTCTTAAGCAAACTCCAAGTTCGACAGCGAATACAAAATTAGTTTTCGTGTTGACCATTGCGGCAGAAAATTCTCATTAAAAATCTTGCTTCGAAAAGCTTAAATTACTTACAGGGAAGGGGGTGATATTTAACCTTATTAGGACAGCGCGATTCACGAATAGTCGTAGTTTGAATTTTTTTAATGCGCATTCATACACGCTCGATGAACAATTTAAAACCCGATTTGATATTGTAGTTTAGTTTTGAATTTCAAGTAAATGGAGAATATTGCATTCCAGTTGGAATAACAAAATTGTTTTCGTTTAATTATTTCGCTGTATTGGCTGTTTGGATAGCTGCATTTACAAATAATGCTTCACAAATATTACACACGTACGTACATGCATTTCTTTTATTTCCCCTAACAAAAACACCCCTAAGGTAAGTCAATTTAATCCTTATTTTCTATAAATGCATAATTTTTGGATAAACACAGTTCGGATAATTTATTTTGGTTTTTAAACACACCCCTAGATGGAGATCTATTACCCCTAACGGATAACCACCTAACCACTGCGCATGCGTATAATACAGGAGACCTATTATAATTAAATAGGACGTCTACCTCAGCGACGATGTAGGCATCATCCGGGACGAGAAGTTCGGATTCTGAGGTAGATTGTCGACCGAATATCAGCTACTCCGCCTCTCGAAGTACATTTAAAAGCGGCCTCGAAAGGAGAGGTTCCGGCCTTGCAAGTGCTTTTGATACAGTCGGGCACGACGGACTGATCTACAAAATTACATAGTAAACTAAATTTTCATCATTACTCGCAAGACTGCGCGATTGCAGCAGTCTATTAACTGAGATAGGAGGGTTCAAGGCGTTTTCCGCTGACCCTAGAACTGAATTGAAGTTCAATGAGATACGCTATCAATTTCTCGTTACCATTATCCGGTTTGCACATTGTAATCAACACATTTTATTTGCATATCAGCGTGTTCCCGCACAAAATCTAGGAAAAAATGGTGATGTTACTGCATTTATATTTATTGGTATTAACTAAAACAGTTTGTTTCGATGTAGTTCGGATTTCCTTCTATTTATCTTCTAAAATACATGTTAATCGAATTTCCAGAAGTAAATTCGGCGGCCACTATAGAATAATTATGTCGTTTTATTAAATGCGTTCATACATACATACAGACATGCTTTGATTGAATACTTGAACACAAATTCCTAATTTTATTGTAAAATCTGTTCAATACTGTTTAGGATTCCCAGTTAAAGGGCTAACGCCGTTTCTCCAATATTGTATTGTATTGTATTGTATTGTAATGAGGTGGGGTCGGGCCCAAAATGGCCCTTTGCACTGCGACCACGTTGATCTATTGTGCTTCCTCTTGTTTGTTTTATTTATTTATTTAATACGCTGAGGAACAGGATCAGCTCCTTCAATGGGAGTGTAAATAGGTCCTCCTCACTCAGCGTATATGCATGTAGTAGTCTATATCTCCTGTGGCCTAGTGCCCCACAGTTAGTGATCAAGTGTTCCATTGACTCCTCTTCTTCACCGCAGAATCTGCAAGTGTCCGTGTTGGATAAGCCCGTTTTGTGAAGGTGCTTGTTACAGGTATAGTGGCCTGTGAGTGCCCCTGTCAGTGTTTTTAAGCTTCCCTGTCCAGTTTTAGGGCGAGGTCCGCCCTCCTAGCGTCGAAGCTCAGAAATTTTTGGAATGTTCCAGCCCGCTGGTCTCATTCCAGTGTTTCATTGTAATGGACGCTGTCCATTTCTTTATCTCACCTTTAAGGAGACCTTTGTTAAACCCAAAAGGTGGGGTAGGTCCAGTAAAATTTCTCTCAGCCCCTTTTTTGCGCAGATGTCTGCCATCTCATTTCCCCGTGCCCCTCATGTCCCGGCACCCAGACCAGGGTGATCTGGTTCTGAGTGGCCAGGCCATTAAGCATGTTGCGGCATTCCAATAATAATTTGGACGTAATTGTACAACTGCTCAGGGCCTTAAGGACTGATTGACTATCCGAGAATATTTTGATTCGTGTTCCCCTGTGTTCCCTTTCGGATAGGATTCCTACAGTTTCCAAGATTGCGTATAGTTCCGCTTGGAAGATTGAGGTGTCCTTGCTCAAAGTTATTGATCTGTGTATTCTAGGCCCCACTATTCCTGCCCCCACTCCGTGGAGCGTTTTGGACCCATCTGTGTACCACTTTTGCGATCCATCCCGTAACCATCTCGGGTTAGCGCACCACTTGGCAGCTGTCCAGCGAGTATTTCCGAAACAGGAATTAACATGACTGAGATAGCTGACGGCGAAAAATAGATCTGGTCGTGTAGCCACCGATACATACATCAATGAACCAATTAAATTTTGGGATGGGAATTCCTTCTTCTCGTCCGTGTTGTCTTTTTCTAATGTTATGTCAGCTTCCATGGGTGTACTTACACACTTACCAACTTCCATATTAAGTTTCTTCAGCAGGTCGTCGATATATTTTCGGTGACTTAACTCAAAACCATTTTCATTTCTCTTGAATTCGATACCAAGACAGTATTTAAGGTTTCCTAGATCACGCATTTTAAACCTCTTCATTGGCTTATCTTTAATTCTTTTCATGGTGTGTAAACTAGACGTCTATGATAATATCGCCAACGTAAACCGCGATGATGATTTTTTCGTTTCCCTTTTTGCCATTGAGGATTTAAATCCCAGCTCCTTTAAAGTAACATCCAGTTTCTGAAACCATTGCCCCCGGCTTGCTTTAGACCATATAAGGCTTTCTTTAGAAGACACATTTTCTTGTTTCTTCCTTTTCTTAAAGATTCGAGCATTCTTTTGACTTTTGGAATGTGCCTTGATCGCTGTTAGACTCGTCAATAATTTCAAGTAGCGTCTTTTTCAGATAGTCTAGTTGTGCCATATATATCTCTTCTTCAATTTCTCCATTTAAGTATACAGTCGCAACATCTAGCTGGTTGATTATCAAATTTTCTTCAACGGCGATTCCTAACAGGAGTCGAATAGAACTTAGTTTAGCAACTGGTGCAAATGTTTCCGTGAAATCTATGTTTGGACGTTGCGCAAATCCACTTTTACCTTTCTAACGAACCATAGCAATTTAGCTTATTCTTCAGTACCAATTTGCAACCGATCTTATTTATGTTTTTTATTGCTTCATGCCATTCTCTTTCATCGCAAAGGTATGACATATCAAAATCTCGCGTCCAAATTGGTGGTACTCTTGCTCGTTGTTATCTTGGAAGTGAGTAGTCATCTGTATTTTTATTGTGTCCCGTTTCGCTTCCATCATTTGCTTGAGAATTTAATTCTTTTTCCTCCTGAATTGATTTCTTCATATTAGAAGTTCCAACGACTGTTGCTCTTACAGTAGTACCTCCATCGTCTGGACCATTCTCATCTAACAAATCGTCAACATTGTTGCTTGATGACCACTCATGGTCGAATTTCTCCATCACCTTTATATCTCAGCTAACTTTAATTTTTGCTTGTGGTAACCCATAAATATGCCTTCCCCAGCTCTTGCTGCTAGTTTATCTTTGTTTGGATTTTTGTTGTGTATACAAATATTGGATTACCAAATATATGCATGGTCGGACAGATGGTATTTTCCAAGTCCATCTTTTGAAAGGAGTATCCCCGTTTAGAGATCCCGATGGTTACCGGTTCGTAAGGTAGTACGCTGTATTTATTGCCTCTGCCCAAAACATCTTTGGAAGGTTAGCATCTGAAATAAGATATATATACCACCAAAACGCTGTAGACTAAGCCACGAGTCCAATTGACAATCGTATTATATCTAGTGGATTTAAATGGTGCGTGAAACTTCAACATCGATTATCTCGGTAATTTATGAACGTTGTGTCGAACTACTCCAAAATATTCTTATTTAAGGTCCAAACTACACGTACCATAAATATCAAAAATTACAAAAATCCGATTACCTTGCCTTCTCCTTGTCAGTTTCTTACCTGTATAGATCTCAACATCATTCTTATAAGTTTGGAATCCTTCTAAAGGTTCATTCTTGTGTTTCAGAAAATATACTTTGGCATATCTAGAATAGTCATGGACAACGGTGATGAAGTATCTAGCTCCACCTGGAGATAGTACTCGGAAGGGTCCCCAAACATCTGAATGCACGTTGTGTAAAGGTTCCTGGTGACACAACGGAAGATATCGAAAAATCTTGGTGAAGAAAACTGAATGTAGTCTAACGAATGCATCTTAATAGTACTATTTCTCTGATGCAAATCTATGTCGCAGTTCATAATAATCACTGTATCAGAAAAAGTTCTAATAAAATTCCTCAATAATATAAAGCCAAACACATTTAGAGCTTGTACCATTGCTGTTGTTTTTTAGAAATATTTAGAATGTCTATAGTTTTATCTTTTGGCACCAACTTTTTAAATTCGGCAGCTCCTTTTGGTCCGATATTTGGAAAGAAAATATCTATTATCCAGGTTTAGAAATGATGTGAAGTGAGTTTTCCAGACGTCGAAGAAGAAACACACATTTACGGGTCTAAACAATGATCGCGCAACTCAAGGTCCAAACGTATTCCTAGATTCCTTTGATACCAAAAATAATGACGAAAATAAGCGTCTATCTTCTGAAATCGCTGGTAAAATTGTATAACTAGAGTGCAAAGATTGCACAACACTTTCAACGGTTTTCTGACCCTTTACCGCCGAAGTACGACCGGAGTGCATTTCTAAATTAAATCCACTCTCATCGGCATTGTATACGCTACTTCTGCCGATACTAGTGATATGGGGTTTGACTTCTCTAATAAAGTTATAGCTTAACAACCGGAGGTCTTCCATGCCATCACGTGTCGACTGAGTAATAAATTTTGTTATTTTGCATAACACAATATTATGTACTTTCTTTAAATGCCATATCCACCAATGTCCTGCGTTAAACGTGCCGTGTCCAATTTCTTGTTTAGCTTCTAAAGCCCAGCTTCGAAGGTCCATGTCATGAATTATTTTTCCATCGTCAATGTTAATTTGCAATTTTGTATGAACGTATTCTGTAATACACTGTAGTTTATTGGTATGCTTGTCACCTCTGTTATACCCCTTTCCCATTTACATAATTGCCTTAGCGATTTGACCTTTCTGAATTTTTGTTTCATGCTTTCGACAGAACGTCGCTTGGTTTTACCATTTCTCCAGTATTCTAATTATAATTTTGAAATCTAGGTCAACAAAACTACCTCCTTCTTCAAGAACACATGTAACATTTTAATAATTGTCTTCTTCATCTCCTGTTACATCTTCCACAATTTGCGCTTCATGTAGTTCTTCTAATCATTCAAGCTCCAATCTTGTTACATATACAAAAGAGAGCATGTTTTCTCGTTGAGCACTTACAATCATATCCTTCAACGCAGCATGCAACTCAAATCTTGAAACGTCAAACGAATTATTGCCATGTTGGCTACTTGAAACGTTGCAAGTAACATTTTCAACACATTAGCAATATTAATCGCTGCCATTATGCTAAGCTGCAAAATTACACTGTACGAGAAAAATGCTTCTGATATATCAATTGAAATGGCCACCTTATATATGCATTACGATAATGGTGTACGTGATAGAATACATCGATATATCCATCAGATTATATTACAGTATTGGAAACGTTATCGAAATAATTAATAATTTCAGGTGTTCGAGATAAATATATATTTAGTGTATACGTGATCGGAGAAATGTACTTTTAGTATATCAGTATCTACATTATATTATAGTGTTTCTTTAAACCGTTATCGAAATAATAAATAATTTCTAGATAAATATATATATTTATAACGACAATCAATGACAAGTATAGTTTCATCATCGCTTTCTTATATCTTTGTTATTAACTGTCTAAATTTGCCATACAGCATCGTTTTTTACATAAAACCGAGTTTATTTGTGATAAATAAAAGTAGAAAAACTTAAAAGGAATGGGGGCCCCATATCCCCGATCCCCTGATTTTAATTTTATCCGAGAATAATTCGGGTCATCCTTGAAACTATGTAATATACTTTATTTGTGAAAAAAAAATTGGTATGTGTGATTTACGCACGCCCGAAGTGAATACCCATTAATTCTCGTATTTCTTACTTGGAGGTCATCGCGTTTTCGTTCCACGTGTTTTTTGATGATTTGGAAATCGGTTGGATTGGGTTATAGAAAATCTCTTTCGGACGTTTTACGTATAATGTTTTATTTTATTCGTTCTTATACGTTAAGTTAGAATGATTCGGAAGTTATTATAATTAAGTTGTATAAAATATATTTCGGAGGACTCATGTATAATATTTTATTTTATTCTTTTTATGTTTATATGTTTCTGAGCGCAGCACCTATAGTGGTTTAATGTTAACCACTTGGCTCGCCCGCACACCATACTCTCGCTGTCTCTCCTTCTGTTTCAGACGAAGCAAGCACGCACGTATCCTTTCTCTGGCTCATCGCCTCTCGCTTGCGCATCATACCTTCTCTCTCGAAATCTAACGCTTACGTTCTTACGCTTACGCTTAACCGCAAAACAACCACGGAACAACGAAAACATGTATCTCACATACAAACGAATGTATGTACTAATATATTATTAGTCCTAGAACGATAAACTAAATTTAATGTCAAAATTAATGCGAAAAAAGTATACATTTTATGAAACCAAATTTGAATTTTTAGACCATATTGACGTAGAAAGAATTCGTCTATACAGATTCCATAAAATGCGCCCCAACTCCGCAAAATATAACACAATTGAAATCAAGTGTAGGTTGCCTAAATTATTAGAGTAAATTTATACCTAACATATGTCGACATCATAGTTGAAGCCCTTATATTATGTAGAACAAATATTTCATTTATGTGGGCTGAGGCATGTCGAGAAACTTGTAAATGAAGTAAGAATTTGCATTTGTCAAATACGGTAGTGGTGCATTACAACCCACATACAACGTGATAATTCTAGTTATGATCTTGGCGCTGCTCTTACGGTACAGAACGCATGGAACTATTTGCGTCGAGCACACTATCCACTACTGCAACGTTATTCTATTATAAAAACAGAAGCTTTGGCGATTATATTCGTAGTGAATTTTTTTATAAATATATTTTCAGACGTAAAGTTACGTTAATTAATTACCAGGGACCGGATTATATGTTTTTTACATATCGATAATTATCAACGGCACAATTGAACGCTTTAAGATCTACACGAATTAGGGTAAATAAAAGCGTTTAGCACTAATTTAATTTGACATATTTAGAATATTTTGGCATTTTCCACATATTTCGCATATCTTAACATATCGGAAATTATTCGACATATTTTTCCGTTTGAAAATCGCGTTATTTTAATAAAAATATAGTAGACGATTTTCTGCGAATTTACATTGTACGATTACCGATGTTTCGTTAAATATAATAAAATAAATATTACTTAAATAGGGATTAATGCTTTTTCCAAGAAATTTAGGCTTCTACATTTTTCAAGGAAATGTTTAATTGCTTTTAAACTCCCAAACGAAATATCATGTTCAACACCGAAGAGCAAAGATTATTTTGTTACGGTTTCTCAGAATAAAAATCGGAAATTAAACGAATAAAGGTGAGTTATGATTTGTTAAAGATAATTAGGTAGTGAATGTATTCGTTTCAGCATTTATCATTTAAAAATTTTCATCATTTACAAACACCGAATAAAGTGAAGTGTTACCGAGTGTTATGCAAAAGTGACAAAAGTGAAAGCGGTTTAGTAGCCTCCTGGTTCAAGAACGTTCCACAATTACTTTTGAACAAATATACATATACATACGAGAATTCAATTAAGAAATTCCCCTAATATGTACTTAGATACGCATTTTTCAGCTATTTTTGCTTTATGTACAAACATCAAACGTACTAGCATATATAATGCCTATTTGGAAATGAAAACTACTTCTCACAAAGTCGCACTGATGAGCATTATAACCGCCAAACGCATATATGCAAATGGTGAAAGAAGTTTTATAATTACACATTGAAAATAGTGAAAAACATTTGATTGTGAATTGTTTTTACAGTAAGGAATATAGTCTAATGTAGAAATGTAAGTGGTAGGTATTTGTTTAATAAAACCAGCTTAAGTTTTCTTAGTGTTTCTTTTCCTTGTTACTTCAAAATATATTCGACATTCTGAAAATATTTTTGACATATATTCTAGACATTTTAGGAATATTTTCAACATATTTTGCTCATATTTAGGACATATATATGTACATATTTTAGACAAATTTCGAACATATAATCCGGCCCGTATTAATGATAATCAACCCCTTGCAATTTACCTTTGGAAAACATAAAGGAGTACTACATGTTACTCTTGCCGCTTGGGCACTTATTTTGTCCGCCTATGACTATGAAATTGAAAATAGAAGGGTACTGGTAGCAAATACAGATGCATTATCCCGATTGCCCGTTTCTCAATTAACTCAGATTCCTGACACTCCATGTACCTACAATATAATAGATGGTATACCTTCATATAGAAATGAATGTAATGATATCGCGCAAGCTATAGAGAAGGATATACTGTTAAATTCAAACTAAAGATTAAACTATTTGCGGTTGGCCAGCAAAGCTTCGTACTAATTTAGAATGTAAGTCATATCTTAAGAAAGGTATGAATTGTAAGTGGGAAACGGTTGCCTAATGCATAGTACTAGAGTAATCATTCCCGAAGCTTTAAAATAAAATACTAACACCCTTTCACCAATAACACACCGGGATTGCGCGAACTAAGATGCTGATATTGTCTCATTGCTGGTGATATTAAGAAACTGGTATACAGTTGTGATATCTGTCAACAGTATCAACAATTTTCGAATAGTAACTTATGGATACCTTAGCCAAACATGAGGCCTGAATCAATTTTGAAAGCACCCGGTTAATGCGGCCCGCGAGCATGTTAAGAATAGTATTTGAAAACGGGCGCGCTGTAACAAGTCGCGCGCACACACCCACGTATCGCGACGACCGATTCGGTCTATCTCGGCTGTGATCGGCCGCGCTCGTCTCCTACGCCCGCCGCGCCGTGTGCCGCTGCCCAGTCCCTTTATTATCCTTTCGCCTTACGTACGTACGTAGGTTTTCTTCTGACTTGTTCTAGAAAGTTCTATCGCGCGAAAACACAGCTGACGCTATCTGAACATTCTAGAAAAGAACTGTCGAGAAATCACATTTCCGTATGCAGGGTGATTTTGTGGGTGGGTGATAGTATAGACAAATGCGAACAAAAATGTCCTATTAACATGTGTTTTATTTTTATTGGTTACAAAGATACGGGTCATTAACTCATTAACATGTGTCTAATTTTTATTGGTTACGATAAACCCCTCACAGCAGGAAAAAGTCAAAGGCACAAACAAAAGTAGACGCAAAAGATTAAGTTGAAAGAATATTTTCAAAAATGCCACCTCTGACTTCAATGCACTTTCTAATTCTTTTGACTGTACTACGTGTAGCTCTTCTGAGGTCGTCTTGGCGTTCTTTTATGAGGGCAGCACAATTCATAATTCGAACGATCAATTCGTCTCTTGTGTTTACTTTATCTTTGTAAACTTCGTCGTTCAACCATCCCCACAGGCAGAAATCTAAAGGCGTAAGGTCCGGGGACCTCGGTGGCCAAGCCACGGAGCCATTTCTGCCGATCCATCTTCCGGGGAATGTTACGTTTAAATGGTGTGTGGTGGTGACGACTAAAATGAGCAGGGGCTCCGTCATGCTGGAAGAACATACTCATCCTTGTAGCCAAAGGAACATCCTCCAATAATGGTGGAAGGTCATTTTCACGAAACTCTATATAACGGGGCCCTGTTAGACGATGCCGTAGGATAACAGGCGCAAGGAGATGATTGTCAATCATACCACACCACACATTTACGGAGAAGCGTTCTTGAAAATGTGTTTCCACAAAGGCATGTGGGTTTTCGTCGGACCACCGATGTGAGTTTCTAGTGTTATTGATACTGTCACGAATGAAAGTGGCTTCGTCCGTAAACAGTATTAATGGGATTACTCGGCGATTTGCAATTAGCCAACGACAAAATTCCAAACGTCTACCTTCATCTCCTTCTCGAAGGTGTTGCATCCGTTGTAAATGAAAAGGATGCAAGCCTTGCTCTCGTAACGTCTGTCATACTCTTGTTTATGGAACACCGATACGTGTAGCAATTCGGCGTGTGCTTGTTGAAGGACTACGTTCTACCAACCGCATAATGTCTTCAACTTCATTCACATTTTGTTCATTTGCACGTTCAGATGCAAAATGACTGCTTGGTACTGTACCAGTCTCGCATAGTGTAGTGAAAACACGACCGAACACTCTTGAATCGGGTAGTCTGCCGTTGGGAAATCGTCTACCGTATTCTCTAGCAGCAGCAGCAGCGTTACCGTTACAAAACCGTACACAAATACCATATCGGCGTACTCACCATTGGTAAAGATATACGGCATGCTTAATTAGTTTGTCGCTTAAACGATACACGTTTATTACACTTACAAAATTCAATGTCAACTCAAGCACAACCTACTACCTATAACTTCAAAACAAAACTGACAATCGATAACCATAGCAACTACGAGAGTACCAAAATTAAATTAGATACAATAACCAATAAAAATTAGACACATGTTAATGAGTTAATGACCCGTTTCTCTGTAACTAATAACAATAAGACACATGTTAATAGGACATTTTTGTTCGCATTTGTCTATACTATCACCCACCAAAATCTTTACCTTTCCTCCTGAATCACCCTGTATAAGCCAAGGCCGCTCGGTTGAGTTAAATCAGTTTCTATGGAATTGCGAGTTCAGTTGCGTACTTATTATTATAACACGTAACAGTACTTATTGGTATAAATAATAAAGATTCCAACATGTCTCTTGCAAAACCAAGTGGAAGTAAGAGGAAACTCGTAGATGAGCATCGCATCTTTCAAGAAACGTGGGAATTAGATTTTTTTGCTGTGAAGTAATAAACAAAATTATTTACTTGATTTGTAACAGTACACTCGGTGTACCAAAATTATATAATATAAAACGTCACTATGGTTGTCATAAAAATAAGTTTGACCAGTATGCAGGCATGATTAGAAACGAAAAGTTAAATGAGTTAAAATCGCGGTTAAGAAATCAACAGCTTATATTTACACGTCAAAAGCAGGAGAATGAATCTACTGTTCAAGCGAGTTACGTACTGTCGGAGTTGATCGCAAAACACTCAAAACCATTTGTTGAAGGTGAATTTATAAAGGAGTGCCTTGTAAAGGCCGCAGAAATCGTAAGTCCCGGGAGCGCGAAGGTTTTTCAAAATATATCCGTATCCCGGAATACTGTCGCTGAAAGAGTTCCCGAGTTGGCTGCCAATATAATTGATCAGATAAAAACAAAATCAGACGTATTCATTGCATTTTCTGTTGCCTGTGATGAGAATATAGATGTGTGTGGTGTGGCGCAACTCGCTGTTTTTCTTGGCGCTGTTGATAGAGGTATCAACGTTTATGAGGAATTACTGGAATTAATACCATTGCATGATACAAGAACTGGAGAGGATATTTTCAATGCTGTTTACAGACTTTTGCAAAGAGTACAATTTAGATTTGTCAAAACTGTGTTCCGTTGCAACAGACGGAGCTCCTTCCTTGACTGGAGTAAATAATGGCTTCATTAAAATATTACAGACAGAGATCAAACCAGATTTTCATCACATGCATTGTATAATCCACCAAGAAGTTTTATGCTCAAAAGTGATCAAGTTGGAAAGCGTTTTAAAATCAGTGCAAAGAATTATAAACTTCATTAGGGCACGTGGCTTGAATCAGCGACAGTTTTTTGCGTTTTAATTTAGAAAGTGAGTACACTGGTTTACCTTATTATGTAGAGGTGCTATGGCTTTCGTGTTCTATGGTTCTCGATCGGTTTTGGAAACTTGAAGAAGAAATACGCTTTCTCATGGAGGTGAAAAGGCAAGATGTCAGCTTTTTATCCGACGTACCTTTTTTAAAAGATCTTTCATTTATGGTAGATATCACAAAACACTTGTCGGACTTAAATACGAAATTGCAAGGACCACGGCAAGTTATAACAGATATGCATGATCACGTGAAAGCTTTCAAGTGTAAAATGATGCTGTGGGAAAAACGGTTAGCAGTGGATAATCTGTCACATTCTCCGACTTGTAAGGCGTATCAAGAAAGAACGAGTGTCCCAATATCATACACAATGTATACAGAGAAATGGGAAGCTGACATAATTTGATAAGCGTTTTCAAGATTTTAAGTACCAAGAAAACAATTTTTCTTTATTTACTGGTCTTTTTACTATCGATTAAAAATGGATCTGCAACCTTCAATACGCTGCAGGAATGGAATGCCACTAGGCGGGCCATTAGCGATACGGTATACGTGCGTATACGGCTCGGTGGCTCCGAACCCTTACACCGAAAGGTAGAAAGGATAAAAGATTATATATATATTTACTGTCGATATTGATAAAGTATTCCCCTCACTTTCAGATGGAAGTAACTGAGATTCATTTCATCTATGCAGCAATTGTCCAGGTAAATGATGAAGTAACATTGTGACATAGCAACGATTTGTTCTCACTTGTATTATTTTATAGTATTAGTAAATATATTTTTTGTGGGTGGGAAGAAGCAATAAATAGAGGTGGCACGCGACGAGAAAGGTTGCTTAAAATTTCTCAATTCGTATATGTACATATAATGAATGTGTAAATAGTATTGATTCAGGCGATATTATTCATGATTTGGACGTCCAGCGATGGGAATTACAAACTAAAACATTAAATGTATATATATATATATTTCGTGACCTTTTATACTTATCTTATATGATAGAGATCTACCACTAATAGGTCAATAAAACAAGGCTGGTTTGAACGATAGTTATATTTTCAGAACGTTTACAAACGTTTTCGGAACACCTTCGTCAGTGAAAATATAACTAGATAAATATATAAACAAACTTTTGTTTTTTATTTGGGACTATCAACAAAATAACTAGTGACTAGGATTTCTTGATATAGAGGATGTGTAACCAACTTTTATATATATATATAAATTATAAAAACTAAATTAATGTGTAAACATACATGCAAATTAAGTAAAACCTTATATCAAAAAATCTTTGTCGAAACCTTAACAATTCTGTTCAAGGACTAGGGAAAACCAAATTCAAAAACCTAGCCAAAGGTTTCCTTCTTAAGAAATGCAAATGTCATTTTAACAAATTGCTATATACATTACTTAAATTTTGAATATCGGTCCTGAAATTAATAGTTTTATAATATTTTATATATACAGAATTTTAAATATACAGAAAGACACTAAAACTATTAATTTCAGGACCGATATTCAAAATTTAAGTAATGTATATAGCAATTTGTTAAAATGACATTTGCATTTCTTAAGAAGGAAGCCTTTGGCTAGGTTTTTGAATTTGGTTTTCCCTAGTCCTTGAACAGAATTGTTAAGGTTTCGACAAAGATTTTTTGATATAAGGTTTTACTTAATTTGCATGTATGTTTACACATTAATTTAGTTTTTATAATTTATATATATATATAAAAGTTGGTTACACATCCTCTATATCAAGAAATCCTAGTCACTAGTTATTTTGTTGATAGTCCCAAATAAAAAACAAAAGTTTGTTTATATATTTATCTAGTTATATTTTCACTGACGAAGGTGTTCCGAAAACGTTTGTAAACGTTCTGAAAATATAACTATCGTTCAAACCAGCCTTGTTTTATCGACCTATTAGTGGTAGATCTCTATCATATAAGAAAACTAAAACATTGGCATTGATTTAGAGAATTTTAAAGCATCACGAATCACTGGATTTGGAATTTTAAGAGAGCTTATAAAATAGTTTCAAGAGAACTAAATAAATTTATTACGCGATCATATGGCACAGACTCCGAGCAACTGAAGGAAATTGCTTCAACTTTCGTTAATGGTGCAAAAGATCATGTAGGGCAGGTTGAGATAGATAAATACATTCAATGCCGATGAGAGCGGATTTAATCTAGCGCTACATTACGGCCGCACTTTAGCTGTGCAGGGAACAAAAGCTGTTACGGCAGTTGCGCAGTCTATATCCGCAACTACACATAGTTATACCACACTACCAACAAGATCAGCTTCCGGAAGACTAATCTCACCTCTATTCAATGTCCTAAAAGACCAAAATGGTAATGTCGGTCTGCGTGTATCACAGTCTTTGTTTCGACCGTGAAATGTTCATTTAACGGTAGCTACATCTGGAAAGTTAACCAAAGAACTATTTTAGCAATAATTAACCGATTTATATTTGCCAAATGTGGGAACTCACAGCATTTTGTTATTGGGCCCGGCCGGACCGGTCACTGTCCTGCTACATTACAAACCAGTATACCATCCAACAAACATGTGAATATATTAGCGATCCCGAAGAAAACTGCATCAAAGAAACAACCTCTTAATGTATATGTTTTTGTAAGAAAATGTTTTGACCTTGTACTACTCTATGGTTGCGACATTGTGTTACATGAACGCAATAATATTATAAAATTGCAATATCGTATTCATAATCAACCTAAGGCGTCAAAATATTACGACCTACACCTATTTGCTTACGCTTGGTATAGAAACGGATGCATTGACCAAAAACCAAAGGAATTTGGAAATCCAGTAACTTTTGCTTGCGCACAACAAGATTTTGTGCATCCTCCTCCTTGTTACATATGTGGTAGCCATGCCATCATACGATGTGCATGGCCTAGCAAATTCCTGTGTTTTAAACATTTCTTTGAGGAGTTTCATCACCATGCAGAATAATCTATTCTATGTTCAAATATAAACAAAAATTGTATTGCTAAGCTTTTTAACGCAAATAAGAGATAAGATTTGGATCCAGCTCAGTGATGAAGGATGGTGTAATTTTCATAAAAAGGTCATAGAAGTTTCAAAGTATAAATATAATAATAATAATAATAGCCTTTATTGTCCAACAGTTACAATTGGACCAATTACAGGACAACATAATAAATAGAAAAAGAAAAGAAAATAGTGTATGCCAACTAAAATAATAAAAATTCAAGTGAAATGATCAAAATTCTGTTGCATAATAAAATACACTAAATACTTAATATTATAGAGAATAACGTCTAAATAACTCATTGGCGTTCTGAGATGAGTGCGTGATCGGTGCTTTCTTTAAGAAGTTTGTTCTAGCTTTGGGAACCAAAAACTTCAGAGGAGAGAGTTGATCGTAGCGGAGTCAAAAAACAATTTTACTTAACAAATGGGGTGAATCAATTTCATTCGCAATAAGTTTTACCAGGAATCTACCGCTGGAATCCCTCTATCAGAAAGGGATGGGAAATCATGACGATTTAAAAGGTCGACATAAGATGCGCCACGCTGGGGGTAAATTCGATCAGTTTTGTACGACAAGTATTTTAAAAATCTCTTCTGTACACGCTCGAGGGTTAGATCGAGGTAAACATAATTCGGATACCACACAAGGGATGCATATTCCAACTTGCTGCGCACGAAGGCACAATAAAGAGATTTCAGCGCAGACAAGTTATAAAAATATTTACAGGTGCCGAAAATAAAACCCAAAGATTTAGAGGCAGCAACAGAAACGGCAGCAACATGGAGATTAAATTTTAGTTTAGTATCAAAGAGATCTCCCAAGTCCTTCACCGCAGACTCCCTAGGAATTGGAAGCCCATTGATATTGTAATTGAAGATGACAGAGACATCGCATCTTGTGTAGGATACAGCACAGCATTTATCGATATTTAATAAAATTTTGTTAGCAGAGCACCAGTTGCTAATAATTGTTAGATCTTCTTGAAGTTGCATAGCATCATTCACATTAGCAATTCGATTGAATATCAGATCATCAGCGTAGGCCAGGGTGTTTCAATTTAGTAACGGAAACAAATCATTCAAATAAATGTTAAAAAGTAGAGGACCCAGGTTGGAGCCTTGCACAACACCGAAGGTAGCAGAAAAGGAGAAGGAACTGTATCCGTTATAAGAGACATATAAGGTACGTCCTGATAGATATGACTGCAAAACATTCAAAGATCGAGTTGTGAAGCCGAAAGCATCAAGTTTCTGTAGTAAAAGATAGTGATCTAGTGCATCAAAGGCTTTAGAAAAGTCTGTGTATAAAACATGGACCTGCCCTCTCTCATCAATCGCCTCACTGATGAACTGAGTAATTTCCAACAGATTTGTTATGGTTGATCTGCCCCTAATGAATCCATGTTGATGAGGTGAAAGGTATGGTTTGATTTGATATAGAATTTCGTTAGTGATCAAAAATTTTGGCGAAATACTAACTGGTCTGTTATTATTGACGTTAGTGCCAGAACCACTTTTATGCACTGGAGAAATTCTACTAACTTTCCAAACACTAGGGAAAGTACACGTTTTGCAAGCTAGATTAAATGTAAGGGTAAGAGGTATACACAGGACATCAGCGCAGTCCCATATAAGAAAGCCAGGTAGCCCATCATGGCCAGAACTCATATCTGCTTTTAGACGTTTTATACTGGCAGCGACTTCAGTAGATGTAAAAGAGTTAATACGGAAGTTGTTACATGTGGTAGGAAATGAACAAGAAGAAGGGGTAGAAGGACGATAGACGCTGGAAAGAAACTGTAGTAAAAGCGTCAACAATATCTTGTGGGGTACTGATTTCTTGACCATCCAACTCCATGCAAATCGGAATCCTGGAATCATTCCTCCTTCCACCAACAAACTTCCAAAAGCATTTGGGATCGCGAATAATATTGGATTCAATATTTTCTTGATATTTCCGAAATTTATACCTGACCTCAGACTTGATCAACTTCCGCAGTCTTTCATATTCAAGGTAATAGTAAGATTTCAAAATTAAATAAGAAGTTTGGAAAATTATGCCCTAAATTAAATAGGAAGAAAAAGAGAATACAAAGATAAATGAAATTTGAGTCGTAAATGAATCATCAGAAACATTTAATGAAACGGAATTAAATTTATTAAATAATGGTTTAAAATATTGTTTACCCAATCTAAAACCACCTTCCGACGATATCATCGCTGGAATTGCAACAGCAATCAAACATTTCGACGAACCTTCCAAAAGTTTTATAAGAGAGTCATGCAAAATTAACATAAAAAATGCAGATTGGTTAAAGCAAAACCAAGTCAACATAATTACCAACTACAGAACTATGAAAAATCTCAAAGCGAAAAATTGTTTCTACATTAAGGGAGATAAAGGTAACAAGTTGGTAATTTTGGACAAGCAACGTTATTTTAGTAGAGTTAACGAAATGATTTCGAAAGGACCATATATTGAACTAAAGAAAAATCCTCTACCAAAGATGATTCAATAAACCAAGAACATATTAAAAGAATGTACGGAATTGGTTACTTCATCACTAAAATACAGGCTCATGGTATCGAATTCCACAATGCCGAAATTGTAGTTTGCCCAAAATACATAAACCCGGTAAATCGATGAGACCCATCGTATCTGGAATTAACTCACCGAAATATTTCCCAGTGGCTTGCAGAAGAATTTAGAAATTTACCCGTAAAACCCGAAAATTTGGCACTAAATTATTCCTCAGAATTCATTGAGAAACTTAAAAATTGTAAATTAAAAGAAGGTGAGGTTATGGTATTTTTCGATGTTACTTCATTACTTCCAGTCAGTACCTATTCCTGACACTTCAAATATTTGGGAAACTTACTCCACAGAAATAATTTGAGTATGGCAAAAATAAAAGAATATATCAAATTAACAACCCCTTTGCTTTTCCCAAAACTGCTTCCAAGTTGAGGACAAATATTTTGAACAAAAACACGGTACTTGGATGGGCAATAGTTTATCACCATTTATGGTAGGTTGCAATTTTGAGATTGAATTTAGAAAAGATGCTAGGGATTTGCCGAATGTTTGAATTAGATACGTAGACGACATATTTGCCATTTTTGACATTAAGAAATATAAATTACAGGACTTTTTGAACTAAATTCTAAATTCAACACCGTAAAATTTACAATGGAAAAAGAGAAAGATAACGAACTTCTATTTCTAGATAGCTTAGTAATTAGGAGTAACACCAATTTGGAGATAGACATATATCGCCATGAAATCAATGTCAACATGTCTATAGCTGAAGATTCTGACCAGAGTTTTCAGCCTAAGATTGCATCTCTCATTTTCCTAGTGCATCGGCTACTAAATTTTCCGCTCACAACAGAAAAATACCCAAGAGAACTTAAATAAATAAGAAACATAGCCGAATGCAATGGTTTCCAAGCAAAATTGATTGATAACTTAATCAGGAAACAAAATTTCAAAACCTTAATTAGGGAATCTACGAGCCTAACTTTGAATAAATGAGCTAAGAAATTCGTTCCATCATAACACTAAGGTACTTCCCAAAGTTTTCAAACAGTTTAATTTACAGGTCGCATTTAAACCAGCTAATTCATTAGGTAATCTTTTAGGAAATGCCAAGGATAAAATTGAAATTATCCAAAAAATAAGGTATCTACGAAATCGGTTTTCAGGAATGTGGCCTAAAATACATTGGACAGACTAGGCGATCAACCCTAACACGATACAAGAAGCACATTGCTCATTTTCAGTTCAACAGGTCCGAAAAATCAAGTATGGTCCGACATATTTTGGACAAAAACACGCTATGTCAATCGAAAGTTTAAAATTAATTAAGGCGGAAGAAAACAACAGGGAACTGGATAGCTACGAAAGCATATATATTTATAAGAATAGAGACAGAATTATGAATGCAGATGGTGGACCTATTCCAAATTCCAAATTGTATTAGCTATTGAATTAAGTTTTAGATCCTTTCAACCGTATTGACACGCTTCATAGAGCATGAAATTTAGGTTAGAAGTAGTATTAATACACGCTTCCCTTAATGGGAGTTAAGTGTCAATAGTGTTTTGGTGTGTTTCACGCGTTCATTGTGTGATGTTCATTGTACAGAGTTTTGGTGTTGTACAGTGTTCGTTGTGTGGTGTTCGTCTTGGGCATTAGCCGGATTCGCTAGTGATACTGAATTCCCCAGTTTTCCACTGAGGATGGTAACTTAGTTGCCGAAATACATATTTGGATTTTTCAGAAAGGTGTGGTAGGGGTAATTTTATTTATTTTATAAAGTATTTTAACGTATAATAAAATCGATGGCGTAATGCTGGTATATTATTGCACACTCCAATGCAACCTAATTTACAATGTAGTTATTAATTTTTTGTTAGCTTTTACAATTAAATCCAACACTACAACCATAGGTCTGTTATACAATCACTCAATCTGTATTGCCCGTTATTAATCCCAAAGATGTTTACCTATCAAAAAAGTATTTAAAAATATTTACCTTCGTTTCTAGTCTATTTAATAAAACTAATTCAAACAAACAATTTTTGTCTTATAACGTTTTCTCTAGCTCTTGCCGTTAGCGGGTTATGCGCACCGGCAGAATGCAAAAGTTTCCATTTCCAAATTTTTCTTTCACCCACTCAAAGTGCTTTTCCACAGAAAAGAAAATGCGTAGTACATAGGTATATAGGTATATGCGATCTACATGCTCCCAAAGTCATTTCTTTAATTTTCCGGTTCGGGATCTTCCCCTGTAAGTATCCAAAAACCTAATCATCAAATTTAGAGCGAAAATTCTTATTTATTTGCACATAGTATTTAGTTCCAAAAATTTTCGGATGATCAAATCTGCCCCTTGGTCAAACATATTACAGTCTACATGGAACTTACTAAAGTCATCCTTAAGACATGCGTAATAACGTGCTCCTCCAAAAGATTCTGGATTCCTTGGCCCATTTACATCTACGTATATTAATTCACTGGTCATTATTGGACGCTTTATTCGCTATTTAAATGATAGCCTGTACAGTTCTCCCAACACATCGCATGTCTTCGTTACAACTTGCCACGTCAATACCTATTTTCTTCAGAATATTTTTGACCTGCTGTTTATTTTGGTGAGCAAGCATTCGGAGTAACAACAAATTGACTTAAATTGTTTCTGTTTTTAGTACCGGACTTGGTGCGTGTTTTGATGAACTTCAGAGTTGGTTCTATTGGAGTAACGGCTGATATTGAAAAGGTGTTCCTACAAATATCCTTGAATGAAGATAGGGATTCACGTCGATTTGTATGGCATGAAGAGCCAATAGAAGACAACATCCTATCAACAACGTTGCCGCAGCTTTGTGAATACAGAATGAAGCGAGTTACATTTGGAGTGACCACCAGTCTATTCATATTGGCAGTGACCCTGAAGAAGCAATTATCGGAGCAACCAGAGGAGCTAAATAAGACAGCCAAAAAACTCCAACGCATTCTACGTAGATGATTAGGTTTCATATTAAGCATATACAAACCAATGCTCATATAAAACCAGTCCTTATAGTTTTTCTGTTAAACCTGTCTTCCGTTTGAACATTTCTTTCGCCAATTAATGTACTGTAACCATTTAATACTGCTGCCATTTGTAGAATACAAATGTGCACTCAAAATATTTTTCATTTCAGCATTATGCCACATATTATTTTTTGGAATTTGTACGTTTATTGTTCCATGACCATGTACATAGTTGCGTCTTCTTTTCCGAACGAAATTATTTCAGGAACAGAAAATTCACTCTACGATACAAAGTATTGTTTGCTCGGAGTAATGTGCTTGGTGGCGCTACTATCACGATACGACTTGTTTACGTCAATATAGTTTCTAGTTGATGCTCCCAAAGCGTGTGTAGTAAAAGCAAGCTTGTCATGCTGATGTTGATTTTGCCGTTTATCGATGCTTCTTGTGGAGATGCTGTTATACAACGGCCCATTTATTTGTCTCGATTACATGGAAATTTTCGCTTTGCTTGTTCTAATGACGTTTCAGATTTTCTCGTATTTTCTCTCTTATATATTATACATTTCTTCTGCATTTACTACAAGCAAGGAATGCATCTGTTTCAGTTGTGCTTTTATCACGTAGTTCGAACGCACGCAACTCCGCAATAAGTGGATTCAAGCTTTGACTTTCTGTTAGAGTTGTATCCGAAAGAGGTTTAAACTTGTCATGTTTTTCCTAATGCAAATAAAATGCGACTATTCGATATTGTTTTAGGTTAGAGTATTTTGTTCATGTTTTGTTGCTTCATCATTTTCAAATCAACAAATATTTTGTGCAGTTTTGCGACATATGCACTGACGTCTTCTTTTTCATCTCGTTTGGCCCTAGGAAAGGTATCGATTAGCATGCTTAAACGTTGTGTGCTAGTACTTTCAAATCACGCGTGCAATTTGTGCCAAATTTCTTTTGTGTTATTACACGTCAATACAAGTTCAGCCAGTGTGGTAGGCAATGCTTCTATGTACTGATGATTCCGTGGACATAGAAGAAGATGACGATGATGGCGAATATATGTTGTAGCGTTTAAATTTTACAAATTTACAAGTTTTACAAATTTGACTTCAGATTCATGATCAACGACCTCGAAAACATGGATGTACAGAGTTTGACTCAAATTCGATAAAATTTTAGGCCATCGGTCGGCCGCGTTGGATCCGCCATTTTGATTTTGACAAATTTGACTTCAGATTCATTATCAGCGACCTCGGAAACATAGACGTACAGAGTTTGACTCAAATTCGATAAAATTTTAGGCCATCGGTCGGCCATGTTGGATCCGCCATTTTGAAACTGACAAATTTGATTTCAAATTCATGATCAGCGGCCTCGAAAGCATAGATGTACAGAGTTTGACTCAAATTTGATAAAATTCTAGGCAATCGGTCGGCCATGTTGGATCCGCCATTTTGAATTTGACAAAATTTACTTTATATTCGTGATCAGCGACCTCGAAAACATTCAGTTCCAAAATTTCATTACAATCATAGCATCGGTGTACTTTTGCCGACTTTTTCGGGGATTCCAACCACTGTGCGTTGTAAAAATATCCCATAGATTTTCTACATCATAAAATTTATCTTCCAGTTCCAATTCATCTAGTTTGTTCTGCATTCTTTCTCTGAATCTTTAGGTTTCTGGCTGGTGCTATAGTATTATACTGAGAATTTAACGATATCATAAAAAGCACGAACTATAACAAATTTTATTTACAAGATTTTAGAAATATTTGACATAAATTGAAAATAATTACCTATTGTGTTGTGTGTGTATTACTATAATTGGATCCCCTCTTAAATTCTTTCTTCGGTGCAGCTCCATTTTCTATGGATTCCCTCTCTTAAATTCGTTCTTCGGTGTAGCTCTATTTTCTATGCACTCCCTCTCTTAAATTCTTTCTTCGATGTGGTGAAGCTCTTTTATTTAACGGTTACTTCCTTTAAAACCCTTTTGGTCCAAATATAGTTGAAGCTTCTATTTCAATCCATCTTCAGCGCAGTAAAATCGTAGTTCAATGACTCTTTTGTCTTGTCATTTCTCGGTCGTCAACCAAACATACCCTCATTTTTCGGAAACCAGGACTACACTACATTATTTCTCCGTTGTCCAAATAACTATTTACCATGGAAAATACTTCATCATGGCGTGACGTTGTTACAGAGATCTATATTGTTGATGCCCAGATATCCTTAGTTTTTATGTCCACTGGTTATTAGGAATTCTTGTGATGTGAAAGTGTTGAATGTGTGTGTTTAAATGGAAACATTGCTTTCTACCTTTTAATCGATGCTTTTTATAATAATTGATAATTTTATTTCTAGTTAGTAACATTTTTTCTCCCATTAAACGTCTCTGGCTGGACTTGAGAAAATGAGCTAACACCCGCAAATAATACAACCCAAACCTAAACCAAATGTCATTTGAACATAAACATCTAAAACCCCAACATTTACTGTGAATTTTAATATATTGAATTGTAATTAATGATATATTATTGCGTGGCAATTAACCGTGTGAATATTAATATACTACAGTATTCATATCTTCCCCTTCTATTATTAATTTATCATAGCTTATGAATAGTTTGAGCTCTTTCCTCTCTTCTTGTATCTTCTTGGGCAGCTGTTCCTCAATCCAAATGTTCGTGTTTTTATGTTCTTTATATTTTTAAAACCAGTCTAATATTCTAGATAATAATTGGCCTCATCCCGTTCTCCCCGTTTTTTCAATTTCTTTTATCACCTCCAGTTTCTATACGGACTTTCCTCTAACCCCAATTCCATCTAATATTTCGGCTACTTCCTCTTTTGTTTGCTTCTCACTTTCATTGTTTTCCTCGCCGACACCTTTTATTATCAGGTTTCTCTTTCTTATGTCTCTTTCCAGGAGATTTATTCTTCTTTTCCGCTCGTCACTTGTTTTTCAGCGATGTATTTTCAATTTTGCTTGCTTGCGTTTCCTTGAATTATTTATTTATTTTGTCGTTGAAAATTTTGTGATTGTTTTGGATTTCTCGAAACATCTCTTCCACTCGACATCGCATTTTTTAATATATATAAACAGTGGAAACTTCTAGATTGCATTGGGAAATGTTAAAATCCCGTTTAATTAGCGAGACAATGGCTTGTTAACAGGGGCGGATTATAAATTAGTATAGCTAGGCGGTCGATGATAAGCAGTTTGTAATAAACTAGTGCAGCATAGGCATTTACGGGGCTGACGGCTCATAAATATATCGTATAAATAAATAATTACAAATAGAAATTGTCGACCGTGTACAAAGCGCTCCCAAAACCATGATTTATCACGTTGATTTATTATGAGTTTGATGCTTTCTCGATTTTCCCATTTATTCGCTCGTTTCGCTATAGAGAAATGATTGTCAAATCAATCTGTCTGTTAATATTTGATGCAAAAGTTCCATATTCGATTTTTTTTTGCAGGGCGCTTATAAACTAAATGTGCTAAATTTAACGTATTATGCCACAAATGGTGTTTCGACCTTACCAACCCAATTGGTACCATTCCGGATGTTTCTATGTTGAGGGTAGTGATGAGATGGAAGTGACCGAAGCACATGTCTGTTACCTGAGAGATGCACAAGTTTTTTTTGATACAGATGGACGCCCTACTAAGAATTTTGTTAAAATCAATACCTAAGGTAATTTTTAATGCTGTGGTATATACCGATGTTTTCATAACTTATGCATCAAACTGAAACAGCAGAAAAGTTCAAACAAGATAAAACTAAATTTGGAAGAGAAAAAATATTCGTATTATCAGAGGAAAATTATTTTTTAATATTAAAGTTTCATACGCAAGATGTTTAGTACCCTTGCTTACACCTTTAAGTAGGATTATTTTCAGGTAGAAACATAAACACTCCGGCGATATTTTCAAGTGTACTGTTAAGATACCCACATCCAACGCAGGTAGATCATTCAACTTCGAGTATTCTCGATCATTATCAATTTATGTCAAAAAATTCCGAATATTTACAGCTTAGATAGAGAAATGTTAACGTTAAAATCGGATCATATGTTTAGCAGGGTCAAAGGCGTCGAGCATCGCATCTCGTCTCGATTTCCAACTCGCCAACGTTAACATTTAAGTGGAACAGGCGATCTCATTTTTGTTTCTTTTACATTTATTGACTTAATTTTACCTCGTATAATCTTATAAATGAAATTTACGCATTCCATGTGAAAAATCCTGGTCGTCTTCACAACGAAAAGATGTTCATAACAAATAAAACAGAATTTGTGAAAGAAACTGTTTAGATAAGGAAATGTAAATACTAGCAAAATTAGGTCAATATTTCAGCAAGGTCAAGTAGATGTTTGAATACGACGTGTTTATTTACTTCTACGATAAACGCGTCTAACGTCCAGTGGATATAGGGGATATAATACGATGGCGGTCACAAAACAAATTTTATTTGCCAATTTGGCTTTTTACACTCATTAACTTACGTTTACGTCGTACAACCTTACAAATAAATCTGATGCATTAGTTATGAAATACCATGTATGTAACTGTAAAACAAACTTAACTATTTTGTATCAATTTTATCGGGTATACATCCCGACGGTGCCGCCTATTGTGACCTAGATGAATTGCGAATGTAAACCCTCTACTTCAACTCTGTATTCTGTAATTCCCCGTGTTCTAATAGCTAAAGCAGTTCCCAATCTCGTACGTAACACATAGATGGGACTAATATTGTAGGAAATTAATTATTTCAAAAATATCCCAATCATATTGCGTATGTTTGTATTTAAATACAGTCGATTCCACTTGATCGGGACAGAAAGGGAGAAAGTATTTCATACCAATAATCCGGAGATCATGAATAAACCCAAAGGAAAACATCTTAATGTGCATTGACCGATTTACTTGCAAACATATGCATTTAGTATTGTGGACTTCAATGCCAAATACATAATCAACAAATAAATATATAATTAGAATGTACATTATTAGGTACGTATGTAAAAACAGCGAAAATAACGTAACAAAAATTAAGTCATCTTATTTAACAAGTAAGAATCAAGAGTACTTTGCTTTCATTTCTTAATTGACTCAGCATTAACAAAATTGGGGCACGTGATAAGGGCGTCTAAAGGACTTCCCTCATTCCCTTTCTGCAAAACAAATTGTCTTAACATCTCGATACAATTTCGTACTTCTGGCTAAGAAACCGACATAGACTCGATTTCTAAAGAGATAACAGATAAAGATACTCGTTTTCTTAGATCTAGAAAGAATTATAAATGGAGCTGCTCCAGCTGTTGTATATCAGATATTCCGGGGCAGATTCAGAGTCTTATGGCACTTGTAACATCACTTCCGAAAGAGATTTTAGAAATAAAGAAAACTGTTCAGGTACCTGTAGCTTTTGCAAGTGCACCCTCTTTTACGTTTGATGAGATCATTCAAGAAATTAATGACCGTAAATCCAGAGAAAATAATGTAGTATTGTTCAATCTTACTGATGATGGACCTGTTGAGAGTGATGCTGTGGCTGCTGGGGAAGTTTTAAGCTTTGTCTCGGAAAATCGAGTGAAGTCGGAGTCTTTCAAGTGCTTTCGGCTGGGTAGGGCTCCAATTCCTAATAAATGTAGGCCAGTGAAGATCGTTTTAAATTCTGTTGAAGAACGTAAACTAGTGTTAACCAATGCTAAAAACTTGAAAACATTTTCTGGCCCAGCTAAGTTATTTATCTCCAGGGACTTAACTGTTAGGGAGATGGATGCTAAAAATAAAATTATGTTGGACTATCGAAGACGTAGGGCCAATGCTGAAAATATTTTTTAAATATACATTTGGAATGCCTAAAATGGTTATGCAGAAAAAAGCGATGTAATATCCAACAACCAATAACTACCTTTAATTTTTTTATCAAAACGTTCGCGACTTAAGTACGAAAACGCAAATTTTTTATAATAATATGCTTGAGTCTAGGGATTATGATATTATTATGATTAGTGAGACTTGGGCTAATGAAGGTTTACTTAGCTCCGAACTCTTTCCGGATAGGTATTTCTAATGCTCGCATTGCTTCATACACTTTCCCTCGTTTCACTTTGTCCTAAGCATGTTTAAAATCTATAAAAACCATATGCATTGGCAAATCTTGATCCATGCTGTTATCCATTATTTGCTTCAGGATAAAAGTCTGGTCTGTTGCCGATCGGTTTTTGGGGAACCCGCATTGATATTATCCCAGTTTCTCTCCCGTAATCCCCTCTAGTCGATTTCTGATTATTATTGCCAGAGTTTTATAAACAACATCCAGTAGTGCTATAGGCCTATAATTTTCGCAGTTTGTGGTATCTCGCTTCTTGTACATTGGACAGATTATGGCATCTCTCCCATCTAGTTGGCATATCTTCTCCTTTCCATACTTCTATGATGATCTGATAAAGTACTTCTTCAATTTGATCCCCCCCTCTCTCCCTCTCCCCGGCTATTACTTCCGCTGTTATCTGGTTTTCGCCCGGTGCTTTATTTTTTATCACGTGTTTTATAATATATTTAACCTCTTGTGTTGTCGGTATTCCCATACTCTGTGGTATGATGCCCCCATTGTCATTATCTGGATTGGTATTCTCTTCTTCTTCATCCTTAAAAGTTTCTTGATAATATTCAACCCACCTCTCCAGTCTTTCGATGGTGTTTCCTACTAACTGTCCCTTCTTATCCTTGAAGAACAGCATTTTGTTTTAATATCCTTTCTTCTCTCCTCTTGTTTCTCTATAGAACTGCCTTGCTTGTTTTTTCATGTAATGGTTACCTACTAGATTATGAAATTTAATTAATATGGAAGTGAGGAATTTGCTGAAGCAACGTCCTCGGAAAACGTCCTCAACCTGCAGGAGTTGGATTGGATCGTAGTTCTAGAATATACTCGCCAATCCCCACTTTGATCATTCGCACCTTGTCAAAGCGAAATTCTTACATGAAACGGTTTTGCCGGGCGCTCTAAATCAAGATAACATTTAAATATCACAGGAAATTCCTAATAAACGAAACTTTGATCTATATCCACGTCTTAACTATTGCTGATAACTTATGGAAATGGAGCCCATTCGAAGAACTCGGGTGTGAAGAATCGATTGGAGTGAAAACAAACACACTATTTCTAAAGGCTTTCATTTTAGAGCGGAAAAGGTGAAAAATTTGCTATCGAAAATTTTTCAACTTTAAAGCCCATTTTCTCCAGAACGGTGCGTCGTAGAATGGTGCGATCTCTTGTGCCTGAATCAGCTCGACGAGATGCATCGATACACCTACATTCATTCGAATCGGACGGTTAGGATTACTGCAAGAGAGCTGCATGGCAGGGGGGGTGTAATTCTTCGCGTTTGCATTTGCATTATCTAAGCGATGGACTTATCGTCTAAATCCTCGAACTACTTACCGGACCATCAACACCTAAACGGGATACTCCTTAAATTTTATGAACAATGCATTTATCTCCTAAATTATGAAATTTAATCAATATGGAAGTGAGGAATTTGCTGAAGCAATGGCGCGGGAAACATCCTTAACCTGCAGGAGTTGGATTGGATCGTAGCTGTAGAATATACTCGCCAACCCCCACTTTGATCATTCGCACTTTGTCAAAGCGAAATTTCGTAGATGTAGCGCTTTTACCGGGCGTTCTAAATCAAGATAACATCCAAATATCACAGGAAATTCCTAATAAATGAAACTTCGATCTATATTCACGTCTTAACTATTGCTAATAACGTAGGGAAATATAGTCCATTCGAAGGACTCAGGTGTGAAGAATCGACTGGAGTAAGAACGAACACACTGTTTTTAAAGGTTTTGATTTTAGAGCGGAAAAGCTGAAAAATTTGCAATCGAAAATTTTTCAACTTTAAAGCCCATTTTCTCCAGAACAGTGCGTCGTAGAATGGTGCGATCTCTTGTGCCTGAATCAGCTCGACGAGGTGCATCGATACACCTACATTCATTCGAATCAGACGGTTAGAATTATTGCAAGAGGGCTGCATCGCAAGGGGTGTAGTTTGCATCTGCATTATCTAAACGATGGACTTATTATTGTCAAAGCGAAATCTCGTTGTTACCAGACGCTCTAAATCAAGATAACATCCAAATATCACAGGAAATTCCTAATGACCAAAACTTCGAACTATTTCTACGTCTTAACTATTGCTGATAGCTGATGGAAGTATACCCTATTCGAAGCACTCGGGTGTAAAGCATCGACTGGAGTAAAAACGAACACGCTATCTTTTACGGTTTTTATGTTAAAGCGGAAAAGCTGAAAAATTTGCTACTGTCGAAAATTTTTCAACTTTAAAGCATGATATCTCCAGAACGATGCGTCGTAAGAGGATGCGGTTTTTGGCGTTTGAATTTCCTAGCAATTTTTTGAACGTGATGCCAAAAGTCCCGGAGTGAAACACGACATAATATATATATATTTGTGCAGATCGCAGCTCTCCAGCAATTACCCAATTTTGTAATTAGATAATAGGTAATTCTCGTCTGAAAAACAACTACTCCTCGTAGATAAGCACCACCTGGATGCAATATTAGATATATATATATAATATACAATAACTATCTATCTTCCTGTATGGGAAATAGTTGTTTTTCAGACCAGAATTGCTTATTATTTAATTACCAAATTAGATAATTACGGGAGATCTGCGAAATCCAACAGCTTTAAATCTGATGGTAGGGCAATTCAAAGCATTTACTATCACGGAACCGTAAAAGTGAGCGTCGTAAAATTGCTTAGATCCAACTTAGAACCAACCCCTGGGTTCATCATTTTGAACTGTTTGTCGACGTCTCTGCCGGAGTAACAGCTGGGGTGTCACATCTACCTAATTTTGATCAATGGTACTGTGACCAATTTATTTTGCAAAAACATTGATTGATCTTATGTTGGATTGTATTTGTATTGTATTGTAATGAGGTGGGGTTTGGCCCAAAATGGCCCTTTGCACTGCGACCATGTTGATCTATTGTGCTTCCTCTTGTTTGTTTTATTTATTTATTTAATACGCTGAGGAACAGGATCAGCTCCTTCAATGGGAGTGTAAATAGGTCCTCCTCATTCAGCGTATATGCATGTAGTAGTCTATATCTCCTGTGGCCTAGTGCCCCACAGTTAGTGATCAAGTGTTCCATTGACTCCTCTTCTTCACCGCAGAATCTGCAAGTGTCCGTGTTGGATAAGCTCATTTTGTGAAGGTGCTTGTTACAGGTATAGTGGCCTGTGAGTGCCCCTGTCAGTGTTTTCAAGCTTCCCCTGTCCAGTTTTAGGGCGAGGTCCGCCCTCCTAGCGTCGCAGCTCAGAAATTTTTGGAATGTTCCAGCCCGCTGGTCTCATTCCAGTGTTTCATTGTAATGGACGCTGTCTATTTCTTTATCTCACCTTTAAGGAGACCTTTGTTAAACCCGAAAGGTGGGGTAGGTCCAGTAAAGTTTCTCTCAGCCCCTTTTTTGCGCAGATGTCTGCCATCACATTTCCCCCGTGCCCCTCATGTCCTGGCACCCAGACTAGGGTGATCTGGTTCTGAGTGACCAGGCCATTAAGCATGTTGCGGCATTCCAATAATAATTTGGACGTAATTGTACAACTGCTCAGGGCCTTAAGGACTGATTAACTGTTTGTCGACGTCTCTGCCGGAGTAACAGCTGGGGTGTCACATCTACCCAATTTTGATCAATGGTAGTGTGACCAATTTATTTTGCAAAAACATTGATTGATCTTATGTTGGATACGATGTACGTGTTTTAGGCAAGATTGGTCATTTGCTTGTAACTTGAGAACAGCTCGTCTTCCGAATACTTCATATTTAAGGAAACTAAAAAGTTGCAAAAGCATCGACTTATCCAAAGTGAGATTTCGTTCTAAACCACAAAGTTTCGAAACCCTTAATTAAGATTGATTTCTTGAAATCGCATCTCATTGATTTTTTGATTCGCTTTAATCAATTAAATAAAAAGTTGTTTCATTTGATTTGTAATTTTTTCGAAGGATTCGTAGACCTTTCCGAAGTCATCCCGAGCTACAACCCTGCCCTATTATTTGCGTCTTAGCAAAACTCATTCAGAAAATTTTCGTTCGTTCGTATCTCGGAAACTTGCAAGAATATCCGCTCACACGTTAAGTTTCTTCGTTTATTGTGTGTGTGTCTTTTGGGAAAGAGATGTGGATTGTCATTTGATCAATAGCGACAATTATGTTTATTGATATTTGCTATTGACATTTATGAAAACCCTGCATTCGTCGCTAAAACAAATATTTTCCACCAGTTCCGGGATAGTTCGTATTTTCTCAGTCGTCTCTTTCAAACTTGTATTCGCCTTTCGTGATCATCCACGATTTGCATCTTGTACGGGAAAATTTTATGAAGTGTAAGTAAGATCTGAAATAGTTTTCAGAATTTTACGATTCTTAAAGCAAAAAGCAATCGAAAGTTTAATTAATTAATTAAAATACACAGCTGGTAGGATGTACCTGCGTAGACAACAGCATATAAATCGAGGGCGAACGTTTGGTCTAGTCTGATATCACCATAGAACGTTAGATGAGTAATTAAAATTTTAATTAAAAACGAAATCGAAAATTTCTAAATTTTTTCCTAAACAATTAGGTAGATGGAACCTTATTACTTCTCTCGCTACTACAGCACCGGACATGCCTATATTCCGTTAAAACTTTTTGTGTAAAAAAGTGGTCCATTAGATCCACCATTACCATTATTTCCTGGTTGTAGGTTAAAGTGAACACAATTCCTTTTCGTATTACCATTTCTTACCGAAGAAAACTGAGGAAAAAATATTAATATTACAAAATTTATATTTATTAAAGCGTCTGCTTGGTTAGCAATGATCAGTTTCTTCATTTCTATGCTTTAAAATACGAATTAATCGGATGTCCAATCGTAAATTCGCCAGCCATTAAGGAATCATGTCGTTTTTGTGCAATGCATCATATTATCTGCGTAGATCATTACACAATTAGCGTTTAATAGAAAGGAAATAAAAAATAAAGTAGGTTCCAACACATGTCGCTGTGGAATACCTTTAATTATAGTTCCAATTATTATTCCAACCAATTACACAAAGTTTGTCATATGTGGAGACGAAACTATTTATTCGAGATTTGACTAAAATATGTACATAATTCGATAATTCTTAATCTTCGTAAAGTTCTCAGATGTTCTCAAAAATAAATCTTAGCCCTCAACTAGCTCTCTACTAGCATAGAGTTTGTCCTTCTAGCACTCTACTAGTCCCCTACAACAACGTGGAAGAGAAAATAACGGTATCGTAAATAACAAAAAGAAAGACTCGCCTCCAATTGAGGGAAAACCAAACTTACAACGTGACCGATAGTTCGAACAGTAAAATTGGGGAAGCGTAACTGCTAAATGCACACAACGATAATATTAAACTTCCCAGAGTTGAATTCGCGTGGAGATCCTCGACAAACGAGATTTTAAAGCGAAAATGGAATAACCTATTCAAAAGAAACGACCTGTTCAACCGAACGCTACAAGCAGAACGCCTAGACCTGCATCCAAAAGGCATCAAAAATCTACGAAAGCGGCACACAAAGTTTGTCATATGTGGAGACGAAACTATTTGTTCGAGATTTGACTAAAATATGTACATTCGATAATTCTTAATCTTCGTAAAGTTCTCAGATGTTCTCAAAAATAAATCTTAGCCCTCAACTAGCTCTCTACTAGCATATAGTTGGTCCTTCTAGCACTCTATTAGTCGCCTACAACAACGTGGAAGAGAAAATAACGGTATCGTAATTAACAAAAGGAAAGACTCGCCTCCAATTGAGGGAAAACCAAACTTACAACGTGACCGATAGTTCGAACAGTAAAATTGGGGAAGCGTAACTGCTAAATGCACACAACGATAATATTAAACTTCCCAGAGTTGAATTCGCGTGGAGATCCTCGACAAACGAGATTTTAAAGCGAAAATGGAATAACCTATTCAAAGGAAACGACCTGTTCAACCGAACGCTACAAGCAGAACGCCTAGACCTGCATCCAAAAGGCATCAAAAATCTACGAAAGCGGGGCGCCTTCTACACGTCAGAAGTGAAGCGAGAGGCCAAAAGTAACGATACCGGAGCGCTATGGCAAATTGACCGTAACAAGATGTCACTCGCAAAATAATTATAAAGCTTCTGCAAAAAGAATATTTTCTGTCTGAGTACAACGATTTAAGAAAAACTGGTACTGTTGGAAAAAGGAGCAAGTTACTCCTTTTGATTCCATTCTTGGATGATGCCTCTCTAGTTGGAGTTGGGGGTCGACTCAAACACTCGATTTTACCATATGCACAGAAACATCCCATCATCTTACCAGCGAAGCACCCGTTCACCATTTTAATAATAGAACATTGTCACAAACAACTTCATAGTGGTATACAAGTTACCATTGCAGCAATACGGGAACAGTATTGGTCTCTGTCACGATTTTCCGTTAGATTGACAATAAGAAAATGTGTATCATGTTTCAAGGCTAAACTCACTAATGGTAGTCGTACCCCAAAACCGCGTTAAACAAGCTCGTCCCTTTACAAATTCCGGATTAGATTTTTGTGGACCCTTTCAAATACGTGAGAGAAAACGACGTGGAAAAAGGACATACAAGATATACGTCGCAATATTTGTTTGTTTCGCCACAAAGGCTGTTCACGTCGAAATCATGAATGATTTAACAATCCCTGCTTGCTTATATGCCATCAAGAGATAAATCGACAGAAGAGGAAAGGTGTCAAAGTTATACTCCAACATACACACAAATGTGCAAAAAGACTGTTTCTGGTAAATGAATTAGAATAACAACAAAGCAAATGAACGGTGAAACAACTGTCAAAACCTCCAAACGAAATCGCTTTTGGCCTTGGCCAGCTCGTCGCCGCATAAGTGTACACCAGTGTACACGTTAGTTTTTAGACATACGACCAATAGAAACATTTTATTCAAATATTGCATGCTTTTGTAGGGAGTGGCTTAAGTATTTCTGTCGAATGAACAGAGTATACCAAAACATGTGTCCCCCACACCCTATTATTATCAATTATAGCATACGCAAAAGCCACTAGTAATAAGTAATAATAATAATAATAATAATAATAATACTTATATAGTTGGATGCTGACAGTTAGCGACCGCTTTGCGATTACCGCTGATAGCATAGAAACCGATTGAACATCGCTTTTTCTATATAACGCGAGTTTGACATCACATTTGACATATCGAGGTTAGGTTTGTGGTATTAACCTCCAAAATGTAAATAAATTACATTAAAAGAAATTAAGCTTATTTAATTCATAATTTTAACTCCTTGCAAATTAGGACACGAATAATTATGGTAAGATTTACAATAATTATGCATTTCATTCAAAGAAAAATATAAGTACCTGTAATAACCTTTTGAAGCTGATGAAAGTATCAAGCAACTTTCTACCAATTGTGTTTTAAAACTATATTTCATGCCTTGTATAATTGAATTCTTCATTCCATAATCCCGGGGGTAATTGGTCTGTGGTGGACGATAAGATCACCTCTCCAATGAAGGATTAAATCTAAATTAAAATGATTTCTTCAAAGTCTCCGACAGTAAAGGTATGATTAAGCAAACACAATAGTACCTGAAGTGACGTTTCGCTATTTATTGTACGGCATCATCAGACTGGAAGTAAATAATCAAAGAATCGTCCCAGTAGCACCTCTAACAGTTCACACCTGATGTACTTAAAGTACAACTAACAACGGTCCATGTAACTTAATTACTGTGAGTTTAAAATGTTAAGGCGGGGGTTTAATATGTTTAACTATTATAGGAAGATTATCTCTCCTCTCTATTATAGATCGCAGTGCACTGAAATACATGCACATATGTGGGATGAAGGTGAATATTCAAAGATGTAACAACATTTCTAAGAAGGGACACAAAAAGGAGATATATATATGAAAGTATATGTACAGAGGAAACTATTTTTTTGTTAGGTCTAACACCCCAACATGGGCATTAGATAAGCCAGATATCCTGTCTAAAACTGCATGTATGTACTCTAAAATGTAGCTTTAAGTACATCAGGTGTGAACTGTTAGAACTACTACTGTGACAATTCTTTGCTTGTTTAATTCCAGTCTGATGATGCTGTGCAATAAATAGCGAAACATCACTTCATGCACTATTGCGTTTGATTAATCACATCTTTACTATCCGAGACCACCAAGAAATAATTTCAATTAATTCCACATCAGACAAGAAACGGATATAATATCTTAGTTAAATCTAAAGTTAACAACTTCTTTCAACTGCTTGCAATGCTTGACTGACACTTTCTGAATAACTGTATTTTCCCCCTTATAGAATATCGATACAGCAATTCAAAACTTACTAAGTTTCGAGTCCTTCGAGTTCAGACAAATCTACCGTTACATTAGACTCTACATAGAGTCTTTGAGATACATATCCAATGACGACCATAATTTCGTGTTAAGAAACATATTGAGCTTTATAGAGGTGGACAAAGTTACCATTAGGTTGCCGGAAAGGGATGGGGAACAGCACATTGTCGAATGTCTCCCGCTTCGTCGTCTTGTTCTTTATCGCATACTACAAGCTCAACACTATGTCACTGCCAGCGAAGACATTGTCATGACTCTCCATAATGTTCTCGTGGAAAGATTGCACTCTGATGATGAAATGTCCGAAATACTTTTGATATTGAACAAACTCTACCAGCATCAATGTTTCTGCAATGAAAGGAATCGTCTGCTTCAAATCCTACAGAAGGCCAGCGTCGATCAGGATAGACGCGATGAAAGAGTCATCAAGACATTGATGGACACGATTCTTAGTAAGCAGTTCCCGTATAAAGATAAAGTTGTATTATTGCACAATCTGTTCCGATTGGCCGATTTTGGAATAGTCGAATATTTTACTGCATCTCACTTATTTAGGTTTATGAAAGAAGCTTGGAACAATACGTATCTGGAGATGGCTTTGAAACATGTTATGGTCGGCTTCGCTGATAGTAATCTGGCTTTTGCTGCTTCAACTTTGTTTAAGATCTTAATTGATTTATCTGATGATGCGACGACTATTCTTATGGATCATGTTAGAAGTGCGTTCACATCTTCACCGATATTTAGGTAAAAGTTTATTTTTGACCGTTACAGTGCATTTAATGAATATATTTACATTGCAGCTCTCGAACTTTAAGCACGAGTTTTGAAAAGTACATCGTTCCCACTTGCACGAGCAGATTTGGGGAATCCGTCTTCAACCACTCAGGAGGCATGCATATATATTACCGCTTAATCATATGCAAGCATATTTATACTGCGAAGCGTTGTTTTCAAAACCGCCAGTTACTACTGCCACTAATTGAGAAGTCTGCACAATCATTCGATCCAAATATCGCGGCATTGGGATTTGAATTATTATGTTTTTTCCTAACAAGCGTATGAAAGTGTCAGCCAGTGATTTGGATCTGTTTAGAAAGTTACTAATGGCCATACCTGAAATGACGCCGGTAATAAAGAGGTCAATAAAATATTTTATAAGCCAGATCACTGTTATGTACTATGGAAATAGAGCAAGGGACTGCTTGCGCGTTTGCCTGGATTTCTACGAGTGGTTGGAAGAGTTCGTGCTAATAAACATAGCTGCTGAAACGTCCCTTGCAAGTATCATATCTGAGGTTTACTGTTTTGCAGTTGAAGTATTAATAAAATCATCCGAGTATCTAGTAACCTCGTTCAATTATAATGAGTTTTATCAACGTAATCCCCTGTATACAGCTTTCAAGGAAAGGCACGATATTAGATACTACAATATAAAACAGACTTTATACAAGAACTACATAGAAACGACATCAGTATCACTTGTAGCGGAGACCATCTTGCATAAGGTTTATTACGAATCATTTAAGGAAGACATTTTTCAGTTTTCAAATGTATTTTTCGATTTGCTACTGGTAAATCAGTCTTGGTCCACCAAGAAATTAGAAAGTATGTCGAAAATACTGATCAAGGCGTTGGATCATCTTGGAAAATACGATACTATCAGTACGATTAGGAACATGTTGATTCAGATGTGTCACGAAAGCATATTAAAGCTTGCCTGTCCTCTAACTTCCGTCGAAGGAGAAGCAGCATTTGATATCAGCGCCCACATCGGAATACAGAGCACAATAATGGAACTCGATCGAATACCTAAAAGCTATCAGTTTGAGTATGAAAAAGCTGCTATTCAAATAATGGACATCGTCTCAGTCTATAATTTTCACTCGAAGGAATATCACCAGCAGAGATGTGTCAAAAAGGGTATCGAACGTTCAGTTATTGTAAGTACCTTTTCTGTAGAGTTGCTCAGACAAATGGTCGTATTCATTATAAACCTTGCATGTTTTGGGCAAGAAATGATTTATCTCAACTTGTAGGCTTTACTTAATCACATGTTCACCGCCGCGAAGTATGCTAAATACCCTGAGGCTTCGCTGGTGGAGTTATTTAATACCACAAGTAATATGATCAACAGTGTCCCATTGAAAAAGGTGATCATCGTTGCTGCACAGAACTTCCAGGAGCTAGTAAAAGCCTCTCCGCAGTTCGAGTCCAATTTCATTTACTTTTATACGAGTCACAAGGAGAGATATTTACAGTCTACAACCAACTTTACGTTGAGGAAGTCAGGTGGCATTCGGAATTTCCTTCATATTTTTTTAAGTTCATCAAGAAACAGGTGAGTTTAAAAATTTAGAATTTAGAATATTAATACCTGAATTATTTACTTAAATCTTTTCAGAATTTCTTGGACGACGAAGTAAACAGCCTCATTACTGATAGCCCGAATGAACAAATCCTACATGTAAATCTAAAAATTAACTTGCTAGAATGTATAATCGCCGATAAAGAGATGAAGAAAAGAAGTCATAAATTCATCATTCCGATATTCGAGCGGGCGTTATACTTGTTATCCAACCCACATTTCTTAATTAAGTGAGTATTTTTCTACGAGGGTAGATTGACAAGTTTCCGGAATCGCTGCTAGGGGATTGCTATTTTCCCAAGTACTTTATGTCGTTGTGTTGGCAACTCTTTCATATTAATTGACTGCAAATGTTAAATCGATTTGTCAGACGGTGTAGTATTGACCATATATTTATTATACCTATATTGCTAATTCCCTATCCTGACAATGAGCGAAAACGTGACCAACAATACGAGAGGTATACATCGCTCTATCCTTTTCTTACGAGTGAATTGTTTTTACTGGACATGCGCCACCGAAAGAAGTTGGCGGTTTAAATTCGAACAAAGTAACCAATTATTAATCTAATATATAATAACAAAGTTTAGTGAATGTATTAATATTTACATCACAAATCTTGAAGTATAATTGAATGTGGGATTGATTGTACATATTTGTTACTAAATTTTTATTGTAATTACCGAAAATGGGTCATAATAATAAATGTATGATAGACAATGATAAATTTCCGATATGGATAATAACATTAATGCTACTTTGAAATAGATTATAATCGGTTAATACATCTGAAACCTCTTTAATTGAGTAGAAGTGGAATGTAAATTCTTTGTGATTTTTTAATATTAAATAAATATTCTGGTATCGATTTTGAAAGGTAATATTTACAAATATTTGTTTGTTGTATTTGACTAACAATATTATACTTACGTAATTATGGACCAGTGGTCTTAGAAGGAAAGGAAAAGAAACATCTCCATTTCGGTTTTACTTGTTTTTTTCTAGCATTCATTTTGTAAATTAAGTAAACACAACCTTTGTCAGGCACACTAATTCATCATTCATTAATTGCGCCGGCAAACGCTAATCACTGTGCTAATTGCTAATAACTTTGATACTTTAATCACGCGTGATCTAACTCACATTTGACTTAACTATGCAGGACAGAACGCACAAATCAGCACAAATACAAATACTGCCAATCTTCATAATACCTGTCATTGTTGGACCAATAAGTTTACACATGTGACGCATTCGCATTTCTAATTGCTAATAATTTTGATACTTTACTCACGCCTGAGATAACTCACATTTGACTTAACAATACAGGACAGAACGCACAAATCAGCACAAACACAAATACTACCAATTTTCATAATGGCTGTCCTTATTGGGCCAATAAGTTTACACATGTGGGGCATGCGCATTTTAGTGAAATCACCCATTAGAGTGAGATGGTTAGATATTCCGCTCTCATATTGTTGCTCACCATTTTCTCCTTCAGTGAGCAATATGGGTATAATAAATATATAGTTTTGACAAGGATTTAAGTCGAGCACTATTTTGTATTTTCAATTATGGATAAACACGAAGTTCGAGTAGTCATCAAATTTGTCTGTTAGGAAGGGAAAACCGAAACGAAAATCAAATCAAGGTTAGATGCCTGTCTCCAAGGTTTGTTGTAGGTGTTTAATTAACACACAGTACTGTTTAATGACTACTACATGTATTAAACTAATCCAACAGCCAGAATCATGGAATACTAAAGGTTGAGGTACATGCCCAGTAACATAAGTGACACCCCCTCACACATTGTTGCCAATCGGCACCTTTGACTCACTACCAACTGCTAATAGTCAAATTCCTTACACTTCCCTTTTTCTAATAAAAAGAAAAAACATTGTTATAAAGTGAGTCTTTGTGGAGCATTTGTCACACGACCCGAACGAGTTGTTACTCCTTTCTTAACTTCGTGGATTAACTTTATCACTTACTGGCATGTCAGTTGCCTGCTGCAATGGTTTTTGCTGGATTTCTTTTGGTTGTTCTACCTTCCTATCCTTCATGAACCACGAGTTTCTTCTAAGTTGTTCTCCGTCTTCTTCTATCATGTATGATCGGTTTCCTTCCACTCCCTTCCACTCTTCCTGCACTCCAATGTTTATTACCTTGTCTGTATAAAATGTTAAAGACTGGTAATTCGTGTTTTCCTCTGTTAGCGAATTTCTTTGATTCTTCCCTATTAATTTTTAGTTTTTCAGACACATCAGAGATAACTTCAGGTTTGGGAGACTCCTCCAGAATGGGTATTGTACATTTGGTATGTTTAACGTTAATCCCGCCTCTGCTATTTTTTTCATCACTTCCTGTGTGATTTTTCTTAATGCTATTCTATCACCCGCATGAACGAGAATTTCATCCATTGCACATTCCACTCCCTTTATATTTCTTCGTAAGTGGCACATTATTGAAGTGAATACTTCTTAAGGGACACCGGACCAGCTTGAACGTAATCGTAACCCTAACCGTAAGCGTAAGCGTAAGAGCGTTAAATTTAATTATGCCGCTAACCCACCTAAAGACCGTATCACACTAACGGTTGCCGGTTGCCGGTTGCCGTTGAACAACGGACCAATGGGAGCTCAGCAGGCGCCGGTTGACGGTCCGGTTGCCAGTTTAGCCGTGCGTCTATTTCCAACCGGCAGGGCCACCACCGTAGCTAATAGCGAGCTACGTAGAGAGATCACGTGATCATGTGTATGTAAATAATATTGCAGGTGCTCTTTCTGACGTTTTGAACACGTTTTAAATCTTTTAACCTTCCTATACTCACGCATACGGTCTATGAGACCGACTTATATAGTATAGTATACGTCTTTCATTTTGACGTGAGTATAGGAAGGTTAAACTTGCTCCACGGCAACCGGCAACCGTTAATGTGATACGGTCTTAACGGTTTTAGTGGGAAATGCCGTCGTTTTAAGTTCTTGTTGATCCCAGAAGGATCCAGGCAAATTCTTATTTTTCCTATTACTCTCACTGTAACTATTGGTGACACTCCTGGAGAAGCCTCTGTTACCTGCTTGATTATTTTGTTCTTTTCCATGTCCACTAGTTCTATTTTACTTGATCTCGTACGGCATAATCCTTTGCTGATGCAATTAACAACTGTGGATTATCTACTAACTCTATATCAACTGGAAATTCTTTAAACAACCAATTCCTTCAAATAAATCTTCACTGTTTCTTGAAATTGTGTTAATTCTTTCTATATAACCTAGTTTTACACAAATCTCATCACCCAGAATGGGTCTAAAGCAACTAGGCTCTACAACTAAAGATTTTGTTGTGATTTGCTCAACATCGCATGAGTTTCCCTACAACTTCTTGATGGTGCATTGTGTAGGATTCTAACTTCACAATCTTTGATTTTGCAATCCGCAGACCTGCTTCATTGGCTATTTGCTTTGTGGTGACGTTACACTCGACTCCTATGTCCAGTTTAAACTTGACTTTCTTGGTTTCCCACAACGTACTCACTTCTATCCATCTGATTCCTTTATGCCCTTTATGTTTATCATCGTTACCAGAAAAGTCTTCTCATAATCCTCATCATCATTTCCGGCCATGTTCACTACATTTACCTTCTTCTTATTCTTTGACCTAGAGGCTACCGCTATGAAACCACATTTTTTGAAAGGCATGCTTTTTGACCATTGATTCTCCGGGATTTAAGTAATTCTACTTGATTACTTGATTACTTTCCTTTTGTTTCGTTTTTATACTGTCTATTTGGATTCCATTTTTCTTCGTGCTTAATTGTGTTCTGGCTTGCTCATGAGCCCTGAATATATTTATAGCTCTTTCTAATGTTAACTCTGCTTCGTCCAGTAGTCTATCTCTGAGTTTGTCACTAAGAAACTATCAAATAGATCACTTAACTCACAATTCTTGCACAAATTTCTTGTGACTGTCAAGAATTGCTAGAATGGTTCGTTTTTTTTTTTTTTTTGCAGTAACTTGTTAAATATGTACCTCTCGTATGATACATTTTGGGTACAAAATATGCCTCAAGCTTCACCTTTAGTGTTTGTAAGTCCTCTAATTCTTCCTCAGTTGACGAAAAAGTATTAAATATTAATTATTAATATTGACATAAACGTTGCTACCTGTATTTTCCCATTTTTCATTTTTAACCCCGTCGCCGTGGCGTACCATTCGAATTTCCGCCCGTATTTTACTTTGCCTTTTTTATTATGTAATTGGGTTTCGGTATCATGTAAGCAAGGTCTGTTGTAGGTGGTTAATTAACAGACAGTACTGCTAAATTACTACTACATATATTAAACAAATACAACAAACGGAATCATGGAATACTAAAAGTAAAATAGGTGACACAATCGTCGTCCTTGACTCACTACCAACGACTTATAATCAATGTCCTTACAATGTCGTTCTCGTGGATTCATCACCTTCTTTCGCCACAAAGAGTATTTTGGGTTTCGGAATTAAAGCGTAGTCAGATGGGTGCCGCGTTTGCTCAATTGGCAACAAAAACACATTCGAACTCGCACCTTAGCCGATTTTTTGAAATGTTTACGAGGAATCCAACGGATTTCAAGGGACGATTCGTGACCCGGATTCATCACTACATACCAGAAACAAAAATGTCGAAACAGTGGATTGCACGCGAAGAAGGCAAAGACGACTACAGGAGTTTGTGGCAAAACAAGTTGTCTACTTCTGTAGAATCAAATAGCTGCAAAAATGCGCAAATAGTACATTATGGCCGAATTTCGTAATTGAACTCTCATATGTACGAACATCTAACACCTGGGCTTGTATAGAGCTTCTATAGAAATGAAAACTATTTCACACAGTCGCACTGATGAGCAGTATGACCGCGAAACGCGCGTCTGCGAATAGTGAAAGTAGTTTTCTAATTAAGCACAATTTTCCCACGGCGGGCTAGCCGAGTGCACGATTGTAGCTACTACAGGAGTTTGTGGCAAAACAAGTTGTCTACTTCTGTAGAATCAAATAGCTGCAAAGATGCGCAAATAGTACATTATGGCCGAATTTCGTAATTGAACTCTCATATGTACGAACATCTAACAAGGCAAAGACCATTCACTCGGCTGGGAAGGTGATGGCATCGGTTTTTTTGGGACACCAAAGGAATTTTTGCTAATTGGACATCTTGAAAAGAGCAAAACTGTTACCGGCCAATATTATACAACACTTTTGGCCAAATTGAAAGCAGCAAATCAGGAGAAATGCCCGGGAATGGTTAACACACAACTTCCACTTGTTGCCGAAACTCAAAACATTTCTGGATGGAAAGCGATTTTGGTCGAATGAGGAATTGATTGAGACTGTAAACCTCGAAGAAAAGCACTCCAGAAGGGAATCGAGAAGCTAGAGAAACGTTGGACCAAGTATGTTGAGCTTCGAGGATATTATATTGAAAAATAAAATATAAGCTGAATCCGTATTATTTTGTTTTCAGTCATTCCGGAAACTATTCATTCTACCCTCGTATAACGTCAAATTTAACGAAATAATGTTGATGTTCTTTTTTTTTTTTGTAGAAATTCTTGCGTTCAACTCATATCAGTGATCTGCACTAGGCTTTTAGGACCTCTCTCCGAGTCGGGTGTTCGTGAATTATCGGTAATGGACGTGTTTTCGTTGCATCCCGACTTGTGCGATTTCGTTTCGCATAAACTATTCACCGAAGAAACTATCCCCGATGTTAAGATCATCCTATTGGGATTCCTCGCAGAATCCAACCCGCATGGACATTTGCACTCGCTTCCGTGCGATTTCGATATTAGAAGACTAAAAGAATTTTTCTCCGACGAATATCTATGCGGGCACGCTCTGAAAGCCTTCCTCGCTTGTTCCCAAAGGAATAAGGTTTATGACATCTTAAGCTTAGAATTTCGGGACATTGACTGGGATGGAACTGATATTCTCAGACTGACCAACGAGATAGAATTGCTACAAGAATTGAGTGAACAATACATCAAGATTTTTCCCAATAGTAGCAAAATCGAAGTGATATTGTTCAAGTTAAATAAGGTATTGACGGTTTGGCATTCCAAACGTGTGACTAAAGTGGAATTTCCTATACTGCCATTAGATTTTATTCCGAAGGAAACCCTCAAGGAAAACGAAGAAACTCAATCGCTTTCCGAGGAATCCCTAGCCAAGGTAAACGATAATCATATTTTAGTTAATTTGGAGTATATCAGTAGGTTTGTTGATAGAATCGATAGCGATTTGCTTGTAATTTTCATTAAGGCCTTGATTAAATTTCTGATGCGAAATGAGAATTTATCGAGGCAGTTCGTTTTTTCCGCTAGGAAAATCATTAATTCTTTAACTGGTCCCCTTGTATGTATAGATTTTGTGGGATCGTGGGATAAAAATGACATTTATATCCAGGAAATATTTATGAAGTTCATTTCTAATAAAAGAGAATTGGACGCGTATGATGTCCAGAATATAAATTGCATCTTAGAAAACGTAATAGAAATTTTATCCAAACACAGCGAGGCAAGTAAAGTACATATAGTCCTCGACATGTTACAAAGAGCATCAAAATTTTTATTCATCATCGACATCAATTTATCGAACTATCTTTTCATACTCTGGACGATCACATGTATCATAGGAAACGACCAAAAATTATCCTCCGTTTACTGTTACCTCACCACCTTTGCTACATCCCCAAAATCCGGCCTATTCTTGCTTTTAAATCATTTACATTTATACATCCCCGATAAGATGTTACAAAAAAAATTACTAACGAAATTTTGCAACTTCCTAAACGAACAAATCGATATCAGTTCCACCATAGTTTACGCCGATCCGACCAGTTTGATAGAGAAAATCCATTTCCAATCGAAATTACATCAAAACGTACTGTACTTATTAAAATAATCTCAAACAAGTTGTGTAGGCATTTGTAATTTTCTACTTGTCACGCATTTTAGATAATAAACGATTTTTCATACCACTTCGTTTTATTAATTTTTTTTTCTATTTATTTCCAGACTCACCTCGACTAAAACGAAATTTTAAGCCCGAAGTAATCCGTCCGCATCCCTAAAAATGTAACTTTATATGTGATAAAGGAAGACTTAAATGATTTAGGCTTTTAAGGAGCACCCTTACGTTCGTTAAGACTGATTAGGTTAGATTAGAACAGCACATGCGCTGGATGATTCGGAATAGTCGCCGGTCGCTCAGCGAAGCGTTCGTTATGGAATGAAAGGTGTTCAGTCCGAATCATAATTACTCATTACAACAAAAGATGGCTTTGATTGTAACAACTGTAAGAAAAGAAATAACTTCAAATTTAAAAGACCAAAATGTGGTAGGGGGCCTTGCGCGATGGTTTGTATCATCCCCACCACAATAGCTTCAAAACGTCCGCATTCCTAAAAAAGTGACACTCCATATTTGATAAGAGAAGACTTAAATGACTTAAGCTTGTAAGAGGGGCCCTTATCGTTTGTACAAGACTGACTAGGTTAGATTAGAACAGCGCATGCGCTAGAAGGTTCGCAATAGTCGCCGGTCGCTCAGCAAAGCGTTCGTTATGAAATGAAAGGTGTTCAGTCTGAATCGTAATTATTTATTACATCAAAAAGATGGCTTTGATTGTGACAACTGTAAGAAAAGAAATAACCTCAAATCTAAAAGACGAAAATGTGGTGGGGGGGCATTGCGCGATTATTTGTATCATCCCCACCACAGTAGCTTCCAAACGTCCGAATTCCTAAAAAGTAACACTTCATATATGATAAGAGAAGACTTAAGTGATTTAAGCTTTTAAAGAGGGCCCTTATAGTTCGTACAAGACTGATTAGGTTAGATTAGAACAGCGCATGCGCTGGAAGATTCGGAATAGTCGCCGGTCGCTCAGCGAAGCGTTCGTTATGGAATGAAAGGTGTTCAGTCCGAATCATAATTACTCATTACAACAAAAGATGGCTTTGATTGTAACAACTGTAAGAAAAGAAATAACTTCAAATTTAAAAGACCAAAATGTGGTAGGGGGCCTTGCGCGATGGTTTGTATCATCCCCACCACAATAGCTTCAAAACGTCCGCATTCCTAAAAAGTGACACTCCATATTTGATAGGAGAAGACTTAAATGACTTAAGCTTGTAAGAGGGGCCCTTATCGTTTGTACAAGACTGACTAGGTTAGATTAGAACAGCGCATGCGCTAGAAGATTCGCAATAGTCGCCGGTCGCTCAGCAAAGCGTTCGTTATGAAATGAAAGGTGTTCAGTCTGAATCGTAATTATTTATTACATCAAAAAGATGGCTTTGATTGTGACAACTGTAAGAAAAGAAATAACCTCAAATCTAAAAGACGAAAATATAGTGGGGAGGGAGGGGGCTTACGCGATTATTTGTATCATTCCCACCACAGTAGCTTCCAAACGTCCGAATTCCTAAAAAAGTAACACTTCATATATGATAAGAGAAGACTTAAGTGATTTAAGCTTTTAAAGAAGGCCCTTATAGTTCGTACAAGACTGATTAGGTTAGATTAGAACAGCGCATGCGCTAGAAGATTCGCAATAGTCGCCGGTCGGTCAGCAAAGCGTTCGTTATGGAATGAAAGGTGTTCAGTCCGAATCATAATTACTCATTACAACAAAAGATGGCTTTGATTGTAACAACTGTAAGAAAAGAAATAACTTCAAATTTAAAAGACCAAAATGTGGTAGGGGGCCTTGCGCGATCGTTTGTACCATCCCCACCACAATACCTTCAAAACGTCCGCATTCCTAAAAAATGACACTCCATATCTGATAAGAGAAGACTTAAATGAGTTAAGCTTGTAAGAGGGGACCTTATCGTTCGTACAAGACTGACTAGGTTAGGCGTTCGTTATGAAAAGAAAGGTGTTCAGTCCGAATCGTAATTACTTATTACGACAGAAATATGGCTTTGATGGTGATAACTGTAAGAAGAGGAATAACCTCAAATCTGAATGACGAAAATGTGGAAGGCGGGGAGGGGGAAGGCTTCCGCGGTTATTTTTATCATCCCCTTCCCCTCCCCGACAGCAACTTTGAAACGTAATTTAATCAGCGCACCAGCTTATTCCCTATCCGTGCATTTTCACAATTTTTAAACCAGGTCATAATTGGTAACTATTTCTCTTTAAGAAAAGTACAAATTTATCATAAGACTGTTGTTTTAAAAATGTTGAGTCTGTTTAGGTTAAGTTTTCATTTGTTGTCATTTGTCTAGTTTATTATTGTTTTGTTTGTTTGTTGTTATTATCTCTTACCCAATAAACATTTTTAAATTCGCGTATAGTTTAAGTTGGTAGTTCCGGCAATAGTGAACATATTCGCTTGTGCTTAAAAATTGGCAAGCATGTCTACTATTGCCGCAAATACCAACTTCAACTGTCCGCGAAGTTTAGAAAATGTTTACTGGGTAGAAACTAAAGTTTATTATAGGGAGTTACTTAGGTATTAAGTATCTCTGTTCTTAAACAATTTTCGCTGGTTTGGTGATTATAGCGATCTATTTTGACGAGAGCTATTTAGGCATGGTATAGCAGTCACACTTACGTCATCAGCGCAATAGACCAAATTGCATATTTGTTTGTTCATTTTTCTACGCCGCTGTCATTTCGTTCGCGCAGGTTGACATGACGTAATATGTATGTTGGATGTTCGTACATATGAGAGTTCATTTACGAAATTCGGCCATAATGTACTTAATTGCGCATTTTTGACTTCACAAAGTAGCACTGATGAGCGGTATGACCGCGAAACGCGCGTCTGTGAATGGTGAAAGTAGTTTTCTAACTACGTACGTAATATGTACTTCTGAAAGTGTGACTGCTATAGAAACCGCAAACCGTTCGTCCAAATGGTTATTGACCAGCCTGTTCCTTTCAACTTATATATATTTTTTAAAAGTTGATTTAATGATAGTTTATAGATATGTTACGTATTCACGTGAGCAAATGTATATCCTACTATGGGGAGAGCTAATGGTTTATGGGATGATGCAAGTTCTCACTGTTGCCCAGACGAAGTGTCTAATCGTTTCTGCGACGTTTATAATCAACATCGCGTCACGCAAACGATCAGATGCTTTGTCCTGATGACAGTGCAAGCTTGCATCATCCCATAAACTATCACTCCGTCTTTGGATAAAAAGAAGGGGAGAGAAATGAAATGCCAAACTGCGATAGATGTTTCAAAAACGTTACTTTTTGAATTAAAGGCTGTTTTTTTTTGTTTTTTTTTTTTTTTATTACCGGATTTTGGCGAAAGTTCCCGTTGAAAACCGCGCTTATGAGATGTGTTCTGAACTGAATAATCATTTATTTATGAGTAATTTTGTGTTGCTTGTATCACCAGCGATTATCCTTCCAAACCGACCGAAAAAGTGTTCTTTTTTTTTTAATTGAGACTACATTTTGTTAAAATTTCTTTTGTTTTCTGTTGCTTTGTTAAGACCTGATTTGGAAAGAGTTCCTGTTGATACCAACCTTAATAAAGCATCAAAAATTTATATTTAGACAAGTTATGTTTTGTTTTTAAGCAACTTTGTGTTGCTTTGCTCACATTTTTGGTTGTCCTGATAAGCCAACCACAAATGTGATTTTCCTTTAGGTTGAGATACCGTGTTGCCCGAATCCTTTTCTTTTCTTTTGCTTGGTTAAGACTGGTCGTCCTGAGAACTCATCCAAAAATGTGTTTTCCTTTGATGACTCAATTTTCCCAGAATTCTCCGTTTCTTAATTAAGACCTAGTTTTTCGAGTTGTTTTGTCACTCTAATCTCGATAAATGCTGTTTGTAAGTATCGCTTTGGTCATGAGTGGTTCTCGTTGAAAAACCATTCCTAAATCTGATTTGCCTTTAGGCTCAGAATTCATTTAGATTTTTTTTTTTTTGTTTTCCGCTGTTTGGTTAAGACTTGGTTTGCTCAAAGTTGCTGTTGATACCAGCCCTGATAAAGCATAAAAGTACTTATTTCTCGTTAAGCTATGCACGTTTTGTTACAATTAAGTTGTTTTGTTACACTATTTATAAGCTAGTTTGTGCTGCTTTGATCACGAGTAGTTCTAACAACCCATCTAAAACTGATTTCCTTTAGGTTTAGAATCCATTTTATCAGTAGTGTTTTGTTTCCCGTTGTTTTGCCGGCGTGGTTTGGCAAGAGTTCCTGTTGGTACCAGACTTCAAAGATCTTATGTATCTTCAGGTAAGACGTGTTTGGTTAGTAAGTAACTTTGTGTTTGTTTGGTTACATTTTTTGATATTTTGACAAGCCAACAACAAATGTAATTTCTCTTTTCCGTTCCTTGGTTAAGACTAATTCTGACCGCCCGTCAAAAAATGTGGTTTCCCTTTAGGATGACACTCAATTTTGTCAAAATTCTTTTGTTTTCCGTTACTTGGTTTTGAGACCTGGTTTTTCGAAAGGGTGGACATGTTCTGTTACAATATCATGGTTTTATTGTTCTTGACCTCGATAAACACTGTTTATAAGTAACTTTGTGTTTCTTTGATCACGAATAGACGCCCTGACATTATCCAAAAATTCGATTTCCCTTTAAGTTTAGAGTCTATTTTATCAAAAATCTTTTGTTTCCGTTGGTTTGGCAAGAGTTCTTATTGGTACCAGCCTTGTAAAGCATCAACAATCTTATTTATCTTCAGGTAAGTCGTATTTTATTTATAAGTAACTTTGTATTGCTTCGGTTACATTTTTGATTGTCCTGACAAACCAACTACAAATGTCATTTCCCTTTGGGTTGAGACTCCGTTTTGTCCGAATCCTTTTCCGGTGCTTGGTTAAGACTGTCTGGTCCTGACAATCCATCCAAAGTTTTTTTTCGAGCTACACTTCATTTTGTCATAATTCTTTTGTTTTCCGTCCCTACGTTTGAATACCAACCTTGGTAAAGTATTAAAATAGTCATTTCACATTAGGCTAGACGTGTTTTGTCGTTTTGATCTCGGTAGATATTGTTTGTAAGTAACTTTGTGTTACTTTGGTCACGACTGGTCGTCCTGACAAGCCATCCAAGAATTTAATTTCCCTTTAGGTTGAGACTACATTTTGCTAGAATTTTCTTGTTTTCCGTTGTTTGGTTAAGACCTGGTTTGCTTAGACTTGCTGTTGATACCAGCTCTGATAGAGCATGAAAGTACTTATTTCTCGTTAGGTTAGGTGTGTTTTGTTACAATTTCGTTGTTTTGTTTCTGATCTCGATAAATTCTATTGATAAGCAAGTTTGTGTTGCTTGGTTAAGACTTCTGGTTCTGACAATGTATTCAAAACTGTGATTGTCTTTAGGTTTAATGTCCGTTTTATCAGAAGTCATTTGCTTTCGGTTGCTTTGTTAAAACGTGGTTTAGCAAGAACTCCTGTTGGTACCAGCCTTGTAAAACATCAACAATCTTATTTATCTTCAGGTATGTCGTGTTTTGTTTATTACTAACTTTTTGTTGCCTTGGTCACATTTTTGGTTGTACTGGCAAACCAACCACAAATGTGATTTTTCTTTAGATTGAGACTCAATTTTGTCCGAATCCTTTTCTTTTCCGTTGCTTTGCTAAGTTGGTAGTCCTTACACCCCATCAAAATATGTGTTTTCCTTTCAGGATGACACTTCATTTTGTCAAAATTCTTTTGTTTTCCATTACTTGATTTTGAGACCTGGTTTATCGAGAGGCTAGAATCGCTTTTTTATAATTCCGTGGATTTGTTGTTTCTGATCTTGATAAATACTCTATAAGTAACTTTATGTTGCTTTGGTTACGAATAGTCATCCTGACAAACTATATAAGGATATGATTTTCCTTTAAGTCGAGACTCTATCTTGTCAGAATTTCTCTTGTTCTCCGTTGCTTGGTTAAGACCTGCTTTGCTCAAAGTTGCTGTTGATACCAACCCTGATAAAACATGAAAGTACTTATTTCTCGTTAGGCTAGGCGTATTTTGCTACAATTTCGTGGTTTTGGTGTTTCTGATTGCGATAGTATTTATAAGCAATTTCGTATTGCTTTGATCTCGACTAGTTGTCCTAACAACACATCTAAAACTGTGATTCCCTTTAAGTTTAGAGTCCATTTTATCAGAAAGGTTTTTGTTTCCCGTTGGCTTTTTAAGACGTAGTTTTGCAAAAGTTCTTATTGGTACCGGGCTTGTAAAGCATCAAACATTTTATTTATCTTCAGGTAAGTCGTGTTTTGTTTATAAGTAACTTTGTGTTGTATTGGTTACATTTTTGGTTACACTGGCAAACCAACCACAAATGTGATTTCTCTTTAGGTTAAGACCCCGTTTAGTCTGAATCCTTGTTTTCCGTTGTTTGGTTAAGACTGGGATTACATTTCATTTTGTCAGTATTCCTTTGTTTTTCCCTTACTACGTTTTGAGCCCTGGTTTATCGAAAGTTCCTGTTACTACCAACCCTGATAAGGCATGACAGCACTTATTTCTCATTAGGCTAGACATGTTTTGTTCCAATTTCGTTGTCTTGTGGTTTCTGATCTCGATAAATACTATTCTAAGTAAGTTTGTGTTTCTTTGGTCACGATTGGTCGTCCTGATAACTCATTTAAACCTGTGATTCCCTTTAGGCTTTAAGTCCATTTTATCAGACGTCTTTTGTTTTCGGTTGCTTTGTTAAAACGTGGTTTGGCAAGAGTTCCTGTTGGTACCAGCCTTGTAAAACATCAATAATCTTATTTATCTTCACGTAAGTCGTGTTTTGTTTATTACTAACTTTGTGTTGCCTTGGTCACATTTTTGGTTGTACTGGCAAACCAACCATAAATGTGATTTTTCTTTAGGTTGAGACTCCGTTTTGCCCGGATCCTTTTCTTTTCCGTTGCTTTGCTAAGACTGGTAGGCCTGACAACCCATCAAAATATGTGTTTTCCTCCAGGATGACACACAATTTTGTGAAAATGCTTTTGTTTTCCATTACTTGATTTTTAGCCCTGGTTTATCGAGAGGCTAGACGCGTTTTGTTCGTGATTTTGTCGTTTCTGATCTTGATAAATGCTGTATAAGCAACTTTGTGTTGCTTTGGTTGCATCCTGACAAACCATACAAAAATATGGTTTCCCTATAAGTTAAGACTCCATCTTGTCAGATTTTCTCTTGTTTGCCATTGCTTGGTTAAGACTTGGTTTGCTCAGAGTTGCTGTTGATATCAGCCCTGACAGAGCATGGAAGTTTTTATTTCTCATTAGGCTAGGTGTGTTTTGTTACAATTTCGTTGTTTTGTTTCTGATCTCGATTAAATTGTGTTTGTAAACAAGACTGTGTTGCTTGGTTAAGACTGGTCGTCCTAACAATCCATTCAAAACTGTGATTGGCCTTTATGTTTTAAGCCCATTTTATCAGAAGTCATTTGTTTTCGGTTGCTTTGTTAAAACGTGGTTTGGCAAGAGTTCCTGTTGGTACCAGCCTTGTAAAGCATCAAAAATCTTATTTATCTTCAGCAAAGACGGGTCATGATGACGTAATTAGTAGCTGCAGCGTTTCTTGGTTAAGACCTGTGGTTTGTTGTTTTGTCGTTTTGAACTCGATAAATACTGTTGGTAAGTAAGTTTGCGCTACATCCAAAAATCTTATTTTCCTTTAGTTTGAGACTCCATTTTATCAGAATTTCTGTTGTTTTCCGTTGCTTGATTAAGACCTAGTTTACCGAGTGTTCCTGTCGTGTCCAGTCCCGATAAAGCATCAAGAATGTTAGTTATCTTTATGCGAGTCGTGTTTTGTTACAATTCCGTTTGTTTTGTTTTTCTAATCTGGATAAACTTTTGTTTATAAACAACTTTGTTTTGGTTTTGTCAACACTGGCTGTTCTGAGAAACTACATAAAACTGTAATTTCCTTTTAGATTGAGAGTCCATTTTGTTATTCTATAAAATTTATTTCAATATACATATAGGGTTACATCGACGTGGCGTTTATTTTTAAATTCAACCTTACAAAGTCCACTTATCGATAATCCCATCGCAACCAATCAATGAAATAATCTTGATGATATTTGGAATTATATCAGATATCGTTATACGTGATTCTATCCTATATCTCATTTATTTAAATATTGACACATTCGACGCTTTCTACGTACATTTTAATAAATATTTATTACAAAATTGTACGATATCCGCGCGTTGTAGTTAGAAATTAAAAGACTTTACTTTTAAGTTAAGTAGAAATTACCCCGTACGATTCTCAAGTAACTTTCTATGACCAACTTATAGTTATGGTACATATATATATCTATATATGTATGCACGTGTACTTGGCACGGCTCAAGTAAAAGAAAATTGTACAACTATTTGTTTATTATTAAATTAAATTTATGAGTTTTGCGTCAAATTATTTTACTTTAATATTGTTTAAATTTAACGTTATTAGGGGATAAAATATCCATTTTTAGAATTAGGCGCCTTTGTGATACCATCAGCGGCGTACGACATCCTTGAGAAGATTTCGTCTGGTACTACAATGGGTCACTTTAAATTCTGGCACGCCACTGTAAATTCTGCGGATTTGTTAAACAATATACAGTATGGACCTATAGCTTGGAACAAATTCAATAAAATTTGTAAATCGTGGGAAAACAGAAACGATCGACACGTCAACCTTAATTTTTAAATGCGGAAATGTTGACAAAAAATTATTTTGCGACGTCATTATTGTCGCGGATATGACGTCACGTCCTTCGTCTTTTTAATGGTAACTCAAATTATCGATAGCGCCGTTTGTAGGAGGAGGTTTTTGTGCATACAGAACGATGATTCTCGGAGATAGGTTATACAAGATACGAAAGAATTTTATTATTCAATTTAAAAATCAAAGTTTAAGTCAAAAATTCCAAAGTTAAAGTTAAGTCAAATTTAATATTATTCAAATTAAATGTTCACACTACATTCACATTTACCCGAAGCAAACTGCATACCATTTATGTTCAAATTCGGTTATGACATTATTTAATACTTGGGGAGTTATTAGCCTGATTTCCTCGGTTATTGTAATCACCAAATCTTCAATATTGTTAGATCAGTTTAGATACACTTTCGATTTGAGATAATCTTACTTAAAGAAGAAATCGAGTGGAGTTAGATCGAGAGATCTTGCTGGCCATTCAATTGCTATTCGCCTACCAATCCCTTTATTTGGGAAAATGATACTAAGATAATTACGAGCAGTTAGAGAATAATGTGGCGGTGCACCATCGTGCTGGAACCATAAAGCGCTATACGGCAAGAGGAAATATTTTGCGTTTGGATGGAGAGCAACAATTGCGGGTACTATATTTCGCTGCAGTAATAGAAAATAATTTTCACTATTTAATGCATCTTCAATAGAAATAATGGGCCTATGACTGAGTTACCGATCATTCCTGCCTATACGTTGATTTTTTTGCCGGTATTGGGTGTTTCCTTCCATCATCCAGCGTGGATTTTCCCAGTAACTACAGTGTTGCCCCAGTGTTGTCCGTTAAGGCAAAAGGTAGCTTCGTATGCGTCTTAAGAATCCCAGATTGTTATTACATCGGTCCATCACTATGTTACAAAATTCAACTCTGAAGTGAAGTACTTGAACCACTTGAACCAATTTCATTTTGTATGGATGCTATTTGTTCTTTTAAATATTTCAATACGGTAAAGTGACTAATTGACTGCTGCAAAGAGTTTACGGTTTGATTTGTAAGCGCCTTTTTAAATGTTAGTACAACATCCAATTGTTTTTCTTCTAAAGATAATTACGAACAATTAGAGAGTACTGTGGCGGTGTACCATCCTGCTGGAACCATAAGGCGCTATCCGATAAAAGGTGATGCTCTGCATTTGGATGGAGAGCTAAAATTGCGGGTATTATGTTTCGTTGCAGTAATAGCAAATAATTTTCAACATTTAATGCACCTTCATTAAGAATAACGAACCTATGACTAAATTTACAACTATCCCTATCCGTACGTCGATTTTTTGTCGGAATTGCGTGTGTTCTTCCATCATTCAGTGTGGATTTTCAGGTGCCCAATATCCCAATATCAATAGTTTTACCCGTTTGGGCAGAACTTAACTTCGTCGGAGAAAAATATGCGTCTTGAAAATTCCAGATTTCATCGATCCATCATTATGTTACAAAATTTAACTCTTTTGTAAAAATCAAGTTCTTGAACCAATTTTATTTTGTACGGATGTCATTTTTCCTTTTGTAAAACGTTTGTAAAACATCCAATTGTTTTCCTTCTAAAATTGCCGAACGACCTTTTGTAAAGTTATCTCTCGCGTGATCAAGCCCCTAAATTCGTGTGTTCTATCTTACTATTGAACGCGTAATATAAGCCGATTAGGGTACTTATTATTAGAGTATGATAATCGTGTCGTCCTAGCATAGCCCTAACAGCTGGAGCAGCCAATCATTGATAAATGTGTACGAATTTGAACTGTTTTGCCACCCGGCAGATGTTTACGCATCGCATCAGACATGCGCGTGCCGAGTTTCGTTGGCTGCTCCAGCTGTTACGGATGCTAGGATAACACGTTTATCTCGCCCTACTTATTATTGAACAATTCATAAACTTCTTGTGTTCGGAACTTGTCTCCAAAACCAATCATCATTAAAATTTCTATTCTTTGGGTTTCCCTTAAACGTACCATTTTTAGTTTTATGTCAGTTAATGAAAAGAAAAATAATAACCCCCTCTAAAATACGAAATGATTGGATAGTTAAAATAGCCAATCACCTTGTATGTTTTGCGCGGGAATTATTTGAATTTCCACATTTATGTTTTGAAATTCAGCTGTCCCAAAACGAAGATTATAAAATTCAAATTTCGTCTTATGACGAAGTCGTTATTATTTTCCAGCAGTCCAAGCAGTAAGTTTGCGTTAATATCGCCGTGTTTGTACAATGAATTTTTAAATTAATCCATGAAATTTGAATAAAGGTCAAAGAGGTGCACTTGTATGAATTGTTATTTGAATATTTAATGCATCGAATAACGCGTAAATGTTGGTTTAAACGGGCAAAATGCACGCACACTGCGATGTTATAAATTTTATACTGAGTAACACGAGATACCGATTATACCGCGTCCTGTTTATTCTTCAGGTGTTTATTCTTCAAGTCCATTGAATAGATGCTTTGTGCGGATTTACATCGATACGGGATGCGTTTTGGGCAGATATTTCACCGGGATGAATGTGGTAAGTGTTTTGGTTTAAATTGGAGAATTACGTCTGTGGTTCTCAACTTTATCCATATAAGCGCTTGTGGTTGAGCATTAGTATATTATTACATCGACGTCCAAGAAACGTGAAAAAACCTACAAAGGATTAACCGAAATAATTATTTCGACCACTACGTCATCATTATCAGGAGAAAAGGCATCTAGAATTTGAAGTGAAGTTTCATTATTTTACTGGGGATAGCAACGTAGTTGTCGAAATACGTATTTTGAATTGTTTAAATCGGTGTTAGCGAGGTAAGAATCATTTTCATTCGAATTAATCGACTTGAAAAAGTGTTTGGCTCGAAACGAATTCAAGAAATATTCTTGAATAAATTCGAATGCGTATTTCGACGACCATGTTGCCATTGTCGTTAGAAAGATCGAATAAGTCGTAGGAAAGTTCGATAGTAACTATTCCGTTGTGATTTTATAGTAATAAGAGCGGGTCAAACCCCCTAGTGGCTGAGTGGTGTAAATCACGCTTCACAATGAGAAAGTCCGGCGTTCGAAACCCGGCCGCGGCAGAGCGTAGCAGTTTAAAATCCTAAAATGGATCTGTTACCTCCAATATGCTGTGGGAAGTAAATGCCACTAGGCGGGCCAGGGGCGGTACGGTATACGTATGTATACGGCTCGGTGGCTCCAAACAAGCCCTGTAGTGCTGATATATATATATATATATAAGAGCGGGCCAAAGGGCGTCCCATGAACTTTGGGTGCCTACCATATTAGCCCCAGTTTGAGTTAGTTGATGACGCCACCATTTTGTTTTTATTTTTCATAAATACCATACCCAAGTCCAGTCTTGGATAAATCAATAAATTTTAGGATAATCGGAGTTAATCATTTCTTTCCACCGAAGCTTGGTATCAGGCCAAAATATTTTACTGTACTAGAATAAGCCATCACGTTTGCATTTATGTCCGACGAATTTGTTGCATTCCTTTATTCATGAAGTTTCTGTGTACTGATTGACCGATGCTTCGTTGATCTCAGCTTCCTCCGGTTCTTCTCCCTTATTTCCTTCTCATTATCACCTGTTGTAACAGTTACTTATTTTGGTTGAGGAATGTCACAAGTAAGTAGTAAGGTACGTCCCAATACACTACCTTATTGCACCCCCGATTGTCCATTTCTCAAAAGTCGTACCTGGAATTTATTAGCTGGGGTAATAATTAGACTTTATTAAAAGGTGGATGACATGTAAATGACGATGCCACCTTTACGAATTTTATTATTCAATGATAACTTCAATAAAATCAATAAAAAGTATGATTGAATAATAAAGTGGCATCGTCAGTTAACATGTCATCCACGTTTTTAACAAACTCTTGTAATAATGGACCGTTGGTGGGCGTCGTTGTTGACCACGTTACCTTTAGTTCAGTTGTTGATTTGAAAAAGTCGGTAATTCGTGCTAAACCGACCTCAATGATGCTTCATAAGATGTAATCCATGTGCAGCTCGATGGTTAAAGAATTGTACCACAATGCCATAAATCTCAGGAGTTTCGGCTAGGTCTGTGGCGTGCTCAGCCACAAGAAATTGAATAGATACTTGCGTTCATTGTGAACAATGGGGGTAATAATGATGGTTGCCTAATACATGATACTAACGACATCACTGCATACTATTTCTGAATAGATTGGTAACCACCAACCGGGTGTGAAAGCAAAAATGCTAGCTTGCGGGGTGTTAGTGCCTTACCAATATTATCTTCACGATGTTATTCCCTTTTAAGAAGGATTGCCCAAACAGTTTTCATGCGATAGAAAATACAGCTATCCAGATCATACGACGTAAGATTGTTTGGTGGTTTTCCTAATTATGATTCGCCAGTAGAGTTTGTTAAAAAGGTGGATGAGGTGTTATTATTAAATAGTGTAAATCGGACTGACTCCAAATTGTATTATTCAATGATTCATCAATGAAAACTTATCATGGAATAATAAAATTCGGTCGAGTGACAGCGGCAGTCCGATTTACACTACTTAATGATAACACGTCAGCCACCTTTTAACAAACTCTACTTATTAGCCTTCCCTCTATTGTTCTTAGCTTAATTAACATCTGTTCTTTTCTTTTCTCATTGATTGGGTTTTCCATTCGTTTGGTCTCTTTCCACAAGGAGTGGTTGATAGTAGACCAACATCTGCTAATTCTTCTAAAGATTATAACTTTGTATGGTATTTTTTGTTTTTGGATGCTATTTCGACTTGCATTTACAATAGAATTTGCCCATTGCTGGGCCCCAGTCGCACGAATTAATTAATTACATAGTTAAAAGCATGGGCGTAGCTAGCGAGGGACAAGGGTGGGCATTGCCTACCCTAGAAAATTTGTTGCCCCACCTAGAAAGCTTCTCTGACGTATAAACAAACAATCAGCTGCCCACCCTAGAAAATTTGTTGCGCCCCTTAGAAAAAACTCCGTAGCTACGCCCATGGTTAGCAGCTCTATTTTCCACAAGATACCGTTAACAAAGTTATCTCCTCAAAACGTACTCAATCGGACCGTGCCATGGTATGATATAAAGAGGCGATTGCGTTAGGCAGCACCGTAAGGGGGCGGCACAAGCAGCGAAATCAAAATACAGTTTGAACCATTCAGTAATTAAATATTTTTAGACAACATTAAAGGCAATTTTGAAGACTTGGCAATCTACCGCACGGCAACCCCACATTTGGGTCTCATGTTTCCTTTATGGATTTTGGATAGTGTTGGAGTAGTTTGGTTTAGATGCGTAAAAGAAAAGGGACAGTACTAAGCTTCTCTACAGCCCATTCCACTATCCCTTAGTCGACAAATCAGTTCGGGAGACTTCCTTAAGAAGTCATGGATATTCTATAAGTTCCAGATATCTATCTCCTAAGTATAGAAACCTGCTTGTTAACTGAAGCGTCACAACAGTGTACTAAGTACTGAGTTTCTTGATCTACTTCGCTACAGAATCTTTGCTCGGACCCACTGCTGAGATTTTATGGAGCTGAAAGTTGACCATCCAATGTCCGGTAAGGACACCAGTTATAGTCATCAGTTGACTTCACGTTAATTTTAAAGGTTCATGGTCTCATCGCAACTCAAAACATTGGAACGAGATTACCTTTTGGGTTTAGTTTAGTAGGGGAGAGTTTGATACGACAGCATTCGGCATTATACTAAGTTCCCTTAGTGAACTGATCAGGTCAAGGCCCCCTTAAGAAGAAATATATTATCTTTGGTTCTAGATATTTGGCCCTTAAGTAGAATAACCTTCCGTATACTAAATCGTCGTAGTTGAGATTTTATGGAGATGATAGTTGATCATCCAATGTCGGATAAAATCACCAGTTATAGTCATCAGTTGACTTCACATTAATTTAAAAGTTGCATGATCTCATCGCAACTCAAAACATTGGAACTAGATTACCTCTTTGAGTTTAGTTTAGTAGAGGAGAGTTTGATAGAATAGCATTCGACCTCTTAGGAGCCCATTATACTAACTTCCCTAGTGGAGGGATCAGCTCGAGAGCCCTTATCTCTGGCCGAAAACGTTGTGTATCTGTAGGTTATAGGTATTTGTCCCTTAAGTAGAGTAGCCTGCAGTATGTAATGTTGGATAAAATCACCAGTTATGGCCATCAGTTGACTTCATGTAAATTTAATAGTGTCATGGTCTCATCGCAAGTCAAAACATTGGCACTAGATTACCTCTTAGTTTAGTTTAATAGGGGACAGTTTGATAGGATAGCATTCGGCTTCTTAGGAGCCCATTATACTAACTTCCCCTAGTGAACGGATTAGCTCAAGAGCCCTCCTTAAGAAGAAATGTATTATCTCTGGCTAAAAACTTGTTACATCTGCAGGTTCTAGATATATCTCCCTTTAGCAGAATAGACTTCCGTATACTAAATCGTCGCAGTTTAGATTTTATGGAGATGGTAGTTAAACATCCAATGTCCGGTAAGGACACCAGTTATGGTCATCAGTTGACTTCTCGTCAATTTCAAAGGTTCATGATCTCATCGCAACTCAAAACCATGGAACTAGATTACCTCTTTGAGTTTAGTTTAGTAGGGGAAAGTTTGATACGACAGCATTCGGCCTCTTAGGAGCCCATTATACTCCTTCCCTCCTTAAGAAGAAATGTATCATCTATGGCTGAAAACGTTTTACACCTGCAGGTTCTAGATATTTGTCCCTTAAATAGAATAGCCTGCCGTATACTAAATCGTCGTAGTTGAGATATTGTGGAGATGATAGTTGAACATCCAATGTCCGGTAAGGACACCCAGTTATGGCCGTGGATGCGCTTCTCTTTAGTTTTAATACGTTCATGGTGCTATTGCAACTCAAATGAAGGTCCTGAATTGCTTGAGCCTCGACCGCTGGTACCATTCGGACGCCAACTGGTATCCTCGCGGTTACAGTGGATTAGGTAATTCCCAGAATAAATTCAGGGCCTGTCAGAACAGTACTACTGTTTTCCCGAGCTAACTTATCGGTGTATCCTGTAGTTGTCTTCATTGCCTCGTTGGGCTTGTATCCAAATTAGGTAAACCCCATTCGACTCACAAAGCCTTTCTAAGGAGCTTGATACAAGGTTCCATAGGAGCGCTAGACTCTCAGTACATTTGTGTACATTTCTACCCGGATTGCCTGTGTGGAGGCTCTTTTGGGCGCGAGCCGTGATTATCTCGGCTTGGTTTAGCGTGGGGTAACGACCAAGCGGTATATAAATGCTTGACCTCGGTGATCCTCCATAGATTTCAGCTTCCATCCCCCTCAGATACCCATCTGTAAATCAAACGAGGCCCTTTGTCTCTGAACAAAAGGTGGGTTGGGACTGGATCATTGCTCCTCTTGTGGTACAAGGACTGTTGAAATTATGGATTTAATTTTTGTAACGTGTCCCTTGGACTTGAGTAAAATATTCAGGTTGAGTTCTTTGCCTAAGAGGAGACCGGGTATTATGTTGCCGACCATATCATCATTTTTCTTGCAGAAAAATGCAGGGGATTCAAGGGAAGTTTAGGGTTCCTTTGTACTTTTGTATTAAGGATGACGTGGTTGTCGAAATACGAAATACCATAGGGCCCATTAGGAGTTGTCCAAAGGGAGCCCGGTGGTGATATGTGTAGTGTTATATATTTTGTCCTGATTTCATTACTTATTAATATTTTCCTTCAAACAATGAAAACCTAATTAATGATTCCTGTAGTTGTGGAAATTGCGCGTGATAGGAAAATCAAAAATAAACTGTTGTTGTTATTAAGAAATAGTTTGCCTTCGTTTTTGAGAAAATTTATTTTTTCCGCGAGCGCCTCGCTTTAAATTTAGTCATTTCTTTGTTTATCTATTATTGAGATTTTTCACCTACAACCCCACCACCGCAAAACGTGCGCAAATACGAATATACAATACATAGTACGAATTCAACTTGTGTAGAGTAATGATGTGCTAATTCTCCAACAAGCGAACGTTTTCGAATACGTAAAAGACACGCTACAGCAAGAAACTATTAAAGATCCTCGATTTTCTCGGTCGAGAAGAATAATTTTGTCAAATTGCGCAATCCAATTGAAAAAGTAATCATCCTAGCCGGTCGTTTTAAATCCGCAGGCGTAAACGTCAAACTGAATGAATAAGGAAAAAATTCTCTCCTGGTTTGTTTACAAGTGGTTCGATGTGATCGAAATCTCTAATAATAGTGGTGAAAATGTGCGAAGATGTTTGACGATGAAAAGAAATTATGACACCATTTAAAAAACTCAGCAAAACGAACGATAACATCGCACTGTTGTAGGTTAAGTGTTGATATTTATATTTACACTACTTCCACGTTGGACAACGATTCCCGAAAAAATGCTGAGCTTGAAAAAGGTATACAGAGACGAACTGCTACAGTTGGCTTTGATTCTAAGCCTTTTACGTGTGCACCCAGACTCTTACTTCGAAAGTGATCTATATAATGTTACTGATTTCGATTTGGATAATGGAACAAGCTGGAGATCCCTGGGCTCGAGTGTACTACGGCCCCATTTTATACACCCCAAGAGCCTCGACTCAGTCCTACTTAACCACGAACGAGAAGTCTTCGCGGAACTCAATTCATTGGGGAGATATAATCGAGTAAACTCCATTCATCACTCTGATATCACCGCTTACCTGTTGAATGTCAATCGGACCGGGCCTAATATCATCGAAGAACCTCTACCGGAGATTACACCACCGCAGTCTTCATCTCATAATGAGGACGATGAGCTGAATTTGGTCCAGAATGAGGAGAACCCGGAGCAGTTGGACTTAGGACTGGACTTGACACAAGAGGTGAGTCAATTTTCAATTAATTTTATTTGCATATCAGACTTTATAAATATTGTGGAATTCAATACAAGCTTCCAAGTAAAAGTGAAAATTTAAATTTAATTTTTTTTTAAAAGGGTGGCAGTGCACCATACCGCCCCTAAAAATTGAAAAGTAGTTGCCCCGCTCAGTAGTTGGGTAGGTCACCCCACCACAACCTACTCGCTTTTGTGGGGATTTCTATTTTTTTATGTTGGCAACAAATTTTTTGAAAAAGGGAAAAGTATTTGTATGGCGAAGTGCTGACCCAGGGGCGATAGAAACATCCATAAAAATGCATGAAAATATCTGCAATTCCCATCAAAATTGATATTTTCATGTCTTGGGAAGATATCCAAAATTCTTGGGATAGTTTTAAAAGTGAAAATTAAAATTTAAGGAATTTTTAAAGGGGGACAGTGCAGCATGCATTCCCCTACCGCCCTTAAAAATTGAAAAGTAGTTGCCCCATTTAATAGTTGTGTAAGTCATCATACCACAACCTACCCATTTTTGTGGTGATTTCTGTTCTTTTATGCATATTTTTTTAAAGGGAGATGTATTTGTATGGGGAAAGGCCGATAAAAAAGAAAAAAACCATAAAAATGCATGAAAATATTTGCAACTTATAATTTCATGTCTCCAGAAAATATCAAACATTTTGAAATAGTTTTAAAAAGGAAGCGCTTAAAATTCAGGGCGTAAAGTGTAGGAGATATTTTCAAATGTTTGAAATTCTTTTTAAATCAAAAAGATGAAATTTTTCATAAAAATCTATCATTTAAAAGTTATTTTGGAAAAGAAAAGGAAGGAAATGAATTCTATATTTCTTGGAGAGGAGATGGGGCCTAGGGCTACTAAAAAATGCATGAAAAGACTTGAACATATCTGCACTCCACATGAAAATTAAAATTATCAGGATTCTCAAGGAAATATCCAAAATCCTTGAGATAATTTTTAAGAACAGTAATAATATTTTAGAAAATTTTGGATTTTTGTAAAATCTTTGCTTGAGAAAAATACATTTTTCATGTAAAACTTTTCTTGGTGAAATCGTAGTGCAATTTCCAAAATTTAGAGCATAGAATGCAGGAATAATATTTTAAAACTCCATAAACCCAAAAATTACTTAGGGCCGATAAAAAAATCCAGGGAAATCCATGAAAATGCTTGAAATTCACACGAAAATTGCGATTAAAAATTCCTAAGGAAATCTTGGATAAAATTTCCAAAATTCATAGAATAAAATGCCGTAGAACCTCTCAAACACATCCATAACTTAAATCGCCCGCTATGTCAAATTTTCCAATTAACTGGGGCACTAGAATGCAATTTTAATCATTTTCTCGAACTAAAACTCTCTAAGCCGAATAATTTGGAGTGGCAGATAAAAAATCGATTTAGAGAAGTTCCACTGCATATTTTTTGTATAAAAGTTTTATCGATTGATGTACAAATGGGAACCTTCAATTTTTAAAATTTAGAGCATAGAGCCCAGAGATGTTTTCAAATGTTTTTATAGACTAAAAAATATGACACTTTTCATAAAAATTTATAAACAAATAAAAAAACATTTTGGTAAAGTAATTAAGGACTTAGTTAATTTACACAAAAGTATTTGCAACCCACGTGAAAATTGACATTCACAAGATTCTCAAGAAAATATTCCAAATTCTTCAGATGGTTTTCAAAATTCGTAGAATATAAAATGGCATAGGAATCATTAAATTTGTAAATAATTTGTGTGTTTTTGTAAAATTTTTACCAAAAGAAAATCTGCACAAAAATCTTAGCACAATTACAAAAGTTTGGAACAGTAATTTTTATAAAAGAAAAAACTACACTTCGTATAAAAAGTCGTACTAATTCGCAGATATTTTGAAAATTTTGTGGAAAGTATCTCCATCTTGAACAGAAAGTTGGGAATTAAAGGTTTTAAAATTTTTAATTTCGAGTTTTTATAAAATTTTCACCAAAAAATATACAATTTTCATACAAAACTTTTATAGATATACAATTAATCTTAGGGCAATTTTTAAAATTTTGAGTATAAACTGCAGTAAATATTTTAAAATGTTTCGAATTTTTCTGAATAAAAAATTACGCTTTCCAACAAAACATTTGTACGGAGAAAATTATTTCTATATTCTTGGGGTTTTTAAATTTTAGATATGTATGTAATAAAAATTTCGGACTATTGCAATTAATTTTTAAAAAATACAATTTTCGCATATTTGGGAAATTTGCACAATTTTCGGCATAAAATGCAGTAGATATTTGGAAATGTATAAAATTCTCTTAAACAAAATACACTTTTCATTAAGAATTTCTTTTGATTTCCCCTCTTGAAAAATTGGGAAATTTTTTTATATTCTTGGAGAGGACGTGGTGGCTTAGAGATTTTAAAATTTTTAAATATTAAGATTGGGAGAGCTTTTGCAAAATTTAAAAAACGCATTTCTCGTACAAACCTTTCGTCGATGTACCAGAATTTCGTGGAGAATTTTCGAAATTTTGAGCATAAAATACAGTTGATATTTTAAAATTTTCATACATACATTCGTTCTGAAAAAGATACTTTTCATGAAACTTAATAAAGTCAACGATAATTTGGAAAAACTATGAAAATTATCACTGCGTCATATTTTTGTTGTTAATCCTAAGTGCTTTAGTATTAACAAAAAAAAATACATAAAAATACATACATATAAAAAATGTATATTCCCCGAAATTTTTGAGATAATTTTCAAAGTTGAAACAGTAAGAATAGTTTGGACATACGACAAAACAGATTTTTTAGTTACGAGAATTTTGGATGGCTGTAATTTTTACCCAGAAATGGGTAACACATTTTTCGTGTGACACTTAAAGTGTTTTACGACAAAATTGTTTTCGGGATCGGATCGCGTTATCATGGGAAAATATAACAGACAATAAAAATGTATGAAACAAGAGTAATAAAATTGAGACAAAATAATAATAATAATAAAAATAGGAGAGGTATCCCGGGCACCCGGCAAGAGCGAAGGTAAAATTCTATAATTGAATAAAAATAAACAATGTATAAAGAAAAAGCATTTCGTTTCGAAACCGATGGGAAATAAGTTGAAGTTGAATTCGAAGTAAATTCGAGTCCGAATAACAAGAACGCCATCTGATGGGGGAGACGCAACTACGATGCGATGAGTATGTGTGTGTGTGACAGAGAAAGAACTAATGAAAGGAAAGAATGAAAGAATTAAGCATTTGATGCTTATTTGAATAAAAGGTAAAATTCTATAATTGAATAGAAATAAACAATGTATAAAGAAAAAGTATTTCGCTTCGAAACCGATGGTAAATAAGTTGAAGTTGAATTTGAAGTAAATTCGAGTCCGAATAATTTGAGCGCCATCTGATGGGGGAGAGACGCAACTACGATGCGATGAGTATGTGTGTGTGTGTGTGATAGAGAAAGAATGAAAGAATTAAGCATTTGATGCTTATTTGAATAAAAGGTAAAATTCTATAATTGAATAAAAATAAACAATGTATAAAGAAAAAGTATTTCGTTTCGAAACCGATGGTAAATAAGTTGAAGTTGAATTTGAAGTAAATTCGAGTCCGAATAATTTGAGCGCTATCTGATGGGGGGACGCAACTACGATGCGATGAGTATGTGCGTGTGTGTGATAGAGAAAGAACTAATGAAAGGAAAGAATGAAAGAATTAAGCATTTGATGCTTATTTGAATAAAAGGTAAAATTCTATAATTGAATAGAAATAAACAATGTATAAAGAAAAAGTATTTCGTTTCGAAACCGATGGTAAATAAGTTGAAGTTGAATTCGAAGTAAATTTGAGCGCTATCTAATGGGGGAGACGCAACTACGATGCGATGAGTATGTGTGTGTGTGATAGAGAAAGAACTAATGAAAGGAAAGAATGAAAGAATTAAGCATTTGATGCTTATTTGAATAGAAGGTAAAATTCTATAATTGAATAGAAATAAACAATGTATAAAGAAAAAGTATTTCGTTTCGAAACCGATGGTAAATAAGTTGAAGTTGAATTCGAAGTAAATTTGAGCGCTATCTAATGGGGAGACGCAACTACGATGCGATGAGTATGTGCGTGTGTGTGATAGAGAAAGAACTAATGAAAGGAAAGAATGAAAGAATTAAGCATTTGATGCTTATTTGAATACAAAGTAAAATTTTATAATTAAGTAGTAAGTAAATAAGTTGAAGTCGAATTCGAAGTAAATTCGAGTCCGAATAATTTGAGCGCCATCTGATGGGGGAGACGCAAGTACGGCGCATTTTCCTCCTTCGATTGGTATTTGTGTGTGTGCGCGCGCGAGGAAGAACTAATGAAAGAAGAAGATAGAAAAGCGTCTATCTGGCGATTTCAAGCGTCTCACTTTAATCTCACTCTAATAAAACAAATAGAATTAATGCAAAAGAACAGGAATAAGACAATATCTTAAATTAAATAAAATAATAATACTTCACCTTTCGTCACTTTTATAAGTGGCTTTTTCACTGGAGCACGGAGCAAAGAAAATGGGAGCACTTTGTCTATTATTGTTGTTTTATTTAATTTAAGTTCTTGCCTTATCTCGGTTTTTATGCATTTCTTAGTTTTATTTTTATGATCATTGCTATTATTTTTCCAGCTCTTTTTGCTTTTGTTTCGTGAATTTCTATTTCTATTATATTTATTTATTATTATTATGTGTGGTGGAAGCCTATGTTATAGTATCTGCAGACAATATTTAGAATTCCATAAATAACACACTTTTCATATGAAAGTATTTAATTTAAAGATCACAGATTTTCAAAAATCGGTGTAATTTTCAATCCAAAATGAGACCGTTATGAGATAATCTGTATACATACATTACGTACTTACATACACATTCATGTTTATTTATTTTTAAAAATGATCTTAGATAAACTTTAATGTAAAAGGAATATCATCGAGTGACTGTGTTCTATTTTCCTATCAATTACGAAGGTCGCTTTTCAAGCGTCCCAATAAATGAAGGCGAAATTGATGTATCATTCAAAATTTTATTTTATGTTAAGTATGTATGTATATCTTTTTTATTACCTCAGTAGGCTTTATGATTGGTGGCATGCAAGTTCAGGTAATACTAAATGAAGGTTGCAGTTTATGCATGCGGTTTATTGTTGCATGCTGATTCATTTTTATAAAACTGTTAAACAATTGGATGTTTGGGATTCTTAAATAATAAATTATCGAAGACAAAACAAATTAATCCAGGCTTCTTTTATCATATCTTATTCATTTCATTATATTTTTCCTTTGTTCAATTATTCTGCGCTGATAAGTCGCTGGAAGACTTTCATTTTGCCGTTTGTGTGGTGATTTCATTCCTTAAAATCGCGACATAGCTAATTTGACGATAAGCACATTGATAGATAAACAACTCGTACACGCGCAATAATATTGTTTGTTTAAGATATCTTGAACGCCACTGCCCAACTGCGTTACCACCTGAACCACGATGAATGCAACTCGATGCTCGAAACGTTTACAAACATGTGTAATCTCTATCCGTTAGAGCGTTAGCTGAATATCTATATTTGCATGTGTCAGCGAAATTACTCGATTACCATGACTCACCTAAAACACCTTTTTTTCTAATTTTATTCGTTATCGTTCAGTCAATAATTGCGTTTTCTCAAACAACAGAATCTTGTCCTTAAATTGGCGCTATTTTTGCTAACAAAGAAATACTTTCCTGAACGACCAACACACAAATCGTGTGTTTTTCAGCGTTAACGAGGATATATGTTTGGCAAAATTTCAATATCTTCAATCTGATTCATTTTCTCAAACATTGAAGGTCACCTGCACGAGTTTAGTAACATTTGGAACGCCTCTTCGTTTAATCGTAGGAATTAATATTTATTTATAACGTGAAGTTGTTTAGATGTTATAAGGCCGTTCGCTTGAGGTACTTTGCACTTACGTTCTTGTTTTTTAATTGCCAAATTGAAACTTCATGAATAGAAACACAACGTTTCGTTTAATTCTAATTAAAAAATAAAAAAATAATAAACACGCGTGCGACTTGCTTTCAAAGTGAGCTCATGATTTAACATCACCGATCTAGGACAGCCTCTGTCGTATATGGTTTTGCAGCAGTGACTCACATTTTCACATTTACCTGCCTTAATGAAATGACAAATCTACAGTGTGGATGTATAGATTGGAACAAAATCAATAAAACTTGTAAATAGTGAAAAAGAAAACGATCGGACGCGTCAACCTCAACTTTCAAATGCGCAATTATTTTACAAAAAAAAAAATCAATCAATATTATTAGATCGGTTTAGATACACTTTGGATTTGAGATAACCCCACAAGAAGAAATCGAGTGGAGTTAGATCGGGAGATCTTGCTGACCATTCAATTGGTCCTCGCCCACCAATCCAGTTATTTGGGAAAATGGTACTAAGTAATTACGAGCAGTTAGAGAATAATGTGGCGTTGCACCATCGTGCTGGAACCATAAAGCGCTATCCGGCAAGACCGAACGTTCTGCGTTTGGATCGAGATCAACAATTGCGGGTACTGTTTCGCTGCAGTGATAGAAAATAATTTTCACCATTTAATACACCTTCATTAAATTATTAATTACTGATAATTCCTGCCGATACGTTGATCTTTTGCCGGAATTAGGTGTGTCCTTCCATCATCCAGCGCGGATTTTCCCAGTAACCACAGCGTTGCCTATTGACAGGTCCGTTTAGGCAGAAGGTAGCTTCGTAAGCGTCTTGAGAATTCCAGACTGTTATTACATCGGTCCATCATTACCATTACAAAATTCAACTCTTCTGTCAAAATCATCCTCGTGAAGTACTTGAACCAATTGAATCAATTTCATTTTGTACGAATGCCATTTGTTCTTTTTAGACAAAACAGTAGCGTGACTAATTGACTGCTGCAAAGACTTCACGGCTTGATTTGTAAGTTAGTACAACATCCAATTGTTTTTCTTCTAAAATTGCCGAACGACCTTTTGTAGAGTTATCTCTTACGTGACTCAAGCCCCTACATTTGTGTTCTATCTTACTTACCGTTGAAGACTTAATAAGCCGATCAGAGTACTTATTATTAGGATAGGTGCACACGCATCGATTTTCGATCGTACGATAAAATATCGTACGAATAAAAATCGTGGAGTGTGCAAGCGTTCGTTGGATCATACACGCCACTGTATTCACGGCAAGTCGATCGTAATGGCAATGCACGGCACCAACACGGAGATCGTGCCGTATCGTGTTGAGTTCGAAGCTTGCACACGCTCCGATGCTCTTCTTTATTCCACTAAAAGAATTTGATCGTACGATATTTTTCCGTACGATCGAAATCGATGCGTGTGCGCCTAGCCTTAGGCTAAGTGCACACGCATTGATTTTCGATCGTACGATAAAATATCGTGCGTTATTTTATCGTACGAATAAAAATCGTGGAGTGTGCAAGCGTTCGTTGGACCATACACGCCACTGTATTCACGGCAAGTCGATCGTAATGGCAATGCACGGCACCAACACGGAGATCGTGCCGTATCGTGTTGAGTTCGAAGCTTGCACACGCTCCGATGCTCTTCTTTGTTCCACTAAAAGAATTTGATCGTACGATATTTTTCCGTACGATCGAAATCGATGCGTGTGCGCCTAGCCTTAGGCTAAGTTCACACGCATTGATTTTCGATCGTACGATAAAGTATCGTGCGTTATTTTATCGTACGAATAAAAATCGTGGAGTGTGCAAGCGTTCGTTGGATCATACATGCCACTGTATTCACGGCAAGTCGATCGTAATGGCAATGCACGGCACCAACACGGAGATCGTGCCGTATCGTGTTGAGTTCGAAGCTTGCACACGCTCCGATGCTCTTCTTTGTTCCACTAAAAGAATTTGATCGTACGATATTTTTCCGTATGATCGAAATCGATGCGTGTGCGCCTATCCTTAGGCTAGGTGCACACGCATTGATTTTCGATCGTACGATAAAATATCGTGCGTTATTTTATCGTACGAATAAAAATCGTGGAGTGTGCAAGCGTTCGTTGGATCATATACGCCACTGTATTCACGGCAAGTCGGTCGTAATGGCAATGCACGGCACCAACACAGAGATCGTGCCGTATCGTGTTGAGTTCGAAGCTTGTGCAGGCTCCTATGCTCTTCTTTGTTCCACTAAAAGAATTTGATCGTATGATATTTTTCCGTACGATCGAAATCGATGCGTGTGCGCCTATCCTTAGACTAAGTGCACACGCATTGATTTTCGATCGTACGATAAAATATCGTGCGTTATTTTATCGTACGAATAAAAATCGTGGAGTGTGCAAGCGTTCGTTGGATCATATACGCCACTGTATTCACGCTCCAAGTCGATCTTAATGGCAATGCACGACACCAACACGGAGATCGTATGATATTTTTCCGTATCGTGTTGAGTTCGAAGCTTGTGCAGGCTCCTATGCTCTTCTTTGTTCCACTAAAAGAATTTGATCGTACGATAAAATATCGTGCGTTATTTTATCGTACGAATAAAAATCATCGTGGAGTGTGCAAGCGTTCGTTGGAGCATATACGCCACTGTATTCACTGCAAGTCGATCGTAATGGCAATGCACGGCACCAACACGGATATCGTGCCGTATCATGTTGAGTTCGAAGCTTGTGCAGGCTCCTATGCTCTTCTTTGTTCCACTAAAATAATTTGATCGTACGATAAAATATCGTGCGTTATTTTAACGTACGAATAAAAATCATCGTGGAGTGTGCAAGCGTTCGTTGGATCATACACGCCACTGTATTCACGGCAAGTCGATCGTAATGGCAATGCACGACACCAACACGGATATCGTGCCGTATCATGTTGAGTTCGAAGCTTGTGCAGGCTCCTATGCTCTTCTTTGTTCCACTAAAAGAATTTGATCGTACGATAAAATATCGTGCGTTATTTTAACGTACGAATAAAAATCATCGTGGAGTGTGCAAGCGTTCGTTGGATGATACACGCCACTGTATTCACGGCAAGTCGATCGTAATGGCAATGCACGACACCAACACGGATATCGTGCCGTATCATGTTGAGCTCGAAGCTTGTGCAGGCTCCTATGCTCTTCTTTGTTCCACTAAAAGAATTTGATCGTACGATATTTTTCCGTACGATCGAAATCGATGCGTGTGCGCCTAGCCTTACAGTATGATAATCGTGTCGTCCTAGCATAGCCCTAATAGCTGGAGCAGCCAATCATTGATGAATGTATACGAATTTGAACTGCTTTGCCATCCGGCAGATGTTTACGCATCGCATCAGACAGGCGCGTGCCGTGTTCTGTTGGTTGCTCCAGCTGTTACGGATGCTCGGACGACACGATTATCTTACCGTACTTATTATTGAACTATTCATAAACTTTTTGTGTTCGGGACTTGTCTCCAAAATCAATTATCATTAAAATTTCTATTCTTTGGGTTTCAGTAAACTAATGAAAAAACAAATAATGTTTGTCAAACCGGATAGCACAGAATCAACAATACATTTTACGTTGACATTTACGACAAATACAATCGGATCGTGCCGAAGAAACACGAGCAAAAACCAGATTTTTAAGAAATATTTCTTGGGCCTTAATCGAAATAAATTTCTTTTTTTTTTAAATTGTAGCTTTTAAACAAAAAAAAAAAAATTGAACGTAGATAAAAATGTTAAGAATACTCAAAATATTTCTTTCTCAAAAATGTTGTTATGTAACCGTTCTTAGAAATCATCGTTCTGTATGCAGAAAAGCGTTCTCGTCTGAAATAGCGCTATCAAAAATTGGAGTTACCATTTAAAACAAAAGGAGGTGACGTCATATCTGGGATAACAATGACGTCAGAAAATACATACAAGTGCATTTAAAGAACCAAGGTTGACGTGTCCGATCGTTGATTTTTCACCATTTACAGATTTTATTGATCCGCACCGTATGTACGTAGCGTAAAATATGCGATCTTGACTTGTTATATACATACAACTGATATCTATAATTTACCAAGTCGGCCTTTTCTGTCAACCTGACCTCCCTCGAGGTTCTGCGACGAAACCTTTGCGCTTTTACGAGTTAAATATGTCAAATTCCGATAAATCTTCCGCTAATTTTTTCGTACCGAGACTGTAGAGAGACTATTATGAATAATTTGATGCGGATATAATGACACGTGATTTAGTTGTTGACCAAGAACTTTGCGAGGTTCAATTTTAGGAATATTTTGTTGTTAACTTTGATAGAACAACCTGTTTATCAGCGCATTTCGCTCGCTATTGGATAGAAAATTTATGTGAGTACTTTTTAATTTATTAATTTTTAACTCCAAACAGAGTCTGAACTGTTGTGGACGAAAGTTACTTGTTTACTGTTTCCATTGTAGATTTTATCACGTAACCACATACATCCACAAGCACGGTTACGGTTTCTTAACCGCAAGATTAACGTTAAATAATCCCAGTTTCTGGCTGCCACCGTTGTTTAGGCAACACGCGCCGCGTTAGTGTAGTGACCCTTTTGCGTGTGATTTTCGAATAGCGCATGATTTGGAAGGTCGCACGAAAATAAAATCCGCGCTTCAAGATCAAAGGGGGATTTTAAAAATATCCATTTTATCAACGCCGTCGGCATAGACCTGAGCTTCGCAGACGCCTTCATACACAAATACAAGCGCAATATTCGAGCGTCTGGATGTCTGATGGGCCAGTGCATCGACCTAGGTTACTAAAACGACCTCAAGCCTACACGCCCGTCCGACTTTTTCGCCCATAATGCTAATTATATTCCGTTCGTTTGTTTTTTAAATTTTTGGCCGAAATATCGGAGAACAATGAACGACGCCACATGAAAGTAATTCTCTTTGTTTTTCGACTCTCGGCGTCGTAACGCGTGATTTTAGTGACGATCGTCTCAATTGAATAAACAAAGGACTTTGATTAGTAGTTTAAATTTGTCGAACGTCATTGTAAAGATAATTCCAGGCAATTATGTCGCCCGCAAGGACATTTCTATTACGCGTCCTCTCTTTCTTGCCGTCTCCTTTATGTAATATTTGGCGTTTAATTTTTCGGGATTTCACTCGTCCGTCCCAAAATATTCGCCGCTATTTTTACGCTTTCTCCTAGGTCAGTACGCCGTTGTTTTTTAACTCCGGGAACTATCGGAAAGGTGACTTTCTATGTTTGGATACACGCGTCTATTAAAAAGGGAAATTTATGTGGCGTCAGCTTTCGCACAAATATTTTTCGCTACACTTATAAATATGCAAGTAGCAATTGATGGTATGTTTTCGTGATTAACGCCTTATAAATATTCATCGTTCAAATTACATCCAGGCGTTAATTACAACTTCATAATTGCAAAATTGTTATTCTTATGTACATAAACAAGACAAAATTAAAAGTTACATATCGAATCTGTAAATTTATCCTAGCAGGGAGGAAGCTATTTCGCGATAGATGGCGCTCTTACGTAGTTGTAGTTCAGTTTTGCTATGAAGATGGCGTGAACACTTATAAATGAAAATGGGAGATATCGTCCCAAATCCAAAATATGATAGGAATCTGTAATGTTGACATGTGTATTTGGCACTCTCACTAGTAGATGGCGCTCGCAGTTATTTCGTGTTTTGGTGGGTTTCCCAGCTTATCCGTGAAATCCGAATGGAAATAATTCAGTATATGATTTTTAAAAATTGTAATTGCTTTAATTATAGAGAAACTAATTGTCGACCTTGGTTTTCTATTCAATTGAATCGAAGCTTGCGAATTACGTAAAGTTGGGCGATAGCTACTCCCGTCGAATAACACTTTAACTCTTGGTTGCTGTTGGCGTGTTAAGAAATTTTATTACAATTAAATAATCTGTGACGTATATAGAGATATATGTGTCGCTGTATATACGCATATGTAGATGCTGCATATATAATAGTGTCATTAATGATTCGAGTTGTATTGCTAAGAGTGGAAAAACGGCGTAAAGTATAAGGAAGGCGTCCAAAACCACGTGTTTGTTTATATATCAGTAAATTACATGTACTAAAGTCAAGGATATCGTAAGTCCGGCGCTTTCTACTCTAGCATAGTATATTTTAAAGCCTGTTATCACTAAACATTTATCTCTATAGTCGCGTTTTTCAAACATTTCTCATTGAAATGTCGGTCTAGATATGTGTCATTGTTGTTTTATTGGATATTATTAGTGAATATCGCACAACAATGGTAAGTAACAATCTTTTTCATTCTTCTACGATACGGATATTGATATTAAATAAACAAATTATAGTAATTCCGCGTCGCTTATTCAATAATGACATCTCCCACAAGATGACTCAATTTATAGGCGGAAATGGGTCCGAAGCAGGGGTTGTTAACTCTGCTAAATAACCGGAAGGGCTCTAAACTTGACGATTTTTTTACCCTGCCTTATTTCTATTTCTGTTTATGGCCCTTTTTGTGTCGTAAATCAAATGGAGCCTTTTTATCGTTTTTTATCGCCCACAATAATTCGTATCAGATTTTGCGTGCTTAGCGAATACATATCGGAGTTATATCAACGAGATTGTTGATGACATCATAAAATTAAATACATTTGTAATTGCAAGAAAAATTGTTTACATTATCGATTTGCGTCGGAGAATTTTCTCCAAAATTAGCAACAAAGGCTTCGGGGTAATCGGGTTTCCTTTAATTTTCTTGTTCTTTCCATATTTTTTTTGTAACAGATGGAATTTATTACGGTATTTCACAACAAAAAGGCTAGATTACGTTAGTGAAAAGGTGTATAGTAAGTTGCCTATTCGTCAGATCCCCGTTAGAAATTTCAGACTCCAATTTCTCTGCAATAAATCAAAAGAACGCTGAATAATACCTTTACAAATCCGTTTGGATACGGCAAACCGCGTATTTATTATTTTCGCCACAATTGAACCTCGAAGACAGGTAGAAACAGTTATCGACAATGGGGGCGTACAAGTTGTAGGGATAAAGGGTTGTTAGACCCAGAGATAAGTATTCAAAGGCCGCACGCCGGTCCACAGGAAGGAACGGCATCGTAAACGTAAAGTTAGGTGGACACAATTCGTGTTTGACAAATGACTTTTCTAAATTATCGGACGGTCGCGCTGAAGATGACAAATAGATATTGGGATAGATCCCAGCGCGGTGTCTACCATACAATGACGGGACCACCGCAAAGTACGATATATTCCGACAAAACTCAAAGGGGTGGTGGAAATTTTTATTTCGAGAAATGCGTCCTTAATTAATAGATAATAATATGAATTCTTTCTCGATAATAACTTTGTACGTACGCACAGCGGCGCCTCGAATATCCAACCAAACTCGACTCTGATCTGTTTTGTTGGCTGGTTTTAAAGTGGCCGTTGATTGGTCAGCATTGATTATGTCGGCAAGTTCTTTTGTTGACTCGTCATGCCTCATTTCTTGCCGTCTGCTGACCTCCAGATCATTCGTCTATCCTCCTCGTCTTGTTTTTATGTCCCTTTTTTTATTCACTGCTACGCTTTTAGTACTAACCCTTGTCGTGAAAAGGAATATCTTCGAAATCGGTAATGCTCATATATGTAAATGAAACGATAAAATAGTGTTCCCGTTGGAATTATTGCTTTAAAGATTATTACTTTTATCCCTAAACTTGGAACAACTTTATTAATAATGTAGGCAAAAAAACAGGAATTAAACAATAAACCACACTAGGTTCTGAACCGAAGCACAGTTAAAATGGGATGAATATATTACCTTTCACAGAAATTACACCGCTTAGAAAGCGTTGGAATTTTCTTATTAAATTTGACAGAAGCTTTTGGCTATTGAAAAGTAATAAAACACTTTTGGTCAAGTAGCTGTAGTCTACGTGATGTACAACACCTCGCCAATCACCCTTTCCATTACCTGGAAATTCCTACCCTATATAAAAATACAGTGATGTTCACTTATAACGAACCCGGTTAAAATGAACTCGCGGTTGTAACGAACCATTTGCAAGGTGCGGACCAAAATTCCATAAAAGCAGTGTTAATTTTTACCTAATATAATGAACCCGTTTAAAACGATCTTTCGAATAAACCAACGATAATTCAAACATTTTCTGTTATAACGAACACGTAAAATGTGGGACTTCCCCGAAAATAAAACTGGGGAAGTCAGTTTTAAAATGACCAAATAGCAGTCGACAGTAAACATCGAGTATCTGCCACACGTTTACTTCCACAGTGAGTTATAAAAATGAGTGACGTTAACGCTGCTTTGGCTAAAAAACGAAAATCATTTACATTAAAAAATAAATACGATGTTATAAAACGTTTGCAAAGAGGTGCAAAACAAATTGACATATGTCGTGATATGAAACTTAGTAAGTCAACGATTGCTACAATTTGGAAGAAAAAGGAAGAAATATTAGAAAACTTTGAACAGTTACATTCAAGCATTAAAAAAGTTAAAAACCTAGCCACCTCAGAAGTTGATCAAAATTTATTGAAATGGTTTGGCCAACAAAGAATTAATAATGTAACTATTAGCGAAAAGCTGACAATTTCGGCAATAAATTGTTAACGAACAGTGAATGTAAATTTAGTAGAAGCTGGATCGAAAGGTTTAAAAAACGACATTACCAGCGGAAAAGTTGTTGGCGAAGCAGTCGCAGTTAATATCAATATTGTACATGATTGGCTGCAAAACAGTTGGCCACTTATAAACGAAAACTATAAAGATGAAGATATATTTCATGCTGACGAAACAGACTTATTTTATAAGCTTACAGCTGATAAGATATTACGATTCAAAGTTGAGACGTGCTGGTGGAAAAATGTCTAAAGAAACAGGGGTTAAGCACCCAAGGTGCTCTAAAAATTTTAAACAACCTAGGTACCTGTAAACTATAAATCTAATAGCAGAGCCTGGATGACTTCCGAAATTTTTACCAACGAATTGCATCCCACGAAAAGAAAAATATTATTACTAATTTATAATTGCCCAGCGCACCCTGATATTAAAAATTTAGACTGCACTAAATTAGTCTTTATGCCACCCAATACAAGTTGGAAATTGCAGCCCATGAATCAGGGTGTTATACACAGTTTAAAAAGCAGCTACCGACGACTTCTCCTTGCGATGATGGTAAATTCGATTGATACTGGCAATGAAAGATTAGTATTAATCTCTTAGATGCTTTAAACTCAGTTCATGTAGCATGACAAATGGTAACAAGACAAACAATCGTCAATTGTTTTCGGCACGGTGGATTTATCGTGACAGAAGACGAATTTGATTCAGACGATGATTTACCACTAGCCGAATTGCTTGAAAGAAATCAATAAGACTAAATTTGCTCAAGCTGACGATGACTTCAATCAATACGTCCAGGTTGATGACAATCTTGTGAAGGTGGAATTTTTAAGTGATGATGCTATCATTGCTTGTGTAGGTAACAGAAATGTTGATAGTGAGGTAGAAGATGAGGGAAAAATATATCGAAGTCGTTCAATAATTTCTGCAGTCGCAGAACAGTTCTCAGGATATTGTTAACAAACTAACTGAAGTGCAATTATATATTCATAAAATTAAAACAAACAAACAAAACAAGTTGTTCAAGTTGCTTATAACCAGACATTACTATATTTCAAGTATAACCAATTGAAAAGCGTAAGTTCTAAAGGGTCTAGATGCTTGCTACCTAAGACTGCTGGATAGATAGAGCCCGTTTTTTTCATTTCTACACGTATAACTCAAAATGACTGATATAAGCACTTCAATCCTTTAGAACTTACACTTTTCAATTATTATTACACCCCGACAATAAATTACGCAGAAAATAGTACTTAGAACGATATAAATTATTCATTCGTCTTCTTTGTGCAATATTTCGTAAGTTTACAGTTTAGAGAACGCAGCGATATAAAAATCCCTGTATTCTCATAAACAAACTGGGCAAATGTGCGGTATGATGAGTCATCTGTCCTTTGTCCTCTGTAATCTCTGATATTGTGAAAGGAACAGATGACTCATCATACCGCATATTTGTCCAGCTTACCTACAAAAGTAAGATTGTGCGGTATTGTTTTGTGCTAGTCCTTTGTCATTGAAAATTATTATTTTATTTCCCTTTCCTGGCCCAATTATTTAGCATTAGCACACGCTTGAAGTACTTTAGATAATAGAAAGTGCCCGGTAAAGCTTGAACCTGAGAACACAAAACTGCTACACAAGTCCTTCTAGATTCGGGCAAACATTGGCCACGGAAACTATGGTAGATTACCGAATATAACTTCTAGTTCTGTATTCCGTTTAGCGAAAAAATAAAATAAATGAACTGGGCTAGACCTCCGCCAAAGCCGGAAAAATGTGGACGTAGAAGAAAGACCCCACAGAGACTTGAAATATTGCCTTCGTTACAGCAAAAATAATAGAAGAAAGACTTTAAAGGAAGAAGGCATAGAAGTTTCGACCAGAACTGTCAGGTGTGGGCTATACGAAACTTGCTTAATGGGTCGGAGACTTATTAAAACCGCGCGTTTAACGACAAAGATGAAATTTGCTCGTCTTAATTTTGGAGGAGAATACCGACATTTCACGGGCGAAGATTGGAAAAATATACTTAACTTACTATAACCATTTTTTTTATCATAGCAATGTTTGCATAACGTAACAAGTTTTCCTTGTTTACGAGAGTTCCTCCTCTGTGTGCTAGAGCAGCGATCGCAATTTGTTCGCCCTCGATCTAGCGAACGTCTCACAGAGTTTACGGTTCTTTCAACTGTAAAACACCCGCCCCAAGTAAGGGTTTGGAGCGTGATTAGCGGAGATGAAGACTTTATATTTTGCCGAAGGTACAAAAATACATAGATGTTCTACAGAATGTCTTTGCCATACTTTAAACGTATATTTATGCAGGATAATATCCCTTGTCATATGGCAAATAAAGTTCAGGGTCTCTTCGAAGAGAACTATATATGTATGTATATACCTCTTCTAAGTTGATCCGGAATTCACCGAAAATCAAACATCTCGAAAACGTGTTGAATCGGCTCAAAAGTAAGATATACGGAAGAGGGAATTCTAGGAAGCAAATAATAAGCGATTTAAGGGATGTATGGGAGAACAACGATGACGTAAAAGCAGACTTAATGATATTATAAACAAACGTGGGTTATGGACCAAATATTAACCATGTATTTATTATTGGCCCAAATCTAAGACATGTGTAATTTCCATTTTATTATGGAAACACTGTCAGATATCGAGTGTTCCAGATAATATGACCTAGGACTGTAGTCATTTTCAAATAACGTTGCATCGTTTGTCGTGAATTCCCTTTCGATTCAATACCACCGTTAAAATTATGGTCAAGTGAGCCATTCCGGCAGACTTCGAATTATTGGTTTGCGCCAATGTAGTTTCCCATTCAGAGGAAACGCAAACCGCTTAAAACGGAAATCACGCTACGATAATTAGATGTTGTCGAGGGTAGATTGAAGAAGGAGAGGAACGTCGCCGAAAAGGCACTGAAGTGCAAAGAAAATCAACCGAACACCAGAATTGCTGCCTAAGAATGCTGGCAGATTTATTGCCGACGAATAGTTCGATATGTCTTCGTACTGTTTATCCCCAAATTCTATCTTTCCTTTTGAGCTCCTCTCAACCACGTTTAGTGCTTTTTCTCACCACTTTACACCGGCAATAACGAGGTGTGCTGCAAACTCTTAATGCAGTCGGAGATAAGCGCTTAATAATGCGCAATAAGTTGTACATTCGTTACAACTTGTGAATTTTTAAACTTTTCTTGACTTATTTTAATCGCGTTCGTATCATGTGGGTCTAAAGTTAGATCTACGTTTTTCACTCCTTCAGAATGCTTGTTATAACTTAAAACTGCCTCAAGCCACGTTTCCGATCTCGTGTGGTGGCATCGGAATTCCTGGACATATGTAACTTGTAAAATCCCGAATTCGTTTAGGAAGTTTCAGGATAACGTTTTTTTGTTTGCTTGATTAATGCGCCAACTGCAAGGTATTGATGTCTAACAGCTTCGGCTACAAAATGTAGAGCTTGTAGTAGACATGATTAAGTAACTGATTTGCGAAGGGTGTGGTTTAGGACGAGGCGGCATGGTTAAGAGGTAATTTGAAACCAAGAAAACAAAAACAAAAATTTAAACCTTCAGGCGGAACAAGGTATATATATGGAGGGGATTTGGAGAATGTGTTGTTAGTGCCCTGCCGGCATTTAGCATATATGGAACTTCATCCGTCAGTAACATGCGTGCTTCCTTGAGTTCCATTGGAAGTCCTTGCAAGGCGGCTATGAAATGAGACGCACTTATTTGTGCAACAACGTTGATAATTCTAGTACTGCATAAGAGGTACGGGACAGAAGGTCCATCTGTTTTCAATATTCGTACTAAGATATAAAGTACCTTATGTTTCCGTACCCGTTGTTTCATCCATTGTGAACCACAGTATATTATATTTTTAGTTCCAATTTTAAATTGACTTGTACGTAGGGGGTTACGGCTTGCTAACTTCCAATTAGGTACTTATGTCATACAAACTTACTTAGCAGAAGAATGGAATCGTATTAAATCTTGTAATACGGTAAAGTCCCGTCTTTCTTTTGCACTGTTCATATAGTAACGCCGTTTACTTACATGATTACTATTGGATGTTTGTACCTATGAGAGAAATTCAATTAAGAATCCTCCCATGATGCACCTAATTACGCGTTTTTGCAGCTATTTGTTTCTACAGAAGTGGACAACTTACGTTGCCACAGACTCCTGCAGTAACCGCAGCCGCACTCTTCGGCTATCTGCGGCGAGAAAATAGTAACTAGAAAACTTTTGCCACTCTTACCATTCGTATACGCGTTTCACGATTATACAGATCATCAGTACGATTTTACGAGAGGTGTAACTTTCGTATACAAATTTTACGTATGTATTCAAGGACATTGATGTTTAGCCTGGGCAAACAGCGGTAACACCGTACAATTACGAAATTAGTTACGACAGCATCACCGACTCCCCACTCTAGTCAGTACTAAATCGGCGAGTAGTTCTGTGTATATGTAGTCTGTCGTAACTTATTTCGTAATTACCGCTGTTTGTCCTAATTCTTTATGTTTGTACCTATGAGACACAGTAAACATTTTTTAAATTTCGCGGATAGTTTAAGTTGGTAGTTCCGGCAATAGTGAAGATATTCGCATTGTCCTTAGAAATTGGCGAGTATATCCCCTATTGCCGGAACGTCCAACTCAAACTGCCCGCGAAATTTAAAAATGTTTATTGAGGAGGGATTCAATTAAGAATTCCCCAATTAATTACGCATTTTTGCAGCTAAATTTTCTAATTTACATAATTACTGTGCAGTTCCATATTAGAAAAAGTGCAGCACACACGGTTTCCTTCACGATCGAATTCCGGAAACCCCGCAACACGCGTTTTTCACACGACATGTTACAAGTAGAATAGAAAGCGATGTAGTGACAGCATATATGTTTCGCGACGCCACACGAATGCTGGCAAGTCACAGATTTTGACCAACCGTCATAATAACCAACGTAGGAAGATGTGTTTAGGAGATTAACATATATTGTCAATAATCGCGACAGATTACATAGTAAAATTAAACGAGGCTTAGAAAGGTCGTCACGTGATACTCGAAATATTCTCAAGGTTCTTATTTGGGTCGAAATGTTTCTTTCCACAAATGAATCGAGATTAAATGAAACTGAAAATTGGGATAAGACTATGGACTGAAAAAATGAATAATTGAAGGGGAAGTGAAAAAGATTTTTATGGTCCCTTTGAGAGGGACTGGGGAAGAAAGGGGAAAAGCTTCGAATTTATCTATGTATTACATCATTATAAATCAATTAGAAGCGTTTTCGAGAATTAAAAATACCTCAGAATACAAATGATGAAAACAAAACGTTTTGCAATTCGAGTTATGTAATGTCAACTTCATAGATAAATCGTAACTACCATATAACAATACGCTAGAGTAGATAACAAGACAGATTATTATTTCGTGAGAACATGTGTCGTGTAAACTAGCATTAACTATTTGCGATTTCGGAGCCGAGTTTGTCTAATTTGGTGTCTCTTACTATAATTTGTCTTTTTTTCCGAGCGTCTAGTTACAATACAAAAAATACTGAAATGGAAGTATACCTGTTTCTTGACGTATTCTTTAATATTTCGTAGGAGGAGGTGATACTGTTGTGAATTACTTTAAAATATTGCCGATTAATGTTTGTGTTTCGTATTTTATTTGGTATCCAAGAGCATCTTCTAATTATTTACAACTTGTGATAATCAAAAGAAAACGATTGCTGAAAACGAGGTAAGATGAAATTTTAAAAATCTATTCCGTATCAGTCAGGGACACTCGAAATAAAGGAATGTCGCTTTTATGTTTGCCTTAAAGAAGATATCTTTTCTACTTGTCCTTCTTGAAGGCTTTCGTTTGAGATTTGTTTGTTTTTCATAATTTTACACACTTAAATAACACCAGAACGAGATTATTTTATTTACCGAGCTCTGAGCGCCAATGAATTTTTACAAAAGCGCATCCAAAGCAAACTTTTGATGTAGACACATACGTATTTATCTGTGTACGTACGAATTCTAAATACGTTGTTCGCAATACGCGTGCATGTATGTAGATAGATATATTATCATTTATTGATAATGTAACTAAACTAAATGATGTATAATAACAAAAATTAGTTTGTGTACGCGATTGCTTTTACATAGACCGCGGGTTCGCCAACTACGTTTCGGAATTCGATGATTTCGGATCTAAGGACATCGGTGAGTCTAATCCGTTTTTAAAATAATATTGCGAAAACTTTGTCCAAAGGACATAAGTGACACAAGGATTCATTAACACGTGTCAGTATTGTTTGCGAATATTTTTCGAATCGTTGCGTTGGTTAATAATCGTTACACCTTTATAAGAGATAAGATTACTCAAATCCGACAGCCTTGTCTTATTAATATACTACCTAGAATAGAGATTGTACCAGCTAGGAGGTGTTTGGCAGAAACCTTTAACTAATGTAACAAGTGATGTTTAATCTAGTAATTTTCAAGTAATGTTGCATCGTTCGTCGTGAATTCCTTTTCGATTTTTTATCTGTTAGTTTAATTTAACGTGCCTCTTTTTACAATGCTTACAGTAAGACCTCGTGCAAATTATAGTCAAGTGAACGATTTAGAAAGAGGTCGAATTATTGGTTTTGGGTGAAGGTGGTTTTTCATTATGAGAAATCGCAAACCACTTAAACGAAAATTATGCTACGATGATTAGTTATAATAATAATAATAATCTAGTTTATTACCCAACAGTTCAAAACCAGTTACAGGCCAAAAAAGAGAAGAGTAGATAGTAACATACTAAAAAAAAATAAGTAAATAAATAAATAAGGATGTAGCTCTGAATTGACAAACAAAAAAAAAGTATATATATATGTATATAAACGTAACACTTAACTCTAATAAACAGAAAAAGTTACAGTCTGTTAAAAAATATGTCATCATAGTGGGACTCAGCTAGGCGGTACATATTTACAACGGGGACCGCCACAACGTATTAGTTCTTGCCGATGGAAGGGCAAACGTCGGCGTAGTACGACTGGATCTAGTTGGGACGTGGACCTTCACAGAGGCCAAAAGTTCAGGACACTCAACCACACTGTGAAGTAACTTCCATATAAAACGTGAGCTCAACGTATCCCTCCTGCCCGTCAGAGACTGTCTATTATGGCGACCTAGGAGCTGATTATAGTCGTATCCCCATCGACATTTTAGGAAACGACGCTGAATGCGTTCAATCTGGTGAGTAACAAAATAAGGCGACCAGGTTACTGCGGCATATTCAATTGTGGAAAGGACGAAAGAGTCATAAAGTTTACAAAGGGTGCTGTTATTAAAAAATTTCCCACAGCGCAAAATGAAACCCAAAGACTTGGAAGCAGAAAGACAAAGTTCTTTAATGTGACTTGTGAAAGTAAGTCGAGAGTCAAAATAGACACCAAAGTCTTTTATGGAGTTAACAGCGGGTAAATATTCACCTGCCAAAACATACGTTGGAATCGCAATATTGAGTTGACGAGAGTAGGTAACAACAGCGCACTTACTGCAGTTCAATTTTAGGCTGTTGACATCGCTCCAATTAGCTAGTGTATGCAGGTTTTGCTGCAAAACATACACGTCAGAGTTGTCAGAGATGGCGGAATAAGGCTTGAGATCGTCCGAATAAGCAAGAATATGGCAGCCCAGAGACTCCAGAAGGTCATCAATAAAGAGAATAAACAGCAAGGGACCGATGCTAGAGCCCTGAGGTACTCCGGGCGTTGCAGTATAAAGAGAGGAGGAGTAACCATTGTAAAATACATAGTTCAATCTGCCGATCAGAAAGGAAAAAGTTACAGTCTGTTAAAAAATATGTCATCGTAGTGGGACTCAGCTAGGCAGTACATATTCACAACGGGGGACCGCCACAACGTATTAGTTCTTGCCGATGGAAGGGCAAATGTCGGCGTAGTACGACTGGATCTAGTTGGGACGTGGAGCTTCACAGAGGCCAAAAGTTCAGGACACTCAACCACACTGTGAAGTAACTTCCATATAAAACGTGAGCTCAACATATCCCTCCTGCCCGTCAGAGACTGTCTATTATGGCGACCTAGGAGCTGATTATAGTCGTATCCCCATCGACATTTTAGGAAACGACGCTGAATGCGTTCAATCTGGTGAGTAACAAAATAAGGCGACCAGGCTACTGCGGCATATTCAATTGTGGAGAGGACGAAAGAGTCATAATGTTTACAAAGGGTGCTGTTATTAAAAAATTTCCCACAGCCCAAAATGAAACCCAAAGACTTGGAAGCAGAAAGACAAAGTTCTTTAATGTGACTTGTGAAAGTAAGTCGAGAGTCAAAATAGACACCAAAGTCTTTTATGGAGTTAACAGCGGGTAAATATTCACCTGCCAAAACATACGTTGGAATCGCAATATTGAGTTGACGAGAGTAGGTAACAACAGCGCACTTACTGCAGTTCAATTTTAGGCTGTTGACATCGCTCCAATTAGCTAGTGTATGCAGGTTTTGCTGCAAAACATACACGTCAGAGTTGTCAGAGATGGCGGAATAAGGCTTGAGATCGTCCGAATAAGCAAGAATATGGCAGCCCAGAGACTCCAGCAGGTCATCAATAAAGAGAATAAACAGCAAGGGACCGATGCTAGAGCCCTGAGGTACTCCGGGCGTTGCAGTATAAAGAGAGGAGGAGTAACCATTGTAAAATACATAGTTCAATCTGCCGATCAGAAAGGAAAAAGTTACAGTCTGTTAAAAAATATGTCATCGTAGTGGGACTCAGCTAGGCAGTACATATTCACAACGGGGGACCGCTACAACGTATTAGTTCTTGCCGATGGAAGGGCAAATGTCGGCGTAGTACGACTGGATCTAGTTGGGACGTGGAGCTTCACAGAGGCCAAAAGTTCAGGACACTCAACCACACTGTGAAGTAACTTCCATATAAAACGTGAGCTCAACATATCCCTCCTGCCCGTCAGAGACTGTCTATTATGGCGACCTAGGAGCTGATTATAGTCGTATCCCCATCGACATTTTAGGAAACGACGCTGAATGCGTTCAATCTGGTGAGTAACAAAATAAGGCGACCAGGCTACTGCGGCATATTCAATTGTGGAGAGGACGAAAGAGTCATAATGTTTACAAAGGGTGCTGTTATTAAAAAATTTCCCACAGCCCAAAATGAAACCCAAAGACTTGGAAGCAGAAAGACAAAGTTCTTTAATGTGACTTGTGAAAGTAAGTCGAGAGTCAAAATAGACACCAAAGTCTTTTATGGAGTTAACAGCGGGTAAATATTCACCTGCCAAAACATACGTTGGAATCGCAATATTGAGTTGACGAGAGTAGGTAACAACAGCGCACTTACTGCAGTTCAATTTTAGGCTGTTGACATCGCTCCAATTAGCTAGTGTATGCAGGTTTTGCTGCAAAACATACACGTCAGAGTTGTCAGAGATGGCGGAATAAGGCTTGAGATCGTCCGAATAAGCAAGAATATGGCAGCCCAGAGACTCCAGCAGGTCATCAATAAAGAGAATAAACAGCAAGGGACCGATGCTAGAGCCCTGGGGTACTCCGGGCGTTGCAGTATAAAGAGAGGAGGAGTAACCATTGTAAAATACATAGTTCAATCTGCCGATCAGAAAGGAAAAAGTTACAGTCTGTTAAAAAATATGTCATCGTAGTGGGACTCAGCTAGGCAGTACATATTCACAACGGGGGACCGCCACAACGTATTAGTTCTTGCCGATGGAAGGGCAAATGTCGGCGTAGTACGACTGGATCTAGTTGGGACGTGGAGCTTCACAGAGGCCAAAAGTTCAGGACACTCAACCACACTGTGAAGTAACTTCCATATAAAACGTGAGCTCAACATATCCCTCCTGCCCGTCAGAGACTGTCTATTATGGCGACCTAGGAGCTGATTATAGTCGTATCCCCATCGACATTTTAGGAAACGACGCTGAATGCGTTCAATCTGGTGAGTAACAAAATAAGGCGACCAGGTTACTGCGGCATATTCAATTGTGGAAAGGACGAAAGAGTCATAAAGTTTACAAAGGGTGCTGTTATTAAAAAATTTCCCACAGCGCAAAATGAAACCCAAAGACTTGGAAGCAGAAAGACAAAGTTCTTTAATGTGACTTGTGAAAGTAAGTCGAGAGTCAAAATAGACACCAAAGTCTTTTATGGAGTTAACAGCGGGTAAATATTCACCTGCCAAAACATACGTTGGAATCGCAATATTGAGTTGACGAGAATAGGTAACAACAGCGCACTTACTGCAGTTCAATTTTAGGCTGTTGACATCGCTCCAATTAGCTAGTGTATGCAGGTTTTGCTGCAAAACATACACGTCAGAGTTGTCAGAGATGGCGGAATAAGGCTTGAGATCGTCCGAATAAGCAAGAATATGGCAGCCCAGAGACTCTAGAAGGTCATCAATAAAGAGAATAAACAGCAAGGGACCGATGCTAGAGCCCTGAGGTACTCCGGATGTTGCAGTATAAAGAGAGGAGGAGTAACCATTGTAAAATACATAGTTCAATCTGCCGATCAGAAAGGAACTTACTAAAGAAAGCAGCATAGGAGAACAACCAAACAATTCGAGCTTATGGAGAAGCAATCTATGGTCAACAGTATCAAAAGCACTAGAGAAATCAGTGTAGATAACATCAACCTTCCCGCGAGCAACCAGAGGAATACATAAAAGGTTGGTTATAGTGGACCGACCAGGCATGAAACCATGTTGACGCAGAGACAGTAAAGAGTTAGTGTTAGCAGAAATACATCTATAAATTATGTTTTCATAAATCTTAGCGAAGTTAGATAAAATTGCTATTGGACGATAGTTTTTGAAGATTTGTCACCCTTTTTAAAAATATTCTAGCCCTTTTCCAAATAGCGGGAAAAGTGGAAGTTGCACTAAATAAGTTAATTAAAATGGCTAAGGGTGCAGCCAATACAAATCTAGAGTCACGTACCAAAAAATTGGGAATAAGATCATCACCGCAAGCCAAGTTGTTGGGAAGCGAACTCATACTAATCAACTCCTCTTCAGAGGTAGTGCGTAGCGAGAATGGTAAACGATTGGAGAAAGTATTAGTAAAAACAGTTGACGCAGAAGGTGTGTAAGTGTTAGAAAAGTGTTGAGCGAAGCCCTCAACTATATCCTGAGGAGACTCAAGCAGAAGGTCATTATGATGTATTTTGCCCGTGCAGTCTAGATTCACCTTTCTTAGAACGAATGAATTTAAAAATTTCTCTAGGGTTGGACTGAATGGAGTCTTCTGCTCTGTACATAAAAGATTTATAGGCCCCAGATATGTTCTTTGCAAAGTGTGCGCATTCGTCTGAATTCATCCAAGAAGAAATCGTTCTTAGATGCTTGCCATTTTTGTCTGTAATGCTCTTTAAGTTTCAAATTTTTAAATCAGTTCAGAAGAAAAACATGGTGGATAATCTGAAAACGAGTATGAGTCGAAGATTTGAGGTACGGAGCAATTGATGGCTTCATACAGAGTTGTATAAAAAGCATGGAAAGCAAGATTAATATCTTTATAATTAGATAAAAGGTCCAGTCAATGCATTGCAGATCGCGATATAAGGTATTAAAATCCGCTTTTCGAAAACAGTAACGTAGGTTATTGGCTGAAGGACCAGTCGATCGAGAGTATTTTAGATCAATACTGAGGGTAGGATGGTGAATATCTTCAGGAACCAAAGAGAACTCGTCACGCTCAATAGACAAGAAGTCGGGTAAGTTTGAAAGAACTAGATCCAACAGTCCGTGGTTAGAGTTCAAAACATTATTAACTTGCTTGAGATCAAGCAAATTGCAAAAATTATTCAACTGACAGATTTTCCTGCAGGTAGTGAATTATTCATTCTTCTTCTCTGTGTAATATTTCGCAAGTTTACAGTTTAGAGAACGCAGCGATATAAAAAAATCCTTGTATTCTCATAAACAGACTGGGCAAATATGCGGTATGATGAGTCATCTGTCCTTTGTCCTCTGTAATCTGTGATATTGTGAAAGGAACAGATGACTCATCATACCGCATATTTGTCCAGCTTACCTACAAAAGCAGGATTGTGCAGTATTGTTTTGTGCTAGTCCTTTGTCATTGAAAATTATTATTCTATTCCCCTTTCCTAACCCAATTATTTAGCATTAGCACAAACTTGAAGTACTTTAGATAATAGAAAATGCCCGGTAAAGCTTGAACCCGAGAACACAAAAATGCTTCTAGATACGAGCAAACATTGGCTACGGGAACTATGGTAGATTACCGACTGTAACTTCTAGTTCTGTATTCTGTTTAGCGAAAAAAATAAAATAAATGAACTGGGCTAGACCGCAGCCAAGGCTGGAAAAATGTGGACGTAAAATGAAAACCCTCACAGACACTTTAAATATTGGCTTTGTTACAGCAAAAATAATAGAAGAAAGCCTTTAAAAGAGAAAGGCATAGAAGTTTCGACCAGAACTGTCAGGTGTGGGCTACACGAAACTTGCTTAATGGGTCGGAGACTTATTAAAACCGCGCGTTTAACGGTAAAGATGAAATTTGCTCGTCTTAATTTTGGAGGAGAATACCTACATTTCACGGGCGAAGATTGAAAAAATGTACTTAACTTACTATAACGATTTTTTTATCATAGCAATGTTTGCATAACCTAACAAGTTTTCCTCGTTTACGAGAGTTCCCTCTATGTGCTAGAGGAGCGATCGCAATTTGTTCGCCCTCGATCTAGCGAACGTCTCACAGGGTTTACGGTTCTTTGAACTGTAAAACACCCACCACAAATAAGGGTTTGGAGCGTGATTAGCGGAGATGAAGACTTTATATTTTGTCGAAGGTACAAAAATACATAAATGGTCTACAGAATGTCCTTGCCATACTTTAAACGCATATTTATGCAGAATAATATCCCTTGTCATATGGCAAATAAAGTTCAGGGTTTCTTCGAAGAGAACTATATATGTATATACCTCTTCTAAGTTGATCCGGAATTCACCGAAGATTAAACATCTCGAAAACGTATGGAATCGGTTCAAAAGTAAGATATACGGAAGAGGGAATTCTAGGAAGAAAATCTTAATAAACGATAGGGGATGTATGGGAGAACAACGATGACATAAAAGCAGACTTAACGATGTTATAAACAAATGTGGGTTATGGACCAAATATTAACCATGTATTTATTATTGGCCCAAATCTAAGACATGTGTAATTTCCATTTTATTATGGAAACACTGTCAGATATCGAGTGTTCGAGATAATATGACCTAGGACTGTAGTCATTTTCAAATAACGTTGCATCGTTTGTCGTGAATTCCCTTTCGATTCAATACCACCGTTAGAATTATGGTCAAGTGAGCCATTCCGGCAGACTTCGAATTATTGGTTTGCGCCAATGTAGTTTCCCATTCAGAGAAAACGCAAACCGCTTAAAACGGAAATCACGCTACGATAATTAGAGGTTGTCGAGGGTAGATTGAAGAAGGAGAGGAACGTTGCCGAAAAGACACTGAAGTGCAAAGAAAAGCAACCGAACACCAGAATTGCTGCCTAAGAATGCCGGCAGATTTATTGCCGACGAATAGTTCGATATGTCTTCGTACTGTTTATCCCCAAATTCTATCTTTTCTTTTGAGCTCCTCTCAACCACGTTTAGTGCTTCTTCTCACCACTTTACACCGGCAATAACGAGGTGTGCTGCAAACTCTTAATGCAGTCGGAGATAAGCGCATAATAATGCGCAATAAGTTGTACATTCGTTACAACTTGTGATTTTTAAAAACTTTTTGTGACTTATTTTAATCGTGTTCGCATCATGTGGGTCTAAAGTTAGATCTACGTTTTTCACTTCTTTCGAATGCTTGTTATAACTTAAAACTGCCTCAAGCCACGTTTCCCATCTCGTGTGGTGGCATCGGAATTCCTGGACATATGTAACTTGTAAAATCCCGAATTCGTTTAGGAAGTTTCAGGATAACGTTTTTTTGTTTGCTTGATTAATGCGCCAACTGCAGGGTATTGATGTCTAACAGCTTCGGCTACAAAATGCAGAGTTTGTAGTAGACATGGCTACGCACTTATTACTGTAACAACTTTGATAATTCTAACAACAATGAAGCTGGTGGACCATCACGTTTTAAAGGATGCGCTACAACATGAATGGGCATCAGTTGTTTCATCCACACATACGCAGATTTTCTTATTGCCTCGTCCTTCATACATTCCCTTACTGTACCTTGAACACGTGGCAAATTGTATCGTAATTGCTTAGATGTTGGTAACTTCGTGCAACTTGGGTGCTTCGTTTCCAATAGCTGAAGCGGTTGTATGCATTATTGTTGAGTTAGGCCTTTACTAAACTCGTAAAAAGTCATTCAACGAAAACCTTCACGTGAAATTTCCATTTTTGCATAAAGTTCCTTCTTCTCAGCACTGTGAACAAAATACCAGGCCAATTTCTAAGATGTCACTGTTTTCACAATAACACATGTCAAATTTTACGAAAATAGGAATGGCACATTTCCGACAGCATCACCAAGTGGTAGTTTGTAAAGACATAAAAAGCGCCCCTCGAAATAGTAATAAATAATAATTATTATTAATAATAAATATAATAATTACTTCAAACTAAATAATTTGAAAGTAATGATACAATTTTATCGATCAATCTTATGTCCGCTTACAACATACCACTATATTGTAACCAGTAGGTATATAACTTACAACAACGTTTAATGTCGCAGCTATCTAGATCTCGAGAGGTATGGGGCGCAGCATTTTTTCTTCTTATTTCCGAACAAGACCCCCTCGGGAGAAACAAGTCGGCCATTCCTTTATGTTTTGTTTTTCCGATTATTTTAATTTCGATCCGTCCAACTCATTAACGACAAAGGCGTGCTGTAGACTTTCCCCGTCTCTTTCTACCACCTTCCCTAGGCGTTTGGCGGGTCGTTTCTTTCGATTTCCACCATATTTAATATTTTCTTCGCGTGTCTAATGCGAGCTGGATTTTGATGAATTATTTGCCCGGTCCTACAGGCAACTTATTTAAGATGGTAATTAGTAATTTATATCCCGGATGCAAGGTCTACATCGAGGTTGTATCGGCGATAGATCGTGCAGGAGGGGAAAGTATATATGTGTACATGTAGAAAATGGAGGTTTGTGAAGTGAAACTGGTATTTTACTAGCGAGGGGTTCGGTTTTAAAAATGAGAGCGGTCTCTTTGCGTTTCGCCTTGATTTGGCAATACTTATCGGTTGATGCAAGAATTAATGCTTATCGAAACGAGTTCAGAAATTATCAGAAAATTATCACTAGCACGTGTTTGAAAAGTTGTTATTAATCAGTTTCGTCCGTTTTTTTGGCGAGGAAATGCAATTTATTATCTTAGCATGTATGTATATATATACATGCATATATATGTACCATATGGTACATATATGTTAAATAGCTGGAAATAGACTTGCTCAGATCTTCTCCAACAGCATCTTTCTATCTTCTCCTGGCTCTTCACTACTTCCTTTTACCATTCTTTACATTTCTTGTCGCGTCCAATTTTTCAAGGTGCCCCGACCATTCTAAATTTTTCCACTTTACAAAGTTACTGATTGGTTTCTTTCCATAAAGGCCATTTACTCCGGAATTTTTAGTCTCTGCCATCCAACGTAGGACCTTTCGCCCCCAAATTTCTATTTGATTTTCGTTTCTCTTATTAATTACCCATGTCTCACAATCGTATACGTCAAGGTTGATCGCAGTATGGATTTGTACAATCTTATCTTTGATTTTAAAATTTTGTTTAGTCCCCCGGGCATCTGTTGCTTTTTGCCATTCCCAAAGTCCAATTTCTTTGTCCTCATCGCATTTGTTGGTGATCGGGACTCCCAGATTCACTATTTTGCTTGCTTGTCCATTCTTTACTTCCATGAATATTGCGTTCTCGATGTTAAATTGTTCATTGTCTATGCTTCCGTGCTTAGTTTCTTTTTCTGTAACTTCTTGTCATTCCTTTCTTCTTCACAAGACTAACCTCAGCGGCTCACTGTTAACAAGTTTAACAAGTGAGTTCGGAAATTTAGCGCTTCCGAGGTACCCGAGCTAAAACCCAAACTAAGGTGTAAGGTAACGTGCCGAGAGTTGCGTGGCCGCAGGGGTGTGCGGTATTTAACGTTCCCCGTTGTAATTGGCCTTACCCGATCAAGCGGGGCTCTGATCGGGCGGACAGATACTTCCCTAGCTACTCTTCGTACAGCTACGCTATCTGGAATTTCCAAGCCTAAAGTGCAAAAGCTTGTGAAACAGGGCCAAGATTACATACAGGCTAAAAGAGCCATAAACAAGGCCAACTTCACTAGGCATGCACAAAGGAACCAGGTCTAGTCTAGACAAGCAAGTTAGGCTGCAACAGACGGCGGAGGCTACTAAACGTAAAGAAAGGACGTAAGTCCAAAAAGGCGAGGTCAAAGGGCAGTACTCCCGCAAGTCTTCCGAAAGGCAAGGGGCCAGAAGGTTTAACCTTCAAAGACGCTGCTTTGGAGAGGATCGCGGTAGTATGCAACGACTATCCAGCCACCCAGATGGAGCCGGCCAAGCTTAAGGCAGTCCAGGACTCTATTATGGAGGCACATAAACTGCATTACGGAGCAAGGGCTTCAAGTCCGCTTTAAAAATACACGTATATGCGGAAAAACCGCTCTCAAAGCTGGTAAGTCTAGCTAAAGATATAAAGCTGGAGAACGTACTCTAAGGAGGCATGAGGACCGAAATAGATTTGGAAAGGTCGCAGTGGAACAGGCATCAGTGCCACCTCAAGTAATCTAATCTAATCTAATCACAAGACTATAGCGAGAGAGTCCGTTTCCTCTCCGTTTATTGAGCTTTTGTATAAGTTCTTCCAGCGCCAGATTGAATAAAATTTTCGATATTGGATCCCCTCCACCTGATATTTTTTCTGATTTTAAAGTATTTGCTTACCTTGCCATTGAACCTCAAAGCGGACTTTGTATTTTTGACACTAGACCAATCTTGGGCGAATTCGAAACTGTTGGAGTACTCTGATCATTTTTTCCCTCTGTACATCATCATAGGTACGTTTGGAGTCTGGAAATAGCATATACGTAGGATTATTTTGTTCGTAACAAACAGATTTGATATGAATACCAGATCTATGGTCGATCTGGGTTTGCTGAATCGGTCCCGATAGTCTCCTAAAATGGTTTCTAGGTAGTTTTCCAATCTTTGTTTCACGGAAGTTGCCAGCATCCAGCAGGACAATTTCTCTATTATTATTGCAACCCATTTATGTGGTCTCCTTTATGAATTGGTAGGAGAATTGTCTTATTTTACGGCTTCGGCATTTTTGTGGTTTTCCAAATGTCTTTTATCAATTCCCATATTTGCGCTATTAGGAAAGTTCCTCCCTAAAGACAGCGCGAGAAATTTTTGCTTCTTATGTTAATTCAATAATTGTTGAATTGGAAGGAGCAAAATGATTCCAATTAATATCTACCTTTCGGCAATGATCATATACTATTTTGCCTTACTGTAAACAATGTATTTAACCATATTAATTAATTTAACTATCCTAGAACAATACGTCGGCTGTTAGTAGTATTCTTTCAGCCAGTCAATTCGCCTCGACGGTATACCTGATCAACATAATGACTTGTTTAACTTCGATTTTTAATCATGTTCCGAGTATTATAGATTGCATGTCAAGATATGCTTATAACGAATAGTTTTGTAATTATTTCAGTTCTATGTTTCGTATACGCGTTCATTATTTTTAATAGCGTTAGAATGGCTGTGGTTCTTTCTTTTTAAAGCCGAACCTGTCGCTGGAACGCGTCGTTTTATAATAAGATACGACGGTAAAAAGTAGTGCTCCCCGATTGCATAACTGCACCGAACTAGTGTAATACACAATTTTTTTCTTGTATTCTTAAATCTCCCCGCGGATAAATATTAAATAACATTTCATAAAATTTTGTAGCAGTAAGCAGGAATCAAACGACTTATAACATAATGACGTAATTCGTTTGATTCCTGCCCTTCGCCATGCTAGGAGCGTCTTCTATCTTTTTACAAAACGAGAACAAAACGGTGCTACTGAGATGTGTCATTCGTAAAACATTTGTGATGGTGAATACAGCAGCAGGTTAGAAATCGATTGAGTAAAGAACGATTAAAAACAGCAATTTTGTGAAAAAATGTAAATTTTATCTGAAGGTTTTCGTAGGATTTTTCACAATTTTAGTAGAAGTCTAATTCAACAACAATGCATAGAATCGCCTCAACTTTTGGTATTGAAGCATCATTAGAGAAGACTGTTACAAATTGTTTGCAGAATTTGGTCGTGATTGTGCGTCCGTCAGTGAAGGACGACCAAAATCGGTTGTTATTCCACAAAACATGCTGTGCGCAACATGAGTGAAGAAGATCGGCGTGAGACTTACGGTAAAATAGAAGCATCTTAGGCATACCAAAGACTGCAATACATTCGACTTTATATGAGTATTTACCTGTAAAAGAGATCTGTTCCCGATGGATTCCGCAATAATTTGACCTAAACTCAAAAGAAGGCTCGTGTTAATTGATGCAAGGATGTGCTCAGAAAATTCCACCGAGGAAGTGCAAAATACAACATCGTAACATGCGACGAAACTTGAATATATTCGTATGAACCGGAAACTAAGCAACAATCTGTTGTTAAGATGTTCCTAGGTGAACTGAATCCCACAAAAGGTGTTTGTTCACGCAGTACTTCTAATAAAATCATGGCTTGGATTGTACCGGAAATGCAACCATGCCTTTAGAGGATCGAAGAACAGTTAATTCAGTCATGGACGAAATCATGGAAAATAATCGAAAACGTCGCATCATTCTGGACGCACGCCAAACAATTGATTATTTGGAGAAGAAAGACATCGAATCAATGTCTCATTGCCAGTGTTCACTTGATTTATCGCCCAACGATTTCTTTATGTTCCCGAATATCAAACAAAAATGCGTGAACAGCGATTTTCGCCACGTCAAGGAGCTGTCCAAGCCTTCAAAAAGCATGTTTTTAAGATACCAAGTTCAGAGCGGAAAAAATATTCCGAGAATTGGTGTAAACGCATGCAAAAGTATACCGTGTATCTCAAAGGGTAAGTATTTTAAAAGAGTTGGTTCGAAAAATTTGCTGTTCATTCCCAATGTTTGTAACAACTTAAAAGGCCCGCCTTGTATACAAAAGTTACGCTTTAAATGAGGGTTGTAGAATGGTACAACAATTTGTTTGCTAGAAGTCATCGACAAAATCATGAAAGAAAATCGGAAATGTCACATCCTTCGGCATCATGATAATGCCAGCCCTCACGCAGCACATCAAACAATTGTTTATTTGGAGGAGAAAAATATCGAATTAATCTCTCATAGCCCGTATTTACCTGATTCATCGCTTAACGATTTCTTTCTGTCAAATGTCAAATAAGAAATGCATGGAAAGCTCAAGGAGCTGTCGAGGCGTTCAAGAAGCATGTTCTTGGGATACCAATTTCGGAGTAGAAAAGATTTTCCGAAGATTTGTTTTGAGAAAAATGTATAAATATTAAAGGCGAATAGTTAGAAGGACAATCAAACAATTTATGTAGGCTAAAGTGCAAAAGCTTGTGAAACAGGACCAAGATTTCATACAGGTAAAAAGGGCCATAATCAAGGCCAACTTCACTAGGCATGCACAAAGGGCCAGGGTAGCCTAGATAAGGAAGTTAGGCCTCAACGAGGCTACTAAACGTAAAGAAAGGACGGAGGTCCAAAAAGGCGAGGTCGGAGGGCAGTACTCCCGCAGGTCTCCTGAAAAGCAAGGAGCTGATTTTGGACAGGATCGCGGTAGTATGCAACGACTATCCAGCCACCCAGATAAAGCCGACAAACCTTAAGGCAGGCCAGGACTCTATTATGGTGGCATATAACACCATTACGGAGCAAGGGCTTCAAGTCCGCTTTTAAAAATATATGTATATGCCGAAGAACCGCTCTCAAAGCTGTTAAGTCTAATTAAAGGAATAAAGCTGGACAACGTACTCTACGGAGGCATAAAAATCCCTAGCTACGCTATCTAGAATTTCCAAGGCAAAAGTGCAAAAGCTTGTGAAACATGGCCAAGATTTCATACAGGCTACAAGAGCCATAATCAAGGCCAACTTCACTAGGCATGCACAAAGGGCCAGGTTAATCTAGATAAGGAAGTTAGGCCTCAACAGGCGTCGGAGTCTACTAAACGTAAAGAAAGGACGGAAGTCCAAAAAACAAGGTCGGAGGGCAGTACTCCCGCAGGTCTTCCGAAAAGCAAGGGGCCACAAGGTTTAACCTTCAAGAAGGCTGCTTTGGAGAGGATCGTGGTAGTATGCAACGACTATTCAGCCACTCAGATGGAGCCGGCAAAGCTTAAGGCAGACCAGGACTCTATTATGGAGGCATATAACAGCATTACGGAGCAAGAGCTTCAACTCCGCTTTTAGAAATATATGTATATGCGGAAGAACCGCTCTCAAAGCTGTCAAGTCTAATTAAAGGAATAAAGCTAGAGAACGTACTCTAAGGAGGCATGAGGACCACAATAGACCTGGAAAGATCGCAGTGGAACAGGCATCAGTGCCATCTCAAGTAATCTATGTAGGCTTTTACAGAAGCCGACAGCATGATCAACAGAACGTCAAGCAACTCACAAAGAAACACTGGTAAGTGCGTCTCACCAATTTAAATGAAACTTTGTGGGTTTATAGACCGATGCAGTATAAAAACAACTGTAACTGTCTTAGCTATCTGTTAGAAAATTTAAAATGGAATACTTATATTGCTGCATTCTTAGAAAGTATGCGAGTCGCAATGTCGCAGCTAAGCATAGCGGAAACACGTGGTGTCAAAAATGAATCGACGAAACATATTGGCCGGCAGTAAATGTAAAAGTATAAATCGTAAAGGCGAATATTTTGAAAAGCAATAAAGCAGCTTGTTCGGAAAGATTTTTTTGTCTTTCTTAGTTTTTGTAAGAACTTAGAAAGCGCCCCTCGTATACAAGAGGTACGCTTTAAATAATTTTAAGAATTTTTGATGATCATACCCCGTTTTTGTTTTAATAGAGAGCCAAGGTGTCAAAGCTGGATTTACACTAGGAAACGCTTAAGGTCAATTGTAGGGGTAAAACGTCCAGCATGATTTTTTGTGGGAATTACGCAGTGAGAAACTTGCTGACATCAGTCGGAGTACGGTATCTCGGCATCTGAAGACTGTGGAATTGATTGGACGCGTTGGTGTAAAGAAATCACTAATTAGCACAAAGAATAAGAAGGCTAGATTCAATTTTGCAAAAAGTATCAGCATTGGACAGCATCGGATTGGCGAAAACTTTCTATTGTTCGGAAGTGATGGTCGCAAGTACGTAAGACGTCCAGCAGCTACCAGATACGAAATACGTTATCAAATTCCAACCGTAAAACACGGTGGCGGAAATGTTAAAATTTTGGGGAGCATTTCCTGAGAACGGTGTTAATCCGCTGGTAGAAATCCAAGGGAACATGGACGCCACAATATATCGAAATATATTGCAAGACTATATGCTCCCATTTGCAAGCAGAAAATGCCACGTGGATGGATTTTTAAACATGATAATGACCTCAAACAAGCTTCGTGTCTTGTGAAGAATTTCCTTGAAAACCGAAAAGTGTGCCTTCTCGACTGGCCATCGCAGTCACCGGATTTAAATCCGATTGAACATTTGTGGCAAGAGCTCCAGGGTCGTGTTGGAACGAAGAATCACTCCGACAAGACGGAATTATGGGATCATTTGCAATATGAGTGGGAAAAGTATCTCGCAATTAATTGCGTCTATGCCTCGCCAATGTGCTACTGTGATTACTGCTAAGGACATGGCAACAAAGTATTGAGTCTAGTGAGTCTAGTGAGTCTAGTGTTATTTTTAGAATGTTTTGGTTTGTTTTTTCATACACATTAGTATGTGGCCCAATATTTTTGCACAGTCATTAAATAAAAATTGTTGGATAATTAATTGTTGAAGGGTAACATCACTATATATAATACATTGTTTTCAAATATAAGTGTATACTGTTGTCATCATAACTCGTTTGTATGTCCCGTACCATGTAATATCCACGAAAAATAGGGCGGCCCGAAACTTTTGCACGCCACTGTATAAGCAATAAATTCTTATTATTTTTGGTTCTAAATTTCCGACCATGTTCCTAAATGAATATTAATTAAAATTCTTTGCAAAACAATAACAGAAATTCTTGAAAATCATCATAAATTTTGCATTCGAAAACTGTTTGGAATGAAATCTGTCAAAGATAATTGCTGCAGCGGGCATTTTTTAAAGAAAAATGTACTTTGCTTAAATTGCTTTTGATTAATTCTCTATTATTTTGCTCAAATATCAAGAACTAAGAGGTTCTGCTCATACCGATTAGAGATGTTTTGTACATAATTCATTTTCTGCCACCATTTTTAATGGAAGGCAAAAATAATAACGTCTAGGGAGTAGAATCCATAGTCGCTTTTAGTAGTATTAAATTCAAATTATGTGTAAATGGATTTGAACCAATGAAGACGATGGCCGTAGTGGATCCACGGAGTACCGGATTCCTATTACAGGGTATCATTCATCATCTGTCACAAGGCTCGCTGTGATGTATACATGTATATACATGGGGCACTGCAGATAACGACGCAGAGTTGGATTCGAGATAAAATTAAATTTAAGAAAAAGTTTAAATTTTTTGTGTTGAACTTATAAATTTCTAACTTCCTCCCATGTACATAAACATTAGGATTTATTCGTAAAAATTATTTAAAAAAATATAACTGAATTATTTTTACAATAGTAACAAGACGACGCCCAATGTATAAAAGATACTGTATAAGAGATCGCGTCAACATATAATAAATCTTCCTTTCATAATTCTTTTTGTCGTTGAGATGTTTTTGTTCGTTTTCTTCTTGTGCGGAGTCCGTCCCTGTACTCAAAGCTTCCCGCTAAGAAACCGCTAATGATATAAGATGTAGAAGTTATAAGCAAGCAGGCAGTAAGACGGAGAGGAAAACTGTATGTATTGCTTTTGAACGACGTGAAAGCGACCGGTTGGGTTGGCCCCCAAAGGGGAGAGCTGGCCCCCTCCTGTTAGTGATTCTGTTAATCGATTCCCATTTACCGATACGAAACCGATCGTGCCTTCACGGTATATGAATAATAAGATTGTTATAAACTATTAAGAGCGGCCATTGTGATATAATACGAAAGGTTAAGGCTGAGCTCGATGAGATTTTAAATAAAAGCCAAATCGGGGTCCCAATTTACCGAGATAAAATCTTTTCCTCTAATACACACCGATGTCGCATTTGGTAATCAATATTTTACGGGAATTTCTAGATTAAAACGCGGTAATCGTCAATTCTTTTCTTGATCCGTGTATTGACAACCTCGTAAGAGAAAAATGCCAAAACCGAGATGTTAATTGTAACCGAACCAAGATTCTACGCTCGCGATATGCATATAGGGACCTTTCAGGGTCCATCGGACCATCCAGCGATGACATATCGATATCGCTCGAAATGCTGGTCATCTTACCGTGAAGCTCTTCTTGTATTAATGGAATTACGAATTTAATATATTCATTGCATTTCATCAGCGGCTTTCATTCCTTCTCATATACATTTTTTCACATTTGGAGCGTAGTTTTTTTACCAGAATTTATGATAATTTCCAAACCACAACTCTTTAATACCGTTTTGTGAGATCTTAAATATCATTTACACCCTACTTCTAACTAAATCGAAATTAATCTATTATTACCACTGTTACAATTTTTGAAATTGTTTATGTATTATTTCTTTTTATCTTGGACACAGTTTACCTTCACAAGACAAGGTTGTTCGAAGTAATCGTAAATAACCGTTTAATTTATAATAGTCTGACTCAAAAATAAAGATTTTTTTACTATAATTCGCGAATAATACGCCCACATTTATTATGATTATTATGATTTATACTAATAATAATAATAATTATTATTATTATTACTATTAATTTAGAATTTGATAAGTATCTGGTGCTATAGTCCGTCCCAACCTTTAGATGCAGAATGGGACAAAATAGGGATTTTGCGTCTCTTACTAACACTATAATTTAGCAATAACGCCACCTCTATGTCCGGTTGCGACATTTCACGTTGTATCGAACGCAAGTATCATTAATATTATAACTGTGATTACGAACCTGAAACATGACGAGATGATTTGGCAAGGCTGCAATCAGTTCCCATAAGACGTGTACTGCATCTTAAAGTTGAAACGAATTGTAATCAAGTTTATTTGGGATTTGAGACTCCCTTTATTTTGCTATAAGAACCCGAAATGTTTGCCTTGTTACCTAACGATGTCTTCAAAGTTAGGATCATTCATTTCTTCCTATACTACCTTACATGGAAATTGCACCACCTAGAAGGCGTTGAAATTGTTTGCCTACTAAATTTATGACCTTCCAATAGTTAAAGGTTTCTGCTAAACGTCTAGGCCAGGGGTCTCCAAACTACGGCCCGCGGGCCAAATCCGGCCCGCCAGTGTGATTAATCCGGCCCGCGACAGCTAATAGCTTATTGTTGTTGTGATAAGTTGAATAAAAAAACACGGAATGATAATAACTCGGATTTATTTACTTGCTAGGTAAAGCTTAATGACAAGTATAATACGCAGAAAACTCACTTAAGTAAATTGTCGCCTGGAATTTTTCATTGTGTCACTCGCAGAACGTTATACTGTACTGACGAGTCCTAATGAGGACGAAACTAATTAGTCTGCAGTTGCGTTTTGCGATTGACATAGTCAAAAATTCTTACAGGATTATTGGCATATGCAAATTGTGCTTACTTTGTAAGCTTTTGCACGGTTACTTGTTAACTGCCCATTAACGAATCTAATTTTATTATTAGGTCGTTTATAGAGATTCCTCTACGTTTTATTTTATTGAAGTAATCAGTATGGCCCCAAGGCTGAAAAGTTTGGACACCCCCGGTCTACGCGATGTATTTTCCATGTCAGGTGGTATAAGAGGAGAAATGAATGATACTAACTCTGAAGACATCGTCCTATATAAAATTTGCAAGAATATTTTGGGATAGTTTCTTATTTTTCCCTAATAATGTATTGAGCCGCAGTAACGAACGTGGTGGCATCGAATTTCTTCTTTTTCGGTTCTCCTTTTGCCCTGTTAGGGCGTCGGAGGGAATCCTATTTAAAAGTTTAAAAGCCGGCTCGATTATTGCGTTCCAAGCAATCTTTAATTTCATCTTGCAGAGCTTCAAAATTCAACGGTAGGTTAAGTCTCTTACCCGTAATCTCCCGCATATGTTCTAAGAAAAATCCGGAGATCTGGCCAAGGAAAGAGGTTGACGTGTTTCCGTGGTTTTCTTTGAAAAGTTCAACGTTGTCCTTGCAATGTGAGAACGACCATGGTCTTATTGAAATAAAAGGTTCTCCAGCGTTTGAAGATGTGAAAGAACATTATGTTGCACTACTTCTTCGATGATATCTACTGCCATAGGCCATAGAGCCCGAAAGTCCGGTACATATGTCCTTCGACTGATAATGGAATGGGTCGCCTTTCTCCACTTCGTCTTCTAAACTTCATATGGCCATCATCAAAGACGATGTGATAGCACTCCATATTCCATTGAAGTCCTTTTTACACCAGACTAAAATTTGTTGCCGGTGTAAAGCTTACGGGAAAGCAGTACATATGATTGGGAGGAGTCCAAAGCAAGAAATTGAATTCGGTGATAAACAATACGAAGACATATTGGACGGGTTGCACCTTGAAAGCATTCTTTAACTGGTTTTCCAAAAGAGATGCTTAACAGCCAGTAGTCTTAGGCGGCGATTTTTGGGGTTCAGTTATTCTGATTTGCTCTTCAATGCATCTTTGGCGACGTTATTGCCTTTCTTCAAACCACCCTCGACAAACTCCAATCATCGTATCATCGTGTTTAAACGGTTTCTCTAAATGAAAAGCCGCCTTCCCCCAAACCAGTAGTTGGACCTTTTTCCAAATCGCTTACTTGACTATGATTTGGAAGGGATTTTACTGTAGTCGTTGTAACCAAGCAAGTGAGCTAACGAAGAAGAAAATCGAGAAAGAAATCACCACGAACGATGCAATGTCGCGTAATAATTACTGGGTTAAACAACACTTAGTCGTCTTCAAACTAATCGCTTATTATTCTTCAGAAGTAACAGATTTCTGCCAAATTAAATCCAAAAGTTCCATTGCCTTGTAGATGGTGCAATTTCCACGTCAAAGGCGCAAGCCTATAACCTAATCTTTATGATTGTCAAAATTTGGTTTAATTCCTATTCGAATGTGGAATTTATTATTGGTTGTTCGACAGTAATCGAAATACCTTCAAAACCAACGGGGATATATTGTAGTAATTTGCTGCTACATTTTCTCTGATTTTTAGACTTGTTGTAACTGGGACCGTTGTTCACTCGACGTTTCGACGAACTCCTTCATTTTCGTCTGGAAATTAGGCGACGATTGCTACTGACCCACTCCAAACGTGGTTGGAAACCTGAGAAAGTGGAATAGCGTCATTCATGTTCGAAAACATTCGAAGACTTACATTTTAAAGTTTATACATATAAATACATAACGAGGTCCTTATGATACCCTAGGATGCTAGGGTCTTGAGATTTCTCATGTTTTCGGGCCTGTTGACATGTTCCTCGTACAAATTTCCTCAATTCCTTTGGCTAAGATTCAATTACCAAGAAATAATTTTGTTATGATTCTACTGTTTTCGGTTATATGTTTGGCCTTCCCCAATTTTTCTTTTGTAGCTGGAACTGCTTTTAGTTGCTTTCTGATATTCTGGATTTTCGGGTTTATTAATTTATCCTGTTTCAAGCACGCTTCCTAAATATTTCATTACAGTCGTATTCTTTTTCCTTGTTTTTCTGTTAATACCCAGTTTGCACGTCCTTACCATAAAACTGACAAATGCATTGATTTGTATCCGGATTTCTTTATCTTCGTAGTAATTTCCGTCTGATTCTCAATTTTCGAAATGCAATTTGTCGGTTGTATGTCTTATCTATTTAATTCGCGTTCTATATTTCTGTTATTAATTATGTTTCTCAAATATTTGCGGGTGTCCACATGTCCTCTGTCTTCTTCCTCTACTGTATTTGTTGCCCTAAACGTTTGATCAATCAATAACTTCAATCCAGATACTGGAGTCCCGCGGTTTTGTACCTAAATTGGGAAACATCGCAATATCATCCGCAAAAGCTTAACTTTCTAGGCATTTGGTCGTAGCTTTCTATACACAATCACGCATTTTTGCATAAGAAAAAATGAAAGAGGGTTCTTCACTTCCCTCTCGTAGCTCTTAATTTGATCTCGATGCTTCGGGTACAATTTGCTTAAAACGAAATTTTACTCTTTGAGTGTGTATCTCTCATATTATTTCGATTAGATTGAAACTTTGCTGTCTAGAGACTTTAGAGCATATTTTTTTCTTGATTATTTGTTGCTCTGTCTAAATATAATCCCCCTCATACGCCAGCCAATCATTTTCCTTCGTCTCTTCTCTAACTCCCGATTTTATGATTTACACATTTTTCAAATAGTTTTTGACGCTACAATACCATGGTTTGCTGTAGAGGTGGCGCATAAAATTGTTTCCAGATGAAAATTATTTCTGATTTTGACAGGATGAACATTTTCCTAAATTAAGCTACCCAGGAATTACCGCTTTTTTTTTTTAAACAAAATATAAATAAATTGTTTCAGGAACGAAATAAATGTTATCTGTTTTTTATGATGATTGCCCATTTTTATCAGTGATCTTTTGCCATCGTATATGCTGCATTATAACTCCACGTTGATAAAATTCTTGCTTTTATCGGCAAAAGCCGAACCACCGCGTCATGTAAATTTTACCACCACCTAGAAATTGTTGCCAAGGACCGAATAAGTGATAATGAGGTGGTTAAAGTAACGATTATATAGTGGATGTGGCAATAGATCCCCCAACCAAGCTCTAATCATTTTTATCGAAAACGTTGAAAGATGTGTGTTGGCTTGTGTTGTTCTGGTTAAATGATATGTCAATTCTGGCCGCCATGAATTACTCAGTTGTGTTGGTCTTTGGATGCACACCATCTAAATTGATCGTTCGGTTACTTGGTAAAATTTCAAAGTATAGAGTTCCTTTCTAATCGCACAAAATTCAAAACTTTGTTTGCTCCACACCGATCTTTCTTGGTTTCCGCTTTCATCACCGGTTGTCAATGGATCACTTTTACCACGATCCCTAAGCAAATCGCAGATGCTAATACGTTTTGTGTTAAGTGATTTTCTTTGAACCCCATTCAAGTTGTGACCTCGGGAAGAAAAAGATGACCGGAATAGGGCATTCAAGATAATTAGCAACACCGTTCAGTTGCTATTCTTGCATCAGCGAGCAAAAGCTACTTACGTTTTTTTCTGCACAACTCACTCCTCCTCCTACTAAGTCATCAGTCTGTGGACTCGTTTGTCGCGGCTTTCCACTCGGATCTGTTGGTGGCCTTCCTTTTCTATTCCGCCGTAACTTCTGCTATCTGTGTCGCCAATTATTTGAAGGAATTTGACTCTTGAAGACATCCTCGTGTGTTTGCCTCCTTCCTTCCTCGTCGGCTTTTAGAACTTATTCCTTTCTCGATATAATTTTGGTGTCCTGTTTGAGTTGGCGCAATTCCTCTTTCCACTTAATACATTCTATAACGATTGATTCCTTCATTTCTCTCACCTCATTATTGTTTGATATCTCACCAACGATTTGGTTCGATTTGGTCCTCAATTGGACGGGTTGAACATTGCCAATCTACGAATGAAAAGTCACCAGAATGAAATCGCAGATGCTAATATGTTTGGCTTTAAGCGAATTTCTGATTAGGACCTCCTAAATCTACGAGGGTCGTTCAAATTAAACTGGACTTTGGAGCTGTTACCTCGATAAGAAGAAAATGACTGGAATAGAGCGTTCGAGATAATTAGTAACAGCAGCGAGCAAAAGGTACCTACGTTTTTCGCCCAACTCATTCCTCCTCTTACTAAGTCATCAGTCTGTGGACTGGTTCGTCGCAGCTTTCCATTCGGGTCTGTCGATGGCTTTCCTTTTTCTGCTTCCTGTGTCTTCAATTATTTGAACGAACTCGACTATTGAATACATCGTCGTCTGATGATTGTCTTGGGAAAAATATCTTTCAGGACGTGGTTCTCCCTGTCCTTCCCGGTCTGTCTATAAAATTCAATCAATTTCTCTGCATAACTTTTGAGTTGCCACAATTTATCTTTCTTGCTGTATTCCATAGCAGGTGGAACTGTGTAAGCGTCCATCGATTTCTTCAATTCTCTCGTTCTTATGCTGTTCGTGTTCAACTCATTATTGTTCGTGCTCTCACAAACGAATTATTTCCATTTGATCCGCAATGGGACGGCCTGGACGTTGTTTATCTTCAGATGAAAAATTACCAGAATGAAATTTGAGGAATCAGTCCGAAGTTGCAGAAAGAATAGAAAATCGATCAATAATTTTTAGTACCAGGTAACAATATAAATTCAACTAAATCCGTCTGTCAATGAAATCTGCTATTTTAGTTGCAAAACTGGTACATGTTAGTCATTTTTGAAAAGTGATAAATTACCCAAATTCGGTGCTTTGAACTAAATCTATCTTTCTTGAAATATCGAATTATATCAACCGATATCGCTAGCGCCGATAACTAAATTTTTAATTAAAAAAATATTAATATTGGCTGTGACTAGTGCTACTTATCTGATAATTTATATTAACGCGACAGATAATTTCATGTAAATAAACATGTTGATTACTTTAGAAACGACATTATGTACATAATCGATTTGGTAGCATTTTGAATCGTTTGGACTTCTAAACAACAATCACAATTTTGGTGCATTGTAATTTTGGAATTGAATATATATTGTTTTGGGGTATGATAAGTTGATAGGGAATTGTAATCAGTACCTATTATTATAAAAAGTTCAGTTTATTGTTCCATATTAATACGAGTACGGCCGAAGTTACAGAAAACGCATAAACATTAATGTTTTATGTAATTAGCACAAATTACATTCATTCACATCAACAATCGCAGTAATTGTTGCAGTAAACAAGTTCTCTTCACGCTGTTTAGTTTCGAAAAAGGGAAATAAGAAACTATGCTTATGGGGGTCAAGCCGCCTAAAAGAAATCCAATTTCCTACTAATTAAAATTTATTATGCCTTTTTTGTTATCAAAATAAAAGGCACCTGTTTCAATATATGAATAAAATTATAGCGTGCCTCCGATGTAAAGGCGGCTGAAAGAAACAGTTGAAGAGCGGAATAAAAAATAGGAAAAAAGAAGCGCGAACTTTGCAGGTCGGCAAGATGGCGGCCGTGCTTCAACGCGGGAGACTAAAGGTGTGGTTCTTACGACCCTACTGTTAACCGAACCAAACCCATTGTCTTATACGCTCCTCCCAGTTTTAATAATATACCTGTGGTATAATCATATGCTTTTTTCTTCTCTTCGATCGTTTTTATTTAGTTTGTTAATTTAGATAAGGCAGGATTTGTTAAAACGCAATGAGCTATGAGGTTTGATAATATAGGCGACGGGGATAGCTAGCACTCGAGGAATTTTAAATCAGAAAAAGATAATAATAACAAAATTAAAAAATGAACACAAAGATATTGATCAATTTAAAAAAATTCTCCCTGTAGATTTCACATATGATTGGTTCCCATCTAGTTAGTTTTACAGCAAACAAATCAGCTAAATTTGGAAACAATTGCATTTAGTACGCGACCGGACATAGAAATTGCATCTAGTAACTGTTGAAATCTTTTAATTAAATTTCTTAAAAAATAAGCTTGGCAAAATTTAACAATTTTCTTTTTCAATATAATCTTCTCTAATTTCAATACAAAAAAATCTAAATGATACCCTTAAAATGTTCTACTACAGCTGCTCCCAACTCACTATCGTCCTTGACACGATTTTCCCTAAGGTCTTTTTTTTTTAAACTAGAATATAAATAATAATAATAAATAAACATTAGGAGCCATGTCCGGAATATACAATGGAAGTTCCAATTCTTGCAAACCTGATTCGCGGATGGCAGCTTATGAAATGGCGGTAGTATGGATGGGGGCATTGTCGTGCAATAATCGAACATCTTTCGTTAATTTTTCTCGACGTTTGGCACGGATATGGTCCCTCAATTCATGCAACAAAGACGCAGCATAATATGTGCTGTTGAAAGTTGCCCCTTAAAGTCAATGAGTAAAATCACAATCACAGAAATTTGTGACCACTACATTTTCGTTGATTGAACGACTTTTGCCTTCCTGGGACGAGGTTCATTGGCCCCCTACCATTCCACCGATTCCCTCTTGGATAGAAGATCATAAAACAGAACCATTGTTTCATCTCCTGTGACAATGGACTCCTAAAGCGGTTTTCTCCACGCATGTTTAAAAATGAATGCGCCCATTCGACCTGACAGTAATCTTATTCATACCCAAATGGTCATGGAAAATTCGGCGAATACTTGTTTCAGAAATGTTAGACGTTACTGGTACTTCCTTTCAAACTTTCAAACGGCTAACTTCTAATACCATTTCTTCGTTGTAATTTTTTGAGGCGCTATCCCTTCAGTTGGCCGACAAGAGCGCTCATCATCTTTAAGCGGATTCTTGCCCCAATCGGAACCTACCCACTTCTTTAGAGTCGAATACATAGGAGATAAACGCCGTCTAAACGTTGTTTAATGTGATTAGGTTGATTTATTAAACATTTAATGATCGCGCGGTACTCTGTTTTCGTTAGCTGCGACATTTTCATGTACTAGTCACGTTGTCTGGCTGGCTACTAAAAACTATTACTCTGCGAGCCGTTATATATACAGTGTAGGTCTGGTGCAAGTTCAACTATGACGCAAGTTTGAAACATGCTTGAATCGGTGTAAACCTCTCGTCTCGCCTAGCTCGTATGTTCTTTGGGGGAACGATCTTGCTGACCAGAACAGTTGAAGGTATTCCTTGGAATGCGAGAGCGAGCATTGTTCTGTTGAAACATAGGCTTCCCCAGCGTTTCAAGAAATGGAAGAACATCGGGCTGGACTATCTCCGGACCTATAACCGGCTGGTGCACCGGCTGGCGGTTTGCTCATGAGAACACAAAAGGACCCAAGCCCCTTGACAATAATTCTATTGAAATTTGAAACTAAAACCCGGTCACCAAAATACATCGGCATCAATACAGACAATCAGTACAAAAGAATTATCGGAGTTTGTGGTTATTCATCTCTGCCGAAATTGCCCTATGGCCTGTAGAAACTACGTGCGTTCAAGTGGGTGAAGTCGAGGCTAGTTTAAAACCATTGTCGGAGACGCGGGTGGCGGGGGCATATCCGATATGCTCTTACAATTTCAATGCAATGATTGTCCGGCGTGCAAGAGAGTTCGAGTGCTTTCGCGATCTCATTGTGATCAAAAGGGGAGGTGGTAACCTCTTTCGACCGCAAATTGAAGCCATTGCCTTTCCACAGGTTTTCGGCCGCCCTACGTCCCACGAACAGAATTTTGATTTATCACCAGAGCGAGGAAAAATTGTTCTAAACCAACGCCTAAACCCCATTACTATTTGTAATTAGAAAACTACTGTCACCATACGCGGACGCGTTTCGCGGTTATACCGCCCATCAGTGCGACTTTGTGAGAAGTAGTTTTCACTTCCAGATCAGCAGTATATCAATATATTTGTTTAATTATATATAGTTCTGCACCAGACTAGACGTTTTTGCCGGTGTAACGACGCAAGTGAAAGCGCCAAATGTAGTTGGGAGGAGCGCGAACCAGAAGATTGAATTCGACGATAAACAGTACGAAGACATATTGGATCTTGAAATCATTCTTCAGCAGTAGACTTGGCTGTCGTTTTCTAACATCCAGAAGTTTTAGGTCGCAGTCTTGGTGTTTGGTTGTTCGTCTTTGAGCCCCAACACCACCTTCTTCCAATCATCCTAGATAAATTCTAATTTTCGTACAGTGATTTCTAGCCTAGCCAAACAGTAGTGACAGCGTACAATTATGAAATAAGTTACGACAGCATCGCCGACTCCCCACTCTACTCAATAGCACTTTTTTTGTACGAGCCTCTTTGTACATGTACAAAGATCGGGAAGAAATCTTTGTACAAGAGATTTTTAGTTTGTACAATATAATGGTAACTGAACTACCCAAAAAACATCTTTGTACAATGTACAAAGACGCTAAAAATCTTTGTCTCGTACAAAAAGATGTTCAGTACTAAATCGATGTTGTATGCGAGTAGTTCTGGATATATGTAGGCTGTCGTAACTTATTTCGTAATTACCGCTGTTTGCCCGGGCTAGTGATTTCTGTTTAAATGCTGCGCAATTTCTTTAAATCAAAAGCCGCCTTGGCCCAAACTAATAATAATCTTCTTTCGAAATCGCCCACTAGACTATAATTACCAACCACAAAAAAAAAAGTGTAGCAAGATTCGATTAAATTAAATTCCCAAACTGGTTGGATCCTTTTATGTTTCCATCAAGATACAAGAACGTCTATTTATCAAGTCTAAACGAGCATTATATACTTGAAATTTTACAAATTTTCCACTGCACATTATCATGCAATTATATTGTGATCTAGATTAGGGATATCTCATATATGGCTCTCTTCGTTTGTGACTTATCTGTTTATTACGTGAGCCACTAAACTAAAATAACGCAAAATTTTTATATCACAATGCATAGTGCAATACTAACTTCAGAAAGCAACGCGTCGTTTTGAGTTTTATAAATATTTGATGCGTCTGAAAGGAAGCCAATTTAGGTGATTGTTCCAAATTTCGTACCTGTAGGTGATTTTTCAAAGTCACAATTCGACCATAAATATTAATTCCGTTTCGTCTTGCTAGTTGATTAATTTTTCTATTATGTCTATGAGATTGAGGTCTCTCTAGAAGAGCCCCGTTCGTAACAACTACTATTTACTTTATTAAATACAGGTAGCAGGAATTTATTAATTAAATAGATGTTTCCCCGGCCTTACCTTTTCCCATTACGAAATTGAACTTGGTTAGCCGAAAGGGAATTTATCTAAATTTGATGTACGCGCGTATAAACACGCAGGTTTTAGTAATTAAAATGTACATATCGAGCTGGAATCTTAAATAAATAAATATTATATTATCATTATAGGATATGGATTTAATCGAAGTGCTATGGAAGCAAGACGTGGACTTGGGGTACGCCCCGGATATGTCCGCTCCCGTGGAGAAACCCAAGCAGTTCGAAGAAACGGATCCTGGTTCAGAGGAGCCGACAACCTCAATCACAATCCCCACCGACGATGACATCGAAAAGCTAAAAGCCCTTAAAGATATCAATGGCGAAAAGGAAAACGATAAGGTGAGATTAACACCTTTCATTATCCCTTGAGATATGTAAGATCTGAAACTTTTTGTTTTAGTTCAAGCCCGACAATAAGGAAGAAGATTCCGATCCATGGGCTGGGTTGAAATACACAATTGATACGGAAACCGGTAAGATTACTTATTATAAACGTAGATTAGGGTAGTGTTGGTGGTGGGGAGATTTAAAACGGAGGAATTGACCATAACACCATAATTGTACATACATTAGGTGCTGGGAAACAATTGGATGATTTCCAACTTGTACAGCTGCCTTTTTACGGTTTAATGCGCCTTGATAAAGTGTAGCGAATGTAATCGTGGCGTGGACGTATGATAAACTAAATTCTTATTTTGTCGGGCAATTCTCGTTTTAGGCACAAACGCATCTGCGTGGTAATATATGTAATAATCATTACCCGGCGGTGCAATTATACGGATTGTTTTGCAATACGAACTCTTGAAAATACTTTCATTGTAAGGGACACCTTCTATTACACAGTTATTTTCCACTGGGTTCGAATTCGAAATAATAAATGATGCATCCCGTCTTTCCCGATGGTGGACGTGGAAGTAACCCCTCCCAGAATTTTAATGCAAGAACACTCGGGACATGCTGTTTGGATGGATAGAAACCATCACTCCGCGGCTCAGATTAATAATCAGACAATGGAAGTTAGATATCGTGCTTTATTTTCCATCTCCCTCCAGCATATACATATCATCCTATGTGGGATAGCTTATGGTTATGAATAATGATCTCCACTGACATTTCGGGTACAGTCTGTGATGAGCTAAGCAAATTTCTCATTGTGTTTTTCGACATGGAATTTTTCCCTCCTCGAAATAAGAGACGAAAAGGAAAAAAACAGAACTAGTACATACAAGGAATGTACCGAAATTATTTATATCATAAGATTTTCGACGGAATTACCTTCAAGTACGCCCTGAATTAAACGAGAATACGGCGAAGGCGCTTGCTGTGGGGTGGGCATTCTCGGAATCGAAAAAGAAAACGTCCAGTCATGGTATGTGCCGTTTCTAATAAAGCTGAACCTATAGGCGGGGAGAATTATCTTTTTTTCTCTCCCGACTTCTGGGGCACCTGCCGGTAAATTAGGTAATTTAAAATTGTTCCCCTTGTTTTATTTGGTGTCGAAGTCAAAAAATTGCTTCGACGTATTAAAACATTGATTACAAAAGGCGGAGTACGCCGTAGATCGTGAAGCGTAGGTCAGGTCACGTTACGTGCGTTAGACAGGTACGTCTTCAAATTATGACTAATGATATAACTGTCATTCAAGTCTGCCAGATCTCTAAGAGATATGGCAGGAGGACAAATGAAGTCTGTTATTGTTTTAGGTACGGGCATTTCGGACCTCGCATAAATTTTAAGAAAATTTTCCTCGAATTCGTAGCGAAGAAAGATTCCTTTTTTATTTCATCTTCTTCTGTCGGCTCGCGAGTACACCTGTTAGGCGAGCGAATTAGCATATCCAATAGTCAATGAGTCGGCTTCAATAGTCGAATGTTACAATTAGAAAAGGTTCTTTGTTGAGCACATGCCAACAAACGTTGACCAGTTTGTGAGAGACTCCTTGCAAGTTGTCATGACTTCATACTTTACTGTGTTTTCCTAGTGCATGACGGCACATTTCTCAGGTGATAGCACACTAAGCACATTTCATTCATTGGTCAGTTCAGTTTAAGACACAATTCGAGTATATATATATAGTATATAGGTACAACGAGATGACAAGGCTCTTTTTCTACGAAATTCACCAAACTGTTACTCTTCTCTTGATGTTGCTACTACTGATTTTTGATAAGTCATTTAGGCACCTCGTTCGACTATTTACTTCGCACCTATTTTTTCAAGGTCACATAATATTACGTTATTGTAATCAAGTCGATTTTACCCGTACAAATTCCATCCGAGTTGTTTCGCGTATACTTCGAGAGTGTGGTGCCTTGTAAGTGGTCCGCGGTACGTTACATACACCAAACAACAGGGGAAAATGAAAAATGGTTCTGTCGAAGAGCTGGTCGGGTGAACATACTACTCTTGGGTCGATTGATGCGACTCTCCAAATCTATATTTGAAGCCGAAAAGAACATCGATTTTCAATTCATGTGTACAACGTATATTTTTTCGATAATATAAGGGTTGAATAAATAAGAAATATTTAGTTGATTTAAATTTGAAATTCTTTTTCTTCTTCTTATTATTATTAGTTTGATACAAAAGTCGAAAAATTAAACAAACATCGAGAGACGAGCAGGTCGAAGTATTAATTCTTTGAAAGTGCTAAAGGGTGTCTGGCCACCTTTTTAAGTGGATTAGAGTTGAAGGCTGCTATTTCCTTTGTTAAAATATCGAAGACATATTGTTAACTGGTCTCGAGCAGCACCTTTCGTATTGTTAATGGGGCTCTTATCTTCGAGGTTCCTTATTTTACACGCCTCTTGAGACAATAACGCGTGCAAATGTAGGGCTTTTAATTCGGAATTATGTCTATTTTAAAAATACAGGAAAAATCGATTTTTGACGCTACGCTAAAACATACATACACGAGGGAATGCCTTTTTACGAGGGTAAATCGAAAAGTACCCAGAATCATAATGAAAACAAAAGTAATACGGATTCAAGTTATACATATTTCATTTTTCAATATAATCCTCTCGAAGCTCGACACACTTGCTACAACTTTCCTGAAATAACAGCTCCCAAAAGCTCCTCAAAAAACGACGATTACCAAAGGAAATATTGGTCTTCCCCCAGACTTGATTGAAGAGGATTGATGTTACTGTAAGGAGTATTCCATCAACCCTAAAGATTTGTATGAAAGCAATTGGCGGCATTTTACACCAGAATTTGACGGTACGTAAGCTTTGTTCACGTTAAATTTCCCTCCCGGAAGTGACTCTCTTCGAGGTTCCCAAAATAAGCGTCTATCAGTTCTACATTCGATCAAAATCTCTTTCCATCCAGAAATGTTTTGAGTTTCGGGAACAGATTTCCATCTGTTCCCGACGGAGCCAAATAAGGCGAATACGGAAGGATTTAGAACTTCAATTCTGTAAATTTTTGCTGAACGATTGCACTTGAGTGAGCAGACGTATTGTCGTGGTGTAACAACCCTTTTTCTTAACGATTCCCGGACGTTTCTCCTGATTTGCTGCTTTCAATTTGTCCAAAAGTGTTGTGTCATATTGCTCAGTAATAATTTTGCCTTTTTCAATATAACCAATTAGCAAACTTTGCGTCCGAAAAAACATATGTCATCGCCTTCCCAGCCGAGTGAACGGTCTTTGCCTTCTTCGCAACCGATTCACCGCGTGCAATCCACTGTTTTGATTGCATTTTTTTCTTCTGGTGTGTACTGATGAATTCAGGTCTCATCCATGGTCACGAATCGTCTATTGAAATCTGTTGGATTCCTCGTAAAGACTTTCAAACAATCGGCTGAGGTTCGAGATCGAATGCATTTTCGCTTCGAATTGAGCAAATGCGGCACCCATCTTACAGAGAGCTTCTTTAAACCCAATTCGTTATGTAAAATACGAACTATTCGTTCATAAGAGATGCCCACGGCTTCCTCAATTTCACGCACTTTTATTTGGCGATCTGCCAAAACCATGTCATGGATTTTTCCACAATTTCTGGCGTGGTAGCCGTTTTCGTACCTCCTGAACGTGGTTCGTCACTTATAGGCGTACAGCTACGCCTGAATTCTGAAACCCAGAAACTTACGATGGAAAATGAAGGTCCTCAAGTATCCCCAAAACCGGCATCTAACCTTGATTTGATTTCCGTTGCAGTTTTCCTTTCCGACTAAAAAAAGTTGATGATCGCTCGAACTTTATCCAAAATTGAAAACAACAAAGTACTTGACTTAAATATTTGTCAAAACCAGACTATTTGCCAGATCGATTTAACATTTACAGTCAATTGATACGAAAACCTTGCCAACACAATCCCCTAGCAGCGATTTCGGAAACTTGTCAATCTACCCTCGTAGTGTTAATGAATCGCAACAGTTCTATCAATACATTTATTGTGAAATCGCGACCAGAATCCAAAACATCCTGCATGATGAATTGAGTATGCGAAAATTTGCTTCCCCGTTGAATTCCGTACCAAAAGGCGGTTAAGTTCAGAAGGACGCCCCCAGCATCGCGAGTGGTGACGAATGGATTTATTCGTATAAATCCGCAAATCCAAGAAAACTTATCCGTTCCCGCAATGTTTGCCTCAATAGGAGGTTGTGTCAGAAATTCTTTCGTAGTTATGGGCTCTGGATTTGAAAACCCGCCACTCACACAGGCGTAAAGCAATTTTTTTGCACCGGCAATCATTTGGTAGGACTGGGTAGGGACTTCATATCCGCAATCAGTTTGGGCAATTCACTCACCTCTGTATGATCAAGGAAAAACTAGCCAATTACAGTTTTGCGTTTTGATTTTGCCTTAACGCAAAAACAATGTATGATGTGGATGGTCCAGATTCTGTTAATAAACGTGGAGCGCAAAACCCGTTTACCGGACGGGACATATTATTATTCAGCTTTGATAAAAGAGTGGATGCCGTGTTATCATTAAGTAATGTAAATCGGACTGACGCCCTTACTTCTCCGAATTTTAATGTCGCGCCTTGCACGTATGTGGAGACAAAAAAAGACCGGTTTACACAACTTAATGATAACACGCTATCCACTCTTTTATCAAACCTTAATTATTACCTATAACAAAAAATAGAAATCATACGGGGCGAGACGTGATAATACGTCATTTATTAACCAATTAAGCATTTCGAGGAAGCAGATATCAGCCTTGACAAGTCAGGATTTGGGCGATCTTCTGTTATGAGCTGTGATGTAGGTTTCCTGCAGTTTCCCTACATTGTAAAGCGAATGCCGCAGCATATGATCAGCAAGACGGTTGGAGACGCAAAATCGGGTCCAATAGCGATTGCACTCCCCCAATAAGTACTGAGTACTTAGGGCTAGCTGTTCACTCCAGCACCCATGCACCTTTCCGAAGCACCATTAGTTGACAAATCCAATGATTGGGACTTGTACACAGACGCTATCAAGAAGTTCCTCGTGAATTGACATCATTTCAGCGAAAGCAAGAAAAACGCGGACATCACCGGGTAAAAATTAAGAGGGAACATTGCCCAACCCCATCGGAGAGCTATCATTCATCTTTCGAGGCTAGACTCATAACGCCTTTAAACCTTTCAATCGTCATATGTACGGCCTCACATCTGGCTGTCGGAAGGTGAGTGGTTGGTGATCCCGATGAATGCATCGCTGGATGACGTCTTCGGAGGAATGAGGGAGGGAAGAAAACGCGACTGGTTCGGACACAAGGCCATGTTGTGTGTTTGGAATTTCGAGTTAATGCTGCACTTAGAGCTTGTTCCACACGATTAACAACTAGAATGGTTGTAGGAGATTCTAAATGCCTGATTTCCAGCACTAGTCAACAGAAAGCGTGTTAATCGCCCGAGCAAAACGAATTCGAAGGTATCGAAGTGTTGGCGTATCGTGCATAGAGTCCAGAGCTTGCATCGTCCAGTTACCATCTTTCTCTTGGTCTTTGGCACAAAAACGGATGTCGTGAGTTCTTTGCTTCCAAATCGGCCCAATAGCAATAAACTATACTTCAAAATGGGATTTACTTCCATGAATCAACATTTTTCAATTTTGCCATTGTTGTCACTTTACCTTATCTATGTAAAAATACGAGAAAGTTTTCGACTAGACCTGGTAGATTGAATTCTTTTATAAAATGGAAGACGAGTTAATACCGGATGGTATCAGAAGGAATCCCCACGCTCGGAAAAAGTAAGCCACAAATTATCCTCCACTAAAGCGATGCGGTTTGCCGTACAGTTGAATGTTTGGACCAGTAATATCGAATTTCAGCTCAAATTGTCACGATTTTTGTACGCTTCTAAGGACCGTGGGTTATGTAGTCAACGGAAGAAGCAATTGATGCGTTAGAAAAACAGTGAGCAACCGGAAGTTTCCACCTCGTGACCTATGACATGTTGGTACTAGTAAAAGTTGACAACAAAAGTTAAAATCATATGTATCCTAGTTGAAGTCCATTTTTTTTTTTTTTTTGAGAAAAGATAGGGTCCCAAATCTTAGAAAACGAAAAATCTTGCTTCACATTTAGGGTCTTTAGTACTATGAGTCCTGGATTCAGGACTTCCAGTTGCTGACTTTGTAACAGTTTCCACTATCCCAACTGAAGATTGCAATAACTGCTTTAAACATTTGGTTTCGACGACTGTAAAAGTACATCTTCGCGGAGGATACTTTGAAAAAGCAATGAGGCACTTCACTTCACGTGCTGTTTGTTTTTTAATGGCTATATGCAATACGAAAAAGACAACCCCTCGTATATGTTCGTTACAACAGTTTGGAAAAAAGGTGCTTTTAAATCCCAAAATAAAAAAACTCCCATTTTTAGTAATTGTTCAAGCATATCCCATGCTGAAGTTAAAATAATTATAAATTGCGATTATAGGTGGAAACTCTTGGTCGGTGGACATCAGGACAATTATCCGCCAAATATTATAATTGTTCTTGCTGTTACTGTTAAATTTAAATGCGAAATTGTTGAATAAATTAAGAAATTGAAATCATCCAACTAGAAGAGTACATGTAATTCATTAAAATGCTTGTTGTTACAGCACTGCATTATGTTGTTATCAATTTGTAAAAGTGTAAATGATTTGGAGAGGAACAAATCGATGAAAAGCAAAAAAATGTAAATTCAGAGTGGTATTATGGGAAACATCCGTAGGTATAGGATGAGTAATCAGAATTCTTGTCGTAATATAGAAATTCATAGATAGCCTTTAAGTGTAGGGTAATATAATGTATCTATACGTATTTATAACGAAAGAGCTGGGCCGTTGTAAAACTTGCAACACAGCCAAAAAACACTATCATAGACCCGGGGTTAAAAGAAATCGGGGTATAATTTTTCCCCTCTTTCCCTTTTCTTGCTTGTGCCTCTTTGCCTCCCTAAAAGCACGTTCCCTTCCCCTGGCTTCTATTGTCTGTAACATTCTACGTGGCAGCCATATTAGCTTGAGTTGCTCCGCTGGGCTTGGTCCTGATTGGCTTTGCTTGTTTCGTAGTCCACAGTTGTAGTTTAGCCGTCGTACATTCACTGTCTGATCTTGAGTGTAGCGGTGATGTGTCGATTTAAAGTGTTATGTGCTGGATTGAATGGTGACTGGACGTATATTTAATTGTTGAGTGACAGGACACACATGTTATTGGATTTATTGTCAGGATTTCGGAGTTATTGTCATTATTCCCTAAGGTACGTAAGTCTACCAAAGCTGATATAAATCGGATGCATTTTAAAATTCCATCATTAGTACGGTCACATCCATACAAAAGCTCTTAACTTAGAGGAAAATATTAATGAATTTTGTTTGTCATATTTTTCTAGTCCAGAGATGAATGTCAAAAATCTTGCATTGTACCTTCGATGTATGATTAATGATATTAGTTTAGGTATACTCTGGGGAATTGAACCATGACTATGGAATTTTTGCGTTTTTCACTGCATCTATTTCATCTAAGATAATGATTTTTACCTTTCTTTCCCTTGATGTAGGTATAAATTGCAATTCTGTACATTTTTCTCCTATATTGGCTCGAATTTTAAGAATCTACTAGAATTAGTTACAAGGCAGATAGATTCTACTCAAAATTTTGCTTTCATTGTCAATACTCGAAATAATAGGTTAATTTTAACGTCAAAGTGACAATTGTGTGTGTACTATGAAGGTATCTACATATGTGTACATGATTGCAACTTTGTACTTAGAAAATCACTAAGAGCGACGCCTTTTTAATAAGAAAATAACGCTAATAATATAATAATAAACAAAACAATATGATAATACCAAAGAATTAATATCGTTAATCAAAAAGCAATCTTAATATTGTCTTGGGAATGTATGTATTTCATTTTTATTTAAAACTGTGATGTACGAGGTACGTTCTAATAGTAACCAATTTCTTTTAAAGGATTAATAAAAAATCGCATATATGTATTTGATACGTCGATAAAGAATTGAAAATGTTATTCACGTGTAAATGGCGTGTAACTCCGTCCACACCTAAGCGACGGCAAATGTCGAGTCGGCATACACGCTTTGTTCCTACCAAACGAAATTTTTCCATAACCAAAAGGAATTGCCGTGATAATCATTTATAGCGTGTTACAGAGAAATTGGTCAGATATTAAATCGGGAAATATGTAAATAAAAAATGATTATTGGTGTAAATCGTATTAAGCGACGGGTCGAACACGTATCAATCGATTGAATCAAAATACAACTCGAAAAGTTATCGATTTTAAAGAGGTAAAAGTTAAATGTCAATCTTACCTTAGGTAGTAAAGTGTACGGGTCCTCTTGAACATCCGAATACGTTTCGGGAAACGTCAACGGGTACTACGACCACTTTAAAAGAACCGTAAACCCGAAAACACATCATTTAGATTTCTTTTTTGAAGATAGGCATCTCGTCATCTCCTCCTCGAAATCTCTTCGGTGCGGTTTCTAAGATGGTTTGATTGACTCAAGTACTTTTTAGCGTCACTATATCGACAGACCGGACAGCGGAGCAAAAGATGGAATTTTAAAAGGGAAAAAAGCTTTTCTTGTAATCAACGCCTACTTCATTTCTTTTTCCTTTTTTTTTCTTAATATAAAATTTAACCACAAGAAGATATTTGTTTAGTCCCTCGGAAAAGGTAAATAAATATTCGTGGACGATTATTTAAAACACGACATTGTTGACTCGAATCTAACCTGGAGTATAACTGAAATTGAGTTACCAGATGTCACGATCCTAATAGAAATTTCTTTTGTTGAATATATGTGCTTTTCGAAGAGAAAAGACCAGTTTCACTTCATCATCGTGGCTCAGCACATATATTCACTTCTGAAATATTTGTAGATTCACTATTGCTAAGCAATATTCTTTTTCACTATTTACAACTATTATCCGATCCCTTTTACAAGGACGAACATCGACTTTGCTTCTTTATTACGTCCAACTGCCGCTTCTATCTTTTGTTACTTTGTTAACTGTTTATATCGAGCTCGATCGTTCCATTTGCGGAATCGCCGTAATGTTATGATCAACATTATTGTTGTTAAGAATGCTATTATTATTTCATTTTAACTTGAAATACCGCGCGCGTCTCAAATTCCTCTTCATCCTTTCATCGGGCAATCAATAGGTAATTCGTTAACAATTACCATTTATATTACCCAAAATTTATAATTAGATAAAAGCGAAAATCGCCGGAAACATAAAAAGAATTAAATGAAAAGATCTCATACTTACGACACAACATCACAAAATGGCCGCCGATGTGTCGGCTTCCTTTGATTTCTATCCCATTCGCTTTTGAATCGCTCTGCGGCTTGTAGCCGTAATATATTCGATTTTAATTTTCATCAGAACGCCCATTTACAATGAAACTTCGTATTACATTAATCATGCGTTTGTCGCTATCATCTTTTCCATTGTTATTGCTCGCCGGGAACTTGAAACAATTTCCAATTGATGTCGGTTCCTATTTTTTTATTATTTTTCTCGTCTATTGTGTCGTTTTTAATTATCTCGTATTATTTCAATCCTAATATATGTGGAACAATCGAAGATATATTAATTCTTATTATTCATATTCGAAAAGTTCTTAGGAAATTGAAGTAATTCAAATTGAATATTATTTATTAATTTGGAAATACTTACTTTAGTTCCTATTGATTTAATTTCTTTCTATTTTACGAAGTGGATGAATGTCGTAATGATTTTGTCATAATCTTTATCTTATACTCATCTCCGCCCCAACGGGGTTCGGAGTTAAAGATTTTGTAATAATAATAATAATAATAATTATTATTATAGGTTATGGCGCCAACGACGTGTTAAATCAATTATTTCATTTTGAAGCTTGGTTCAATATTTACCGATTTCAAACGCCAAGAGAATGGTTCCAAGTTTAAGCTTCTTTACCAATTTTTATGCAGTTTTGATTATAAATTCAGATTTAGACAAGGTAAAAGACGTGTCAATATTATCAATTATTATCAATTCAACGATTTTCACCTTCAACAAATGCATTAAATAGCTTTTTTAACTCAATTATTCAATTGATGCATAACGGTTTTCTCTCCTCACCAAATCCAACTTGGAAACTAGAAAATAGTTGTAGGACGCTAAATCTGGTGAGTATCCTAAATGGTGAAGCAAATAAATTTGATTTGTGTTCAAAAAATTACTCGTAATTGATGAATCGCGCAACAAAATGCCAAAACTTCTGAGTAAACGCCTCGGTACACCAAGAACACAATCACCATTAACGCTTGCACTAGTTGGAACAAACTTTTTGTAGATGATTAGCTTGGGAATCGTAAAATTTGTGATGTCTGAAGAAGTGTTTTACTTCGATTTCCTTCATAGGGTAGATGCCTTTCAGGACTTCCACGTCTATAGTTTCTGGATGGCACGTTTTATCATCACTGTTACTTGGTTTTTCGTTGAAAAATTGAAAAATTGAAAAAATTCGATGAAATTTGTAGTCATTAATTTGGAGTTCTCCCGAAGATTATAAGTTTTCAGTTAAGATCCAATACGCGAGCTCTATTTCCATGAATTTCACTAAAGATGGCGAATTTTCAAAAAATTGTTGTACTGTTTCGATAAGCGTTTCAATCGATCGACTTGGGCTTGAGTTTTCAATAAATAGTTATCCGAATTTTATCGAGTTGAATGCAAAACTTAATAATAGTGATTCTTTGTTACTTATCCGTACATGTTTCGACCAAAACCTGCAAAATTGCCGTTACGTAATGTTAAATACATCAGCCTCTACTTAAATGAAATCCAATCTTACTGAAGATTTCAAAGTTTTCACAAATTCGCGCATTTTTCGATGGTCTCTTCGGGAAGAGCTTCAATTGGTCGACTTGAACATTCATCCTCAACATCGTCCCTGTTATTTCTGTGTTTTGGATGTTGGTAATCCATTTGTGCTTTCGACAAGCACCCGGATAAGTTATCCGACCATAAATGTTTTGGAGAATTCGGAGCGTCTTATCGTTAGCAGCCATTTTATCGAGTTGAAATGAAATGAAATCCAATTCCACTGATGATTTCAAAGTTTTCACAAATTCGTGCATTTTTTCAATGGTCTCTTCGGGAAGAGCTTCAATTGGTCGACTTGAACATTCATCCTCAACATCGTCCCTGTTATTTCTGTGTTTTGGATGTTGGTAATCCATTTGTGCTTTCGACAAGCACCCGGATAAGTTATCCGACCATAAATGTTTTGGAGAATTCGGAGCGTCTTATCGTTAGCAGCCATTTTATCGAGTTGAAATGAAATGAAATCCAATTCCACTGATGATTCCAAAGTTTTCACAAATTCGTGCATTTTTTCAATGGTCTCTTCGGGAAGAGCTTCAATTGGTCGACTTGAACATTCATCCTCAACATCGTCCCTGTTATTTCTGTGTTTTGGATGTTGGTAATCCATTTGTGCTTTCGACAAGCACCCGGATAAGTTATCCGACCATAAATGTTTTGGAGAATTCGGAGCGTCTTATCGTTAGCAGCCATTTTATCGAGTTGAAATGAAATGAAATCCAATTCCACTGATGATTTCAAAGTTTTCACAAATTCGTGCATTTTTTCAATGGTCTCTTCGGGAAGAGCTTCAATTGGTCGACTTGAACATTCATCCTCAACATCGTCCCTGTTATTTCTGTGTTTTGGATGTTGGTAATCCATTTGTGCTTTCGACAAGCACCCGGATAAGTTATCCGACCATAAATGTTTTGGAGAATTCGGAGCGTCTTATCGTTAGCAGCCATTTTATCGAGTTGAAATGAAATGAAATCCAATTCCACTGATGATTTCAAAGTTTTCACAAATTCGTGCATTTTTTCAATGGTCTCTTCGGGAAGAGCTTCAATTGGTCGACTTGAACATTCATCCTCAACATCGTCCCTGTTATTTCTGTGTTTTGGATGTTGGTAATCCATTTGTGCTTTCGACAAGCACCCGGATAAGTTATCCGACCATAAATGTTTTGGAGAATTCGGAGCGTCTTATCGTTAGCAGCCATTTTATCGAGTTGAAATGAAATGAAATCCAATTCCACTGATGATTTCAAAGTTTTCACAAATTCGTGCATTTTTTCAATGGTCTCTTCGGGAAGAGCTTCAATTGGTCGACTTGAACATTCATCCTCAACATCGTCCCTGTTATTTCTGTGTTTTGGATGTTGGTAATCCATTTGTGCTTTCGACAAGCACCCGGATAAGTTATCCGACCATAAATGTTTTGGAGAATTCGGAGCGTCTTATCGTTAGCAGCCATTTTATCGAGTTGAAATGAAATGAAATCCAATTCCACTGATGATTCCAAAGTTTTCACAAATTCGTGCATTTTTTCAATGGTCTCTTCGGGAAGTGCTTCAATTGGTCGACTTGAACATTCATCCTCAACATCGTCCCTGTTATTTCTGTGTTTTGGATGTTGGTAATCCATTTGTGCTTTCGACAAGCACCCGGATAAGTTATCCGACCATAAATGTTTTGGAGAATTCGGAGCGTCTTATCGTTAGCAGCCATTTTATCGAGTTGAAATGAAATGAAATCCAATTCCACTGATGATTTCAAAGTTTTCACAAATTCGTGCATTTTTTCAATGGTCTCTTCGGGAAGTGCTTCAATTGGTCGACTTGAACATTCATCCTCAACATCGTCCCTGTTATTTCTGTGTTTTGGATGTTGGTAATCCATTTGTGCTTTCGACAAGCACCCGGATAAGTTATCCGACCATAAATGTTTTGGAGAATTCGGAGCGTCTTATCGTTAGCAGCCATTTTATCGAGTTGAAATGAAATGAAATCCAATTCCACTGATGATTCCAAAGTTTTCACAAATTCGTGCATTTTTTCAATGGTCTCTTCGGGAAGTGCTTCAATTGGTCGACTTGAACATTCATCCTCAACATCGTCCCTGTTATTTCTGTGTTTTGGATGTTGGTAATCCATTTGTGCTTTCGACAGGCACCCGGATAAGTTATCCGACCATAAATGTTTTGGAGAATTCGGAGCGTCTTATCGTTAGCAGCCATTTTATCGAGTTGAAATGAAATGAAATCCAATTCCACTGATGATTTCAAAATTTTCACAAATTCGCCCATTTTTCAATGGTTTCCTCGGGAAGTGCTTCAATTGGTCGACTTGAACATTCATCCTGAACATCGTCCCTGTTATTTCTGTGTTTTGGATGTTGGTAATCCATTTGTGCTTTCGATAAGCACCCGGATAAGTTATCCAACCATAAACGTTTTTGAGAATTCGGAACGTCTTATGGTTAGCAGCCATTTTATCGATATGAAATGAAATGAAATCTAATTCCACTGATGATTTCAAAGTTTTCACAAATTCGTGCATTTTTTCGATGGTCTCTTCGGGAAGTGCTTCAGTTAGTCGACTTGAACATTCATCATCAACATCCTCTCTGTCATTTCTGTATTTTTTGATGTTCGTAATAAATTTGCGTTTTCGATAATCATCTGGATAAGCTATCCTGCGAGGATATGGAGAGTCTCTTACGAACATGCAAACATGGGTATACTGCTATGATTTCGAAAAAACAAGAAAACGAAAATCGGCTTTTTGGGTCTTTGGGTATGGGTCGGCTCCAGCAAAGTTTATTCGTGAAAAAGATGGTCGCACCTTTTTTGGGATTATTGGACATGTTTAGACTGTATTACGAGAGGATTGCCGTCCTGTTTAATGCCGAATGGATTACTACAGTTTGTTTGACTCAAATTCTCCAAACGCGAAAAGGAGCCAAGAGGTACGATCATCTTGTATTTTGCTAACACTCGGTCTCACACTGTTGCTTGAGCGATTGAGTATCTGAATGCCCAAAACTTAATTGAAATAATGAGACATCGCCATGTAGTCCAAATCTGGCATCTAATGATTTCTTCTTATCGCCCCCTGTTCTCCGAAAATTCGCGAAAAGCAGCCAAGAGGTACGATCATCTTCTATTTTGATAACACTCGGCCTCACACTCTTGCTTGAACGATTGACTATCTGAATGCCCAAAACTTAATTGAAATAATTAGACATCGCCATGTAGTCCAAACCTGGCATCTAATGATTTCTTCTTAATTCCTCCTGTTACATCTGTCGAAACAGACGCGTTTAACCGTGAAATAGAAAATCTAGCGCGGGAAAATTGGGAAAGAAACGTTTTCACTGATTCAAAATTACATTGGGTATGAAGCAGAATTTGTACTTTGAAACCTTATAAATAAATGTGTAGTTAATACTTTACTAGGCTCAGAGAAAGGAGAATAACAGTCCTCGTATATTGATGGCCCAGACAATCTTTCGTAGGTTTAGAAAAACTTGGTTTATTATGATAACCTAGGCTTCCACGGCAAGAATCGGTAAATAATCTGTTTCCGGGATTGGGTCGTTTCATGATATAAGGGAATTAAAACAAGAAAGAAGAAGCGATAATGCACAAAATGAAATATAAGAATTCAAATTCTCGACGTTTCGTCACTTTTTAGCAATTTAATTCCGTAATTGTTACATTTCTTCGTATTTTATACAATTGTGGATACATTTTAATAACAGTGATAATAATAACAATAAAGATAGTATCGCAATGATATCACCTCAACAGAAAGAATATATTAATCTCAATTTTAATTCCTTCGTATTTTATAGAATTTTGGATTCATTTTAAAGGATAATAATAGTAAAGTGATAAGGAATAATATCACTTTCAGAAAAAGGACATAATAATCTGTATTTTAAATATTTTAATTTCTTCGTATTTTATACAATTGTAGATGGATTTTAAAGGATGATAGCAACGATAATGATAATAAAGTCAAATCAAATAATAACATAGTATCAATCAACACAAAAAGGATATAATAATTTCAATTTGAATTTTTTCGTATTTCCTACAATTGTGGATGAATTTTAACGGATAACAACGGTGATAATAATAATAAAGTAATAACAATATAGTAATAGAAATATCACCCTTACAAAAAGGTCATAATAACCTAAATTTTAAATATTTTAATTTCTTCGTATCTTATACAAAGGATAATAACAGTAATGATAATAAAGTCAAATCAAATAATCAAGATAGTCATAGCAATGATGGCACCTTCACAAAATGGATATTATAATCTCAATTTTAAATATTTTAATTCCTTCGATAATAAAGTACTAAACAAGATAATGATAGCAATGATGGTACCTCTACAAAAAGGATATAATAATCTCAATTTGAAATATTTCAATTCCTTCGATAATAAAGTAATAAACAAGATAATGATAGCAATGATGGCACCTCAACAAAAAGGATATCATAATCTCAATTTTAAATATTTTAATTCCTTCGATAATAAAGTACTAAACAAGATAATGATAGCAATGATGGTACCTCTACAAAAAGGATATAATAATCTCAATTTTAATTTCTTTGTATTTCATATAGTTGTGGATGAATTTTAAAGGATAACAACGGTGATAATAATAATAAAGTAATAACAAGATAGTAATAGGAATGATATCACCCTCACAAAAAGGACATAATAACCTAAATTTTAAATATTTTAATTTCTTCGTATTTTATACAATTGTAGATGAATTTTAAAGGATAATAACAGTGATGATAATAATAAAGTCAAATCAAATAACCAGATAATGATAGCAATGATGGCACCTCAATAAAAGGATATCATAATCTCAATTTGAAATATTTCAATTCCTTCGATAATAAAGTAATAAACAAGATAATGATAGCAATGATGGTACCTCTACAAAAAGGATATAATAATCTCAATTTTAATTTCTTTGTATTTCATATAATTGTGGATGAATTTTAAAGGATAACAACGGTGATAATAATAATAAAGTAATAACAAGATAGTAATAGGAATGATATCACCCTCACAAAAAGGACATAATAACCTAAATTTTAAATATTTTAATTTCTTCGTATTTTATACAATTGTAGATGAATTTTAAAGGATAATAACAGTGATGATAATAATAAAGTCAAATCAAATAAGATAATGATAGCAATGATGGCACCTCAATAAAAAGGATATTATAATCTCAATTTGAAATATTTCAATTCCTTCGATAATAAAGTAATAAACAAGATAATGATAGCAATGATGGTACCTCTACAAAAAGGATATAATAATCTCAATTTTAATTTCTTTGTATTTCATATAATTGTGGATGAATTTTAAAGGATAACAACGGTGATAATAATAATAAAGTAATAACAAGATAGTAATAGGAATGATATCACCCTCACAAAAAAGGACATAATAACCTAAATTTTAAATATTTTAATTTCTTCGTATTTTATACAATTGTAGATGAATTTTAAAGGATAATAACAGTGATGATAATAATAAAGTCAAATCAAATAAGATAATGATAGCAATGATGGCACCTCAATAAAAGGATATTATAATCTCAATTTGAAATATTTCAATTCCTTCGATAATAAAGTAATAAACAAGATAATGATAGCAATGATGGTACCTCTACAAAAAGGATATAATAATCTCAATTTTAATTTCTTTGTATTTCATATAATTGTGGATGAATTTTAAAGGATAACAACGGTGATAATAATAATAAAGTAATAACAAGATAGTAATAGGAATGATATCACCCTCACAAAAAAGGACATAATAACCTAAATTTTAAATATTTTAATTTCTTCGTATTTTATACAATTGTAGATGAATTTTAAAGGATAATAACAGTGATGATAATAATAAAGTCAAATCAAATAAGATAATGATAGCAATGATGGCACCTCAATAAAAAGGATATTATAATCTCAATTTGAAATATTTCAATTCCTTCGATAATAAAGTAATAAACAAGATAATGATAGCAATGATGGTACCTCTACAAAAAGGATATAATAATCTCAATTTTAATTTCTTTGTATTTCATATAATTGTGGATGAATTTTAAAGGATAACAATGGTGATAATAATAATAAAGTAATAACAAGATAGTAATAGGAATGATATCACCCTCACAAAAAAGGACATAATAACCTAAATTTTAAATATTTTAATTTCTTCGTATTTTATACAATTGTAGATGAATTTTAAAGGATAATAACAGTGATGATAATAATAAAGTCAAATCAAATAAGATAATGATAGCAATGATGGCACCTCAATAAAAGGATATTATAATCTCAATTTGAAATATTTCAATTCCTTCGATAATAAAGTAATAAACAAGATAATGATAGCAATGATGGCATCTCAACAAAAAGGATATAATAATCTCAATTTGATGTCTTCGTATATCATATAATTGTGGATGAATTTTAAAGGATAACATCGGTGATAATAATAATAAACTAATAACAAGATAGTAATAGGAATGATATCACCCTCACAAAAAGGACATAATAACCTAAATTTTAAATATTTTAATTTCTTCGTATTTTATACAATTGTAGATGAATTTTAAAGGATAATAACAGTGATGATAATAATAAAGTCAAATCAAATAACCAGATAATGATAGCAATGATGGCACCTCAATAAAAGGATATCATAATCTCAATTTGAAATATTTCAATTCCTTCGATAATAAAGTAATAAACAAGATAATAATAGTAATGATGGTACCTCTACAAAAAAGATATTATAATCTCAATTTTAATTTCTTTGTATTTCATATAATTGTGGATGAATTTTAAAGGATAACAACGGTGATAATAATAATAAGGTAATAACAAGATAGTAATAGGAATGATATCACCCTCACAAAAAGGACATAATAACCTAAATTTTAAATATTTTAATTTCAAATCAAATAGCAAGATAGTCATAAGCAATATCACCTTCACAAAATGGGTATTATAATCTCAATTTTAAATATTTTAATTCCTTCGTATTTTATACAATTGTGGGTGAATTTTAATGGATAATAGCAGTGATAATAATAATAATCATTTCATAAAAAATGAAATGATTATTTCCATTTTAAATATTTTTATGAATTTTATTTCTTTAAAATTTTTAATATACAATTTTCGTTAAATTTTCTGATTGTTATAAATTTATAATTGTGTAAGATTATGGAAGTGGGCTGGCCGTGAGATAATGAAAAAGGAAGCATAGGTGTTCTATTTTCAATACAGGTATACGCAACGGACCAATGAAATTGCGGTCCATTTCTGAAAACAGCGGGGGAAAATATCGGGGTGTTCCGCGGTCAGGTAACCTCAGTGATATGTCGGCTTTTTTAAGGTGTTTAAACGAAATTGTCTAATCGGAGTTCCGACAAAACGGAAATTAAAAATAAACTAGTTTATCGTCCGACGGTGGTTTTCGGTGTTGTGCCTTTTTTCTTTTTTAATTTCTTTGTTCTGGAAGAGATGCGCTTATTGGCTGCGGTATTTTTCGCCGTCTTATTCGGTACCGACTTGTTTTGTTCCAGGTAACTAACGATATATATATATATATATTTTTAAATTGACGATGATCTCCATTTTAAAAAGCTAGGCAAAATGTAGTAAGAATTGGTGGGTACATTAAAGCCTAAATTCGGTTTGTTTCGTGACGTATCGTTAAACTTTCCGCTTCGAACGCAAGCTGCTTAAACTTGACTTTCAATTCGTTAATAAGAATAAATCACGTAAAAGGATATGCTTAAATTGTTCAATTACATTCCGTACTTTTTCCGTCTGATCCATCGCGTTTTTAACCTTCGATCCGATTCGATATCCGTCGAAGGTGATAATGACATTAAAGTTATGGTCTGTTTCGATAAATCGCAAAAAAATGGTTTTTCCGATCTGTCTGACATTATCGTTCCTTTTCTACTTTTATAGGAGAATATGTCATAAGAGGAGAACTAGATAATAGTTTGTCTGGAGCGGATTGTGGTCCCTCATGTGATCTACCATTGGGGGACCTAGCATTGCCGTTACCAGAATTTCTCCTCGAAGAAGCTCTTCAACTTGTCGGGTTGGATGACGATACACCGCAGGTACGGTGTCGTTCGTTTAGGTGTAGATTTTCCAAAACAGCTAATTCCCCAATCTTCAATTTTATAGGAAGGTGTCAGCGCTAAAGAAGTTGAGAACATAAATTTATCACCATCTAGTTCGTCCTCGTCTTCCGGTCAAGGCGCCGCTGGAGTATCGACTTCCTCTGAGGCCGACTTATCCGGAAGCAAGGATAATTTCCCAGAGGAAGGTCTCCTGGACAACATGATTCAAACGTCGCAGTTCCACCATCCCCATCACAGGGCCTTCCAGGTGAGTTTACATAATTTCACCTCAGGACATAAATTTTGCCCCAAAAATTTGAAAGTAGGAAATACTATTACTAGTCGAAATACTAATATATGCTTACATATTTTTTTACGCATAATTACCAACGCAGCGACGAAAGAGATTCGATAACATTATTATTAGACAATTATAATTTCATTAATTTTTACGGAATACGTAACATTTTTTGTATGCGAATACGAAATATTGAAGGTTACCATTACGAGTACGCGGTAGAGAGGGAGTCGCAGCTATACCAGTCTAAACACTAAATTCACTTGCAACTCGTAATATATGCATGGAGTTGTTAGTTTTTATAGTTCACATAGCGGACATAACCTAAATCATTAATATTTTTTATTTTAAATTTTAATTTGAATTCCCCGGTTAATTCGAATTTGTTATTGTGCCAAGACCTCCGGCTTTTACAATGCGTTTAGGTGAGTTAAAATTTATAATCAAATTTTTTTTTTAAATTCAATAAACAAATCATTTATTTCGAATACCGCCGATGTTAATGAAATTTATTCAATAGAATTAATATAAATGAATAAATACAAGCAAGAGCAACATTTTTATTTAGCGGTGTTTTTAGTAACTATAATTTTTAAGCTTTAAAAATGGGCTTAACAACGCAAATTACAAAAAAAAACAAAATAGAAAAAAATGTATAATTACAAATTTTTCAAAATTTAATGAACAAATAATTTATTTCGAATACCGCCGATTTTAATGAAATTTATTCAATAGAATTAACGTAAATTAATAAATACAAACAAAAACAACATTTTTATTCAGTGGTGCTTTTAGTAATCATAATTCCCAAGCTTTAAAAATGGGCTTAATAATAATAATTAACAAAAAAAAATAGAATAAAAATTATTATTATTATTATCATTATTATGGTAAATGGTACGCAGTAATAATAACACCTTATTCAATATTTGGGGCACTACGAGATACCTGCAGATTGATTCCGATTAAAAACGGTTGAAGATGCGTTTTTGTCGAAACACGTGTCCCCTCTAAAGATCAGATAATGATGGTGATGATTTTCTGATCAATTATTTTTAAAATTACGTAATTTCTGTTTTAAAGAAGCGAAGTGTATTATCACCGCAAAATCGCAAAGGAAAAATGCCAAGGTACTCGAGTGGCATTTTTCTATTCTTTACAAATGCATGCGCGGCGTATGCGGCGTTTTCTTTTCGAATCGTTGGACTTCAAACTTTACTTTGAATAACATATATGTATAGAATAGGGTACTGTTGTACGAGCAATTAAGTACAAGCGAGTCGCTTTGATAATTTTCCTCTCCGACGTACACACACATACACACACACGCGCGCAGAAACTCGTACATTACAGAAATGTGGTCCTTGAATTTTTTAACGAATTATTCTATAATAAATATGGACCACATGGATAAAATAAGGTATTATTACGGCGGGTTATATAACGTGCAATATCTCATTAGCGGCGTTCTCCTATGTTTGTTTTGTTCGATGGGAAACTCGGAAATCGGAGGAGAGGGAGAACGAACACGAATATCGCGCTCTTTTTCGTTTTGTCGTTCGTTTCGACGTACTCCCCCTTCACGAGGATCGATTAAAGATTATATAAGTTTTACGTAATTTAAATAACAAAGAGGCTTACTTTTGGCTTTTAACAGGATTAGCGCGCTTCAAAAGTAAAGTCGTTTTACACTTGTTGCGCTTAAAGCAGGTAGTAGCCCGATAGCGCGTTTGACACGAAAAGGTGGTGGCTCTTATTGTTAGGACAGGACGAGGGAAGTGATGATAGTGTGACAAGCAAAACCACAACTCGGAGGCCCGTCTGTCATCATAAAAATCTTATCTTTGCCGTTAATTTTACCTCGGCGATCGGTCGCTTCGAACCCCAGACGAATTAAGCAAACAAAACTAATTTTGCATGTACGTCAGAGCAACCAGCGAGCAGTCAGGATATAGGGAATTTATCGCCGCGTTCGTAATTATTGAGTTATTAGAAAAAACTACGCGAGAAAAAGAGATTAAAAAAGAAAAAAATCGTAATCTCGTTTTAATGTCCCAAAAATCATTATCGAATTCAACTTGACCTTGGTGCTTTGTCAAGGTATAAAGATCATGGAATTTACTGTATGATTGAAGAGGTTGCACTCATTTCCATTATATTTGATATTTAATCTGATTCGGTTATTAAATATAACCAACGATAGTTTTGTATGGGAAGTAGTTGTTTAGAACTGCGTTTTACTTGTTGTACAGGTAGTTGATCAGTTTAACCTTCCTATACTCACGTCAAAATGAAAGACGTATACTATACTATATAAATCGGTCTCACAGACCGTATGCGTGAGTATAGGAAGGTTAAGAGAAGTAAATCATTAATGTTTTCTTTCGTGCGAAAACAAAAACACCGCGTTGATGCCCCTCAAAACGAACGAAACCGGTCCACGAGAGTGGGGAACTGGAAGTTTCGGTTTAGAGTGTTTCCCCCTGTTTCATTATACGCCAGACCACCCACCATTATATTCGATCACAAATCTGATTCGCTTATTAAGTATAACCGACGATATTTTTGTACGGGAAGTAGTTGTTTGGAACTGCACTTTATCTATTGTACCAGTAGTAGGCCAGTTTGAGAATTCAGTTTGAACGTCAGTCATTAATGTTTCCTTTTGGAATCGTTTATTTCGTACTGAAACAGAAATTATACCGCGTTGACGAGTCTCAAAACGGGTGAAACCGGTCCACGATCGTGGGAATCTGGAAGGTTCTTTTTAGAGTATTTCCTCCCTATTTCATGGTACCCCACACCATCCACCATTATATTTGAAAACTAATCTAATTCTGTTATTAAATATAATCGACAAAAATTTTGTACGGGAAGTAGTTGTATGGAACTGCGTTTTATCTATTGTACAGGTAGTAGATCAGTTTGAATGTAAGTCATTAATGTTTTCTTTTGGGGTCGTTTACTTCGTACTGAGAAAAAACTACATCGCGTTAATGCCCCTCAAAACGAACGAAACCAGTCCACGAGAGTGGGGAACTGGAAGTTTCGGTTTAGAGTGTTTCCCCCTGTTTCATTATACGCCAGACCACCCACCATTATATTCGATGACAAATCTGATTCTCTTATTAAGTATAACCGACGATATTTTTGTACAGGAAGTAGTTGTTTGGAACTGCACTTTATCTATTGTACCAGTAGTAGGCCAGTTTGAGAATTCAGTTTGAACGTGAGTCATTAATGTTTCCTTTTGGAATCGTTTATTTCGTACTGAGACAGAAATTATACCGCGTTGACGAGTCTCAAAACGGATGAAACCGGTCCACGACCGTGGGAACCTGGAAGGTTCTTTTTAGAGTATTTCGTCCCTATTTCATTGTACCCCGCACTACCCGCCATTATATTCGATAACTAACCTGATTCTATTATTAAATATAACCGACGATAGTTTTGTACGGAAAGTAGTTATTTGGAACTGCACTTTATCTATTGTACGAGTAGTAGATCAGTTTGAGAAAAGTCACTTTGAACGTGAGTCATTAATGTTTTCGTTTGGAATCGTTTATTTCATACTGAAAAAGAAATTACACCGCGTTGACGAGTCTCAAAAGGGATGAAGCCAGTCCACGAGAGTGGGAACCTGGAGGGTTCTTTTTAGAGTATTTCCTCCCTATTTCATTGTACCCCACACCACCCGCCATTATATTCTATAACTAATCTGCTTCTCTTATTAAGTATAATCGCCGATATTTTTGTACGGAACATAGTTGTTTGGAACTGCACTTTATCTAAATCTAGAAAAAGCAGTTTGAACGTGAGTCATTAATGTTTTCTTTTGGAATCGTTTATTTCGTACTGAAAGCGCGTTGATGAGTCTCAAAACGGATGAAACCGGTCCACGAGAGTAAGAAACTAGAAGTTTCGGTTTATAATATTTCCCCTCCATTTCATTGTACGCCACACCACCCAGAGGGGAAAATACTTATTATAACTAGAGCACGGGCATTTCTAGGCGGCCGAGGATTATTTCATGCTTTTCATAAGCGTCGCATTTTGAAAACAAAATTCCTTAATATAAAGGAAACACCCACTCGCCACCTCCTCACCAGTGTCGATCATGTTATTCCTATTAGAACTTTGGTATTCCATTTACGTATTACAGTTCAGCCGTACGTTACCCCACGTAAACTAAATGCAGGCGCACTTATTTGTAAGTAATCTTCATGCGTATTATTGCATCAGTCCTACGGGTCACCTACGTGTACAGTTGACAGTTCAGCAGTAGTTTGGTCGCCTCAATGTTGATGGTACTGGCGACATCTCTCGATACGAGTACGAAACGTCATTTTAGTAATGTAGTTCTTTTGCAGTCTAGTAGATGGGGTTCCTATCGCGTCACATCTTCAAAACGTGCGCCTCTTTATTAGTTGAGTTAGTTTAGTTAAGAAACAGAGACATGTGCGTCATAACAAGCGACGTCCGGATACTTTTGACCACGATTTCTTGATAGCTTCGTCCGCAATGGAATAGGAATTTTAGTACACTGAACTTACTGTTCCAACCTGGCGTGTATTTACCTCCATTTGCGAACATATGTGATATATTCAATTATATACATAAAAACCAAAATCGCGGAGATTATATATGGCGCCCAAAATGCCATTTACGACTGATTTTCTGAAAATGTGAGGTTTAGTGAACGATCACTCATCTATTGCCCTAAAAGCCAAAATGGACTACCAAATATGGCGGTCACCCATTAGATTTTGCCTCAACATTTTGCGCGATCATATTGAAACCCCCATTTTGAATATCGATATACTAAGTACATAATCATCATCAGCAACCTCGAACAACTTCGTATACAAATTTACAGACTATATTACGAAGATAGAATCCGCAGTAGCTCAGTTGGTGTGGCGCTTGACACGAAGTCGAAGTTCGTGGGTTCGATCCCCATACCCGCCATAATATCGAAGCAGTTTTTTCGGATTTTAAGTGCACTCAGCCTGTCAAAATGAGTATCTAGGGGTAATAATAGGCGACTAAAGCTCAATATCGGCCACATAATCTTCAATTCTCTAACTTCTCCGCACTAAGCCGAACTCAATGACTTTCCGTGGGTACTAATGGAACGCATCATGGAGATAAGGTTTGTTGCATTGGATTTTGTTTCTCTCGGGCATGTCATATTGATTTTTGACTTACTCCTAAACATGATCGCTCGCGCGTTGTTGGCTTGGAACGCGTGAAAAGGAGATATTTCAACCAACAATTTAAATCCAAATAAATCCTGTGGACTCATCTTAATTTTGGGCAGAGGCTGTTTATTCTCCCAAAAAATGTTCCGTTACTTACATACATTTACTTACTTATGTGTACATCTAGAAATAACAGTTCTAGTGTACCGAGATTTCCATTTCTTAGGAAAACTATCAAAATCAATGTTCTTAAAAAATCTCATTATAACTCCATTTTGTTTTTTGGAAACGTGTCGACTCAACTTGAAACTTTTTCTGTGTATGATGGGTGTATTTTAAATGTCAGAGGGCCCCGCCCGTCGTTAATTCATTTTTTAGGGTTGGTTATGCTTTTTATACCGTTCCCCAATAAAACGCCCACTTTCGTCCAAACGACCCCGTATCCTCCACAAAGACCAGTATCTTGCTCAATGGAAGCCTGAGTATTGTCGCCGGCTGCACAGAATCTTTGCCGAAATGGTCCCATTTAAGTCCCTTTGGTTCGTCATCGGCGCAGGTAATAATTTTCTTCTTATAGATAGATCCATAGATCCATAGATGCTTTCCCAAAAGGGGGAGGAGGGAGGGGGCATCCAAGTGACCATATCTTGGAGATTTAGAGATGCCTCTACCAGTCCGAGGCTTTTACTACTGCTTAATTCAATGCATTTCACGTCCCTAATTGTTACATTGCTAGTCAACACGCAGACTTTAACATAAATATAATTCAATAACCAATGGAAGCTTTGTCCGGGTAGTAGTTGTTTCTCAGATAAGAGCTGGAGAGACACCGAAATTCGCTTTTCAATGGGTAGCATCCAGGTGACCGTATCTTGGAGATTTAGAAAGGCCATGTTTCGAGTTCGGTGATGAGTCGCAGCCACGGCAAAACTAGTCCGAGGATTTTACTCCTGCTTAGTTCAATACAATTCCCGTCCCTAATTATTACATTGCTGGTCGATGCCCAAGCCGCGATATGAATATAATTCAATGATAATTGGGAGTTTTGTCCGGATAGTAGTTGTTTCCCAGGTAGGTGAGGCCCATCGACTAATTACAATATCATTACTGAAGGGACGCCGATATTGCATGGTTGCATTTGTAACCTTTACGTTTGACAATGAGCGGACAATTAGACAATCTTAGGCTTGCTTTTACCGTCATTTTTTAAAGAGGAGACAATCGTTTTGAATCTTCTTTTTTTTATTGTGTCATCTCTGTACCTTCTTGTGCAGTGGCTGGTGATACTTATTTTATGGGATGTAGTTGTTTCTAGATTATAGACTTATTCCAATAAATGGGTTCGAGAGGGTCATCAATCTTTTACGAATTTGTTTACTTCTTATCGTCGTTATTTGATTATTTCTCTAGTCTTTGTACGAATCTTGTGATAAACAACCGATACGTGGTAGTTCAAAAAACTGCTAGGTGACGTGTCAAATTCAATATCGTACAATAATTACAAAATGCAGAGTTGTATAGTTGTACGTTTTTGCACGATAACATGCGATGCTTTTGTATGGGAAGTAGTTGTTTGTTACGGAGACTCATTAAATAAAAAAGAAGTTGAATTCATTTATTTCATACCAAGAAAATTACGGGGCGTTGATGATCCTCAACATCAGGGGGAATTTGAATCTTTTTTATCATGACAGCAGGGAGTGTGGCATATAGTACCTATATACATTTTTTATGTACTTACATATGTTGAACTCTTAGCGGTGCATTTTTATGGGAAGTAGTCGTTTAATTTAATTGATAAATTAATGATTATTATAATGTAATTAACCCCCAAACATTTACATAAACTTATATATACCGGGATGACTTAAATGAAATCTAAGATGCTACGAAGGTCGTGTAATAAGTTTCCTCCGTTTTTCCCTAGGGTCGAATGCCGTTCGGTCGTACTATAAGTATGGAACAAAGATGGCAGGATCTCGCTAATCTATTGAGCTTGCCGAGTCCCAGCGACGCCAGCACGATGCCACATCCTTTCAGCCATCATCATCCCCTGCATAACTACAGCCACCCCCACACGCACGGAATGAGTTACGGGCCGGAAACTGCGCGTGGCGTTTTACTCCATAATGCCACCCTAACCCCGCCAATGGGAGACCTGAACGGCACGGTTCCCTATAGCAACATCGGTGAGTCGCTTTTTTCTCTGTCCTTACTTCGGATGTACGAGGGTCGTTCGATAGAAAGGCGCGCGTGAATAGAGTATTACGCTGCAAGTTTCATCTTCGCGTAATCGGAATACGGAGATGTAGTAGTGATAAAAACGTATTGACAGTAATAATAACAATAATGATAGTAAATAGCACGCCTACTATCCGTAATCGGGAACGTACATATGTGAAGTATAGTTCGGTGTTTGATATTGAATCAGCATGACTTGCCTAAAGTTTTACTCAATGAAAATTTCAACGTGGTATTGTTATTAAAATTATAACGTGTTAGCGTATTTAAATTTTACTCGTGCGTTACGCTGGTAACCAGGAATTTTAAATAGGAGGATGTGTTTATTTTTACATTTGGTCTTACTTTAGCTTTAATGTTGACGATTTTCATTGCTCTCTCTCTTTCTGTTAATTTTTTTGTCTTGTTATCATAACAATTCACGACCCTTTAGGTGGTACAAATTTGGGAAATGCAGTGGCGACCTCCATGAACCTCACTAATAGCAGTGAACCGATGGGGGAACCAACCACAGCTCCCCATTACAAGATAGAACCATCGCACGATATGATCGGTTATTATCAGGTAAGCAAAAAATAACGAATTTTTCGTCCAGTTTTTAATTGCAACGTCTTCTCAACCATCAAAGAATACGTCTTCGGAACTGAATCAAACCGATGGCTTCTTATCTTCGATCCTCAACGATGAGGACCTTCAATTGATGGATATGGCCATGAATGAAGGTGAGTTAAGATTTTTTTTTGATGTGGATCTTTTGCTAAACTCAATTTCTCAAATTTTTATTAAGAATAATTTTTCAAATTTCTTTCACAATTAATTTCCCAAATTTTTAATCAAAAATAATTTTCCAAAATTTTATAATAAATAATTTCACAAATTTATATCTTAGGCCATGTGAATTTAAATACCGCCAACACACATACTTTGATATTTTATTATTTGATATTGATATTAAAACTATTGTAATAGTGAAAACTATCAGGACGTCATAAATTTTCAAAACATTTATCAATTGTAACTTTCAATCGTTGCAGATTATAAATATATGAGGAACTAAATAATAATCAAAAAAATATTTCTCCAAATTTTTATCAAAAAAGTTTTTCAGTATTGTTTAGTTTCGTACAGATTGTAAACTTAAATTTAATTCGGTATATAATACGTCTCGCATCGAAACGTTTCGATTCAATCATCTTCAATTGTCAAAAAGACAAAATGCTTCCACGTATAATCTAAGGTGATGTATTGATATTTGTGAAGACCTACATGAAGCTTCCATAACCTAAATTATCAAGGGGTTGGTATTTGGGAAGGAAAACAACTGTGAAGGTAAAGTATTCCCCAACACTCTTAGATCTTGCTTCGAAACACTTAGATCTGGTAATCTTCAATTGGGCGGAAAATCGTTGGACACCTGTTTCCCGTGATAACTGTAATTTCTCTAAAGTGGGAACGTTCCACCCTTGGAATGTACTAAGGAGATGGTCATCAATGTAGATACTGAAATCTGCTGAGAAACCAAAACAAAACTGAACTATAAAATCTTGCCAACCTCGAAACATCTGTCATTTCTCGTTGTATGTATGTGTTTGAGGTGTTGAAGATTCGATTTGTGAAGCAACAAGTCATTGGCTGGGGACGAGGTTTTGCGCTGTGAAATCTTTTGGATAACTCCAAATACGCATTTCAAATACCAAGTGGTCATCCTCGGTGGAAAACACTCAGGAAAGAAAACGTCACTTATGAGATTTGGTTAACGATGCTCCAGACGCACACGCTTTACCATCTCACATTCGACACAGCGTCGTCCTTAGTATTTTCAGCTGAGAATGACCACCTAGTGATCGAAATGCGTATTCCGAGTTTCCCATAGAAGCCACAGGCATTGGTAACTTAGGGCCAAGTTCTCTCAATTGTCATCAATTGAGACGGTACAATCATTGCAAACTCCAGGAAAACCGGATCAATATTGAAATAATTCATATCACTGGCATAGAAAGAGGCAAAGTAACACTGAAGACAACTTGGCGAAATTTGATTGTACCACGGTGTATTCATGGCACAATCATAAGTATTCGATTGCATGCAAGACACATGTTTCGCTGGTAATGCCAACTGCAACGCCATGGAGGAAAGCTTTTAGAAAAGGAAAGGTTTACGGCCTTGAAATTGACGACCCGGCGGTAACATCGACAACTCTAGATTCGCTTAGCCTATGAAAATGAGTAGCCTGGAGTCATTTCCTGAGGGCATAATAAGTGACTGAAGCATTGCGTTGGAGCCAAGTTTCAATACTGAAGTTATGGGTTCGATTCCCGCACGGCCCGCTGTAATATCGAGGCGTTTCTTTGGAATCGAGGTGCATTCAGCGCAACATTCCTTTCCTGCGGCAATCCTGGGCGGCTGTAACGTATTAGTTGTCCATACTATCTTCAAATTTCCACCCACGGGCCTGAAAGATCGGGAATTTCTGGAGTAATAATGGATGGTTGAAGCGTAGTTGTTGTTCACGCTCCCTTGAAGTGTCCAAACGTTGGCTTGGAGAGTTGGGAATCCGTGTTAAACCGGACCTAAGGGAGCCTATTATTCTTATCGCATTGAATGCTTGCGACTTGTTGGTTGAAACACTTTTGGGAAACCAACGGCAAACCAAAAGCAAATTCAGGAGAATTGCAAAATTTCCCTCGCAGTTTTAGTTTGCACAATTTTAAAAGGTTTTGGGCGTCGTTATGAAATATTATCCTCTTAAAGTATCTTATGGAGATTTTTAAATCTGTAGTAGGTCAGTTGGTGCGGCATTGAACTACAAACTCAGAAATCGTGAGTTCGACTCCCATATACCTCGCTATAATATCGAAGCATTTTTTCGGACTTGAAGTATATGTAGATTACTGTCTCATTGAATGCGTCTGAGTGTTTGATGGAAACGTCGGTTAGGAATCAAATTTGGCCAAATCCAGGGAAATAAATAAATAATAAAATTTTCCTTTGTAAAACACGGTGTGGTAATAGGACTACTATCAATAGGGCCGCTTCCCCTCATTCTCGCTCGAGCGGTACCCCTACTACTGGCTCACCTCGGGTTTCATATTCGTCTCTGTCAATGGGGCCGCACGCTAGATCAATGAAATAGCTCAATTTAGGCGGCGGCCCTATTACTAGAGAGAGAGTTGTGGGAGTACCCGAGTTCCAGGAAAAATGCTCTTCTCACCGTCTATAGCCAGCCCTATTACCAGAACGGACTGTAGTTTTATTTTGCTCGATTTGGGGGCGAAGAGGGTGGGGGCATAACCATGATTTCTAAAATTGGGAAATATTGCCCTCTAAACCCATTAGTACCCGCTGTACTCATTTGGGTACAGTTTACCGTACTAAAATGAGGACCGCGGGAACTAATGGGTTAAGGGAGCTAATTGAGGCTTTTAAGTGCGTAACAGCTCCATTGGGTGCGGCACTGAAGTACAAACTCCGAAATCGTGGGTTCGATTCCCATATCCTTCGCTACAATATCCACGCATTTTTCGCGTTTAAAGTGTAGATTATTATTTCATCGAATAAGTCTGATTGCTTGATGGAAACGTCGGTTAGGAATCAAATTTCACCAAATCCAAGGAAATAGCAAATTTTCCTTCTTAGTTTTATTTTGCTCAATTTTAAAAGTTAATGTAGGTTTTTAGGTCCGTCGTTGCTCAATTGGTGCGGTACTAAACTAGGAACTCCGAAATCGCGGGTTCGATTCCAATGTCGCTTGCTATAATATCCAAGCATTTTTCTGACTTGAAGTTTGGATCATTATTTTCCTTCCTAGTTTTATTTTGCTCAATTTTAAGAGTTTTGGAGCGTCGCCAGGATTTCCAAGGTTTGGAAATATTGGCCTTTTAAGATATTTGATGTAGGTTTCTAGGTCCGTAGTTGCTCAATTGGTGCGGTACTGAACTACAAACTCAGAAATCGTGGGTTCGATTCCCATTGGTCTCACTATAATATCGAAGCATTTGTTCGTACTTAAAGTGTGTGCAGATTATCGTTCCATCGAATGCGCGTGGTTATTTGATGGAAACGTCGGTTTGGAATCAAATTTCACCTACGATTTCTAAGGGTGGAAAGTATGTATTGCCCTTTTTAAGGTAGCTGATTGAGGTTTTTAAGTCCGTAGCGGCTCCATTGGTACGGCATTGATCTACAAACCCCGAAATCGCGGGTTCGATTCCAATATCTGGCTCGCTATAATATCGAAGCATTTTTCTGACTTGAAGTTTGGATTATTATTTTCCTTTCTAGTTTTATTTTGCTCAATTTTAAGAGATTTGGAGCGTCGCCAGCATTTCCAAGGTTTGGAAATATTGGCCTTTTAAGATATTTGATGTAGGTTTCTAGGTCCGTAGTTGCTCAATTGGTGCGGTGCTTAGCTACAAACTCAGAAATCGTGGGTTCGATTCCCATTGGTCTCACTATAATATCCAAGCATTTTTTCGTACTTAAAGTGTGTGCAGATTATCGTTCCATCGAATGCGCGTGGTTATTTGATGGAAACGTCGATTTGGAATCAAATTTCACCTACGATTTCTAAGGGTGGAAAATATGTATTGCCCTTTTTTAAGGTAGCTGATTGAGGTTTTTAAGTCCGTAGCGGCTCCATCGGTACGGCATTGATCTACAAACCCCGAATTCGCGGGTTCGATTCCAATCTGGCTCGCTATGATATCAAAGCATTTTTTCTGACTTGAAGTTTGGATTATTATTTTCCTTTCTAGTTTTATTTTGCTCAATTTTAAGAGTTTTGGAGCGTCGCCAGGATTTCCAAGGTTTGGAAATATTGGTCTTTTAAGATATTTGATGTAGGTTTCTAGGTCCGTAGTTGCTCAATTGGTGCGGTACTGAGCTACAAACTCAGAAATCGTGGGTTCGATTCCCATTGGTCTCACTATAATATCCAAGCATTTTTTCGTACTTAAAGTGTGTGCAGATTATCGTTTCATCGAATGCGCATGGTTATTTAATGGAAACGTCGGTTTGGAATCAAATTTCACCTACGATTTCTAAGGGTGGAAAATATGTATTGCCCTTTTTTAAGGTAGCTGATTGAGGTTTTTAAGTCCGTAGCGGCTCCATCGGTACGGCATTGATCTACAAACCTCGAAATCGCGGATTCGATTCCAATACCGCTTGCTATAATATCAAAGCATTTTTCTGACTTGAAGTTTGGATCATTATTTTCCTTCCTAGTTTTATTTTGCTCAATTTTAAGAGTTTTGGAGCCCTTTTTTAAGGTAGCTGATTGAGGTTTTTAAGTCCGTAGCAGCTCCATCGGTACGGCGTTGAACTACAAAGTCCGAAATCGTGGGTTCGATTCCTATATCGCTTGCTATACTATCGAAGCATTTTTCTGGGCTTGAAGTGTATGTAGATTATCATTTTATCGTATGCGCGTGATTGTGTCATGGAAACGTCGTTGGGGAATCACAATAAATCCATGAAAATGGCATCCTAGTGTTATTTTGCCCAATTTTTTAAGCATTGGGATGTTCTCACGACTTGTGATGTTTGATGATATTGCCCTTTTAAGGAGACGTTTAGATGATTTCTCAAGGCAAAAAATGGTAAGATCGTTCCTAACGCGTGGATATCGTTTTATCGGTCGCGTTTAAATATAATTATGATGCACGTATGTATGTATGTATGTACATATTTATTAATCCGTTTACGTTTAAATTTCATAGCATCCAAACAGTCGCATCGCACTAACTGGCGTATTTACATTTCGAACTCACCTACAGCGATGTTTACGAATACGAAATTGTGCCGTGTCATCGCCTAAGTATTTTAATGTATGTGTGTACATAGTTAGAACGCAGGGTCGCGCTGTTGAAATCTTAGTTTTTCTCGGTTAAATAATAACTTCGCGCGAGAAGCGGCGTCCAAAATCCAAAAAAGTACGTAACGCGTCCGCGGAGCGCGAAGGAATAAATAAAATAAAACGAAACGAATGCATATTAGTAGTAGTAGCGCACATAACGTGAAATGATTCTATTTTTAAATTTAGCACTTACATATGTGTGTTGATTCTCGCTATATACATACATATGTACATAGGTCGCGTAGATCGAAATTCCGTTTGTTGTAGCGCTGTTTAGTTTCGATATTTTTTGCCACCGGGTCCCGTGCGATAATTTTGATTGTTCTCTCGGCATTTTTACTAAACGAGTGTTGCGATGTGTGTAGCGCGCGCTAAAAAAATATACAGATAGTCTTAAGGTGGTGTTATAAATATATATAACTTTTATCAGCATATCCTTGAGACGTTCGAGATAAGAAACGTTCGCCCGGTTGTGATCCTTTTGAATAATCATTAATGCATCCAACCGGCTTCGCGCTGCTTAGTTATTGTTTTGATGTGTCGTTAGAGATGTCTTGTGCGTGCTGTAGAGGTCCTTGTTGTATCTTCCACAACTGCTGCAGCTGTAAATATCTCCCTTGTAAGTAAAATCGTCACTAGAAACAATTTTCGATTTTCCTTCTTTCATCTCGAATTGCGTCAGGCCTGATAACGGAACCGCATAGATCTCACGTCTCCCGTACGATTTTTCTATTTTAACGCGTTTTACGTGCGCGATTTAAAAATATACGCGTATGCATTCGCTAGGTTTTTCTTTTTTAATTTTATTTTCGTTTTTAAACATACATATACTTCATTACGCAACGAAATTATTAAAGCGATAAAAATAAACCCAGGAGGAAAGATAACTCGACAACACGTAACTAAGTGTAAAATAATAAATCCTGTTTGTCCTATATATACGCGGCTGCGATTAAAAACTAGGCGATTTATTTTTACATTAATTTTTCCCTACATTTTTAACGCAACGCACATCCTTCGATACACACATACGGAAATTACGATTGATTGTTGTTTAATATTCGGAGATAAACTGTTATATCAGTCAAGTCAGCGATTTTAGCGAGACCCGAATTATCGCTGCTTGTTTTTCCACATATGTTTCTTTTAAATTTTATCGGCTCCGTAGCTCGATACAACGCAAATAAATTCGCTTCGAGTAGAACAACATATTTTTCGACCCTTATCTCAATTTAAATAGTTGTATTCTTTTTCGTTTCAAAGACAGAAGCATTCTAACTGTAAATTCAGGATCGGAAAGAAATTATTCGTCGTACGACGTTTTGTCATTATCTTATCATTTCGAGTATGTACCGTGTTTCCAAGGCTTTGCCTTTATTGTATTTGACACAAGCGTGTTTTCTTAAAAACAAAAAAAAAAATGAGGGACCTGTGACACCTGTCTTATCAGCTTGTTTTCTCGGACACCTAAAATAAACAGAATTTGTAATTATGTAAAATATATCATTATTAAGACATCATCGCACCTTGCACACTACCCGATTCTGAATGAAAACAATTTCGAATTTTGCATGATCTCCAATTCGATAAGATTATCTCGTCCTGGGAGGATTTAGATATTATATATAATGCTTATCGAAACGTTATTATAACGCATTTACTACAATTATCGACCCCGCAATGTTAAACGTATTACAAGGTGCGTCCCAAAAGTCATGAAATACGAGGCGCGTCCTAAAAGTCATGAAATACGAGACACATCCAGAGTCTAAGTTCCGTTTGGTAATAAAAACAAACGAGTACAAATACAGAAAAACTATTTAATGCAAAACAAATATAATCCTTAAATTATATTTCTACATACAGTGGACGAAATTCTAATAGGGCCACACTTAGTTTATGCTATTTTTTTGTTTGCCAGGCGCCTTCGGTGTATTCCTAAATCATGAGTAGGACTAAACGCCATAACAACTATTTAATAATAATAATAATAATAATAACAGTTTATTGTCCAACAGTAATTACCAATAATAAGACAAAAAAGATAATAATTAGATACATACACTACCGGCCATAAGTATTTAGCCACATGTTTTTCTTAGAATTTTAAAATAAAATCGCATTTAAATAGTGGATAAAGGATTTAATGATATATACTAACTATTTACATATTAATACGTCCATAAAAACATTCATATTAACATATATAAATGGCATGTAAAATATCAGATTCATCAATATACACCCTCTGTCCCAAAAGTAACCGCAATGCGTCTATAAATCAGAAACCAGTGGCGTCATCTCTTGATAGTTGATTGATTATTGTAGTGGGACTCTTCCTTACCAGCCTGACACATTTTCATGACATTTGGTGCATAGTCAGCTGATACATCACGCATCCTGTGAGAGTGTTTTTCGTAAATGGTCAGAAAATGAGTCACGAACAACGAGTCAATATTAAGTTTTGTTTTAAACTTGGAAAAACTGCAACCGAGACGTATGAAATGCTGCAAATTGTTTATGGCGACGATTGTTTGTCGAAGAGGCAAGTGTTCGAGTGGCATCGACGATTTCGTAAAGGCAGAGAAGATGTTAACGATGACGAAAGAGCCGGTCGTCCTTCGACAACTTTGGCTGAGGCAAATGTGGAAAAAGTGCGCGAATTTGTGAAAATTTCGAAGAAATCGTCAGTGAGATTTATGGAAATGGAGCTTGGCATCCCTAAAACAACTATTCAGCGCATTTTGACTGAAACCCTTGGTTTGAAGAAAGTCAATTCGAAGTTTGTTCCGCACAAATTGACCGACGACCAAAAAACGCTTCGAATCGAACACTCCAAAGACATTATTGCACGAGCCCGTGCAGATGAAAACTTCTTGAAAACGATTGTGACTGGTGACGAGACGTGGTGCTTTCAATACGAACCAGAAAGCAAACGTCAAAGCGCAGAGTGGAGGTCACCAGAAGAAGGAAATCCGAAAAAATCACGAATGGAGAAGTCGAAAATCAAGTCAATGCTGATTTCATTCTACGATTCGAAGGGAATTATCCATAAGGAGTTCGTTCCATACAGCTCAATGGTTAATGGTGCATATTACCTCGATATTATGAGGCGTTTGCTGGGTCGCATTCGTCGTGTTCGGCGCGAATATCGCGAGCCAGGCAGCTGGAGATTACTGCACGATAACGCACCGTGTCATCGAGCAACGATTGTCACCGATTTTTGGCGAAAAATGAAATATATTCGATACAGCACCCACCATATTCGCCTGATCTGTCCCCATGCGATTATTTCCTGTTCCCTCGTCTTCATTTGAAGCAGAAAGGAGTTCGTTATGCATCCGTAGACGCCATTCAAAGATCGACGACCGGCATCCTAAAGGCCATCCCAGAGATCGACATAAAAAGTCGTTTGAAGCACTCGTTGACCGTGCAAATCGATGTATTGTAGCACATGGAGAATATTTCGAATAAATACAATGATTTTTGTGGACATAACATACATAGCGTGCTTTATTTCGAACTATTGCGGTTACTTTTGGGACAGAGGGTGTAGGCGCCCTTCGCATTTATCACTGCAGCGCATAATAGCGGCATTGTAGCAATTAATTTTGCCAGAATATCAGATGATAAGTTATTCCAATGTTCTTGGAGAAGTGTCCATAGTGCTACGGAAGATGTTAGAGCGTTTTGTTTAACTCCCCTATCCAATTCATCCCATAATAATTCGATTGGATTCAAGTCGGGCGATTGGGGAGGCCATTCCATTACTGCGAGCGTGCCCTCCTCTTCTTTTTGTTGTAAATAATCTTGGCATATTCTAGCTTTATGCTTCAGGTCATTATCCTGCTCAAATGTGAAATTTTCTCCGATTAAGCGCAACACCGATGACACCACATTATTTTCTAAAATAGCCTTATACCCCTCCTTTCTAAGAATACCGCCCATTTTTACTAGGTCTCCGACAGTAGCACCTGAAAAGCATCCCCAAATCATCACCGAACCGTGTTTGACGGTCGGCACAATGCATTGATGCGACACTCTTTCTCCCAGCGACCTCCGAACAAAAACACGTCTGCGCGAGCCATAAATTTCGAACTTGGACTCGTCACTCCACAGCACTTTATTCCAATCTTCGATGGTCCAATTCTGATGTGCTAGTGCCCAATGATAGCGGTTCTGGTTGTTTTGTTTCCCTAATAAGGGTTTCTTTACCGCTATTTGTCCGTAGAGTCCGGCTTTACCTAAGCGCCGTTTCACTATAGTCACACTAATCGGTTTCGTGCGTCCCGTGTTCACTTCCGCTGCTATTTCCGGTGCTGTATTTCGTCGATTTCGTTTACTTATTCTTACGATTCGACGATCCTCTGCTGCCATCGCTATTCTTGGTCGTTCACTCCTCTTTTTGTTTATTAAACTGCCGCTACTGGCAAATTTGTTGACATTGTACTCCACTGTTTGCCTACTAATATACAATTCGCCTGCAATTTCGCGGTTGCTTTTCCAGTTTTGTGATAGGCAACAATTAAAGCACGCACCTCTACAGACAGCTCTTTTATTTTCGGCATTATAACACCAATAACACTAAGAAGAGAACACACAGATCACACCTAGATTTTATGTGTTTTCACAACAACAGTAAATTTTCAAGTAATGTAAATTACACTGATATGGTATAAGGTACCCTGTATTAGAAAGTATAATTGAAAACTAAATTATATTGCACCAAAATTCCACGAAAAAGCTAACTGTTAACTGTTACCGCTCAGGTGTACCGAAAACTAATTTATATTTCCATGAACTCGCTAATGTACTGTATATGAATGAAACTTGGTACTAATGCACCTACATACGAGTACTCTTTGTATCTAGTGTCATTATCTGCATTAGATAATTTATATCGAAGAATTAAGAAAAAACATATGTGGCTAAATATTTATGGCCGGTAGTGTACATTAAAGAAAAATACAAAATATTAGAGCAACTACAAATCATTAATACTATTAACAAAAATATCCGTGTAATGCAGGTCGGCAGATCGGCACATTGTAGCAAGTGGCGAAGCGCTAAGTACACGGGTTCTAGAAAATGGTATAAAAAAAGTAGACTGAGAACGAGACGATAATCTAGGAACATAAAAGTTTAACTGGAAAAGCGGAGCCGAACAGTCAATGATTCCATGTACCAATTTCCATATGAAACGGGCACCACTGCATTCACATCGAAAGGCCAGAGAATTAAAGCCGTGCCTCCCCAGCAACGAATTGTAATCAATTCCTCGATCGGGATAAATGTCATCCATCCTAAATGATAAATATTTAAGAAAACGACAGCTGAAGGTAGATATAATGAGGAGACCAGACCTGCGACGCGTATTCTAATTTGCTAATAATAAAGCTGAAAAAAAAGTGATTTCAGCAATTGGTCATTACGAAATGATATGCAAGAGCGTATTATAAAGCCCAAAGTCTTAGAAGCAGAAAGACATAGGTGAGTAATGTGAGGTGAGAAGCTCATGGCATGATCAAACAGCACACCAAGATCCTTAACCACATCCAGTTTGGTCAAGGAGTGACCACCCATGTTATAGCTAGAGGTAATTGGATTAAATTTACGGGCAAAAGAAACGTAGCGGCATTTATTAAGATTTAATTTAAATTTAAATTTAGCGCACCAGTTAAGAATGTAATTAACATTGTCCTGCAAATTTGAAACATCATTCCAACTGTTAATAGTAGAATAAATTTTTATGTCTTCAGCATATACCAACACCGGACATGATAGATTCTCCAAGAGGTCATTAATGTACAAAACAAATAGCAAAGGCCCCAGATTTGATCCCTACGGGACACCAGATGTCGAAATGAAATCAAAGGATTTATAGCCATTATAATGTACATAATTACATCTATTACTTAAGTATGACAGAATTAACTTTAGAAATGGTGTACCAAATGGTGTGCCAAACCCACATAGTTTATACATTAGTATATTGTGATCAATGATGTCGAACGCCTTGCTGAAATCCGTATAGACCACATCCACCTGGCCACGGCTATCCAACTCACCACAGATAAATTGAGAAATACTGACAAGGTTGGTGACAGTTGACCCACCACGGATAAAGCCGTGCTGATTAGGCGATATGTACGGTATAACGTTTTTATATAAATGGAAATACAGGACATTCTCAAAAACCTTGGCAAAATTCGACAAGATCGATACAGGTCTGTAGTTAGTAATTTCAGATTTATTACCTTTTTTAAATATAGGACATATTCTTGTTCTTTGCCACACAGAAGGAGAAACGGAAGTCCTGATAGACAAATTAGGCAAAACCGCCAGAGGTCTAGCAAAAGCTGATCCAGCATTACGCAAAAGAAAAGATGGAACTCATCGCCAGAAGTGTAATTCTCAGGAAAAGAGGCCATAATTTTGCTCAATTCCTCCTCAGTAACAAGTGGGAGGCAAAACGGAGCACAATCACCGTAGGAGGTATGATCAGATCAGCGGTGCACCAGCAAGATAATTAGATCGAAAGACTTCGGCGAAAGCATCTACGACGTTCTGAGGCGACTGAAGAGATGAACCGTTATAAGACAAGTTCTTCGGAATTCTAGTTGAACTTTGTTTATCATGAATATACTTAAATATTTGTCTGGGGTCATTCAAAATTGATGCTTCCGTTGATTGTAAATAATTTCAGATTTGCAAAGAGTGCAAAGTCTTTTAAACTCTTTCTCAAAATAAGTGTTCTTCGTAGTAATCCACTTGCGTCTATAGTAGGACTTCAGTTTAATAATAGCAATTATACCAGCGGAAAACCAGGGCGGATAACTAGATCTAATTCTGGAGGAAGCAAACTTTGGAACAGATTTATCAGAAATACGGTAAGAGTCGCGTAGAATTCATCTAGAGCCACATTGACATCGCCTGTACGCTCCAAAAATGACCAATCCGTATTCCCAAGGTCAAGATATAACTGCTCAAAGTCAACTCGCTTAAAGTCATATCGGAGATTTACGTTAGACGGGAAAGGTGAATGGACAGGTGCAGATGCCAAAAACGACAGCGTGATAGATAAAGCTGGATGATATTGATCGATAGGCACAAAAGGTAGAATGTCAGGTTCTACATCTATGTTGCAGTTCACATTGGAGACAATCAGGTCAAGTAGTCTTCCATCACAATTAACAACAGAATTGAACTGACGTAGGTCAAGCGAAGAACAGAAATGAGAAAAGATAGTGCATTTAGTACAATTTAGAGAATCGTTTAAGAACCGTGGAATATTGAAATCACCAAAAATAATAACTGGTTTATCCAGCAGAAACAACTCCAGACATTCACATAGTAATTCAAAGTCATGCTGATTAGTATCCGGAGATATATATAAAGCGGAAATGTAGAAGCAACAAGAATTCAGAAAACATTTACAAACAACAATATCCACAGTTAAAACTATGGAAGTAATAGGAGTAGTATCAAGAACCTCAAACTTAATTTCCTCAGATAATCTTACAAACATTCCTCCACCCATGGAACGATTAATCAGAGCAAAACGTCTGTCACATCTAACAATATTGTAAGAAGACGGTGGTAGTTCCGTGTCTCGAATAGAATCGTCAAGCCAACTCTCGGTAATTACAACTATATGATAAGAAAAACTATAAGCACTGGTTTAATCCAAAACAAAGAAAAAACTACAAACCTTAAACTATCTTTTTACATACAATGGACGGAATTCCATTAGGGCCACACTTATTTTATGCTAATTTTTTTGTTTTAAAGCGTTTGGCAGACGCCTTCGGTGTATTCCTAAATCATGAGTAGAAAGTAAACACCATAACAAAATGAAATATTTTTATTATAAACATAATGATGAAATGTAAAAAACTTATATACGAGGCGAAATTCTATTAGTGCCACCCCATATTTTAATGAAATTATATATATTAGCTCTGCGAGCCTGACTGGCTCATGGCTTGTGCAGTTATTCTTCTCCATGTATTTATGTCCCTTACTGTCTGTTTCCATCCGGAAATCTTCAAACCGTTTATATCCCTCTCCCTCTAAATTCCATCTCGCCTTCTGTCGTCCTCTGCCCCCCTATTGACAGCGTCCTAAGTAATTTTGGATTTTAATGAAATTAGGTGAAAAAGATACATCTTATGGCTTGTTAGTACTTGGTGCTTCCTCCATTACTACGAATAACTTCGAAGAGCCTATTGGGCACGGAATCTATCTGAAATTTGCAGCTGCTGTAGGGAAAAATTATACCAAGCGTCGCAGATAGCATATTTTAGGTCTTGAACAGGCTTGTATTGTTTTCTCCCTTGATAGAATTGACGACGAAGAAGTCCTCATTCGTTTTCAATGAGGTTAAGATCAGGATTTCTTCCTGGCCATGTTAGTATAGGTATTACATTATCCTGTTGGAAAATTTTCCGGTATAATCTCTTCAATCGTGGGCACCAAAACGCGTTCCTAAATTTCAGTATATATATAAACGATGATTTATCCAGGAAATCATTTACGAAAATGCAGGCCATCTCATACAACTATCACCTCCAAAATTGAAAGAATTTATCCGAAGTTTGCATCTGCTGTAGCGAAAAATTATACCAAGCGTCGCGGATAGCATATTTTAGGTCTTGAACACGCTTGTATTGTTTTCTCCCTTGATAGAATTGACGACGAAGAAGTCCTCATTCGTTTTCAATGAGGTTAAGATCAGGACTTCTTCCTGGCTACGTTAGTATAGGTATTGTATTATCCTGCTGGAAAATGTTCCGGTATAATCTCTTCAATCGTGGGCACCAAAACGCGTTCCTAAATTTCAGTATATATATAAATGATGATTTATCCAGGAAATCATTTACGAAAATGCAGGCCATCTCATACAACTATCACCTCCAAAATTGAAAGAATTTATCCGAAGTTTGCATCTGCTGTAGCGAAAAATTATACCAAGCATCGCGGATAGCATATTTTAGGTCTTGAACACGCTTGTATTGTTTTCTCCCTTGATAGAATTGACGACGAAGAAGTCCTCATTCGTTTTCAATGAGGTTAAGATCAGGATTTCTTCCTGGCTACGTTAGTATAGGTATTGCATTATCCTGTTGGAAAATTTTCCGGTATAATCTCTTCAATCGTGGGCACCAAAACGCGTTCCTAAATTTCAGTATATATATAAATGATGATTTATCCAGGAAATCATTTACGAAAATGCTGGCCATCTCATACAACTATCACCTCCAAAATTGAAAGAATTTATCCGAAGTTTGCATCTGCTGTAGCGAAAAATTATACCAAGCGTCGCGGATAGCATATTTTAGGTCTTGAACACGCTTGTATTGTTTTCTCCCTTGATAGAATTGACGACGAAGAAGTCCTCATTCGTTTTCAATGAGGTTAAGATCAGGACTTCTTCCTGGCTACGTTAGTATAGGTATTGTATTATCCTGCTGGAAAATGTTCCGGTATAATCTCTTCAATCGTGGGCACCAAAACGCGTTCCTAAATTTCAGTATATATATAAATGATGATTTATCCAGGAAATCATTTACGAAAATGCAGGCCATCTCATACAACTATCACCTCCAAAATTGAAAGAATTTATCCGAAGTTTGCATCTGCTGTAGCGAAAAATTATACCAAGCATCGCGGATAGCATATTTTAGGTCTTGAACACGCTTGTATTGTTTTCTCCCTTGATAGAATTGACGACCAAGAAGTCCTCATTCGTTTTTAATGAGGTTAAGATCAGGACTTCTTCCTGGCCACGTTAGTATAGGTATTGCATTATCCTGTTGGAAAATTTCCGGTATAATCTCTTCAACCGTGGGCACCAAAACGCGTTCCTAAATTTTAGTATATATATAAACGATGATTTATCCAGGAAATCATTTACGAAAATGCAGGCCATCTCATACAACTATCACCTCCAAAATTGAAAGAATTTATCCGAAGTTTGCATCTGCTGTAGCGAAAAATTATACCAAGCGTCGCGGATAGCATATTTTAGGTCTTGAACACGCTTGTATTGTTTTCTCCCTTGATAGAATTGACGACCAAGAAGTCCTCATTCGTTTTCAATGAGGTTAAGATCAGGACTTCTTCCTGGCCATGTTAGTATAGGTATTACATTATCCTGTTGGAAAATTTCCGGTATAATCTCTTCAATCGTGGGCACCAAAACGCGTTCCTAAATTTCAGTATATATATAAATGATGATTTATCCAGGAAATCATTTACGAAAATGCAGCCCATCTCATGCAACTATCACCCCAAAAATTGCGGCTCATTTTGGCTTTTTTTTGCCTTTCGAAGATCATGTCAGTAGAAGGAAAAGCCATCGATACCGTCTAGATTGAACTTTTCATCGCTAAATATCATTTCTCGATCACAACCCATGTGTAACCGTGCAAAGGCTAAACGAGCTTTTATGCTGACGTGATTGTGGCGGTTTCTTCAATCTTCAGATTGCAGAATCTGGCAACTGTTGCTGTTGTCGACGTTCCACGAATTTGCCGAAGGATTCTGCGCTGGTCTCGATCACATCATTTTTGATTTTGAGCAAATTTTCTTTCTTTCCATAATTCTCACCAAGTTTTAAATAATTTGCAATAACATGATGTGATCGATCAATTAGCTTTGTTCTACCCCATATTGAAACGTTTCTTTCTTCTAATACTTTTATCTGAGCAATTTCTTGGTTACTTAGGTCTCTAATTCGTCCCGTATTGTTACTATAGATGTAATAAGAATTTGGAATATCTAAAAATGTAGAAAAAATAAGCACTTACCTTTCACCAATCACTACTACTACCAGAAACACGGTTCTAATGGAATTTCGTTATTAAATTGAGTAATGCATTACAACTTCAAACAATTACGATTCATTAAGATCTAAATGTAATCTAACTTGGATTTTTTTGTTTTAAGTTCAAAGACGGCTTTACAAACCCTTATAAACAGAAACGATTTGTTTATTTTTATGGGTGGCACTAATAGAATTTCGTTGACTCTATCTCCCAACATTTTGTGTAGGCACTTGTCATAGCGTGGCACAAGTTTTTGTCCAAGACGAATACCGCACAACGAACACTGAACAACACCAAAACACTGCACAATGAACATCACACAATGAACGCGCGAAACACACCAAAACACTGTTGCCACTGATTTTGGCTGGACCCAGATTGACTACCGTCCATACAGCATTGACCTTGCCCCTAGAGACTTCCATCCCTTGCACCTGAAAACGTTCCTTGTTGATCAAAAATTCAACAACGATGAAGAGCTCAAAGAGCATGTCACCACATGGATGACAACATACGCGGCAACGCCTTATGAGGAAGGCATCCAAAAACTGGTGACACGCTATGACAAGTGCTTACAAAATTGTGGGAGCTGTGTAGAAAGATAGTTTAATGTTTGTAATTTTTCTTGCAATAAATAGCTTTTCTGTATCCTGCACTCGTTTTGTGTTTATTACCAAACGAAATTTAGTTTCTGGACGTGCTTCGTATTTAATAAGAAAGAGTTACTGGCAATATCGATACAAAGTGTTAATCATTTTCGAAGTACTCACCATCACACTTTTTTTCCACCGACTCCCAATGCCTAGTACGCCCCCTCGAAAGCCTCGACGGAAGCCTCCTTTAAAGCTGTTGTCACGGCCACTTGGGTAGCCTCAATGCTGTCCTTTGAGTGTAGTCTTGACCCTCGGCGATGTCTTTTTGCACGCGGATGACCCTTTTCCTTAAATTTTCCAGAACATTCACGTAAAAGGGAGCATTGGCGGTCTGTACTTGAGGTAGAAACTCTTTATGGACCACAGCCTTGGCTTCGAGAAAAACAATCAACATTGTTTTTACTTTGAATTTGCTCATCCTGGCCTTCTTTCAGGGGCTCCACAAACTTGCGTACTGCAGACGCTGTTGGTGTATTATTTTGCCCGAAATTCCTTTTCAAAATTTGCCCTGTTCGGAAATACAGCAGTTATTTGAATATAAGTAACTAACTAACTAATCCTAAAGCCTTTTCACCGTTACAAGTCTAAGGCGATGACGTTCAACTGTCGAAGTGTCATTCTATTTCCCCCTCCAGGACTCCTACCACTTTTTTCTATCTTGTGTTCTTCCTCGGATTTCACTCCATTTGATACTTCGTTTTTCAGCCGCTCTTTTTACTTTTTCTGGCCGGGTTTTCTTGGTCCCCTTTTTCTTCTCCTTGGTTCTGGCGTCCTATCCATCTCAATTGACTGTCCTCTTTAGCGATTTGTATCGGTTTAACTGTCAGGTTTTCCCTAATAGTGTAATTTCTGACTTTATCCAGTATCGTCGTACCTTCAATTTTTCTCAGAGATCTCAATTCCATTTTACTTAAGAAGGTATTTTCAATGCCATTGAATAGTCTTCCAGCTGCTCTTATTCTTGTTATGATGTCTCCATCCAATCTTGTATCCTTCATCACCACTGCCCCCAAGTATTTAAAACTATTCACCTGTTCTAGCTTTCTTTCCTGCAGATAAATCTGGCGCCTTTTGTCCGTCGGGCTTATAGCTATCGTTTTCGTACTCTCCATTTTGGAAATAACTTTTTAATATTGCCCAATATTGTTCAAGCGTAAATCTACTCATTTCGAGGTGTGCCATTCGGCACTCTGGCGCTTTGTCTCTCTATATACTTAGCACTGCGAGCCCAGAAGGCTTGGTTACAAATTCCCTTGCATTTTTGTTTATACATTGTTGTCCTTCGCCAGTCACTTATCCCAATCTCCCTCAAGTCCCTCTCCCTCACCTGCAGCCTTCTAATTCGCGAACTTCCCCTTCTGCTTCTCCCCGATACTCTCCTGGTCGACTCCTCCTTTGCCACCCTCTCCTCTTCCATCCTCGCCACATGCCCCAGTCATCGCATTCTCTGAGGTCTCGCCATACCAGTTATGGATGATTCTCCGTATAGTTCCACCACTTCTTCGTTTGTCCTTCTCCTTCAGAGGCCCTCCACTTCCTTCCTCGCAACATGCCCCAGTCATTTCATTCTCTGAGGTCTCGCCATACCAGTTATGGATGATTCTCCATATAGTTCCACCAGTTCTTCGTTTGTCCTTCTCCTTCAGAGGCCCTCCACTTCCTTCCTCGCAACATGCCCCAGTCATTTCATTCTCTGAGGTCTCGCCATATCAGTTATGGATGATTCTCTGTATAGTCCCACTAGTTCTTCGTTTGTCCTTCTCCTTCAGAGGCCCTCCACTTCCTTCCTCGCCACATGCCCCAGTCATTTCATTCTCTGAGGTCTCGCCATACCAGTTATGGATGATTCTCCGTATAGTTCCACCAGTTCTTCGTTTGTCCATCTCCTTCAGAGGCCCTCCACTTCCTTCCCGCCATATATTCTTCGCAGGACTTTCCTTTCCCTTATTACATGGATTAAACACGCCACGCATCTATTGCCCTTATTAATTCTGCACTGAATTTCAATCTCCTCCTCGCCTGTGTTTGTTATCTTTATTCCCAAATAGTTATATTTTGTTGACTACATCTTCCATTCTTAGTCTCATTTTACTGTTTTGTTGAAGTCCCGTTGTCTTCCTTATTCTCATTACCGTTGATATACTATCGTTAATTAACAATCCCTTGCCCTTGGCCGTAAATCATGACTTGACTTCTCTGAATATATATCATACCCCTGATACAAACTGTATCCCACTCTCTCTTACTGCTTCGTCCAAAACTATATTGAACAAAGTTGTTGATAATGAGTCATCCTGTCTCAAACCACGTGGCTAATGGCCTAGATGCCAAGGTCAAAAAATACAAAAAAATATTTTTAATATCTTCTTTTAGCTTGTCCATGGAGTACTTAATGTTTATTGCCCTTCTTTCCCCTTCTCTGGGAGGTCTTCAGTATTTAATGTTGGCTCTCACTAGAATATGATCTATATCTATGTCAGGTCCTCTATAACTTATTGTATCCAGTATATATTTCATGTGTTTACTTTCAATAACTGTTGTGGATTGAGTGGACTGTATTTTTATTGGTTTTGTTCTTTAACAACTACGAAATATTACATTTATTAATTACTACAAAATAGTCTGTGTTGTCACTCGTTTCTAGGTTATGTTCTTCCTCTTCAACAATGGCGTAAGCTCGTCTAGGTTCAACTTCAACGACGCTTGCGCATCCTCGTGTGTTCGGGTCTCTCGTTTCTTCTCCGCTGCTCTTCGGTCCACTCGGCGCCAATTTCAAACAATAACCATGTGATCTATTTGATTTATCGAAATCCAGATACCATTGTGAATTTCCTTGTGTTGAAAATAGGTGGTAACTATTCTTAAAATTTTCTCTGTTGCAATCTCAATAAGCTTTCTTCCGTTTTATCACTCACAAGTGTTTAGTGTGCTTTCCTATCACCGGTAATAACATTGTCTAAATAATCAGGTTCAGTTTCCATACGTTCCTTCAGTTCACTAGCAATAAACACTAGATTAGCTCGTCCGTTAACAGTTTTGGGACCAGATTGTCACATACCTTTGCCATGTTTATTTCGCCCATAAGGATGCGACGCACAACAACGTTTGGAATATCCAGAGTATCAGCTAACAACTGAATACTTATTCGAAAGTCAGAATTCAACAAATCACGCATACTGGGTCACATTTTTATGGGTTTGGCTTACTGATGGTCCTGGTCCTCCTTAAACTTCTTCAACCACCTTGTAATTGTCATATACGATAGAGCAGACTCTTCGTAGGCTTGCTTAAACAATTCGCGAATTTAGGCAGCTTTTTTATCGAGTTTCGTGCAGAATTTAACGTTGCTCTAAAGCAGGGGTCTTCAAACTACGGCCAACGGGCCAGATCCGGCCCGCGGCAGCTAATAGCTTATTGTTGTTGTGATAAGTTGGATAAAAACACAGAATGATAATAACTCGGATTTATTTACTTGCTAGGTAAAGCTTAATGATAAGTATAATACGCAGAAAACTCACTGAAGTAATCAGTATGGCCCCAAGGCTGAAAAGTTTGGAGACCCCTGCTCCAAAGTATCTGCCATCGCACGTCGTGGCGTGGTCTCAAAACAGGGGTGGAATAATTTAGTGATTCTGACTCCACCGATGCTCGGAGCAGACTGTTCTTGGTAGGGGCGCGGCAAAACAAATATATTTCATAACTTTTGAGATGCACCTGATACGATTTGTTTATTTCATCTCTCGTTCTTTCCCTGATTTTCAGGAATGTACACAATGCGCATGTTAGATAGCAATAATGCTATTAGCAACCTTAGCATGACAGCAGGTACCAATGCCACAACAATATCACGTGCTGATGTTGAGCGCATGGATACCTCCAGCGACAGCGCCGTCAGTTCTATGGGGTCCGAACGGGTGCCCTCTTTGAGTGATGGAGAATGGTGCGATGGTGGGTCCGATTCTGGACACAACACCGGTGATCATTACGTCAGCGACTACCACGGAAGGTGAGACAATTTTGCCGCGCTTTTAATTCTTAAGCGATTTTTCGGAAAAGTATACGCGTTTCGACCCAGCAAGTGAGCATCCTCACGAAAGAAAACGTCGTTAACGATGCTCTAAACCAGGCATGGGCACGGCTGGTCAACCTTGCTTCATTAGTATCAATTGTTTTTGTTTTGGGCCGTGGTCCATCCTAATTTGTTTTTATTTGGTCCCCTGCAAAAAAAAAAACAAGGTTGCCCATGCACAACGACTCACCAGGAAACCTTTTCGAGGTGTCCGCCTCCGATTTTGATTTATTTATTTTTTTTTTTATCCATAAAAATCTAAGGACACTTATTTTTGGTATCGGCTTGAATTGGTATTAAGGGGGTGAAATTCACCCTTAGGAGGAATTTTTCATTTTCACATAGAAGTAGTGCTCCGATCGACATGCAACTAATTGCATAACGAAAACTTAATTGAAGAGGATCCAAAAGGAAAATCTTCGTATTTTTCCTTTCTTTCGAGAAACCAACATTAAGGGATGAAACACCTTTCGAGGTGATATAACCTGTTCAAAATTGTCGATCAAAAATGGTCCAAATAATTTCAACAATACTTTTCAATACAAATATAGCCATATCCAACTTCCCCTCCCTTGTCACGAGGAGGTTAGTAAATCATGTAATCTTATTTCAAATGCATTGAATAATTGTATAATTCATGATGATGCGATGTATAATTCATGATGATGAGATGAAACACCCTTCGAAGGGATATAACCTACTTATTACATAAAAATTGTATAAGCCCATCAAAATTGGTCCAAATAATTGCAAAAATTAGAATAATAGTTTCAAGATACTTGAGAGAGTTACAATTACAAAGAATAGAAAAGTAGAAATCTACACAATTCTCCATTTAATGACCTACAGTGAGGTTTATTTGTTAGGCGAGTTTCACGGAAAGTTGTGCAACGACTGCACTGCAGCCTACATTGCATATGCCAATAATTATCACGGAGGGAATTATGCTTTGTTAATCGCGGACTGCAACCGTAGGCTAGTTTCGTCCTTAGTAGGTCTCTACAGTAGCAAAGTGCTATACCGTACTGAAGAGTCCTAATAAGAACGAAATTAGTCTGCGGTTGTAGCCCGCGATTAACAAAGCATAATTCCCTCCGTGATAATTATTGGCATATGCAATGTAGGCTGCAGTGCAGTCGTTGCACAACTTTCCGTGAAACTCGCCTAACAAATAAACCTCACTGTAGGTCATTAAATGGAAAATTATGTAGATTTCTACTTTTCTATTCTTTGTAATTGTAACTCTCTCAAGTATCTTGAAACTATTATTCTAATTTTTGCAATTATTTGGACCAATTTTGATGGGCTTATACAATTTTTATGTAATAAGTAGGTTATATCCCTTCGAAGGGTGTTTCATCTCCCAATTTTGGTTTCTCGAAACAAAGAGAAAATACGTATATTTTAGTTTTTGTCCATCTTCAATTTCGTTTTTTTGTTTAATCCAAATCAGTTGCAAATTGATTTTATGTTAAAAAAGAATCTAATTTCTGGGGGTGGTTCGCCCCATTGCAGTGGGGGTGCAAAGAAACTAGAGCATGAAACTGATTATTTGACGTAAGGATCATTTTGGATACTTGCTTCTATGTGAAACCGCCAAATCTCCCCTAACATGCGTTTCTTCCAGAGTTAATTTCACCCTCTTAATATGAATTTGAGCCGATACAAAGAAAATATGTGTCCCTTAGATTTTCAAAACATATCTGAGTTTCATCAAAATCAGAAGTTGACACCTCGAAAGGTTATCGGTTCTGAGTTAGCGTTTTCTTCCATGAGGATGACCGCTCGATGGTCGAAATGGGTATTTGGAGTTTCCTCAAAAGATCGATAAGTTCTAAACTGTTCTAGAGTTAATCTAAATTCTCATTTTCTTCAGCAAATTCCGACCTTACGACTATAGTTATACCAGCAGACAACACTCGGCCACCATGAGCACTTCGGACGCTAATAGATTGCCTCCGGTTGCTCAAAAGAAGCACCAGATGTTTGGAAAACGCTGCTTCCAAGTACGTGCTCATAAATATTGACGCTCAACTAAAGACTCACTTTTTCATTGTTTGTTTTCTTTCAATATCTTATGTGATAGTTTTCTACCATAATTAGGTCAATTAAACAAGAGTGATCGAAATAATAGTAATATTCTCAGAACGTTTACAAACGTTTTCGCAACACCTTCGTTAGTGAAAATATAACTAGATAAATGTATAAACAAACATTTGTGTTTTATTAATGAAATAAAACAAAACAATATAAATAAATTTAATCAGTTAATAAAAATACAGGAGTTGGTTATCCAATATTACAAGAATATTGGATAATCAACATAACTGATAAAGATATTTGTCAAGTTTTCAATAATATACTGATAGATGATTTTATTTGTACTATAGAAAATATCGTTCAAAATTATGATAATTATAATTAACCTAGCTTACGACATAAGTAAGTTAACATTTTGACAAATTACAAAACTAAAGACAACAATAACAATAATATAATAATAATAATAATCTTAAAAAGCTTTTAATGAAATATTTTTTTAATTACATAACGATATTATAATAACTAAATCAGATAAAGGAGAAAAAACAATAATAATAATAATAATATAATAATAATAATAATAATATAATAATAATAATAATAATACTTTATTGTCCAACAGTAATTACCAATAGCAAGACAAAAGAAATATAATAATTACATACATACATTAAACAGAAAAATATAAGATATTAAAGTAATTACAAATCATTAATAAAATTAATAAAATTAATAAAAATAATAATTATGAATAAGATTGATTACGACGCTAACAGTAAGATGAATTCTTTATTGGAAAATAATCAAATTCGATATTATTATCGGACCCAACAAATAAATTATAAAATGAAATAAATAAATTAATAAAAAAATTTATTTCCAAAAATTTAAGTAACCATTTAAAAATTCTAAATTCTATATTTCCTAGAATTTACGGTATTCCTAAAATACGTAAATATAGGATAATATTCCTTTAGGTCCAATCGTAAATTGTATTCATTCCCTCATTTGCAATCTCTCCAAATTTTTGACTAAAATTTTAAGCAATATTGTAGGTAAAACTACATATAATGTGAAAAATTCATGGGCATTTGTAGATTCCGTTACGAATCAAACAATTCTTAATAATTTCGAATTAATCAGTTTCGATGTTCTTTCTTTATTTACTAATATTCGTGTGAATTTAGCACTAAAAATTTTAGATAAAAAAATCATAAAGCATTTTACAGATCGAAGCAAAAATTGTTTTCTATTGTTTTTAATTATCGAATTCAATATCACTGATTTTTGCAATGAGAAAGAAAAAGAAACAAAATTGAAGTCAATACGAATCGAAACCAGAACCTCCATCGTTCCAGTACGTCACCTTGTCCGCTTGACCCTCGTTGCCTGTGCAACTCTGTTCACGCGATTCGGTACTTACTCGTGTGAGTAAAATTAATGTAGTTATCGGATTTCTTGATCAAGCGGTTAGATCAGCTAATTCCTATTTAGGAAAAGGAATTTAAATAGAGTTAAAGAGATCTTAAAATAAAGCAATTATCCAAATAGTTTTTACCAAAAAAATAATAAAAATAGAATTAATAAATTATATAATAGAGGCATTAACAATAATGAGAATAAAAGTTATAACGGTTCTTCTTATTAAAAAATAATAATAAGAACAATATAAACATAACCTTCATCCCAAATTATAGTAACAAATGTCTTTTTAGCTAACACTAAATTTAAATTTATTATTATATTATTAATTTTGTTGGTATTTTCATAGTTTGCATGAATATGTTTGCACATTAAATCAGTTATTTCTAATATAAAAAATTTGTACGGATCCCATATATCAAGAACTCCTAGTGACTAGGACCTAGTCATTAGTTATTTCGTTGATAGTTCCCGAATGTAAAACAAATGTTTGTTTATCAATTTATCTAGTTTTATTTTCACTGATGAAGATGTTCCGAAAACGTTTGTAAACGTTCTGAGAACATAACTATTATTTCAATCGGTCTTGTTTAATTGACCTAATTGCGGTAGAAAACTATCATATAAGATAAGTATCATTAAAGATCACGAAATATATATAAATTTTTTAAATATAGGAACAGGCTGCCGCCGTAGCTCATCCCCCGCCGACCCCTATAAAATACGAATATCGCGATTCAACCACATCCTCCTTTGCAACCCCCACACAAGCTGAGGGAGCTGTATCCAATAAAATTCCCGAAATGAAATACTCTTGCTCGGTGGAATTCGGTAGACACAATATTGGCCGGTCAACTATCGACCACGTCCAGCACAACCACACCTACCATCTCCCGGTAGAAAGCACTGGCGCGATGCAGAGACCTCTATCGCGTGACAAAATCAAACACCGCAAAGGGGACACCGAGCACTTGACACGCGACGAGAAACGCGCACGTGCTCTGGACGTACCCATTTCTGTTGATGATATCATCAACTTGCCGATGGATGAGTTCAATGAGAGATTATCCAAGTATGATCTCAGCGAACCTCAGCTGAGCCTCATCAGGGATATTAGGAGAAGGGGAAAGAATAAGGTATGATTTTGATCCATGATGGGTTTTTTACAATAAGCAGTTAATTCGATTACTAACTAAAGATTTCAACCTGGCCGAAACTTCTGAACTGTAACACAACCAGATTTCGCCACACTTCCGGCGATTACCAGACATTAAATAATTCTCGTTACAAATACGCCAGTGGTCGTTTTACACTAAATCTAGATCCGAGAATCGTGCGACAACTTACTACATAGTAAGCACAATCCTGTGTGCTAATTACATTTGGGGTAGGTATTGCACTGAATTAACTATGACTAACATCTTTGCTCCGGTTTTGCCCCATTTAAGCTTATTGGTATAGATGTAATTGCTTCTCGTTAGTCAAATGCCCCCGTTCATCTGAAATGGGCAATATTTGGCTACCAGAACACGCGAAGTAAGTCGTCGCAGGATGCTCGATCTCCACGTTATTCAATGATCGGCGGTGCGATTGTACGGGTAGTAGTTGTTTTACAGATCGTTCATTGCCAGAAATACGACCTCGATTTATTGATGATTTGCTAAATATTAGAAACTGTTTGAGATTTTTCCACATGCGCTCTAAATTTAGGCATTTGTTTCACATCCAGTTCTCATTGACGTCATTTACGAGGAAATCGATGATTTATCGAAATGATCTCCAATCAGTTCGGGCATGCGCTCAATATTTTCTCGTGGTATGAATTTGTATACTAGCGTCTGTTATAGGTGGCTGCGCAAAACTGCAGGAAGAGGAAGTTGGATCAGATTTTGAGCTTGGCAGATGAAGTGAGAACGATGCGGGATCGTAAGATGAGATTGATCGGAGAATATGAATATATGTCTTCGGAAACTAAAAGAGTTCGTGACAAATATCAGCAGCTATACAGACACGTTTTCCAGGTAGGTTAGATTTTTATCAACATTGTTCATGCTGGACGCATATATGCGTCTATAGTCCTCACCGATAATCTTTTGCGAGAGGTAGTACATATGCATCAAACAAAAAAAATCGTAATAAATGAAACAAAATTTGTAAGAGAACAAATTTTCCAACTATCACAGGAAAGCTGAAATTCATATTTGAAGTTTCGGAAGGAACCGATCGGGAACTACAGACAGTAAACAGTCAAAACCATTGTTTATTATTTAGACGAAATGTAAGCGCTAGCAAGATTCGGGTCATATGTTCAGCAAAGTCAAGTTGGTTTTCCTTGGGTTGAGCGATGCGAACAGTAAGAAGTACATATTGACACCGGGTGGAACAACTGTTCCAATAAATCAATCAGTGCACCCAAAACAAAACTTGTTTGCACATTTTTCTTTCTTTTGCACTCATTAACTTACTTTTACTTCATGTAATCGTATACATAAATTTGACGCATACGTGTGGAAAATTCGGTATATGCGTCTATAGTCCTCACCGGACGCGTATACGAGTTCATAGTAGACAAGGAAATAAATTCTGTAAATTGAATTTTTTCATAATTTTTCAGAATTTAAAAAATAACGGTCTTTTGCAAAATTCAAAATTCTTAAATTTAAGTATTTTCAGAATTTTAGGATTTTTCAATAATTTAAAATTTGTAGAAGTGTTGAGATTTTAAATTGAAGTTTATCACAATCTTTCAGAATTAAAAAAAAATAACTTTTTGCAAAATTACATAAAAATTCAAAATTCATAAATTCAAGTATTTCAAGAATTTTTGGATTTTTCAGTAACTCAATATTTCTTAAAAACCCTCTATGTCAAAATCCTAAACTTTGTAAAATCTAAAGATTTCAAAATTCCACATAATCGATATGCGTCTATAGTTCTTGTTAATAACCTTTTGCATGACGCATACATTCGCCCTGGTCAATACAAACAGATTTTTGCCAGAACCAAATGTACTTCCATGGTTCCCACCGATTATTTCCGCGCATATACCGAGGTTTTCACAACCAATGCCTTACTTTTGTAAGTCGATGAGTGTTAAATTCAAAAGACATTACAAGAAATGGGCAAAGAAAATTTGGTTTTGCGTGCACTGACTTATTTATCGCAATAGTTATACCACCCAGCGCGCGTGGCTCAACTACCGATCGAATTTTAGAGCAGGCGAACGAAATTTAACCAACACGATCCTATCCTAATATCCACATGACCTTGTTAAACATATGGCCCGTAATTTACTAGTGTTTACATTTCTCCATCTAAGTAATGAATATTCACCTTGATTGTTTATTCACTTTGCAGTTCCCGATCGGTTCTTTCCACAACTTAAAAAAATAATTTCAACTTTCCTGTGATAGTTCAACATTTTCTTTTGATTCTTACTTATTTATCCCAAGAAACAATTGGGTACGCACGCGACGTCCAACGCGTTTCCCGTAAAAGTAAACCTACACGTCTTATTTAAATATCAACTTGATCTTGCTTAACATATTGGCCTAATTTTACTAGCGTTTACAGTTCTTTGTTTAGGCAATGAACACACGCCTTTATTTTACTCTCAAAATATTTTCCTTTCGAAAGTTCAAGAAATCGTTAAATGCGTGAAATTTATTTTTAAGATTATATGAGATAAAAAGTAAGTAAATGAGTGTAAGAGAACAAAAATTGATCAAAAGAAAATTGGGCGAATAAAAGTTTTGTTTTGTGTGCACTGATTTATTTATCGTAACAGTTGTGCCACTCAGTTCGCGTGGCTTAACTAGCGATCGAATTTTAGAGCAGGCGAACGAAATTAAACCAACGCGACCTATGTTTCTAGGCACACAAGCTTGTGAAACATATGGCCCGAATTTGACTAGTGTTTACATTTCTCCTCTACATAATGAACATTCACCTTGACAGTTTACTCACTGTGCAGTTCCCAATCGGTTCCTTCCGAAACGTCAAAAGTTAATTTCTACTTTTTTGTGATGGTAGGAACATTTCTTCTCTTACAAAATTGTGTTTTATTAGTACTTATTTATCCCACGAAATAATGGGTACGCGCGCGGCGACCGACGCGTTTCCTGGAAAAGTAAACCAACACGGCCTATCCTAATATCCACATGACCTTATTAAACATATGGCCGGAATTTTACTAGCGTTTACATTTCTCTGTTTAAACAATAAACATTCGCCTTGACGGTTTTTTGTCTGCGGATCGCGGTCGGTTCCTCCCGGAACCTCAAAAATTAATTTCGACTTTTTTGTGATAGGAAAATTTGTTCTCTTACAAAATTACTTATTTATGCCAAGAAATAATATATATACACGCGGCGTTAACCAACACGACCTAATCTAATACCTACAAGTCCTTGTTAAATATATAACCCGAAGTTTACTAGCGTTTACATTTCTCCCTCTAAATTATAGATGGGCAACCTCCGGCCAGCGGGCCACATGCGGCCTCGAGTAAGATTTGCCCGGCCTGCTACTGAATTCTTTCGTTGCATATTAGCACGGCCCGTCTAAACTTAATTCATAATGAATGATAAGGATACCACAAAAATGTATACTTTTCAAGATTACTCGCAGCATAAAACTTCTACAAAAAAGGTTGCCCATGCCTGCTCTAAATGATGAACATTCACCTTGACTGTTTACTCACTCTGCAGTTTCCGATCGGTTCCTTCCGAAACTTCAAAAACAAATTTCGACTTTTTTGTGATAGTAGGGAAATTTGTTCCTTTACAAAATTGCTTATTTATCCCAAGAAATAATTGGATACGCACGCGGCGTTCGACCCGTTTCACGTAAAAGTAAACCAACAAGGGATATCCTGTTGAATATATGGCCCGAATTTTACTAGCGTTTACATTTTTCTCTTTAAGTAATAAACATTCGCCTTGACTGCTTTCTGTCTGCGGTTCGAGATCGGTTCCTTCCGGAACCTCAAAAATTAATTCCGACATTTCTTTGTGATAGTAAGAAAATTTGTCCTCTTACAAAATTGCTTATTTATCCCAGAAAATAATTAGATACGCGGACGACGTTCGACGCGTTTTCCGTAAAAGTAAACCAACACGGCCTATCCTAGTATCCACATGACCATATTGAATATATGGCCCAAATTTTACTAGCGTTTACATTTCTCTGTTTAAGTAATAAACATTCGCCTTGACTGCTTTCTGTCTGCGGTTCGCGATCGGTTCCTTCCTGAACCTCAAAAATTAATTTCGACTTTTTTGTGATAGTAAGAAAATTTGTCCTCTTACAAAATTTATTCTAGGAAATAATTAGATACGCCAACGACGTTCGACGCGTTCCCCGTAAAAGTAAACCAACACGGCATATCCTAATATCCACATGACCTTGTTAAACATATGGCCCGAATTTTACTAGCGTTTACATTTCTAAATAATAAACATTCGCCTTGACTGCTTACTCACTTTCCAGTTCCCGATCGATTCCTTCTGAAACTTCAAAATTCGGCTTCCCCGTCATAGGAAAATATTTTCTCTTACAATTTTTGTTTTTCTTTCTTTACGTCTGCTGTTTTAATTTGATGCATAATTTATAGTAAAAAACGCGTTTAGTGTTGTTCCTCGCTTCTAAGGGATTCATTCGAACTTGCAGAATTTAAGAGATCCTGATGGCAACCAGTACTCCCCTTTCCACTACAGCCTACAAATAACGGCCGACGGATCGATTTTGGTGGTGCCCAAAGCGAATTCGAGCATATCGAATCCGGAACAGCGCAAAGATCCCCCTCCGCCGGCTCATAAAGAATAACGACGTCTTTCGTAAGGATATTTCGCCTAATTATCAAAGCGATTTGCTGCTTACGAACCAAAACTTACGGAATATGTATGTTTATTTATATTCCTGTTACTTTAATGCAATTGACTCTTGTAAACTTTAATTACAAAATACTGATATTTTTGAACGGTGGCAAGGCCTTTCAAAGTGCGGTTTTTAAATTTTATTTTCCGTAATTTATACGGAGTGCGCAGCAGGGGTAGATAGTGGGGAAAGTGCAAACTCGTTAATCAATTTAAATTCGTTAATCATCGGTGATGATCGCAGGGATTATGGTTGTACTATATATTATTGACAGCGGGATCACACCGCTAAACTTCTAAGGACGCCTCGGCGAGATACGGTTCGAAATGCTAGCGAAACACATGTCCCCCGAAATTATCGAGCGTGATGAGGAGTTCATCGTTGTGATTCGGTGTCTTTAATCCTATCTATATATATCTTTCCCCCATTTTTATACAAAATTCTCGGAATTGTGTAACTTTAACTGCACAATTGCAAATTTCCTTTTTTCGATTTGTCGACCGTACAGTAGAAATCAACATTTTCTTCGCATCTCAAGATCATGATTTAACGTTGTTTCGGTAGAGCAAAATCTATTTTTCTATTAAAACAAAAGAAAACGAATCCAGGTGATCAATTTGCCTTTTTATATGTCATTGTAAATATGTAGTTAGGGTTATGAATGTGCGAGACGAATGTTTTCCGTTAGTATATCACTCCTATTTTTTTGTTTTTCACTTTTCATTCTTAGCCAATGGTTGAGGTTGTTTTCGTAATACGAATTAGCATACGCGGGACTCTGAGCATATTTGCATATTGTGCATTAGTGGCCGGCGGCGTTCCGCTAAATTGCTCCTATTTCATTTAAATATAGGGAGATTAAATTGTGATTTAAGCGCATAGCTAATGCTATTATTAATATTTTTAGTTAGAGAAGTGGGAAATTGAGTTTTGTAGCGATCGTACTCCTTCATCGTAGATACTTTTTAATTTTTCATATACTTCAGTGAAGAGAAAAGGTATAAAAATAGGCTAATATTTTTTATAACTAAAATTAGGTTTTGTACATTGTATAGTAAGTAAGTGTATGTATGTAGTTTTATTTGAAACCTCCCTAGACGGCTACGGGGGTGTTAATTAGGTATATCAAATTTATAGCGGTAAGAATAATATGCAATTACATTAATAGGGCATATTGTCTAGTATGTAAAATGTAAAGCGGATTGTTGGGTTTCATATAATTAACGTGTAATTTGACTACATATACACTTGCATTACAAAATTGCATATTATATACTTTAATTTTATGGTTACTGGTGCCAAGTGTAGATCTCTGTGTAACATATTCCCTATTATTATTATTATTATTAATTATAATTATAATTATAATACACTTATATTTTGTATAAATCACCAATGCGAAATATATTTCCTCAACACAAATACCTTTCGTTTCATTTGAGCCACAGACTGGAGAGAATTCCTTCACATTCTTCAACGGGGCCAATAAGCAGCTGTGCAATGTACTAACAGAGAACTCCATATAAGATAAGATATAGAGGGCGTCTTAAAACCTACTTTCATTTTATTGAAGTTTAGTATATACAGTGAACTCCGGTTATAACGTAATCTCTAGGCTCCAAAAAATGAGTACTTTATAAGCGGGGGTACGCTATAAAAAAAAAAACAAACAAAAATTTATATACATACATGTAGTTTTATTTGGTATAAAGATAGAAACTAAACTAACAAGGAGAAGGTAAGGTAATCGGATTTTTGTAATTTTTGATATTTATGGTACCTGTAGTTTGGACCTCAAATAAGAATATTTTGGAGTAGTTCGACGCAACGTTCATAAATTACCGAGATAATCGATGTTGAAGTTTCACCCATCGTTTAAATCCACTAGATATAATACGGTTGTCAATTGGACTCGTGGCCTAGTCGATAGTGTTTTGGTGCGATCAGGTGCGATAGTCACGAGATCGCTGGTTCGGGTCTCGTCACGGGACATTTCTTTTTCTTCCATTCAAAACGCACCATATGTTTTTCTCATTCTTCTTCTCATATCAAAAATTATGAACAAACGAAATATATGAACTATATGCAGGAACATTCTTCAAGTACATCATTAAAATGCACAATCGGTTGATAAACAATATTCGTTTTGAATTAACTTAACAATAAGGTAATAATAAAAAAATGTTGCTTCCCATGTTTCTACGATAACTACCATTCTGGCTCGTGCCACACTGCGTAAAATGTCGCATACTAGATATAAAATAATAGAAATTTTCATTTCCAACCTGACTCCGTTCGTTTTTCTTTTTTTTTTTTTTGAAGAAACCTTATTGTTAATTTAAAATGAATATTGTTTATCAACCGATTGTGCATTTTAATGATGTACTTGAATAATGTTCCTGCATATAGTTCATATATTTCGTTTGTTCATAATTTTTGATATGAGAAGAGAAATGAAAAAAACATACGGTGCGTTTTGAATGGAAGAAAAAGAAATGTCCCGTGACGCGACTCGAACCAGCGATCTCGTAAGTATCGCAGCAAAACGCTATCGACTAGGCCACGAGTCCAGTTGACAATCGTATTATATCTAGTGGATTTAACTGGTGGGTGAAACTTCAACATCGATTATCTCGGTAATTTATGAACGTTGCGTCGAACTACTCCAAAATATTCTTATTTAAGGTCCAAACTACACGTACCATAAATATCAAAAATTACAAAAATCCGATTACGTTGCCTTCTCCTTGTAAGCCAAAAACAGTCCTTTAAAAACTTATAAACTGTGTACATAATACATGTAAAAAAATACATACTTCATTATTTTCCGGATAAAAACTTGTTATTTTTGCTTGTTTTCTTTTCAACAGTAATTTTATGTTTTCGATGTGCTTCTCAACCTTTAGGCACGCTTGCATGATACCACCAGACACACTATCAGTACAATGTAAATAGTTTGTAACAGTTTTATCAGCACAAAGAGCTTCAGAATAACTTGGTACTTCCACCTATTGATCCTCATCGTCGCTTTCGTTGCCAGAACTTAGAGGATCATTTAATATCCCATGTGGCTGTGAAGTGTGGGTTTGTTTCCTTAGAGAAGAGCACATTACGTCAGCGGCGCAATGAAGCAAATTTGGTGTTCTGTATACGTTACCATGGCAACCGACTAGCGAAAGTCAATGAAACGTCACATTTCGCGCATATTTTCATGACGTAATGTGCTCTTCTCTAAGGAAACAACCCCTAATAATATCATCATCCGTTAATGACTCTCTTGTTACTAAATTATCATCGACTGTCGGAAAGCTATCCAGCTCAGGAAGAAACATGTCGAGGTTGGTTATATCTTGCAAACTGTTGTGCAGCGTAGTCATCTTAGTCAATATTTGTGTACTTCCCGAGCCATTGAACTAGGGGTAAGTCATCATCTGAATCAAACTCGTCGGCCAGTTTTGTCAAACCGGCATGTTGAAAGCAGATTGAAATAGTGATTGACGTAACTTCATTCCAACATTGCGCAAGTAATTTTATTGAGTCTAGGAGAGTTGTGTTAAAAGGTTTCTTATTGTCCAGTGATTGGATCAGTCTATACATAAAATATCTACGATAATATGACAAGTATGCGAGCCTTTGTTCTAATACTGCAGCAATATATTGTCTTGCCGATGGGTAGTGTACTGGTAAAAGCAGAACCTACCAACTGCTTTTGTTTTTGAGTTGTACAGTGTCAAAATTTGGCTTGTGCATTACGCGACGTAATTTTGAAACCACTGTGAGCTTAAATTGCGATCTATATATTGTTTTGTGGATGTTGATACTAAATTTTTCATGTTCACAGGCACAAGTTGAGCTAGTATGTTGAATTTCAGCATCACAGCTACCATAGTTCTGCAATGGCCACATGTCAAACTTTGCAAAATCTTCGTGGTTGACGCCGCGGGGTTGATGGGACCTCCACAGAAAGGGCTGTGGAGCTCCAGGTATATGATACCTACAGCTAAAACTTTGCAGAACCTCGTTTCAAACATATATGTACATCCGTATAAATTTTCAGCCAAATTGAAGATGGTCGAGTGGGGATCCCTGGTCCAGTTGACATGGAATGACCCTATACCGATAATCACGAAAAAGAGAAAACGATCAAGAAAAGGACTGAAGTCTACTCTTCTCACTTCAACACCAAGCAAAGAGAAGCTGGAAAAGATAGAACAGGAAAAGACAAGGAAAATTCAAGGGAAAGAAAGGAATGTAAGCATCAAGAGAAACAAAACGATGATAAGAAAACCGTTTGGCGAAAAAGAAACTGGCCCAAAGAAAAATGAATATCAATCCTCCTCTGAATCAGAGTCGCAATTTTCACTCCACGATAGCAGCAGCGATTTGAATTTTTCAGAAAGTGATGCCGAATCAAACAGTGACCCATCCGGGTTTACTCCGGGGAGTTTGTGGGAAAACAAAGATTCATTTCGACTTTACGTAATGCAAATAACTGCAATGATGTATGACGGTTGCAATGGAATTTATTATAAAATGGCACCCAACACAATGCATTTTTTAGAAACCCAAGTCAACAGAGCCGAGATCAGGAAACTCTCCAAATACTGCCAGGCAGTTCTTCAAGATTCAAGGAGTTGGTTCGTTTTTATACCGACTTGAGAAATATGTCTTTAATGATGTAAATCGTAGGTTTTTATTTAAAACCATTTTTATTTAAAAGGGGCTAAGATCTGTGCATATGTATTCTTGCCCCATTCAATAGGGCAAAGATCCCAATTGTCGTATTTTAGATTGCATTCTCTACATTTTTTCTAACATATATTTTGCCTTAGTTTCATATTTGAAATCAAGGGCATTAATGGCCCTGATGTGCCGAGATATTTCGAGTTCATACTGAAAAGAAGTCACAAATATTGCAAATGCGAAAATGCGGATTTTTATCCCCACCTATGCTTAATAATTTCCTCGAATATTATATTACCTTTTCTTCCATCCAAAAGATATTGTCAAAAAACGCTTTTTTATGCCACTACAGTGACCTTAATACTCGAGAATTACTATTACTCCTGCTAACATACAAAGAAACTTTGTTATTTAGGATATTTGTCGACAGATGGCGCTTTTACAGAAATCTAGTAGATTACAGAGAACTGCTTCCTAATTAAGGACGCCACCTTTTGGAAATGAAATGAACTAAGTAAGGAAAAAATTAATTCTTTCTTCTACAATAGAGTATACGCACGGTTGAGCTTTGCACGGAAATATATTTTTATTGCAACAATTATGTAATTAGGTGCCTATTTGTTATATAATAGCATTTATTTGGACAAGCAACATTTAATAAATCTTAATCAAAATTAAAATTATTCGAATATCTCCGACCAACACCCGAGTCTTTCCGAGGGTATCCAACGAGTTGACTGACGTCAGTGTATTTATTTACATAGATTTCACGCGCATATCCTATTGTCCAGAGAAGGTAGGTCAAAAAGAAAACGATTATACAATCCTTTATTTTTATTTAAACATGGTAATATAAAATTTTTTATATATTGTCAACATAAATTTAAGTACATACAAAATAATTACAAGCAGTTGTATATAACTTATTTAACATATAAATTAACAATGAATTATTTACGGCTAAGGGCCAGAGTCAGTAGTGGCAAAGCTCTTCGGTTTTGACCGTTATATTGAGGTATATATATATATCTATAAATTGTAAGCATAATGTTTCGCCTGCAGTAAAACACTAGAGCTATGCATCCACCTGCCAACATGGGACATGATCGAATCTCGGGAAAGCTTTTCACTATATAATACATAAAACACTTAAGTAAATGAAGAAACATATACGATTACTTTTCATTTACGTAGTCTGGGCGCGCAGCGGTAACATCGCACAATTACGAAGCAAGTTACGACAGCCTACATATACACAGAACTATTCGCATTCCGCATCGATTCAGTACCGACGAGATAAGGTAGATTAGTACGCTGTTATCACTGTTTGCCCAGACTATTTATACGTTAAAATGCACAATACGGATAGAATAAGAATAGAAAAGGTTGTTACAACTATGAAGGATAGCAGACGTCATCCGAGAGGGACATTTATTTGCCTAGTATAAACGTATTACTTAAAAAGACAATTGCCCATTTATATTTATACTAGCTGTTAAGCCTGTCCCTGCCAGGCAGGAAGAAAAAGAAAATATAAGCTAAAATAAGCTAGCCACCCCCTTTTTCGTCTTAATTCTCCGCCCACACGCCAAAAATCAAAAATCCGGCGACGTTAGGATTTGGCTTAGGCGTTTTACTATATGCATGCCAATTTTCAGCTTTCAGCCCATCAGTGGGCTTCAAAAAGCTCTGGATAGACAAAAAACGAGGAACACACAAATAAGGAAATTATATATATAGATATACAAAGTGATCCATATAGGACAGTAAGTACTTCAATCTCATTTGTGTATACGTTAAAATCATAATAAATGCATGTTAGAAGAATAGTACATATTAAATGTAATGTATGTAACGTAGCTGTAAGGTTGGCAACATTGACCAACCTGTTCCCGCCGATAACGAGGGTCAGCAATAATGGCCTCACGTTGTAACATGTAATAAACCCAAAATGGGATAAACCCAAAATGGGAAAGTGCTACATATGTAGACAAGATACACATTTGGCTAAAGACTGTCCACCGAAGAAGGTTATCTCTATCGCAGAGGATATAAACACTGTGAACAAATATCTTCTTCTTCTTAATCATATTCCTATCTACCTTTCGGTGTAAGGCTTGGATGGGGTCAAGTTCCCTATTTTCCATATAGTTCTCTCCACCGTTTTCTGTCTCCGGTCTGATCCTTTGATCCTTGATAAAGGAAGGATCAGTGAACAAATATACGAAGATGATTAGTGTAAATGGTACAATCAAAGTAATAGAATAGAAGAGCTCTTGCAATACGCACAGCATTACAAGAAAAGCGATTATCAAAGTAAATGAAATTGATGCACGCGAAGTATTAACAGAGTTGTTTTGGTGGAAAAGTCGAATGGTAAAATTCGATTATGCTTAGATCCATCAGATTTAAACACATGTATTATAAGGGAGGCACGACTAATAAGTTTAAATATTGAAGAAATTTGTGCTAAATTGCGTGGTAAAAATACATTTACCGTCTGAAGGGTACCACCATTTAAAGTTAGATGAGAGTTCATCTTGGAAATGTTGTCTTACAGTTTGGAATATATAGGTATATAGTACTACTATATGGTCTGTCAGATTCACAAAATCTCTTTGAAGAGGTGGAGAAAAATTTTGAAGACCTTGAAAATGTTGTAATCTGCCATGATGACATGACAGTAGCTAGAGCTACAAAACAGGAACATGATAGGGCTTTAGAACAAGTTGTAAGGGGCGCTAGACAGGTGAATGGTAAGTTTAACAAACAAAAATTTCAGTTTTGCAAAATCAAAGTAAAATTCATGGGTCAATTTTTTCTGGGAAAGGTATGCAAGTAGATTCAGATTGAATCACTTCGTAAATTAAAAACCCCTAGAGACAAAGTGGAGCTGCAAAGGTTGATAAGTTTTCTTAATTATGTCAGACGTTATGTACCAAATGTCTAAATACATGAGTCCTTTGTGTGAATTGTTAAAATCTAATAACATCAGGAAACATATAAAGAAAATTATCAGTAAAACGCCTGCTGAGCGCTCCTGCCAAGACCATGGCGCCGCTTCAGAAAACGGCCGGAATAGTTCATGACATTCCTGGTAAGGCTGAAACGATGGCCGATTACCTTCTTCGAAGATCCGCAGGAGTACGATTCCGATGAAGATCTGGAAGAAGAGGTCGAGATGACCCTCGAAAATCTACTTCGTGCTCCTGCGGAAGCGATACCGTCGGCGACGAGAGACGAAGTGGGGGTAGACCTGAAGTCCATCTCCAGGAGGAAGGCTACGGGAAGGGACGAAATTACCAATTCCGCACTCAAGATGATGCCTCGAGTTCTGGTTGACAAGCTGGTGGCGATCGTCAGCAGTATCCCCACGCTGGGCCAATTCGCCAGATCGCCGACGTAAGAATGGTCCCCAAACGTGGAAAGGATCCTAAATTGCCCCAGAATTACAGCCCCATAAGCCTGCTGTCAGGTCTCGCTAAGATAGCAGAGGCGATAATTTTGAACCGTCTCCGTGAAGAACTGGAGGCCAAAAATGTTCTGCAGAGCGAGTAGTTTGGCTTTCGGCCCGGACTGTCCACCGATTTCCATCTCTTTCGAATAACGGAGGCAGTCCGAGAGGCCTTTGAAAGAAGAGAGACGGTCGGGGCGGTATTCTTCGACCTGGCCAACGCATTCGACACCGTGTGGCATGCCGGCCTGATCCTGAAAATGGTTAGAGCCAGTTGGTCAGGATCGTAGAATCCTACCTTGGGGGAAGGAGTTTCACCATCAAAATTGGGGACCATAGATCAACATCGAGGAGTCCCACAGGGCTCGCTGTTGGCCCCGGAGCTTTTCCTAATTTACGCCTCCGACTTGCCGAGCACGACGGCGACATCATCGGCCGTTTACGCGGATGACACGGCCATCTGGACAGCGTCAAGGAGTGAAGATTTGGTATGTACCAGACTCCAAACGACCACGGACGAGATCCTGGAGTGGGCCAACACCTGGAGGGTCAGGATTAACGCCGATAAATGTGAGGCGATAAGGTTTACTAGGAAGACATCTATCCCCACAGATTACATCCACGCGGGGAACCAAAGACTTCCTTGGAAAGGGGAAGTGAAATATCTCGGAGTAACCTTGGACCGTCACCTGACCTTCCGAGCCCACGTCGGCTCGGTCATGGAAAAGTATCACAGGGCGAGAGGATCGTTACTGCCGCTCCTACGTAGAGATTCCGTTTTGGATCTCCGTACGAAGATTTTAATTTACACGGTATTTTTGAGACCAATATTAATGTATGGAGCGCTGTTCTGGTCGACAGCAGCAAAAACGCACATAAGAAAGATGTGCATTGCACAGAATAAGATGTTGCCCGGCGCCGACTATTTTTCTTTTCGAAAAAATCATATTATATCAAGGACGGCACACGGACACCTTGAACATCGCACAAAATAAGGACAGGGTGGTTTTTAAATTACATTCCCACCGAGCAAGCGATAGGCTACGAGAAAATCTCATCTATCGCATCCGAAGACGCCCATGGCGAAGTCCGCATACGACCGCTACGGATGCAAGACGCAACTGTGCGCAGAAGCCAGACGGCAAAATGCGTGCGTTAAGTGCGGAAATGTACTCGAATGTGCGGGCCGGTGATTTTGTGTTTTCCATTTTACGTTTTTCTTGTCACGGAGTCATTCCCTCTTGTTTTTATATTTATTTTATTATTATTTTGCAACTTATTTACACAGACTCTAATTTTATTTTCATTTTTATATATACCTTAGTAGTAAATTAGTTTTAAGTCCGACATTTTTCTCCACGCATTTACCATTTATTTATTATACCTTACAATTTCCATTTTTGTAAGATTTATCTAATTATGAAAACGAAACCAAATAAATTATTTTTGATTTTGATTTTGATTTGATGGTTCTCGTCCGATCACCGAAGTCAAACAACGTCGGGCGCGGTCAGTACTTGGATGGGTGACCGCTCTTCTTTCTTGTTCCGCTTCTATTTGTCATGTACTGCTCGCGCCCGACGCTGTCCATCAAGGATGTTCATGTTCCGACGGGAACCGAATACAAATGACATATCGATTACTATAAATACTACAGTGTACGTCTATTTTGTTTCAATAGTGTATTTGAAGGGGTATATTAAATAAAGTTTGTTTGTGCATACGACCACTACGGATGCCAATTGCAACTGCGCGCAGAGGGCAGCTGACAAAATCCGCGCGTCGAGTGTGGGAATGTGCGGTCGGTGGTTTTGTGTTGTATTATTTTGTTTTGTTTCTTTTTGTGCGGTCATTTCATTTTTATTTTTATTTTATATTTAATTCGTTTACATATTTACAAAGACTTTTATTATTTTATTATTATATTTATATTTTTATTATTAGTTTAAGTGCCGTATATTTACATCTTGCAATATTTTATATTTGTAAGATCGATGTAATTTGAAAAACGCCACCAAATAAACTATTTTTGATTTTTTGTACTTGATGAAATATTAAGTAAGTTAATTGGTGCCAATATTTTCTCAGTAATCGATTGTAGCAGTGGATTTTGGCCAATCAAGCTAGGTAAAAGCAGTTCAGATCTATGTACTTTTCGAGCCAGATCGATTGTTTTCTGGAAAACAATGACCAAAGATATACATATGTAATCGACTTCGTTGAACGATGCGCAGCATGTCAAAGAACTTCTCGAAATAACTATAAGGAGACGATATTAAACAGAGATGTACCAAAACTACCATGGCAAGGAGTAGCTAGCTTCAGATTTGTTTCATTTTCAAGGCAAAGAATATTTTCTAATTACTACTATGACTTTAAGAAGCCTGAACAGTCAACATTAGCTGAGGTAATTCCCCATTCGAAAACCTGGTTTGCAACATACGGGATTAGTGTTGCAAACTGACAATCGACCACAATACTCTTCGAAAGAATTTAGAGAATTCAAAAAAGGTGGACTTTTGATCATGAAACATAAAGTCCAACATTTCCACGTTCTAACGGATTGGCAGAAATTTATGTGAAGAAAGCCAAATCGTTACTGTTAAAATGCTCCAAAGATAAATCTGATATTTACCTAGCTCTATTAAATCAAAGGAACACTCCTAGAGAAAACATTTTAAGTTCCCCAAATCAAAGACTAATGAGCAGAATAACCCGAACGACAATACCAATAAGTGGAAAAATTCTACTCCTCCAAAAAGACATTTACATCAAGAATTGAAAATAATACCCAAAAGATTAGCATTGTGTAGTTCAAGAAAGTTATCTTGGAACAAAGCAATCCAGAAACCACAACCAATGTGTTTCATTAATGTAGAGAAAGATCAGAAGTATGTTCCTCCATCTTTGCAAAATTGGATAGATACGTTGCAAGGATTCAAAAAATTCAAAAAATAATCCAAGATCTTGGTTATAAATATTTCCTACCTCGTATGTTCAATCAAGATCCAATTGAAAATTATTTTGGGCAAATGAGACAACACGGTGGACATTCCATTTCTTCTAATTGTGAAATTGATGATTCAGATTTCCTATTATCTATTAAGAATTTTATTAATCTGAAATAAAAAACCGTGGAAAATGACATTGCCAATGTTGTCTCATAACGATATGGACACCTACTTCGAGGCTACCGCCACAGTGGTGAGCAGGCGCAGAGGACGCAAATATACCAAGCGTCCTGTCTCACCCGAGGAAGAAATTTTGGGGAGGGAATCATCCACCGCCCGCCCGCCAATGACACCTATAGCAAAAAAATCAAAAAGGTGCAAGATATGGATCGTATCGACGTCGTGCAGAGTGGAACAGTGCAGGCGGGTCCGTCCGGGGTAGTCCCGCCCCGGCGTGTTCGCAGCCAGATTGAGCACTCCACTAATACCGCAGCGACCGCCTCCCAAGGAGCACCCCAACCGGAGTCGAAGATTCCTCCGATCGTCATCCGAGATAGGACACGTTGGGTGGAAATATCAGGTTTAATAAAAGGAAGGGGTACAACTTCAGTAAGGCACAGACAATATCGGAGGGCATTCGTGTCTTTCCGGTCACCGAAGATGACTATCGTGCCATATCACAGCTTCTGCTGAATGAAAGTATCCCCTTCCATACTTATCAACTCCCGTCGGAGAAGCTCCTCAACGTCGTCCTACGGAGTGTTCTAACTGAGTTCTCCACAGACCAAGTTTTAGAAGATCTCCACGAAAAGGGCTTTAAACCGGAAAACGTAGTGAGACTCAAGAAATCGAGAGGGCGCGCCCATGCCGCTGATTCTCGTAAAGCCCGACAAAAATACAAGCACATTTACGAATTCACCGGAGTCTTCTCCCTGGACGTCACCGTCGAGACCTTGAGATCCCGTCCAGGATTGGGGCAGTGTTTCCGCTGTCAGCGGTATGGACATGCGCAGTCGCGCTGTACCGCCCCTGGAAAGTGCGTCGCTTGCGGGGAGGGCCATTTCGCCAGCGAATGTCCCCGTCCAAAGACCCAGCCGGCCACTTGCCCCAACTGTAAGGACGCGCATCCTGCGAACTTTAGAGGGTGCCCAATGTGCCCTAAGCCGAAGCCAGTGCCGATTCGGGAGGAACCGCCCCGGAGCTCGCTGCGGAGGAACCAGCCGGCTGCCGCCGCTAGGCCCGGAGGAACCTTCGCACAAGTAGCGGCCGGATCCCGGACTACCACCAGCGTTGTCCCAGCGCAGAAGACCCCAAAAGGTCCGAAATCCAAGACTCCGGCCAAAGCATCCCGTACGCCGAAGTCGCATAAGAACCAAAACGAGAAGTCAGTTTGCAACGCCGTCCAACAACTCGCGACCGTTGCGGAGTCAATCCAGGCCATCCACTCGCATGCGAATATTCATAACATCAATGGCTAATACGGGACCGCACTCAAACATTCCTGCGCTGAAGATAATCGCTTGGAACGCAAATGGTCTGTCCGGGAGAATGGACGAGCTGTCAACTTTCCTCTCCGAGGAGGCCGTCGATGTCGCCCTCGTCGGCGAGACGTGGCTGCGCCCGGGTGACCGATGTTGCTTAATAAATTTTAACACCTACCGAGCCGACTGTCTAACAGGCCGTGGCGGCGGCGTCCTCGTCGCTATTAGAACGCACATCGGTCACTCCCGGATGTTCGTGCCCCCTCTGCGCTCCCTGGAGGCGGTAGCGATCCAAGTCCACCAGCCGGGATACGAGAGGCTGAAGATCATTTCTGTGTACGTCCCACCCAGGTGTGGATTTGATGCCGATGACGTAGATGTCCTGATGGCGGGGGATGATCCGGTCCTCATCGCTGGAGATCTCAACTCAAAGCACCCGTTCTGCGGGTGCAAGATAACGAACCCGCCTGGTCGGAGATTGTACTCATACCTCTCCGCCAACGATGTTTCGGTGCATCCCCCAGACGATCCTACGTACTTTCGAGCCGGCGTGAGGCCGGACATCCTGGACTTCGCCCTCACTAGAGGAATCCGAGAACATCTGATCGTTTCGTCTGTTCCGGAAATGTCTTCGGATCATAATCCTATCGTCATCAACCTGGGTGATAGATCTCGACGTCTGGACCCCTCCCTCGACCGAGCGTGGATTGGGCCTGCTTTGTGGAGACGACGGAGCCTCGCGCCGACGAGGTAGCCGACATCGATGGTCCTCACACCTTGGAGGGAGCGGCCGCTGCTTTAACCAGGGTCATCAAGGAGTCGATAACGGAGGCGACTTCCTCTCGAAGGCAGCAACTTCATCGCCAATGGCTTCCACCGACGCTCAGGGCCACTGCTGAAAGAGAAGCGGAGGGCGAAGAAGAGAGCTCAACGGACTCTTGCCCCTGCCGATTGGTTCGTCGCAAACCATCTGGCGACTCGACTCAGGGAGGAACTTCGCCTTTTAGGCGAGAGAACTGGTCCCAGTACATGTCGTCCTTGACGGTCGCCGATGGATCGCTGTGGAAGCTTACCAGGGCCCTGAAGCTCGGCGCTTCCGCCAAGTCTATGATGCCGCTTCAGGGAGCGATAGGGATGGTGTACGACACCCCTGGTAAGGCCGAAACGATGGCGGATCACCTTCAGACCATCTTCGAAGGCCCGCAGCAGTACGATTCCGACGAAGACCTGGAGGAAGAGGTCGAAACGACTCTCGAAAGTCTACCCCGTGCTCCTGCGGAGGCGATTCCGTCGGCGACGAGAGATGAGGTGGAGGCGTACCTGAAGTCCATCGCCAGGAGAAATGCTCCGGAAAGGGACGAAATAACTAATTCCGCTCTCAAGATGATGCCCCAAGTCTTGGTTGACAAACTCGTTACCATTGTCAACGGCATCCTAAAGCTGGACCTATTTCCGGCGATATGGAAAATCGCCGATGTAAGTATGGTCCCCAAACCTGGAAAGGATTCCAAATTCCCCCAGAATTACCGCCCCATAAGCCTGCTGTCAGGTCTCGCAAAGGCAGCAGAGGTGATCATTCTTAACCGTCTCCGCAAAGATCTGGAGGCCAAGAACGTGCTTCAGAATGAGCAGTTTGGCTTCCGGCCCGGACTGTTTACCGACTTTCACTTATTTCGGATAACGGAGGCAGTCCGAGAGGCCTTTGAGAGAAGAGAGACGGTCGGGGCGGTATTTTTCGACCTGGCCAACGCATTTGACACCGTGTGGCACGCCGGCCTAATCTTTAAAATGATTAGAGCCGGTATCAACAGCCAGTTGGTCAGGATCGTGCAGTCTTACCTTGGGGGAAGGAGTTTTAACATCAAAACCATAGATCGACATCGAGACCCAGCGAGAGCGGAGTCCCTCAGGGCTCGTTATTGGCCCCGGAGCTGTTCCTAATATACGCCTCCGACCTACCGAAAACGACGGCAACATCTTTGACCGTCTACGCGGACGAGACTGCTGTCTGGACGACCTCGAAGAGCGACGACCTGATATGTCGAAGACTGCAAGCGGCCACGGATGCGATCCTGGAGTGGGCTAACAAATGGAGGGTCAGGATGAATGTCGAAAAGTGTGAGGCGATCCGCTTCACAAAGAAAAGAGGTATCCCCGCAGACAACATCTTCGCGGGGAACCATAGACTGTCCTGGAAGCAAGAGGTCCAATATCTAGGAGTGACCTTGGACAAAGGCCTGACCTTCGGAGCCCACGTGGATTCGGTCATGAAGAAGTACCATAACGCGAGAAGGGCGTTGCTGCCGCTCCTATGTGTAAGCTCTGTACTAAACCTCAGAGTGAAGGTTCTCATATACACGGTCTTCTTGAGGCCTATACTCACATACGGAGCGCTGTCCTGGGCAACCGCAGCGAAGACTCGGTTGCAAAAACTACATCGAGCACAAAACCGGAAGCTGAGGATGATCGCCGGAGCGCCGTGGTTCGTCAGAAACCAGCAGCTTAAACAACTCCTTAAACATCTTGAAGATTAAATTTAGTGACCGGATCCCCACGATCAAACCATTTCAACACTCCAGCTGTGAGATAGAGGCCGTAGAAAAAGGACAAGGGGGCCAGTGTGGCTTTAGTCTCGGCCCCGTATGAGAAGGATAGCTCTCAGTAGTGTATGTGAACGCGCTTTAAGGCTACATTTGTTGTGTATCAATGGTCGCTTGGTGTTGTACACGGATTTCGGCGTGCGAGTGTTTTTTTGGAGTTTTACAGGTATTTTTATGTTTTTACTATTTCTGATCTAATATTTAGTCAATGGTTACTAACCTTTTTCATATAAACTTCTCAATTGAATGGAAAATGTAAGTTGTTATGCTAAAACTGTGTTATTTGGCTTTGCAATGCGCACAGTTCCGAGATCATATATGCACGTGTTTAAGGTTATTTTGATATTTTGTAGTATTTCGCTGAGGAGGGCAAGATCGGCAGATTGCCCAACTTGCCTCCTCATAATATATTTTCTATACGATTTGTATTACCTAGCTTTTATTTAATGTAATTTCAGCCATGGTTCGTAATTATAAACGTAAGACGGAGAGGCATTCTTGGACCCAAGAAAACTTGCAGTTAGCAGTCCAAAGCATAAAAAGTAAAACTTTAACAACCAGTGCCGCTAGTACTAGATATGAAGTCCCAAGAACGACTATTCAATACTGGCTGGATAAGAATCCGCCAATCCAGCCAAGCCTCGGGCGCTTTCGTCCTGTATTTTCACCTGATGTGGGAAAAGAACTTGGAAACCATATAATTGAAGTGGAAGAGCTATTCCACGGCCTGAATCCATCAGATGTTCGCCGAATTGCGTATGAATTTGCTGAAAAGAACAATATTTCTCACCCATTTAATACGAGTAAGATAATAGCTGGAACAGATTTTCTATCCGGTTTTATGAAACGTCAAGGAAATTTATCTTTACGTAAACCGGAAGCTACTAGTATGGCCCGCGTAGCTGGTTTCACAAGACGTAAAGTAAACGTGTTTTTCGAAATATTAGAAAGTTTAATGAAAAACATAGATTTCCTGCCGCCAGGATATTCAATGTCGATGAAGCTGGCATTAGCACAGTACAGACTCCTAAAAGGATTATCGCAGAAAAGGGCAGAAAACAAGTTGGAAGAATTACTTCTGCGGAGCGCGGAAAAAACATTATGGTCGTTGGTACAGTTAGTTCAAGTGGAACCTTCATTCCGCCCATGATAATTTTTCCTAGGGTAAGAATGAATCAACTGCTGATGACTGGAGCATTCCCAGGCTCTGTTGGATTCCTAAATCCATCAGGATGGATAGACCAGGAATTATTTTTGAAATATCTAGATCATTTCATCGACAGCGTTCGCCCATCTGTTGACAGACCGGCATTGCTCATTCTAGATGGCCACAATTTACACAAATCTTTGGCTGCCATTGAAAAATGTCGTGATAATCGAGTTGTCATGGTAACACTCCCACCTCATACCAGTAACAGGCTTCAACCATTAGATATTTCTATCTATGGGCCGCTAAAAATTTATCGCTCAAGAAATGGATCGTTGGATGACAAATCATCCTGGAGAGAGGATTACAGATTATAATGTGGCATACTGAAAAATGCTTATATCAAAGCCTTTACACCAAGTAACATTCAAAAAGGTTTCGAAAAATCTGGAACTTATCCTTTCAATCCGGATGTTTTTGGTGATGAAGCAGTCAGTGCAAAGTATGATGGTGGCATACATTCTCCGGCCACAAGCTCTGCAGAACTTGTCAGTTCGTACGATAGCAACAGATGAACCAGATACACCAGGCTCAAAGAGTTGGCAACACAACCATAAAACCATTAAATGCAGTGCCAATCGAGGTGCCAGTAAATGTGCAAATACCGTCTACCTCACGATATGTGGCATTTTGTGATATTTCACCCCTTCCGCGTCCGAAAACCATTTTATTGGAAGCCAATGTAAAAAAGCGGAAGCAGGAAAAGTCGGAAAACCTCTCCCTACAAGAACGCTCTTGAGTGTAAAGAAGCCGAAAAAAGGGATATCGTGAAAAGAAAACTAGAGAAACTGGAAAATAGAAAGTTGAAGAAACTAAAGGTGTCAAAATGTACTACTGCTAGTACCAAATCCAGTACCAAGACTAAGGCTAAAAGTTCAATCCTTAACAATATGGAAAAAGATAAGGAAGACAAGGAAAATGATTACTTCTGCATATTTTGTAATGGGAAATATGGAGAAACCCAGGAGGATTGGGTTAAATGTTCACCCTGCAGCGGATGGGCACACGAAGAATGCACAGATATTGAATCAAAATCCATATTGTTTGTTTGCGACCTCTGCCGTTAAGTAAATTATATAAGAATAGTTTGGAAATTAAGTTTTTATTTATAATAAACGTTATTTTATAATTCTCCTTGAACTAGGTTTCATTGCTGAACTTGCCCCTCCTAGATTGTTGAACTTGCCCCATACATAGGGGCAAGTTCGGCAAAATTCGAAATTGTTGATTTTATTTTTTTTTACAAATACAGTCGACGCCGGCTAAAATGGACTCGGTTAAAGTGGACTTTCGGCTATAATGGACTTTCTTGCGTGGTCCCAACAAAAATGTCTATTTAACATTAATAATATATCGGTTAATATGGACTTGAACTTGTTTTAATATGGACTTTTGAGAAGTCTATAATTAGAAATTTCCAAGAAAAAAACATAAAATCCAATTCGATTTATTTCCAAGTAAAGATTTAATTAAAAATTTCCAAGAAAATATTTAATAGACGCAATTCGAATTATTCCAAGTAATGCTATAGTTATAAATTTCCAAGTAAAATACATACGGATTTGTACATTATTCTGTAACTTGTTCAATCAGTTTAAAATTGTTCTCATCGGTGTTCGGTGGTGTTAGAGTTCGGTTTTAAAATGGTTAAGCGAAAAATGTTATCATTAGAAACAAAAGTGAAAATTATACGGGCAGTTGAAAGCGGTATTAAACAAAGTGAAGTAGGTAAGCGTTTTGAGATAAATAAACAGACAGTTAGTGCAATAATAAAAACAAAAGACAAAATTTTGGATGATTTTAAAAAGTGTAGACCAGAGACAAAGAAGGTAAAAAAAATTGAAAGGCAAGATGTCGATACTGTACTATTGAATTGGTTTACTGCGAAGCATGGAATGGGCTTTCCGATCAACGGTCACATTTTAAAAGAAAAGGCAAATCAGCTTGCAAAGATGTTAGAGCCTAATTCAAACTTTGAATGCAGCGATGGTTGGATTCATCGATTCAAACAGCGACATAACATAACCATTGGCAAGATCAGTGGAGAAGCTGGCGCTGTTTTCTAAAAACGTAACCGAATCGTGGCTAACGCAAGAGTGGCCTAAATTGTGTGACGGATACAAACAGGAAGACATTTTTAATGCCGATGAAACGGGCCTTTTTTATGAACTTTTGCCGTCGCAGACGTATAAATTTAAGGGTGAAAAATGTATTGGGGGAAAACAATCGAAAAAACGTATTACCATACTTCTGTGTGCAAACATGAACGGCTCTGAAAAAGAAAGTTGTTGGTCATAGGAAAAGCTATGAAACCCAGATGTTTTAAAAATGTATCGAGACTATCTGTGAAATATAAAAGCAACAGGAAATCTTGGATGACATCCATCATATTTGAGGAAGAGATGACAGATTGGGATCGAGAGCTACAGAGATCTAACTGCAAAATTTTACTGCTGGTTGATAATTGTCCTGCCCATCCAAAATTAGAAAATTTAAAAACATTAGACTTGTGTTTTTACCACCAAACGTTACGGCCATCCTTCAGCCCATGGACCAGGGTGTTATCAGAACATTTAAGGCACACTACCGAAAACTTTTATTACTAGACATAGTGCAGGCCCTGGACAATGAGAAAGAACCATCTACGACACTTCTTGATGGAATTCAGCTTGCATCAAAGGCATGGAAGCGAGTATCAGCTGCCTGTATTAGAAATTGTTATCGCCATGCTAATATCTCGGATTGTCATAATTTTGAGGAAGAGGTGAGTTGAATTTTATTTTTACATATGTATACATATGCAATCTAAAATAAAAATTTTGTTGTTTCAGGATAATGTACCTATCGCTACTTGGCTAAAAACAATAATATAACGGAGTATGTTAAAGGTCTAGAAAATGTGGAGGACTTTATTCAAATTGACCGCGATCTTAACACCTACGAAGTACCAGACGAGGTCGGTCTCGTAGAGCACTTTAGAAGGGAACAAGCAACAAACAGTGGTGTAGAAGACGAAGGAGAAGCCTCAGATGACGAAGAGCCAAGATCTGTTCCATCAGCTGCTGATGTGTTACAACACATTAAAGAAATTGCGTTCTACTTGGAAAACATTGGTGATGACGCATCATTGACGCTTGCTGAAAAACTAGAACAAAACCTTGAAACTAACTTTCTTAAAAATAGAAACAAGCAGTGTAAAATAACAGATTTTTTTATTAATAAATAATACTTCTTAATCTAAACCTTATATGTTATTTCATTTTAAACTTTCTTTTGTGCAAATGTTATGGCCTTCTTGTGTAATGGACTTCTTTTAAAATGGACTAAAATCATGGTCCCCGCAAGTCCATCTTAGCCGGCGTCGACTGTATTAATTTATTTCTAGGCAAAATAATTCTTTAGTTATGTTGCTAAATGGTAACATTATTATAACAATAACATTCCTTACTGTTCCAATTTCAATTTTTCTACTTATGAATATTCTTGCTTAGCATGCCGGTTTTGCCCCTCCTTCCCCTAATATGTTAGTTAGTAATCTTTCTATTTGTGGATTTGTGTGTATATTTGTGTATATATTTGTATGTATATTTCATCAGTGACAGGGGACAGTACTGAATGTGCATTTAACGAAAGGGTCCTTAGCCCTTGAGACTGTCACATTTAATATATCGTTTTATGGACCTATTGTATCGATGCATGTATAGCCGCCGTAACAGCGGCGAAGAGGGCAGTAAGGAAATATACATTTAAGCAGCAAGCTGCTTTATTTCTAAGTAGTTTCCCACTAATATGAAACTGGCGCAGTCATCGTAGGTCTTTCGCAATAAATCAACCGTGATCTTATGCTGATATCAGTCATTAAGTGAAAGGAGAACTTCTTCGTTATTTGGAGTAATATCGGACTAACTACGTAGCTTTATCGAACAAAGTTGCCTGCTGATATCGCTGTACCCAAGTAACGAATAGTGAAGAGCCGCTTAGAAAACATCTTTAATATAGTACACAGTAAGTCGTTTCATTCCTTAATTAATTCCTTACTCACTGACTATTGTAGTCACGTCCCCTTATTGGACAAGTCCTCAATTTGGACTAAGAAGCATCAAGAAATATTAGAGAAAATAAAATTAATGTTAAGCGATGCCGCCACATTAGTATCATTTAATCCTAACAAGAAAATAGAAATACAGGGCAATACATCTAAGGATGCCTTTGGGTCTTTTCAAGATAAAAATCCAGTTCTTTATGCTTTCAGGTCCTTAACCTTCCTATACCGATTTATATAGTATAGTATACGTCTTTCATTTTGACGTGAGTATAGGAAGGTTAACTCTAACTGAATCTAATTATGCTCAAATTGAGAAGGAAATGTTATCATTGGTGTTTGCGTGTAATAAATTGCATAATTATATTTATGGGTATAAAGTAAACCTACAGAACTTCTTCTAAATTATTCTCTGTCCCAAGCAGATTTTCTGGCGGCCGACTTGAGTGGGGAAAATCAGTGCACTGAAAATGGAGATGACGACCCTGATGATCATCGAATTATAATGGTTCGTTCTGACGTCATAGAGACAGCCGCACATAAAGAAGTGACGACATCCGAATCAGTAGTGCACAGCAGATCATCTATGCCGAGCACATCAGGTGCATCCACTCATAGGGCATTGAGTGAGGTCAGTCTTCTCAAACGTAGTTCTCCAGTGAAAAGATCCAATCGCGGCCGAAAGTCAATGCAAACCACCATTTTGACATCGCCAGAGAATGTTGACACTCTACGTCAAAAAGCCGATACCAAACGTTTGAAGAAAGCGAAAGAGCAAGAGAGTCTCGTCTGAACACTCACACCGTTCAGACGTGCTTATAAGAGCTACTTGAGATCGTTCAAAAATTCTAAAATTCTACAACCAAGTCAACCTGCAACTTCCAACAATTGATTAATATCAACTGAAGGCGATCTTCTTCGCCAAAAACAGCAATCAAGCCGCAAAAAGCGATAAAAATTGCAAAAATATAACTGCGAAAATACCTACCGTCGATACACGGACCGACGTGGAAACCCCACGAGTGTTACCATAGCATCTTACGCTGCAATGATGCGTAACTTTAACGAAGGATTGGGATGTTATTTGCGGATGGGCAGGTTCGAACTTTTGTACATATCTTTTTCAATCTTTTATTAATGCCCCTTTTGATTTATATTAATTTCTATCCACCAGTTCCCCGGTAATTTCAATTGTACAGTACGACTGCTATCGGCCAAATGCCGAGTCGGCAGTCACAGCAGTCGTACTTATAGATTCAGGATCCCGTAATCAGACCCCGCCCACCGTGAATTGTTAGCGATAGCAATTGTTTTTTTTGTGTATTTTATAAGCGCGGCGCTTTCACCACTCCAGCAGAATTCCTGGGGAGAGTAGGTTGGGACCATTTTGCTGCTCGTCTTGAAGAATCCGTCCCGGACGCGAATACACCCTTGCTTTCCCCAGCCAGCATCGACGACGCAGCCGCCGAATTTACCCGCGCGGCCTCAGCATCATTAAAAGCCGCAACCACGTGGATACATAAACCGCGTTACATATTCTCAGTTTCGCCAGACGTTCGGGAACTAATCCGCGAGAGACGACGAGCCCGCAGGTTGGCCCAGAGGACCCTCTTTCCCGGTGACATCGCCCTAGCCAATTCCCTTAAGAACCGTTTGCGACGCTCACTGGAGGAGCTTAGAAATCAACGTTGGCAGGATTTCGCAGCCGATCTGGCAACGGATGACGGGTCCCTGTGGAAAATCACAAGGGCGCTTAAGAAAAACAGGAGGCCAGACCGCTACCCGCTTTTGCACGGACCCAGGGGACTCGTTTATAGCTTGGAGGACAAAGCTGCCGTCTTCGCTGAACACCTTGCGAGCGTCAGCGACGCAGAAATGGCCGTCCCCGGTGACGACGAGGCCTCGGATGAGCAAGTGGAGCCACCATCGCGTCGCTCCCATACCTGGAACCCGCCGAGCCCCTGGCCCCAGCAACGCTGGAGGAACTGAGAATAATCACCAAGAATCTAAAGCTCAAGAAGGCCCCCGGCCCAGACGGGGTGGGTAATGAGACCCTCAAGAGAATGGCAAGCCAAACGCTGGAAAGTCTTCTCTCAATCATCAACGCGGCGCTCCTTCACGGACACTTTCCAGAAATCTGGAAGCGGGCAGAGGTCGTCATGCTGCCGAAAGCGGGTAAGGATCCTTTATTCCCGCAGAACTGAACTTGCGTTATCAAATATGGAAGCTGAATACATCCCAGTAAACATTTTTTAAATTTCGCGGACAGTTTAAGTTGGTAGTTCCGGCAATAGTGGACATATTCGCCAATTTATAAGCACAATGCATACGAATATGTTCACTATTGCCGGAACTATCAACTTAAACTATCTGCGAAATTTAAAAATATTTACTGGGATGGCCATGTCAGAAGCTACTAAAGAGGCCATTTATTTAAAAAAATAATTCGTGAATTACTTAATAAATAAGGAAGAATTTCAAATTTGTCGCGCTTTTTCTAATTTGTAGCAAGTAACACTGTCTGTTGCGCTCGTTGGTATAAATTTATGGGAAGTGACTATTTCTGTTGAATGAACAGAGTATAAATCCTAATGATGGGAGTTGCTGAATTTGGCCCAATGGCCAGTGGCGGGGGCACAAAACTTTACACATAAAATAAAACATTTGGTCGTTTTCGCAACGTAAAAACAAAACCCGAACTGCGAGATAGTATTTACGACAGCGTACATGTATACACAACAGATCTCATTGGAACTCGCAGTTATACTGAAGGTTGTATCGAACCCCGCCACTGCTCGTTGGCGATAGCGAGCCGCTCCAGAAATATTGTTACGAAAAATTAAAAAAAAGAAATCAAAGCGGGATTGTAGATTATAATGGTTGTCTTCAGTCTGTATTATTAATGGAAATTTAGCTTAGCTTAATCCTGAAAACGTTTCTACCCTTTCACGTGTTAGACATATTTGAAATCTAAATTAACTTAAATAATACAGATTAGAATAAAATTAATACTAGTATATAATAGTTGTTTTCTCTTGTAACTGTACTTATATTTAGAATTCTCATTTCCAATTGATAAGTAAGTGTGTAGTGTGAAACACAGAAGTTGATTTTAGAAATGTCTAATTTTCATATGTATTTCTTCATTTTATGTTATGTATTGTATAGTATTCATGTTTATTTTTTTTTAATTTATAGATTGGTTTATCTTGTAATATATAGTTTAAATGTTTTTACATAATGTTGTAAGTATGACAATAAATTTGAAAAGCAAATACATAACTGCGTTCGTGAGTATATACAGGTCGAATTAATGGCAATTTTCATTGCTACAATATAATTTTTATAACAACCATTTTTTATAAATTCCTGAACATAGATTTCATCTGTATGGCAGCAGTAGATGTCTACCGGTAGTTTACTCAAATTTATTGCTTTAATATTAAACAATACGTATGTATAAACTTTATTTGAAATACCCGCGACTATAATTTACTTATCGACGAAATAATAGAGGGCTATTAGGCACACATTATCAATAATGAGTTGCCATTCTGTATTAGTTTATATATGGTTGTCATACATACGATATTGAATAGTAACTAATAACAACTGTTTAAAGTTTAGTACTCATCTGAGGCTTCTTCGCTTTTCAACGAACCGGAAAGGAATGCTGATCTCTGCTGATCTCCTGATAGTTACCGTCCTTTTGGGCAACGTGCGACAGGTTTACTACGGACATGACCTGCTAAATAATTGAAAAACGAATTAGTCAACGCCATTAATCAGAAATCCGGCGGACGAATATTAGATATTGAAAAGACAAATCATTTGTTAATGTGACATTTGTTATTTAATAGATTTCTATTGGCATGTTTTAAAACCACGGAAGCTGTTTCGTGTGATTGAAGCAGATACTTTGTTACGCTTAAAAAATTATCTATACACATTTTCAGTGGTGGCTCGTGACTTTTTGCGCAGCGGAGGCTACTGTAACCTAATTCTTCTCGGTCAATAAATGATATTTTTATACCTATTATTGCATCATTGGAAGTGTAGAATAAAAATTGATAGAAAGAAGACATCAAAATAAAATATAAGTTATTGTTTAGCAAAAACCACGTAGAGGTAAAAGTAAAATCTTGCCTGGATAGAGAAATGGATCAAAGGTGTAAGGTGATAGGTAAAAAGGTAAGAAAAACTGAAAATAAACTCCTATTAAACTAAAAATAAACTATAAAAATGATAACAAACTCTTAGCAAACTAATAACAAATATAAGTTATTGATAAACAATAATAACAACTAAATATGTCTATGTCTTTTAAAAACTAAAATAAATATTCTAATATTTTGTTGAAACAGGGAGAACTACAGTTCTCCCTGTTTCAACAAAATACACAATACATTGTGTACTCTTTTCGATAAATTAGAGGAATTCGCCCATTCTTTGTACTAGCAAAATAATCAATTACCCGCTCGTAAAATACATCATTTTGCGTTAATAATTTAAGAAGACTGCTTTTGCTTAAACGATTTTGATTCATAGTGTTTCGGCTGTAATGTTTAATTCTCTTTAGTGTTGATAAGACTCCTCTCTTACTACTACTATTACTTGATGGATACTAACCTCGATTTAGAGATGGAATCGTGAGAAAACTAACAGATATAGAACGGAACAATGACACACGAGATTTGGAAGAGTTACGCCAAGAAGCGAGAGGAAGAATCGATGAAGCTCAACGGGTATACAAGCGACACTATGATAGAAAGCGCACCATCCCATCAAGATACGAACTAGGGAACATAATCTTTCTGTCAACTGTGGCCAGTAACCCAGGGCAATCCACAAAGACCGATCCTAAATATAAAGGGCCATTTACAATAATTGATGTCTTACCGTCAGACACATACCGAGTGGCCAAATTAACGGCAGATGGTCAGCACAAGTATGTAACCACTGCGCATGTGAACCAGTTGAAACTGTGGGAGGGTAGGTGTCAGCAAGAAGAAGAGCATCACCTGGAAGACGAAGAAACTGATATCGACGAAGAACAAAAACAAGAAGATGAAGAGACATGCGCGAGTGAAGACACAGAATAGACATGTGGTTGATTTGAATGTCCTCGAAATGCTCAGAAGTTAGCTAACGCCATTTTGAAAATACGAAAGATGCACATTTGTTCGTATTAATTGAAAAATATTAGAGTTTTTGATATGTTGAAAGAATAGTATTTGCTAAAAAGTTAAATCAGTGATGCACAACAATAATCGTATATTTTAATTTTAATATGCTCACACCATCCCAGAATAATAACATTAATGAAGCTACCCAAATGTAACACTTTTGTCGTATTTAAAACATGGTTTCCGGCCATGCGCATACAGAATTTACCATAAGATTTTCGAACTGTGTCGCTTCTGTCTATTCTGTGGTGAAGATGAGAACAGAAAGGAGGTAGAATTGGGCAAAAGATCGAGTGTTAGATCTAAGTACCTGGAGAACTATAAACTTTGAATCGGCTGCGCAGGATGGCCGAGTGTAGTGAATTTTTCTATTATTTTATGTGTACTATATCTACACTCATAGTAGATATAGTACACTAGGGACAATAGAGAGTACATTGTGGAATAGGGAAGTTGTTAAGGAGAGTGGATATGGAGTTTATGTTATTATATTTGCATTTTTATATATATATAAGGAAGAGCGTTCTTTGAAGTAGAATAGGATAAATCCTTTTACGCACCAGATTTCGGGGTATACCTCCGTCCAAATATTTGAATGATTATTAAATTTGTGTAACTATAACAGATTTGTTCTTTTTTGTAGAATATAATTTTAAGTATATTACATAGTCCCAAGGATAACGCGAATTCTTTTCGGAACCAATTAAAAACAGGGGACCAGATACCCTATCCCGCATTTCTTTCAATTTTTTTTTTAAAGTGAAACATCTATAGGCGCGGTACAGCAAATTAGCCTAACCATCACGAAATAATGAAAGGCACACTTCCCACCAACTTCACGAGCGAGGTGGAAGAGGACAGAATGTCGTTATTACTTGAGCTTTGAGCATGCACAGGGCGACGCTTCTGTCCTACCAAACAAACGCGTCAATTAGGAGGATAGAGAAGCATAATCGTCCTTACTCTCTCTCTCTCTCTCCTTCGCGCCTACTGTTTTTAACGGCAGTAAGGAGGATAGGGAGGGAGAATCGTTCCTACTCGCTCACTCTCACGCAATGATCGCATCTACAGTGTTAATGCGTGCGTCTCAGCACAAAGTGACTGTTAATAAGTAGCGTGAGAAACGGAGGAAAAAACAACAAAAACTTCAACTCAAAACATGCAACATTATTAACAAGAAGCCATCAATACCCATAATAATTAAGCAGTTTATACGTAGAAGTTTCACTCCCAAAGCGCGAGAGCCTCACGCACCAATTTTTTATTTATCACAAGTCGATTTTATATAAAAAACGATGCTGTGTAGAAAATTTAGACAGTTAATAACAAATATATAAGAAAACGCTAATTAAACTTTCCTTGTCATGGATTGTCGTTATAAATATATAGTTATCTAGAAATTATTTATTATTTCGATAACGGTTTAAAGAAATACTGTAATATGTGAAATGGATTAATGATAAGTGCTTACTGTTGATACCGATATACTAGAAGTAGATTTTTCCGGTTACGTATACAGTAAATATATAATTATCTCGAACACTGGAATTTATTAGTTACTTCGATAACGTTTCCAAGAACTACTGCAATATAATCTGATGGGTATATCGATGTAAATATCAATAAACTATAAATACATGTATTCTATCAAGTACACCATTATCGTAACGTCTATATAAAGTGGCCGTTTCAAATGATGTATCAGAAGCATTTGCAGTTTAGGATAATGCTGCGATTAATATACCCAATGTGTTGAACATGTTACTTGCAACGTTTCAAATCCAACATCGCAATAATTGCTTTGACGTTCCAAGAACTTGATGTGCATGGTGCGTTGAAGGATATGATTGTAAGAGCTCAACAAGGAAACATGTTCTATTCTCAATATGTAACAGGATTGGAGTTTGGACGATTAAAAGAACCACTTGAAGCGCAATTTATGGAAAATGTAGCTGCCGATGAAGAAGACAATTATGAAGATATTGCATGTGTTTCTGAAGAAAAAGGCAGTGTTGTTGACCTAGATTACAAAATTAAAGCTGCATTTCCATAATATTGCGTCGCGCAAAATAACAAAAAACTTTTACTCCATGAACACGTGTTGGTATAGAGGACCCATCTTTTCTGATACAGTGATTCTTAAAAACTGCGACATAGATTTGCATTGATGAAAAAATTTAAAAATCATTAAAATCTTTGGAAAGGGCTGTACCCCAAAATCAGAACCTTTGGGATGCATCCTGCATACTTTCCAGAAAAATGTTCCTTACCCAGCAGAAGATGGTTTCCTTTCTTATTCTTATCCACAGCTTCGTTACTCTCCGGTGTAGAACCGAAGCAACATTATCCTACGACAATGAGTGGCACATATCATGATGGCAGAGCATCTGCGACAGGATTTGTTCAGTTGTGATACGTTTCAAATTGTACATCTTCAGCGAAATGAAGATCACATGCTGTATAATTCCTTCTTACTCGTTCAAATGGTTTATCAAACAAATCGTTCCGTCCTATTAGGCGAAGCCATTGCACTAAACGCTGTAAAAGAAATAATACAAACGTTAAGTTTTTTGCAGTGTTTATAAATACATTATTAAATAAGGGTTACCTCTAATTCTTTTGGTAATGAATGTAACATCACTTTCTTATTAGATTTAGAACAAGTAGAAAAAGCAACAGTTAAATGCAATGATCTCAGATTCGAAAATACGCACAAACATACACACGTGCATACACACCAAACAAAATGGATGTCAAAATATAATGTTCACAGCGCCCCCAACGACATCATTGTTGCATTCACTTCTAACTTCAAGCGTATTACAACGGAAACGGAAAGGAATTTAAGGAATAGAAGTAATGGAAGGGGGAAAAGAGATTTGCACTAATTTCATGCGAGTGAGCTTGTCAAATGTCAAATATTTCGAGTGTCAATTGTAGAGCAATGTTATGTATTAGTTGTCTGTATCATTTTAGTAAGAGATTTGTTCATAAATATAAAAGTTTGCATATATACAACAGATTCCCATAAAGTGTTTAGCGTAATAGTATTTATTCTAGCTCCAAAAGTATATTAAAACTAACAGATTTTATAAAACATTACAATGTCACAGTTTAAAACAAGCAACTCAGAAAGGACTAGCATACACGATATGTTAAAGGATATCCCCCGAATGAGAATAAAAGTAAGTTTTCGCTACTTTATAACGATATATGTACGTAAAATCAGCAAATTTTCGATATATTGTAGCTTTATCCTCCTGCAAAAGTTCACCTGCTATACTAACACCCACGGCGCCAATACAAAACGACGATGCAACGGTGTTAAAAGCATCGTCCAGAATAGAAAACTTAAAGAACTGGTCGATATCAACATACAAATGCACAAAGCAGTTGATGTTTGAAAAACTAGGCAAATCTTCTAGAACCGTCGATGCAGGTTTGTAAACGCATGCAAATTATATAGTTTAGTAAGCATATTAATTGTAGAGTTGGAAGCTCAAATAGAGCAACTCCGTGACACTCAACGGAAATATCTTAATATTTTACGTCTAGCACGAGGCTTAACCAATCATTTCTACCACGTCGTTCAAACACAGGTACAGTTCAACTTTTGCATCACAAATTATTTTCTAAGTCAAATAAATAGAGTAATTTAAAATGCTTAACACTACTGGAAAAACTGAATAAGCAAAGTTTCATTATAGAATACATATATCTGTACCTTAGAGGTACAGGATCATAACTCCAGTTTTTGTCAATATCGAGTTAATACTTTTTGCAACGTATCAGAAGCGTAATAAAATAGTTGAATTAGTTACTTAATGAAATGTTCAAAAAACCAAATGAGAGGTTTATTCCATTTCTACTAAAAATATTCCTCTTTCTATATTATAAAGCTTTAAACCTTGTTTTCTCTAAATATACAATAATGGAGATACAATCCTTTACCTCTAAGGTACAGATATATGTTCTAAGCAATTATTACTTAAAAAAATTAAAACATCCACTCCATTATAAACTTAATCTGGTTGTTATTACAGCACGCTCTCGGCGAAGCATTTTCTGATTTAGCTCAAAAGTCTCCTGAATTACAAGAGGAATTTTTGTACAACTCGGAGACCCAGCGAAATCTGACAAAAAATGGCGAAACACTTCTAGGAGCATTAAACTTTTTCACTTCCTCTATCCACACCCTGTGCAATAAAACCATCGAGGATACTTTACAGAGTGTTAGGCAGTATGAAGCAGCTCGAATTGAGTATGATGCATATCGCAGCGATTTAGAGACTCTCTCTAATAAGCCCGATAGCGCGGTGGGTTTGGAGGATGCGCAGCAAGAGTACGAAATTCATCGGCAGCATTTTATGAAGTTGCGGGCGGAAGTCGCTATAAAGTTGAAGTTTCTCGATGAGAATAGGGTAAGCAGTATTGGATTATTGTTTTAGAATTTAATAATAATGATTTGTTTCTTGTTCAGATTAAGGTGATGCATAAGCAGCTGTTACTGTTTCATAATGCAGTGTCCGCTTACTTTTCTGGAAATCAGACCGCCTTAGAAGCTACATTAAAACAATTTAACATTAAAATAAAGACACCAAACTCGACATTTCCGTCGTGGTTGGAACAGTAGCGCTTATAAATTAATTTCGTCAATATTCTAGTCAATATTTCTTTTATATAAGGAATGAGGAGTACTTCGAGTATTATGAATCCCATGACTATAATTTGCGACACATTGTGTTAAAAGTTTGTGACTATTTATAATTTCCTATGATTGACTAATTGTATTATTAGTTTGTGATTGATTTTGTACTACACATACATATATAAATATGTATTAATTTTTACGAATAAAATAGTTTACACTGAATTAAATATACATACATATATAAATATTGCTTAGTTACGTTTTTGATATATATATGATATACACAGCGTAAGTGTAATATTTTGTTCCATATATCACTAACATATGTGAACATTCAAGTATTGTGAAATTATTTTCTGGTAGAATAAATATAATTTTTTTTCCACAGCATCTGCTTTTCATTTAAATACAATAAATACGAGGGTAGTAGTTCGTATTTTACGAATGAACTTGATTTAAGGGACTAGTACCGGTTAGAATTTTGAAAAAAAAGATTTTTTACCGGCAGTTAAGCAGCTGCTCTTCTCCCCTCTCCTATAAACCGCGTGTTCTACCTGCTTCTATTAAACTAACCTGCGTCTTGACGCCGTTATAGTGTTGACTTGTTCTCACGTGGTCAGCTCGAATTTCGAAGTGCACAGAAGCATTAAAAATGGGTAAAAATCTATACGGAAAAGGCAGCAGAAAATCGCAAACATTAAACGCGTTTTACTCAAATTAGCATTTTTTCAAACTGCGCTGACATATTCTCCGCAACAACTAGATGGATATTTTTCATTCTTGGTGCATTTGTTTATTTTGATCTCGTCTACCATAATTCACCAGAAAATTGCAGAAAAAATGCTAAAAAATTAGCAAGGGAAAAAGGTGAAAAAAAAAAAACGTAATTTTTACAAAGCCGCCATTTTCTTTTAAATTTTTATAAATAGGTGGTGAATTACGATGTAAACTACCTTCCTCTTTAAAATACTTCTTGAAATTTCTGTTTCAGACATGCCAATTTTGAGATTATCTCAGCGCAGTGTGAGGGTCTTATTTTCGAGGACCCGACTTTGGCGCCCTGTAGTAAATGATGCTCGATGAAAAAAAAAAAAAGGAAAAAAAATTTTATACTCCCAAAGTATGTACAAATTAAAGGCAAAAGCTTGTATAAAGTTTTGTAATAAAAGAAACAAGAAAAGAAAAGTTTAAATATGGGTCATTTTTTAGCCTTCAAACCAGTCCAGTAATAGTCCCTTAAACAAGTTTTCTGTAAGACGGGTGCCGCATTTGCTCAATTCGGAGAAAAAGCGCATTTGAGTTAGAACCTCAGCCGATTGTTGGGAAGTGTTTACGAGGAATCCAACGGATTTCAAGGGACGATTCGTGACTGTGGTCATCCATGGTGATTCATCATTACACACTAGAAACAAAAATGTAGTTAAAACAGTGGATCGTACGCCGTGAAGTGTGTGAGGTTCGTCGAAATTTTTGATTGCTGTTTAAATTCCAACGATGATTTACTCAGAAGATGTTTTTAAATTTGGCAAAAAATATTGCATCTCTTAATTTTGTTGTACATCGGCTACTAAATTTTCCTCTTACACCAGAAAGATATCAAAAGAACTTAAATACATAACCTAGTACAATGGTTTCGAAGCAAAATTGTTTGATAACTTAATTAGGAAACAAAATTTCAAAACCTTAATTAGGGAATCACGAGCCTAACTTTGGATAAACCAGCTAAGAAATTCATTAAATTGCCAATGCATCATTACACTAAGGCCATTCCCAAAGTTTTCAAACAGTTTAATTTACAGGTTGAATACAAATCAGGTTATTCATTAGGTAATCTTTAAGTAAATGGCAAGGAGCACATTTCTCATTTTCGGTTCAACAGGCCCGAAAAATCAAGTGTGGTCCGATATATTTTTACAAAGAACACGCTGTCATTTGAAAATTTTAAATTAATTAAGGCGGTAGAAAATAACAGGGAACTAGATAGCTACGAAAGTATATATATTTATAAAAATAGAGAGAGAATTAAGAATGCAGATGGAGGACCTATTCCAAATTTCAAATTCCCTATTGAATTAAATTTAGATTTGTGTAGGATCATTCAATCGTATCGACACGCTTCATAGAGCATGAAGTTTAGGTCAGAATTAGTATAAATACACGCTTCCCATAATGGGAATTCAGTGTTAACAGTGTCTTTCGCTCGTTCAGTGTGTGATGTTCATTGTGCAGTGCTTTAGTGTTGTACAGTGTTAGTCTTGGGGATTAGCCCCCAGTATTCCATGAGGATGGCAACTTAGTTGTCGAAATACGTATCTGATTTTTTCCGAAAGGTGTGGTGAGGGTAATTTTATTTATTTTTGTTGTTATGAAACCGACAATGTAATTATTTAGTTCTTATAAGTTGGTACTCACCATAATGTATTGTAATACTTTTTGTAGTGCTCTTAGAAAGCGGTATTATACAGATTAGTAAGGTATTAGAAAGGTCTGGTTTTATTGTTAGAGTTAGCGTGAATAAAGCATTTATAAATTGAAGCTTCCACTTCCCACTTTGCAACAATTTTGTATACATTATTTTAGTCAGTCACAGTCTCCTTATTCCTATTTGTCATAATTTCATATTATAAATAACTTTTCTCAATAGCATTTTGCCGTATTATAGATTGTAAAGGCACTTTGCTTTAACAGGAAATGTTTCTTTCCCAATTGTCATGACGGACTTGCTTTTTAAAAAGTAAAAATATGCTTGAAATTCTTTCCAGATCAAGCAGGGCGGCATCCTAAAGCATTAAAACGAAATTCAAAAATTTTTGTTCAATTTGGTATTACCTATAGTGAAGTCAGTCCGGGGACAGACTGTATATATACAGATTATTATGAATTCAATTTTCATTTATAGTCAATTGTTTTGTTATGTATGCATTATTCTAAAATTTTACATCGTATAATTACTATTGTTAATTACCGGGGGTGGTTAAGTTAATTAAGAATAGGTGTGGTGGTTGATTGCAGGGTGTTTGATTTGTTGAGAAAAAAATGTTTGATTGATAACTAATTGAGCGCCTAGCTTGACACCTCCCTTACGTAATAACATTATTAAGATTTTGGTAAGGGTGAGCGTGGAGAAGTGCAAAAGGGTTAAAATAAGCTAAAATAAAACACGTAGTTATTGGCTTGGTAAATAAAACGAACACTGTCCTTTGAGAACGTATATTAATTAAATCGTTAAATAATTCAAGCAAAGAAAAAAAACAATCAAATGCGATTTAAATTTGGAAAATGCTTGGTCGTGGTCGTGGTCGCGTGTGAATGCGTGGTGTGGAGTAATACTACGAAAGATAAATTAGGTAAATCAGAACAATAGGGGCTAACTTACTGCGTGGTACCTGAGCTTGAAGATAGGGCTTCGAAGCTTGTATGCGATGTCTGCTGGGCAGCAGAGTGTAGGTGAAGTGTGTGAGTACTTACTTAGAGGCACTAAGTGAAGTGTTGAGTGTGTGGGTGTCAGCAAGTGACTAAAGTAAAATTCGCGCGATTTGTATTTAATAGTCCCTAAAGGGTACGATGGGTCGGATGAAATTAGAAAGTTGGGATGGTCAGTTTACGAAAAATACGCAGGCCCTTTTTACCTACTAGAGGATCTAACGGTCGGAAAAAGGTCACAAACGTAAAACACAAAATTGCAAAAAGTAATTTTAAGTAACTGTTCCTTCAACTGAATGTAACACACAGATGTTGGCTAAAATATTAAGAAAAAATAATTTAATCGCGTAATTAAAATGGAGGAATTATTTTGGTTAAACGAAGTGTAACACTATTTAAGTTAAATTTTACTTGTATAGCAGCATAAGAATAGTTATTTTATGGTAATTTTAAAGAAATATATAGCACGTTCTTTCCTGTTTAAATTTTACTTCATATTTCATCTACATCCCCCTTCGCTTTTAACTATTTGCGGTTTCAGGTATCGGCAGAAGATCACAAATCACCACAAATGTGTAATTTGTGGTGGAAGACGGCGGAACCAAACCGCAAATAAAAGCGCCCTGCTGTATGTATAGCGGTTTAGAATGTTGAGTTACGTTGAGTTGCCTACATTGTCACTTCACGCTACCTAAACGTATATTTCTGATATTAGAAATGGCCTGACATTCAAGTTTCGGAGCGCCTCAATATCAGGATAACAGAAATGCGAGGAGGTGTTGGTTCATGACGATGCAGTAGCGTAACACTGGATTATTAACGCTCACGACCACAAGCGTGTTGTACAGCATGTTAAATGCGAATCGAGGCGGCGTTGGAGGTATGCAGCCAATCTGACAAAACCGTATACATAGCGATACGTAATCTTTCATTTTTTGTTAAATTGTTTTTCAATAATTATTTCATGAAGCAGTGCCATTTGTTTGCGCTAATGTGAACACAAAATTCGTAGTATAGGATTATATATGGAACGCTCGATAACGTAAAACCAAGTTCGATAACTCGATAACGTAAACAGATCTATCCCAGTAAACATTTTTTAAATTTCGCGGATAGTTTAAGTTGGTCGTTCCGGGAATAGTGAACATATTAGCATGCATTGTGCTTAAAAATTGGGGAATATGTCCACTATAGCCGGAACGACCAACTTAACCTGTCCGCGACGTTTAAAAAATGTTTACTAGGATAAATACATTAATCAAATTTTATTTCAAACAAAGCAATTCAGTATTTTACTCGGCATAGTATACAATGCAAGATTTGTAATTCTACTTTTACAAAGAAAATGCGTACAGGCGTCTTTTTGATGGCACACAAAGCACAAATAAAATAACTTGGTTTATGGAGCGAGATGATATGCGACACTAAAACTTAGGTTTCGATACGAAGGTTAGTCCCACCGCTGCTATTGTAAATAATTCTAAATAATAAAAACTTATGAACTTATATTAGAATTTGTAGAAGCAACCACTACAACTGTCAATAAGGAACTATTCTTTGTTCTTGCTTCCTCTTCACGATTTTCCCCGTACGCTTGTGAATCCCCGGACACACGAGTAATTTCTGTCGATCTACTTTCGTTGACCATAACACTAGTCTAGATGTTCTAGAAAGTCCCAGTAGCTTATAAACTGTTTCGAAAGGTTTATTCTAGAATATTCCAGACTGCTATGTTTGGCCGCGCTCGAAGGGGTGCCCGCGGCGTACGCCACTGACCTAAGCCTATGGGATATAAAATTATGGAAATCCCCTGGGAGCGATGATAAGTATCGAGTTGCCAACCGCCATCTATAGCGAAAGTTCGAGTACTACACTCTGACCTAGAATACTAGAAATTATTTTGCATTGAAATATTTTAGACCGCGTTAGTTCAAATTAAATCACGTAAAAGGGATGAAATATGTTTTTAATCGCGTTACAACAAATTCGCGCCCAAAATGGTGGCGTAAGAAGTGTTTTTAGCGCCAGATTGAAATTCGCGCCAAATTAAATGTCAAGTTTTAGAGACGTTAGTGTTTTGGCGGGATTTTAAAAAGGAATTATATATATATATATATAGGATGCCATTTAATATGATATTATTCAAACCTAACAGGTGTCTATCGAGAATATGTATTTCACAATATGTAAAAGATTGCAAAATTCCTCCCGATCAAACTTGTATATCGTTTATAATTCCATCAATTATTATTATTTATTGCGAGGTATTCCCTACTCTCACATTTTAGAAGAAGGATTGTGTGTTGTTGAAAATAGACAGGAATAGCTTTTAATATGCGTTTTAGTTATAAGAAATTGTAAATAAGCTTATTCAAATCGTTTTTCTTTGTTGTAACATTAAAAACAATATTGGCAAACTTCCCACTTTAAGCTATACATTGAAAAGTAGACAGATCCACAATAAAGGCTTTAGTGCAAAACAGTACAAAAACTGCTGCCTAACGAGAAATATTATTATTATTTTCGAGAAAAATCAAGGAATTAATGTATATTTTCATAGTAATCCCCCGTTTATACGTATAATCATATGACCTACGTGGAGAATAGCCAACAGTAAACGTTCAGATTATGTATGACAATTTAGCATTTATTTAATATAAATGGACATTTAAAAGTTGTATATACAGCAAGAAAGGTATTTATTCACGAAACAGCACGTTTAAAATCAAGAGGTAAGCAATTAGAGGCATGACATAGTTGTATACTGCACAAATACGCCTTATTTACAATCGTTGTTTACAAACAAACCAGCTGTAACCTTTAAAGACATCCTTAACTAAGCATTACCTTAATTAATTTTTATAGATGAGCCAAGTCGAAGCTGTAAGTGATTCTGATTCAAACTCATCTACCTCATGGACTTTTGTCGATAAAGGTTCCTTCGATAATCAAACGGAGGGGAATCAATATTACCTCAATTGTGATAGCGAACCTATTCAAGAATTAACATCCCCTTCACATCCGAATAATTCCGAACTAGAGACCGATTCAGATGGAATCAGTATTATTAGTGAAACTGACGATATAAGGGAAAATTCTCTATCTGAGGAGCCCCAAATAGAAGATGTTGCAGATGTTCTGGTTGCAGAGGTTGAAGTAGGAAGAAATAAGGACATTGTACTTAATAAAAATATCATTATCGGTTGTATTGTGGTAGCTGTAATGACACCAATGTTACTTAATTATTTCACCACGTATATCGAACAAGTAGATCCTCCCAGTAACTTAGTTGTTGATGATTTAAAATCCGAAATAATCCCCGAAGGGATAGAGGCGAAAGTGACACCACAGGATTTGTCCTCGACTAATATTCCTGGTAAAACCTCGATGGAACGGAAAAGGAAATATGATTCTAAAGGTGAGGCTGACGAGCATCGATTGAATGCCAAGGAAAATTACGGGGTATTATCAGATATGAATACAGTGGCTAAAAAGGACACTAAAAAGGCAAAACCAAAATCAGAGGTGGTTGTGGATCGAAGTACGGAAAAATTAAATAAAAAGGCAAAGCCGAAAGACAACAAACCTAACTCGGATGTGCCTTATACGAAACTAAAATCTGATCAGAAAGATCGGGATAAACAAATCCGCAAAAAGCAGGAGGATCGAAAGAAGAAAAATAAAAATGACAAAACCGAAGCTTTGAAACGACAAAAGAAGAAGAAGGTGAAGAAATCTAAAACAGTCGAAGCTTTCGACACTTATAAAGAAATTAAAAAATTAAGGAAATTATTGGAAAAAAGGACAAAACCATCAAAGAGTTAACGAAGCTAGTCAAAGCAAAGGACAAGCAATTAAAAATGTTGGAGTATAAAATTTTGAAGCAATTAAACTCGCTTAGAACGGACGAATGGAAGGATCACGATAAAAACCTATCCTACAAAAATTTAACGGCACGTCCGGTGACTGGTACTACAAGATGCACAAGGGCAGAGCAGATTATAGAAATAAAAGGAGGAGCATGCGAGACAATTGGTACTGGAATTGGATGAATGATCGGGAACAATTACGGTTGAAACGAGGTTTTTGGTCATTCACTTATTAATTGTAAATTGCGATTAGGGCGTTATAAATATTTTAACTTAAGGGATTAGTGTAATGTCGTCTCGAAGACTGCAATTATTTTTGTCAAGTGTTCGAGATTTCATTATACTTACTAGATTTAATGTTGACTATGTGAGATGTTAATCAAAATTTGTGATACGTTATTATTTATTGGTTTAGGGAAGCAATCGCTTACGAAAGTAATATATGTATTTTACTCTTCTAGTGTGGTTTAGAATATGACCACATCAACAATGGCAACATTACTTAATTTGGAAATTAGAAAAATTTGTGTATATATAGATCTTTGGAAACTCAAGGTAACACTTTGGAGATTGTACATGCTAGAGAATTGAGAGGGGACCCAAGCGGCTCATGATCCATGTTTATTGTTAAATAAACATAAATCATGAACCGCTTAAGGCTGTTTACGTGTACATACACAGTCGGAAATCGCCGACGAACACAAAGCATTTCCTGCGTCAAGTGTGTTGAATCTCGAAGGACTAAGGCAGGAGTTTGACGACAGACTGCATTATTGATTAGCGAAGGATGGCATTTTCGAACTCTTCATAAAATAACATTTTCATATTATAGTTTAGTATTTTAATTTATTTTGTACATAAAAATTACTAATCTAATTAGACATAAGTTCGAATTTTTTAACGTGACTCGCGAGGCGATATGAGTCTTAAGAGCAACTACTCTCTACTCTTCACAAACAACGTTATGATTGGACGCCTTCTATCGCTGTGGCCAGTGCCGATCTTGGTTCTAAATCAAGAGAGAGCGAAAGAACACTAATAAAGAGCATTACTGTGACTACGAGATTGAATAGGATAGAGCTTGTGGCGTGGTTTTCCTTCGTTCTCGCTCGCACTCCCCTGATTAGAAATTGAAGTTGTACACTAGCCGATAGTGTATGTGTCGGTTTGGTAATCCCCGACTGTATTATATGGAGCGTCTTTCTTTTAAACAAACGTAAGAAATTGCTTCTACAACAAACTTATATTCGTTATATTTTCCATTTTCCGAATGATAAATGTTTTAAATCACAAGAAAGCAAACATGTATATGGAAGTTATTTTTCGTCATTTTCGTGGTGTTCCTCCTAGTTTACCTGATAAAAAATTTAATGTAGATATAACTAAATACACAAATAAAATTATTTCGTCTAGGATTGTATAATTTTATCTTATGGACATACCTTTCTTTAGTGACCGCTTATCTGGGCCCAGTACACACAGGTCCTCATAACCAGCCGGATGAAGTGTTTCAAGAGCTAATACCAACTCGGGAACTGGGTTCCAATTCCCAGCTGCACGCATGATTGTGGCATTGGAAAAGGTAATTTTGGAATTTTTGAATCCTCTGTTGGTGTAAATCGAAACGGTAAATTTCATCACCATCTGCAGTTTCTCACATTTAGGTGCGAGTCCTCATATATAAACTAAAGTCATCTATGTGCTAGCCTTTAATTAACCAAGTTAGCTTCTTCTTCGTTTTTAGCATACAAATACTATATTTTAGCGCATCAAAAGAATGGTATTTGTACTTTGGATCTCAAATCATCAGTCGATTCTGATATAGTTTGATTAATTTAAATCTTTTCTTATTACTTTACGTTGCTATGATTGAGAAAATCTTTAGTAGGCTAGACCATAGAAGAACCGTAATGATTCAAAGCCCGTCGATTTGAACCACACCGAACGTTTTGAAATGCAGATTAGAACTCAAAAAATGATGTACAGCAACCAACTATCGGAAGTACATATTACGTCAAGAAACCTACGCGAACGAAGGTTGGCAAAGGCGTAGACAAATTAACAAACGGGATTATTATAGAATTTAGTAGTACCAAATCAACAAGACATTTTCAATTGTTTTGAAAAACAGATATTTCTTTATATAAAAATATGTACGTGATTATAACTAACATCCAAACGTCAAAATGCTGACGAGTGCGTCTATGACATCTGCAAATAAACCACAGTCGAAGCTACTGCCAAGCAGACCCCCTCAAAAAACCTAAAATAGACTCGCTCGACGCATTTTGGTCTATTGCGCAGATGACTTAATATGTACTTCTGAAAGTGTGGTTGCTATACTACGCATGCGATCTTGAAGCGTTATCTTCTACTTATCTATACATGAAATCACTATTTTTGTTTAAAATTTTATTAAATTAAATATTAACAAAAACTGAAACGAAACACGAATACAAAAAAACGAGAATTACAAAATCATAAATTTCTTCTGAAAATATTCAACTTCCAGCGACTCAAAGTCGACTGATTAGCAGCTGTATTGCGCTCCTCTTCAGCTCTGGCTTCGGCGATTTCAATAAGCTGCTTCTGTCTCTCTTTGTAAGCGGCTAAGGGATCGTCGTATTGGCTGTAAGTCCTCAAGACTTCCCTGACATCCTCAATTTGAGTGTTTGATACAGCTAGCACAAAATATTATTGATAGATTACAAAACGACGGAAAAAATTACTATTTTACCTAATAAAAATGAAGTTAATTGGAGCAATGTCACATCGTCATCGCTTCCATCCCACCGTGGAATACGGAATACATTATCTCTATGGCCATTTGTGCAGTCTCCGTTCCAATCTATAACGATTACCTATAATGAAACGACACTTTGTGAATGATATCAAACTTTTATAACATCTGTACTTTTGCCAGATCTCTATTTAACTTGTCCAAGTCCTTAAGATGCCGACCGTTGAGGAAAAGTGTCCCATCCCTAACGAGCTTATAATTAATTAAACCCTTGGGATCTATGGCATCGACAATAGGAAAAACGGTCATTCCTTGCTCAGCAGTGTAAACCACCACTTCATAGATTCCATGGAGATTCTCCAAGAAATTATCCAAACCTATTATAAATTAGCAATACACATGCAATCACCCCAACTAACTAGAAACTCACCAGGTCGTTTCTTAAATCTCCACCCAGTATTGTATGTCCAATCTGGATGTACAATGACATCGGTAAATTCTAATACTAATGTGTATTTAGGATGATACAAAGGATGATTAACAAGGTCCGGTAATAATTTCTCACGTGACGGTTCTTTCAACAACTACGATAAATATGTGGGTAAGGAAATTTCATCATTATAAAGCTCAATCGTATACTTGTCCATAATAATCGAGTTCACCTAATGTGCGGAAGATAAATTGTTTGATAAGTGGCATGTTGGAATATTGGTCTAGAATTTCTACCCCACCGCTGTCATATCTCGGTCTACCTAATTCAAATACTAAATATAAGCCACCAACGCCTATGGTGACTCCGAAGACAATGAGGGTGTACTTCATGTTGCGCCAGGACCTCTCTTTGCTTTTTTACTATCGGTTTTCTCTTGATCCTCTTGCTGCTTCTTCTGGGACATGTCTTTTTCGATTAAATTGACCAACGGTGATTTAATTTCATTCATTTGTCTAGCGTCTATGATATAAAATAGAAAATTATGTAAAGATATTAAAAGACATAACCCTAGTCACATACCTTTCGAATACACTGAGGCTTGAGATAGAATTTGTACTGGTAATCTGATGAAGGCCGCATAATTTCGTTTGTCTATAGTTATTCCTGTTGATTTTAAAGATTTGGCTAATAAATTCAAAGATCTACACGAAAAACGCAACATTTTGCGGTATTAATCACACTAGCAACATAAAAATTGAATTGACAGTTGTAGTTTGTTCATTATAGATTCCTATATTATCTTTGCGTAGAGGTAAGTTAGAAAACTGCATGCAATTTTGGCGCGCAATTTCATTCTTTAAAATCAATCAGCGTTTTCGAAATCTATTCCTTTAGAAATGACTAGATGGTGTTCGTCTTAAATGGAACGTTAATTCGATAGATACGTTCTGACACTAAACTGTATGGGAAATTGTGCACCATATAATTCTTCAGCAATCTGGGACACGTGTTTCTTTGGCAACGAGGCCAGCATATACGAGGTGGTCAACAAAGTAATGACACCAATTTTTTCACTTGTTTTATTTTAATAACATTATAATTCGACATTACCTTCTTCAAAGTAATTGCCTCGGGAAACCATACAGCGCTGGAGATGGTTCTTCCACTCCCCATAGCAGTGCTGGAATTTGGATACTGGAATAGCCTTCAACTAGTCGATTACAAGCGTTTGAATGTTGTCCAGTGCCCTTAAATAACGGCCGTGGAGGTATTGTTTCAGTCTTGGGAAAGGGAAGAAGTCACAAGAACTCAAATCGGGCGAATAAGGGGGCTGAAGAGCCACAGGAATGTTCTTACTGGTCAAGAAACGGTTCACTGAAATTGCTGTGTGATAAGGCGCATTGTCGTGATGCAACACCCTGTTCCTTTTTGATGCTTAGTCTCACACGCATGATTCCTTTTCGAAGTCTTTGAAGAATTTTTCGGTAAAACTGTTGATTAACCCCTTGGCCTGGAGGCACAAACCCTTTTGTGAACGATTCCCTGGCTATCCAAAAAGGTAAATCAACATGCTTCCGACCATTGGCTTGCTCATTCTTGCTCTTTCTTTGGCCTTGGAGAGCTTGGAGTGTGTTATTCCACGCAAAAGTTTCTGTTGTGGTGTATTCAAGTCTGAAGCAAAAGCTCGAAATTCGTGCCATTCATTGTCAGAACGCACAAACAAAACCTGCTTCACTACAACAATCTGTACGGACAAAAAACGTGACTCTAGCGAGTTCCAATTCGCACTGATGGCGTATCACATGTTCACCTGCCTCCCTTCCAAGGCTCGAGTCACCAGTGTTGCCCGATCGAACACTACCAGTCTCACCACTAAACTGGGTAAATATGCGGTATGATGAGTCCTTTCTGTCCTTTTCACAATTTAATATACGTATTACAGAGGACACAGGACAAGTGACTCATCATACCGCATATTTGCCCAGTTTACTCATTAGTTTATTTACGTATCTCGTATATATATATATATATATATATATATATATATATATATATCCTTTCGTGTTTCGTTTGTCAGAGATTGCTATGACTTTTCGTCGATTCTACTATTTTCTTCCATTCTTTTCTTTCCTTCACTGGCCCTCTTCAGTTGATGATACCCATTCTACTCATATCCTCGTAACCTCGGTCTTTCCACTTACTTTTCCGCCTTCCTCTTGGTCTGTTTCCTGGTTGCCTCCAGTTAAAAATCTTCTTTGTTCGGAAATCCTGATGTCTTACTTCAATATGCTCGAACCCTTCATTTTATAGATATTATCGTTTTGAAATGTTCACGATATGTTATAGGTAGTTATTCGGGCATCCTTTCGTGGTGGAAGAAAAAACTGCTGACCGAAATAATGCTATGCCATCGATACTATAGGGGTTTCAAATTATATTTAAATTTTCAGATGACAAGATTGATGCACTGCATTTGCTACAACCATATTTTCGTGCGTTTTAAAGCATTAAATGATAGCATAAGTTTCCTAGACATTTAAAACATCCCGTAATCTATTAATTTCAAAGTTTGTCTGGGGTGAATTTCAATCGCCCACCATATCTTTGCGTTTCTGTTAGCCTGATACCTAAACTGAGGCAATCATACAAGGTCTTGAACGATTCATCCATGTCCATGCCTTGTCGATACACAAACTGACCGACGAGTTGAGGGCGTAAATTAGAGAGTGAAAACGAGTGTAATCGACGACAACAAAAGAGCAAATCTTTTTGCTCGCCAGGTTTGGGCAGTTCTGAGAGGATACAATTAGGAAGTCAAGGTTGCCCCCTCACGACAGAAGTTCTCTAAAGCCAGCAAGAAATGCCGGCAGAACCCCTCGAAACCGGCCTCTACAAGAAGTATTGTCGAAACATTTTGCTCCCCGAAACTGCTTTAGCTGAAGAAAGAAATCGTAAGTCGCTAGACGCAAACTCCAGGCTGTAGGGGAGTGGTCGAAGATCTTTTATTTGAAATAATTCCAAGGAAGTTGGTTGTGTTAAGCTGTGCGAAATTGACTGCTATCGAAATCATGACGCCATGACGACAATCATCGTTTGCCTTCTGATAAAAGTTTGACGAGTAGGATGCTACACAGATTCCAGAGTGCTCATGAGTAATGACTTTTGTGGTAGCTGGTGTCTGCTTTTCCTCTTCGACATTTGGCGTTCCAGATAAGGATAGAAATTAGTTCTTTGGATCCCTTTGTTTCTCTATTTGCAGCTGATGAATCGCGCCGGAAGGAATCGGGTGCGGTGACAATGTTTTTCTTCCATGTCTTCCAGATCCATTGTCATCGATCCTCTTCAGCAGTAGGGTTTGGTAACGAATTAGCGACAGCTATACTTCAACTACCCCTTGCAACTGCTTAAATATGTTCAAATTCAGTCGAGAATGGTATCCTAACATTGAGTTGTTGTTGACGTTTCGGCCAGTTTTGCGAAGTTGGAACCTCTAAATACAAATTTTGGGAAAAACAATACCTCATTCGTTTGTCCATGTTTGTTCATAAAAAATGTCTCTTTGTTCGAAAGTTAATTAGAAGAAAAATTTCACACATAAAGAAAAAGAAATTTGCGCCTTCAACACGCTAATTCGTTTGTCCAACGTCAGTCTAGGATAGTCCAGCAACATTATTCGTTTGCTCACCGGCGAAAAATTATTTATTTAAACAAAAATTTTTTCAAGTTTTTTTCCTCCTTTTTTCATGTTATTGACAACGAAAATGAAGCATGGACAAAAGAATTCGGGTGTTGAACAAACGGAATAACCAATGAAACATGAAAAACCACAATTTTTTATAACAATTAGGTTTCATGAATCCATGTATACCTCGGAGGTGCCTTTTTCCCATATAATTATCGTTTAAACGCTTTTAAATAAAGTATGAACAAACGAATTCAGGGGATGGACAAAAGAAATAACCAATGAAACATGAAAACCCACAATTTTTCATAACAGTATGGTCTCATGAATCCATGTATACCTCGGAGGTGCCATTCTTTCCCGCATAATTATTGTTTAAATGCTTTTCGAATATAAATAAAGCATGGACAAACGAATTTCAGAAGATGGACAAAAGAAATAACCAATGAAACATGAAAACCCACAATTTTTCATAACAATATGGTCTCATGAATCCATGTATACCTCGGAGGTGCCATTCTTCCCCGCATAATTATTGTTTAAATGCTTTTCGAATATAAATAAAGCATGGACAAACGAATTCAGAAGATGGACAAAAGATATAACCAATGAAACATGAAAACCCACAATTTTTCATAACAATATGGTCTCATGAATCCATGTATACCTCGGAGGTGCCATTCTTCCCCGCATAATTATTGTTTAAATGCTTTTCGAATATAAATAAAGCATGGACAAACGAATTCAGAAGATGGACAAAAGATATAACCAATGAAACATGAAAACCCACAATTTTTCATAACAATATGGTCTCATGAATCCATGTATACCTCGGAGGTGCCCTTCTTTCCCGTATAATTATTGCTTAAACGCTTTTCGAATATAAATAAAGCATGGACAAACGAATTTAGAAGATGGACAAAAGAAATAACCAATGAAACATGAAAAACCACAATTTTCTATAACAATATATTCCCTTGAACCAACGTTTTATTCACTATTTCGTTTTTCTATCCATCGAATTCATTTGTCCATGCTTTATTCCGATTCAAGAAGAATTCAAAGAATAATTATATGAAAAAAGGCACCTACAAGGACATGGATTCATGAGACTATATTAGTTGAAATGAGATAATATAAACGTTTCCCACAAATTATCTTATTGAACACAGGACGATAGGGATATAACCTCTTCAAATGCATTCGAGACATGAAGTCGATATTTAAACGCATTGTCAACTAATAGACCCAATATATTTGCTTGATCAACAATGGGCAGAGTATTCTGGTTAATTGAAATTTTAAACACGTTTGATCAATTTTTACAAACCTTGGAGGACTCGAAGACTGCTAACACAGGAAGCCCTCCGCCATAAATTGCAGGCTTCTTGGGACAGCATATCCCAAGAGGACGTCAACCACCTCTGGAATCAATTCCACGAAGGGTGAAGGAGCGTGAACCTAATAGAAACCTGTCAAGATTGGTCAACAAATTCGCACCCCTTCTGGGTCTGCAATTTCCATGTCTTGTAGTATATATTGGGTTGCATAAATATTGTGATGGGTGTCCGGGCATTGGGACATTTTACATTTCAAAAGCTTGTATCAGGACAAAAGATACGCAAGGAGGTGGCGGATGAATAACATTCACGGTTCAAACAAAAATTACGATCTAGTCGATGAACTGATGGAGTACCGGTTTGCGGATGAGAATCAAATTGAGACAACGATTCTCTTCACTAGAAAGAAATCCAAACCGGATCATAATATCTATTTGAGCAAAAATGGACTCCCAGAGAACTCTAATACCAAACACTTGGCCATAATCCCGGATCAAAGGTTTTATGTTTTGGGCTTTTTTTCAATCTCCTATAGGCTATAAAGGAAAGACGGGTGAATATAAAAAAGGGATTTTATTACCAAAAGTAATGTACAGTAAAGGTTACTTCTCTACATAATCACCTTGACGATTGAGGCATTTGTCATATCTGTAAACAAGCTTTGCCATACCCTGTTCATAAAATGTTGCCGCCAATAATTTGAAGTGAGTTGTGACGCTTTCTTTGAGCTCCTGGTCAGTTTGGAAGCACTGCCCCCAAAACAACTTCTTCAGTTCGGGAAAAAGATGGTAGTCACTCGGCGTTAGGTCGATACTATATGGTTGGTGTTCGAAAATGTCCCATTGGAATTGCGCAAGGAGCCATTGGGTTACACGGGAAGTGTGAGGATGGGCATTGTCGTGGATCAGAACAATTCCAGAAGTCAGCATGCCTCTTCTTTTGTTTTGAATAGCTCTCCGTAAGCGTCGCAAAGTTTCACAATATGAATCTGCAGTAATTGTTGTCCCCGGTTGCATAAACTTCGCACAAGCAACACACGTGGTTCCAAAAAACAGTTGTCATAACCTTACGGTTATCGAAGGTTCGTTTGAATTTTGTGGTCTGTGCGTGAGGGTGCGAGCGTGCGGACGTTTGATTTGTGCTCCGTAGTGAATCTCGATTCGACGGGAAATTACGAGTATATAGGTCAAACAGTGATCGTAAAGAGAGAGGAATGCTGGTGTAAATAGAGAGAATAGTGATAACAAGATAGCAGCGAATAAACCGATAAAAGCCAAAGTCCGACGGGACGACCGGCCGCCTGGCCGACAGCTCTTTACGCGGTGCCACACCGAACCTGAGCAAAAAGCGGAAGGGCGAGTGAGATAACACACAATAACGATAAGAGATAGCGAGGAATTTGTGCGTAGAAATATATATACAGGGGCTAAATAAAAGCGAACAAAGAAATAAAGATATGGAGAGTGATACAACGGAGGATATAGGAATAAAGAGAGGTAGAGAGCATGATGAGACTTACGAAATATTCAGGAAAAACAAGAAATTAGTAAGAACACCACAAAAGGGAAAATATGGGGAAGGGGAGCTAGTGAGTATTATGACAGAACTGATGAGAGACGTGAAGGAAATAAAGGGAGATCAGAAAGAGTGCCAGGAGGAATTGAAAGTGCTGAGAGGGGAGAATGGAAAATTGAAGACAGAAAATGAGATAATGAAGAAACAAATGAGTGATATGGGAAGAGAATGTACAAAATGGAGAAGACAATATCAAAGAATAATGTGGTGACGATAGGAATGAAGCCAACGACGGAGGATAAGCATGATATGAAGATAGGATTAGAGAAACAAACACAATGATGGGAGAGACAGTATACAAGATGGAGTTAGAAAGTGCTAGGGAAAAACACGCAGTGATGAAAAATAAGAGTAAACTAAGACAAATAAAGGAGATAATATATAAAGACGAGTTAACAAAAGGCGAACAAGAAATATAGAGGAAGCTAAAACAAATGGGAGATAAACAGAAAAAGACGAGAAAAAAATAACGATGGGACATTAAAGAATTACAATTGAAGGAAGGGAATATAGATGAGATAGAGAGAAAGGAGCACTGCTTGAGAGCGGACAGGAAAACGAGGGCAGAAACTCAAAAAACTAAAAAGAAGAAGAAAGAGCGGAAGAACGAGGACGACCTTGGCAAACGAGAGGGAAACGGAAAAGGAAAGGAATTTGAAAAAGGTTAAACTAAGGAAAAAATGGTGAAAGGATAAGGAGAAAAAGTATTTAGATTAGGAACATGGTAGTACAGTAGTATACTCTTAGCGCAACTGTTGAACATTTTGATGGTTTTGAGCAGAAGTACTGGCTGTACACGTTAGGACTTAATTTAAGATGGGAAGATTCTTGGGGATTGCAGCCAAGGATGAGATGTGAGATAAAAGACTATATTTCGGTAACTCTAAGCTTTCGAATTGATTTAATTCTTCATTGGAGAGCTTTCTCTAAAGACAATATCAATCATCAGCAACAGCAGCACCAATCACAGAAAATGAGTTATATGAGAGCTGAGAAAACAGCTTGTCAGCAACTGCACAGAATGATGTCAAGATCACATTAAAAATCTCGTGTCGTCTGCAGCGAATTAAAAAGTGTCTTCTGTTCAGAATGCCCGCTAGTTTGGTGTTGTTAGTCATCAAAAGTTTCATGAGTGACGCAGCTTCATGACCGTAACTGTCCCTAATATCTTGAAAAAACCCCATCTATAATGATATTGAGCAGAAGTACTGGCTGTACAGGTTAGGACTTAATTTAAGATAGAAAAATTCTTGAGGATTGCACAACAAACAAGGGGAAGCACAATATCATATCATATCAACGTGGTCGCAGTGCAAAGGGCCACTTTGGGCCAGACCCCACTCCATTACATTACATTATATTACAAATGAGAGAAAGTTAAGGAATTTCCGCTGGACGATCTCAAGATTGAACTTGTGTACCTCGTTCGTAGTGCCCCTGCAGAAGTCAAATGGACGAAGTTCCAGACGATGAAGCCTAACATTGTACTAGCGGAAGAAGATGTAACACATATATATATATATATATATATATTCATTTATTATTATTTCACGGACCGACCACCCCAATAGAGTTTTTCGCTCGATTTTATATATTCTACTCTATACAGTACAGTCGAAATACATTTTTACTATATATATATATATATATATAAAAATAGTTGAAAATAGTTGAAAAATAGTTGTACACTCGTGTAGAGTAGAAACTGCAAAATACGCACGTTTGATACATATTGGGGAATTCCTTAATTGAATTTCTCATATGTACAAACATCAAGCATACTATATATATATGACTAATGTAGTATGGTAATACTCGAATGGTTAATTACCATTAGAAAATTCATCTTTTATTACAATTCAATATATCAAAATTTACAGTTAATGTTGGGGTTATGGTTTTCAATTGTCATTCGGTTTATTTTGGGGTTCTATTTATACCTTTTCGACACCACCCCCACCACCTTTTGAGCATTTTATTACCTTACGGGTGTTAACTTCTTATTTTAACTCCAGCCAGAGACTTTTAATGGGAGAAACAAATGTAACTAGAAATAAAATTAATAATTATTATAAACAGCATATATTAATGGATAGAAAAGCGTTGTAAACATTCAGACACATACATACAACACTTTTCCATTACAAGAATTCATAAAAAAATACTGGAAATAACCAAGGATACATCGACATTAAATACAGGTTTCTATAAGAGGGATATGCCTGGATGAATTGGAGTTGGGGAGAGATGAAGTTTTCGTTTCGTGGACAACGAAGAAATAAAGCAGTGTGGTCCTGGTTTCCAAAAATAAATAAAAGTTTGTTTGGTTAACGACGAAAAGTTGACAACATAGATAAGTCAACAAATAAGTCTATAAATATATTTCGAATAGAAGGGTTGTAAGAAGAAGTACCAATGAATAAAAGAGTCTCACCACACCGGAGAAGAAAGAATTTAAGAAAAGGAAGAAGGAATTTAAGAGAGGAGACATAGGAAGGATTATCATCGAATAAAAGAAATTACACTCACACACACACACACACTGCTTTGCCACCCGGCAGATGTTTAAGCCTCGCATCAGAGAGGCGCGCGCCGAGTTCCGTTGGCTGCTCCAGCTGCTACGACTATGCTGGGACGACACGATTATCTTACCTTAGTAATAAATATGAAGTGAAACGTCGTTACCTGTTCCGGAAATAGTATGGACAGGCAATCTCCAGACTCGCTTTGTTGAAATGTTCGCTATAATATAAAACTACATTAAGCAACGTTCCCCATTTCATCATAACAGATTGTAGAGGTATCGGAATTTCTGGATACAACTTGTAAAATTCCCTCACCCGCTTAGGGGACTATACGAAATGCGAAGAGCACAACACGAATACCCTGTTACAACTAGAATAGATGTACTGACAGCATATATGTTTCGTGGCACCACCAAAAGGTCCACACTAGGTAATTATCTTGATTTTATGTTAAATATTTCTCAAAATTTAGAAATATAATTTGTTATAATTTATGTTTTTTATATCATTAATTAAGAGCTAGGCCGGTGCAATTTTGTTTAAGAAATTAACTAAATTCTCAGTACACTAACAAAGTAAATATTTGTTTGTTTTCCACTGCAGAACAATCATACATATCTATAATTTCCTTATTTGTGTGTCTCTCTTTTTGTCTATCCAGAGCTTTTTGAAGCCCACTGATGGGCTATAAAGCTGAAAATTGGCATGCATATAGTAAAACGCCTAGGCCAAATTCAAACGTAGCTGGATTTTTGATTTTTGGCCTGTGGGCCAATGTTTTAACATTTTAGCTTATATTTTCTTTTTCTTCCTGCCTGGCAGGGACAGGCTTAACAGCTAGTAAGTTTATATTTCCAGATAAATTAACACCGCTTAGTTTGGCTAGTTTATCACTTACTCCTTTTTCTATCAGTATTATTTGTAATGTTGCAAATATAATCTAACATTTATTGATTTCTTCGTAAGCATTGTGTGTAATGTACCTTGGACGAGTAGAATCGTTGTACCATGGACTGGTCCAAGGGACATGCACTCCCAATATTTTAATACGGTGCCGTTAACAGAAAGTTGATTGACGAAATTTATTTATTTTTATAGAAAATGTCGCAAAGTAAAACGGGCAATAAACGTAAACCAATAGATAAATACAATTTAAAAGTTGCCGTAGATGATGTCCTTTCGCGTCAATATACTATTTGTCAAGCTGCAAAAAAAAAAATCGAAGACAACGTTGCTTATGAATTTGAAAATTTATAAAACCTCCAATGATCACATGTTTACCTAGAAGTCGAACATTACTTGTAACTGAATATTTCTTTCCGACGAATAAGAAGCTATTCTCGTTGATTATATAAAAACTGCCATCAAACTACATTATGGTCTTCCAAAAAATTAACCTCACAAGCAATCTTTTGAATTTGCCAATGAAAATCGAAGGAACTGAAGCTAAAAAGAAGGTAAATCAAATAAAGAGAAGCAGTTAGAATAAGAAAGCTCGGAAAAAAATTATGAAGAAAAATAGAAGACGATGAAAGTTCAAAATTATGGGATTCTTCATCAGATTCATCAGGCGATCATAAAAAGTTTCTTAATAAGGTTAGACAGCAACAAAAAGAAGAATTAGAAGAACAGAAATAGATAACGCCTTAATAAAAGAGCAGTTTTAGCAGAGTTAGGAACCAAAAAGACAAAACTATTTTTGTAGCGATGATAATCAAGATATTGGACATGGATTATGAGGTAAAATTTTATAAGAAAATAAATGAGAAAACTGCATCTAGAAATGTTGTTCCAAGTAGTGAAAATCCTTCTAATATCGATAGAAACGGTGTTAACCCTTATCCTGTACTTCAAAAATAAAACGCATATAACATTAGTGGGTCAATTTTGCCCAATACAAAATATTGTTATATTTATTGATTTTGATTATTTTCTTTTTACACTCATGACATTCAATACGGGTTTCGGAATGGGTATTACAAATAAATTTCTGACAGACGGAACAGTTGTTAGCATATTTTGTGCTATTGGACCGGTTTGGACAAAAGAAGCAACATCCCCTTTTTGAATTTGCAGCTAAGCTACTTTGAAGACTTTTGACGTATGCTTTAGCATGACTGCCTTGAGGCGTATTCGATGTACGAGGTATTTCCTCGCTTATTAGATTTATACCCAGGTCTTCCAAATAAATGCGTCGCTTATACTTTTTATTCCGATTCCAGCCTGGATTAATCTTTAGAAAAATTACGTATGTATTGTAGGCAGATATATCCAAAATGTTGTATAATAGCACCCGAGGCCATCGATTAGATCTTCTTTTACAGATGTAAGTTCTTATTAGTTGATCTAATGCAGGCATGGGCAACCTTTTTTGTAGAAGTTTTATGCTGTGAGTAATCTTGAAAAATATACATTTTTGTAGTATCCTTATGATTCATTGTGAATTAAGTTTAGACGGGCCGTGCTAATATGCAACGAAAGAATTCAGTAGCGGCTCGAATAAACTTTATTCGAGGGCCGCATGTGGCCCACGGGCCGGAGGTTGCCCATATCTGATCTAATGTATCGACTCCGGATTTCGTCTCATTGTAGAAGTGAATGATTTCAGGCTTTTTGGTGTTAGCTCTAATTTCCTTGTTGTGGTGTAATGTGCTAAGCAAAAGGTACATATCCCACTATGGTAGTTTTGTTTTCATTGTCAAAAGAAAGTATGCATAGTTTTCCGGTTTATTTTTAGTTGCAAAATTTTTGGAGGCAAAAAAGGTTTGGTTTTTCGGACAGTACCAACCATAGTAACATTTCGTTTCAACAACTCAATGCCTAATTCGGGGGAAGTAAAAAAATTATCCCAGGTAACATTATGCCCTTTCAAATCTTTGATCAGATCCAAGACGACACGGTGTCCCTGATTCTTTTGTGGCTTACAATTTCTATCTTTGCCGGTATATACTTGTAACGACCATGCAGCCACCAGCTGGTTTCTGCATCGCACAATGCCCAAATTTTGATGCCATATTTTCTTGGTTTTGATGGTATGTATTGTTTGAATGGGTGGCGTCCGCGATATGTAACTCATCCACTGTCACACATTCACCAGGATTAAACATTTTGCGCAAATTTGTTTCCAAAAGTCTCTGATAGAAGTTTATCGCAAACTCGTCTTCCATTTCTACCCGACTTCTTATCAAAGATAGATCGCGATAGATTTTGAAATCTTCGTAAGCTCATCGTTGATTTGAATAGGGGTCTCCCTATGCGGTCATCCCATAAAGACTCCAAGGCTTCACCATGAGATCGGTATACACCAGCCAGCAAAAGAAGTGCAAAATATGCTTCGATGGTGATATTGTCTACAAAAATCCAATCATCTCCGAATACTGATTGGCCTAAAATCATTGATGAATAATATAAACTCTGAAGCATACACAATAACTTTCAGTTACCTTGTAAGTTAGTCATATCAATGACTAATTTCATTACATCATCAGGCATAAATAGCAAAAATGATGATTTTATGCTGCCTGCTCTAGAAATAATATAACGCGTTGGTCCAGGAGGAAGATTTATAATGTTTTGCTTAGCAAACTTTCCAATTTCTTTTGCTGTTGATGTTTCTGACCATATATATTTCCCACCTTTAGAAGTATATGTTGCGGTTTTATTTCTAGTTTCATCTAGAATTTCCCTATTATCTTCGCTACAGCATCATGAAAAATTAGGGTTGTAAATAGATGCAACTTCTGAAACGACGTCATCTTCATCTTCACTCGATGTGTCATCAGAACTTTCTTCTTCCAAGTCTATCTAATCACCTTCGGTTTTACTATCAAAATGTGCGTTGATTTAGGACCAAAATCGATGAGTTTTATTGTTCTTGTCTTCAAACTGAGGCTGACGTGTTGTTGTTGACCGAAACCTGGCTTTCTCCGGATATAAATGATTCGGAGCTCCTTGGAAACTGCTTTGTTACATTTAGGAAGGATAGAGATCATGTGGCTGTGGATTGGGCATCTGGTGGTGGGGTGCTTTATTTCTAGTTTCATCTAGAATTTCCCTATTATCTTCGCTACAGCATCATGAAAAATTAGGGTTGTAAATAGATGCAACTTCTGAAACGACGTCACTTCATCTTCACTCGATGTGTCATCAGAACTTTCTTCTTCCAAGTCTATCTAATCACCTTCGGTTTTACTATCAAAATGTGCGTTGATTTAGGACCAAAATCGATGAGTTTTATTGTTCTTGTCTTCAAACTGAGGCTGACGTGTTGTTGTTGACCGAAACCTGGCTTTCTCCGGATATAAATGATTCGGAGCTCTTTGGAAACTGCTTTGTTACATTTAGGAAGGATAGAGATCATGTGGCTGTGGATTGGGCATCTGGTGGTGGGGTGCTTTATTTCTAGTTTCATCTAGAATTTCCCTATTATCTTCGCTACAGCATCATGAAAAATTAGGGTTGTAAATAGATGCAACTTCTGAAACGACGTCATCTTCATCTTCACTCGATGTGTCATCAGAACTTTCTTCTTCCAAGTCTATCTAATCACCTTCGGTTTTACTATCAAAATGTGCGTTGATTTAGGACCAAAATCGATGAGTTTTATTGTTCTTGTCTTCAAACTGAGGCTGACGTGTTGCTGTTGACCGAAACCTGGCTTTCTCCGGATATAAATGATTCGGAGCTCTTTGGAAACTGCTTTGTTACGTTTAGGAAGGATAGAGATCATGTGGCTGTGGATTGGGCATCTGGTGGTGGGGTGCTTTATTTCTAGTTTCATCTAGAATTTCCCTATTATCTTCGCTACAGCATCATGAAAAATTAGGGTTGTAAATAGATGCAACTTCTGAAACGACGTCATCTTCATCTTCACTCGATGTGTCATCAGAACTTTCTTCTTCCAAGTCTATCTAATCACCTTCGGTTTTACTATCAAAATGTGCGTTGATTTAGGACCAAAATCGATGAGTTTTATTGTTCTTGTCTTCAAACTGAGGCTGACGTGTTGTTGTTGACCGAAACCTGGCTTTCTCCGGATATAAATGATTCGGAGCTCTTTGGAAACTGCTTTGTTACGTTTAGGAAGGATAGAGATCATGTGGCTGTGGATTGGGAATCTGGTGGTGGGGTGCTTTATTTCTAGTTTCATCTAGAATTTCCCTATTATCTTCGCTACAGCATCATGAAAAATTAGGGTTGTAAATAGATGCAACTTCTGAAACGACGTCATCTTCATCTTCACTCGATGTGTCATCAGAACTTTCTTCTTCCAAGTCTATCTAATCACCTTCGGTTTTACTATCAAAATGTGCGTTGATTTAGGACCAAAATCGATGAGTTTTATTGTTCTTGTCTTCAAACTGAGGCTGACGTGTTGTTGTTGACCGAAACCTGGCTTTCTCCGGATATAAATGATTCCGAGCTCTTTGGAAACTGCTTTGTTACATTTAGGAAGGATAGAGATCATGTGGCTGTGGATCGGGCATCTGGTGGTGCGGTGCTTTTGGCTGCCTCAAGTGAAATGCGCCTTGTTTCGTTCAATGCTCATGAGTTATGTCGTTTAGTACCATTAATTGATATTAGAATTTGTAAGTGTGTGATGTATTCCCAATCCGTTTATATAATTGTCATGTATATACCTCCTGATGTCACATTTGACGATTATGAATTGTTTCTTGATAATCTTGCTTTAAACTTTATTGATTAGAAAGTTGTTATCTGTGGCGATTTCAACTCCCCTAATTTCACCTCCGATGCTACCTCTAGAGATCGTAAAGCAGTAACTTTGCAAAACTTAATGAATACATTGAAGCTGGGCTAATACAATAACACTGTTAACTGTAATGATAACATATTGGATTTAGTTTTGTCTAACTTAAATTGTTGTATAAAAGTTTTTCATGCTGACGAACCACTGCTTCCAGAGGACCGTTACCATCCAGCTCTTAATATAACACTAGAACGTTCTCATATCTTTCATAGGTTTACTTTTCCCTCTAATAATAACACTAGATATAACTTTAATAAAGCGAACTTTACTGCAATTAATAGGGAACTCTCTACTATGGACTGGTCTGACTTGGCGAGAACCTCAAATGTTGATATGGCTGTAAATATATTCTACAATAATCTGTACACCATCATTGAAAAGCATGTTCCTAAGTTACCACTCCTTAGGTCCCATTTTCCTTCATGGTATTCGAAGGAACTGAGACAACTGATAAAGCTCAAGGAATATTATTTGAGGAAATGGAGACGTACTTGTTCTATCTCGTTTCATGTGGATTTTGTCAGGCTGCGGGGCATGGTCAAACGCCGGATAAACAGCGACTACAATAACTACTTATGATCTGTTGAGGATGATATTGTGGATGACCCCAGGTGCTTCTGGCGTTTCATTAATCAGAGAAGGGGTGGAGCAAACATTGACAGACCGTAGAGCAGCTGGAGAATCTAATCTTACAATCAAATATATTCGAGGTATTCCCACTATCACCAAGGTTCAAAATTCGGGAAACTAACATTATCCAACAGAAGTATTTCTTCCCATACCCTACTTTATCAGAATGTTCGAGGTTTACGCACGAAATTGCACACGATTAGGGCTGTTAGCGACAGTATTCAGGCGGACATGATTCTTTTTACTGAAACCTGGCTTTCATCGGACATTGATAATGCTGAGCTTTTCTCTGATTCTTTTTGCGTTATGAGAACTGAGAGAAAGTTTACTGAAGTTGGTCTGTCTGCTGGTGGGGGTGTTTTGTCCGCTTGTTCTGAACGTATTAATGCGATTTCCGTTGATAGAGGTGTGTTGCTGGTGCCTCTAATCGACATTAAAATAGTTAGATGTATTTTTAATCATTTGGTTGTGTATGTGGTAAATGTTTATGTTCCCCCTAACGTTACATCTGATGAATTTGAATTGTTCTTTGATAACTTAACACTTGAACTAACAAACAAGAAAGTTATTATTATGGGCGATTTTAATTGTCCTCTCTACAATTCCTGTCGGAGCTATTCCGATAGTAAGTGTTTGACCTTACTGCATTTTTCGACTTCCCTAGGACTACGACAACTTAACTACGTAACTAATTCTAATGGAAAACTCCTTGATCTGTTTTTCTCTAATTTGGATAATACAGTTGAGCTTATTCGTGAGTCCTCTCCTTTGGTTACGGGGGATCCACACCATCCTGCTCTTTATATTACTAACTAACTTTACACAATTATGTAACGATTTGGCTAATACTGATTGGTCTTTTCTTGAATCTTACACCGATGTAAATGCTGCTGTGTCGGCATTGTATGCGACGATATATCCTATCGTGGACTCCTCGGTTCCAAAGATCAGGTCTTCTAAGCGCAATTATCCTCCTTGGTACACTACTAAAATAATCCAGTTACTGAAACTTAAACAGCACTTCTTTAGATTGTGGAAGAAAAGTAAGGCTCATCATCATCACTTGGAATTCAATAGATTGAGGTCGTCCACTAAGCATGAAATTAGACTGGCTTATAATGTTTATCAGTCTCATATTGAGGCTCAGGCTGTTCGTGAACCCGCTGTATTTTGGAAGTTTGTTAATGGTAGGAAGGGAGGCACACGTATTCCAGCGTCCATGGTGCATGATAATAACGATATTACTACCCCTCAAGGAATTGTGGACGCCTTCCCGGATATTTTCTCCTCTGCGTTCCGTCCTGTATCGACGCTCACTCCTAATACATATAACGATAGTTATCCTATTTCCTTATATCCCGTTACATCTGACGACGTACTGCGAAGTATTCGCAAACTTAAACCGAGTTTAACATCGGGCCATGACGGCCTTCCGGGTTTGTTCCTCAGGGATTGTGGCATTGTGTTTTCCGAACCGTTGGCAACTATTTTTAATTTGGCCATTACATCGTTTACTTTTCCTGAGCTTTGGAAGGTTGGCAGGGTTATTCCCGTACACAAGAATGGTGATCGCTCGAATATCCATAACTATAGGCCTATAAACATTCTGAGTAATTTTGCCAAAGTGTTTGAATCCTTGATTTATCACCAAACTGCAACACTCACTAAACACCTTCTATTCACTCATCAGCATGGCTTTATTCACGGACGATGCATCACAACGAATTTATCTATTATAACACAATTTATTAGTAGAGCTATTGATGATCGACGGCAAGTTGATGTGATTTATACAGATTTCACTAAAGCCTTTGATTCAATTGACCATTCATTACTTTTGGCTAAATTAGACACCTTTGGGGGGTTTCCCCATCTTTGGTGAAACTTATATCCTCCTACTTGGGTCATCGTTCTTGTTACGTGCGTTTTAATGGCTTTCACTCGTTTCATTTTATTCCTACATCTGGTGCGCCTCAGGGTTCTAACCTAGGGCCTCTGCTATTTAATCTCTTCATCAATGATCTCTTAACCTTGTTGGACTGTGACGTTTTGGCCTATGTCGACGATTTAAAGATTTTTGTGGAGATTGGTAGTGATGCAGACTGTATCAAACTACAGAATAATTTATAGTTGGTGTACGGATGGTGCAGCGATAATAAATTACTTTTAAATGTCCCCCTAACCCCATTATTTACAATTACCATGTTGATAGACTAGACATTTCATATTCTTGTAAAACACAAGTGAAAGACCTAGGAATCCTATTTGATAGTTCTTTACAACTCACTGACCACATTTTCGCTATATGCTCTGCTGCCACGAAATCCTTGGGTTTTTTGATTCGCACCTGCCGACAATTTGATAATCCGTCGACCTTGAAGGCTTTGTTCTGTGCCTTTGTTAGATCGAAACTAGAATTTTGTTCTGTTGTCTGGTATCCTTTTTGTATATACCAACAGATGACACTTGAAAGGGTTCAGAAGCGCTTCCTCAAATACTTGAGTTACAGATGTGACGGCTGTTATCCGCCTCGTGACGTGGACTATAACTCTCTTCTTGATAGACATGGTTTTCAGTCATTGACGGCTCGAAGAGAGAAGGCCAGTCTAACTTTCCTGCTTAAACTAATTAACAACTATATCGACTCTCCAGTCCTGTTATCTCAAGTCAATTTTGCCGTGCCTACTCATAACACACGATCTTCAGATGCATTTTTTGTACCCAGGGGCAGAACAAATATTGGGAAAAAGGCTCCATTGTGTCATATGATGAGCAATGGTAATAGACTCGATCTTGACCCGTTTGGCTAATCTTATTGTTGTTGTTAATATATAGACATATATATATTCTGTAAAGGACTAATATTTTTGTTTTGATTTCTGTATCGTATATGTATGTAATATTTTTCGCATTGCCACTTTTTTATGTTGAGAGCATATGTAATAATTTTCTTTTACTCTTTATTTTGAATTATCCTATAAATTGGAATTTTTATTCTGTTGGATAATAAAGATTATTATTATTATTGGAAATATGCAACATTAATCCCGGGGGCTCAGCATCACACACGCCTTACACCCCAGGACAGGGGTAGAAAAGGCTTAAGGATTTAAGTAAGTATTATTATTATTATTATTATTATTATTATCTAGAATTCCGGGTTGTATGACTTCCGGTGGTATTGATTTATCGCGTCCTACCGATATAGTTAATGCTTTTGCGGAAGTATTTTCTAACGTTTTTGTTCCTCGGATAGTTGGTGCTCCTATAGGTGTACCACTTTCCCGCGACTTTACAGGTAATAATTTCAACATTACACCGTTTACTCTTGGTGAAGTCCTGAGGAACCTTTCTGCGCTTAGTTTTGATTGAACTGCTGGACATGATGGGCTTCCTAACATCTTTCTTAAAAACTGCGCTTCCACTTTATGTGATGCATTGTTACGGATTTATAACCTTATCCTTCAAATTTCTGTCTTCCCTGAATTCTGGAAAATAAGCAGAATTACGCCCATTCTCAAAAAGGGTGACCGTTCAATGATTTGTAATTATCGTCCCATTAGTATATTGTCTGGATGCGCTAAAGTGTTTGAATCTGTGCCATACTCTCAGTTGTACTGGTATGCGAAGCCATATTTATCAACTAAACAGCATGGGTTCGTAGCTGGGAGATCAACCACTACTAATTTGGTAGAAATAACACAATTTATTAGTGAGTGCCTGAGTGAGTGACGTTATTTATACTGATTTTGCCAAAGCGTTCGATACTCCCGACCACAACATACTTGTGTCCAAAGTGTCTGCTTTTGATTTCTCTACTGCCGTTACTAAGTTGTTGGCCTCATACCTTAGTGGCAGGTCTTGCTATGTCTCTTATAATGGGTATATTTCGTCCTCTTATTTTGCCTCTTCTGGAGTACCGCAAGGTTCCAACTTAGGACCGCTTTTGTTTCTAATTTACGTGAACGACCTGTTACTTCTGTTGAAGTTCAATGCTTTAGCCTACGCTGACGATTTGAAAATATTTGCTAGAGTAACGACCATTACTGATTGCATTTGCCTTCAAGTAAATTTAGACATTATTCGTAATTGGTGCCAGCTTAACAAAATATCGTTGAATATCACACAAATTTGCAGCCTTCTACTCAATGCTGTACAGACTGATTACATTACCCCTGTCCACCGAAAATTACAAGGCAGAATTGAAGGTCATCACTCAGATAGCAGTAAACAATAAGTATAACAGTGGGATTATCAATAATATTTTAAAGAACATACAAGTAAAAGAAACTCTAAAAACAATATACCCCCACATTAACACAAAACAAGATAAAAAGTATGTAACACTAACATATTTCGGGAAAATCAGCCAAACAATAGGAAATATTATATCTAGAAATAAAGAAGTTCACATAGGATTTAGACCATGGATGCACAGACCGCGGCCCGCCTGTCGAATACTGGTGGCCCGCCGACAGCAAAAATAATACTCTCGTACATTCGAAGAATATTTAATTCTATTCCAGAATAAAACCAAAAAAAATATGTTCGAAAAGTAATTTGAATCTCGCGCGCGCGCTATTTGAATCTAGCGCCAAAAATGCTAAGTCAAGTAACATCGCTTGCTGCCTTTATATAAAGTTCAAAATAGTAGAGAAATCAAGAATTTTCTAGCGCGGTGTGAGCAAGCGAGATAGCAATAGTCCCGAATTCTCGATTGCTCGCGTTGCTTTGTCAGGTAATATTGCGGAACAATTAATTGAAAAAACTAAGATCATTGAATTTTTTTCATTAGCACTCGACGAATCCACTGATATTAGTTCCACAGCTCAACTTCTCATATTCATACGAGGTGTTACTCAAGATTTTGAAGTCTTAGAAGAGTTATTCGGAATGTGTTCATTGAAAGGTCAAACCATAGCAGTTGATATACTCAATGTACTTTTTGATGAGTGTTCAAAAACTGATTTGGACTTATCAAAATTATCGGGAGTTGCGACTGAGGGTGCTCCTTCGATGATTGGTGTCAATTCCGGGCTAGTTACTTTACTGAAAAAGCATCTGCAAGGAAAAAACATAAACGCTGAAGATCTCATGCAGTTTCACTGCATTATACACCAAGAAACCCTCTGTTCTAAAAAAATTGAATTTCAAAATGTCATGAAAGTGGTAGTTTCGACTGTAAATTTCATAAAATCACGAGGACTCAATCACAGACAATTCAAACAATTCCTTGATGACATCGAAAGCGAATACGGAGATTTACTGTATTATACAGAAGTAAGGTGGCTAAGCCGTGGATTGACACTGGAACGATTTCTAAATTTAATAGAAGAAATTGGAATATTTCTGGCGGAAAAGCAAAGGGATGTCCCGGAACTTAAAAATCCTGATTGGTTGTGTGATTTTGCTTTTTTAGTTGACATTACAAATCATTTGAATGTCTTGAACACACGGCTTCAAGGCAAAAATCAACTGATATCCCAGCTCTACGCTCATGTATCATCCTTTCAATGCAAGCTGACACTTTTCAGATCACAATTGAATTCTGGAAATTACAATCATTTTCCGAATTATAAGAAAATGGCTGAAAAATTCAACAAAACTGCGATTAATTTCAGTTATGTAGAAAAGCTAGATATTTTGATTCAATCTTTTCAAGACAGATTTTCGGAGTTTAAAAAAGTGAAACCTCTGTTGGACATATTCAGCAATCCTTTCACGATTTCAGTTGAAAATGCGCCAGAGTCAATACAGTTAGAAATTATCGACATTCAAAACGATCAAGATTTACGCAACAAATTCAACGAAGCAGACTTGCTGAACTTTTACCGCTGCATTGATAAAAATATGTACGAAAAGTTGCGCATAAACGCTCTGAAATGTGCCAGCTTATTTGGTTCTACCTATATATGTGAACAAACTTTTTCAATACTAAATAATAATAAAACAAAAAATCGAAACCGCCTTGCAAATGAAAGTTTGGAAGCAGTTTTATGTGTTGCTACAAGTAAATTTGAGCCAGATATAAAAAGATTGTAAGCACTATGCAGTGCCACGCTTCAAATTAATAAATTCTTTTTGAATTTTAATAAATTATTATCAATTCTTTATTGTCTTTAATTACCTATACTTCTGGCGGCCGGCTCGCCATCAGTTCATGATTTGCCCGAGTGGCCCCTAGTCTTCATAAGTCTGTGCAACCATGATTTAGACCAGAGTTCCCGAAACTTTTTGTGTCGTAGACCCCTTGCCATGTTTTTCCGTGTTGGGTAGACCCCCTACTTACCTGATATTGATTTCCTGTAAATTTCTAACTGTAGTGAAGTTTAGTGTTAAAAACTTAAAGTAAAAACACATGTTAATTTATACATTTATTAATTGAATTTAAATTAAAACTACTCAAAATAAAATTTTGTATCTGTTATGTAAAATATACGTAACATTAAATAAACAGGTGTCTGACCAATAAGTGCCCGCATTGGGAATAAGTGCCCGCATTGAAAAAATAAGAGGGATAAAATAAAAAAAGTGAAAAATAATAAAAAAAAAAAGTTTCTTACTTAAAATAGTACAATAAGCGAGTTCGTTTATTAATTATAACATAAACGTATGTTCTACAATAATTTCACTGTTAGTTTGATTAAATTCCGCTTCTTATACGTTTAAGTTATCTAAAAATAGGCAAAAAATTAACGAATTTTAGTGTGTACCTATCCTTGAATTTTCAGAATAATTAAAAAAAATATTTTCTATAAAGGGGGTTCTTTAAAAATCAATGCGGGCACTTATTCCCAATGCGGGCATTTATTGGTCAGACACCAATAAACATAAAATAAACTATAAATAAAATAACATAAGCAATAAGTCAATATTTTTAGTGAGAAGGATGAACCTGATGCTTTAATAATAAATTATCAACATTTGGCGTTTTGGCAATTTTGTAAGGGTTAATCTTAAATCTCCTCGGCTAATGATGTCCAGTCTGTTTCTTTTTTCGTTAGGAGATTGGTAACAGCGCTGAACCCCCTTTCCACTAGGTATGACGATGGAAAGGAAATTAAAAATTTCCTCGCTATATTCCATAATACGGGATAAGTAACGGGTATGTTGTTTTGCAGCCAGAATTGCTGATATTCGTTTTCAAACTGAACCTTAAGTTCTTCGTTTGTACTTAGTTCAGTCAGTTCCTCTTGTATTATGACATTCGTTTCTTCTATGTCACCATATGGATTAATTATCCACGGTGGTATTACCATAGTCAAAATATCCTCAAACCTAGATTCAAAATCTGAATAGAGGGCATTTAAATGTTGAACGTAAGTTGAAACGTCGTCTTCCTGGCAGCTTGTCTGTGACAAATTGGGGAACTGAGAAAATTCGCCCCGTCCAATATTTTGCTTCATTAGTTTAACTCTGGCAAGAAACGCTGATAAGATGGACTTTGTTTTAATCAAATTTAAACTGTCGCCTTGTAATTGCAAATTAACCATATTAAATTTTGTAAACAAATCTGTTAAATAGGCGATGTCTGTTTTCCTCTTCATTAAATTTTCTTTTAAAATTTTATCTTTAGTATCCAGAAATTCTAAAATAGTCTCAAAAAGTGCAAAAATCTTGTCAAACATAAGCCTTTCGACAGCCAGCGTACTTCAGTGTGAAGGAGTAATTGATGAAAGTTTTCGTCATTTTCTTCACACAACTGCGCAAATAACCGCGTATTCAACGCGTTGCTTCGGATTCGGTTTACTGCATCAATGACTAAATGAAGTGATTCATGCAATCTAACACTCAAATTTTTAGCAACTAAATGTTGTCGATGGATGACGCAATGTATTGCTAACACCCCTGACACATTTTGTTTTAAATAGCTTATAAATCCACAATAACGTCCAACCATGGCAGGTGCTCCATCTGTAGCTACTGATATTATATTTGATAAAGGAATTGCTTTTTCAATGAAGTAATCCTTCAAAACATGAAATATTGATTCACCTTTAGTGTCGGTTATCAAAGTTCTTGCGAAGAGCAGTTCTTCGTAGATTTCTTGATTCATAATAAAACGAACATATGCCAATAATAATGCTGCATTATTAGGTAAAGTTGACTCGTCCAGTTGTATAGAGAAATGGGTCGTTTGCAAATAATTACATAAGAAGCTTTCAATATCAGAACTCATTTCATCAATACGTCTTTCAACAGTATTGTTGCTTAAGGGAATTCTTTTAATGATATCAGATGCAGGTTTGTGTAAAACAGTTTTTAAAACCTCTTCAACGGCTGGCAAAATTAACTTCTCTCCGATAGTATGCGGTTTTCCGGATTTTGCTATAAGTAACGAGATATTGTAAGACGCCCGCAAACCATCATCATTTCTTTGTGACGTCGAAGCGAACATTCTGTCCAGTGTAGGTCTCTTCTGAAATTTATCTTTGAGTGTTTGAAAGTATTTCAAATCTTTCTCTGTTTTATCAGGGTGGCATCTTCTCAGATGATCTTGCAGTTTAGATGGTTTCATAGCGTCATTGCCCAAAACTTTGCTGCATAAAAGGTACATAGGCGATTGTTTGTCCGGCAATGATGGAATGAAGCCAAATTTCAAATAATCAACACTGTACTGTCTACATTTCTTTTTAGATTCGGACATGGCATCAGTCATCTGTGGGCAAAATTAAATTATTTAAATAAGACAGAAAATCCAGCAGCTGTATATTAAAAATATTTTTTGATTTTTCCGAAAACATTCCATAATTCGAACATCTTCTTGCAACAATTAGCTCGAATTACGGAGATTGCAATGTAATTATATTACCGATTGCTAAAACTTTCAAAAAGAAACTATTGAGGAGTACTCGTGTAATTTTGCATGATTGAATATTTAACTACTAATAACTAAAGTCATGATTGGCGTAATTTATCTATCTTTGCTAACTACGAGTACAAAACTAAAATTTAATAAAAAATAATGTACTTACTTTTCTCCAGCAGTCTCAAACAAAATAACACTGACTCACTATAATTTGTGTGATATACTATTTGTTTATATTTTTTAAAATATTTTCTTAGCACTTTCCTTTTCAAGATTCAGGAAACGAATAAACGTATTTGTCCCACATTCGTATTTATAGAGTGACGAATTGAACAAGTCAGTGCAAGGTAGCGAAGCTCTGAGACTGCGACTCTCAGGTTTTTACAAGTTCAAAATGTATTGCGACCACAAAGCGAATACCAACATCCTACAACTTACACAATTTTATAAACATATATAATAAATTTTTTACTTCATAGGTACTTTTATAAATAATGTATATGTTTTGATATTATAAGATAGTATGATGTAAGTAAATAGGTACTATCAGTGTATGTGTTGAGATCCACTATCGTGGACCCCCATATTCATTTCATGGACCCCCAAAATTTTTTTTTCGCTGACGTAGACCCCTTGCAGGTTGTCATAGACCCCTAGGGATCGATATAGACCACTTTGGGAATCAATGATTTAGACCATATACTAAATTACGGAACATAATGTTTAACGCTAAAGAAAATTTAGACCCTCTTAAAAAATCCGGCATTTATCAATTACAGTGTAAAGATTGTAAAGGTATATATATATATAGGTCAGGCAGGCAGAAATTTTGATATTAGACAAAAGGAACATATTAGATCCTTTAATTGGAAAAACAGATTCAACATTTGCAAACCACTTAATAGAATACAATCATAATTTTTCAGATGACGGCCTACAAATTTTACATGTAGCCGAAATAGGATTAAAATTAAACCTATTAGAGTCATTAGAAATTCATAAAGCTATAGAAAGTCCGACAACCTTCTTAATGAACAAACTGACCTATTATATACCCCCTTTTCGAATGCTGTGTAAATAGCTGATGTAAAATTTCCCTAATTAAGGTTACCTTTATATTAGTCCCTAGCAAGAAATATTGTACAGTTTGATAATGACATGGTATGTCGAAACTGCAGTCACAAATAAGTGAAATATAGTGATATTGTTACAAAGTAAAAAGTGTGTTTTATTTATTTGAACCATGGAATATCACAAAGTAACGGCCAAAAAGCGTTAATTATTTGAATTTTTATTTATTTTTATAGAAAATGCCGAAACTATTTCGAAATTTTTTTACTATAAATATAAATGCGGATATTTACAAACGAAAACAATATTTTCTCTTAGAGAAAGAAGGCGGAAAAAGAAAAGAGGGGGGGAGGGAGGGCAGCGCGTTTATTAAGTAAAATGAGAATTTCAGCATATTGGCGTGTATGGTTATTTGTGTGCGGATATGTGTACGTTGTAAAACACGATCAATTATGGATTTATGGGAAATCGATCGAAAATTTAAAATTGGGTGGGGTCACGGCGAGTACTTTTGTTGTTATTATTCGAACGCACTGCGACTGAGCGGTGAACTATGGTTTGGCGTCGGGACGCCCAGCTGGCGTGTACGGCTGAAAACGCGTGTAGTACGTCCCGAGTACGTAACAGGGACGCCCGACGTCTCTCTCTCGGATCACTCTTCAAGTGTGATTGCATGTCTTGACACACTCATCGCAAAAAGACCGATGTTAGATACATCACCGATTCGGATTGGCGGACGCTTTCGGAAAATGTGCACGTCGGAAAAGTCGGTTATTATAGTGCCTGTTCGGAAAACGGTGAACACGCCGATTAATACCAACACCGTGATGCAGTGGAAACACTTGACTTATTAAAGAATTTGCCTTCTTCTACACCGAATGCACTTCTGTTATCAGTGATTACAAACCGTATGTTCTTATAGCATTGTTTACTTTTTCATAGATTGCTGTATTATGCACTGTAACAACCCCCTTAGAAGCGCATTTCTCCCCTATCGCCTATTCCTTTGATTATTACAATTTATAAATACGTCATGCCATAAATTTGAAGCCGTCGTTTTATTTTTTCAGCGCCACTTATGTGGATATAAATACAAAGTACCTCCAAATATTTTTAAGCAACCGTTAGAACTATTCACCTACATATTTTGAATACTTAACGTCAACATCCAAATTAATTTTACCTTTATATACCCCACGGTGCAAAGGGGTTACTAATGTTGATAAAACGGTAATGACTCCTGTTCATTCAGCGCTATCGCGCACCAAAATCTAATAACTATTTACATTTCAAATAAGCACGACAATGTCGGAGCGCAAGCTACATTTTCCTTTGTTCATCCCGATAATTTCCTTTTACTAAAAACATATATATTATTTTTCGCTATGTAACCTTGGCCATATATTAAAATCGATTTTCAGAATAGAAAACCACGTGTTTTTCCTTCTCCAGTTCAAATGCACGAGCTTGGCACATCGGAATCCCTTGACGATTTCAAAAATAAAATGAAAAGCTAAAAAGGGAGCGATTGCACAAAGCTGTTTCTAATTAGACTAATTACTGCCGAAGGAATCTTGCTTGCACGTGCCAATATAATATCCGAATGCACACGAATGTTTTATTGTCTCCGATTCATAAACAAGTATGCATTTAATGTTGTAATATTCTCGATTTGGCGTATATCAATAGCTAAAATCGTCTATTGAAAATAGCAGTTTATTGCCATCAGGTGTGATAAAGTTGGCGCGCCAAGCGATTTAAGATTTAGCAAGAGTTGTTTGCATTATTTTCATTTTTTAATAGCCAAGTCCAGTAAATCGGGGCTTTATTAACCGAAAAATAATTTTATAAAAAAGGAACGAGATCTTACATGTTCTTTTCGGAGTGTTCATTGGATCTTTGCTTTATCAAAGTCGTAACCGTTTGAAAATCGAAATTTTGAGAATTTATTAATACCTTTTTCTTTGTGAAAACAGATTGAAATTTAAGCATTATAACTGTAATGCTAGTTCTTCTAATCAGGGACCAAATATAATTGTTATTTTTTTATTTCAGATAAAAAGGTTACCAGAAAATTCATTTTATTTAATATTGGGAATTTTTAACCATTATCATTGCAAATATATTATTTTGGTTATAGTAACCAATTAAAGTGAGAAATATTTTTTTTTTGGTTATACGTAACAATTATATCAACCAAAATAATTTGTTGGTTTCAGATAACCATTATATCAACCAAAAAGATTTTTTGGTTAGAAATAACCATTACAAAAAAATTGTTTTTGGTTATCAGGGATAAAATTTTTTTTTTAAGTGAATGAACATAAAAAAGCTATGAAAAAACAAAATATATCAAACAATATCAAAAATCCTCACAAAATAAAAAAACAAAAATTTTAACAAACAGAACAACAAATGAGCAATAAATTTAATGCAACAACAACACATGAACAAGATAACACAACAAATCTGTGGCGGTAGTAGCAAAACTAAGCACAGCTGAAGGCGGTGTATGTTTTTTATATTTTAAAATCATTACATAAAACCTAATAAAGGTTACATACAGTCAATTGCAATTTTAATGACGATTTTAATGGATTTAGAAATCCCTATTCAGCGTTTTAAATGAGAGAAATATTTCCACTAAAACTTTATGAATTGATTTTTTATTATCAATTTCATCCCTGATAACAAAAAAAAAGATTTTTTTTTTGTTATAAAAAGATTTTTTTGTAATGGTTATTTCTAACCAAAAATCTTTTGGTTGATATAATGGTTATCTGAAACCAAAAATTTTTTTGGTTGATATAATTGTTACTTATAACCAAAAAAATATTTCACACTTTAATTGGTTACGATAAGCAAAATAATATATATCATATAAAAATGGTTAATTATAACGATTTTATAAATTCATCAATATAAATGGTTAAAAATGCCTTTTTTGTCGTTTATCTTATAATTGTTACGTCCCTACTTCTAATAAAACACATCTTTACATCTTTATTTGATACATAAAAAGCGGACGTGCAGATTACGAGGATTGTCCTTTTAGTCTCGCTATATACAGTGTGGACGTATAGGTTGGAACCAAATCAATAAAATCTGTAATTAGTGAAAAAAACGCTATCGCACGCGTCAATCTTAATTTTTAAATGTGCAATTTTTTTACAGAAAAAACGTATTTTGTGACGTCATTTTTGTCGGCACCTCCTTTTTTTAAGAATGGTAACCCTAATTTTTGTTAGCAGCGTTTGGGGAGAACGTTTTTCTGCGTATCGAACGATGATTTCTGAGCCAGGTTACATAACAAGATTTTTGAGAAAAAGATATTTTGTGTATTATTCAATTTAACAATCAAAGTTTAAATGAAAAGTCAAATGCTACGAAAAAATATAAAATTATTCAAATTAAATGTTTAAACTGCATACCATTTACGTGTCGACAATCAGCAAGGCGGTGTTCAAATTACTTATTCATAACCTGATTTATTCGGTTATTCTAATCTTTAAACCTTCAATATTATTAGGTCGTTTTGGATACACTTTGGAAAAATTGATTGTGGAAGCCGTTACTTCGTGATAGTTAATCATATTGATACACAGAAAAACTAGTACTTTGTTTTTGTATCACTTAAACATACTTATCATTAATGACGTGTTCCATGTCGAAACTATAGTCACGTTGTGGCTCATTAAATAAGTGATGTAAAAACAAAGTACTAGTTTTTCTGTGTATCAATACACTTCCTATTTTTTTAAAATATTTAATTGCTCCTCGCCTCCCAATCCATTTCTGTGGGGAAATGGTACTAAAAAGGAGAAAGCAAGGTAATCGGATTTTTGTAATTTTTGATATTTATGGTACTTGTAGTTTGGACCTTAAATAAGAATATTTTGGAGTAGTTCGACGCAACGTTTATAAATTACCGAGATAATCGATGTTGAAGTTTCACCCACCAGTTAAATCCACTAGATGTAATACGATTGTCAACTGGACTCGTTACCTAGTCGATAGTGTTTTGCTGCGATACTTACGAGATCGCTGGTTCGAGTCTCGACACGGGACATTTCTCCTTCTTCCATTCAAAATGCACCATATGTTTTTTTCATTCTTCTTCTCATATCAAAAATTATGAACAAACGAAATAAATGAACTATATGCAGGAACATTCTTCAAGTACATCATTAAAATGCACAATCGGTTGATAAACAATATTCATTTTGAATTAACTTAACAATAAGGTAATAATAAAGAAATGTTGCTTCCCATGTTTCTATGATAACTTACATACTAGATATAAAATAATAGAAATTTTCATTTCCTACCTGACTCCGTTTTTTTTTTTTAAGAAACCTTATTGTTAATTCAATTCGATCAAGCGGGGCTCTGATCGGGCGGACAGATACTTCCCTGGCTACTCTTCGTACAGTTACGTTATCTAGAATTTCCAAGGCTAAAGTGCAAAAGCTTCTGGAACAGGGCCAGGGTTATATACAGGCTAAACGAGCCATAATCAAGGCCAACTTCACTAGACATGCTCAAAGGGGCCAGGTTTAGTCTAGACAAGGAGGTTAGGCCTCAACAGACGGCGGAGATGAGAGACAGCTAGAGCCGGCAAAGCTTAAGGCAGTCCAGCAGTCTATTATGGAGGCATTTAACAGGTGAAAATTGGCAAACTTCAAGCGTTCGTAGCGCCTAAAGTATCAACGATAGAAATCCGATCTGGGGATGATTCTGAATCAGAAAAACGCGCTCTCTCGAATGATGTAGGAAGGAACGTCATAGCTTCAAAAAATCTAAACTGGGATGCAGTTAAGCTATTTTCTGCGTTCTTTTCGCGATTTTTTGCGATTTTCTCGGTAACCGTTAAAGTCAGCTAAAAGGATCCTACGCCGTTTAGTTCGGCTCGTCAATGAGCGTCGATTGATGTAGGATTGAACCTCTTAAGTCCCATGGGAGCCGAGGTGGGTATGTAATTATGGCTATTTTTAGAGATTTTTAGCGACTTTTGGCGTTTTGTTTTGTACTTTCTAAACAACCGTTTGGCATAATCTAAACAAATCATATACCGTTGGAATCGACTCGTCAAGAGGCATTGATTGGTTTAGATTTGGACGCAGAAAAACTTAGGCGCCGATATCTCCGTAACGGTTGGAGCTAAAGCGTTATAATGGATTTGAAATCTACTTGCCGAGACCTATCCGATAGACGAACATCTCTCTATCTAGGGAACGGAAATGAATAGAGCGTCAAGGATGAAAGATTTGGATTCTGCAGGCCAAAATCTGTCGGATTTTAAACGCAATTACACGAAAAAGTTTTTGTCGAAAAAATTTCTACCTTAAAGCATAGAAGTTTTGTCAGATTTTCGTGATCGTATACTTAGCTACTTATAGCGCCAGCGAGTTTATACTCTGTAGGCTTAAATTAATCGAGAGGCTGATTTAAATAAAATTAATCGCAAGTCCCTAGATCTTATCGTTCCGGAGATATAGGACTTTCAAGTTTGAAAAAATTCTTACCTAAAATTACCATGAATTCGTTCTAGCGTGAAAACTATTACAGATATCTCGATCGTTCTTACTCTATTCGATTCTTAGTCAAAATCTGCTTCAAGAAAGATCTACTCGATCACGTTTGAGTCATAAATAAAGTAGTGAGAGCGATTTGAAATTCGGCCCAGAATGAAAATCTCGATTTTGAACAGAGTATTGGTCATTCGACGTTTGAATTTCATGTCGTAGAGCTTCCAAAGTCAACGGTGAGTGAAATAAATTCCATAGACTCCTATTCATTATTTGCCACACATGTTCTATGGGGACAAGATCCCGAGATTTAGTGACTAAGGCAAAAGATTGACGTGGTTCCCTTTAAAACAGTTCAAGCAAGTCCTCACAACTTGTTGAAATAGATGATTTTCCAGTGTTTGAAGAAACGGGAGAACATGGGGCTGAAGTGCTTCCTTAATGTGTAGCTGAGCGGCAATATTGTTGGGAAGGAAAATCCAAGGAGATCTATTGCTCTAGGCTGCCACAGATCGCGCAGTGGAGTGCAGTGCATATATATATTTCCAGTGAAGATTGAATGTTGCGCTTTTCTCCACGTTTTCCTCTAATCCTCGTCCGGTAGTCATGCCTTATGTCGTCAAAAAATGGAAATTTACGATAATCTAACAATACACCTAATTCTCTTTTTACACCATAGATACGTTGACAAAAAATTCGTGTGATAAAAGATATTGGGTAAATGGAAAAATAGTAGATTGGTTCCAGACCTAAAAAAGCAACTGAAAACTACAATAAACGATATTAAAAAATTCTCTTCATTTTCCGTGCTTACACACTTCAATTCATTAAATGCATTATAAAAAATAAACTATACTTTCAAAAAAAAAAAAGAAAAAAAGTAAATAATATCAGAAATTCATTAATATACAAAAGGTAAAAATAATATAAATAACAAAATTTTATGCATTGTCACTTCATGACAATAAACGCATACGTTTGCGTAAGACTACAATGTCACTGCTATCACTAGAATTATTTTGTTCATGATCTTGTGAAATTATTTCTGTAGTCTCCTGTTTCGAGAATTCACTAGTTTTTAAAAGGAAATCAGTCATTAAAGATTGTGTCTGAATTTATGATAAACCGTTATAAAGTTTCCTGTAAGATGATTTCAGTTCACGTTGAAATTTTGCAGCTCGTTCCTCATCAGGACCATGTTGTCCAAAATGATTACCTAATTTCCTGGCAAGATCAAGACCTTCTTTAATTAGAGTTGCATTTAAAATGGAAGCTTCGCCATTATCCCTATGTTCTCCGTTATGATGAGTCTCAAGGGTGTGGTCTATAATTTCATTTTCACTCAAACTTTTATCAACCAACAATTCCTCCATATCGTCAAATCATCGGTCATCGAATCCACCTCCACCAATTATATGTGCCAGCGTTATGATGTCAGTAAAGCAGCGTTATTATGGATGACAGGATCAGGATCTTTTCTTTGGAGACATTCTGTCCAAATATTTTTCCAACATGAGTTCAAAATTGATGGCTTTAATTCAGCTAACACTAACCCACCTTGATCAATGCAGTCCATAATAGAAAATTTTTTCCACACATCAATGATTGTCAAATCCTTATTATGGCCTAGTTTGTTTAGCACGTATTGGAATGAACGTTTTATGTAGTACGTTTTGAAAGTAGCAATTATGCCTTGGTCTAGCGATTGTATTAAGATTTGAAATTGCATATTTGGGTACTCCAAGACCGAATGGTCAGGTACATTGTCTAGAATTAAAATAACTTTAAATTTTAGATATTTTGCATTTATATACCGTCTAACTTCTGGGATGAGGTATTTCTGAAACCATTCTGTAAAGATTGCACTGGTCACCCTGGCCTTTTGTTTAGTATCCAGTGAATTGGTAATTTATTGAAACCTACACCTTTCATCGAGCGTGGTCTTAAGTCACGATTTACTAGCAGTGGTTTTAACGTACGTTCTACTGAAACATTGGAACAAAGCAACAATGTTACATGGTTCTTTGCCACTTTGAAACCACCGGCAGTTTTCTGCGATTTTGCAACACAACTTCTGGTAGGCATTTTTTTCCAAATAAGGCCACTTTCATCTACATTCCAAACTTGATCTGGGGTGTATCCTTCATCTTCAATCATTTTCCAACATGAGTTCAAAGTTTATGGCTTTAATTCAGCTAACACTAACCCACTTTGATTAAGGGAGTCCATAATAGAAATTTTTTTGCACACATCAATGATTATCAAATCCTTATTATGGCCTAGTTTGTTTCGCACGTATTGGAATGAACGTTTTATGTAGTACGTTTTGAAAGTAGCAATTATGCCTTGGTCTAGCGATTGTATTAAGATTTGAAATTGCATATTTGGGTACTTCAAGACCGAATGGTCAGGTACATTGTCTAGAATTAAAATAACTTTAAATTTTAGATATTTTGCATTTATATACCGTCTAACTTCTGGGATGAGGTATTTCTGAAACCATTCTGTAAAGATTGCACTGGTCACCCTGGCCTTTTTGTTTAGTATCCAGTGAATTGGTAATTTATTGAAATCTACACCTTTCATCGAGCGTGGTCTTAAGTCACGATTTAGTAGCAGTGGTTTTAAAGTACGTTCTACTGAAACATTGGAACAAAGCAACAATGTTACATGGTCCTTTGCCACTTTGAAACCACCGGCAGTTTTCTGCGATTTTGCAACACAACTTCTGGTAGGCATTTTTTTCCAAATAAGGCCACTTTCATCTACATTCCAAACTTGATCTGGGGTGTATCCTTCATCTTCAATCATTTTCCAACATGAGTTCAAAGTTTATGGCTTTAATTCAGCTAACACTAACCCACTTTGATTAAGGGAGTCCATAATAGAAATTTTTTTCCACACATCAATGATTATCAAATCCTTATTATGGCCTAGTTTGTTTCGCACGTATTGGAATGAACGTTTTATGTAGTACGTTTTGAAAGTAGCAATTATGCCTTGGTCTAGCGATTGTATTAAGATTTGAAATTGCATATTTGGGTACTTCAAGACCGAATGGTCAGGTACATTGTCTAGAATTAAAATAACTTTAAATTTTAGATATTTTGCATTTATATACCGTCTAACTTCTGGGATGAGGTATTTCTGAAACCATTCTGTAAAGATTGCACTGGTCACCCTGGCCTTTTGTTTAGTATCCAGTGAATTGGTAATTTATTGAAATCTACACCTTTCATCGAGCGTGGTCTTAAGTCACGATTTACTAGCAGTGGTTTTAACGTACGTTCTACTGAAACATTGGAACAAAGCAACAATGTTACATGGTCCTTTGCCACTTTGAAACCACCGGCAGTTTTCTGCGATTTTGCAACACAAGTTCTGGTAGACATTCTTTTTCCAAATAAGGTCAATTTCATCTACATTCCAAACTTGGTCTGGGGTGTATCCTTCATCTTCAATCATTTTCCAACATGAGTTCAAAGTTTATGGCTTTAATTCAGCTAACACTAACCCACTTTGATTAAGGGAGTCCATAATAGAAATTTTTTTCCACACATCAATGATTATCAAATCCTTATTATGGCCTAGTTTGTTTCGCACGTATTGGAATGAACGTTTTATGTAGTACGTTTTGAAAGTAGCAATTATGCCTTGGTCTAGCGATTGTATTAAGATTTGAAATTGCATATTTGGGTACTTCAAGACCGAATGGTCAGGTACATTGTCTAGAATTAAAATAACTTTAAATTTTAGATATTTTGCATTTATATACCGTCTAACTTCTGGGATGAGGTATTTCTGAAACCATTCTGTAAAGATTGCACTGGTCACCCTGGCCTTTTTGTTTAGTATCCAGTGAATTGGTAATTTATTGAAACCTACACCTTTCATCGAGCGTGGTCTTAAGTCACGATTTACTAGCAGTGGTTTTAACGTACGTTCTACTGAAACATTGGAACAAAGCAACAATGTTACATGGTCCTTTGCCACTTTGAAACCACCGGCAGTTTTCTGCGATTTTGCAACACAACTTCTGGTAGGCATTTTTTTCCAAATAAGGCCACTTTCATCTACATTCCAAACTTGATCTGGGGTGTATCCTTCATCTTCAATCATTTTCCAACATGAGTTCAAAGTTTATGGCTTTAATTCAGCTAACACTAACCCACTTTGATTAAGGGAGTCCATAATAGAAATTTTTTCCACACATCAATGATTATCAAATCCTTATTATGGCCTAGTTTGTTTCGCACGTATTGGAATGAACGTTTTATGTAGTACGTTTTGAAAGTAGCAATTATGCCTTGGTCACGCGATTGTATTAAGATTTGAAATTGCATATTTGGGTACTTCAAGACCGAATGGTCAGGTACATTGTCTAGAATTAAAATAACTTTAAATTTTAGATATTTTGCATTTATATACCGTCTAACTTCTGGGATGAGGTATTTCTGAAACCATTCTGTAAAGATTGCACTGGTCACCCTGGCCTTTTTGTTTAGTATCCAGTGAATTGGTAATTTATTGAAACCTACACCTTTCATCGAGCGTGGTCTTAAGTCACGATTTACTAGCAGTGGTTTTAACATACGTTCTACTGAAATATTGGAACAAAGCAACAATGTTACATGGTCCTTTGCCACTTTGAAACCACCGGCAGTTTTCTGCGATTTTGCAACACAAGTTCTGGTAGGCATTTTTTTCCAAATAAGGCCAATTTCATCTACATTCCAAACTTGATCTGGGGTGTATCCTTCATCTTCAATCATTTTTCTAAGTTTTTGAAGAAATTCTTTGGCAGTGAAATCATCTGCAGGCGCAGTTTCTCCCTTAATTTTTATATTGTCCCGTCATCCAACCTGTATTTGCAGTAAATTGAGGTTGTATTGACGGAGGTGAAGTGCCTGGTTCAACTTCTTTAATACGTTTATAGATTCTTAATCCTGTTTGCGTGATTGTAATTCAATCTACTGGTATTCTTTTTGTGATTTATCTTCAATCCATATTACCAAAACTTTTTCCATCTTCTCTTGACGATGTAGCACTTATTTTTGTTCCAGAACATATATCTTTCTTCATCGTTCTTACGGTAAGTATTTAAACTGATCGCCTTCCTCTTCGTTTTTATTACAGGTGAATTATGTGACATTGTGCTAAGGCTAACAAAATATATTTCATATTAATAAAGCAAAGATTTGAAACTTATCCCACATTATCTCCATTGTCTATTTATTATCAAAACACTCGTGGCCTTCGCACTAAAACACATGCTGCCTACACTCCGATCTTGAACTCCGATTTTGACATCATTATTTTTACTGAAAAGTTTCAACGATGAGTTCAACCAAGTGGTTGAACTCATCGATAGCAAATAACGAAATTTTTCCTGGTTTGTTTTCTGTTTATCGTTCTGATAGGAAATTTGGCCTGGTCAATCTTTCCACTGGGGGTGGCGTTTTGATGGCGTTGCGGTCAGATATTAGCCATGAATTTATTAAACATGATCTTCACAGTTTACTTCCTTTAGTTGATAGGATTTTATGTAGATGCGTTGTGGGCGAATATATCTTTTATGTTGTTGCAATTTATGTGCCTCCTTCTGTACTTGCCAATGACTTAAGCTTGATTCTCGACGCATTAAGTGTAATACTACTTGTTATTTTCGTCGGAGACCTTAACATACTTAATTACTTTAATTCATACGGTACCCATTCAAAAGCAGCAGCCATACATAATTTTGCAGCAACTTTAAATTTAGGTCAATTTAACTTAATTGCCAATAATCGCGGCAGATTACTCGATCTTGTTTCTTCCAATATCTCTCCTGAAATAAATGTTAAGCGTGAGTCTTCGGCGGTGGTACCTGAGGACGTGCTTCATCCTATATATAACGGTACATTTTCCCACTTCGATTAGAGTTTCACGGTTTCCCCCAATATTGATAAACGGCACAATTTTCGCAGAGCAAACTACGTTAGATTGTACGAGGAATTGTTTATGACCTACTGGGAGGATTTGGGGTTGGTTGATGATATTGATGCGTGCATGGATTTAATTTATTCCAAACTGTGTACCATCTTGGACCACTCTGTTCCAATTTTTTCTGGCAGGAGACCATTGCAGCTTTCCTCCCTGGTTTACTGGCAAAATTATTCATTTCCTTAAGCTCAAGAGTTTCTATCATTGTAAATGGAAGTCTACGGGACGTCAGTGTTTCTATCTTGAGTTTGGTAGGCTTAGGTCTTTAAAACCTTAATTGGCGAGGCTTACAAGAATTATTTACAATTAGCCGAACAAAGTTTAAGGCATAATCCACGTTTCCTTTGGCAATACGTACATCGCAGAGAACGCACTACAAGACTACCTTCTGTTATGAATAATGGCGATAGTGTTCTAGATGACCCTGTTGAGATCGTTAATGGATTTGCAGATGTTTCTTCGGGTATATATTTGCCGCCGAGTAGCGATGAGGACTTGCCTGAGGTGAGCTTATCCTACAATTCCTTTGGTGTCTGTTCAGTATCGTATAATGATATTCTGCATAGTATAATGCAGCTTAAATCTACTTCAACAGCGGGTGATGATGAAATTCCTTCACTTCTAATTAAGGACTGTCGCATGGTGTTAGTGCGTCCACTGAATATATTGTTTAACTTGTGCCTAAAGACATTCCAATTTCCTGTGCGCTGGAATTATACCATACCATATATTTAAAAAAGGCGATAATTCTAACTTAAACAACTACAGATCTGTATCAATTCTTTCAAATTTCTCGAAAGTTTTATAGCACATTGTGTACAAATATATTTATATACATGTTAATCAGCAAATTTCAGCGGTTCACCATGGTTTCACGCGTGGGAGGTTTACTCTTACTAATTTGCTTTGTGTAACTCAGGATATTTGTACAACACTGGATTCTGGTGGTCAAATGGATATAGTTTACACGGATTTTGCGCGTGCATTTGATTCAGTTGACCACAACATTTTCCTTCTAAAATTAGACCAATTTGATTTTAATGCCGATTTAATTTCTGTACTCAAGTCTTAGTCATCCAATAGACCCAGCTGTCTTTTCTATAATGGATTTAGATCATATGAATTTGTCGCTTCTGCTGGTGTTCCCCAGGGTTCGAACCTGGGGCCTTTACTATTTCTACTATTTGTAAATGATCTCCTAAATGCTTTAAAGTGCTCTGGGCTGGCGTACGCTGATGATCTAAAGATATTTTCGCGTATAAATGGCCTAGCTGACGCTAACCACCTGCAAGAGTATCTTTATACAATAAATAGTTGGTGTAAGAGAAACAGAATTAAATTGAATGTTGAAAAATGCTGCGTTGTACGATTTACTAGGAGCAAAAACTGTCTCAATTTTTCATATAACATTGATAATCATCTATTGCGTAGTGACTCTGAGATTACTAATTTGGGTGTTGCTTTTGACGCAAAGTTAACTTTCACTAGTCATGTGACGAACTTGTGCCAGTCTTCCAGCAGAACATTGGGATTTGGTATGCGGTCAAGTAAATATTTTAGTAATCTTGATGTCATGAAGAACCTATTTTTTGCACTTGTACGTATCAAACTTGAATATGCGTCTGTTATCTGGCATCCTGTGTATACTTTTTTCGTTTTAAGTGACGACATACCCCAGAAAATTATGCCATATCTCAGCCTGGAGGATATATGAGCGTTGTAAAACATTATCAATGTGCTAGAATTTAAGCTACTCTTCAATCTATTGACTGCATACACAAGTGAACACAGCTTTGTGCATAAGTGACATATGTGACTTTTCCATGTCAAAAGTTATCAATATAGCAGCGCAGAAATTTGGTAGACCTAGTATCCAATCGTATCAAAAGTGATCTGTCAGATAAGCGCCTCATTGCATTGAATACTAATAGCGAGGTTTTAGTTTCATTAAGTTTCAGACCATTACCAGAACACCATGCAGATACTGAACCCGCGCTCCGACTTCCAAGACTCGACAATTCATGTTCAGTGGATCAGGATACTTGTATCATCCGCAAACTGATACAGAGAGGCGTCAGAGAGGCACGAACGCAAATCATTGACGAATAAAATAAACAACAAAGGTCTGAGCACCCAACCCTGAGGCACTCCCTGCGCACCGCTCATAGGAGACGAGTATACCTCACATGAATCGCTGTTAATACAAACAATCTGAGAGCGACCAGCCAAATAAGAAGACATCCATCACAAGCAAGGTCCCCTAATACCAAATTTAGAAATTTTATCCAATAATAATCTATGATTAACAGCATCAAATGCTCTTGATAAATCAAAATAAACACCCGCCACACGCTTACCATTATCTAATTGCTGATAAATATAGTCCATGACCTCAAACATAGCATTTTGGGTTGATTTACCACGGAGAAAACCAAACTGATAGGGTGAAATTAAATTAAGTCTCATAAAAAACGGCATTATTCGACAATACATCACTTTCTCAGAAATCTTCGAAAAACATGATAACACAGAGTCTATAGTTAGAGACTAATTGTTTACTTCCACTCTTATACACAGGAATCAATTTAGCAATTTTTACGAGCTTCAAGTTGAATCTATCCAAAGAAGATTTCTTAAGTTCCTGACCTACAAGCGCGATGGGGTGTATCCTTTAGGCGGAATAAATCATGGTGGGCTTCTTCTGGATCATGGAGTTGATTCTTTAAGAGCTCGGCGAGAAAAATGTGCTGCTAACTTTCTCAGCAATTTATTACACAATAAAATAGACTGTTCCTGCATACTTAATATGATTAACTTTTATGTGCCAACTTTCCAAGTGTAGAACAAATATAATGATCAGAAGTCCAATTTACCATATCAGCAAATGTGCTAACAGACTCTTTAGTGATATTATGCTCGATAGAAATCTATCCAAAGAAGATTTCTTAAGTTCCTGACCTACAAGCGCGATGGGGTGTATCCTTTAGGCGGAATAAATCATGGTGGGCTTCTTCTGGATCATGGAGTTGATTCTTTAAGAGCTCGGCGAGAAAAATGTGCTGCTAACTTTCTCAGCAATTTATTACACAATAAAATAGATTGTTCCTGCATACTTGATATGGTTAACTTTTATGTGCCACGGGCGGGATCCAGGCATTGTACAACTTTCCAACTTTCCAAGTGTAGAACAAATATAATGATCAGAAGCCCAATTTACCATATCAGCAAATGTGCTAACAGACTCTTTAGTGATATTATGCTCGATAGAAATCTATCCAAAGAAGATTTCTTAAGTTCCTGACCTACAAGCGCGATGGGGTGTATCCTTTAGGCGGAATAAATCATGGTGGGCTTCTTCTGGATCATGGAGTTGATTCTTTAAGAGCTCGGCGAGAAAAATGTGCTGCTAACTTTCTCAGCAATTTATTACACAATAAAATAGACTGTTCCTGCATACTTAATATGATTAACTTTTATGTGCCAACTTTCCAAGTGTAGAACAAATATAATGATCAGAAGCCCAATTTACCATATCAGCAAATATGCTAACAGACTCTTTAGTGATATTATGCTCGATAGAAATCTATCCAAAGAAGATTTCTTAAGTTCCTGACCTACAAGCGCGATGGGGTGTATCCTTTAGGCGGAATAAATCATGGTGTGCTTCTTCTGGATCATGGAGTTGATTCTTTAAGAGCTCGGCGAGAAAAATGTGCTGCTAACTTTCTCAGCAATTTATTACACAATAAAATAGACTGTTCCTGCATACTTAATATGATTAACTTTTATGTGCCAACTTTCCAAGTGTAGAACAAATATAATGATCAGAAGCCCAATTTACCATATCAGCAAATATGCTAACAGACTCTTTAGTGATATTATGCTCGATAGAAATCTATCCAAAGAAGATTTCTTAAGTTCCTGACCTACAAGCGCGATGGGGTGTATCCTTTAGGCGGAATAAATCATGGTGTGCTTCTTCTGGATCATGGAGTTGATTCTTTAAGAGCTCGGCGAGAAAAATGTGCTGCTAACTTTCTCAGCAATTTATTACACAATAAAATAGACTGTTCCTGCATATTTAATATGATTAACTTTTATGTGCCAACTTTCCAAGTGTAGAACAAATATAATGATCAGAAGTCCAATTTACCATATCAGCAAATGTGCTAACAGACTCTTTAGTGATATTATGCTCGATAGAAATCTATCCAAAGAAGATTTCTTAAGTTCCTGACCTACAAGCGCGATGGGGTGTATCCTTTAGGCGGAATAAATCATGGTGGGCTTCTTCTGGATCATGGAGTTGATTCTTTAAGAGCTCGGCGAGAAAAATGTGCTGCTAACTTTCTCAGCAATTTATTACACAATAAAATAGACTGTTCCTGCATACTTGATATGGTTAACTTTTATGTGCCACGGGCGGGATCCAGGCATTGTACAACTTTCCAACTTTCCAAGTGTAGAACAAATATAATGATCAGAAGCCCAATTTACCATATCAGCAAATGTGCTAACAGACTCTTTAGTGATATTATGCTCGATACTCGTCTGTAGTTCTATAACGTGTGGATTTGTAAGCACTTGTATTTTTTTGCTTTGTTATATCTATGCATATATTTTACTATGGCTATATATTTTTCTATGTATATCTATATATATATTAGGGCGGGTCAAATTGTATGGAACGATTTTTTTGATGAAGCGTATAGCAAAAACGTAATCTATAGGTGATTCTGAGAAATTTTGCTCCAGAGACCATAGCTCTAAGTCGGATTTGGAGCCTCCCAAAATTTCAAAATATATATTTTTCCATATATACATAGAATAATTTAATTAAATTCGTCATAAAGTCGGATAGAATTATAGTAGATTTCTCAATCTGGGCTTGTTTGAAAGGTATTTTTATCACCTTTCAGAATCTGTATTGATACCAAAAATTTCTTTTATTTTTAGTAGAGATATTAGGAATTTTTTGTCGAAAAATAGCCTAAAATGAACTTTTAACTAATAAATTCTGAATTCTCTTCGATTTTTTTTTTTTTTGCAGATTATGAAAGTTCAGATAATTTCCAACAACTTTTATTACGATCAATTTTGTTATTTGTGATATTATCAAAGTTATTATGGATAATCAAGAACCATCAACATCGTCTGCGGTGTCTTCGCAAATGGAAGCAACAACATCAACAAGTTTTGACTCTAGATTGACTAACATGCCTCATCAAGATATTGTTGTTTTTGGTTTATCAAGTGATTTAAATGATCTTAGTTTGCCTACTAAATGTGACATTTTAAAATATTATTTTTTTAAGTGATCGAGCTAAATTTGAAAACAAAATGTTCTCGTATAAAACTTTTACTCCTCACGTAACAGATAAATTGATCCAAATTTGGTGTAAATTAAATATTGAAATCATTAATAGAAAGAGTGTTTTAAAAAAATTAACTGGTTTGCTTGATAAATACCAGAAACATGTACAACATAGAAACAAAAGAGATGAATTTAAAGCATTTGTTGATTCAATAAACGAATTATTTTATATTGGCGGATGTAATTGCAAATTAAAAACAACAGAATGCTCGTGTGGATTGATTCCAGAACATCTAAAAGAATTTATGATGGACCAGCATAATGATAAAAAATTCACAATACCTGAATATACGGAAGACGTTGAAGAAGTAGCTACAACAATACCAACACTTACAACTGGTACCGATGATCCAAGTTACGAACCACCTGAATTACACATGGATGAAGATGAAAATGAAGCAACAACAGAAGTTCCAGAAGCAACTGTTCAAATGAGACGAGGTCATTATACTCAAAGATACGATGCCGTAAATTTTGGTATGATGTGTGATAGATTCGGTGTTTCAGATAGAGTCGCTTCATGTTTAGCAACAGCTCTATTCGAAGATATAAATTTTAGAGATGTTTATGGTAATCTTCTTATTATGGATAAATCAAAAGTGGCTAGAGAAAAAGTTAAATCTAGAGATGCAGTGCTTCGTACACGACATACAAATTCTTCCATAACTGCATTCTCTTTCGATGGTAGAAAAGACGACTCATTAACTACAGAGAAAATTAATGACAAATTTCATACCACTATGGTAAAAGAAGCGCATTTAGTTGTTCTGAAAGAGCCCTATAATGAGTTACTTGGATATGTAAATTTGGGTAGTCAAGAAGATGCAAAAACCAAACACAGAAAACTGAATGAATTTTTCAACAATAAAGCATTAACAGTTGATCAATTAATTGGCATATGCAGTGATGGTGAGCCAGCAAATACTGGAACAGAAAATGGTGTTTTACGATTATTTGAAAAACAGTTAAATAGACCAATTCACTGGTTTATATGTCTGCTTCATTTCAATGAACTGCCATTTCGTCATTTATATGAAGCATTGGACAAAACAGTCACCAGTGGACCACGAGCAGCAACTGGAAAGTTATTCAAAGCTATTCAAGAATGTGAAAAATTGCAAGTATGTAACACTTTATTTTATTTAATATCATCATTTATTATCATTATTTATTGTCATTATTTTACTTTTTCGATTGGAATAAAGTTAAAATAAAATAATTACATTTTAATTGATCTAAACATTTAATTTTTCAGGTAGTAGCTGATTTTGATCCAATACCACTGGAGAATATGCCTGCAATGATGGATCATGAACATGAGCTCGAACTATCAACAGATGTTAAATATTTATATCAAATAGCTAAAGCAATTTCGAATGGTATTGTTCCACTTGATTTAGCTAACATTAAACCAGGACAAATTGCACATTCTCGTTGGTTAACCAAAGCAAGTAGATTACTACGATTATATGTAACAACTAATACACCATCGACCAATTTAAAAACTTTGGCAGTTTATATTATTACAGTTTATGTGCCAATGTACTTCAATGTGAAGTTTTATAACTCTGTTGTGTACGGTAGTGCACTTTTATTAAAATTTATACGTTGGACACGATACTTACAACCAAACTTTCGTAATATTGTAGATGGTGTAATTCAAAACAACTCATATTACGCACATCCAGAAAATATCTTATTAACAATGTTATTTGATGATCGAAAAGCAATACGGGATAGAGCTATCAAAAGATTTTACACTATCGAGAAAAATTGCACGATCCAACTAAACTCAGAGTTTACAAAAAATATATCTTAAATTTCAATGCTACCGATTATGTCAATATGGTTGATATGAATAACGACGATATATTATTTGAACCAGCATTTACTCGACAGATTCCATATGATCACTTGGTAGAATACTTAGATTTCGATGAACCACCACTGGCTGATCCACAAATTCCAATGCACATACAAGGAACAGAAAGACATGTACAATTATTAACGAGTGTTTCAAAACGACTTATAGAAAAGAATCGTGAAGGAGTTCTGGCAGTGACATTAGAAAGTCGTAAGAAAACTCCTCGAATGGAAAGTAAAAAGGACTTTAAAAAATAATATTACCACGTTAAAACATTAAATTGTAGGTCGAGAATAATATTTAAAAATAAATTGAATTAAAAATGTAAAAATAGTGTTTTTTTGTTGAAACCTTGAAAATGTTGATTTTTTCAGATCGATTTTCCTACAAAAAGGAGTTCGAAAACAAAAAAGTTGATCGTAATAAAAGTTGTTCATAATCTGCAAAAAAAAATCGAAGAAAATTCAGAATTTATTAGTTAAAAGTTCATTTTAGGCTATTTTTCGACAAAAAATTCCTAATATCTCTACTAAAAATAAAAGAAAATTTTGGTATCAATACAGATTCTGAAAGATGATAAAAATACCTTTCAAACAAGCCCAGATTGAGAAATCTACTATAATTCTATCCGATTTTATGACGAATTTAATTAAATTATTCTATGTATATATGGAAAAATATATATTTTGAAATTTTGGGAGGCTCCAAATCCGACTTAGAGCTATGGTCTCTGGAGCAAAATTTCTCAGAATCACCTATAGATTACGTTTTTGCTATACGCTTCATCAAAAAAAAAAATTAACCCGCCCTAATATATATGTATGTAAAAACCTTAGTACTGCATATTATGTTTTGGTATTTCATGTACAATTTTCTCTTTTTCTTGATGCGTCCGACTTGGAGTTTCTGTTGGGCGCTTAATAAAGTATTATTGTTATTATTATTATTATTATTATTATTATATGAGCACAAACTTTATTTTACTTATAAGTTTTTAAATATCCACAACGTCTTTTCTTTTCAATTCTTAAGACCAAACTAAATTGCGTAAAAAATACATTACGTCTTTACTCTATGCATAATTCGGGGAATCCCACTCATATACATACGGGATCGTATAATCGATATAATATAACTGAATTGTGAAAAGTATAACGCGAAGTTACAATATATATTTGTGCGCAGTGAGAATCCAAAAATTCATAGAAACATAAAAAAATCTTGAAAAATTCATAGAATATTGAAAATTCTGTTAAATCAAAACAACGTGTAAAAAGATATTTTTTTTGTTTAGTTTAGTTTAGATTAGTATAGTTTATTATTTATTTCTTGAATACAAAAATATAGAAAACGTCAATAAAAACATTTTGGCGTACATTTCAACCATTTTAACTCGTATTAAATTCGTGTAAAAAAGAGAATTAGGTGTACTAGGATTCTCGAATTTTATGTAGGAACATAAGTAGTTTAATGGAATTTGAAATATATCGTATCCTGCATATGAGGGTTTTCACGAAAAGCTTCTAGCATTTCAGGGATTAGGAGAAAATAATATTTTTTTTTTACGTCGGACAATTGGATTACGTCTAGTTAAACCTGGTCCATTATTCAACCTTCGTCTAATCTTCTTTTTCCTTTCTCACTACACTGCCCTAACGCTTCTATTTCCAGGGTATGTAGATTTGGGTTAGATTACCTGTCAATAGAATTTACGCTTAGCGAGACTCAGTAAATAGTCCATGCTTGAAAATCATCCAACCGCAAGGATATCCTCCTGAAATTGCAGGAGCGCGCTCGAATGAGAGATAACATTCGGATTGACAGTATTGGAGTGGAAATAAATATGTTCGCAAGTCTATATCGGTTTGATGCTCGCGAGGTTTATTTAATAAGGGGATCGAAATCGATGAAGGAAATAACAGAATTTACTCTCCTGGCGTTCTGCCAGTATTTCAAATAAATAGATAAAAAGACTAACTATGTATGTACGTAATACATACTTGCGAATTGACAGCCGAATTGGTGTTATAACTTTTATTGTGTTTGCTCAAGGCAAACGAACCTCTTTTCCAAAACTAAATAAATGAACGGTCAACACTTCGTTTTATTTCGAAAATTGGAGCCGAATAATTGGATAATTCGTCGCGGTAATATTAAAACTAAATTACTTAAATCAATTGCGTTACGGAAAGTTAATTGTGAATATGGCATCGGAGAATTTTCGAAGCAGAAGGGGACGAAATAATAATCTTCCTCGGCGTGTGTGCAAGTAAATTAATTGAAAATCGATACGGATTCAATTATGCGTTGCAAATCCTCCACAACTCTTGGTAATGGAGAAGTTGGCAAAAGGCTAATTTATTATACGTCAAAAATGGCTCTGTTGCTAAAACAAAAATTAGAAATCAATACGGTAACATTATTTTCGGAGTCTGGCGAGTTCAAAACGGGGTCATCTACTTTTATACTACATCACATGGAAATTGCAATACCAAACTTGACAGAAACGTTTACCTATTCAAAGGTGATAATTGATTAAAATTTTGTTGCGATGGATCAAGTAGTCAAGGCATATCTAACACTTGATGCAGTTCGTTCTAGCATTATTGTCAGTTGTATTTCTTGCGATTTTTTATTCAATTTTCACCATTTTCTCTTATTTCAATTTGTTATGTTGAAGTTTGACTATGCCTAGAGTGCGGCAACGTGAAAATTACCGCCAGTTGAGCGGATTCGATAGAGGTCGAATAGCTGGTTTTGCGCGAAGGTGTTTTCTCGTTCAGGGAAAATGCAAATCGCCTCAACCGGGACGAATCCACCATCATAGGATGCTATCAGTCATGGGGTGGGAAGGGCGGGGATGTGGTTCTTGTAATCGTTCAAACTCCCATCCTGTTACACATTCAATAGGGAACATGTTTTCTTGTTGAGCACTTACAATCATATCCTTTAACGCATAATGCAACTCAACACATTAGCTATATTAATCGCTGCCATTGTGCCAAACTATAAATGTAAACTGCGAGAAAAGATGCTACTGATATACCAATCGGAATGATGACCTTATATATGCATACCTACAATGGTATACGTGACGCAATGTGTGTATTTTTTGTTTATCGATATCGATCTACATCAAGACTTAAGTACTTAATCCGTATCTATCTGAATATATTTCGTATTTCTTTCAAACGTTATCGAAATAATTAGTAATTCAAAATATTTTATATTTAGAACGACACTTATCTATGTAATCAATCAATGACAACTGAAACTTTATTATCGTCTTTTAATATCTTTACTATTAGCGGTCTAAATTTGTTATTCAACATCGCTTTCTACATAAAATCGATTTTATTTGCGGTAGATAATAAAAACGAAAGACGGAGTAAGGAAAATACAGAGTTGAAAACGGAAATAAAAATTATAAAAGAGAAATTCGAAAGAATAGAAAGCGAAAATAGAAAGAGTAATATAGTTGTTATGTATATTTGTACGGATACGCGGTAGTCAGTGCGCAGACGCAGTGGCGGAGAGTGACTGACAGGACATTTGGCATGCGCAGCAAGCGTGGAGGCATTCTTCGTGTAGCTATGTATGTAGGAACAGGTGTGCAAGAAATAAAATAAACTTTAGAACAAGTGCGTTTCTCTAACACATCACAATAGTGTTACAGGGTTACGCAATAAACGAAAAGGAACAAAATACTTTAAGAGTATGTATAAAAAACTTTTTGACAGAAAAGGTAGGCGTAGAAGTCGACATAAAACAAATAAGGAAGTTGGGACCAAAAGTTTGTTTAATGGAATTGTATAGGGTGGAGGATGGAAGATAAGATAAGCAGTAATGAAGAACAAGAGTAAGTTAAGGGAGTATAGAAATGAAGCTGTCTACATTAATGATGATATGACAAAGGAGGAGAGAATTGTATAAGGATAACTAAGGGCAATAGCAAGAAAACGGAGGGGGGAGGAGGGACAGGAAAAAGAGTTCAAATATAAACAATTAAAAATAGGCGGAGAAGTGTGGAAGTGGAGTATAGAAGAGAAAAATATTGTCAAACAATATGCAGGTAACAGACTTTTAGGAAGTAGAAGAGAAGCAAGTGAATGTGGCTCGGCAACGACTTTGGTAAAGTATACGAACGGGGAAAATGTTGGAGGAAGGAGAAATAATAGCAAAACTCTTATACTGGATAATTCTATGAGGATATGTACATGGAATGTGCGAGGCATATACGAAGAAGGTGCAATAATCAACCTAGTAAATACTATGAACAATTAATATTGATCTTGCAGCACTCCAAGAGACACACTGCAAGGGATCAGACATACAAAAACTTAAAAACTATACCTTATTTACAAGTGCAAATGAAAGTCTCGGAGTAGAATTATCAGAAATCCTACTTCGAGTCTGACACTCTGGAAGAGGAAGTAAAGCGCTTTGCCCCAACATCTGAGCGCCTGTGTTCTGTGAGAATTAAGACGGTATACAGTACAATAATAGTGATCAACATGCACACATGCCTCAGGGGCTCACTGTTAACAAGTTTAACAAGTGAGTTCGGGAATTTAGCGCTCCCGAGGTACCCGAGCTAAAACCCAAACTAAGGTGTAAGGTAACGTGCCGAGAGTTGCGTGGCCGCAGGGGTTTGCAGTATTTAACGTTCCCCTGGGGGCACCAGGCGAAACCCCCTTGTAATTAGCCGTACCCGATCAAGCGGGGCTCTGATCGGGCGGACAGATACTTTCCTGGCTACTCTTCGTACAGCTACGCTATCTAGAATTTCCAAGGCAAAAGCTTGTGAAACAGGGCCAAGGTTACATACTGGCTATAAGAGCCACAATAAAGGCCAACTTCACTAGGCATGCCGACAAAGCTTAAGGTAGGCCAGGACTCTATCATCAAGGGCTTCAAGTCCGCTTTAAAAATAGATGTACATGCGAAGGAACCGCTCTCAAAGTTGTTAAGTCTAATTAAAGGAATAAAGCTGGAGAACGTACTCTAAGGAGGGATAAAAATCCCTAGCTACCCTTCGTACAGCTACGCTATCTGGAATTTCCAAGGCTAAAATGCAAAAGCTTGTGAAACAGGTTCAAGGTCACATGCAGGCTAAAAGTGCCACAATCAAGGCCAGCTTCGGTAGGCATGCACAAGGGACCCTGTTCAGTCTAGATAAGGAAGTTAGGCCTCAACAGACGGCGGAGGCTAGTAAACGTAAATAAAGGACGGAAGTCCAAAAATGCGAGGTCGGATGGCAGTACTCCCGCAGGTCTTCCAAAAGGCAAGGGGCCAGAAGTTCAGCAGCCTACTTAAAGAGTGGTACGGTGAAGGCACCGAGCAAAAGTAGAAGTGAGCGATCGATGCGAAAAACTTGTGGGGGCAATTAAAAATGCGACCAGAAATAACATATCAAGGAAAACAACATATAAGAGAAACTATTGGCTAGACTACGAATGCAAGCATGAAATGAACAACAAGACAAAACTATGGCAAAAATTCTTGCAAACCAAAAAAACAAAAAGACAAGGACGACTATAACGAACAAAGGAAAAAAGTTAAACAACCATGTAGGGCAAGGAAACGAAAGTATTGGGAACATATTTTACAAAAGATCGAGGAAAGTTACACAAAAAGGAAGTCAGAAACTTCTCCAAAGATGTCAAAAACATCAGAACGGGAAGCAAAGGGATTCAACGATACTTCAGGGATAAGAATGGAGAGCTGCTGGGGTCCACAAGCGAAATTAACGGAAGACGGAGACAGTACTTCGAAGAGCTATTCAATGGGAAGAACCAGGAGGAGGCGGAGGAAGACGAGGTAAAAAACCAAAGAGAAAGTGTGGAGGCGAGGCAAGGTGACCAAAATACCGAAGAAACCGAGGAGCCATCAATAACAGAAATAGAAGAAATAGTAAGCTCAATGAAAACAACAAGAGCCCAGAAGAAATTGAGATGGCAGCAGGAAATATCAAATACGGAGGTGAAGTGGTAATTCCAGAAAGGAGACCGGACCATGTGTAGCAACTCTAGGAGACTAGCCTTATTGGACACCGTATACAAAGTCCTGGCCACGCTGATTAAGAGACGGCTGGAAACATTTATAGAGCCTGCTCTCGGAGAGTTCCATGCTGGTTTCCGAAAAACAGACCAACAACGGATCAACCCTTCACGCTGAAACAAATCCTCATAGGAACCTATGAATATGAAATTCCGACTTACATGCTATTTATCGACTTTAAAGCAGCTACGCTTTCGTCAACAGGAGACGGCTCTTCGAGGCACTGAGAATACTGAATGTTCCGGAAAACTAATCAAAATGAACCACAATATTTAATTAACTTGAAGCAAACTTTTATTAAGCTACGATAAGTAATTTAGCCGCAGTGAATTTTCAAGGTTTACAATTCAATGGAAAAAATGGACTTACTTACATAACCCTTTCGGCCATGTACCCTGGAGGGAGTAGAGCCTAGGATGTGATAGGGATGAAATTGAGTCTATCTGGTTCCTCTTCCACAACTTGCCACTTCTCCTTTTGCCAAATATTTTTAAACATCTCTTCTCTTCTTTCCACGGCCTTTTGTATTACGCTGTGCCATGTTTTCCTTGGTCCTCCATTCCTTTTCGTTCGTTCTATTCTTTTCTCCTCCCTCCTTTTAATATGTCCGAATCACCTTAGTTGATTCTCTTCTATGATTTATGTCACGGGGTTGATCTCAAGGTTTCTCCTTATATTTCTATTTCTTATATGAACCATATTTGAGTTGATTGGATCTTTCTCTTACGGTAGTCGGAAATCCAAGATTTATTAAGCTATGGCAAGTAATCTAGCCAGAGTGAATTTTTAAAGCTGACAAGTCGATGGAAAAAGTGGACTTATTTATATAACCCTTTGTCGCCATGTACCCTCCAGGATGTAGAGCTTAGGATAAAGTAGGGGTGGACTTGAGGCTATTGGGTCCCTTTTCCAGAACTCCCCTGTTCATTCCTATTTTTTCCTTTTACCCTAATTTCTTAAAAATTCCCCTTCTCATTTTTTCTATGACTTTTCATATTTCGTTTTGCCATGTTTTCCTTGGTCTTCCTTTCCTTTTCTTTCTTCTGGATCTGGTTCCCCTGTTCGTGTCGTTCTATTCTCTTTTCCTCCCTCCTTTGACATGTCCGAATCACCTTAGTTGATTCCCTTCTACGATATAGGTCACGGGGTTGATGTCAAGGTTTCTTCTAGTATTTCTATTTCTTACATGAACCATATCTGTGTTGATTGGATCTTTCTCTTACGGTAGTCCGAAATACAAGATTTATTAAGGTACGGCAAGTAATTTGGCCAAAGTGAATTTTTAAAGCTGACAAGTTGATGGAAAAAATTGACTTATTTATATAAATCTTTGTCCTCATATATCCTCCAGGGTGTAAAGCTTAGGATAAGGTAGGGGTGGAGTTGAGTCCTTTTTCCAGAACTACCACCGTTTGTTCCTATCTTTTCCTTTTGCCCTAATTTCTTAAAAATTTCCCTTCTCATTGTGACTTTTCATATTTCGCTTTGCCATGTTTTCCTTGGTCTTCCTTTCCTTTTCTTTCTTCTGGATCTGACTCCCTGTACTTGTCGTTCTATTCTTTTTTCCTCCCTCCTTTTGACATATCCGAATCACCTTAGTTGATTGTCTCCTACAATATAGGTCACGGGGTTGATGTCAAGGTTTCTTCTAGTATTTCTATTTCTTACATGAACCATATCTGTGTTGATTGGATCTTTCTCTTACGGTAGTCCGAAATACAAGATTTATTAAGGTACGGCAAGTAATTTGGCCAAAGTGAATTTTTAAAGCTGACAAGTCGATGGAAAAAATTGACTTATTTATATAAATCTTTGTCCTCATATATCCTCCAGGGTGTAAAGTTTAGGATACGGTAGGGGTGGACTTGAGTCCTTTTTTCCAGAACTACCACCGTTTGTTCCTATCTTTTCCTTTTGCCCTAATTTCTTAAAAATTTCCCTTCTCATTGTGTCCATGACTTTTCATATTTCGTTTTGCCATGTTATCGCTGGCCTTCCTTTCCTTTTCTTTCTTCTGGATCTGGCTCCTTGTACATGTCGTTTTATTCTCTTTTTCTCCCTCCTTTTGACATGTCCGAATCACCTTAGTTGATTGTCTTCTACAATATAGGTCACGGGGTTGATGTCAAGGTTTCTTCTAGTATCTCTATTTCTTACAGGAACCATATCTGTGTTGATTGTATCTTTTTCTTATGGTCGTCCAAAATCCAAGATTTATTAAGCTACGGCAAGTAATTTAGCGGGAATGAATTTTTAAAGCTGACAAGTCGATGGAAAAAATCGACTTATTTATATAAATCTTTGTCGCCATGTACCCCTCCAGGGTGTAGAGCTTAGGATAAGGTAGGGGTGGACTTGAGTCTATCGGGTCCCTTTTTCAGAACTGCCTCCGTTCGTTCCTATCTTTCCCTTTTGCCCTAATTTCTTAAAAATCTCACTTCTCATTGTTTCCATGACTTTTCATGTTTCGTTTTGCCATGTCTTCCTTGGTCTTCCTTTCCTTTTCTTTCTGCTGGATCTGGTTCCCTGTACTTGTCGTCACCTTAGTTGATTCTCTTCTATGATTTAGGTCACGGGGTTGATGTCAAAGTTTCTTCTTGTATTTCTATTTCTTACACGAACCATATTTGTGTTGATTGGATCTTTCTCTTACGGTAGTCCGAAATACAAGGTTTATTCTTAATCTTTTTACCCTTTCTACCTTTCGGTGTAAGGGTTCGGAGCCACCGAGCCGTATATGAACAGGCATATACCGTACCGCTCCTGGCCCGCCCAGTGGCATTTCCTTCATTTTCGCAGCTTATTAGAGGTAACAGATCCATTTTAGGATTTTAAACTGCTACGCTCTCGAACGCCGGCCCTTCGCACTGTGAAGCGCGAATTTTACCACTCAGCCACTGAGGGGTTTAAGGTTTATTAAGCTACGGCAAGTAATTTAGCCAGAGTGCATTTTTAGAGGTGACAAGTCGATGGAAAAAATTGACTTATTTATATAAATCTTTGTCCTCATGTACCCTCCAGGATGTAAAGCTTAGGGTAAGGTAGGGGTGGACTTGAGTCTATCGGGTCCCTTTTCCAGAACTTCCACCGTTCTCTCCTATCTTCTCATTTTGCTTTAATTTCTTAAAAAATTCTCTTCTCTTTTTCCACGCCTCTTTATATTTCGTTTTGCCATGTTTTCCTTGGTCTTCCTTTCCTTTTCACACTGTTAGGATACATGTTCCTTTAAAATCATCTTAAATGCATCTTGCAGTGTGAGCAGTCTTGTTTTGCAAGTCGCTAGGGAAGGTGAGTTCACTCTGACCCCTGCATGCCCCGAGAAGACTTATATAACCGAAGGTGCCCATGTCTCCGGAGGTGTGAATTGGAGCTATGTGTAAGGGGTGCTAAGCCCTTAGCCCGTTCTAGCTGCTTTGCCTCTCTCATACTCTAATATTCGAACACTCGAGCGTTGTTTGGTTTCAGAACTGGACGAATAAAGTCCGGTTTTGTGAGTTGTAACAACGCTATAAAGCACATTTCAAGCTTGAATGCTTGAATTTTGTGTGAATTTCTTCGCTCCATCTAGCGATAACCACTTCTTTGTGTTAATTAATTAATTAAACAACTGAAGGTTTATATAAAATTTCGGATAATAATTTAAGTTTATATGTAATAAGTCTAAATAAATAAATCTATTTTGGTGAGTTTGCCAACATTTTTCATTCCTGAAGATGTTCTTATTTATATTCCGAAGTCGCCTGTTCTATGGATATGAATAGCAGGTGTCCGTTCCATATTTTTCAATTTCCTCTATTGGAACTTCTACATATGTTATATACCATGCAATCTTCTCTAACGTACAAGAAATACAAGCGCCAATACGACAAAGGAAATATACATTTTCTATTTCAGGTACCCAGCATGGCTTCCTACGCTCCTTCTTGTCACGAGTACTAAATTATTTTCCCCGGATGGAATTGCATATTCGCGTCTAAGTTTATAAACGGACGAATCTATCGGGAAAGAAAATTTATGACCCAATAAGGGTAATTAACGATCAACTTACTGAATTCGGTTAAAAATACATGCACACGTTTCCGCTTCGAAAATCGATTTCTTTAAAAATAAGTCTTCTAATCAAGAATTGATATTAACACATGAACGGTGCGGTCTTAGGGTAAAGCGAGCTGATCGATGGATTAATTAAAAATAAGTCTTTAATTACCACCAGAAAATCGATTGGCCTTCTTTTTGTGGATGAGGAAAAACCTTAATTTCCAATTTCCACTTTTGATATATCTTTAATTTCTTATTCGGGAAGATTTACTTCGAAATTAGCAAACAAAAATGATTTCAATTAAGTGAAGACGGATTTTAACCCGGAAGCATCTTCCTAGTAAGAAAATTGAGCATAACATCTTTTTGGATCCAACCATAAAAACCAATTGAAATATATTTTTCTTTGCAAATAAACCCATTCCAGTGGGCGTCCGTTTCTAAGGATTTTTACAAGCACCTTTCAAAACATCGATTTAGGCATGTTCGCATCAAACTTTGTGTATCTTTTATCCATCTTGTTTGGCGATAAACGCTAAAAGTGTAGCATTCCACATGGATATTTACGTAAACAGACATACGAGATGAATAGATACACATAGGTGAATGTGAAAAATATCGTGTTTACAACAGTCAAATGATTAAAACCTCATCAAAAAAATATTCCTCTTCTTCTGTTCTCGTCTATCTAAACATGAGCCCGTTGCCAAAAATATTTTTATTGGTAATGCTAGAACACCACTTTATACACCATAAAAATAGTTTGCCAAATTAATATTCTGGGCATATTAGAAAATATTCTATTTTGAGGAGGAACAGGATAAAATCTACGGTGATTTGGTGATAATTTAATGGGGCTATTGCTATGCCAGGGCATGACTTGCTTCGTAGTGCAGTAGCATTAAATACACACAGTGTAAAATTAATAATAACAATAAAATAAATAAAAATGAATAAAGAAATACCGATATTAAATTATGATAACTTTTACAAGCATAAATATGTAGGATTATTTACTTCCACCAGAATAGAAGAACTGAAGGAGATAATGAATAACAAAAATATAACCAACAAAATAAAACTGTCAACAAAAACCAAAAGAGGAATAGACAACGTGTTGTACATCCCCACGTTAACATATGAATCGGAACTATGGACACCGACAAAGGAACAGAGAACACTGCAAGCAAAATAAATGAGAAGGACAGCGGGAGTAAGACTGCTTGAAAAAGACAAAGAATAAAGGAAGACGGATTGTGCTGGTTTTGGCACTTAATGAGAATGCACTCAAGAAGATTAACAAGAACATTATGGAAGATGGGAAGATGGAGGGAAAAGGGGAAGAGTTAGGCCACCACAAAACAAGAGGCAGGTAGAATAGGAGAAGACGCATAGCCGAGACAAGCGAAGTAAAAACAGCATGAGTAGCAACAACCTCGACACTGACAACACCGGTAGAAGACGTTAAGGATTACGTATGTAAATATTTACTTCCACTAGAAATTCAATGGCGTTACAGAACGTACTACCCTGATCTTCGAGCGTTCGTATAAATGTTATTGATTGCTCTAAAAACAAACTCTTGATGCAATCGAAGATAACTGCGTAATGTTGCGCAATAGCTTGTACAGTTGTTGCAACTTGGGAATTCTTAAACTATTGTTGAGTCTCTTCAATCGCGTTCGCATCTTGCAGATTTAAAGAGGAAGTTACGTTTCCTTGCTATAATATAAAGTTACATCAAGCCACGTTTCCCATGTTTTAACTGACTGTGGTGGTATCGGAATTCCTGGACGTAAAAGGAAATTCCGGAATTCGCTTACGAGATGCCAGGAAAACTTTTTCTCGTTTTATTAGTTAATGCGGCAACTTCGCCTATAAGATGCACGTCATTCAGTGAATATGTTGTCATATATAGCACAAATACCTTTCACGTTTTTCATGCAAGTTTACAAAATGCGATATACACAGGATGAATCCCCCGTTACAACTAGAATATAAGGTGACATACTGAAAGCATATATCTTTCGCGACGCCACCCGAACGCAAGCTGGTACGGACGAGTCACAGATGAGACTGAACCGATTTGGGCCAACTTTATAAAATCAAGCATTCTGTGTTGCAATTTTAAGAAAATAAAGCTTATTTTCGTCTAAAGCAACGAACCATTTATTTCTTATAATTTGCGTTTATTATCAATATTTCCATATTCATGTATAATAGTCAATGTTATCGGCGTTATCGCACATTACATATATGCCTAAGTAACGTAGATTGACGCGACGTTGATCGAACATGGCATGAATGCATGTGCGAGAGAGGTCAATGCAACGTTCACACGCAAGGAGTTAATGCATGAATGGCTATTACGTAAAAATTTATCGAATTTCTCAAACTTATTTCCCCGCCATGGATACGAAATGACCCAACGTCCATTTACCAGAGCTTTACACATTTACGGTTCGCCATTTGCAAGTAAGGAGTGCGTCGTTCTCGTCTGCGTCAAAAAATAACGACAAAATATTTAAAAATGACCATTGGTTGATGTCTAATTGAAAGACAATTTCAAACTCAGACGATCAAGGCCTTCGTGCTGTATTCGCCTAAAAGCGTTTGAAAATCTGCACTGAGGAACCTTTCACATGTGTTTCAAGTTTATACAGTGTGAACGTATGAGTTGGAACGAAATCTTTAAATAGGAAAGAAAGAAAAAAGATCGGACAAGTGAACCTTAATGTTAAAATGTGTAAATTTTGAAAAAAAGGTACTTTGTGACTAAATTACTGTCGCAGATATAACGTCACCAACTTTTCTTTTAAATGGTAACCGCAATTTTTGATAGCGCCTTCTGGAGGAGAACGTATTTCTACATACAGCACGATGATTTCTGAGGTAGGTTACACAACAAGATTTATGAGAAAAATATTTTGAGTAAGTATGTAACCTTTGGTTTAAAATCTACAGTTTTAAAAACGGGAGAGGTGTCGTGGGACACCCGACAAGAGCAGAACTCTTTACGTATTGGATGCTTATTTGAATAAAAGGTAAAATTCTATAAATGAATAAACAATGCATAAAGAAAAAGCATTTTATTTTGAAACCGATGGCAAATAAGTTGAAGTCGAATTTGAAGTAAATTCGAGACCGAATAATAAGGGCGCCATCTGATGGGGGAGACGCAATCGTGTGTGTGTGTGCGAGCGAGAAAGAACTAATGAAAGAAGAAAGGTAGAACAAAAGGGTCTATCTGATAATTTCAAACATCTCATTTTTTTCCCAGTTAGCTCTCGCCGCAGATCCTCCCTAAAAGAGATTCGCTCTAAAAGAAGTTTATTTCGAGTAAGGTCCAAGAAATGTTCCTTAAAAATTCAGTTTCTTTGTCATAATCCGATGATATTTGTCGTATTTAAATTTACTTTTTAAACGAAAAGGTAAAACATTTCAACGTAAAATGCGTTGTTGATTCTGTGCTCTCAGGTTTGACAAACGTTATTTGTCGTATGATTGATTTATTAATCAATCAACAAGTAAGTAAAATAGAACGCAAATTTAGGGACATGGGTTAAGTAAGAGATAACAAATGGTCGTGCGGCAATTTCAGAAGTAATGTTGTACTAGCGTTTCAAGAACACCCTCCCAAATGAAGCTGTGAAGTCTCATTGCAGCAGCCAATTATTCACTCTACCGTTTTAAAACTTCTAAAAAAGAACAAATGGCATCGGTACAAAATAAAATTGGTTCAAGAACTTTAGAGTAGAATATCTGGAGAAACGCGACATAACAAAGAAGACTGTAAGGGAAGCAAAACAGAAGAGCTGGGAAGATTTTGGAAAGGAGCTGGAGGAAAACTATAAGACGGACAATAGGAAATTTTGGAACAAAGTAAGAAATCTGAGAGGAAAACAGAAGAAGGAATATGGCGGAATTGAGGATAAAGATGGGAATATAAGGACAGAAACATCCGAGATTGTAAAGACCTGGAAAGAATATTTTGAAGAGAGATTTAGGCAGGAAGAAATACTAGAAGTGGAGGCAATGGAAGGAATCACAATGGAGGAAATAGAAGAAGCCCTAAGAAATATCAAGAGTGGGAAAGCAGCCGGAGAAGACCAAATCGAGCAAGAAATGATGAAATGGATGGGGGAGATGGCAAAGAAATGGCTACTCCATGTATTTAAAGAAGCATGGGACAATGAAAAAATACCGGAAGATTGGAAGAAGAACATAATATTGCCAATCTGTAAGAAAGGAAAGATATGCAAATGTGACAATTATAGAACAATATGGTTGTCATGTAGTTTTAAAATATATAGAAGAATCATCCAAAAGAGAGTGAGGAAAAGGATAGAGACGAAGCTAGAGGATGAACAGGCAGCATTTAGGGTAAATCGGCAGACAAATGATAACACACACATAGTACGAAACATTATAGAAAGACAGTTTCGGAAAGACGAGGAACTATATCTAACATTTGTTGACCTAAAGGGAACATTCGATTCAATAAAGAGGGAAATAATCTGGAATACTCTGAATAAATATAAGATACCGGGAAAATTAATAAAAGTGATCAAGTCTGTATATGAAGAGGTATATGCTCAGGTTAGAGTAAAAGGAAGAAGTTCGGAAGTTTTTAAATGGGAAAAAGGTATCAAATAGGGGATGGCCTAAGCCCGCTCTTGTTTATTACGGTAATGGATATGCTAATCAAGAATACAACAAAGCAAACGAGTAAGTACCAGTGCACAGTTGGGTAGAAGAACCTAGCACCGATAGGAATTAATTCACTACTGTATGCGGATGATCATCCTAATGGCTGAAACGAGAGACAAATTACATAAACTAATGAACATATGGGTGAAGGAGATTGAAAGGCTAAAGATGGAAATTAACGTAGATAAGACAAATATATGATAATAACTCAAAGGAGGGAGGAGGAAACTAAGCATATAACAATAAACAACCGGGAAATAGAACAGGTTTCCTCATTCGAATGCCTTGGAAACGCAATATCGGAGGATGGCAAAATGGATCTGGAGATAAGTAATAAAATGAAAAAAGCAACTAAAGTCTACTACGCACTGAATAAAACCATATTCGGGAAAAAGGAAATCAGCCAGGAGACGAAAATCAGGGTGTATAATTTAATTGCAAGTCCAATAATGCTGTATGGAGCGGAAACGTGGACGATACATACGAAACACAAATCGTTGATAAATGCAGCAGAAATGAGATATCTAAGGAGGGTAGCTGGGGTAACTAAAATCGACAGATATAGAAGTGAAGACATTAAAGCAAAACTCAGACAGGAGTCAGTAATGAGGAGAATTGAAAATAAACAACTAAGCTGGTACGGATACATAGCGCGACTAGACCAGGACAGAATGCTAAAGAAGATTAACGAGGCGGGATTGGAAAAGAATAGAAGAAAGGGAAGACCGAGGAAGACATGGATGGACCAGATTCGCGGGATAGGGGAGGAAAGAGGCAAAGAAATGAGGAGTATGCAGGAATTAACCCAAAATAGGAAAGAATGGAAAAGATGGGTAAAGGAGAGCGGGACTCCAGATCCGACGCCCTAGATAGGCAGAAGGATAAGGTGAAAGAAGAGGAAGAAGAACTTTACGAGGATGATTTTGGCAGAAGAGTATATAGACATAATGATGGACCGATGTAATAACAATCTGGAACTTTCAAGACGCATAATTTTCTCCGACGAAGCTACCTTTTGCCTAAACGGGTCTGTCAATAGGCGAAACTGTAGATGCTGGATGATGGAAGGACATACAAAATTCCGACAAAGTCAACGTATGGGGAGTTGTTGCTCTCCATCCAAATGCAGAACATTCCCTCTTACTGGATAGCGCCTTATGGTTCTCGCAGGGTGGTGCATCGCCACATTATTCCCTAACTGTTCGTAGTTATCTTAGTACCATTTTCCCAAACAAATGGATTGGTACGCAAGGAGCAATTGAATGGCCAGGAAGATCTCATCGAACTCCAGTCGATTTCTTCTTGTGGAGTTATCTCAAGCCCAAAATGTACCTAAACCGACCTAATAATATTGAAGATTAGAATAATCGATGAAATCAAGTATTAAATAATGTCATAAACGAATTTGAACATCGCCTTACTCATTGTTGGCGCACGAATGGCATGCAGTTTGAACATTTAATTTGAATAATTTTAAATTTATTCGTAGCTTTTGACATTTTAGTTAAACTTCAATCGTTAAATCGAATAATACACTAAATATATTTTTCCCAAAATCTTGTTATGTAACCTATCTCTGAAGTCATCGCTTTGTACGCAGAAAACCCTTCTCCTCCAAATGCGTTACCATTTAAAAGAAGAGGAGGTGACATCATATGCCAGGGTTGAGGTGTCCGATTGCTATTTTCTTCTCACTATTTGCAGGTTTTATTGATTTTCTTCGAACCTATACGTCCACACTGTATATCAAATCTTTCTATGTATCAAACAGCTTTTCCCAAGACTTCGCAATTCCACATTGAGAGATGAAGTAACTTCTTCGTGTGTCTCACTGTTAACAAGTTTAACAAGTGAGTTCGGGAATTTAACGCTCCCGAGGTACCCGAGCTAAAACCCAAACTGAGGTGTAAGATAACGTGCCGAGAGTTGCGTGGCCGCAAGGGAGTGCGGTATTTAATGTTCCCCTGGGGGCACTAGGCAAAGTCCCCTTGTAATTAGCCTTACTCGATCAAGCGGGGCTCTGATCGGGCAGACAGATACTTCCCTAGGTATTCTTCGTACAGCTACGCTATCTAGAATTTCCAAGGCTAAAGTGCAAAAGCTTGTGAAACAGGGCCAAGGTTACATACAGGCTAAAAGAGCAATAATCAAGGCCAACTTCACTAGGCATGCACAAAGGGGCCAGGTTTAGTCTAGACAAAGAAGTTAGGCCTCAACAGACGGTGGAGTCCACTAAACGTAAAGAAAGGACGGAAGTCCAAAAAGACGACGTCGGAGGGCAGTACTCCCGCAGGTCTTTCGAAAGGCAAGGGGCCAGAGGGTTTAACCTTCAAAGAGGCTGCTTTGGAGAGGATCGCTGTAGTATGCAACGACTATTCAGCCACTCAGATGGAGCCGGAAAAGCTTAAGGCAGTCCAGGACTATATTATGGAGGCATATAACAGCCTTAGGGAGCAAGGGCTTCAAGTCCGCTTTAAAAATAAACGTAAATGCGGAGGAACCGCTCTCAAAGCTGTTAAGGCTAATTAAAAGAATAAAGCTGGAGAACGTACTCTAAGGAGGCATAAAAATCCCTAGCTACTCTTCGTACAGCTATGCTATCTAGAATTTCCAAGGCTAACGTGCAAAAGCTTGTGAAGCAGGGCCGAGGTTACATACAGGCTAAGAGAGCAATAATCAAGGCCAACTTCACTAGGCATGCACAAGGGGCCAGGTTTAGTCTAGACAAGGAAGTTAGGCCTCAACAGACGGTGGAGTCCACTAAACGTAAAGAAAGGACAGAAGTCCAAAAAGACGACGTCGGAGGGCAGTACTCCCGCAGGTCTTTCGAAAGGCAAGGAGCCAGAGGGTTTAACCTTCAAAGAGGCTGCTTTGGAGAGGATCGCTGTAGTATGCAACGACTATTCAGCCACTCAGATGGAGCCGGAAAAGCTTAAGGCAGTCCAGGACTATATTATGGAGGCATATAACAGCCTTAGGGAGCAAGGGCTTCAAGTCCGCTTTAAAAATAAACGTAAATGCGGAGGAACCGCTCTCAAAGCTGTTAAGGCTAATTAAAAGAATAAAGCTGGAGAACGTACTCTAAGGAGGCATAAAAATCCCTAGCTACTCTTCGTACACTATGCTATCTACAATTTCCAAGGCTAAAGTGCAAAAGCTTGTGAAACAGGGCCAAGGTTACATACAGGCTAAAAGAGCAATAATCAAGGCCAACTTCACTAGGCATGCACAAAGGGGCCAGGTTTAGTCTAGACAAAGAAGTTAGGCCTCAACAGACGGTGGAGTCCACTAAACGTAAAGAAAGGACGGAAGTCCAAAAGACGACGTCGGATGGCAGTACTCCGCAGGTCTTTCGAAAGGCAAGGGGCCAGAGGGTTTAACCTTCAAAGAGACTGCTTTGGAGAGGATCGCTGTAGTATGCAACGACTATTCAGCCACTCAGATGGAGCCGGAAAAGCTTAAGGCAGTCCAGGACTATATTATGGAGGCATGTAACAGCCTTAGGGAGCAAGGGCTTCAAGTTCGCTTTAAAAATAAACGTAAATGCGGAGGAACCGCTCTCAAAGCTGTTAAGTCTAATTAAAAGAATAAAGCTGGAGAACGTACTCTAAGGAGGCATAAAAATCCTAGCTACTCTTCGTACACTATGCTATCTAGAATTTCCAAGGCTAACGTGCAAAAGCTTGTGAAGCAGGGCCGAGGTTACATACAGGCTAAGAGAGCAATAATCAAGGCCAACTTCACTAGGCATGCACAAGGGGCCAGGTTTAGTCTAGACAAGGAAGTTAGGCCTCAACAGACGGTGGAGTCCACTAAACGTAAAGAAAGGACAGAAGTCCAAAAGACGACGTCGGAGGGCAGTACTCCCGCAGGTCTTTCGAAAGGCAAGGGGCCAGAGGGTTTAACCTTCAAAGAGGCTGCTTTGGAGAGGATCGCTGTAGTATGCAACGACTATTCAGCTACTCAGATGGAGCCGGAAAAGCTTAAGGCAGTCCAGGACTATATTATGGAGGCATATAACAGCCTTAGGGAGCAAGGGCTTCAAGTCCGCTTTAAAAATAAACGTAAATGCGGAGGAACCGCTCTCAAAGCTGTTAAGGCTAATTAAAAGAATAAAGCTGGAGAACGTACTCTAAGGAGGCATAAAAATCCCTAGCTACTCTTCGTACAGCTATGCTATCTAGAATTTCCAAGGCTAACGTGCAAAAGCTTGTGAAGCAGAGCCGAGGTTACATACAGGCTAAGAGAGCAATAATCAAGGCCAACTTCACTAGGCATGCACAAGGGGCCAGGTTTAGTCTAGACAAGGAAGTTAGGCCTCAACAGACGGTGGAGTCCACTAAACGTAAAGAAAGGACAGAAGTCCAAAAAGACGACGTCGGAGGGCAGTACTCCCGCAGGTCTTTCGAAAGGCAAGGAGCCAGAGGGTTTAACCTTCAAAGAGGCTGCTTTGGAGAGGATCGCTGTAGTATGCAACGACTATTCAGCCACTCAGATGGAGCCGGAAAAGCTTAAGGCAGTCTAGGACTATATTATGGAGGCATATAACAGCCTTAGGGAACAAGGGCTTCAAGTCCGCTTTAAAAATAAACGTAAATGCGGAGGAACCGCTCTCAAAGCTGTTAAGGCTAATTAAAAGAATAAAGCTGGAGAATGTACTCTAAGGAGGCATAAAATCCCTAGCTACTCTTCGTACACTATGCTATCTAGAATTTCCAAGGCTAAAGTGCAAAAGCTTGTGAAACAGGGCCAAGGTTACATACAGGCTAAAAGAGCAATAATCAAGGCCAACTTCACTAGGCATGCACAAAGGGGCCAGGTTTAGTCTAGACAAAGAAGTTAGGCCTCAACAGACGGTGGAGTCCACTAAACGTAAAGAAAGGACGGAAGTCCAAAAAGACGACGTCGGAGGGCAGTACTCCCGCAGGTCTTTCGAAAGGCAAGGGGCCAGAGGGTTTAACCTTCAAAGAGGCTGCTTTGGAGAGGATCGCTGTAGTATGCAACGACTATTCAGCCACTCAGATGGAGCCGGAAAAGCTTAAGGCAGTCCAGGACTATATTATGGAGGCATATAACAGCCTTAGGGAGCAAGGGCTTCAAGTCCGCTTTAAAAATAAACGTAAATGCGGAGGAACCGCTCTCAAAGCTGTTAAGGCTAATTAAAAGAATAAAGCTGGAGAACGTACTCTAAGGAGGCATAAAAATCTCTAGCTACTCTTCGTACACTATGCTATCTAGAATTTCCAAGGCTAAAGTGCAAAAAGCTTGTGAAACAGGGCCAAGGTTACATACAGGCTAAAAGAGCAATAATCAAGGCCAACTTCGCTAGTCATGCACAAGGGGCCAGGTTTAGTCTAGATAAGGAAGTTAGGCCTCAACAGACGGTGGAGTCCACTAAACGTAAAGAAAGGACGGAAGTCCAAAAGATGACGTCGGAGGGCAGTACTCCCGCAGGTCTTTCGAAAGGCAAGGGGCCAGAGGGTTTAACCTTCAAAGAGGCTGCTTTGGAGAGGATCGCTGTAGTATGCAACGACTATTCAGCCAGTCAGATGGAGCCGGAAGAGCTTAAGGCAGTCCAGGACTATATTATGGAGGTATATAACAGCCTTAGGGAGCAAGGGCTTCAAGTCCGCTTTAAAAATAAACGTAAATGCGGAGGAACCGCTCTCAAAGCTGTTAAGTCTAATTAAAAGAATAAAGCTGGAGAACGTACTCTAAGGAGGCATAAAAATCCCTAGCTACTCTTCGTACAGCTATGCTATCTAGAATTTCCAAGGCTAACGTGCAAAAGCTTGTGAAGCAGGGCCGAGGTTACATACAGGCTAAGAGAGCAATAATCAAGGCCAACTTCACTAGGCATGCACAAGGGGCCAGGTTTAGTCTAGACAAGGAAGTTAGGCCTCAACAGACGGTGGAGTCCACTAAACGTAAAGAAAGGACAGAAGTCCAAAAAGACGACGTCGGAGGGCAGTACTCCCGTAGGTCTTTCGAAAGGCAAGGGGCCAGAAGGTTTAACCTTTAAGAAGGCTGCTTTGGAAAGGATCGCGGTAGTATGCAACGACTATTCAGCCACTCAGATGGAGCCGGCAAAGCTTAAGGCAGGCCAGGACTCTATTATGGAGGCAGCATTACGGAACAAGGGCTTCAAGTCCGCTTTAAGAATACATGTATATGCGGAAGAACCGCTCTCAAAGCTGTTAAGTCTAATTAAAGGAATAACGGTGGAGAACGTACTCTAAGGAGGCATGAGGACCATAATAGATCTGGAGAGGTCGTAGTGGAACAGGCATCAGTGCCACCTCAAAGTTCGAAGAAATTCAATTCAATTAACATAACGCATTAACTTCTTTGATTTGCCTATGGAACCTAAAAATTTTGCGTGTATCACATTTATATTTTTTGTAATCGTGCATTGAATTATTAAGTACAAACCAAAATTAAGTGTTGTTTCTGTCATCGACGAGATTTTATTTCGCTGGGCGCAAAGTAATCCATTCGGAAAAGGGAAAATTACGGTTCCATTTTTAATAAGCAAGAAACATAATTGCACGGGAACCAAAGGAAATAAAACGGGCAATATTAAGAAGATTCCGGATTACTCCTGGTAGCAATCTCAAAGCAACAGGTGTTCGAATTAAATACTTCAATTATTTAATTTGAGACGACGAATTAAACGGATTGTCTAGATTCTATTTTAAAATCCTCAAAAATAATTATTTTTGCATGCATAATTGAGAATGAAGAAATATGCCGTTGTGGTGATTACAAAAGGTCAAATTCGTCTCTTTATTTTCAGGTTTCCGGCGACATCAAATTGTCACCATGAGCAGTCAGGGAGAAACGGCCAGTTTATTGGTCGGGTCCTTAATGACGAACGCGCCCACACCTTCGAATTGCTCAAAGCCGGTTCTTATGCGACAAGAATGTACAACGTTTCTGGTATCTAACCATCACCCCCAGTTATCCGTCTTCTCGGATAGCGAGGAGGATGGCTCATTGTGCCTCGAGGAAAGTAGTGCAAGATCTGTTCCTGACATCGAATTACACTGCAGGTAAATAACTATTTCAATATGTTCTAAGTTAGATGCGAAATTTCGAAAATCGAGGCATTCTAGTGTTATTAAAGTATCGTAAATGTAACCATAATTTCTTTAAGATCTGGTTAGGACGATTACAGAAACGTTAATCTTTGTGGGAGCCTCGACAAACTGCTTGTTGCTTTACCTGACATAGGAAGTGCACTACCCAGAAGGCGTTGGATTTCTCCTTGATAAAATTTGACAGAAACCTTCATCTGGTGTCATCTCTGGTATAATATTGTCTTTTAGGGAGCCTCTAAGAGTTTAATCCTCTTCACGACCTCTTTTATGTTTTATTCACTTATATTTTCCACCATTCCAGCATATTTCTTCCCTTCTCCCTTCTCCCTTCTCCCTCTTCTTCTTCTATGTTCGCTTGGTTTGGTGTGTCCGTGCGTGTTAAATCTTTGAAGTATTCTCTCCATCGTTCCAGAATTCTGTCTTCCTCTTTTATTTTGTTCCTTCTTTGTCTTTCATGTTATTGAAGTGAATACTTCTGAAGGGACCCCGGACCAGCTCGAGCGTAAGCGTAAGAACGTAAGCGTTAGATTTCGAGAGGAAGTATGATGTACGAGCGAGAGCCGATGAGCCAGAGAAAGCATACGTGCGTGCTTGCTTCGTCTGAAACAGAAGGAGAGACAGAGAGAGTATGATGTGCGAGCGAAAAGCGACGAGTCGGACGATCAGAGCAGAGAGGATACGTGGCTTGCTTGAAAAGGAAAGATAGAGGAAGTATGATGTGCGAGCGAGAGGTGACGAGCCAGGCGGTTAACGTTGAACCACAATAGGTGCTGCTCTCAGAAATACATAAACATAAAAAGAATAAAACAAAACCTTATACATAAAACATCCGAAAAAGATTTTCTACAACTCAATCCTACCGATTTCCAAATCATCAAAAAACATCTGGAACGAGAACGCGATGACCTCCAAGTAAAAGATATGACAGTTAATGGATATTTACTTCAGACGTGCGTAAGCCACGCACCAGTTTGTTATTCTTTCCTTTGTCTAAGTTGTTTGAGTGTACCATAGACTATGTTCTGATTTTCACCATACTTTTCAATCGTTTTATTCCCAAAATCCTTCCACGATTTCCTCTCTTCGCCTCCTTAACTGCATTTTGAACTTCCTTCCTTTTCACTTTGTAAACTTCATAGTCTCCACCATTATATAATCATTTTTTCCACTTTTCTTTTTATTTCTTATTATATCCTTTATTTCTTCTGTCCACCATTTCGTCTTTGTTGCATCGCTATTTGCTATTTTTGCTTATCCGCAGCTTTCCTCAGCTGTAATCCGTATACTGTTCTTGAGGTATTCCCATTTCCCTCTCTAGATCTATATTTTGATCAAATTTGACAGAAGTAAGTATTAAGAAGTAAAAATATTAAAGTTTATTGGGCGTGATAGGTAGATTTTCAGTAATTCATAAACTCAAAGGTGAAAGGAACTGGACGAGGTTGTGAAAACCGTCTCGGAGACTCCAAGATGGCGGATCCCATGAAAGATGATGCACCAGAAACAGTCAAGAGATAATTCGTAAGAAATGTCAAAGAATTTGAAGAGGAAGATGTAATCGTCAGGTATATTATTGGATCAAATGTGAGACCAGGTACTAAGCAGAACGCTTTAACTTGCAAAACCGATAAGGAGATGTGGGAAAAGCTGCGCTCGATATATGAACAACTACACAAAAGATCAAAGAGATGATATTGCCATACATATAAAGCGTGATTCAAGTAGAGATACTTTTTTCAATAGCTTTTTTGACAGATCACGTGTGAGTCGTGTCATGCTGTCATGTTATTTTTGTTTAGTATTGTTTGACATTTCATCATGCAAAGACTTACGCGTGAACAACGTTTACAAATCGTTCAACTTTATTACGAAAATTCACGTTCTGTGAAGAATGTGTTTCGTAAACTTCGCTCAATTTATGGTCAACACAATCGGCCTACTGAGCGTACTATTCGCAACACCATCACCCATTTTGAGACCCAGCATTCATTATTGGATAATATTCGACCGAATAGACTACGTCCAGAACGCAGTGAAGAAAATATAGCGGCCATAGCTGAGAGTGTACACGCAGACCGTGGAGAGTCGATTCGGCGCCGTTCGCAGCAACTCGTACTGACGTATGGAACGACTTGGCACATTTTACGTCGAGATCTTAAATTGAAAGCGTACAAAATACAGCTTGTGCAAGAACTGAAGCCGGTCGACCTTCCCAAGCGACATCGCTTCGCTCTATGGGCTCTTGAAAAGTTCCAAGAAAATCCGACGTTTTAGAAGCAAATTTTGTTCAGCGATGAGGCCCATTTCTGGCTCAATGGGTATGTAAACCGGCAAAATTGCCGCATTTGGGACGAAGAGCAACCTGAAGAGATTCAAGAGCTGCCACTTCATCCAGAAAAAACAACGGTTTGGTGTGGTTTGTGGGCCGGTGGAATCATCGGTCCATATTTCTTCAAAAATGATGCCGGTGAGAACGTAACCGTCAATGGTGACCGTTATCGTGCCATGATAACCGACTATTTGATGCCTGAAATTGAAGCTCGTGAACTCGGCGACATTTGGTTTCAACAAGACGGCGCCACTTCCCACACATCGCATCAATCAATGGATTTATTGAGAGAACACTTCGGTGAGCAAATAATTGCACGTTTTGGGCCGGTAGATTGGCCACCAAGATCGTGTGATATCACACCGTTAGACCTTTTCCTGTGGGGATATGTAAAGTCTAAAGTTTATACGGACAATCCCGCTTCCATTCAGGCCTTGGAGCAAAACATCACGTGTGTCATTCGCCAGTTACCACTCGAAATGCTCGAACGAGTCATCGAAAATTGGACTCAACGGATGGACCATCTGAGACGTAGCCGCGGCCAACATTTGAAAGACATAATCTTCAAAAAATAAATGCCAAAGAATGTTCTTTCAAATGATAATAAACATTCCCCATTAAATTTGAATTTTCAGTGTTTTTCTTTAAAAAATAGGGAACCTCGAAATAAATCACCCGTTATTAAAGCTCAAGAGGAAGATGTAATCGTTAGGTATGCACCTCATTACATTGGGTACGTTAATGGGCGTCTACCAAGTAATTGTGAAAAAGCTTACTAGGTAAGCATAATTTACACAATGCCAATAATTCCTGAGGGGAATTAAGCTTTGTTAATCGCGGACCGCAACCGCAGCCTAATTAATTTCGTCCTTCTCGGAACTCGTCAGTATATTATATAGGTCTGCAATTAAATAACTATAATCCTTCAAATGATTTAATTTGTTCACGAAATAGTTTGAACACAATTTCATTCCTGAAGCAAAAAAATTTCAGCAGCATTGCGGCAAAGAAGGCGAGGTGGAACTTCTCTTGAACAGTACTCCATCACATCCATCACCTGAATCTTTGAATAAAGTCAATGATATGTTCGAGGTGAAACTTCTTGTCTCTAATGTGACTTCTTTAATTCACCCTATGGACCAGAGTGTCATCGAAATCATGGAAAAACTATACCGAAAACAGTTCATGCGTAGTCTACTTTTAGGGGATAAAAGGACGAAGAAAGAATTATTTCTACGTACAAAAAGGTCGATTCAAAAGGATGCTGTTATATGTTAGTCGAAGCATGGAATGGAATTTTAATTTTACTAATTTTACTAATAGTAAGAAGCAACCAGCGTGTAGATTATTTAAACCCAGTTAGAATACATTTCATTAACACACGCGAAAATGTATTGATTCTAAAAGCAAATATTTTAAAGAACAATAAAACGTTTCAACTGTATACGGATTTCAGAATCTTTCCGGAAATTTCTGCAATGACCCTCGTATCGTAATGTATTAAAACGTATATTTTAATTAGAACAAAATAATTTTAGGAATGATTACGAATTAGTGCAAAACAATTACTTTCGAAACATTTTATCTTTACAGATTGGACCTGAAAGGTTGCAAACAAAATTTGGCGTCCAACATACCAGCCAGAATTAGAAGTTCTTCAAATGCTTTTCAATTTTCTGCCAATACCAATAGAGGCATACTGGAACGCTGTACATCCCAGACGCCGATGTCTAATTTTAAAGGAGAACGTTCAGTATCGCGAGAAAGTGTACGATCAACACACCACTGTAACTGCAACTGTTTAAATGCACCGGTACGTTTATTTTGCTTTCCCACTATATACTGTGCGTGTTTTTATGTGGTACTTTTATCTACTGTATCTTCGTATTTATCTACACTCAATCCTTCTTTAATTATCGACAAATCGCAATCATTTTGCCATTTCCTTGATTTCTAGCGTATGTTACGTACGCAAGATAGGTGAGTGTAAAATCTAAAAATGTAAAGTAACTTTTAGGTACATCGTTTATTTGTATTTTTTTCAACGAGAACGATCAGAATTAAATAGAAAGAAAACGAGGGGATTAAATAATTTTGAACTTTGGATCGTTTTTAGATTTTTGACCACCTCTGTATACACCTACATATGTAAATACTTGTCGTTCATTACTCACGAGTATCTCGCCTGCTGATCATGCTTTTGCTGTATCTTCATTTTCAATATATTGTGTTCTAAGGCCACTAAATTATCGCCTCGGGGATCTTTTTTTTGTTTTGCTGAAGAAATTACAGCAATAACAACAGTGCTTTTTGGTCAAATTCGAACGCTTTCGCTGAAACAGATAAATATTTATATCGGTTGCTACGACAACCGTGTGGATCCTTGGAAGCGCAATGGGTTTTTTTCCAGGAACAGCTCGATAAGCCAAAAGGATCTGGCGTGGAGATGACTATCAGAAAGATGTAGTTTCATTTGTGGTGAATACTTACGAAATAACATATTTGCTTTGAAATTAAGACTGAAGAAAACATACATATGTCTAGTTCTACTGAAAAATACCCATCTCATCGATATTTCTTTAATAATAATAATAATGGTAATAATTCGTTGACCTGAATTTTGTTATATTTAAAGCAAAATAAATGTCTTAATATGTTCTAATCATAATAGGGATAATAGGATCATAACTATCATAGCATAATCTATTTAATGCCAGATTTTACGATGTACGGTCGCAAAATGAAGCGATTGTGTATTTTATTAATCATAATTGGAGCACATAAAATTAAATTTTGCAACGAGATATTTAGTACAAGCCGCGAATATTCATTGAAGAAACAAAATAAGAACAAATAGAACTGTAAATCTTGAAGTTCGTTGTTTATAATCTGTATACAAGTTAAAAGTAAACATACAATACGGTATTTACGAAAGTAAAGAAAGAAGCGACGTTGATGGTATCCTTTTCGCCTCTATTTTATAGTTTGCTTACTAAACACTCCTCTCCTACTACATAATATATATATATATATATTTCATATCGTTATAACGTCATCGACGACGTCAATTTTGGCACGTCTCACCTTCTTATACATCATCGCCAATGTATAAATAAACTTGGAAAACTGTAAACGTTGTTCTGGAGAAATTATGAAACTTATTACGTAGTTGTTTTTAGACGCTGTGTATTGTACTTACATGCTCCACAGCGAATAATTAAATACCGCTTAGAAATCGATGCCGTCATATCCCATCGAGTATTTGCGTTCGTCGACATGCTTGTATACATGTCGTTAACAAAAATTGATGCCCTCCAGCCGAAGATATATCGGCAGGAATAACAACGAAACAGAACCTACCACCGATAGATAGACAGTCTAATAAATCAAACTGACAGGCTGTGGTTATCGCGGTAAATTTTTAGAAAAATATGAAGTAAAAAGTTTTTACGAAGGGTAGAGCTGGTATGGAAAGTCTTAGCTGCCATCAAGACATTAATATTGATTGATTAAACCGATAACGATAGATTTAGTTTAATAGTATAAAATTACATAGAGGAAAACAATCTTTGTGGAAAGGTCAAGTCATGTTTGATAGAAAGTCCTTTCAAATTTTTCTGCCTTCTATTATTAGCTGGCTGCAGGTTAGTCTAACATTGCTCAGTCCCTCTCGTATGCAAAGGACATGTTGCCAAGGATCCTCTTCCTTACAACCGGCCTTGCAGGTAGAACCCTCCACTATTCCCATGACCTGGAGGTGTTTCTCAAGTCGGTAGTGTCACATTGCTTTCCCAACTTGGTCCCTGAACATTCATAGCAACGGTTGTGCTTTGTCTTCTGAAAGTCCCGCAAAGAAATCATGCTCCTCCTTCAGCAGGTTCCTCAGCTCAGTCCTTACGCTTTGCTAAACGCCACCTATGGATGCAGGCCCCACAATTTTCCTCCTCGTCCTTTCTCTTGCTAGGAGATTTGCTTCGTCGTATCCTTCTGTGCCGTGGTGTCTCGGTACCGCCATAAATTCCCTTTATAGTCTTTTCCCAAAAGCCATTAGTGCATTCCCTCACTCCTGGACCTTAGGTCTATCATGCTTCTCCTTCAGCAGGTTCCCAATCTCAGCCCTTACACTTTGTTAAGGAATTCCACCTATAGGTGCAGACTCCACAGGTTTTCTTCTCGTTCCTTCCCTTGCTAGGAGGTTTGTTTCCTCGTATCCTTCTATGTTCCGGTAAACCGGTGTCTCTAAGCCCATGATAAATTCACTTATTAGTGTTTTGCGAAAGGTCCTAGTGCATTCCCGCCCTCCTGGACCTCAGTTCTCTTCCTTCAGCAGGTTCCTCATCTCAGTCCTTGCCCTTCTCCTTACCAGGAGGTTTGCCTCGTCGTATCCTTCTGTGCCCCGGTGTCTCCGTGCCCGCCATAAATTCACTTTATAGTGTTTTCCCAAAAACACTAGTGCATGAATTCTGCCTATAGGTGCAGACCCCACATTAATTTTCTTTGTTCTTTCCCTTGCCAGAAGGTTTGACTCTTCGTTCCCTTCTGTGCCTCAGTGCCCCGGTGTCTCCCTACTCACCATTAATTCAGTTTATAGTGTTCTGCCAAAAACACTAGTGGATCCGCGTACTCCTGGACCTTAGTTCTATCATGCTCCTTCTTCAGCTTATCCTTATCTCACTCTTTACGATTTGATCAGGAACTCCACTTATAGATGCAGCCCCCACAAACTTCCTCCTCGCCCTTTCCCTTACTAGGAGGTTAGCCTCTTCGTATCCTTCTATGTTCCGGTACTCCGGTGTCTCGATGCCGATGATAAATTCACTTATTAGTGTTCTGCCAACGGCACTAGTGCATCCCCGCACTCCTCGACTTTAGTTCTATTATGCTGCTTGTTCAGCAGGTTCCTTATCTCACTCCTTACGGTTTGTTAAGGAATTCCACCTATAGGTGCAGACTCTACGGGCTTTCTCCTTGTTGTTTCCCTTGTCAGAAGGTGTGCCTCTTTGTTCCCTTCTGTGCCTCAGTGCCCCGGTGTCTCCCTACTCACCATTAATTCAGTTTATAGTGTTCTGCCAAAAACACTAGTGGATCCGTGTACTCCTGGACCTTAGTTCTATCATGCTCCTTCTTCAGCAGGTTCCTTATCTCACTCTTTATGGTTTGATCAGGAACTCCACTTATAGATGCAGCCCCACAAACTTCCTCCTTGCCCTTTCCCTTACTAGGAGGTTAGCCTCTTCGTATCCTTCTATGTCTCGGTACTCCAGTGACTCGATGCCGATGATAAATTCACTTACTAGTGTTCTTCCAACGACACTAGTGCATCCCCGCACTCCTCGACCTTAGTTCTATTATGCTGCTTGTTCAGCAGGTTCCTTATCTCACTCCTTACGGTTTGTTAAGGAATTCCACCTATAGGTGCAGACTCCACGGGCTTTCTCTTTGTTGTTTCCCTTGTCAGAAGGTGTGCCTCTTTGTTCCCTTCTGTGCCTCAGTGCCCCGGTGTCTCCCTACTCACCATTAATTCAGTTTATAGTGTTCTGCCAAAAACACTAGTGGATCCGCGTACTCCTGGACCTTAGTTCTATCATGCTCCTTCTTCAGCAGGTTCCTTATCTCACTCTTTACGGTTTGATCAGGAACTCCACTATAGATGCAGCCCCCACAAACTTCCTCCTTGCCCTTTCCCTTACTAGGAGGTTAGCCTCTTCGTATCCTTCTATGTCCCGGTACTCCCGTGACTCGATGCCGATGATAAATTCACTTACTAGTGTTCTTCCAACGACACTAGTGCATCCCTGCACTCCTCGACCTTAGTTCTATTATGCTGCTTGTTCAGCAGGTTCCTTATCTCACTCCTTACGGTTTGTTAAGGAATTCCACCTATAGGTGCAGACTCCACAGGCTTTCTCCTTGTTGTTTCCTTGTCAGAAGGTGTGCCTCTTTGTTCCCTTCTGTGCCTCAGTGCCCCGGTGTCTCCCTACTCACCATTAATTCAGTTTATAGTGTTCTGCCAAAAACACTAGTGGATCCGCGTACTCCTGGACCTTAGTTCTATCATGCTCCTTCTTCAGTAGGTTCCATATCTCACTCTTTACGATTTGATGAGGAACTCCACTTATAGATGCAGCCCCACAAACTTCCTCCTTGCCCTTTCCCTTACTAGGAGGTTAGCCTCTTTGTATCCTTCTATGTCCCGGTACTCCGGTGTCTCGATGCCGATGATAAATTCACTTATTAGTGTTCTGCCAACGACACTAGTGCATCCCCGCACTCCTCGACCTTAGTTCTATTATGCTGCTTGTTTAGCAGGTTCCTTATCTCACTCCTTACGGTTTGTTAAGGAATTCCACCTATAGGTGCAGACTCCACGGGCTTTCTCTTTGTTGTTTCCCTTGTCAGAAGGTGTGCCTCTTTGTTCCCTTCTGTGCCTCAGTGCCCCGGTGTCTCCCTACTCACCATTAATTCAGTTTATAGTGTTCTGCCAAAAACACTAGTGGATCCGCGTACTCCTGGACCTTAGTTCTATCATGCTCCTTCTTCAGTAGGTTCCATATCTCACTCTTTACGATTTGATGAGGAACTCCACTTATAGATGCAGCCCCCACAAACTTCCTCCTTGCCCTTTCCCTTACTAGGAGGTTAGCCTCTTCGTATCCTTCTATGTTCCGGTACTCCGGTGTCTCGATGCCGATGATAAATTCACTTATTAGTGTTCTGCCAACGGCACTAGTGCATCCCCGCACTCCTCGACTTTAGTTCTATTATGCTGCTTGTTCAGCAGGTTCCTTATCTCACTCCTTACGGTTTGTTAAGGAATTCCACCTATAGGTGCAGACTCCACGGGCTTTCTCTTTGTTGTTTCCCTTTGTCAGAAGGTGTGCCTCTTTGTTCCCTTCTGTGCCTCAGTGCCCCGGTGTCTCCCTACTCACCATTAATTCAGTTTATAGTGTTCTGCCAAAAACACTAGTGGATCCGCGTACTCCTGGACCTTAGTTCTATCATGCTCCTTCTTCAGCAGGTTCCTTATCTCACTCTTTACGGTTTGATCAGGAACTCCACTTATAGATGCAGCCCCCACAAACTTCCTCCTTGCCCTTTCCCTTACTAGGAGGTTAGCCTCTTCGTATCCTTCTATGTCCCGGTACTCCAGTGACTCGATGCCGATGATAAATTCACTTACTAGTGTTCTTCCAACGACACTAGTGCATCCCTGCACTCCTCGACCTTAGTTCTATTATGCTGCTTGTTCAGCAGGTTCCTTATCTCACTCACTTACGATTTGTTAAGGAATTCCACCTATAGGTGCAGACTCCACAGGCTTTCTCCTTGTTGTTTCCCTTGTCAGAAGGTGTGCCTCTTTGTTCCCTTCTGTGCCTCAGTGCCCCGGTGTCTCCCTACTCACCATTAATTCAGTTTATAGTGTTCTGCCAAAAACACTAGTGGATCCGCGTACTCCTGGACCTTAGTTCTATCATGCTCCTTCTTCAGTAGGTTCCATATCTCACTCTTTACGATTTGATGAGGAACTCCACTTATAGATGCAGCCCCACAAACTTCCTCCTTGCCCTTTCCCTTACTAGGAGGTTAGCCTCTTCGTATCCTTCTATGTTCCGGTACTCCGGTGTCTCGATGCCGATGATAAATTCACTTATTAGTGTTCTGCCAACGACACTAGTGCATCCCCGCACTCCTCGACCTTAGTTCTATTATGCTGCTTGTTTAGCAGGTTCCTTATCTCACTCATTACGGTTTGTTAAGGAATTCCACCTATAGGTGCAGACTCCGCAGGCTTCCTCCTTACCCTTTCTCTTGCTAGGATGTTCACCTCTTCGTATTCCTCGTGTCCCGGTGATTCGGTGTCTCGGTGCCTACTATAAATTAACTTTATAGTATTCTGCCAAAGGCACTAGTGCATCCCCGTACTCCTGGACCTAAGTTCCATTATGCTCCCCCTTCAGCAGGTTGCTCATCTCAGTTCTTACGGCTTCAAAAGGAACTTTACTTATAGGTGCAAGCTCCCAAAAGCTTCCTCCTTGCCGTATCTCTTGCTAGGACGTTCGCCTTTTCATGTCTCTCTATGCCCCAGTGCCATGGTGTGTCGGTGCCTACTATAAATTCACTTCATAGTGTTCTGCCACTGACATTATTGCATCCTCACACTCCTGGACCCTAGTTCTATTGTGCTCCCTCCTTCAGCAGGTTGCTCATCTCAGTCCTTACGGCTTCATAAGGAACTTCACTTATAGATGCGGGTCCCCCAAAGCTTCCTCCTTGCCCTATCTCTTGCTAGGACAATCGCCTTTTCATGTCCCTCCGTGCCCCAGTGCCCTGGTGTCTCGGTGCCCACCATAAATTCAGTTGATAGTGTTCTGCCAAAGGGATTAGCGCATATTCGCACTCCTGGACCTTAGGTCTATTATGTTTCCCCCTCAGCAGGTTGCTCATATCAGTCCTTACGGCTTCATAAGGAACTTCAGTTATAGATGCGGGTCCCCCAAAGCTTCCTCCTTGTCCTATCTTCTTCTATGTCCTTCTGTGCCTCAGTGCCCTGGTGTCTCGGTGCCCACCATAAATCAACTGTATAGTGTTATGCCACAGAAATTAGTGCATCTCCGTACTCCTAAGCTGTGCTTGATTAATTTTTCACGTTTAAGACTTCTTTGGTTGTCCATCATGATACACATTTTTCTATTCCGACGATTCTCTGTATGTTGATTTGCGCACATATGGTGATGGCAGGAATCTGGGCTCCCAGTTTCATGCTTTCTACGTCATACAAACTCATTTCAGTTTCGATCCGTTTGTGAACCACATATTTCCATACCGTGGGTACCCCTTGCAATTCAGTCTTCGCATCTCTCTGAAGTACAATCACCCTGAAAAGTCTTCTGAAGTTGTATGCGGTGCTATTGAAGGATGCGTCTTTTCTCTTTGTTTCCCAAGTTCTAAGGTATTTTTCCGATTTCAATTCCGTATGCTACTGTTTTGGTTTGCACCTCATCAAATACGGGGACGGCAAGTCGAGCAGTACTTTCATAGCTGTCATGGATGTTGTATATCATCCCAGTGATTCCCAGCTAAGTAAGCCTGTGCAGTCTGGTTAAACTGCCAATAGTGGTTTCATTGGGTATCACCACCATTCTGCATAACCAAAGTATCGACTTCAGCCGTCAGTCTTCATGTTATTCTTGATCTTGTACATGTCCATAAGGCGAGTGTAGCTGTGGCAGCGATGGTTTCAACGCTTAGTTTGTAGATTGTAGATTTGAAGATGTGTGTCTCACAGATTTTTTGTTATGTACCCCTAACATATGGTCAGCTACGAATCCTTAAACTTTAAGGTTGTAAACCATCGGGGAGGGACCATCGCTAGGCCATTTAGCTTTTCTCTTCGAGGACTTACACATACTTTATTAATTAACATTAGAGCACATCTTCGCTTAAGCCCCGAATACCCGAATCTTTAGCAAAAGCTATATAATAATAAGTTTTAGGGAAAGGTCACTGCCCACATCGACACTGTTTATAGCAGTTTCCTCCTCCCTGTGGTTAGACTCCTTAGTCTTCATCCCAGACGATTAGGAAACACTATGTCTTCGACTTCTTTTACCTGGGCTTCTCGTCTTTTATGCTTGACGACTCGGATTTTGACTTCTAGGCTTAACGGTGTTAAGGCACATTTTTGTCCCCGAACTCCCAGATCTTCAGCAAAGGCTACGAGTATTCGGAAAGAAATATTGCACATATTGTCGCAGTATTCATATTTGATATATTAGGGCACATATTCATACCAACAAAATCACTAAATTTTAACTTGCATTTAAGGGATAACTTTAAGAAATAAATGTAAAGTTGGAGATTTATGCACCCCGCGAGATAGTAAAGCTTTGACTATGTGAAGAGCGTAAACAACTACAAGTTCTGGACATTAATGTTGGTCCCCGATGTGGACAGATTTCAAGCAAAGAAACTAGAAATTAACATTATTAGGAAAACTTTAGCTTTTACATTTCACATTTCTTTCCAGTAAAATTCTATTGAGCACTGGATATTTCATTGGTACTTTTAACAAGCATTTCCAGTTTAGGTTTTAGACTTATTTATAATAAATTTTGTTGTGTTCGAAATAATTTAATGGTTTATACGTGTCATCGATCCGCAATTTTTTTAAATCAGAGGGGAATGTAGTAAAACATTCTTTGTCACGGATTTTCTAGCGAAGAAAATGGATTTGAGAGGGTCGTGCAATCTCCAGTCCTTATTTTAACAAGGCACTCGCGAGCACAAATAATACTTATGTTAGCTTATACATATATTCTATTGTCTCGTCGTGCTCAAAAACAGTAATTGAGAGCGATTTGGAAATGAATTGTCTCTCGTACTATTGACTGAAAGCCTGTACCTCGGGCAATTAAATCCTCTAGTGTTTGCGATAATATCTCCATCTAACAATAATGTCGTGCTTAGTCAAATATTGATTGATAAATTAATGAAAGCCAATTAATATACTACATACATACGCACACACAATCGCTAACATGATATACTTTTATTTCGTTTTATACAAAACGGATACGAGAATCATTTTGTAAGCTGCAAAGGAAGCTGTAAAATACACACTTTATCGGAGATAAATCGAATTAAATGAAAATATTCGTTTCCTTAATCTTTTCCAAACGTCTCCATAAATAATACCAAATTCCACGATAAAAAATAATATTTTTCCTTAAACTTTTTAATAACTTCAACCGGATCCTCCCGAGGCATCGAAGAAGGGAAGCGATTTAAACGTGTTTCTCAGTTTGAAGCCGAGGAAACGAGGTGGCTATTAAATTTCCGGTTTAATCAATCTCCGAGCGTGGACCGCAAATTGAAAATTCGCCCGATTTGGAATTTAATTTCTCCTCGAGCAAACCTGCCCGTAAAGTCAATTGAATTATACTCCGCAATTTCCCTAATTTTTATGTATATTACGGTTTAGTCGATCAAAAACGATCAAATTTTGTGACGAATTTCAGTTACCAATACCGAACGAATCAGGGATAAAATGAAATATAAAATTTGATGCGCATAAATTCGAATTCTTGAGAGAATCCATATTAAATTTCTTCAGAGTACGAAAATTGTCCTTTTAATGTTGCACCGAGTCGATTGACAGTGCTTTATGGTTTCTTGAAGTACGAGGGATGTTTACAAAGTTCTAAGATAGTGGTAAAGAGACGGAGATTGAAGATGATTACCTCGTTTCTAGTAAACAATGTGTCATAGGATTTAATTAAATAATTTAGTGATGAGGAGTTTACCGAAATTTAGTAGAAATACGTCGCCTCGTTTTTGAATTACAGCTATGTAAATTTGCCCAAAAATCGTAGACGGAAATTTCTGAATTGCTCTACAACTAATAGAGGTGACATTTTGCAGCATTTTCCATGGCCTTCCGTGAAAATAATTATAAACACTAACCTGAAGAAAGAGTACAGTAATGAGAATAAAGTAAAACTTCTCATTAAGTAATGGGATATGTTTTTCATTTGAAGTTAGAGAAAGCCATACTTGTTTGGTATACATCACTTTCAAGCAGAACAGAACTTCTTCCAATGGGAGTCCCAGGATTCACTTTTACTACTAATGCTAACTTGTAAATGAAGTAATTAAACGCTCTTTACTAATAAGGCCTTTATTTTAGATGCCTGACATACAATACTACAAAGATTGCTCCTCTGAGCCACTATATTATTATTTTTAGCTATGCCGTTACCTACGCAACAGCAATCTATGATTATCTCATCATATCATCTCCCTTTACAAGTTTAGTCTCCCTGGTTTGTTAACAACTCTACCAGAACGAGTTTGTACCTTCTTCTTCTTCTTCTACTCGTTAATCCTTATGCCTTTTAGCGTCGGATTTCAGCGTTTGTACCTTTAACGTTGAATTTGTCAGTCGTGGTACAGACTGTGAGGGGTTATGTATTTGAGTGTATATATTACTGACCTCATTATTCAATGACATAGGTTGGGATTTCGTTACAATTGGAATAGCATCACTATCCGCACCAGACTGACTATTTTCAGGTCTAAGTTCATACAGATTTTCAGTAACTTTAAAAGGATTTCAGATGGTCTAATATCAATCCGATTTCGTCTGACAGTGTTGCTTTTACAATCAAACATATGATCGCGGTTTAACATGGAGGCTCTCAATTTTTGCAGGTTCCCCAGGTGATCTAACACAGTAACATTACTGCCTTCATTAAGGGGTTTTAGATTTCTCGCAGTTCTGTTAAAATTATTTTCATTCATTTCTTGCTTGGCAAGCATTTTTTCTTTAACATTTAGACATAAATTAGGCTGCAATAAATCACATACAATTGGAATTTTCGTCTTGCAATTTCTGCTATTTAAAAGCTGTGAAGGTGTAGATCCCATACCTTTTAAGGTTAAATTTCGATAATTTAACAAAGTAGAGGCTAGATCACTCCCTTTCCCTTCCTCCTATGATTTTTTAAGTAAATTTTTTAGCAATTGATACGGCTTTTTCGGCTAACCCGTTAGATTGTGGATATTATGGGCTAGCGCGTAACAAGAGTAAAATTCCAATTCTTGGCAAATTCCAAAAACTTTTCACTTTTGTAAGGAACATCACTAATAAATAAGTCAGGAGATCCAAACCGTGCAAAAACTGGTTTGATTTGAAAAATGATCGCCTCACTACTCTTATTTGTAATGGACAAAATAATATAATAATATAATATATAATTTATTTTCAACAATACAGTACAATTAAAAATATAACAAAGAGAGAAGAAATAAAAAAAAGAAAATGTACATTCTCTGTATGTGAAAACCAAAAGGATCGACTCAGAACACAGATAACTGTGTTTTGATCTTCCGTTGAACCTTTACAGTATATGAGCAAAAATAAACAATACAGAATGCCTAATTCTAACCAAATTGCACAAACATTGAATTGATACACAAGCACTAGTACCGAACATAATGACTCAATTAAATATTTAACATTAATAAGTTGGTCTAGTCTAAGTCTAGTGCAATTAGACAGGACAGAGGATAAGGTGGAGATAATGAAAAACAAAAAGAAATTAAGAACAAAAATAGGAGGAAGGATTTTTATTAACGATGATCTATCTAAGCGGGACAGGAAGATACAAGAACAAATTAGATTTAGAGCTAAAACTGAGAGGGAAAACGGAAAACAAACAAAAATTGGCTTCAGGAAGTTGTATATCGGGAATGAGGAATGGAGATGGGATAGAGAGCAGGATAAGTTGATACAGATACAGAGATCAAAAAACTAGAACGCGTGAACGAGCAGGGAATAGAGAGGACGTACCTGGCAATGAGAGCGGATACAGAACAAACTCGAACACGAGAATACATGGATGTGAGGATGGGAAATAGGAACAACAAGGTAGAGACAGAGAGGAATGCTAACACGATGACGACCACAGCTATGAACACGGAAAATGGAAAGATACGCGTTGGAACGTGGAACATAACTTCCCTAACGGGAAAAGAATGCGAACTAGCAGAAGAAATGAACAAGTACCAAATTCAAATACTGGGAATAAGTGAAACAAAGAAAGCCGGAGCAGGAAGAATAGGGGTAGGAAGTCAATATTTTCTGTACTATTCAGGAGTGAGGCCGGATCAAAGGAAAAAAGAGGGAGTAGGGATATTGTTAACAAAGGAACTGGATAGAAGAGTAACTATGCATCAGTCACTCTCATCAAGGTTGATGCGCTTGAGAATAGAATTGGAGAAGGAATCGGTTGACATCATACAGATGTATGCACCAGTAGAAGGAACAGATGGAAGTATAACGGAGGAGTTCTATGAAAAACTGCAGGAACTGCTGGATGAAATAAGAGAGACAAACTCAAAAGTAATATTAATGAGGGACTGGAATGGTAGAGTGGGTAATGATACCAATAAGGGACTGGGCTGCTTGGGAGCATATGGAGAAGAAACGTTAAACGGAAATGGTTGGAAAATGATTGATTTTTGTATACGTAATGATCTCCTAATAGGGAACGGTTTCTGGGAGCAACCACTGGAAGAGAGATACACCTTTGTCGCGGAAGAGAGAAACGCGAAGAGTATAATAGACTACATAGTCTATACCCAAAGTATGAAAACTAATATACGAAACATAAAGACACAAAAAGAGGCTGAAATGGGAACTCAACACAGACTACTAAGGGCAGAACTCCAAGAACAAACTAACACAGAACAACAAATAACTGAGTATCATAAAATAGCAATCAGCAAATTAAGAAACGAGAAGAAAAGAGCAGAATACCAACAGAAAACGAATGATTTACTAAAGAGACATTGCCAGGAAGAAATGACACTAGAAGAGACGTGGAGAATTTTCAAGGAAATTATTTATAGTTCTGCACTAGAAGTATGTGGTCAAATCAGATACAGGAAAGAACAGAAAAGAACAAAATGGTGGACTAAGGAAATACAAAAGGAAGTCAAAAAGAAAAAGATGCGTGGAGAAAATACGTTTTAACAAAGGAACAGCAATACAAAGAACAATATGTTAAAATAAGAAATGAAGTTAAGAAGAGAATCAAAGAAGCGAAAAAGAAAAGCTGGGAAGATTTTGGAAATGATATTAATGAGGAATATAAAACAAATAACAGGAAATTTTGGAACCTAATAAGATCAATGAATGGAAAGAAAAAGAAAGAAATAAAACCAATTAGGAATACCGCGAATGAACTAAAAACAAGAACAGAAGATATACTTGAAATATGGAAAGAATTCTTCACGAAAAAATTCACAGATGCAGGAGATCATACAGATTTATTGCCAGAATCAGGAACACGAAATGAATATAATGAAGAACTTGAAGAGATAGATATGGAAGAGGTAGAGAAAGCCCTAAAAAGAATAAAAACAGGAAAAGCCTGCGGTGCGGATAATATAGAACCGGAAATGGTAAAATGGCTCGGACAGGTGGGAAAGGAGTGGATCCTTGACATATTTTGTAAGGCATGGCGAACGAACACAATTCCTGCGGATTGGGAAAATAACCTGATTACTCCCATATATAAGAAAGGCGATCAAAGTCAGTGCGAAAACTATAGGGCAATATGCCTATCGACAGTATGTTTTAAGGTCTATACCAAAATAATAGCGGAACGACTTACACATTTAGTAGGAGACAAACTGGGAGAAGAACAAGCAGCCTATAGAAAAGGGAAACAAACGAACGATAATATCCACATAATTAAAAACATCATTGAACGTAAAATCGAGACAGGGGAGGAAATCTACTTCAATTTCATAGACTTGCGAGCAGCCTTCGATACAGTAGATAGAGGGAGTATAGATATCTGTCTAGAGAAACTAGAGGTTCCAAGAAAAATGCGCCAAATAATCAATAGTCTATATTGTCAGGTTAGGGGGATAGTACAAGTGAATGGAAAAAGATCAGCAGATTTTGAAATGCAAGTGGGAATAAAACAAGGAGACAGCTTAAGTCCATTAATATTTATTATAGCAATGGACAGAATCCTGCAAAATACGAGGGAACGCACCGAAACTGTGAAGACACTGTTAGGATATAACAGACTGGAACCTGTAGCTGTGGATGCATTACTGTACTCCGATGATCTGGCACTAATAGCTGACAGTTATGTGAAAATGGAAAAATTAACAAAAATATGGGCAGAAGAAATAGAAAAGGTGAAGATGGAAATAAACGTAGAAAAAAGCAAACTAATGGTGATAAATAATAAAGAGCCAGCCAGTAATCTAATAATTAAAATAAACGATAAACAAGAAGAAATTGTCGACGCATACGAATATTTAGGTACTATTATATCGAAGGATGGAAAAATTGATCTAGACGTAGCAAAAAGAGGACGGAAAGCCACAAACATATACTATGCTCTGAATCAAACCATCTTTGGAAAAAGAAATAGAACCCAAGATCAAACAGATAGTATACAATGCAGTAGTAGCCCCCACAATAATGTACGCAAGTGAGTCCTGGACAAACAGCAAAAACACGAAAGCAAAATAACAGCTATGGAAATGAAGTTTTTGAGAAAGATCGTGGGGAAAACAAAAATGGACAGAATAGAAAACGAACAGATAAGGAATATGATAAATCAAGAAGATATACTAAAAAGAATTAAAAAATGTCAACTGAATTGGTACGGCCACATAATTAGAATGGAGCAAAAGAGTTTGACAAAAAAATAATAGAAGCCAAAAATAACGGGAGAAGAAAAAAGGGAAGACCAAGGAAAAAATGGATTGACAAAATCAACGAATTAGGACGAAAGCGAGGGAAGACCATAGCAGAAATGAGAAGAATGAGTACAGACCGGACACGATGGAAAGAATGGATTAAATCGTCGTAAGATCCAAAAATAATCCGTCGCTAAAAGGCATAAGGATTAACGAGTAGAAGAAGAAGAAGAAGAAGAACATTAATAAGATAAAATAAATTTAAAAATTAGAAAATTAGAAAATTAGAAAATTAGAAAGCATTGTAAGAGCAATAAAACAGTAACGGAGCCAGAACAAGACTCACCGCTGACGCGTCACCAAATATTCCCGCATCCACGATCTAAACCTAGCGAAAGAATAACTCTTTGTCTCCAAAGGCAGATTATTATAAAATTTAGGGACATTGTAGGAGAAAGATCGCTGGAATAAAGAAGTTCTATGAATGGGCGTAGTGATAAGATGTCTGTGTCGCAGACCCAGATGATGAACATCGGTACGAAAGCTCAATTTGTTAAATAAGTATGATGGAGCTTTAAATGTAATAACTTTGAAATAGAGCATTCCAGCCTGCAAACAAAATCTGCTCCTCATGTTCAACCATCCCAGCTCAACCAACTTAGGAGACAAATGTTGATATTTGTGTAAACCATATATTAAGCGAATGCAAGAGTTTTGAACACGCTGCACCCTATTCAACACATTCTGAGTCAAACAAGGGCCATAGACCGACGAACAATAATTAATTGTGATAAAACCAGAGAATCACAAAGCTCTGATTTTATCTTTCTAGACAAACAATGTCGGTGAGGATAAATTAGTTTCAAAGCGTAATAAGCATTTTTAACGTACCCGAAAACCTGAGTATTAAATCTAAAATTGCGGTCAATAGTTAAACCCAGATTCTTTGCCTCCTCAATCACAGGTACCGCAACACCATTAATCCTAAGTTTAATGGAATCAAAAAGCATACTATAGCTCTTTTTATCAGTAAAAACCTGAACTGTCGATTTAGATGGATTCAGAATCAGCGAATGTCGCAGTGCAGCCTCAAAAATAGCATCGAGATCAGTTGGGGCATCACCCAATGCCTGGTCCGTATCAGCAATGTTGAATATATGATATAACTGCACGTCGTCAGCATACATATGAATCTTACATGATTTTACCGCACTTGGTAGTAAGAAGGTATAAATAATGAAGAGCAATGGACCCAAAATGGACCCCTGCGGGACACCACGCGATACTGGAATGGGATCGGAGACGCCATTCGTAGTTCTAACTTTCTGAGTTCTTTTAGATCGATAGCTATTCAAAAACTGAAGCGCATCCATAGACAGTCCTATATAGTTCAGTACGGACAACAAAACATCATGACTCAGAGTGTCGAAGGCCTTGCTAACGTCAAGCAATACAAGTACAGAAGCTTGACCATTATCACGCGCAGTTATCAGATCATCAGTAATATTTAAGAAGCACGTTGCGCAACTGTGTCCAGATCTAAATCCAGATTAAGACTCAGGTATGATGTTATAAAGGTTTAGATATGTTCGGAGTTGAAAGTTCATGACTTTCTCCAATACTTTAGATAGAACAGGAAGCAAACTAATTGGTCGTAAATCAGAGAAACGCTCAGCATTAGATTTCTTAGGAAGGGGAATAATGATAGCATGCTTCCATAAATCAGGAAATATATTAGACAGTATACAAGAATTGATAATATTGGTGACATGAGGCAAAATGAACAGACAACACAAGTTTATTAACTGCAAAGAAAGGTAATCAGATCCACTAGCGTGACTCTTAAGCTCACCAATACACTTGCCCACAGTAAAAATATCAACAGTAACAAAAGAAAAGGATGGAATGTTAACTTCAAATTTGGAACTGGAGTAATGATCTTTAAGCCCTGAAGCAAACAGACTGCGCAGCAGGCAAAGAATCGATAAAAAAATTATTAATTGAGTTGGCATCATTTAAGTGTTCAGGAATTGTTAAATTACTTTGTTTCTTAACATTCAATGCTTTCAATTCCCTCGACTTGGACTTTTGAGTACAGGATTTAAAGTTATGTTCAAAATAAGCTCTTTTTTCACATTTAATCGATTTAGTAGTTAGATTGCGTAGCATTTTATAGTAGTCAAAGTGAGCAGGGAGTTTTATTCGAACATATCGTTTCTCGGCCCTGTTCCTTAGATCCATCATGAACCTGATATTGTCGGTCAACCAAGGTGTAAATTTACCGAACGGAATCTCAAGCCAGTTTGAGTAAGCATCAAGCAAAACACAATAACTATGATTAGCATAAGTAAAAATATCAGAACCAACGCGTTCCCAAGGTCTTTTAGGTATTGGGTAGGACAACATTGTTTGTTTGGGATTTTTTCTAGCAAATTTTTCACAAATTTTACAGCATTTGGTATAGGTTTCAACATCTGCTGTGATACCTGGCCAATGAAATACTTTTCTGGCTTGCGATTTTGTCTTTTGAGTCCCTAGGTGTCCCTTGTGTAGTGGTTTAATCATTACTAATTTTAATTTATTAGGCACAACTAACTTATGATTTAAAAATAACAAGTTGATACATACAAACAATTTGTCACGCACTTTATAATAATTCTTAACAGTTTCTGGAATTTTATGTTTTTGAATGGGCCACCCATGGGTAATAAAATTCATAACGATGCTGAGTTGTGGGTCTCTGATTGTCTCATTTGTAAACTGTTTGATTCTATTTTCAGACATTGGCAATGTTCTGACTACTGAATGTACAGCAAAATATATATCATTTTCTGACTTTTCCGTCTTTTGTTTAATAAATGCGCGAGATAAGGCGTCAGACAAATACATATATTTTCCTGGTTTGTAAGTGATATTAAGATAATATTTTAGTAATTTTAAACAAGTAAGTCTATTTTGAAGATTGATTCTAAGGGTTTATGATCACTATATATTTTTGTGGACATGCCATAAATAAAATAATGGCTTTTTCTACAACGAACAGTATGGCTAGGGTCTCCTTCTCAATTTGAGCATAAGCTTGCTCAGTCCTAGTTGAGCTACGAGAGGCAAAAGCTACAGACTTGCCTTCTTGTAACAAACAGGCTCCTAGTCCATCTTTCGATGCATCTGTGTCAATTCCAATTGGTTTTTGAATCGAAATATGTGAACACAGGAGAATTAGTGAAGAGGAGTAACAAAGCATCGAGCGAATTTCTATGCGCATCTGTCCACTCATACTCTACGTCATTTCTTGTTAGATCTCCCAATGGTGCAGTTGTTTTTGAAAGATTTGGTATGAATTTGCCCACATATTTCACCATACCCAAAAATCTCAAAACATCCGCTTTACATTCAGGAATAAGCATTTTCAAAATCGCCTCAATGTAGTTTTTGTTTGTTTTTACTCCCTCATTTGAAAAAATTATCCCGTGAATTTAGCACTATCTCTTTTGAATTGTATTTTGTTTTTATTAAATTTTATGTTGTATGGAGATTACCCTTTTCAATACATTTTCAAGATTTTGATCATGCTCAGCGTTTGTAGCCCCAGTCACGATTAAATCATCAAAATATAGTCCTACTCCTGGTAGGTCACCAAAAACTTCGCAATTTTTCTTTTGAAACACCTCGGGGGCTGAGCATATACCAAAAGCTAGTCTCTTAATTTTATAACGCCCAAAAGGGGTACCAAAGGTCGTTAAATCAGAGCTCTCATTATCTAACTGAATTTGCCAGTATCCATCCTTCAAATCACGAACAGTGAAAAGTTTTGGTTAGTCAACTTGATAGCAATGTCCTCATATGTCGGAATCAAGAAATGTTCGCGTTGGATAGCCTGATTTAAGTCTCTCGGGTCCAGGCACAAGCGTATGTCACCATTTGTTTTTTCAACAATAACTAATGGGTGTACCCACTCTGAAGGTTTATCCACTTTTTCTATAATCGATCCAACAATATATGCGGTACACGTGTAATACCATTTATTTTTGGCTGTGCCAACTTTTAGAGTTATATGATGTTGTGTCGGGAACTTTCCTCACCCTTCAAAAACAAGTGGGTATTTACTAACTACAAACAACTTTCGTTTACATAATGAGTCCACTCTTTTTATCAAATTTAAAGTTAAACATTCTTGTGATCCTAAAAGGGGAATTAGATTTTCTGCGTTTACTAGTACACATGTCACAATTTCCTGGCGATTCTTCACTGAACATTCAAGCTTGACTTCACCTAGACTTCTCAGCTTAAAATTGGTGTCTCCAATGATGACACCAAATGACATTAATGTGATGTTCGTCTTTCGGATTGTGGAATCTGGTACAACTTTCTTTAGAATATTTAGGGACAAAGTGGTTACCTCAGTTCCAGTGTCTAATTTGAAAACAACAGGCTTACCATTAACTAAAACTTGTTTAGTTCACACTGTTTCAGTTTCACTGTTGTTTTCTGGTTGTTTGGCGACATCCATGGAACTCACATAAAATTCGTACTCACTACTGGTTCCACTACCGGCTTCTGAGTCATCTTCTTCGTCACCTCTTGATACAAAATGCACATTTTTCTTGTCTGCAACTCACTTCTTCTACTTTTATCTGAACAAACTTAGGCAAAATGGTCCTGACCCTGACACTTTGCACATGTTTTTTCCCATAGCAGGACACTTATTTGTATATTTTTGCTTATATCCACAGTTTTCTTAGAGTGCCTGTACATATTTGTTTGTTTACCTGAAGTATTCGCTCTTAAAGCAACTACTCTAGACTCATTATCTAGTGTTTTCACTTGGTCTCTACTTGTTTCTGTATCTCTACAGAAATTTATTGCTTTAGTCAATGTTAAACTGGCTTCTCGCATTAATTTCTCTTTACTAGCTGTCTCTCTTAAACCTATGACAATCCTGTCACGTACCATCTCATCCTGGTTAGGATATTCTGCCGTTTTTACTGTGTTTCTATATTCTGTCATGAAGTTGTCAAACGATTGTCCTTCTTTTGTACTATCGTATTGAACTTTGCTCTCTCAAATATAACATTTTTTGTCTTTGAATTTTTGCAGTAGTCCTTCTAAAATCTTGTCTTTGTCTGTATCAAATGTGAAGCTATTGTACAGGTCAAGCCCATCATCTCTAATTCTTCTTCTTCTTCTACTCGTTAATCCTTATGCCTTTCAGCGTCGGATTATTTTTGGATCTTCTCTAATTAAAGACAAAAACATGCTACCTTCTTTCCCTTTTCTTTGCTGTCCAAGTCTGTGGCTTTCTGAAACAAGTCAAAGTTGTGGGAGAATCTCCTCCAGTTTTCTGCGATATTTCCATTTAGTACGAGCTATTCTGGAGGCTTAAAATAGGTTTCCATTTTTCTGCACTGCAAGCGGTATTTTTCACCCGAGAACGAACAAATACTCGATGATTAAGCTGGAACAATACTATTTCTGGCACTTCCCTCTAAACAACGTAAGTTCACTAGCGAACTGACATCATGTATTACTTATGCTAACTTGTGAATGAAGTAATTAAATGCTCTTTACTAATAAGGCCTTTATTTTAGATGCCTGGCATACAATACTATAAATATTGCTCCTGTCGGCCACATGCCATATTGTTTATTATATTATTTTTTTAGATATGCCATTACCTACGCAACAGCAGTCTATGATTGTAGTATACATCACTTTTGTCAGAACGACCACTACTGACATCCATAGAACATCATCGTTTCTTGGATATGAGAATGATGTAGATGGTCCAGATAGATGAAGAAAAGTTATTTTCACTTCATAAAGTTTCTCATTTTTCGGTAAAATATACCCGAGCCACCAATTTCCTTCATAGACAGCGGTGACCTAGCCTAATATACCGTCTAATTTAAGTTTGTCTGGATATTTTGACACTTTCTTTTCCCAACCTTGCAAATTCCTTTGTCATTCAATTTTGTGCCGGATCACGTAGTTAAGTGCATTAAATTCACATTATCTTTCTAAGATACCCAATTTTCAGGTAAACATATTAGAAGCATTATCGTTTTCATTCTAGTGGTACAACTTGAAAAATTACTTTTGCCATTTTGGAGAACTGATTTGTCACTATCATTATCATTTTCTGATAAAGAATTTTCAGTAGCAACAAACAGCTTACGTTTCATAGATGAGGAAATCCTTTTAACCTATTATGTGGTATAGTGCTAGGGATTTTACTTTTCTCTTATCAATGGGGGACTCCAAACTCTTGAAAAGATGTCTTGAGTGTCTGAACTGTAAAGTCTGCGTCTTTGTCAGAGAATGTCTCCGAGCCAGAACAATCTTCAGCTTCGTTTTTATCACTGATGGGCTGTGCAGTTTTTAATACAGTAATGTCTTTCCTACATTTATCATAAATCTTTGAACATTTGGGGATTTCTGGAAACAATTCAGGCATCCAAGCTGTGACATTTCTCAGCTAAAATCATTAGTTGCCATATTGAAACAAAAACCACTCGATCACCCTTTCAATTTATAGTATGACAGATTTCAATTTACTTTAAAATTATGAATTTAAGACATATCTTCACTTGCTTGATGTATGAAGTAAAACAATTAAGCACAAATCCACTCAGCAAGGGCTCTGTCTAGCCACTGAATGATAATCTGATTCAACAAAGCTTGTCTGTGCCTGAACAAGTTATAACCTATCACATCGCAAAGAAGCTGTGCCACGTTATGGTTTAACAAAAATGAGCACATTCATCTAATAAGAATTGCCAGCAGTCTACAAGTCTGTATAATCTAATTATTTTATTCTTTTTACTGTATTATTTCTTCAGATTACTATTCATATTTATTTCCATTGAAGTGTAAATATTAGCATTCCTATATTATTCAGCTGAATACAGGGAAAAACCAACCTTTAGTTTTAATTTTTTAACAATTAACCTACTACTATCCTAAATTTATGTTTGGTAACGTGAGTTACAACAATACTAACCATTCACGGATTAAGTCTGAAAATTGAAACAAAAAAACGTACTTTTTGAAAAATTTCAAATTGCTAATTTTTTGAGATTTTGACAAAACACATTTGGATTAGTCTACACTTTACAGTATGTTGTATATCGGAGGAAAGTTTATGAAAAATGCTGTACAATGATACCTCTCCGAGCTGTCTAGGTTAATGAGGATAGCTTGTGCGGCAATTCAAATTTACATTTACATTTCCAAATATTTTCTAAGTCTATATGAGTGGTACACCTGTGCAAAATTTAATGAGAATAAATTGTGTTGACTTGACCTGAAATGACTGACCACAGTCTTAGTAATTGCTTCGATATAGCTTTCTTATTTTGTCAATTTTCATCAAAATTACAATGTAGTTTTTCCATCTAATATCCATTTAATTAAATACACGCATTCCAACGTGAAACGACTTTCTCTAAACCGTCCTTAAAGAACTTTTTCGGACTCTCTGCAATTCACCAATTTATAGCAAGTGGGATAAATAAAGGCGGAAATGGTAAAAGCTTTAAAATTATACAAATATGCTCCCATTCCTTCATTAGACGAGGGATTCTTGCGAAGTTGTAGGAATTTGACGATATATTTTTTATTTCGTCGTTTTTCATTAAAATTACGATGTAATTTTTCGAAATCTTCATTCAATTAAATACACCTATCCCAACGTGATCATAATTTTTCTACACCGTCTTCAAGGAACTTTTGCGGAGCTTGCAATCCATTTATAGTAAGTTTTGCCTCATTTAAGATATCAAATGGAACACCCGGTACTGGTTCTTTCAAATTTGGGAACAGATAAAAATCACGGGGACCGAAATCTGACAAATATGGTGGTCGTGGAAGCAATTCCCAACTCAATTCGTTTAAAACATCTATAGTTCTTCGTGAGGTATGCGGTCTTGCATTATCCTGTTGTAAAAATGGATGCTTATCCAAGTTCCCAAACTGTTTATGGTAAAGCACCTGCCGCCATGCGCCAGATGAAAGATTATAATAGTATTCTGGATAGATAATCCGTGAAAATAATCCCCCGAATACACTAAGCATTACTTTTCCAACCGACAGAACTCGTCGTGAGTTAAGCAGAGGCGCTTCTTCTGCTTTGTGCCATTCTTTCAGCTGATATTTGGTCTCAGAATTGAAGTAAGGTACCCATGCTTCATCAGCAGTTATAAGTAACGTCCTAAAAGCTCTATAAGTTGGCGGCGTGTATTGGACCTGTTGAGTTCCTGTTTCTCCATCCCCCTCCCTCTCCAGCAGACTGAAACCAATCACCCAAACCTAAAAAGTCATAAACCTGTCGAGGACATGTTTTTACACTAACACTAATTTTACGAACAGTTATTCGCCTATCATCTTTCATGACTCCATTTCATGAGTACTTTGACTATCATAAGCTTGGCAATGCCACACATAAGGCCAAATTCCTAGAACATTCGATACACCCCTCGCAAAATACCGGTACGGTACTAGGTATATATCAATCAAGTAGCTGAAGTATACTAAATAATATTGCACGGGATGGTTGCGCAAACCTGTCACGATTCATCCCTGACCAATACTGTTATAAAATGTACGCAATTAAACTAAGGCCAAATTCCTAGAACATTCGAAACATCCCTCGTACTATTGGATGTGGTCTAAAAATACGAGCAGCAAGTCGACCGTCAATGCTTTATGGTCTTTCAAAGTATCTAGCACAAACCACCGACTGACCTGGACGTTGCTGTTGAGGAAATCTTTTCCGAAAGTTGTAAAGGATTTCTCGACTAAATTCCATTCTTTCAAACGATCTATTGACTTCAACAATTCCCAATGGCTCAATCACTAGCCGTAGTAGCTTGATAAAATTGTAGATCTATGTTAACTAAATATTGGGGTTAATTTGAACACTTGGCGCCTGTATTCTTGTATGCTATTATATTTCAAATTAGAATTGCGCATCCATTACAGCTTACCAAAATATATATTTCAACATGATATCCTGTTTTCGCAATTATGAAGTATAACATTTTCTCAACTCTAACCCGATCCTCCCGAGCCATCGAAGAAGAGAAGCGATTTAAACGTGTTTCTCACTTTGAAGCCGAGGAATTTCGGGATTAATCAATCTCCGAACGTGGACCCCAAATTGAAAATTCACCCGATTTCAAATCTAATTTATCCTCGGGCAAACCTGTCGGTAAAGTCAATTGAATTATGCTCCGAAATTTCCCTAATTCTTATACATATCGGTTCGGTCGACCAAAAACGATCAAATTTTATGTCGAATTTCAATTATGAATCCCGAACGAGTCAGGGATAAAAGAAAACAAAAAAATTTTTTGAGAATCCATATTAAATTTCTTCAGAGTACTAAAATTGTCCTTTGAATGCTACACGTGGTCATAAGAAACGAACAGTAAGTCGACTGACAGTGCTTTATGGTTTTTCGAGGTACGAGGGATGTTTACAAAGTTCTACGATAAAGAAACGGTTTGAAGATGCTTGTCTCGTTTCTAGCATAACACGTGCCAATGGATTTAATGAAATAAATATATAATAACTACATCACAGTTCCTGCAATCGCTGTCAATATAACTTTTTTATTTTGTCTATTTTCATGAAAATTACGATGTAGTTTTACAATCCAATCTCCACGTAATACAATACAGGTATTCCAACGTAAAACGACTTCTTCTAAACCAGCTTCAAAGAATTTTTTCGGAATCTCTGCAATTCAGTTATTTATAGCAAGTATTGCCTTATTTAAGATATCAAATCGAACACCCCGTACTGATTCTTTCAAATGTGGAAACAAGTCAAAATTACTATAACCGAGATCTTACGAATATGGTGGATATGGAAGCAATTCGCAGCGCAATTCGTTTAAAATATCCATCGTCCTTCAGGCGGTATGGGGTCTTGCATTGTACTGTTGCCACAAAGGATGCTTATGCAACTTCCTATTCGTTTCTTGCATAGCGTCTGTCGCCATGGGCCAAATGCAAGATTAGAATTATATTCTGGGTTAATTGCAGTGCCTTTCGGTAGATAATTCATGAAAACCATCCCCTGGCAGCCCTAGAATACAGTAAGCATTACTTTTGGCAAAATACCGATACGGTAATGGATATGTATCAATCAAGTAGCTGAAGTATACTAAATAATATTGCACGGCATCGTTGCGCAAACCTGTGACGATTCATCCCTGACCAATAGTGTTATAAAATGTACCCATTTAAATTAAGGCCAAATTGCTAGAACATTCGAAACATCCCTCGTACTATTGGATGTGGTCTAAAAATACAAGCAGTAAGTCGACTGTCAATGCTTTATGGTTTTTCAAAGTATCTACCACAAACCACCGACTGACCTGGACATTGCTGTTGAGGAAATCTTTTCCGAAAGTTGTAAAGGACTTCTCGACTAAATTCCATTTTTTTTCAGGCGATCTGTTGACTTCAACAATTCCCAGTATCTCAATCACTTGCCGTCGTAGCTCGATAAAATTGTAGATTTCGGTTAACTAAATATTTGCGTTAGTTTGACTACTTGGCGCCTGTATTTTTTTATGATATTATATTCAAAATTAGAATGGCGCATTTATTACAGCTGACCAAAATATATATTTCAACATGGTATCCTGTTTTCGCGATTATGAAGTAAGACATTCCAGGAAAATTATCAAGAAAGAAAAACAAACAGCACACAGTTGAAATGATTTTCCTGGATGTAACCAAACACAAAAATTAAAAATATTAAATACATACATAGCATCCTATCTTATTTAAAATAACCAAAGAGATCTGACCAGACACGAGATATCGATTAAAATGTGTTTCCTGTCGTTCTAGAATCGATTTAACTTTGACAGGGTTCCCTTGAACGTTGAACGAAAACCAAACTTTTTCTAGTATCTAGAGCTTTATCTGAAGCGCTTTTTGTCGTACACTTGCTACTACTATACTGCTAAAATTGTTACCAACTTTTTCTCCAGCATGAATCTTATAATACCTTGACATCGAGGAGAGCGTAGAACAAAAGATGTTAAAAGAGAAAAAACCTTCAAACTACGTTTAGGTAAAATGCAACGAATTTATTCACAGTTATATCGGTGATGAGTATTTTTCAATTGGAACGTTTTTGAACTTAAATTATACGAAACTAGCTTAAATAAGGGTGAATATGGTACGTCCAAGAAGGAGCGACGAATTAATGATATTTTAGTTTTCAATTTCCATACCGCCAATGAGCGTTGTTTTTCATCCATTATGTTTGCGAAGTAACCATGTGGCCAGGAAAGCAGTAGAATCGGAATAATTAGAAAATTTCTCCCAGGTTACGTGCGGTTCTTGTCCGGTTACATCGACACAACCGCGTACGAGAATAGTCCGACAAAGTTCCCAATACGAAGCCTCGTCCTCTTGTTGTGGCCCAAAATGCACTCATAGAGCGGTCCCTTCGACTTCTTTGAGGCAACTTCGAGATCATGGAGATTCGACAGATTTAGCGGAGTGCCCAAGAACTAAAGGCAACCTTAGGACCTTCCGGCAGGTACAGAAATGTAAAATAAGAGCAAAACTTTGAGAAGAACATCCTACCCTCAAACGCTACTAATTTTTTTGCAAACAACCTTAAAAGCCTTGTTTATTGCCTGTATACTTTTAGGATAGGTACATACTACATTAAGTATCATTCGAGCCTTGCCTGCTGGAAGTGACATTACTAACGATTTTCTGGATTTGTTGTTAGGTCTAATATGGTGTAAGCGTAAGTTCGTAAAGAGTCACCAACACCTTAACCTTACTCTCCTTAACGAGATCATCAAAGAGCAAGTGTGTTTAGTTACAGTTTTACCCCAAAAGGTTTTATTTAGAAAATGGATCGTCGTCGTGGTTGGCAGTCGATTCTTTTGGGTTTGTGTTGCATAACTTTTTGAATTTGAATGGGAACAACACTTATTTAAAACTGGCTTGCGGATTTATTGCTTTCGTGTTTTGTAAATTTAAAGACATTATGAGGCGTCTATGTTATCGTTATACATGTTTTACTGAATGTTTAAATTTTTCTATATATATATATACATATTTATACATATATTTAAAATACTATGGGTTGTTTCGAAAATGAGATGTTTTTGGGAATCAAGCAATTGCAAATTCCTTTTCGCCCAACGTGCGCTGTATACATATTTTTCGAAGTAACCCACATTTATTTTATATACTGGGTGGTTATTAATTAGATTTATGAAATCTTTCAACGAAAACCTAATAGCTTATCAATTGTAAATATCTATAAAGAAATTAGATCACCATCCTGTATATATCACCGTTTATTAGTATTGCTAGTATTTTGCGACGTATTTTTTGCGAAATTTAATAGTTGTTATTTTATTGGTGTTCTTGTTGTTGTTGCTCAAACATATCATTATTGCCGCAGCATAAAGTAGTGATTATGGTAATTACTAGTAGTTTTTTAGTATGTTGTTCTTTATTTAATTGTTGCAACCGTTGAGTGTTAGTTAAGTTTTTAATATTAGGGCCTTAGAATACGAAATAATCGAAAAAACAACTATTTCTTTGTTGTTAATGGAGTATTAAATTGGTGTGGATTCAAAGATTATTGTTATTATTATGTTTTGAAATTTCTTTTCTTACCGGAGCGAAAGCCTATGTTGATATGTAAGCATTACATGGGGAAATTTCCCTCAGGTTTCATGCAGTTCTTGCCCAGTTGCTCCAAAGTTACCCACTTCGAGAATAATACGCCAAAGTTCACAGCCAGAAGCATCAGGGCCTTGCTGTGGCATGAACTACATTCATGGTGTAGCACCGTCGACATCACTGAGACAACTGCGAGAGCATGGAGAAGGTGGAATAGCAGGCATTGCCGCAGATTCTTTACGTATAAATGGAGCCATGAAACATTTTCGCCAGGTATGATGTTCCATGTAGCTCTCTCCTATCATGCCAACACTCTACTCTCTACTCTACGTTTAACTTTTTTTATTTTATTTACCAAACAAAACAAATCTTGTACCCATCTATCTTCGTATTTTCTATCTTTTCTCGCTTTTTTTCTCACAGGTTTTTAATGGACCCATTAAGTGGGGACGTTTACACTTCAAACCTGGCAATTGGAAAGTTAGTTTTGGTTTTAAACAATAAAAAAAATACAATGCTTACCGTTAACGTGTTTGTTTTGTTTTAATAATTGCTCATTAACACTTACTAACTTTCCGGCCAAAACGATATATCCTCGCCCCCTTCAGGTTGATTTAGACTACCACATATGAATTTATAATACTGATGAAAAGCTACATTCAATTCTTGCCTTCTTCGTTTTGTTTTATTTTCTCATTTTCAGCAAGTACTTTTTTCTCATTTTTCTGATACTTCATCTAGTCACTGTTCTTGCGAGTAAAATGTTTTCGCTTTCCTTTTCTATTTAACTATTTTGCATTTCTCGGTTTTAGAAGTATCATAATTTCATGAAAACGTACGAAACAGCACTAGCACGTCGTCGTTTTCTTAAAACACAGGTCTTGAAATTGAACACAGTTAGACATGGGGAATTCCAAAAGGATAATCAGAAAAAATACAATTTCCTGTCAGAATTTTAATTGGCAGATTCTTTGAGAAATCTGTGCAATTCTCGATGAAAGCAGCTGCATAATTTTTTTTTCAAGGAAAATATATATAGCCATATTACCTAACCCCATGCAGAAGATGTTGGAACTTTGTGGTTAAATTTCGCCCAACCTTTAATTATTCAAAGAGTACTACAACGTACGTAGTTTTTTCTTCACCAACGCTGTGTAAAACTTCCCAACAAATCTGTACCTCGTGACCCACAGCTTCCAAAGTCAAACGTGGGTTAGGTAAATTTCCTTACTTGCGACCTATAATAAGCCTCACATGTTCTACTGGGGAAGGATCTGGAAATCTTTGGGGCCAAGGCAAGACTTCGTTCTCTTCAAAACACTTCAACGTAATCCCAATCTGGGGATGAGCATAATCTTGTTGAAACAAAGGCTTCTCCAAAGTTTGAAGCAATGGAATAATATAGGGCTGCGGTACTTCCTAAATGCTGGGCGATCATATTTCTTTGAATAAGAAACCGTAACCATAACCCACACGCACGTCTTTCGACTAAAGATTGCATGTTGCCCATTTCTCCACCACTTCGTCTAGTCTTCATACGACACAAATCCTGATTCATTACTAGAAACGACATAATACCACTTCATATTTCTCTCAAGTCCCCCTCTGCAGGAGCCAAAACGTTGTTCCAAGGACCCACCAGAGTCTAAATGAATCCCTATGGCTACCTCAAATCTTCTCCCTTTATCACGTCAGGGAAGTACTGAAGAGTCAAAGCAGCTTTCATAATATTTCTGAATGTTCTTGCCGATGTAAACCCGTAAGTGAAAGCATTAAATGTGATTGGTGGGAGGGCAAATTAAAAGATGGAAAGCCTGCACGTTGAAGCCATACGTCAGCAATAGATTTGGTTGATGGAAAACGGCGATTTTGGTGTTTGGTTCAGCCCCTCTTCGGCGATGCTCTTGCCTTTCTTTGAACCACACAAATCCTGCAAACTGATTTTGACCCAACTAGCAATGCATTTGTTCCCAAAAAAGGAGGATGAAATTTACAATAGCCTGACAAACTAGGAGTACCTTATTCCTAAAATTTGTGCAGCAGCTTACACGATGGAGTTTCACTAGACTCACTCAAAAATTCGACTTTAAAAATTTATTCGTAGGAATATTATGAATGAATAAGTTTGAATCATAGTTCCAAATTTATTTCGGTTTTTGCCAATAATTTCTTCCCTAGTAGCAATTTCAAGGCTTGTATTTACCAATTCTAAACAGACTTAGCTAACTTAGATTCATTTCTGTACATACTAACTGATTCTGATACGTTTCTCACTCGGAAAATTGTATTTAGGTTGTAAATAAAGGAATATACCCACCTACTTAATTGTACATATGCATTCTTGATCACCTGTACATTAATTTCGTAAGCAGCAGATTGAGTACAAACACGCCAAATCATAAATAAACGTTCCGATATTATTAAAACGCTTTTAGTAGATAATGTAATATCATAAACTGTAATCACCCATATCTAAATAGTGTGGGATTAACGTATGGAATATTAAAAGAAAAAGCGGATTCAACCGTTTTCTTTAAACGCTTAGTTTCTAAAAATACACGTTAATATGTGCGATTCAACTTTCGACTTTTATTTTGTTTTTGGTAATGACAATGACATTAAATGACAGCATAGCCTTTTAGTAGCGGAATCCGTGAGTGATGGTGCGCATGATAAAAATACTGAGAAAAATTGAATTGAACATGTCATGTTGATATTATCGTATTTAATAGAAAATGATTCTAAATTATCATATTAAAATACTACAACATAAAAGTAGGTCAAATGTTTGTATTAAGATAGCAAATAATTCAGACCATGAACGGAACGTAAACTGCTTGTTGAAGTATCTTTCGTTTTTATCTTACAACCTTCGTAGCGTACTGGATAATCAAGAAACCTTGTTAGAAATTTTCAATGTTTCATACAAGCATTCCGTCAATGTTCCAAACTCTGGACATAATTATTTTAGTTTATTATAGAATTACAATAAAATTCTATTAAATCATCACGGCTAATTTAACAATAACCCCCTAGTGGCCGAGTGGTGAAAATCACGCTTTACAATGAGAAGGTCCGGCGTTCGAAACCCGGCCGCGGCGGAGCGTAGCAGTTTAAAATCCTAAAATGGATCTGTTACCTCGAATATGCTGCGGAAACGAAATGCCACTAGGCGGGCCAGGAGCGGTACGGTATACGTATGTATACGGCTCGGTAGCTCCGAACAAGCCCTGGGCCTTTAAGGCCTGTAGTGCTGATATATATATATATATATATATATATATATATATATATATATAATTTAACAATAGCGCAATGTATAGGAATTTTAATTTATCTTGGTTGTGGTAACTGCAGAAAATTCCAATAAGAAGTGGGTGATATGTTTAATGCTAAATATCCAACTTGTCTTATTACGCAATCTACACTTAGCAAAATCAAAAACAAATTTACGGAGACGGGAGGTGTTAAGAACGTTTTAAAAGGCGGTCGTACAGAATAAGTGCAGACAAATAAATTGAACATTCTTTTAAAATTGGAGGAAAACCCTCACTATTTTTCTAGAAAGTTAGTAGGTTTACAGCAATTAATGAGAGGAGATATGGCCTTTTAGGTTGGGCGCAGATCATCCATTTAAGATTCAAATAGTTAAAGAGTTTAATGATGATGTTCCTGACCGACGTTTCTCAATTCTGCGAGAAAATGATGAATTTGCATTATCCTAGCAAACGTTTCCATCACCAAATCGTTTCTTTTCTCGATGAAGCAACTTTATGTAGAAATGGGACACTTAATCGACAGAACTGCAGTTATTCGAGTAGGGAAAATCCGCACTGGATGTCAGAAAGACACACTCAACATCCACACACAAAGTAAATGTCTGGGTAGGAATAATACATAATAGAATTGTAGGTCCTTTTTTCTTTGAGGTAAATCTTAGTGGTGAAAAATATCTGGAGATATCCCAAATGGTATCAACACGATGGCGCACCGCCACATTATACGCTTCCTGTTCGTAATTTTCTGCACACTGTCCTTCCAGAAAGATGGATCGGCAGACGAGGGCCAATAGAATAGTTAGCAAGATCTCCTGATCTAACACCCCTAGACTTTTTCCTATGGGGTTACTTAAAATCTGAAGTTTACGAAATAAAGCCACGAAATTTAGAGATGTTGAAGCAGCGTATTCATAAAGAAATTCGCAAAACGGAACGAACTGTTATTAATAATGTTTTAAACTAGTTTACTGCCAAGAAGCCAAAGGATGGCATTCTGAACATTTAATTGAATATTGTTCATTTTATTTGCTTTATTTTCAGTTTACAATTTTTCGTTTATCACGATTTATAAGTTATAAGTATCATAATTTCAACATTAAATGTTCGCCTCGATTTTTGCTCAGAATTTTTGTCATGCAACCTTATGATTTATTGGCATAATCATAAAGGGCGAAAAACCAGTATCGGATTCTGCAACTAAAAATCTATATCGTCATTTAGTTTTCTTACAAAATTTTGATCTTCTCTTGCCATCCGTAGACGTACGTGTCGCGGTTATACCGCTCGTCAGTACGGCTTTGCAAGAGCTGTAATTTCGTATACAAATTTTATGTATATATCGTTTGAACATTGATGTTTGTACATGTGAGAGGGATTCGATATGAATTCTCTCACAATGCACGTATTACGCATTTTTTACAGTTATTTTTCTACAGAAGTGGACAACTTGCGTTGCCACAGCCTCCTGCAGTAACTGACTGATGGCAAGAGAAAATCAAAATTTTGTAATTTGCAATTTTCCCACGGCGAGTAGCCGAAGAGCGCGACTGCAGTTACTGCAGGAGGCTGTGGCAACGCAAGTTGTCCACTTCTGTAGAAAAAATAACTGTAAAAATGCGTAATACGTGCATTGTGAGAGAATTCATATCGAATCCCTCTCACATGTACAAACATCAATATTTAGTTTTCTTGTGATGATGGTATAGTCAAAAACAAATGAAAGTCGGAAGGCGAATCGCACATATTAATATGTGTTTTGTGTTATAGCGTTTTTAAGAAAATACGGTTGAGTTCGTTTTTTATGTTAATATCTCACACTGTATATGCGTGTATGTACCTCCAAATATATGTATCCTGGACTTGCAATATTTCAAATATTTTACGTGGAAATGTTTATACCTAGATTTTGCGCTTAGACCGCGACAGCTCCAACAATGTAAAAATCTATCCCAATTTATTAGATTACCTTCAATTCTAACAAAATAGACTCCCCCATTATTCAAGCACGAAATCACAAAAGCCCAAATATCGCCGCTATTGTATTACTTTCTTTACAACCTAAAAGATAATATATAATCCTCATAAGTCACTACATCTTCATTTCTTTTTCTTTTTTCTATTATATTGGTACGTCGTCCCGTGGACCGTAGAAGGTTGTATGAAGCCTCATCATTTTGTTATGCCTTGTATCCTTCTGTGGGGTTTGTATCTTTGAGTAATGTCGCATTTGTGTGTGTCTTTTGTTGTAAGAAGTCTACATCCTCGTCGATTTTTAATTACCTTATTCAAGGAGCATTTGAAGGAATTTTTGTAAATAATTTGTTTAATATTTTAAATAACAACTATTAAATTTATAAATAAACATACGTTATAAAATATGTGCAATAAAAATTAAAATTATTATCTTGTCAAATTTGATGCTATAATAATTTGAAAATTAAAATAATTTTGTGGTTTTTATTTTTATTTAAAAACAAAAAATAAATAAATACGAAACTGTTGTTAGTAAACCAGGTCTAATACATTTTGGTTTAAATCGACGTCTTTTAGCGTATTTTATAGGACCAAGGTACACTGGGCGAAAAGTTCCTTTCCGATTAGAAAAATTATAAGTTTTTTAAATTTTTTGTTTTATTTCAGACATTAAACTTGGGGGATTAGAGTATGGAGCAATATTTTGGAATGGTGTATTGTTCCATATTCTAATCTCCCAAATTTAATGTCTGAAACCAAACAACTAAATTTAAAAAAATCACAGTTATGAATTTTTCAATCGGGAAAGGAACTGTTTACCCAGCCTGTACATATTGTACACATACTTTTGTACGGTACTGTTGCTACACTCTGCAATTCACCACTTAGTTGTACTGGTTGTAAAAACGACTTTTGGAGCAAGTCAAAAAGTATCAAATTCGTTTCTTTTTGAAAATTCTTATATACAGAATGGTCTAAGAAAAGAATTGTTGATCATTCCGAGTTAGGATTCATATAAACATATACTTCATTTTCAGCATAATCTGAAAGCTGAACACATGCTTATACAGAGAGATCATTAAATATTGAAGCACAATTCATACGGCGCATACTACGCATAATTTCATACACGCACTAAACACGAATCTGGGGGTGTTAATTTTGACATCAGTTTCGAGAATAATTTTGACATCTGATGATTATAGTAGTTGTTCAAAATCTATTGCTATTTACTTGTAAACATACGTTTACTCTACGTTTCATATTTTCAAAAAATTTTGCAACATTTCAACAGTATTATTATTTGCTTCTTCTAGAATCGTTACCTTCTTTAATATCCGAGCAAACATAAATCCGAGGTCAGATCCGATGACCTACGTGGTCATAGATTCCCGCTTCCAAAGTCCAAGTATTCCTCCCGATAAGTTGCAGAACACTTTTATTTTTATATATACAGCCTGTCCCAGAATTGCTGGGACATAGAGCTACCACGTATTGTAGGGGTCAAAATAAGTCGAATGGACGCAATTTATATATATACCAAAATGTATCGTTTGCCCGTGAGAAGAGTTCAAAGTTTAATTAAAAAATCACGTTTTTATACGCTGTTCAGAAATGCGCGAAACAAATTTAATGAAATTTGGGAAAAGTACATTTTAGAGGATTACACTACTTCCAGTAATCAAAGAAACCGAAAGGAAATTGTTGAATGGTGAAACCACCCTCACCCCTTGATAATGTTTTTAAATTATTTCTTAGGGGTGGTAATACGGTTCTAAGCCTTCTTTTAGTGGGAAGGCTTATTCATCATCTTCATTGTTTGAGTCTTATAAAAACTCCGTATTTCGCATAGTTTCGAAGGAAGAAAATATTTTCTCAAATACTGATCACCTACATTCTTAGTACAAGTTTAATAAAATTATAATACAACATTTACTTGGCGGTGGACACAAAGACAAAACTTTTGTTACAACAGGTGTTCAACGTGACCTCCATCTTCATTCATGCAGAGGTCAATTCGGCGTAAAAAATTGAAATGCACCCTTCTTAAAACATCGTCGTTATCTCCTAGTGCGTTTACAGCATTTTGAATTCTGTCCCACAGTTGTTCGGAATTATTAATTTGAACTTGGTACACTTGTGTTTTTAACGCTCCCCAGATGAAGAAACCGCAAGGATTTAAATCTGGAGACCGCGGAGGCCATTGAATGGGTGATTCTTGTTCCCTACCAATCCATCTACCAGCACATTGTTGATTAAGGTATTCTCTTACGGCACGTGCAAAATGAGATGGTGCACCGTCGTGCATGAAGAACATGTTCCGACGAAAATTAAGGGACAAGTCTTCTCGCAAAATTTCTTGAAGGAAACGAATGTAATTAGCGCCATTTAAACAATCAGGCAATCGGAACGGCCCAACCAAAAAATTGTCAATAATTCCGGCCCAGACATTAATTTTAAATTCTCATTGATATCTACCTTTAATAGCATGTGGATTTTCATCTGCATAAATATGCTCATTGTGTAGGTTCGTCATGCCACGACTTGTAAAACAAGACTCATCAGTAAACAAGATATTAGTGTGGAATCCGTTGTCGACTACTCAGCGCTCTCGAACAATTTGTGAAAAATTTAAACGTGGACCCTGATAAAGTGGTAATAATTCTTGCATTAGTTGGATGTGGAATGGATGAATTAATTGATCGCTAAGGATCCGCCTTACAGTGCTTTTTGAAATCCCAGTCTATCGTTGCAATGTTCTGGTACTAGTCTCAGGATGTTGTTATCAATCATTTGAAGAACAGTTTCTTCCGCAATGGGTGTCCGGGCTTGTCGAGATCTTCCAGCGTTAATTCTGACTGGCTTCAACATTCCTGTTTCTCGAAGACGTCTTTCGATTCGGGCAAAAGTTTTGTGATTTGGAATTGTCCGGTTTGGACACCTCTCTTGATACACGCCCGACACTTTCGCGGCAGTTACCTTGACAGTATCCAAGAACTAATAGCACGTCTGTCTGCTCATTAAAATGGAAATCCATATTTGATAGCTGCCAAAGTAATTGCAACAACAACAGAAATAGCAATTAAAGCAATAACGGTGATCGCGATAAAAAACAATACAAAAGCAATTGAAAGTGAACAAAGTATTGAAATTATTTACTGTCAACAATAAACTGGGACGATTATGAATTTGTTTCCTCTCAAAATCATGACTTATGTGTTTGTAAATTTTGTATTATAATTTTATTAAACCTGTACTAAGAATGTAGGTGATCAGTATTTGAGAAAACATTTTTCCCTTCGAAACTATGCGAAATACTGAGTTTTTATAAGAGTCAAAAAATGAAGATGATGAATAAGCCTTCCCGCTAAAAGAAGGCGTAGAAACATATTACCACCCCTAAGAAATAATTTTAAAACATTATCAGGAGGTGAGGGTGGTTTTAACCCTTCTACAATCTCCTTTCAGTTCCTTTGATTACTGAAAGTAGGGTAATCCTCTAAAATGTACTTTTCCCAAATTTCATTAAATTTGTTTCGCGCATTTCTAAACAGGGTACAAAAACGTGATTTTTTAAGTAAACTTTGAACTCTTCTCACGGACAAACGATACATTTTGGTATATATATAAATTGCGTCCATTCGACTTATTTTGACCTCTACAATACGTAGTAGCTCTATGTCCCAGCAATTTTGGAACACGCTGTATATATATATATATATATATATATAATTTTTTCTTATACACTCTCATATAATCTTCGAAATAAATTTGACGCATAATTTGTGAAAAATCGTGTATAAGGCAAGGAAAAATACGAAATCATTAGTGTTGCCAATAGAATCGGGCGTCAATTTTTAAAAATCTCTTTGTATGAAATTATATTATCGTCTTTCCTGAAAGCTTCTGTATTAACGAATTTAATCCCCGCAATATAAATACGAATAATAGATTTTTGCTTCAATTCGTCAGGGGTTCAATACCAATTTGATCTATAAATTATTTTTCTTGTATTGTGTAGGAGAGTTGTCTTCTTATATACAAGGTGTAAATTAAGCTATGACTTTAATTTCGGGGGCTGATTCCTTGTCATGTTTTATGAGAAAAAGTTCATATAAATAAGTGTCTTTTACAACATTAAGAGCTTCTACAGCTTTAATTTTTTGCGATTACAAGTGAAGAACCAGTAAGTTTACGGGCTCGAAATTTTGCATACCGTGTATTCATTACGATAGCTACGACTTGTCATGGAGCTTTTTGTAAATTGCTTTATTATCGTTAATTTCTTCAAGTCCAAAAATGATGGTAAGCCCATGGTCATTTTTCTATTCCTTAATTGAGGTTAAATTCAACAACAAACAAGGAATTTATAAAAAAACTCGATGACAAGTCGTAGCTATTGTAACCGGTACACGGTATGCAAAATTTCGAACCTGTAAACTTAGTGGTTCTTCCGTTGTGATTGCAGAAAAATTAAAGCTGTGGAAGCTCTTAACATTGTAAAAAACTAGCATTTTATCGTTACACACACTACTTTTGGAGGTCACATATACAATTTTCAAAATAGTTTTGGAACCAATAAGAACAAATTAAGTATAACCGATCTTGGAAAAAGGTACCAAACACCCTTAACTTGTTTTCGAAAAATAGGGTGTCAAAGTTTAAATAAAAAATCGTTTTTTACTGAAAAGTCTTTTCGACGATTTCAATTAAACTTGGCGTGTCTGTTAACAATAACAAAGGACTTCTTTTGATGTAACTAGATTCGGAATAATAATTCCAGTGGCGTTGCAAAAGGTTACCTTATTGATTTTTATTGTATAAATAATTACAAATGAAAAGTAGGAAAATAAAAAATCTACGTAACTCTCACAAAAAATAATTCTACGCCACTATTTTTCTCCAAGTTTGACATTTGTATCAGATTACACAATTACAACTTCAACTTTCTTGTCTCACGATTTCTTTTGTATCACTTAGTTTTAGAGAAAGAAGTAAAAAAACTTATTCCTTGCACTTTGAAATCTGTCTGTTAGGATATCGTTCTTGATAAATTCGACGAGCTTCTGCAGCATTTTCATCTGCAAGCCCATAAATTAAATGGATGTGAGCTAATTTGACGTTGTTCATATTTATCTTATATGTTCATATTTACATACTATACAGAGTATGGTGTTTGCACGCTAGAACAAAGGAAGCAAGTTAGGACGCATATTGATATGAATTTTTTCTCGTAAGATATGACAAGGAATTACCTCCTGAAATTAAAGTCATCATTTAATTTAAACCCCGTATACGCTATCTGACTTAGAAATCGCACCATTTAGAAAGCGTTGGAATTTCTGATTTTTTGACAGAAACGACTTTTCTCTCTTAAACCCGGTTTTATGGGTGTTACGCCTCCCGATTTCCATTTTCCAGTCCAGTTGTTGTTCCAGTCGCTCAAAATTTTGAGGGTGTACGGGCCAAACTGACCCCAAATTCGGATTCAGGCTATCGAAATACATATCGGCAGGTGGGTTTGGTCAAAAGTGCAGGCCACTTTTTATTCTTTTGTGTGCCGGTGTTATCTATCATCCTGTGTTTAGAAAGCGAACTATCTCGAATTCCTTTCAATCTATTGATTCGTCAAAAAGGAATCTCAAAGCTGTTTGGCTTCATAACGGAAACACATATGCACGAATTTCAATAGCTCACTCGACCAAACTAAAAGAGACTTACGAAAGTTTACAGATTGTATTGGATAAAATAAAGTACTCAGAACATCAAGGGAAAGTTTATGGTGATCTAAAAATTGGAACACCGATCTTAGGTAAACAATCGGGGTTTACAACATATCCCTGCTTTTTATGTTTCTAGGATAATAGGGACAGAAAAAAGTCACTATGTTAAGAAGGAATGGCTAACGAGAGCAGACTTTGATCCAGGTACTCACCATGTCAAACGAGAACTGTTGATAGATCCTTCTAAATATTGGCTACCACCAGTTCATATTAAGCTGGGTATCATGAAGCAGTATGTCGAAGCTCCAGACAAAGATGGCGACTGTTTTCCAGTATTCAGGAAAAAAATTTCCCGCGGAAAGTGATGCTAAGTTAAAAGAGGGAATTTTTGGTGGACCACAAATTCGAAGTTTATTTGAGGACGAAAATTTCATCGAAGAAATGAACGACACTGAGACAGCAGCTTGGCTAAATTTTAAAAATATTTCACAAAACTTTTTGGGAAAATAAGAAGAGTGAGAATTACAAGACGGTTTTTTGCAATTTACTCGAAATTTTGAGGGTGAACGGGCCAAACTGACCCCAAATTCGGATTCAGTGCATTGAAATACATATCGGCAGGTGGGCTTGGTCTAAAGTACAGGCGACCATTTATTCTTTTGTGTGCTGGTGTTATCTATGGTTGTGGTGATCTAAAAATTGCAACACGGATTTTAGGTCAACAATCGGCGTTTACAAAATATCCCTGCTTTTTATGTTTCTGGGATAGTAGAGACAGAAAAGAAATCACTATGTTAAGAAAGAATGGGCAACGACAGCAGACTTTGATCCAGGTACTCACAATGTCATACGAGAACTGTTGATAGATCCTTCTAAATATTTGCTACCACCACTTCATATTAAGCTGGGTATCATGAAGCACTATGTCAAAACTCTAGACAAAGATGGCGACTGTTTCCAGTATTTAGGAGAAATTTTCCCGCGATAAGATGCTAAGTAAAAAGAGGGAATTTTTGATGGACCACAAATTCGAAGTTTATTTGAGGACAAAAATTTCATCGAAGAAATGAACTACACTGAGAAAGCAGCTTGGCTAAATTTTAAAAATATTTTACAAAACTTTTTGGGAAAATAAGAAGAGTGAGAATTACAAGACGGTGTTTTGCAATTTACTCGAAATTTTGAGGGTGTACGGGCCAAACTGACCCCAAATTCGGATTCAGCGCATCGAAATACATATCGGCAGGTGAGCTTGGTCAAAAGTACAGGCCACTTTTTAGTCTTTTGTGTGCCGGTGTTATCTATCATCCTGTGTTTAGAAAGTGAACTATCTCGAATTCCTTTCAATCTATTGATTCGTCAAAAAGGAATATCAAAGCTGTTTTGCTTCATAACGGAAACACATATGCACCAATTCCAATAGCCCACTGGACCAAACTAAAAGAGACTTACGAAAGGTTGCAGATTGTATTGGATAAAATAAAGTACTCAGAACATCAATAGAAAGTTTGTGGTGATCTAAAAATTGCAACACCGATTTTAGGTCAACAATCGGGGTTTACAAAGTATCCCTGCCTTTTATGTATCTGGGATAGCAGGGACAGAAAAAAATCACTGTTAGGAAAGAATGGCTAACGAGAGCAGACTTTGATCCAGGTACTCACAATGTCATACGAGAACTGTTGATAGATCCTTCTAAATATTTGCTACCACCACTTCATATTAAGCTGGGTATCATGAAGCAGTATGTCAAAGCTCTAGACAAAGAAGGCGACTGTTTCCAGTATTTAGGAGAAATTTTCCCGCGATAATACGCTAAGTAAAAAGAGGGAATTTTTGATGGACCACAAATTCGAAGTTTATTTCAGGACGAAAATTTCATTGAAAAAATGAACGAACTGAAAGAGCAGCTTGGCTGAATTTTAAAAATATTTCACAAAACTTTTTGGGAAAATAAGAAGAGTGAGAATTACAAGACGGTGTTTTGCAATTTACTCGAAATTTTGAGGGTGTACGGGCCAAACTGACCCCAAATTCTGATTCAGCGCATCGAAATACATATCGGCAGGTGGGTCTGGTCAAAAGTACAGGCCACTTTTTATTCTTTTGTGTGCCGGTATTACCTATCATCCTGTGTTTAGAGAGCTAACTTTCTCGAATTCCTTTCAATCTATTCACAATCTTCACTGATCAATTACGCATGAGAAATCCGGGGAATTTTTGTCCTTTCAGATTAAATTTGGTTGTCCTCGGTTTATTACAAATTCCACTCTTCGGGTTAGAAGTTACATTTTTCTCCAACAGAAATATTGGGCTTGCTTAGTGTAGTGAAACCCACACCGTCGCTTAATTATTGATAGGGCTATATTAGAATCAATAAAGGTAAACATACACCAATCTACATGCATACGTTTATATGTTGTGTGTGTATACATACACCTAGAGGGGATGTGTATATGAACTGAGAGAATGTTTCTTGATTGTGTTTAATCAACATCGTTATATCGGTAAATAAGAATTATCGAGAACCTGTCGTTCTATTGTATTTTATTGTGCGATTACCATATCTAAAATTCACGCGCAACCTCTATGAAATGGGGTTTGGGGTGAAGGCTGCGACATTATAAAAATAATTTTTCCAACTCCGAGTTAAGTTGTAGTAAATTTTTCTTATCACAACGTATTTCCATCCTGTTTCCCTGTCGTCAGTCCTATATGAAAAAAAAGTCATATTAAGTAAATTTTCCATCCTAACATTTCAATTGAACGTGGAAATTAGATTATACTTCCACTATATATTTTTGGATACGAAATTTTTACAAACTTCCTGTACGAGTATGACTGTTCGTATGGGCTTGATTACTATATTAGCGAAGCCAGTAAACTAATTACAAATTCTTGGCCCGTGCATAATTGACAATCAAGAATTCATCCCACGTCGCGTGTTTCGAATTAAACAAAGCAAGCGCACTCGCTCAAATTGTTTCTAAATAAATAATGTTTGCATTTTCGTCTCTAGATAATGTAACCACTTCCAGAGGATAATTCTAAAAGACCGTGCCTTTTGCGACCTAAATTATTCAATCTAAAAACATGAGACCCAATTTTAAAGTTCACTCGTTAAAACGTCAATGCGCAAAGCCTTACCTTCCCTGTGCATAATTCAGGAAAGGTCTCCGGATCAACAAATCACCACTAATGAAGCTTCGAAATCACTCTTTTAGCCGACAGTTAATGTTTTATTTAACGGCCATAGCAAGCATTTGACGTACAAACTATAAAAGGTCGATCGAAATTTCGACGCTGTCTACGCCTTCATGAATGAAGCACGGAAAGCAGAGGTTTTAGAACTTACATTGTAACGTCATTGCTTTAATAAATAAAGTTGGGAGAAGCGAAGGCCTTTAAATTATATATGTTAACCCATTCTTTCATTAGACGAGGGATGTTTGCCAAGTCGTAGGATTTTTTCCTCAATTTTCATTAGAATTACAATGTAATTTATCGAAACTATCTTCATTTAATTAAACACACCTATTCCAGGGTGATAGTAATTTTTCTACGCCGTCCTCAAGGAACTTTTCTGGAGTCTGTAATCCATTTATAGTTTTCCCTCATTTTAGTGGTTTTTAAAATGTGGGAACGGATGAAAATCACTAGAAACCAGATCTGACGAATAGGGTGGACTTGGAAGCTATTTCTAATGCAATTCTCCTCGGGCATTGTCTTGTTGCAATACCGGACACTTATGCAAATTTCCAGGCCATTTCTTGCAAACCATCTGCCGCAATGCGCTAGATGCAAGAGTAGAATAATATTCTCCGTTAACACTTTTTTGTTTATCTCCTATTCTAATTGCAATCAGCTCAGCAGCAATAAGCAAATGTTGAATATTGGTGCTAGGAACAAGTTGTTTGACAATCAAGCTTTTACACTATTTCTGTTTTGTTGTAATTGTGTATATGTACTATCTAAATATCTTAATGTCTATCCCTTATTTCTAGTGGATCATGTTGCAGTTTTACAGTATTTTTATTATAATGATTATAACGATTTAACAAGGATTGAAAATACAAATATATATTATTTGAAGTTTCTACATATGTCAAGTGTCGGCACACTTGATGATGCGAGGGCATAGTGTCGTTATATGCAGGATAGTGCCACAACACTCCCCTTCACGAGCATCAATCCTAACGCAAACCTAGTTTGGACCGGAATTCACACTGTGTGGGTCCACCCAATGCCTTGGTAAAAATATCGGCCTCCATTTCGTTACCTTTCCTGTAAAGGATCTAAATGGCACCTTCTTGAACCACCCCTCGTATAAAATGTTCCTTTATGCTAATATGCTTAGACTTCGAGTTCATTACCGGGTTTATGCGCAGCCTGATTGTCATTATAAATAGTGATTCCTTCGTGATGCATTCCCAAATCATTTATTAGCTGTTTCAAATGTAGGGCTTCTTTAGCAGATTCTGTCAAAGCCATGTATTCAGCTTCAGCGGTTGACAGTGCAACTGTTCTTTGCTTCTTTGATTCCCAACTTATAGGACCTCCGGCAAACACAAAGCAGTATCCTATATATGATCTGCGATCAATTTCACAAGCGGCCCAATCTGCATCCGCCAGACCGATAATAGGTTTATCTTCTCGCGTGTATGTCAAATGCATATCCTTTGTTCCGTTTAAATATCTGAGCACACGCTTGGCAGCTATCCAGTGGGCATTTCCGAAGCAGGAATTAAACTGACTGAGATAGCTGACGGCAAAAGATATATTTGGTCGTGTAGCAACCGATAGGTACATCAACGAGCCGATTAAATTTTGGTATGGCAGTTCCTTGATCTCACCAGTGTTGCCTTTTTCTAATTTTATGCCCGCTTCCATGGGCTTCCATGGGCTTCTCAAATAAGAGTCAAAAATCACCTGAACCAGGACCAACTGGAACTGAATTCAGTTCACCAGAGGTGCTTAGGCCATACCCTAAAGCACCGATAAGAAAAGAATGTAGAAAAGGACGAAAACGTGGAGAATCAATTGCGACAGAGACCTCGGAAAAATTAGAGATAGAAAAACATCAGGAATTTTCTAGGGAAAAAATGAGATTCGCGTGACAGAAGTTTGGTGTCATTGAGCCGGATTTGATGACCAGAATTTTGTTCTGCCATGTGTATCTCATTTTTCATTCAAAATTCCGTGAATCTATCGAAATTTACAAACATCCACATAATCTAAACAGAGATGGGGCTTATTTGCTACATTCATCTTGGCATTCTCTTCTCCACGGTAAAATTGAACCCCCTCCCACTCACGTCGTGCCACAAACCTCTGCTTCCACGCCGCGTTCTAACAATGGTACGACCCCCACCCCTCCTCCCTATATAAGTCGCGCCACTCAGAGTCCGGGTCAGTCTTCAAGTGACAGCAATACGATTAGCATCGACAAGCAGTCCTGAAGATGTCCCTTGTAATAGTGGACGAAACGTCGGCACCCACATCACACCAGGCGCCGTTCCAACCCGGAAACCAAGTTAGACATTGTGATTTCGACCGCGGAAGCCTACACCTGAGATTAAGGGTTAAGGAAGTAAAGAGAAAGATCATCTAAAGCAGTGGTAGCGATTCAGAAGGAAGCATTCCTTACGAAGATAATTTAAATACAAGCAATTATGTTGATGATGATGTCAACGACGTGGCTGAGGGTGATTATTTGATAGTTAAAGTGCACGACAAGGGAGGAAGTTTGAGAAATTACGTCGCTGTTGAAGAAATGTTGCATCAAACACATTCACCATGATAGATGAAGAAGTCGCATTGGTACCTAATGTAGACGTTAGGGTTTCAGCTATCTGCGCCATTGATAGACACCAGGCCCCGATATGAAGAAATGGTCTACTTCAATACGGATTTGAGAGAATTTACTTTGGTTTTAATTAGTTAGTAAATTTTGCTAACTACGAGTATTCTTGCGTGTTTTAAATATTATCAAAAGCGTCAATTTTTGTTTTCTTTTAGATGAATAAAAGATTTATTTCAATTATTTAAGTTAAATTTCAATCAATTCTATGATTAATAAAAAGAAAGAGGGCTTCACATAATAATCTTTGTGGGCTTTATCCTTAATATTGAGATAAATGATGTGTCCGTTTCCTCCCCATAAAGTGACCACTGTCTCCCAGTCAGTGGGGTGGCTCTGGACAAATGCAAACTTTACCAACATGCCATTTTTTGTGATCTGGACATATAAAATGACCGACTTTAATACATCATTACCTAGCGATCAGTAAATAACAAAAGTTATATAATCTAATACTTAATACAGCGAGTGAAAGAGAATGTGCCCATATCATCCCCACCCTCCCCTATGTACTTTTGAAAAGACAATGTCGGGAAATTTCCGTAGATGCAAGGTCCTTTCCGTGTTCAAGCTCCACCAGAAATAACTTCGCAGGAACAAAGGAGTGTAATTGAAGTCTTTGGCGGAAGCAGCCTGAAAACAAAAGCTGCTCCTTCCGATTTAGTGGAGTTTTGGATATCAATTAAAAACTGACATCCAACTCTGAGTTCAAAAGCAGTAAGGATCCTCATTCCCTTTGCGGCAACGTATTTAAGGGAAGCCGGATTTTCAGCTGTAGGTGTAATAAAAAGCAAATATCGCTCAAAAATCGATGTGGAACGAGAAATGAGAGTGGCAGTGTCAAGCCTTATTCCGCGTTTTAAAAAATATGTGGCGATCAATAAGCTCACCCATCACATTAACTAACTTATCGTTGAATGTTTTCATCATTTACTTTATTTTGTACTAGCTTAACCGTCGCGCGTGGCTGCGACCTCAGGAGAAAAGGAATTAAGGAAACATTATTGTATTGTCAACTCGATGTTCTCTGTTGGGGCTTTTCCGAATGGATTGAAGCTTGCTAAGGTTATACCAGTACACAAAAAGAGCAAAAGGACTAAAATTGAAAATTATCGACCGATCTCTATCTTGCCATCTGTTTCCAAAATTCTTGAAAAAATAATTGTATCCAGATTGTTGGACTTCTCGCCCGGTCTCTCTTGTCTGACAGTCAATTTGGATTCTTACCAAATACCTCATGCGAAAAGGCCATTTACAAGAGTATAAACGCAGTTGTGAATTCGGTTGATTCTCATCTGAGTACGGTTGGTATATACTTGGACCTGAGTAAAGCGTTCGACTCGATAAACCGTACAATACTTTTTGAGAAATTAAATAAATATGGGATCTGTGGTGTTGCTCTTGGTGTACTAACGTCATTTTTGAGTGATAGATATCTGAGGGTCAGTCTCAAAATGGAGGTGGACCTTTGTGGTCTCTGAGTCGGTCGAAATGGAAATGGGTGTGTCTCAAGGCTCGGTTCTGGGACCATTCCTGTTTCTTTTACATGTCAATGACTTAAAAATTATGTTGGGACGGATGCTCTGGTTCAGTATGCGGATGACACTTCTCTTACAGCAAGCGCTCACACTCTGGCTGACCTGTCATCTTTGGCATCGGTGATGGTAAAACGCATGGATGAGTGGTGTGAGATGAATCGGCTGAGCATAAACCATGAAGAAACCAAACTAATTCTCTTTGGTTCAGCTGTTCAAGAATCGTTGTGTCCCAATTCAAGATAGATCGACTCCTGAAAGATGTCGGTGAAGTTCCTGGGTCTTACGATCGACAAAGGGATTAAATTTGAAGAAGACATCCGAAATTTGTCTAAGAACGTAAATAAGTCGGTTTTTGCCATTTACCATCTTCGCCAGGTCGTCTCCCTTGATTCGTTGAGGACTTACTATTGCGCCTGTGTTCAGTCCTTGTTCGTCCATGGTATCTTGTTTTGGGGATCATCGCCGCATATGTCTAATTTATTTATAATTCAGAAGCGAATGGTGAGATGCATGTTCGCTCTATCGGTCAGAACCTCATGTAGAGACTATTTCATCAAACTTAATATATTGAGATTGCCGAGTTTGTATATTTATAAATTATTGGTATTTCAGCATGAAAATCGCCATCTATTCTTACGCAATATACATGCCGATGTTTCAACAACTATGGTCACTAGAAATGCTAACAGGCTAGTGACTCCAAAACACTTTACAGCAGTATATGAGAGCGCATGTACTACAAAGCTACTACGGTATGTAATGCTTTACCGGACTACCTGAGAAGCATGACTGATAGCAATAGAAAATATTTGACTAGTATTAAATCATATTTAATACAAAATTGCTTTACAGCTTGAACGATTACTTGTCATCCTGAGTCATCTGCGCGTTTCCTTGTTTTCCTCGGAGTTTTTCAGGTTTTTTGGGAACTGTCTTTGTGTCGTCTGGATGGGAACTATGCCTTGCGCCTCTTCTCCCTTATTTATTTATGTTTATATATATATATATATATATATATATTTATAATTTTGTTTGTAAATTTATTTATATGTATCTTGACAATGCACATGTTTGCTCTGCAAATCGATTGTAAATAAATTTTATTATTAGTATTATTAAATTTACATTGTGTCATTTTCATTGAAACTTATCATTAGTCATCATTTACATTCAATTGAATTGAATTTGTTTGTATACACGCGCGCCACCTATCGTAGGATGTATGTACTATGCCAAAAACGATCGACACACGCGTGCCACCTATCGTAGGATCTGTATTACACGTATGGAAATTCATGGCGTTCCTTTTTTGGAAAACGTTGATTAAATAGATTTGGAATTCGTTGATGCCACTATGCCAGTAATCTTCGCGGAAGTGTACTCAACAACTTCCAAAAGTTTCATGGCGATCGGATGAATTGTGTAGTAATTGCCTAACGGACACACAGACATACGTTCGTTTATATATATATCGGGTGGCGCAAAATTAATCACCCTATCGGAAGATGCTATAATTTTTGCAAATGGCGTCATACGTCAATCATATTTGACATTTGTGAACTAGACAGGTGCAGTATACAAACCGACAAGTAATGGAGCGCTATACTCCGCAAGAGCGTGGAATAATTGTGTCGATTTTTTGACCAATAATCGGTCGGTGGTGTTAGCGCAGCGTGAATTTCGACGTCGATTTCCTAATCGTGTCGCGCCAACTGGGCAAACATTCCGCCGCTTAGCTGCTCGACTCGAACAGACTGGAAGCACAAATGACCTTGCAGGTCGTGGTCGGCACCGAACTGGTCGTTCTGCCAAGAATATCGCGGCTGTGGCTGACGATGTCGCTGAGAACGAAAAAACATCAACCAGACGACGGGCCACGCAATTGGGCATCACCAGACGGACCCTACAGCGAATTTTAGTGAAGGACTTACACATGTTGCCGTACAAAGTGCAAACAGTGCATCGGTTAATGCCTGCTGACCGCCAGTCGCGTGTGAATTATTGTAGAGCCATCCTCAATCTCAATCACGAAGAGGACGATTTTGAGTCGAAAATCATCATGAGCGACGAGGCGCATTTCCATCTAAGCGGTTACGTCAATAAACAAAATCTTCGTTTCTGGGGCACTGAAAATCCGCGGCTGATGCACGAAGAGCCGTTACATGCACTTAAAGCCACTGTGTGGTGCGGCGTTCACGCGGGAGGAGTGATTAGGCCGTATTTTTTTTTAGGACACCATCGGCAATACGGCTACTGTTACTAGCGAACGCTACAGGGCCATGATAAACGACTTCTTACTGCCAGAATTGAATGAGCGGGGCTTGGTGAACATGTGGTTTCAACAAGACGGTGCAACCGCACACACAGCACGAGCCACAATGGATATTGTGAAGGAAGCGTTTCCTGGTCGCGTAATTTCCCGTTTTGGCGATTTGGCATGGCCAGCAAGATCGCCCGATTTAACCATCTCAGACTTCTTTCTTTGGGGGTACTTGAAGTCGTGGGTTTATGCCAACAAGCCCCAGACAATCGCAGCCCTTAAGGAGAATATTCGACAAGAATGCGAACAATTATCACCGGAAATCTTGCGGAAAGTCATGGAAAATGCGATAAAACGGGCACAAATGTGTATCAACACTGGAGGCAGCCACTTGACAGATATCATCTTTTCCACTTAACAGAAAAAATTATAAAGGTCCAAATAAAGATTTCCATTACTCAAAATCATTTTTTTTTATTTAGTAAAAAAGTTATTCAAAAACAAAATTGGATGATTAATTTTGCGCCACCTTGTATGTATGTAAAGCATAGGGCGCTCAAAGAATGATGGCCCAAAACATATTAGATTGCAACAGTCCTCAGTCTGGTGTCTGTGTATGTATGTGTGCTGTCTTACGATTCACAAAAACGGATGTATATTTCTGGACTGACTCATACTCAGATGTACTATAACAGGAAGTTTACTTGCCTGGGAATTCATTTTGAAGATGAAGGCAAAGGTTGTGGGATGAAACAGCTGAGAAACGAGGATGTAACGAAATCAGCACTTGTTTGTACGAGGGCGGGACAATAAGTCCGTGACTTTTGAATGAAACACTGGTTTTGGATAAAAAATCATTTTATTTTTCAACGTAATCTCCTTTGAGATTACGTTTACGAATTTTTTTATCCCTTCCAAAAAAATAAGATTTATCGAGGTCATCAAAATAGGAATTTGTTTCATCGTTGGAGTCAAATCTCTTTCCGCCGAGCCATTTCTTCAGGTTTGCGAAGCAGAAATAGCCACTCGGGACTAAATCCGGAGAATAGGGCGGATGTGGGAGCAACTAGTAGCCCAATTCATTGATTTTTGCCATGGAAACTGCACATGTTTGCAGCATTGCATTGTCCTGGTGGAAAGAACTTTTTCTTGGCCAAATGCGGTCGTCTTTTTTCAAATCCTCATTAAATCGATCCAATAAGATGGCATAATATTCTCCATTGATTGTTTTACCCTTTTGAAGGTAGTCAATGTGGATTTACCGCGTGGATCCCAAAAAAACGGTCGCCATGACTTTACTGGCTGACAAACCCACCTTGGCCTTCTTTGGTGCCAATTCACCCCGAGAAACCCACTGGTTTGACTACTGTTTGGTCTCCTGTGTGTTGTGGTGGATCCACGTTTCGTCCACGGTTACGAAACGGCGCAAGAACTCATCCATATTACGGTTGAATAACGCCATATATATATATATATATATATATATATATACACTAAAAAGTTAGATTGTTCTTCTGATTTTAATAAATGTGAGCTGCGCATTGTAAGGTTTATCTTAAGAGTTGTTTTTATTTCCCTGATTTATGTCATTATACACATATTTTGTTAAGGGCGTGGAGACAAAGTACTAAACCTGTAAGTGTACCACGGGCTGATAATGTTTGGGAACCCCTGAAGTTGTTTCATTAGTTTCATTAGTAGTTCTTTCGCCAAAATTGATCGCCGTAACGAGTGAAAAGCTCTGGAAGTTTCCGGCATGTGCCGGATCAGCTAAATTCCTCTTCCGGTGCCAACAGCCTTCCTACCTAGCGGGCTGAAACCTTGTTCAAGTCCAAATGTTCGTGTAAAATCTCATGAACTTATCGTAGGCCTATTGCTACACTACCACTAATTTCACGAACAGCTATGCGCCTATATCTTTCAGTAGGTCCTCCACGACAAACACGTTTATTTCATTTCCAGAGGTACTCGGCCATCTACTGTACGAATCGCATTTTGGGCAGCTTTAAAACAATCGAATCTTCGATAGATTTTAGATTATGCAAATATATCTTACAGGCGTGATGCTGATTTTTATAGGTTTTCTGTATATTCGATGTTTACATCTTTTTAAAACATTTGGTTTGAATTATAATTGAAATTTCTATTTTAATTTAATTTTAAATTAGCAGCATCATATTTCGATGATTTTGCGTGTTGTTGCTAGTCGGTCGTTGACCAAGCATTCCTTCATCTTTTTTCCGAAACCAGGACACTTCCGCCATTCAAAGGTTACTAGATATTTCCCCGTTGTCCCGGTTTACTGCAATACATCACTGACGTGACGTGGTCACAGAGGTCTAGATTTTTGTTGCCTCGTTGTCCTTGATTTCTTATATACAGTTGTAATTAGGACTTCTTGTTCCGTGAAAGTGTTAAATGTATGTGTTTCAATGGTTACAACTATCTTTTAATCGATGCCTTTTATAATGATTTATAATTTTATTTCTAGTTATATTTTTTCTCCTATTAAACGTCTCTGGCTTAAAAATGCTTAAAAGTTGGCGGGAATGGTATCGGAAAAGTATAAATAGAACCCAAAATCAAACAAGATGTCATTTGAACATGAACGTCCATGACATACAACCCCAACAATTATTGTGAATTTTTATATATTGAATTGTAATTAACCTTCCTATACTCACTTCAAAATGAAAGACGTATACTATACTATATAAGTCGGTCTCACAGACCGTATGCGTGAGTATAGGAAGGTTAATAACACATTATTTAATGGCACTTAACCAATATATAATATTATTATACAAGTATCTTAACATTACAATATGCAAAAGGTGGTACATGCAAATTTAGACATTTTACAAGAAGCACATTTATTAATTTATGTATTAGTTTAGTTTAGTAACAAATATAAAATATTCGTGGCTAACTCTGGTATCATTTTAGATACACGGATATGATATAATGCATATTTTAATGGAAACAATGGCAATAATTTTGTTATTCGGGATTAATTTTCAAAACGTAGTATGTGCCATCAAAATTGCATATGGGGCAGTGAACGCTAGAAATCGTGTTATAAACAATAAATTCCCAAATAATAAAAAGTGTATTATTTGTTTAACGCTTTTATTACACAAAACAGTTTGTTATGGATTTGATGTAACTAAACTTACTATTCATTGTGTAAGGATTTTTGGTTATCAACCAGTTCTTCATAAAATTGTTGATTAGCGCGTGAAATAAACGGGATCATACTTTTAATTTCCTTAATTTTATCTTCTTTCCATTTACGGGGTGTCCGTGCAACCAGTTCAACGTTCAAATTCGCACAATATTGTAGTCCAACCCTTTTGTTTTAACACACTTTGCGCCATGGCGCGACATCTGAATACGACGTTTTGACTTCAATATGTCCTAAGCGGTCCTTAGGAGATTTTTCAGCATAACAACCTGCGTAATTCACAGGTTGGTAGGGTATGTTCAGCAATTTCCATCCAATTGAAAAATCTAGCAGTGAATTTAATTACAAACGGATTTCTTAATCGCGCACTTGCCATTATACGCACCAAATCTATTGGAACTTCAGGCTTAAGACTTTTTCTGGCTCCCTCCATGCAGCCAAAGTCCCGATCACACGATAAGAAGGTGTGGCCGAAGTACCCTTTGACTACCAAAGTAATATAAACAGCCAAAATTCCCATATTCTTGTTCGGCCCTCCGCAGTTATCGGGCCACAGAATCAATTTTCGCTTTATAGTTTTTAGCTGTGCTGTAACATAATTTTACGAGGATGGGTCAATAAGTCCGTGACTTTTTGAATTTCCCGCCTCTTAACTGAAAGGGCAACACTGCTCTTGTCAACAGGCAACTGTCAGTTGACTCCTGTCAAAATTTGAACAAGCTACGTCATTTAGTTTGTGTTTGACAGCCATTGATAGCAGACGACCGCGTGAAATGGAAAAAAGTGCCTTTCGTGTGCTTATTAAGCATTATTTTTTGCGGAAAAAATCATCGCTCAAACTAAGGCTCAGCTTGATAAATACTGCACTATCAATTTCAATGGTAAAAAAGTGGTTTACTGAATTTCGTTGTGGCTGTACAAGCACGAAAGTTGCCGAACGCTCTGGACTCCCAGTTGAGGTCTCTACACCCGAAGCAATTGAAAAAATTCACGATATGGTGTTGACCAATCGGAGATTGAAAGTGAAAGAGATTATGGAAGCCATAGGCATCTCACATGGCTCAGTGGTTTCAATTTTGAATAATCACTTGGGTATGAGAAAGCTTTCCGCAAGATGGGTGCCGCGTTTACTCACAATCGATCACAAACACAATCGTGTGACAACTTCGCAGGAGTGTTTGGCGTTATTCAACCGTAATATGGATGTGTTCTTGCGCCGTTTCGTAACCGTGGACGAAACGTGGATCCACCACAACACACAGGAGACCAAACAGTAGTCAAACCAGTGGGTTTCTCGGGGTGAATTGGCACCAAAGAAGGCCAAGGTGGGTTTGTCAGCCAGTAAAGTCATGGCGACCGTTTTTTGGGATCCACGCGGTAAATCCACATTGACTACCTTCAAAAGGGTAAAACAATCAATGGAGAATATTATGCCATCTTATTGGATCGATTTAATGAGGATTTGAAAAAAGACGACCGCATTTGGCCAAGAAAAAGTTCTTTTCCACCAGGACAATGCAATGCTGCAAACATGTGCAGTTTCCATGGCAAAAATCAATGAATTGGGCTACTAGTTGCTCCCACATCCGCCCTATTCTCCGGATTTAGTCCCGAGTGGCTATTTCTGCTTCGCAAACCTGAAGAAATGGCTCGGCGGAAAGAGATTTGACTCCAACGATGAAACAAATACCTATTTTGATGACCTCGATAAATCTTATTTTTTTGGAAGGGATAAAAATTCGTAAACGTAATCTCAAAGGAGATTACGTTGAAAAATAAAATGATTTTTTATCCAAAAACCAGTGTTTCATTCAAAAAGTCACGGACTTATTGTCCCGCCCTCGTACAAACAAGTGCTGATTTCGTTACATCCTCGTTTCTCAGCTGTTTCATCCCACAACCTTTGCCTTCATCTTCAAAATGAATTCCCAGGCAAGTAAACTTCCTGTTATAGTACATCTGAGTATGAGTCAGTCCAGAAATATACATCCGTTTTTGTGAATCGTAAGACAGCACACATACATACATAGACATCAGACTGAGGACTGTTGCAATCTAATATGTTTTGGGCCATCATTCTTTGAGCGCCCTATGCTTTACGATGATGCAAATCGCGCTTTAGTTGGAATTCATTTTTTCAGCCGTAATCTTGCTAGCAGCTATAGATACTTTGTACTTGTCGCACGTAGGACAGATGTTTCTTCTTGGGGCTCCAAAGACTAAAGTGAATTATTTGTTAAAAATTTGGGGGTTTTGTTGTATCAAGCTGACGTTTTTCAAGAAAAAGCATTATATAGTCCGCGTACATTCCAATCTTCAGAAAGATATTTGCGGTTTGGAATTTGTTCTTGACCATAATAACTTTCTCTGCTAGATATTGACCCAATGAAATCAACAATTTTTTGTTTCCAAATTATTTTGTTTCTGGCAAGGCGTTTGCCACCTCGTTCGTCTTTAACAGATATGCCAAAGGACAGTATTTTCTGAATAACTATATCCAATCTTCTTTGTGTAATCCCAAAAGTTAAACACAATGTACTTTTACATACCTGAGCTTCAGATTATCCAGAAAGTGGTAGAAAATATTTAAATAAGTGTCGCCGTCTGCTCTGGTTGGGATTGTCGTAATTTTCATATCTTCTACGTTTTATTAAAGGAATGTAAGAAGTTCTGCTGCTGATTACACTGCCCAATAAAATAATCTTTTATCGTGGTGTCTGTAAAATACGAACTGATTTAGGGTATTTCTGATGTGCTCGATCAAGAAATAACTTGCACTTCTTCCCAGCAGCTCTGGTTTTTGAGATATACCAGTGCGAAATTTATCACTCATACGGATAAATAGCAAAATCAAAATAATTAACTAAATATTTAGGAGACCTAGTTGTCTGTTTTTACCTGAAATTAGAATAATATAATTATAATTCTCAGTATTCCCCATTACTGGAAAAATCTACCTGTCTAACATAACCCAACCCTAATCCCCACTGCTTCATTTACCTCTAACATAGGCTTCCTTGTAACTCTGTCTGTATCTGTATCTCACAGTTCAGTTTAGTACTGGGCTTTCGTGTGATAACTGTGCCAGTGTGTACTAAGTATTTATTTTAAATTGTTGGGTGAATATTAAAAATTAGAATGACAACAATGGCTTCTACAAGCAGACGCAATTGTGTGAACCATCCAGATATTTTTTGTTACATTTGTGGTGAACACACTTTTAAGGAAAGTAGAAAACCTATATATGAGTTTATAAAAGGGCATATTTGGCGTATTTTTGCGTCCAGTTAGGAGACCAAGATAAATCTTGGGCACCACATTTTGTATGCAAAACATGCGTAGAACATTTGCGACAGTGGACAATCGGAAGGAGAAATAGCTTAAAATTTGCAGTACCTATGGTGTGGAGGGAGCCAAAAAACCATCATGATGACTGCTACTTTTGTTCTGTCAACATCAAAGGCTTTAATCGCAATAACCGGCATAAATGGACATATCCTAATATGAAGTCAGCAAGGAGACCTCTTCCTCATTCTGAAGAAATACCTATTTCAACGTTCAGTAAGTTACCTATGCTTCCGGAGGATGACTCAGAAACATCGTCTGATTAGGTCCAGTTCCAGAAAAGTGAAGGTGATACTGATTATGAAGGACCTTCAGCGAATCCCCAACGCTTCAGTCAAGAAGAGCTTAATGACCTTGTTAGAGATCTGAACCTTTCAAAGGAGTCGTCCAAATTGCTTGCTTCTTGATTAAAGGAAAATAACGTACAATGTCCAGGTAATAATATTACATTTTATCGTGCCAGAGAAAAAGATCTGCTGCCGTATTTCTCTAAAGAAAACAACATAGTGTTTTGTAATGACATAAGAGGTCTCTTGAAGGAAATGGGGTTAATTGAATACATGACGAGTGAATGATCATCTCAAGTTTAAAATGTGTACTTTTACACAATGGTAATAAACATGGTTCTATACCTATTGGGCATTCCACCACTATGAAAGAGGATATATATATAATATTGTCTCGTACAATATCATTGGTCTAAATATATCAAGTATGAAGAGCAACAGTGGATGATTTGAGTCGATCTAAAAATGGTAAGCCTTCTCCTCGGGCAACAAAGTGGTTACACAAAATATCCTTGTTTTCTTTATGCCTTTGGGACAGCAGAGCTAGAGTCCAGCACTGGATTATCAGAAATTGGCCTTTAAGAAATGTTTTTGGTCAATTAGAACACAACGTTCTTAACGAACCGTTGGTTGACAGAAACAGAATTATCTTTCCACCATTCCATATGACGCTGGCCCTTATGAAGCAATTTCTTAAGGCTTTGCCTCGAGATGGACCGTGTTTTGAGTGTTTGAAACAAACATTTTCAAGGCTTAGCACAGAAAAACTGAAGGCTGGAATATTTTCTGGTCCTCCTTATATAACACGCAGTTCATGGAATCAATGAACGAGCGTGAGTCTAATGCCTGGAGCTCTTTTGTTGCAGTGGTTAAAAATTTTCTTGGAAATCATAAAGCAGTCAATTACGTCAAATTAGTAGGACAGATGCTTTCTAACTTTCACATGTTGGGATATGACATGAGCATCAAGATTCATTACCTTCACAGCCACTTAGATCGTTTCCCAGAAAATTTAGGCGATGTTAGTGAGGAACAGCGGGAAAGATTTCATCAAGACATCAGCATTATGGAAGAAAGGTACCAAGGAAGATAGCATAGCCATATGATGGCCGATTACTGCTGGAATCTTCAGCGAGGCTGCTCCGGTAAACCTCACGCAAAGAAATATTATAAAAGGAAATTTTTAACTAACGATTGGAAGTTGTATATATATTTTTTCTGCCATTCCTACCCATTTTTATTTTATGTTTCAGCTAATAGATATCAAATAGTAACATTTTAATAGTTAGATACATAATAAAACATTATATGTAATCTTGGCGAATGTCTCCTGAATAGGGCAGAAAGAGTGAATTTCGAAAACTAGATCTGATACAACCAATCTGACGGCACTTTTGGATTAGGCACCCCAAAATTGCTTAATTACACTTAAAAATCCGAGGCACCAAAATGTGTGTTGGCCAGTGTTATAATCTACCAGTTTCCAAAACTGCTTAAACATTTTTTTCCTCGCAGCAGCTGTGATTGCTCTACAAGCGTAGTGACAGCTCCACTTTACCTAAAAGAATATTTTGGTGTAATACAAATCCATTCGGCCAGTATTTGCTGACCTTTCCAAAAAGAAACGAAACTTCTAAATAAGACTTCTATAATATAGTGTTTACTTACCTCTTGGCAAACGAACTCTTCCAGGTTTCAAAATCTGGTATAAACCACCAGAATTTGTATCAAGTTTTGTGTCTTCTCGCACGTTACCAGTTCTCCTTCTTTCTTTGGCGCATATATCTTCAGGAATACCAATTTTATTCGAGCGAAATACAACGAACACCGCTCTAAACGTCTTGCTAGGTTGTATTACTAGACAACTGTTAGTTGGCACTTACCTACTACGTTTTGATACTTTAGTTCCTCATATCTCCGTTTTGGCAAAGAGCCATCGATATGATTTTTATTGTGCAAGTAAGTATTTAGCTCAAAATCCGCATTTGCCAAAAAGTGGCACTTACCACCTTTTGCATATGGCACCCTTCACTTGTCCCTGACCGATAGTGCGACCTATGTATGTATATGATTAATGCAATGTCTAGAACATTCGAAACATCCCTCGTATTAACGCTTTTAGAAAGCTTTTTCCACGCTTTCGGGCATTACCGAATCTATAATTTTTATTATAATAAATTACAAGCTTCCTTAATCGCCAACACAAAAGCCATTTTCGGTTATCCAATAAAACCTAATTTGGAAGAAGGAAATTAACTTCCTAGGAACTGGATAATGTCACCGTAATGAGTTATTGATTTCTCGATTCCGAAGAAACTATGGAATATTGACATACTAACGCAGGGTATAAATTCCTGCGTTTGTTATTCAGTCGGGTTTGATTTTTGCCACTAATTGAGCGTATAAGTCTTTCAAATTTAATGGGTAAAAATATGAATGAGATTTGATTTGTCTTGTTTGCTTCATTGATACAACAACAACTAGTATACACATCAGTTTTCGCCTTATAATAATAACTAATTACATTATGAACTTTATTGCTTTCACGAACAAAGCACACCGCTAACAGATAAGCTCACCTCGAAAGATCGCAGGTTAAAATATTCAATTCGCCACGAAAGGGTAAATTTTGAGCGTGGGCTTTATTATGTTGTGGGATTTACTTGTAACAGACAACGTTTGTAGTATTAACTAGAAAATTTGCACACCGCTTCCTTAATCATGTAACACCAACTGAAAGGAAAATATATTTTAATAAAACAAAACCTAAACAATCATAACTACAATAACTTAAATTAAATTTGCTCACGCAAAAATCTGATTTTTAAATTTTCGAACGACTAAAGGTAAATAACTAATTATTGATAAGTTCCTTCCTATGTATTATTAAAGTTCTTTATTGGGAACTATGCATGTTGCATGTCGCATGGTAACATTGGGAGCTGAAATGAGAGTAAGCACAGCTTTTACGCAAACACACACATGGGCAGCTATAAATTTTTGAAATGGCACATTTGTGCGCCCAGAAATACCGCAATTCTAACGTCATGTGTAATAATTAATTTTGGCCGTACTTATATATGCAGTCGTTAGAATTTAGAAACCCTTTTAATATTAGAAATACCGCAGAGATCCATATTTAGTTGAGTACTCGTTAAGCTTGTAATTAACATAAAAGCTAAACGAGTTAAATTTGCAACAAATTTAAATGAGGATTTTAGAAAGGACTTATATTTGTTTATGTTCTCTTCACTCAGTGTACAGTCTGTATAACGAGAGCATACGTTGATTTATGAGTAACATACGGAATAATAAATAATTAAAAATTAAAATAAAAATAATTTGATTCAAAATACTTCGTGACTGTTTTGTCGGATTCCAATCATCTCTGAATGCCTAATCACTTGATTATCGCTCCGTTTCGGAATCGCACGAATAAATCCAAGTTTCGTCACTTGTAAAGAAGTTACAAACGACCACCACGATCGAACTTGTCGGGCTTTCCGTCGCTCCATGTGGCACGAGCTAATTTTTGACTGTAGTTTAAATTGTGTGGAATCTATCAGCAACAAACTTTTTTAACAGTTAAATCTTTAGGCCAAATCGTACCAGTAATCGAGTCGAGCCACATGTTTATTTCACGTACAACATCGATATTTTTCAAAACAAGTTTATAGACAGCTTTCACGTTATTCATTATTGGGACTGATATGATTAAAATTCAAGCTCGAAAATCAGAAACGAGCGGCAACGGAGATCATTGTAAACCTCTCTCTGAACTGCATATGGTACTTGAGCGAACCGCAAGATGCACGCTTATTAGAAGAGTTGTTAGTGAAGACAAGGACTGAACCTTAATCCGAGGGATGCCTTCTGTTTGGTCTCAACCCGCTTACACTGCAATGCCTAGAAACGAATAACTCGGAAGTACAACTTCGAGAACAACTTTTTATATAGTAAAGTGAAAAGGAAGACTTGTGGGATCATTCCAAGGAAAACCCCTCAGTGGCTGAGTGGTAAAACTCGCGCTTCACAGTGCGAAGGGCCGGCGTTCGAGACCCGGTAGCGGCAGAGCGTAGCAGTTTAAAATCCTAAAAAAGGGATCTGGACCTCTAATAAGCTGCGAAATTGAAGGAAATGCCACTGGGTGGGCCAGGAGCGGTACGGTATATGCGTGTACATATACGGCTCGGTGGCTCCGAACCCTTACACCGAAAGGTAGAAAGGGTAAAAAGATTAAGAAGAAGAAGAAGAAGAAGAAAGTGAAAAGGAAGACTTGTGGGATCATTCCATTGAAAGCCCCTCACACCACAACTAAAGTAGCACACGGGATCGCTGATGGAACAAGTGGCAGGAGGAATGAAAAGCCTATTATAGACTATATAATGACTAACAGGAGTATTAGACGGTATAATAATAATAATAATAATAATAATATTTATTAATGCCGTGGATCACTACAGATATAGGCTGTGTCAATAATAATTAATGAAATAACAAAATCGTATAGTGTACACATATACATATGTCAATAATTTGAGTCCAAACAATACACATTCGAGTTGGAGCAAGTATTATTGCCCCAAAAACTCGGCCACAGTATAAAAACAGTTAACACTAAAATACTTTTTTACAGCAAGTTTATACTTGGATAACTTATGAGCCTTCAGTACATCTGGTAATTTATTATAAACTTTTATACAAACATAACTCGGGCTCCTCTCAAACATTGAAGTTCTATGTGCTGGTACGGAGTACTTGTCAATATTTCGAGTGCGGTAAGTTTTGTTAATATCGCCGTTAGTCAGAAAAGTCGCACAGTGTTTTCTAGCATAGATAGCACATTCATACAAATAAAGAGAGGGCAGTGACAAGAGTTTATTCGTTTCAAAGAATTGTTTACATGATTCCCTATATCCCAATGAAAACGTTGTTCTAATGATTTTTCTGTGACTTAAAACATCGTTGGAATTGAGACGACTGACCCCAAAAGATAATTCCATATCTTAACCTTGACGAAACATGCGCATGATAAAACATTAGCAGTGATTCCCTGTTAACGCTGTTCCTTAACTTATAGAGAGCATAATTTAAAGAATTTAATTTGGAACAAAGACATGAAATGTGGTCATTCCATGTTAAACACTCATCTATATAACACCCGAGGAATTTTGTGCTGGATACCACAGGAATCGCTCTTCCATTCATTCGTACTAACAGAGAACGATCCCTGGCCCGCCTAGCAGCACCAAACGATATCACGTATGTTTTGTCAGCATTCACTAATAAGCCATTATTCCTACACCAGCCGTAAGCAACCGCCGCACATTCACTACCAGTCCTTGATACTTCATCCTCGTCAAGACCAGAGACAATAACAGTAGTGTCGTCAGCAAACTGTATCAAAGGGATACTGGACAAGGAATTACCAAGGTCATTCACAAAGACCACAAAAAGAAGGGGACCCAAAACCGAACTCTGTGGAACACCCATCTCCAAGCCGGTTGCCGATTAGTACGCAACTCTACCGGCACCAGCGACAGACACTATCTGTCTACGACCATTCAAATAAGTAGATAACCACTGTAGAGCAGGTCCTCTTATACCACTGAGAGAAAGCTTATGCAACAGCAATCCATGGTCAATGCTATCAAAAGCCCGAGGCAAATCAAAAAATATCCCGGCAACCGACCTATCGCTATCCACTTGCTTACAAACAGTGCCCAAGTTCTCAAAAACAGCACTTTGTGTAGACTTAGAGCTTACAAATCCAAACTGACTCGAAGAGATCAAACTATTATTACCAAGGAATGACGCAACTCTGTCATACATAGCCTTCTCGAAGACTTTAGAAAAACACGACAATATGGATATTGGTCGATAATTACAAACATCACGTCTATCACCTTTTTTATAAACAGGCAATATTTCAGCTACTTTAAGCCCATTAGGGAATGTACCCTCAGTGAATGATTTATTCAACAACAATGACAGTGGTTCAGAAATAAAACGATATGTGAGAGATAAATAGAGAAGCGGAAATCGGAAGCGACCACTATCTATTACTGAGCAAATGGAAAATAACAATAAAGGAAAAAGAGGATACAAGGAGAAAAATCGTAAATTAGTTGCTACAAACCACGAGAGCCGCAAATATAAAAGAAATACCAGGAAATACTAGATGAAAACGCAGACGACAAAAGGCATAGAAGAAAAGTGGAAAAAGCTTAAAGAAAGCATGATGGAAGCCGCAAGAGGAAGTTGCGCAGTAACAAAACTAACAAACAGGAAAAGAAAAAGAACGGCATGGTGGACAAAAGATAAAAAAGCAGCATGTAAAGCTTATATAAATGCAAAAGATGTAAGAAATTACGAGGAATACAAGAAGAAGAGGAAAAGGGTGAAAGAATTAATAAAGGCAAGCAAAGCACAATCCTGGAGAGAATTCGGAGGAAAAATTACTAAAGACTACCAAGACAATCAAAAAGTCTTCTATGGAGCGATAAAAAATATGAGGAAGCCAAAACAATATACACTGAAGAACATGAAGGATGAAAACGGTAAGGTAGTGACTGAAGAAGACAGGATAATGGAAGATAATGGAGAAGATACTTCCAGACGCTACTACAAACAGAAGGAGAGAAAGATACACAACTAGAGCGAATATATCAAGAAAAGAATTCTATAGAAGGGCACGTACAACAGGACATAACAAGGGAAGAATTAAGAAAAGTTATACAGCTGATGAAGAACAGAAAGGCACCGGAACACGACGAAATTACTGTGGAAATGATAAAGAGACGTAGTGAGCTAGGATTAAAATAATTACTGGAACTACAAAACGATGCCAGATTGGAGAAAGTGACACCCGAAATTGTAGAATAGGAATTATATGCCCAATTTACAAAAAGGGAGATAGTCAACCGTGTTCAAATTACAGAGGCATAACCTTGGGTACTACAGCAGGGAGATTATATGCTAGAATATTCTAACAATAACAACGAAAAGAAATAAACATCAAAGTGAATATAAACAAAACAAAAACAATGGCAATAAGCTAAGAAAGTCTAACACATAATATAAATATAGAAGGACATAGAATAGAACAAACTAGCACTAGCGGGGGCCTTAGAAGACGAAGTAAATGAAAGAATATCAAAAACTGCAAAACTTTACAACATGATAAAAACTCAATTCTTAAACAAAAGAGAAATACCAGAAACAGTAAAGGCAGAAGTGATCCCCAAGGTAGTGAAACCAGTACTGACATACTCTTGCAAGTCATGGACTACAAACGAGAGACAAAGGAGCAGGATGAACAGCGTAGAAATGAGGTTTCTGAGACGAATAAAAAATCAAACTAAGTTGGATAGGATAAGGAACGCAGTATATAGGGAGGAACTCAAGATATAGTCAATCGAAATAACAATACAGCAAGGGCAATTAAGATGGCTTGGCCATGTTATAAGAATGGGAGAAGAAAGGTTGGCAAGAAAAATATACGAATCAAAAGAAATAGGAAAAATGAGAAGAGGAAGACTAAGGAAGACATGGGAACAAGAAGTAAAAAGTGCATACGAGGCAAGAGGAGAGAGGTGGGAAGACTTCAGAGGAAGATGCAGGGAGAGGGAAAAGTGGAGACAAATATGGAAGAGGGAACCAGGAAACTCAACTCAACTCAACACAACCCGACACTTCATGGTCAAACGGGTCCCAGGATTAAGTAAGTAATTAACTTCAGAAGAAACTATAGGAATCAGTTTCTTTGTTATTAATAGTCAGGCGCTGAATTCACGGGACATCAATTCAAGGCTGTTCTGTGAAACACGCGAGAAATTAAATACTCTGGATACAACAAAGTGTCTTTGCAATGGATACCAGATAACGCCGGAGACCAATGAAGCCACTGATAAATTAGCAAGGCAGAGGTCATCACCATCATCATCATAATCCGTGGGACCCTTGCCCTTTTGTCGGCTAAGTAATCATTTTCTCAATGAGATACTAAGGAACAGGGCAATACGCTGAGCTCCGACAATTGGAATACCATCAGATTGAGTGTAGGAATCCACCATTACTGAATCCACTCATAATTTTGAGGTTTCTGCGGGCATCCAAGGTTGAGAACGAGCTGTACTCTTCAAGTAGGAAGTGCATCAATCACTCCCATGAAATACCAATACCAACACTAAAACCAAACTAGGTATAAATTGTGGTTTTTGGATGGTCTTCGATTACTAGTTAGCCCATGGTGCATGCCACGGCGATAGTTTGCAAAGCCGCCTAGACAAAGTGTCACATAGCTTATGAGAATAGTCAGGCGCTGAATTCAAGGGACATCAATTCAAGACTGTTCTGTGAAACACGCGAGAAATTAAATACTCTGGATACAACAAAGTGTCTTTGCAATGAATACCAGATAACGCCGGAGACCAATGAAGCCACTGATAAATTAGCAAGGCAGAGGTCATCATCATCATCATCATCATCACAATCCGTAGGACCTTTGCCCTTTTGTCGGCTAAGTGACTCAATGAGTTACTAAGGAACAGGGCAAAACACTGAGCTCCGACAATTGGAATACCATCAGATTGAGTGTAGGAATCCACCATTACTGAATCCACTCATAATTTTGAAGTTTCTGCGGGCATCCAAGGTTGAGAACGAGCTGTACTCTTGAAGAAGGAAGTGCATCAATCACTCCCATGAAATACCAATACCAACACTAAAACCAAACTAGGCATTAATTGTGGTTTTTGGATGGTCTTCGATTACTAGTCAGCCCATGGTGCATGCCACGGCGATAGTTTGCAAAGCCGCCTAGACAAAGTGTCACATAGCTTATGAGAATAGTCAGGCGCTCAATTCACCGGACATCAATTCAAGGCTGTTCTGTGAAACACGCTAGAAATTAAATACTCTGGATACAACAAAGTGTCTTTGCAATGGATACCAGATAACGCCGGAGACCAATGAAGCCACTGATAAATTAGCAAGGCAGAGGCCATTATCATCATCATCATCACAATCCGTAGGACCTTTGCCCTTTGTCGGCTAAGTGACTCAATGAGTTACTAAGGAACAGGGCAATACGCCGAGCTCCGACAATTGGAATACCATCAGATTGAGTGTAGGCATCCACCATTACTGAATCCACTCATAATTTTGAAGTTTCTGCGGGTATCCAAGGTTAAGAAGGAGCTGTACTCTTGAAGTAGGAAGTGCATCAATCACTCCCATAGAAAACCAATACCAACACTAAAACCAAACTAGGCATAAATTGTGGTTTTTGGATGGTCTTCGATTACTAGTCTAGCCCATGGTGCATGGCATGGCGATAGTTTGCAAAGCCGCCTAGACAAAGTTTCACATAGCTTATGAGACGTTAATAAACCGATTCACTGCACAGATTGTGTTCATTCTTTGTCCCATTTGCTGGGCTAATTTCTCCAATCTACTGATTCTATCCTCGGATTGTTCTGAACTTGTATCTATAGCATTTACGTGATTATCTGTTGCTTTGGAACCTTTGACGACTGAAACATACGGCAAACCTGCTGTAAGTGTTTTTGTGGGGTCACTAGTACACTGTTATTCTTGGAAACGTTCTTCTTGGCTTTTAGGCGTCAAAGAGGGAAAGCCTCTTAGTTGAATCTCTGTAAATTTTATAACCTTCGTAGTTAGCTGGGTGGTTTAGACCGCAAGAAGCATAGCAAAGATCTATTCTTTCTTTTATAGCACACTCACTACTGCTGTGTAAACCACTACATTCAATGCACTACTGCTGACGAGTGCAGTAATTGCTTTAAGCATCTCCCACATTGGGGAAACTGTCGCATCTGCCGTACAGCTTCAATCATTACTTTGTAATGCTGCAGTTCCTTTATTTGGCAGATTTCTTTATTACTACTGTTATTAGGTTCTAGTTCTAGAAAGAACATGTTCAGAGGTTTTTTATATTTACCATATTCGGCGTTGTAAACATTTCTGATAGTATGGTTTAGGGCAGGGGTCTCCAAACTTTTCAACCTTGGGGGCATACTGATTACTTCAGTGAGCTTTCTGCGTATTATACTTGTCATTAAGCTTTACCTAGTAAGTAAATAAATCCGATTTATTATCATTCTGTGTTTTTTATCCAACTTATCACAACAACAATAAGCTATTAGCTGTCGCGGGCCGGATTGATGACACTGGCGGACCAGATTTGGCCCGCGGGCCGTAGTTTGGAGACCCCTGGTTTAGGATAATAATCTCCTTTTGAAGTTCCTCAATGACTACTTGGAAGCTTCTTTTGTCTCTACCCAAAAATGTATGGTGTTTGACATGCTTTTGTCTTAGTAGCTGGCATACTGCTTTGTAAGCGATTCCATCTTCAATGCTCAATTTCTTCGTTTATTATTTTACTAAGAGTACCTATTTGTATTTTATTGTTTACAGTCATTTAACATTTTAGAAAGAAAATCTGGTTTAGCAATTGCTGCCAAAAATATAGGAGGAGGTTTAATTAGTGATGGTGTATTCGTTTTATTATATTCATTCGTTGCTATAGACTCATGATTGCTTTCCAATACTTGAAACTAATTAATTGGATTTATCTGGTGATATTCTGTGATTAATTTTTCTTCACATTCCTAGTAGATTCCGGGGGAGGGGGAGGGGGTCGTTTAGTTTTACGACTTTTCACCTCTTACCATTCTGACTCTCACGCTCTGCACCATCCATGGGAAAGCACTTATATCGAAGTCGATGAGTTCTCCATTGAATTTGGTGTTAGAACAAGTCGTAAACATAATAAAGTACATCAAAGCTAGGCCACTGAAAGCCGGATTTTTCAAGACACTATGCATGGACATGAGAGCTGAACACACGGCCCTGTTATACTACTGCAGTTCACGATGGTTTCCATGTGACAATATCTTATCCTATACATTCGAGCTACGTCAAGAAATTCACGAGGAAGATCATGGAAACTCACAGATACTTTGCCGAACCCGACTTTTTCCTGAAACTAGCGTACTTGTCAACAACAATCTGTCTCTGCAAGGTAATGACGAGCACATTTTCAAGCTTTTGGAGAAGGTTGCAGCGTTTAGGAGAAAGCTGCAGTTCTGAATAAGAAAAATCAATGAAGATAGTCGTCAACTGTCCCTGGATTGAACAAATACGAAGCCTGCAATGAAGTCGTTGTTTCACAAGACTTGTTGTCCCTTTTCAAGGAACACCTCTCCAAAGCTCACTGACTGATTTGCAAGATATTTTGAGGAAGACAATGTCGAGAAATTTGCGTAGATCCAAGATCCTTTCCGGTACTCAAGTTCCACCAGAATTCTTGAACTAGTTGAACTATCTCGCCACAACAGCCTGAAAATAAAGATTTGCTTCTTCCGATTTAGTGGACTTTTGGATATCAATCAAAACTAAATATCCAACTCTGAGTTCAAAAGCTGTTAGGATTCTTAATGCCTTTGCGATAACCTATTTATGCGAAGCCGAATTTTCAACTGTAGCTGTAGTAAAAAGCAAATATCGCTCAAAAATCTATGTGGAGCGAGAAGTGGGAGTGACAGTGTCGAACCTTATTCCGCGTTTTGAAGAAATCTGTGGCGATCAGCAGGCTCATCCGTCATATTAGCTTACTTGGCGTTGAAGTTTTTGAACGTTTATTTTATATATTTTCTTTGTATTTCCATGTTTTACTTTGATGGTTTTGATGATTCAATTTTGAGAAATGTGAACTTCACATTGTGAGGTTTATTTTAAGAGTTATTTCGATTTCTGTGCCTGATTTATATCATTGTATACATATTTTAATACTAAGTCTCTAAGTGCGCTGCGCACTCATCAAGTTTGGGAACCCCTGCTATAAACCGCCCTCTCAATATTGATCGCCAAAAGTAGTTGAATTAGACCACTTCCAAAATGTTCTCGATTTATTTGCAACCTATTTTTTGAGGTTGATTATACAAATGCTACTCAATGATTTTCCCTCCAGCAAAGGATAGTACTGTATCCAAAAGAATGTCAAACATTTTACGAAGGCAGACACTCGGAAAGTTCTAAAGTTGACGCAGCAACGTGTATATTCGAATTTTATCGAAACACACAGAGCATTAGTTTTTATACACAAATCCCTTTTAGTTGATGTGGAAACCAACCTCCGCTTTATGCGTTAATTATGGTTTTTCTAGAAGTGGGCACTAAAACACTGTTCCATATTTTTCTTATAAGCTATACTCACTAGGGAAATAATATGTTGAATTCAAACACAGAAATTACCTGCAACCTATAACGCGTAGCACGCAAAGGATTATCCTAGACTAGAAGGGCTTATTTCTACTTTATTCCACGTACATTCTTGTTATACAGATTGTAGGATTGTCTTAGAATTATTACTATTATGATTATTATTATTATTATTATTATTATTATTATTATTATTATTATTACACTAACCCGCTTCCTTTAAAAAAGAAATTAAGAAAAATACATGTAGTGTAAATACACGATAAGCTAACGTTATTTCATCAAAAATTGCATTTTTAATTATTAAAAATTGTATTATAATATTTATAACTAATAAGCCAAACATTTTCTTTACTTTATCTCCCAAAAGTGAAGAAAATTGCATTAAATCGTCGATATAATTGTCATTGCCTTAAAAGTGGTTCAAGAATGTTACTTTGCAATTCTTTCAGTACTACAAAGTAGATCCTGCTGAAACGTTCACTTAGATAAGCAGCGACTATAAAACTACCAATACTGATTTATAGCTGTATTATCGTCACTAGTTCTTATTTCTATTTTATTTTCTTATCTGATAGTGATATTCTATGTGTGTATTATTGAATTTGTGCAAAAAGAAAAATTTTAATGTGTAACAGTGCTGTATATTTAAAATATAATGTATTGTAAAGTGTTGTAGATGTTAAACATTTTCAATTGTATATTTGTCTTGGTGCTTGAGTATGAAAGTATTGAATATTACTAACTTCCTGTTGTTATGTGATATTTATATTTCGCAAGCGTATGTGTACCTGAAATTCCTAGTTGAAATATATTCAATCCTTTATCGTGATAATAAAGCTGCACTTTATGAGCTCGGTTTTATTATGATTGAAAACCTACGACTATTACAATAAAATGCGGCGCAGAGGTGCTACATTGTAAAACAGCGAAACATTTTACAGCTTTGACTCTATCAACAAAATGAATCCTTGCTGAATATATGGTCTATAAAACAAAACGTAGCAAAGCAAACAAGATTTCTCCTTCTTCTCCGTTCTCCTCTATTCTTATCGGTAGTGTATAGTGTTCTTGCATAATCGATTTACTATGTGTTCCTTTTATTTTTGACCCGCTTCGATTATCTGTTTTTAATTAAATCGTAGTTATTATAGTAGATTATTGGTCTTTCTTTCGTGGAAGATGTGTCCCAGTCGATGTGTGTGTTAGATTTGTCAATTTGTGTTGTCTGTGTGTTTTTAAAATAGGTCGGCGCTTTTTTGGTAATTTCAAGTTAAAATTCCAGCTAAGAAAACCGGGATCAACACTCTCCATCCCGGGAGCAGTGAAGAATTCCAGCCGGGACTCGGCCAGTGTTCGTATGCAACAGGAAGACTCGGGAGTAGCATTAGTAGGTAATGCCGAATATCCTCGCTATATGGAAGATCAGAGACAATTGGGAGGTGGAGTATTTAAAGGACCATCGTCGGGTAGCCTAAAACACAAACCTAACGTAGGATATAGATTAGGAAGGCGCAAAGCGCTCTTCGAAAAACGGAAAAGGATCAGTGATTACGCTTTGGTCATGGGTATGTTCGGTATTATCGTTATGGTTATCGAAAACGAACTGTCAAGTGCCGGTGTTTATAGAAAAGTAAGCCTCCAACCTTCAAAGGATCCGTTTCAATTATTAAAAGGATGCGCTTATTTTCCAGGACGAATTTTACTCAATTTCTCTTAAAAGTCTGATATCTGTTTCAACTGTGATTCTACTAGGCCTCATAGTTGCCTACCATGCTTTAGAAGTGCAGGTAAATCCATTTCTTTTTAATTATTTAATTTCGAATGGAATAGCAATAACGAACGTCCTTACCTACGAGGGCTGTCCGATAATAATGGTACATGTGGGTATTATACAAACTGGGCATGCCCAAGATTGACGCTGTGCGTGACTAGAAACGTGAATGCGAGTTGTAGTCGGGTCGGGAGCCGTGTTCTGTTTACGATTCAATTTAGGAAAGCAAATAAACATGGCGCGTGTAATCGTAGGGTATTCGAAGTGTGAAGTGCGTCATGGAGTTATCGGATTTTTGCAAGCCAAAGGAGTTGACAATCGTATAGTTGTCATCCGTGTCTGAGGTCCTTGGTCTGCCTGTTTCTTTTCTCCGGATCAACATTCAGCCCTGTTCGCCCATCTTGGCATGTTTTGCATCAAACGCAAACTTAAACGTTCAGGCCATTAACGCCCTGTAATCTGCGATGAATTTCGGGCTAATTAACTACTTCGCCTTGGAAAAAAATCCGATAATTCTATGACGGCCTCACACTTCCAATATTCTGCGTGATTACACACGCCATGTTTGTTTGCTGCCCGGAAACTAAATTGAGTCGTGTACAAAACAACCCCTCAGACTGTACTACTACACGCCATGCACATGGCACCAATCTTGCGCATACGCAGTTCATCGTACAGCAGCCACTTATACCTTTATTATCGAACATCCTCGTAGATTGATATAACGACTGATTGTTACACACGTACACTTTGTCTATTTTAAGTTTTTAGCTACGTCATTGTTTTGTCGTAGGAGTAAAGACAGACTATTAACTTGACTATTTTTCTCAAGAGCTGCCGGTGAATAAAGAAGCACGATTTGCGCTTGATGACGTAGATAAAATCTCTAAATAGACAAAGTGTAACTTAGTAAAACTATACTCCGTCCCACTTCGAGTTGACAGTTTACAGCTTATGTAACACCAGAGTTTTAATTAGGGATATCTGATAACACAATTCGACAAAATAGAATTTGCTGCATAAAAAAACTGAATTTAAATATTTCAAGAACACTGATTCCAAAAATACCATTCTGTTTCTTGTATCAGCTCTAGTTGTTGAGATAGACAAAAATTAAATATTTCATACAGTGATGGCAGAGATAACGAGAACGCTGCAGACTTATCGTTAAATTACGAGTTGATACGTGAAATAAGAAGATAGGTGAATGTTTGACACTGTGCTCTTGTCAACAAAGTTTATTAAAGGAAAGTTCCTTTTAGGCCTGATCATGTTCCCAAAAATAGCTGGCAGAAAAAATAAGAACGCTGTATTGGAGGTATAGCCAACAAAAAGAAAGGAAAATGATTCGTCTTGGTGTGTGTTCATCAGTATTTGGTGGAATGACCCTCATTTTTGATAACTTCATTGCACCTTTCATTCATAGAAGCCACCAAACGCTCGCAAGTTTATTCTGGCATACTATACCGCGCTTCTTTCACTTCCTCCCATAACTGATTTTTGTCGGTGATTTTTTCCTTTGGCAAGGTCCTTCTTAGTTCGTACCAAAGATTTTCGATTGGATTTAGATCAGGTGACCGTGACGGACACCTTATTATCCTCAAACCACTTTTTCACTACCTTAGACGCATACTTTGGATCGTTGTCCTGCTGAAAAGTCCATTCCAAAGGCATATCTTCCTTCGCGTAGGGTAACATAACGTCATTCAAATTGTCTCGGTAAGTTTCCTTGGTCATGATTTCTTTAATCCCAAACAACGGGCCAACACCATGGTGGGAAAAACATCCCCAGATCACTAAACTACCAGCACCAAATTTAACGGTCTTTTTGTATATTTGGCGTTAAATGCTTCATTTGGAGGCCTCCCGACGGACGTTTCGCCGTTAGATCCGAATAAATTTATTTTAGTTTCATCGCTCCAGAGCACGTTCTGCCATTATTTTTCCTTCCGACCGCCCTCTACGTTTAAATGCGTTTGTGCGAACGATAAGCGAGCCTTGATGTTCTTTCTGCTCAAGAAGGGAACTTTTATAGCAGTTCTGGCATTCAAGTTTACATCAATCAGTCTTTGCCTTATAACTCTTGAGCTGTTTGCTGCATTTGTTGCAGCCTTCAGTTGCGAAGAAGAAGCATAAGGATCGGCTTTGCTTTTGCGACTTTGCAAACGGTCGAAGTTTGGAGTCGTTTTCTTTGGTTTGCCTCTAGTTTTTAATGCGCGGATGGGTTTCACAGCTTCAAATACCATGCATTTCGACCACTTTATCGATTTAGCGATCCACCCGATAGATTTTCCCTTATTACGTCTTAATTAATCTACCCATCTTCACGGTCTTCAAACACGTTGAACACCACATTCGACAATCAAAACCACAAAACTGAACTTATTGATATGTAATATAAATTCCTTTTGAATGATGAATACTACGTACCACCTGTGAAAAACACTTAGAACAATGGCCGTTCTTATCATTTTTGCCAACACAATTTGCCCTTGTGTATCGATGTCAGCTTCTATCGAGCTGTGGGAGTGTATTGGTGACCTTGATGTAAAGTATTTACTATGAAAGTGTTTGCTTATCTCAAGCATGGAATCATAGTCCGTCTGCTACGCAAACGATGGCATAAAACAAAATACGTGGAAACACCGATCGTTCTTATTATTTCTGCCATGACTGTATATTTTCATTTATATTGCTACAATAAATCTCCTGAACAGACTTTCTCTTTAATTCTAATTGTTTATTACAGTTGTTTTTTACTTCCCCCATCTTTCTAGGTAAGAAACCATTTATTTATCGTCTTAAATTCCCCTAATTACTCCCAATGGTTTCCAAGAATACCGGCTTTAATGTGTGCATGCAATAAGCAGTCTTCAATAATGTACGTCATAAGGGATTTATGAAAATAGCTGTATAATTTATATTTAAGGTTTACTTTCCAATCATATCTGCATAAATAACTATAAAGATGTCAACCTTTGATTCAGTTTGGACTTAAGCTTTTGCAAGTGTGTTTGTGTTGGAAGTGCTATTAAAATCATGGCTTCTACAAGCAGACGTAGTTGTGTTAATCATCCAAACGTTTTTTGCTATATATGTGGCAAAAAGAGAGAGAGAGAGAGGAAAACCAATTTTTGTTTGTGAAAAGGGCATATATGGTCTATTTTGATGTTCATCTAAGGGATCAAGATAAAACTTGGGCGCCACATGTTGCCTGCAAATCATGTGTTGAGAACCTGCGCCAGTGGACAAAAGGACAAAGAAGGTGTTGGAAATTTAGGATTCCAATGGTATGAAGGGAACCAAGAAACTATTTTGACGATTGTTATTTTTGTTTAGTGAGTATAAAGGGTATTAATCGGAATCATCGACAGAAGTGGACATACCCAATTTGGATTCAGCGAGAACACCTATTCCACATTCAGTAGAAATTCCATTTCCAATATTTAGTAATAATACATACTACCAGAGGATGATGACGAAATGTCTTCTTGTGAACATGACAATAGTGACTTTGATGGAGATTCAACATATCCAGAAAGGTTTACCCAGAGAGAATTAAATGACCTTATTAGAGATTTAAACCTTTCAAACGAGTCTTCGGAATTGCTTGCTTCTAGACTTAATGAACAAAATCTTCTTTTTCCGGAAACAAAAATTACGTATTACCGTAACAGAGAAAAAGATCTACCATTTTATTCTCAGGAAGATAACTTGATATTTTGCAACGACATAAAAGGACTGTTACAAAAAATGGGTATATCAGAGTACACAGCGACTGATTGGCGACTTTTTATAGATAGTTCCAAAAGAAGTCTGAAGTATATATCTCTACTTCTGAACAGAATTGACTATTACGCAAATGGTTGGATGATATGTGTTGATCGAAAAATGGTAAATTTCCTTTTAGGACAGCAATATGAATATACAAAATATCCTTGTTTCTTGGGTCTTTGGGACAGCAGAGCAAAAGATCAACATTGGATAAAAAGAAATTGGTCTAACGGAGACTCTCTGGTAGAGGGAAAAGCCAATGTTATTAATGAAAAATAATTTTACCTCACTTGCACATTAAACTAGGGCTAATGAAGCAATGAATGCTTTAGATCAAAATGGTCTTTGTTTTCAATACTTGGCAAGTCAATTCCCAGCTATCAGTAACGAAATATTAAAAGCAGGAATATTTAATAGACCTCAGATAAAGCAACTTATAAAAGACCCATACTTCACAGAATTAATGACTGCAATTGAGTCCAATGCATGGTCTTCTTTTGTTAAAGTTGCGCACACATAGTGGAAGAAATGCTTAATAACTTTCAAATTTTGGATTACCATATGAGCATTAAGGCCTATTACCTCCATAGTCATTTAGAGAGATTTCCTGCAAATTTTGGTGACTTTAGTGACGAGCAGGGCGAACGATTCCACCATGATATCAGAATAATGGTAGAAAGGTACCGGAGCACATAGGATACACATATGATTTTTGATTACCGCTGGAGTATCAAAAGAGACAAACCCTTTCGGACATACGCAAGAAAAGCGCTCAAAAGAAAGTTTTTAAATTAGTTCCCAACTACTGTAAATAATAATAATAATAATAATAATAATAGTGTTTATTGTCCAACGGTTAGACCAATAACAGGACAAATTAATAATAGGTACACGCATACATATAGATATATTATACAACAGATAAGTCGAATTGATTGAATTATTATAGAATATCCAAAAAAAAAGAAAAACAAGAACAAAAGAAAAAGAAGGAAAAAAACAATTAAATAAATTCATTAATTCTATCAAAAAAATGTCATTATATAGCGCATCGGCAGAATGGTACATGGATGCAAACGGAGACCCACGCAGTAGCAAGTTGGTCCTAGAAAAGGATAAAGTAAAAATAGGAGAGGAACGAGCGGATATCCGGGGAACAAGGAAATTAATAGAGGAAAGAAGATCCGAGGTATCAATGAGACCATGTGCAATCTTCCACAAGAATCGAGCCTCCTGGGCTTCACCACGACTTGCCAAGGACTCCACATCATGTCTTCTCAGCAGTACACCATAGTCAATACCGCGCTCAGGATAGATGCCATCCATTTTAACCTTCCTATACTCACGCATATGGTCTGTGAGACCGACTTATATAGTATAGTATACGTCTTTCATTTTGACGTGAGTATAGGAAGGTTAAAAGATAAGTATTTTAGAAAGCGTCGTTGCACCTTTTCAATGGATATTTGAAGATATAGAAAGTAGGGAGACCAAACTGGTGAAGCGTATTCCAAGTTGCTGACGACAAAGCTAAAGAACAAGGTCTTAAGTAACGATGCACTACTGAAAAATTTACAGGTTGGTAACACAAAACCCAATGTCCTAGATGCAAAAATACAAATACGGTTAATGTGAGGTGCAAAACTAAGGCGGGAGTTAAACAAAACACCTAGGTCCATCCCACTATGAAACCTCCCTGAAGGACAGAATCTAAGACGGAATAGGTTGACTCCATGGAGTTAACCTTTTGAGTGTAGGAAACAGAACAGCATTTTTTTATATTTAATTTCAGTTTATTTACTGAACACCAACGAACGATAATATTTAAATTTTGCTGTAAAAGGATCACATCATCCCATGTCTTAATAGAATGATAGATCTTGATGTGATCAGCATAGGCGAAAACGAGAACAGATAAAGACATTAACAAGTCATTAATGAACAGAATAAACAATAGAGGCCCCAAATGAGACCCCTGTGGTACACCAGAAGTAGGATGAAATTCAAAAGACTTGTAGCCATTGTAAAAGACATGATATAAATATTGATTTTGGATAATAACATTTGTAAATATTTGTTTTATAGAATAAACTTATTTTCTTTTTTATTTGTGGGTTTTTGTAGGTTGTATTGGCACCAATATTTATATGCAGGAATAAGACTAGCTAAATGCAAATACATGCTCACATCTTTTGAAGACGAGCTGGTAGCGAAAATCTGATGGTATTTTTGGATTCAGCGCGCCAAAATTAGAAAAAGTCCGGCACCAAAATATGTGTTGATCAGTGTAATCGGTGTTATATATTTATTGTATAAGAGGTGGCAACGAATTTTATATAATTTGTACGCATAAGAGCGTATATTATCAACTCGATCTGGAGCACCAGGCTATCGTAAGAGAATACGTAACTGTCAAGCGTGTTTAAATCGTTCCTTATTGATTTTTATCTAGGGTTAATTTAATTTTTCTGCTGTCCCTTAGTCCCTTATGGTATTTATTTTTAGCTTTTCATGATCGATAATTGTGCAGACGATTGGCGCATAGCGATGACATGGCAGCGTATCTGCCAGATATCAATGGAGTTATTAATATGCGCGGTCCATCCGATTCCTGGCCACTATCGCTTTGTTTGGACTACAAAGTTGGCCAACAAAGGAGGTGGGATAGGATCGAAATCCGTGCCGTACGACGTACCGTTATCTTTGCCGATGTTTCTGAGGTTATATTTAATATGTAGGGTAATGTTGTTGCATAGCAAATTGTTCACGGACGCATCTTCCCGTAGTATAGGTGCATTAAATCGCATTAATTTTAATACACGTTTCGTGCTCAAAACGTTGATGACCATTTGTCCCGGCACTGTATTGTTAGTGTTCATGGTATCTTTGTGGATAATCGCCAGTTGGACTTTACGACAATGTGAAAGGTTTCTATAGAAAAAACATTAAAATATCCACGTTGGAAAATCACAAATAATTTGCAGATTCCACGACGAAGAACATGCTAATTTGTTAAATGCGATGTGGTTGATAGCAATCACGTTCCTTAGCGTCGGATTTGGTGATATCGTACCTAACACTTACTGTGGTAGAGGCATTGCTGTTAGCACCGGAATCATGGTAAGTTGGAAACTCGGTCTTTGCACCAGAAATAGTTAACCTTCCTATACTCACGCATATGGTCTGTGAGACCGATTTACATAGTATAGTATACGTCTTTCATTTTGACGTGAGTATAGGAAGGATGGAACTTCCGATGTGCCTTAAATTAGTAATTTTTTTATAGGGTGCTGGTTGTACTGCACTACTAGTGGCTGTAGTATCTAGGAAATTGGAGTTGACGCGGGCCGAAAAACATGTACATAATTTCATGATGGACACCCAATTAACGAAGAGAGTAAGTATTACATCAGAGTATTAAAGATGTGCAATTTTGTATTTTTCCCTTTATTAAAATTAGTTGAAAAATGCCGCCGCAAACGTTTTGAGAGAAACCTGGTTAATATATAAGCATACGAGGTTAGTGAAACGAGTGAACCCCGGTAAGGTTCGGACTCATCAAAGGAAATTCTTACTTGCCATCTATGCGTAAGTACAATCTATAAATTTACTAGGAGTGTCCCTTGATGGTGTTCCTTGTAGACTAAGGAAAGTTAAAATGGATCAACGGAAGCTTTTAGATAATGCCAACACAATTACAGATATGGCTAAGGTACATAAAAATCTACCGTTTCCTTTAGGAGGTTTCAAACCCAAAAATATATTTTGCTTGCAGACACAAAATACCGTTTACGAAATAGTTTCGGATATGAGTACTAGGCAAGACACGTTAGAGGAACGTCTTACAATTATAGATGATAAGATAGCGGCTTTGCAGGAGCAACTAAGGTTGTTACCGGATATTATATCGTCGACGTTGCAAGCACATGTATGTTTATTCTTAATTTACGAGATGGAGTTTAAATGTAATTTTTTAGACTGAGAAAATGGATCAACGACGAAATTTTCTTCATCCAGAATCGGCTGCTGGGTTGCAGCAAGCTCGGAGTGTACCTCCAGGCTGCCCATGGCCTAGCCCAGCCTTGCCTCCAGTTAAAGCTTCTCAAGCCTCAACGACGAGTCAGAGCTGATTCCCCAAAGTTGTTCTTATGTTTGAAGAAATCTTGTACAAACAAATTTTTTATTGTTTCATGAAACGAACTAGTATTTATTATAAAATAAGGAACACATACATTTAAGTTAAGAAGAAGAAAAATAATGGAAAAACGAACAAAAAAACTATGATAAAACTACAAGAATTGCCTTATAGACGTTTAATGTATAAGTTGATATTTGTAAATTAGACTTTTAGTAATATTCGTAAGGGATATTCATTGGTACAACACATTATTAATTCTGCCTGAGTGAAAATAAGGGCCTTATTCGGTGTTTTTTTAATTGCCCGTTTTCTACTGTTTTAAATGATGCAATATTAAGCTACTTGGCTTGTAGCAGTTAGTGATTTTTGATAACTATAATGTAGATACGTATTTTTTGATAAAAAGGAAGTATGTATGTGTGAGGATAGTATGAACATTCCCCGAAATCCATTTTGTTGGGTTTTCTCACTCACGCTCGTGCGCGTTGCCTCTTATACACAGCAGAAACACACATTGGAAAGACATTTGATCCTGTTGGAACATACTCAAAGTTTGTGATTCCCTACGGACGATTATCAAAAAATTAAAGCGCAATGGTTTGGAATTTTGTACTTTTACTTATGAAGCGACAACGTGCATGCGTAATTAAAAATATAGCACACTTACAAGAATATATATCGCCGATATTTAATACTAGCCAGAATCATATATTTTGTCTTACCGCTAACTCTCCTCTTTATCGATTTATTACTCGAGGGAGACCAGTTTATGATATGCTCAAGCCTGTACTATCGCCCAGAGAAAGCCACAAACAGGCAGACGTCATGCTTGGGCGACTGTGTAGGCTTCATCCCATAAGCCATTCGCTCGCTATTTATAATCACCTATATATTTAGTTCGTGTGAAAGCGTACAAATATAGTAAAAATGATTTTCTTTAGAAGGCATATTAAGAAAATAGTGAAGACATTACGTACATACATAGATAAGATATATGCACTACTAATATACTTTACGATATTAACTTTGCAATGGACAGCTTCCTATAAATCTAGACTTTAAACGGGCGTGTTATTTTTCGGGTCCATTTTTAAAGTATTAATACGACTACTTCGGTGCAGAAAAGAAACAGTAAATTAGAGACGTTGATAAGTTAACGTAACATACATACATACATAGATACATAGTATATCAATGCAGGTGCGACTCCTCTATTTGCAGTTCGTTAAATATTTAAGATCACGTTTAGATATGTAAATCCATTTTTCGCAATTGAGTAAAGAATAATGTCTTTTCCAGACTCATAGATAAACGCATCTCACAACAGACTAATAGATCTCGGACATTATTTACTACCATATCGCGTAGTAGTTTAGGTTGAACACTACGTATATGTCTATTTGGAAGAATTTATCGAAAATCGAAATATTTTGGGTACTCCTCATTATTGACGAGACTTTTTATCGACCCAAAAGTGGATTCATAATTCGTCCAGATAGAAATCGCTATACATATATTTATGAACACTACGTATATATAGATACATACATATATAGTAAGTTGGAAGCAGTCGCCCTGCTATAGATCATACATATAATGCTCAAGATGACATTGATATTTTTAAAATTATAACGTATATTACTAGATATCAAGTTAACAGTACACCTAAATAATTAAATTCTATCTCGAAAGCAAGCAAAATTTGAGTATTTTTGTTTAATAATGAAAAATAATAGAGGTAATGAAAAACATCTAAACAACAGATTTAATTTACGTATGGCTCTCTCAAAGAAAAACTGATATAAATCAGATCAAAATTCGTTTGGATCTGAAGGCGAAAACTGTAATAGTAAAAAAATTCTTATAATAAAATAATAAATAAATAAATCGGGGAACCTGCAAGGATCCCTCACGAGTAGCAACAAACTGATAAAAATGAGCCTGTTAGTTCATAACGATGGTTGTGTTATTTGGATTATTTTAGCAACGATCAAACTTGCCCTGGTTAACCTAAGCCATGTTGTTGTTTCTAAATAGCAGATCTGGTTGATTTTGGCTTTGACCTTCGTAAGAAGAAAACAAGACAATGAAGGCTCGATTGCTACCAAAAACTAAAGTCAAAAATGTGCTTCAAATAATCCAAACAATATGATCACAAACATCTTGATGTCGAGTGAAAATCAATTATTATTGAACAAAAATACTCATCCTAAGACGTAACTATTGCCTTTCCAGCTGATATACATATACTAGATGTCATGTAAATTGCACCAAGACCGGGTGGCAACCTTTTGACCGAATTTGGCATAAACGTTTACTTATTCAAATGTAATAATTCATTAAAATTTCAAAGAAAAAGGACAAAATATTCATATGTTTTCCTTTTTTTTTCTTCTTTTTTAATAATATGTTGGGGCACTCCTATTGGTTTCCACACTCCCTCACTCTCCGTGGCATTAATTCAATTGGGTTTGGTGTCCCAAGCAATCTGCAATAGATGCCAGAGAGGTTCCAGTGTTTGCGGATGATTCGTGAAGTTCCCATTGTTTCCCACACGTGTTTAATTGGCGAGAGCTAGAGAAATCTGGATGGCCATGGCAGTAAAGAACGGAAAAACGCTGGGAAAAGACAAGATCACAACAGAAATGATAAAAAGCTTAGGAGAGACAGGTGGGAAAGCACTACTAAAGACACTGAATATGGCAAGAAGAAAAAATACCTGCAGAATGGGGAGCAGCACTAATTACACCAATACATAAAAAAGGAGACAAAAAAATGCTCCAATTACAGAGGAATAACCCTACTAAACACTATTACCAAAATTTACGAAGAAATTATAAACAATGAACTAAAAGCAATACTAGAACCTCAGCTAGATGTATCACAAAGCAGATTTAAACCAGGAAGAAGCATCCAAGATCATATCTTCCCAATCAAACAACTGATAGAGAAAAGACATCTGCGAGATAACAACCTATTTCTAGCTTCCCTCGACATGGAGAAGGCGTTCGACACAGTCCCTAGAAACAGGATATGGAAGGGACTGAAAGATAGGGAAGTGCACAGCAAAATAATAAGAATTATACAAAACATGTACAAAACGAATACAAACTACGTAATAAAAGCCAACATGAAGTCCGAAGGATTCAAAACAGACACAGGACTAAGACAAGGAGGAAGCCTCAGCCCAACATTATTTAATGTACACATGGACACCATAATTAAGAAACAACCAAGAAAGATCCAATAGAATGATGGTCGGGCATATAAACCTAGAAAGACGATGTAGTGCTGATATCAAGAAACGAAGAACAATTGCAAAGAAACTTGAATATATGGAAACAAATAACGGAGGAGGAAGGCATGAAAATGAAAATGGATATGATGAAAATACTGATAATAGGAAGCCAGAATATTCACACTCAGATAGTAATAGAGGACAATAGAATAGAGCAAGTAAGGGAATTTAAATACCTGGGAGTTACACTGGACTGGACAGGAAAACAGGTCGCCAAAATCAACGAAAGAATCGGAAAAACAATAAAAACATACTATGCAATGCGTAAAAAATTAATTAACAAAAAGGAATCTCGGATCAGCCAAAAATAAAAGCTTTTAAAACAATATACCGACCGATCCTAACATATGAATACGAATCATGGAACCTTACAAACAGCCAAAAAGGTAAAATACAAGCTACGGAAAGAAGTACCTAAGAAGAATACTAGACTAGACTAGACAGAATCCGTAACACACAAATCAGAGCAGAACTGAGGGTAGAACCAATAACAAAATTCATCGAACAACGACAGCTGAGCTGGTGGGGACACTTACAGCGAATGCCCAAAAAAGGACAAGTAAAACAAATATATGACGCAAAAATACGGATAAAGGGGAGAAGGACCAAGGATGACCTGGGACCAAACGATGTGCAACATAGTGCAGACCAGAGGACCTGGGAAGACGCAGAAATACTATCAAGAGACAGAGCAGCTTGGAGGAAATCTATACACGTGCATTAGAGCAAACCCCGACACCTAGCGGTATAAGGAGATTCCATTATAATAATAATAATATTCAATTTTCAAAGAAAAAGGATAAAAGATTCATATATTTTCTATTTTTCTTTTTTAATAATACGTTGGGCCTTTCCTATTGGTTTAACACTCCATCACTCTCCATGGCATTGATTCTTATCTGTGGCTGATGTCCTCTTGGGGTATGGTGTCCCAAGCAATCTGCAATTGATGCCAGAGCGGTTCCAGTGTTTGCTGAGGATTCTCGAAGTTCCTCAGTTTTACCCATAGGGTCCCACACGTGTCTAATTAGCGAAAGGTCGAGAAATCAGGATGGCCATGGGAGTATATGGATATGGGTCTCTTCGAATCGGCTTAGGGAAACGCTCGCCATGTTGGAACGGGCATCATCTTGCTCGAAAACTGGATCTTCGAGTTGCTGTAGATATAACAAAATATGGGTTCCATCACCTCATCAACGTAACGCTGGACATTCATGGTGCCTTTGATGAACACCAACTAGAGACCTACTCCCGTATTCTATAGCACCCCATAGCATAACTCCCACGGCTCGGTGCACATGGCTTTCAACTTTCATGCGGCCTTCATGCATCCCTATACAAAATCGAGATTCATCACTGAACACCGCTACTTCACATTCCAATGTATTTGCAACCTACACCACTCCCAACGTTACAGTCGATGTTGAGCCGTTAGATGTGACCGATCGGATTGCAAGCCGCAAGCCCTGATACGGGAATGAACGGTTCGAAGGGTTACTGGATGACCTTCATTACCTAACCATTGATCCGCAATTGACCTGGTACTAGAGAATCGGTGTCTTAGTGTCATTACATTCATTTCTAAGCACCGGACCGACGACGGCCCCCATCGACTATGAATCACACGGCATCGCCGAGCTGCAGACGCTCAGCTTTAATATGCGTTTGCGTTGCTCGTGGGGATACGCGTGTCAGTCAGTACTACTAGCATGGTCGTTTATTTAACCTTTAACGTAAATCGTACGCTAACAAAATGCGATTTTTTCAGTGGCGTAGATGGGTATCGGGTGATAGAAATTGTACGAAGGGGTGAATAAAATATTGAAGGAATAAATTTAAATATGATCTGATCTCATTTTCGCTCATTTATATTCATACTTTTAAACAGGTTACATTCGCAAAGAATTATGTATGTCACATGAAACACGATTTATTGACATTGATTATTAAGATGTAATTTAAATTTTCTGCTATTAGATTTGTACGCGTGCTGGTTAGTATATTTTTAAATATGGAGAAACTTCTTTCCACATCGCCGCTAGTACATATTGAAAATGAGAGTTGTGAATATACTATTAAATATCACATTCATTATCTTCACACTATAGAGATTTTTAAAAGTTACAAAATCAGGAGTCCGAGCAAAAACCGCATCAATTTTTTGACTTGAGAAAACACCAAAATTACCATTAAAATTCTTCAATTTATTTAAAATGCTATTTAATATTGTCATTGCTTCTTCCAATTTAAACGTTTGCTTTTCGAAATATTTTATGTTCTTGGGCATATCGCCAAAATGTTTTTAATGAATTTTAAATTATTTTGCAAAAACAGTTTTGCATTTAACTGCAGTTTGCACGTCCTCATTTAAACTATTTACAACATTTGCAACTTTTTCCACATTCTCGGAGTAAAAACAGCAGGCTTCTAATAACGCACCCCATCTAGTTACAATAGGTGACAGGGGTAATGGGAGTAGGGGATAGTTTTCTTTGTAGATAGTAACCCTTGTTGGCGCTTTCAAAAAGATTTTCTTAGTGCTCCTAATTAATTTATTTATGTTGGGAAATTGCTCATTCACGAATTTTGCAATTCTATGCAAAGCATGGGCGGTGCACGTAATATGAAGCATATTTTCAAATTTATTTTTTAGTAGTTTAACAGCTTTTATCACATAAGCGACAGCATCACTAACAAAAAGTAGAGCATCTTCTCGGCTCACAGCACCTTCGAATATATCATCGATGCTGCTATCCATGGCATCAGCTATCGTATTTGCATTCACCAATTCAACTATTTTGGCCGCTACCAAGTACGGTTTAGTTGACTGATCAGCATGCAAGACACCTATCATAACCTCAACCATGCTCTAGCCTAATATATCCATGGTCTCATCTGCGCTAATCCAACAATCCTTGTCTCCTACATGTTCCCGAATTTTATTCTTTTCTTTGGCACATATTTTTGCGTAAAGTTGATTTATCTGGGTTATGTTTGCCTGTATATCTTGCAAGAAATTGTCTATAAATTGGATTATCAAGCTTTTGCAATGGAATATTCGCAGCGCAAAAAATTATCAGCTGACGTGCATGGATTCTGGTGAATTCCAATTATCAGATGATCTACCAATGTTCTTCTTTTACACATTTCAGAGTAAGCAAACATGGATTGCAGTAAATCTTCGTATTATTAACAATTGTGAAGCAGCCATGATTCTTAATCCAAGAAGTCATGATTTCGAAGACGTTCGTGAGGGGCCATAATAATTACGGGAAAATGGCAATGAAGAATAATATGTATTGCTATTTTCAACAAATAAAATAAAATAATCCTCTTAATATGAAAGAAAGAAAAAGATCTAGCGACGTATACTCGAAAAAAGATAAAATAAAATTATAGAAGAAACCAAGCCTCGCTAATCCTAAACCACATAGATAAATTATCTTTACTAAAAGTTGTATTAGCAAAGGATCTGAAAGATGTAAGAATGATAACCTGAAAATCAAAGCACAATTACTCTATCTTATTATTAAAAACGCACTCTGCGTTGACGGAATAATCGCTACTGCAGGTGTTCGGCACGACTCTGTTCGTGCGTCCCTGTGACGCAATAGGGAGAGCCGTCGGTCCGGTCCATATTCATTTCACATTCCCTTCCATCGAACACTTTATGGCCAAAATAACCCTTCCCATAGGATGTTGAATTATCTGAATTCCTTGGAAGATATTGGTGTGTTTCACAGTTCTTTCTCCTGCTTCACAGGACACGTCATAGACATTCTGTCGAAATTATGGTCAGTGTCTGTCTAAGATTTAATTTATATATGATGTACGATTTGGGTTGTATTTATTAATTATCGACCAATATCTATTCTCTGTAACTTTGCTAAACTTTACGAAAATGTAATCTATTCATCAATATATTTTAATACTAAATCCTTTATATCTCCATATCAACATGGTTTCATGCGTGGCCGATCAACCGTCACTAATTTGATATCTATAACACAATCGATTTCTCAAGAATTGGATAACCAAGGCCAATTGGACGTTGTTTATACTGATTTTAGTCGCGTCTTTGATACGATCGATCATGGTGCCCTGCTTGGTAAGCTTTCTACTTTCGGATTCAGCCCATCTTTACTTCAGCTGTTACATTCTTATCTGACTGATAGATGCAATTATGTTTTTTACCATGGTTTTAGATCTGGTGAGTTTTATCCTTCTTCTGGGGTTCCGTAAGGTTCCAAGTCAGGACCATTGCTTTTCATTTTATTTCTTAGCGACCTGCTTGGTCCCTTGACGTGTCCTATTCTGGCATACGCCGATGATCTTAAAATCGACAATCCAATAAAGTCCTGAAATGATGTATTCTGCCTTCAACATAACTTAAATATCTTGTCTGAATGGTGTTCTAACTATAACTTAAAGTTAAATATTGACATATCCTGGTTTGTTTTCTGTTTATCGTTCTGATAGGAAATTTGACCTGGTCAATCTTTCTACTGGGGGTTGGCGTTTTGGTGGCGTTGCGGTCTGATATTAACCATGAATTTATTAAAACATGATCTTCATAATTTAGTTCCTTTAGTTGATACGATTGTATGCAGATGCGTGGTGGGTGAATATATCTTTTATGTTGTTGCAATCTATGTGCCTCCTTCTGTACTTGCCAATGACTTCAGCTTGATTCTCGACGCATTAAGTGTAATACTACTTGATCATCCTGTTACTTTCGTCGGAGACCTTAACATACCTAATTACTTTAATTCATACGGTACCGATTCAAAAGCAGCAGCCACACATAATTTTTCAGCAACTTTAAATTTACGTCAATTTAACTGAATTGTCAATGATCGGGGCAGATTACTGGATCTTTTTTTTCCAATATCTCCCCTGAAATAAATGTTGAGCGTGAGTCTTCGCCGGTGGTACCTGAGGACGTGTTTCATCCTTCTTTATCTATAACGGTACGTGTTCCCACCTCGATTACAGTTTCACCGTTTCCTCCAATATTGATAAACAGTATAATTTTCGCAGAGCAAACTACGTGAGATTATACGAGGAATTGTTTACGACGGACTGGGAGGATTTGGAGTTGGTTGATGATATTGATGCGTGTGTGGATTTATTTTATTCCAAACTTTATACTATCTTGAACAACTCTGTTCCAATTTTTTCTAGCAGAAGACACCATGGCAGCTGTCCTCCCTGGTTCACTGGCAATATTATTCATTTCCTTAAACTCAAGAGATTCTATCATTGTAAATGGAAGTCTACGGGACGTCAGTGTTTCTATCTTGAGTTTGGTAGGCTTAGGTCTTTAACTAAAAGCTTAATTGATGAGGCTTACAAGAATTATTTACAATTAGCCGAACAAAGTTTAAGGCATAATCCACGTTTCCTTTGGCAATACGTAAATCGCAGAGAACGCACTACTAGACTACCTTCTGTTATGAATAACGGCGATAGTGTTCTAGATGACCCTGTTGAGATCGTTAATGGATTTGCAGATGTTTTTTCGGGTATATATTTGCCGTCGAGTAGCGATGAGGACTTGCCTGAGATGAGCTTATCCTACAATTCCTTTGGAGTCTGCTCTGTATCGGATAATGATATTTTGCATAGTATAATGCAGCTTAAATCTACTTCAACAGCGGGTGATGATCAAATTATATTATTAATAATAATAATATTAATATATTGTTTAACTTGTGCCTAAAGACATGCCAATTTCCTGTGCGCTAGAAGTTCGCCCGAATTATACCAATATTTAAAAAAGACGATAATTCTAATTTAAACAACTACAGACCCATATCAATTCTTTCAAATTTCTCGAAAGTATTAGAGCACATTCTGTACAAATATATTTATATACATGTTAATCAGCAAATTTTAGCGGTTCAACATGGTTTCATGCGTGGGAGGTCTACTCTTACTAATTTGCTTTGTGTAACTCAGGATATTTGTACAACACTGGATTCTGGTGGTCAGATGGACATAATTTACACGGATTTTGCGCGTGCATTTGATTCAGTTGACCACAACATTTTACTTCTAAAATTAGACCAATTTGGTTTTAGTGCCGATTTAATTTCTTTACTGACTATTTATCCAATAGACCCAGCTGTGTGTTCTATAAAGGATTTAGATCATATGAATTTGTCGCTTCTGCTGGTGTTCCCAGAGTTCGCACCTGGGGCCTTTACTATTCCTACTATTTGTAAATGATCTCCTAAATGCTTTAAAGTGCTCTGGGCTGGCGTACGCTGATGATCTAATGATATTTTCGCGTATAAATGGCGTAGCTGACGCTAACCACCTGCAAGAAAATCTTTATACAATAAATAGTTGGTGTAACAGAAACAAAATTAAATTGAATGTAGAAAATGGTGCGTTGTACGATTTACCAGGAGGAAAACTGGCTCAATTTTTCATATAACATTGATAATCATCTATTGCGTAGTGACTCTGAGATTACCGATTTGGGTGTTGTTTCTGACGCAGGGTTAACTTTCACTAGTCATGTGATGAGCTTGTGCCAGTCTTCCAGCAGAACATTGGCATTTGTTATGCGGTCAAGTAAATATTTTAGTAATCTTGATGTCATGAAGAACCTGTTTTTTTGTAGTCTGTTGTCTGTTGTGTGTGTAGCAAACTTGAATATGCGTCTATTATCTGGCATCCTTACGAGTTTCAAGTTGAATCTATCCAAAGAAGATTTCTTAAGTTCCTGACCTACAAGCGTGATGGGGTGTATCCCTTACGCGGAATGAACCATGGTGGGTTTCTTCTGGATCATGGAGTTGATTCTTTAAGAGGTCGACCAGAAAAATGTGCAGCTAACTTTCTCAGCAATTTATTACACAATAAAATAGACTGTTCCTGCATACTTGAGATGGTCAACTTTCATGTGCCACTGGCAGGATCCAGGCATTGTACAACTTTCCAGCTTCCCAAGTGTAAAACAAACATAATGATCAGAAGCCCAATTTACCATATCAGCAAATGTGCTATACTCGTCTGTAGCTCTATAACGTGTGGATTTGCAAGCAATTGTGTTTTTATTTTTTATTTTTTTTTGCTTTGTTATAGGTATGCATATATTTTACTATGGCTATATATATTTTCTATGTATATATATATATATATGTAAAAACCTTAGTACTGCATATTGTGTTTTGGTATTTCATGTATAATTTTCTCTTTTTGTTGATGCGTCCGTCTTGGAGTTTCTGTTGGGCGCTTAATAAAGTATTATTATTATTATTAACTATCTTAATGTGTAATGAGGGTTGAGAGCTTTCGTGATTTTGGAGTGCTTTTCGATTGCAGATTGAGTTTCTCTAATCACATTTACTTCATTTGCTCTGCAGCTTCGAGCACCTTGGGTTTCGTTATGCGTTGCTGCAAGTTCCGCAGTAACTCTGTACTTTTGAGGACTTTATATTTCAGTCTTGTCATCAGTAAGTTAGAGTGTGCGGCACAAGTTTGGTCTCCATAATATACATACCTACAGCTCTCAACTGGAAAAGTTCAGCGGCTATTTTTGAAGTACCTCTTCTTCGGGATTACGGGAACTTATCCTCAACGCGGCGTTGACTACACATCATTATTGGAAATTCATGGCCTCCGGTCACTAAGATACCGGCGTGGTGTGCATGGTGCCCGATTTGTATGGAAGTTGGACTGATTGACTGCCCCTGTCTCCTTTCGTCCCATCATTTTATTACTCCAAGATTATCGTCTCGCTGCTCTTCCACATTTCTAATTCCTTTTTCCAGAACAAACCTACTCCATGGATCACCCCTCTTTAGAATGTGTCGTTTCGCCAACTTTCTTTATGAGGATATCTTTTTCAGTTGCTGTTAACTCTTCTTTTATTATTATCTTTTTTTTTTTTTTGTAGTTATATGTATGTACCTTACCTTTGTCCTATAAATGTTAAACGTTGGACAAATAAATTATATTATTATTATATTATCATTATTATTATTATTTTGATGATTAGCTTCTAAGTTGTCACTCTTTCATTGTAAAGCGTCATTATTGTTATTAAGATTGTACTATTTAGAATGTTGTGTAAGTACTAAATCAATAAGAAATTAGACGAAGATGGCTCCGGTTCCTCTTCGGTCTTCCCTACTACATGATGGCGGAATGGTTTCGGTCTAGATAGATGATTTCCAATTCTCCTGATCGAAAAACCGCCTTCGTACAAACCCACAATTCGATCTCTCTCGAAATCGATCAACTAATTTTCACGTCTTCTAAAACAAGTTAAACAAAATTAAAATAAGAGAAACGGTGAAAATTGAATAAAAATCGCAAGAAATACAACTGAGAATAATACTAGGAAAAACTAAGTGAAGTGTCAGATATGCCATGATCAATTGATCCATCGCAACAAAATGTTAAGCAATTATCACGTTTGAATAGGTAAACGTTTCTGCCTAGTTTGATCAATAAATTCGCATCCCTTCTTGGTGTTGCAATTTCTATGTCATGCAGTATACATACAATCTTAAATTGGTTTCTTTTGAATACGTAAAAGTACATACATACATCGGAAGGTTTGCAAATTCAAATGCCAAAGACGAAACACGATCCTCATTGTAATATATAATATATACATAGACATCTACATCATATCTATCCATAGTATGCCAAAATACATAGGGGATTTAGTTGTGGGCACGTTCTTTTATAAATAGCGAATTCCCGTCGAGAAATATAAGGAACCAAATATCTATCCCGAAGACTACTAAACTTAACAAAGTAATCTATCAGCTATTTTTGTTATTACTCTAGGAAAACGATATCCAGGATAATTTGTCACAAACACCTAGTATCTTGTCAGCGATGCAGACATCGATTCTACGTAAGGCCTCCTTGTATCACACATATTTAATACTACACGTATACATACATAACATATATATAATAAAGACCCTGTATAATGTAATATATTTGTACCATATTATGTAAAAAAGGAAACGCGTTTGACAGAGATACTACTGACATAGGTTTAGTAATTTATACAGGCTAATTATTGTTTATTTTGTTCACTCTCGTAACTAGGAAGAACGTAATCTTGGTTTAGAATTACTTTTTATATAGAAATACACCTAAATGATATTAAATTTAGATAATAAGCACTATAGTAAGAGAATCTCAACACCAATCAAGAAAATGTATTTATAAAATATGTATATATTTATATCTACCTGCAAAATCTTCCGTACTGCTAATCGAATAAAAAATGAAAGTAAACACAAAAATTTAATAAAATTTCGGTTTTTACAACTATGTTTTCTAAGCAATGTGTTTTATCTAAATTTAATCTTATCAAGCTCTTAATTTGTACGTTAAAAAGCTTTTTGTAACATTTTGTAATTATACACATACAACTCGCTATATATAGTTTAGAACCGACGACCTTTACTTTCAAATAAAGTATGTAGTAATCTTTTCTTGATTTCGCGTTCACAATATTTAACCGAAAAGCATTAGAGTAACGTAGCCCTAATCACCTCTGATACGGCACCGAGAATTACCGTAAAAGGATAATAAATTGCTTAAATTGGGTTATACACCGAATAGTTGTTAAATCCACTCGGACCATATTTCGTCGCGAAAATGAGCGGTGTAATTCAAATAATTCCCGCCCAAAAATCTAATCGTGACGGTTAGGAAACCGCCGTTTCCTGTCTCTCACTACTGAACTTGCGCGGATGTCAGAGGCGTTCTCGCCTACTAACACCATATACAAGCAACCTTACCTTAGCAGATTCGCTAACAGTAGTGGGGATCAAATTCGAGGCGTTTCAACCCTAACCCTCACTTTTTTCGGGGTGTGATTATTTAAATTGCACCGATAAAGGTGATATTTAATAGATTTATAGTCGGGAGAATTGCGATAATGGTTGACTAAGTCATCAACTTTTATAGTTTTAGTTAATAGGATTACAAGTAGTGTATCACCCAATAATCGCGTTTGGAAAAGTAGACAAGGTAACTATTTGATTTTACTCACGTACTGCATACATATATAAAAATAAAATTTTAAATAAATAAAATGATATGAATGATATAAATAATAATAATAATAATCTAATTCTTCTTAGGCTTCGGAGCTATAAACTATCCATGGCTGAACAATAGAAATAAGAATTATAGTAATGTATATACTCATCAAGCTTTGTATCTTCCTTGCAGCGAATTCATATGAAGATAGAAGATAGAAGTACTGCTAGACAGGTTTCATACTTCTTGAATCATAACCATGCTTCGCTCAAAAAAATTGTTTTCATTTTACTACAATTTTGCCATACAAACGTCATGAAATAAATCGCTATAAATGCACGATAATAAACTAAAGTTCTTTGTTTTATATTGTGGTAATATTACTGGAACAAAATATATAGTTCATACGTTACGTTTTGTTTGTGAAAAATTATTCTATTTCATTCCATTTCGGGGATCTGTCCGGATAAGAATGTAAAAATTTGTTATTTCAGAAGACGAAAAATAAGTTTCTCCAACTAGATTTGGAAAACAATGTTCTGCAAAAATGTTCTTGTATTGGTACGCTCTGCCATTAATACCTACAAAACATAAATGCGAAGGAAATGAAAAATAATACATACAAAACATGACTCACCTAACACCACTTCTTAAGAAATTAAATATGGGTGCGTTTCAAAATTTAAACTTTCGATTTTTGCTTTTACAATTTCGTCCACGTTTTGATCAGATATTGTACCAAAATATTATGTATATTACAGGCTAAAACCCCTGTGAATTCCATTGTTTTACATTTTCATCCGGACAGACACTTTAGTCCTCATAATATTACAATATTTTCGCTAGTGTAAAATGGAATGATCTATCACTTTTGTAAAATGATATCTATACGCAATAAATATCCCGAATACTCCCTTCGAAAAACGCGATTTACAAACGAATTACTTTTGATGGAGGTGCTGGCCAGCAATGAAAGTTTGAAATTTAAATATACATTGTTAACAAATTAAAAACATGAAATGATATTTGATAGATTGGAGTACTATGATTGTCATGTCTTTTGCTTAATTTTAAAATAAAAATTGGTGGTGGCACTGACGGCGTGTTGCAAACAGATCTAATTGGTAACTGTAAATAAAAGATGTAAATTGTGAACAAATCAGATTTTATCGTTTGGAATAAATTGTGATTTGGTTATTACAAATTTCGATGGAAATGCCGGTAAAAATAATAATTTTACTATCCATTTACTGTAAATAAAAAATGTAAATTGTTAACAAATTGGAGATTTCAAGTTAGATTTGATCCATTGAAGTATCTCGGACTTAATTTTGATGCATATACGAAGGGCACTAGGAAAGTTTTGCAATATAACTACATTTATTTCCGTTGCCGAAAACTACGATTTGGGAAATTATTCATGAATGCCATATTTACATATAAACATGGTATTTCGGCGTGTCTCCAGGCGTGTCTACAATAATAAATACCCGTACAAAAACCCCGACGGTAATCACATTCTATTTAGATCGAGAACCGTGCATCGAATTGCAGCATAGCAAGTTAATTAGCGACAATAATTGCATTCAACTAAGCAGGGACGATGGCCTCGGACCAGTTTCATCGTTTCTGCGGATACTCATCAAGGCGCATTCACTCTTATTCAATTCAATGTATCCCGTCTCTATATCTCCAAAATATGGTCGCGTGGACATGGAAAAATTAGTTCCAGCAGCATTTATCGTCGCAAAGCCCGTCGGTTATGCACGGCCTTGTGTTTACTTGCCGAAAATTCCTGGAGCATTATTCATGTAAACATAGAACTTGGGTGTGTCACCAATAAGAATCTAATTTTGTAATTAAATCGTGGAGAGTTCTCTCCTTAAACCAACTACTACCCGTACAAAAATTCCGATGGTAATCACATTTTATTTAGATCGAGAACCGTGGATCGAATTGCAACATAGGAAGTTAATTAGGGACGATAATTGCATTGAATTAAGCAGGGACGATGGCCTCGGACCAGTTTCATCGTTTCTGCGGATCCTCATCGAGGCGCATTCGTTCTTATTCAATTCAATGTATCCCGTCTCTATATCTCCAAAATATGGCCGGGTGGACAGGAGAAAATTAATTCCAGCAACATTTATCGTCCGAAACCCCATCCGTTATACACGACCTTGTGTTTATTTGCCGAAAACTCCTGCAGCATTATCATGTAAACATAGAATTTCGATGTGTCATCAGTAAGAATCTAATTTTATAATTAGATGTTGGACAGCTCTCGCCCAAAAACCAACTATTACCCGTACAAAAACCCCGATGGTAATCACATTCTATTTAGATCGAGAACCGTGGATCGAATTGCAACATAGGAAGTTAATTAGGGACGATAATTGCATTGAATTAAGCAGGGACGATGGCCTCGGACCAGTTTCATCGTTTCTGCGGATCCTCATCGAGGCGCATTCGTTCTTATTCAATTCAATGTATCCCGTCTCTATATTTCCAAAATATGGCCGGGTGGACAGGAGAAAATTAATTCCAGCAACATTTATCGTCCGAAACCCCATCCGTTATACACGACCTTGTGTTTATTTGCCGAAAACTCCTGCAGCATTATCATGTAAACATAGAATTTCGATGTGTCATCAGTAAGAATCTAATTTTATAATTAGATGTTGGACAGCTCTCGCCCAAAAACCAACTATTACCCGTACAAAAACCCCGATGGTAATCACATTCTATTTAGATCGAGAACCATGCATCGAATTTCAATATAGCAAGTTAATTAGGGACAATAATTGCATTGAATTAAGCAGGGACGAAGGCCTCGGACCAGTTTCATCGTTTCTGCGGATACTCATCGAGGCGCATTCGCTCTTATTCAATTCAATGTATCCCGTCTCTATATCTCCAAAATATGGTCGCATGGACATGGGAAAATTAGTTCCAGCAGCATTTATCGTCCCAAACCCCATCCGTTGTGCACGACCTTGTGTTTATTTGCCGACAACTCCTGGAGCATTATTCATGTAAACATAGAATTTCGATGTGTCATCAGTAAGAATCTAATTTTGTAATTAGATCGTGGACAGTTCTCTCCTTAAACAACTACTACCCGTACAAAAATCCCGATGGTAATCACATTCTATTTAGATCGAGAACCATGCATCGAATTGCAACATAGCAAGTTAATTAGGGACGATAATTGCATTGAATTAAGCAGGGACGAAGGCCTCGGACCAGTTTCATCGTTTCTGCGGATACTCATCGAGGCGCATTCGCTCTTATTCAATTCAATGTATCCCGTCCCTATATCTCCAAAATATGGTCGCGTGGACATGGGAAAATTAGTTCCAGCAACATTTATCGTCCCAAATCCCATCCGTTATGCACGGCCTTGTGTTTAGTTGCCGAAAACTCCTGGAGCATTATTCATGTAAACATAGAATTTGGGTGGGTCACCAGTAAGAATCTAATTTTGTAATTAGATCGTGGACAGTTCTCTCCTTAAACCAACTACTACCCGTACAAAAATCCCGATGGTAATCACATTCTATTTAGATCGAGAACCATGCATCGATTTTCAGCATAGGAAGTTAATTATGGACGATACTTGCATTGAATTAAGCAGGGACGAAAGCCTCGGACCAGTTTCATCGTTTCTGCGGATACTCATCGAGGCGCATTCGTTCTTATTCAATTCAATGTATCCCGTCTCTATATCTCCAAAATATGGTCGCCTGGACATGGGAAAATTAGTTCCAGCAACATTTATCGTCGGAAATCCCATCCGTTATGCACGGCCTTGTGTTTAGTTGCCGACAACTCCTGGAGCATTATTCATGTAAACATAGAATTTCGGTGGGTCACCAGTAAGAATCTAATTTTGTAATTAGATCGTGGACAGTTCTCTCCTTAAACAACTACTACCCGTACAAAAATCCCGATGGTAATCACATTCTATTTAGATCGAGAACCATGCATCGAATTGCAATATAGGAAGTTAATTAGGGACGATACTTGCATTGAATTAAGCAGGGACGAAGGCCTCGGACCAGTTTCATCGTTTCTACAGATACTCACCGAGGCGCATTCGCTCTTATTCAATTCAATGTATCCCGTCTCTATATCTCCAAAATATGGTCGCCTGGACATGGGAAAAATTAGTTCCAGCAGCATTTATCGTCGCAAATCCCATCCGTTATGCACGGCCTTGTGTTTAGTTGCCGAAAACTCCTGGAGCATTATTCATGTAAACATAGAATTTGGGTGGGTCACCAGTAGGAATCTAATTTTGTAATTAGATGTTGGACAGTTCTCGCCTAAAACCAACTACTACCCGCACAAAAGCCTCGATAGTAATCGAATTCTATTGAGATCGAGAGCCATCCGCCGACTTACAATGTAGCAAGTACAGACGCATGGAATTTTATACACACATTTCTTTCGGCTTTTTTAAAAAGTTATTTCAATTGTACACTACGTACCTCAGCATCCTTCGGAAGCACTCATTGAACCAGTTTTCCAAGCAACATTTGACATCTTTGCGAGTCTTCGCTTATGAAAGCCAGGCAAAATCGAACGGGAAAATATCAGGGCTATAGGAAGGGTAATCAGGAACGTTGATATTCACTACCTCTGAATACCAAGTACAAATATTCAACCGGTGGACTGGAACGCTGTTGATTTTGTTGGAAGAATTGCTTTCAGCGTATTTGCGCTTTGCACAGCACTTCACAGCAACTATCTTTTGCGTGTTTGGAACATGCCCTTTACAACGAAGTAAACGACCAATATTCCCTTCTTGACAGAGCGTGAGTTTTGCATTACCCTCGACCTACAAACACCAATGAAATGTCATACCTTCAGTGTCTTATCGGAAACATGAGCCACGCCGAAAAGCCATGAAAACAAAACCTTAGTGTAAACCCTGCATCGGTTGCTTCAGTGATGTGGAGTTTTGAGGCTTGAACTGGACTTGAGTGATGAAGTCAAAGGCAATTTCAAGAATGTTCGCCAAGTCTTGGGCGTTGGCGCTAACAATGTTAAGAATCAGTAGTGCTTTCAAAGGTAAATTGTTGGGAATGAACAAACTTTTGCTCTTTCAATATTTGAAGATTTTATGGTCCACTCGCCTTTGGCACTAGATATCCACATCACTGGCAGTTTAGACTTGGTGATTTTTTTCCCATAGCACCGAAGATTTATGGGATAGTAAACAAAAAGTGGCTTTAATGTGATGTCTCCGCTGGTAAATGGCGCCAATAACAAGGTAAGCTCTTCCAAAATAACCCAATTTCATCGCCGTTAAAAATTTGTTGTAGCCTTCCTTTATTATTAAATCTTCGAATTTTTTCACGAAGTTTTATATGGATTAGCCGCCCCATGTTTGAAAACACTACGGATATCTGTTCTGCCTTTGAATCTATGAAACAACGCGCGACTTGCTTGAGTTGCTGGATCTCCTTTCATCTATCTTTCTCCAATCCAGATAAAAAGCAGCTTTTCCATTTCTTCATTGATTAAAGTTCTGTGTCTACCAAATATTTTCATTGCTCCGGCGGACACCCCAGCAACTATAATCTTGTTTCTTTTGCCACGATAGACTTAGGGGCTCCATACTTCTGGGTTACTGCGTAGCCCTGCTGTACGTCAACTGTGGAAAGACAAGCAGACGACAGTAACGTTGGTTTCAGTGACCGCCGAGGACGATCGAAAAAGCTGAGCCAAAATTACCTATCTGAAGCTCTCGAAACTGAATATGCTAGAGCGAAATTGGCAGTAATTTCGGAGCATTTCGTCATTGGCCTACGACGTTGTCTGATATTTCCAACTCAATAACTACGGCATAACTGACGCGACGAGTTCAAGCTTGCGATAACCGCGAACATATCTAACAAGAGGACACCGCGTAATGTCCATTACGGATTCCGATCCTATTACGTGTGAGTGTTCTTTGGGACCTCACGAAAAGAAACCTCCGAGCGTTTATCCGATTGGAACGTCGTTTTGGAGATACTAAATTCCGAAGAATGAAGTACGCAAGCTATATGGGTAAGTACCGAATCGCGTGAATCGAGTTGAACAGGCTTGGATGGCCGAACGGACAAGGTGACCTAGCGGAACGGTGGAGGTTCTGGTTTCGATTCTTATTGACTTAAATTTTTTTTCTTTTTTCTCATTGCAAATAATTAAAAACAATCAAAAACAATTTTTGCTACATTTCATAAACTTTAATTCAAGGATAGAAAGGCAGAACAAGAATGTTTCCCTCATCATAAACTTCAGTGGTTGAAATTCAATAGGCAAAAACAATTTAACTAATCTTTACATTGTTTAATAAACTTCCATTCGAGGGTGAAAGGGCGACTTTGAGTGGAAGGCAATCTGGGGATGTAAATGTAAAGCAAATTTGCGCAAAGGTGTCAGTGCGAGTGAGTTTTCTTCGCTGCTGCTAACATTCGGTGAGCATGATTTTGGATGATAATCATCGTAAAAACATTTGAAACATAAATCACTTTCGTACCACGAACATTTTATGAAAGGAACTGCGCCGCATTGAAATTTTCGTTTCCAAAGAGTCGATGAAAAGCAAGTTTCATTCACATTTCGAAAAATCGCCCTTTCGGGAATCAGTTTCGACGCAAACCACGCGTATTTTAACATTACTCGAGATTACTTAAATTGTTCTTGACTATTGAATTCGAACCACTGATGTTTGTGATGATGGAAACATTCTTGTTTCGCCTTTCTATCCTTGAATAAAAGTTTATGAAACGTAACAAAAATTGTTTTCGATTGTTTTTACTTATTAAATTCAATACCACTGATGTTTGCAATGAGAAAAAAATTGAAGTCAACAAGAATCGAAACCAGAACCTCCACCGTTCCAGTACGTAACCTTGTCCGTTCGGCCATCCCGGCCTGTTCAACTCGATTCACGCGATTCGGTACTTACTCGTGTGGTTTTCGCACTTCATTCTTCGGAATTTAATGTCTCCAAAACGAAGCCTCAATCGGATAAACGCTCGGAGGGTTCCTTTCGTGAGGTCCCAAAGAACACTCACACGTAATAGGATCGAAATCCGTGATGGACATTACGCGGTGTCCCCTTCTAAACGTGCATAGGGGCACGTGATGGCACGTCGTCTGGGTGCATCCCATTGCAAAACTTTCCTAATCCCTTTCGTATTTGATTAACAGTGGATATTAAATCGATATAATCTAAGAAACAAGTCTATATGTAAAAGCGAGGGTAACACTATAAATCCTTTGAGGAAAATTCCTTATACACATATCGATAGAAAGTTGTGGATGTGACAATATCATTTTATGTACGAAATAACCCCTCAAATATAAATAAAATTATTTGATATAGGTTGCCTCGGCGATATCGTGGCTAAATCAGTTAATCTGTATTTCACTTAATGAATATGAAATATTTATAAATTCGACAATAACACAAAATATTAATTTATATGCATATGGATGTATGAATTATGTGATAGAATGCCAGCTTTAAAATCGCTTAATTTCGTTCTGCGAAATCATCACGAACCTATTACTATTGTGCAATAGTCGCAGCGAGTTATGTCTATTTTTCACTTTGTATTCAAGTTTTATACACGCATTTTTAGAAATTTTAAGCATTGTATATATACAGGTAGTTCAATGTAGGAATGGTTTAAGTAGACTCGTTTATACAACAAAGACAACGTTTCCTTCTAGTTCCTTAGTTGGTTGAAATTTATATCGTTAATGCAAATATGGAACACCTCTATATACAATGTGATTCACCTAGTTAAGGTACATAGGTTTTTCACTATCACTTTGATTCAAGCGCCCTAATACTTTACTATGTAACTCTTCGATTAGAATAAACTTGCTAAATCTATATGCGATTACCTCGAAATACATTTCACATTTTGACGTCGTTGTTCAACGTTTAAAATTGAATAACATCTTCCGAAGACGAAAATCGGTATTATGTAAAACTGGAAGAACTTCGCTAACAAGAACGTTGGGTTCACCAATCGATTCGTATCTGTTTATTCTTTTATAGCCGAAATATCATTGATATCGGCTTCGTTGCTAGCAAAACGCGTGATGCGAAAATTAACAATTTTACGATCTTTTGAGGTAATTGTATATCTTTAAACTGTTACTGTAAGTAAGATAAAGTAAGGAAATTCCATTATTACTATTACATAAATTCGAAAAGGGGTAGAAAACAATTTTAAATGAAGTAAAATAAAAAGTGCAATACTTATATAACATTTCTAATGCCTATTCTAAGATCATCCAACATCATGTTTAAACGTAGTACTTCCTTATACAAACGTGAAATATTTAATTTGTTAATCATAAATTAATTTAAATTAATATCTGAGGTGTGATAGCGTAAGTATTTTGAATAAATACGTTACGCATAAAAATTCGAGAGGTCCAAAATTGTTAAAACTGTTAGTGTTTTCTGCAATTTCATAAGTTTTATAAATATATATTTAAATATGAAGCATACACCATGTATTTTGTACATATAACTACATGGTCAGTAGCATATTATTTAGGGTTTGTTAAGTCCAGGATAGGGTCGAAGGAATCGAAAGTGTCTCGAATTTATCTATTTAGGTTGTTTATTAAATTGTAAATGGATACCGTTGGACACCTTCGATTCCTGCGATTTCACCATCAACCACCTTTTATATTTTCCAAACCATTCTCATGTTGTCCTATTGATGTTAACAACAAATAAACAATTAGTTTCTTCATGTTGTTTTTGTCGAACCCCCAATTTGATACCCATCCTTAGAATTCGAAATTTATCATTTATCTCGAGGAATAATTGTGCCAGAGGCACATCACCTTTATTGAATTCATCAATCAGATAATTCTGAATTGATTCTACTGTAGGAAACAAAATCAGGCGTAGACACAATTTGGTCTACAAGAAGCTTGTCTGTCTTCGGAAATTTCCTTCTTCAAGAAATACTTTTAAGTAATTCAATAAACAATTTAGGACTACTCTCTACAACAACGACCTTAACAGTTGCGTTTATTGGGCAGCTTACAAAGTAGCTGTTGAGCTGTGTCAAGAGAATGGCTAAATGATCAAATAAAATACCGTTGGACACTTTCGATTCCTGCGATTCCACCATCAACCAACTTTTATATTTTCCAAACCATTCTCATGTTGTCCTATTGATGTTAACAACAAATAAACAATTAGTTTCTTTATGTTGTTTTTGTCGAACCCCCAATTTGATACCCATCCTTAGAATTCGAAATTTATCATTTATCTCGGGGAATAATTGTGCCAGAGGCACATCACCTTTATTGAATTCATCAATCAGATAATTCTGAATTGATTCTACTGTAGGAAACAAAATCAGGCGTAGACACAATTTGGTCTACAAGAAGCTTGTCTGTTTTCGGAAATTTCCTTCTTCAAGAAATACTTTTAAGTAATTCAATAAACAATTTAGGACTACTCTCTACAACAACGACCTTAACAGTTGCGTTTATTGGGCAGCTTACAAAGTAGCTGTTGAGCTGTGTCGAGAGAATGGCTAAATGATCAAATAAAATACCGTTGGACACTTTCGATTCCTGCGATTTCACCATCAACCACCTTTTATATTTTCCAAACCATTCTCATGTTGTCCTATTGATGTTAACAACAAATAAACAATTAGTTTCTTTATGTTGTTTTTATCGAACCACCCAATTTGATACCCATCCTTAGAATTCGAAGTTTATCATTTATTTCGAGGAGTAATTGTGCCAGAAGCATATCACCTTTATTGAATTCATCAATCAGATAATTCTGAATTAATCCCACTGTTGGAAACAAAATCAGGCGTAGACACAATTTGGTCTACAAGAAGCTTGTCTGTTTTCGGAAATTTCCTTCTTCAAGAAATACTTTTAAGTAATTCAATAAACAATTTAGGACTACTCTCTACAACAACGACCTTAACAGTTGCGTTTATTGGGCAGCTTACAAAGTAGCTGTTGAGCTGTGTCGAGAGAATGGCTAAATGATCAAATAAAATACCGTTGGACACTTTCGATTCCTGCGATTCCACCATCAACCACCTTTTATATTTTCCAAACCATTCTCATGTTGTCCTATTGATGTTAACAACAAATAAACAATTAGTTTCTTTATGTTGTTTTTGTCGAACCCCCAATTTGATACCCATCCTTAGAATTCGAAATTTATCATTTATCTCGGGGAATAATTGTGCCAGAGGCACATCACCTTTATTGAATTCATCAATCAGATAATTCTGAATTGATTCCACTGTAGGAAACAAAATCAGGCGTAGACACAATTTGGTCTACAAGAAGCTTGTCTGTTTTCGGAAATTTCCTTCTTCAAGAAATACTTTTAAGTAATTCAATAAACAATTTAGGACTACTCTCTACAACAACGACCTTAACAGTTGCGTTTATTGGGCAGCTTACAAAGTGGCTGTAGAGCTGTGTAGAGAGAATGGCTAAATTATCAAATAAAATACTGTTGGACACTTTCGATTCCTGCGATATCACCATCAACCACCTTTTATATTTTCCAAACCATTCTCATGTTGTTCTATTGATGTTAACAACAAATAAACAATTATTTTCTTTATGTTGTTTTTGTCGAACCCCCAATTTGATACCCATCCTTAGAATTCGAAGTTTATCATTTATTTCGAGGAGTAATTGTGCCAGAAGCATATCACCTTTATTGAATTCATCAATCAGATAATTCTGAATTAATCCCACTGTTGGAAACAAAATCAGGCGTAGACACAATTTGGTCTACAAGAAGCTTGTCTGTTTTCGGAAATTTCCTTCTTCAAGAAATACTTTTAAGTAATTCAATAAACAATTTAGGACTACTCTCTACAACAACGACCTTAACAGTTGCGTTTATTGGGCAGCTTACAAAGTAGCTGTTGAGCTGTGTAGAGAGAATGGCTAAATGATCAAATAAAATACCGTTGGACACTTTCGATTCCTGCGATTCCACCATCAACCAACTTTTATATTTTCCAAACTATTCTCATGTTGGCCTATTGATGTTAACAACAAATAAACAATTATTTTCTTTATGTTGTTTTTGTCGAACCCCCAATTTGATACCCATCCTTAGAATTCGAAATTTATCATTTATCTCGGAGAATAATTGTGCCAGAGGCACATCACCTTTATTGAATTCATCAATCAGATAATTCTGAATTGATTCCACTGTAGGAAACAAAATCAGGCGTAGACACAATTTGGTCTACAAGAAGCTTGTCTGTTTTCGGAAATTTCCTTCTTCAAGAAATACTTTTAAGTAATTCAATAAACAATTTAGACTACTCTCTACAACAACGACCTTAACAGTTGCGTTTATTGGGCAGCTTACAAAGTGGCTGTAGAGCTGTGTAGAGAGAATGGCTAAATTATCAAATAAAATACTGTTGGACACTTTCGATTCCTGCGATTTCACCATCAACCACCTTTTATATTTTCCAAACCATTCTCATGTTGTCCTATTGATGTTAACAACAAATAAACAATTATTTTCTTTATGTTGTTTTTGTCGAACCACCCAATTTGATACCCATCCTTAGAATTCGAAGTTTATCATTTATTTCGAGGAGTAATTGTGCCAGAAGCATATCACCTTTATTGAATTCATCAATCAGATAATTCTGAATTGATCCCACTGTTGGAAACAAAATCAGGCGTAGACACAATTTGGTCTACAAGAAGCTTGTCTGTTTTCGGAAATTTCCTTCTTCAAGAAATACTTTTAAGTAATTCAATAAACAATTTAGGACTACTCTCTACAACAACGACCTTAACAGTTGCGTTTATTGGGCAGCTTACAAAGTAGCTGTTGAGCTGTGTAGAGAGAATGGCTAAATGATCAAATAAAATACCGTTGGACACTTTCGATTCCTGCGATTTCACCATCAACCACCTTTTATATTTTCCAAACTATTCTCATGTTGGCCTATTGATGTTAACAACAAATAAACAATTATTTTCTTTATGTTGTTTTTATCGAACCCCCAATTTGATACCCATCCTTAGAATTCGAAATTTATCATTTATTTCGGGGAATAATTGTGCCAGAAGCACATCACCTTTATTGAATTCATCAATCAGATAATGCTGAATTGATCCCACTGTTGGAAACAAAATCAGGCGTAGACACAATTTGGTCTACAAGAAGCTTGTCTGTTTTCGGAAATTTCCTTCTTCAAGAAATACTTTTAAGTAAATCAATAAACAATTTAGGACTACTCTCTACAACAACGACCTTAACAGTTGCGTTTATTGGGCAGCTTACAAAGTAGCTGTAAAGCTGTGTCGAGAGAATGGCTAAATGATCAAATAAAATACCGTTGGACACTTTCGATTCCTGCGATTCCACCATCAACCATCTTTTATATTTTCCAAACCATTCTCATGTTGTCCTATTGATGTTAACAACAAATAAACAATTAGTTTCTTTATGTTGTTTTTGTCGAACCCCCAATTTGATACCCATCCTTAGAATTCGAAGTTTATCATTTATTTCGAGGAGTAATTGTGCCAGAAGCATATCACCTTCATTGAATTCATCAATCAGATAATTCTGAATTAATCCCACTGTTGGAAACAAAATCAGGCGTAAACACAATTTGGTCTACAAGAAGCTTGTCTGTTTTCGGAAATTTCCTTCTTCAAGAAATACTTTTAAGTAATTCAATAAACAATTTAGGACTACTCTCTACAAATACGACCTTAACAGTTGCGTTTATTGGGCAGCTTACAAAGTGGCTGTAGAGCTGTGTAGAGAAAATGGCTAAATGATCAAATAAAAATATAGAGGAAAAATACCATCTCTGCGATCTCCTCCAAATCTCTTTTTACCACCTACAACCATCTCCTTCTTGGGCGTCCTCTTCTTTCTTTCCCACCTTCCCCAGCTTCGAGTACCCTCTTCACGAGTCTCCGTTCTGTCATTCGAATCCTTGGTTTTCTGAACATATTCATTAAATCAGCATTTGTTCTTTTCCTCCATTCATCCTCAGCAACGTAACGCTGGATATTCATGTTGCCTCTACTACTACTCCCCTCTATCTACTCCCACGTGCTATAACACCCCATGCCAAAGCTTCCACGACTCGGAGCACGTGTCTTTCAACGAAAAGTTGATACGGAGATAAACGGTTTGAATGGTCACCACTATTACCTAACTTTACCTAACCATTGATCCCCAATTGACCTGGCGCTGGGGAAATGGTCTCTTACTGCTATTAGATGAAGGTGGCGGTTTTGCACCTCATTAGTTCTTCTTCGGCGATGTTCCTGGTCCTCCCTACTCCAAGACTGATAACATGATGGTAGATTGATTCCGGCGATTTGCAATTTCCCGGAACGAAAAACGATTTTCGTGCTATCCAACAAGTCGACATCTGTCGAATTCGCTCAACTGGCGGTACTTATCACGTTGCCGCACTCTAGGAATAATCAAACTTTTAAAACAAGTTAAACAAAATGAAAACAGGAGAAAACGGTGAAAATTGATTGAAACAAGGTCGAAACTATACTTCACGGTTGCAGTCCACAATTAATAAAGCATAATTCCTTCATGTATTTATTAAAAGTTTGACTGAGGATGGCCGAAATTCGTATCTAGATTTTTTCCGCAAGGTAAGGGTAATTTTATTTATTTTATATATTACACATCCCGATAAAAAAATTGCTGCATCAAAAAACAGCTGATTTTAAATATTTCAATAACTCTGATTCCAAAAATACCATTCTGTTTCGTGTATCAGCTGTGCCTGTAGTTGTTGAGGTAGATAAAAAGTAAATATTTCGTATATTTTCCTTCAAATTACTACAATAAACCTCCTGAACAGACCTTCTTCTAAATTGTAGTTGTTTGTTACAGTTGTTTTTCCCTAATCTTCCTAGGTAAGAAACTATTTATGTATCATCTTAAATTCCCCCAATTACGCCTAATGGTTTCCAAGAATACCGGCTTTAATGTGTTTATGCAATAAACAATCTTCTAGAATGTACGTTATAAAGGATTTATGAAAATAGCAGTATAATTGGTATTTAAGGTTTACTTTCCAATAATATCTGCATAAATAACTATAAAGGTATCTACGTCTCAACCCTTGATTCAGTTTAAACTTAAGCTTTCTTGCAAGTGTGTTTGTTCGAGAAGTGTTATTAAAATCATGGGTACTACAAGCAGACGTAGTTCTGTTAATCATCCAGGCGTTTTTTGGTATATATGTGGCGAATTAAGAGAGAGTAGAAAACCAATTTGTGTGTTTCTGAAAACGGCATACATTGCCTGTTTTTGGTGTTCATCTAGGAGATCAAGATAAAACTTGGGCGCCACATGTTGCCTGCAAATCATGTATTGAGAACCTGCGCCAGTGGACAAAAGGACAAAGAAAGTGTTTGAAATTTGGAATTCCAATAGAATGGAGGGATGCAAGAAACTGTTTTGACGATTGTTACTTTTGTTTAGTGAATATAAAGGGTATTAATCGGAAAATCGACATAATTGGACATATTCCAATTTGGATTCAGCGAGAAGGCCTATTTCACATTCAGAAGAAATACCAGTAATGAGAACTTTCACTAGAGCAGCCAAAAATCGTTTTTTTTTTTTTCACTTTGAGCCCCAGGGGCACGGGTTAACATACTCCAATCGTGCTCAAATTTTGGCTATCGTAAAATCTGCAAAGACTCATCATCTTATGGGGTTCCCATTGACAAAATTCTGGAATTTTTTTCCCCATATCACTGCGGTCACCCTAAGGGACACTCAAGTAGAGGGAAAAGCCAATGTTATTAATGAAGCAACAGTAGAACGAGAAAAAATAATTTTATCTCCCTTGCACATTAAACTAGAGCTAAAGAAACAACTAGTGAAAACTTCAGATCAAAATAATCTTTGCTTTCAATACTTGGCAAATCAATTCCCTGCAATCAGTAATGAAAAACTAAAAGCAGGAATATTTGATGGACCTCCAGATAAAGCAACTTATAAGAGACCCACACTTCACAGAATCAATGACTGAAATTGAGTCCAATGCATGGTCTTGTGTTAAAGTTGTGCAAAACTTTGTTGGTAATTATAAGTCTGAAAATTACGAACAAATAGTGGAAGATATGCTTAATAACTTTCAAATTTTGGGGTGCCATATGAGCATTAGAGTCCATTACCTCCACGGTCATTTAGAGAGATTTCCTGTAGATCTCGGCGACCTTAGTGAAGCGCAGGGCGAAGGATTCCACCAGGACATCAGAATAATGGAACAAAGGTACTAGGGCAGATGGGACACACACGTGATGGCTGTTTACTGCTGGAATATTAAGGGGTAAGGCCACCATGCGACCTTTAAGAAATTATTTTTTTAATAGCTTAAAACCTCCCTCAAACCCTCCAGAATAAGAAAAAAAGTCTCGTTGTTAGAAACAATTTCGAACCGCTCGTTTACGACAATTTGCGTGCCAAATGCATGTCGCGACGATTACTGCCGTTCGGGTTCTGGCTTCTCCGATCTGTCTAATCTTGTGTGGGCACCACTATTCAGCTATCGCTCTCATGCGAGATCATTCTAGCTACCAGACTGGACACTGAGTGCACAATTTTGTTTCTTGTTCCATCAGCTATCTTTTTATTACGACTTACTGAAATAAGTAGGTAAATAATATGAGTGATAAATCGAGATATCACGGCTATAAAGCTAAACGAGATAGAAGAAGCTCGTTAAAAAAGCCATCTCTACTACGAAAGCGACCTACCAACCGGTATGAAATGGAGGCGCACGATCCTGTCGAAAGTGTCGGCACATCCGCAAGGAAATTGAAACTGAGTGACGATGCTCGTGATGTTGAAGTTGATACATCCTTTGGTTATCGTATTATCAATTTTTTGCAATTTCTGTAGAAAAGATGAAGACTGAAATTTGGGCGGCATTATATCATAAGCTGTCAACGAATGAAAATCCTCAACACAACAAGTGTCCAACTGGTGAACATTCTTGGTGTTCGTGGCAAAAGGCAAGAGCCACCAATACATTGAATACTTTTGTACCCAAGCCGGCTCTGTTGGAAACAATTTTCGAGGCAATCAAGCCAATCTATAAAGAGTTGAGCAGCGACCATCTTCTAACTCGTTGCTTAGGTGGTTTCACCCAAAATAGCAACGAAAGTTTCAACGCAACGGTGTGGTCAATCGCTCCCAAATCTACGTCAAGTGGGAAAACTGTATTAAATATTGCTGTGCAACTTGCCGTTTGCACTTTCAACGATGGAATTTGTAGTGTAATGCAAGTTATGCGATAGTTAGACATGACTATTGGCAGCAATTGCTACAATTTCTGTGTTGAGGCAGCTGCACAAACAGCTCGAATCGCCTCAAAATCAGCAATAAAAGGAGAAGAAGAACTCTACGTTAATATAGAAGGCCAACTATACGGTGCAGGCATCGCAGATTGAAGGTATACCATAATTTTCCACCGTAAAATGTTACCCACAACTTTAAACGCGTTTTTCTCGAATCACCGTCTTTCAAATCGGGCGAACCGATAGCGGCTACAAATCTTTATCGATTACCCTCAAATTTTGAGGGTATATTCATACATATATAATCTAGTAGACCACGTAGTAACAATCGAGTATGTAATTTTTACCTGAAAAAGGGAATTTTCTATTCATATGCTAACCATTTTACGGAAAATGGATATTTTCAAAATCCCCTACGTGGTCTATTAGTTTATGATATATATTAAAGGAAAATTCTTGGATTTTCGTTCTAGGTTCACATTTGAGGGTACAGTCGGTTCGCCCGTTTTGGATCTCTAAGAAAACTCATCTTAGAAACCGGATACTGGAGCAGCCATTTTTCAGTCAAAAACTGAAGAAAAATATTTTCTTGTACTTATAAAGACACTTCATGAAGTACTCCATCAGAAAATTCAGGTTTTACCGTACTTCTAAAAAAAATTCCTAAAGTTGTCCTTTAATTTCAAAGCGCATGGTGGCCTTACCCATTAAAAGAGACAAATGCTTTCAGACGTGCGCAAGAAAAGCGCTCAACAGAAAGTTTTTAAGTTAGTTACCAACTACTGCAAATATTTATTTTGGATAATAATATTGATGTTATATACAATAAACAATTATTTTCTTTTTATTTGTGCGTTTTTTATAGGTTGTATTGGAACCAATATTTAGATGCAGGAATAAGACTAGCTAAATACAAACACGTGCTCACGTCTTTTGAAGACGAGCTGGTAGAAAAAATCTGATGGTATTTTTGGATTCAACGCACCAAAATTAGTTAAGAATAGTTAAAAAAGTCCGGCAGTAAAATATGTATTTACCAGTGTTATTTCGCGACAGTCTCCTTATTTTTATTTGCATAATTCCTTCCGTGATAATTACTGGTATATTGATGTTTGTACAAAGCCGTACTGACGAGCGGTATAACCGCGCAACGTACGTCTACGGATGGCAAGAGAAGATCAAAATTTTGTAAATTACTGGTATATGGAATTTGTGCTTGCTTACTAAGCTATTGCACAGCTACTTTGTTAATTGCCCAATAATCGCACCTCTCAAGGTCGTTCTGTTGAGGGTGATCTAGATTATTCTTTGAATTAATATTTGGCTTCTCGTGAATAGTTTATCACTTTTAACTAATTTCGATTATTTCCTCATTCCAAACTTTTCACAAGTTGTTTAGCATTCAAAACCGTTATCTTCTCGCTATGGATAATCATATAAATTTTATCTTCGAGCAACTTACAGCTACGTTGATAAAGCTAAGCTATTTGTGATGCACGCCTATGCTAATGCTATTTAAATCGGCAAACTGAAGTTCTCAGAATTATGAATGCTTTGTTACCAAACACCGAGAAGGACGGTCCAGTGTCCACCCCTTACTGTTGTATTAAACCACTTTTAGATACGTAAGAGATTCTCGAATAAGTATCATAAATCTCAATTCCGTTTTTAGTTCGAAAGTGGTTGGCTGTGCCTTCGTATACAAAAGTTATTAAACTATTGATATCGATACCGGTTACTCCACCCCAAAACTATCAACTTTAACTATGATGAAATTGCCAAAATTTATACGATAACCTAGGGATGATTTAAGATGTTTAATTTCATTTTGGTACATCTCTGTTTAACCCTACAATTACATTCACCCTTAAGTGCTGGCATGGTGTCTCCAGGTCTATACGAATATTATATTTACCGTACACGTGCGACTACCTACGGGGGAAATTTGTTTCTATGAGTTACCCCTTCACTACTTTTGTAGTGCCAAATTTATCCAGTCAACCTTTCGTATTCAGCACGTGGTCAATAAGGTGCCCTTGCTTTATAACATCAAATCAATACTTCACAAAAACTACAGCATTCTATTGTATTGCTTGTATCTGCTACTGCGATATTTTCGTGATGTAAAATGTACTCAGGAAACCTTTTATATCCTGCAGGTCATCAAAATAACTTTGTTGCGTAGTTGTGCCTAATCGATAGTTCACGAAAGCTGCATTGTGTGTAGGTTTCCCTTTCGAAGTTTCGGTTAAATTCTACCAGAGGGAGCATAGATGAGATATTTGGCGTTCATAATTTCGACGACCAAATTCATAAATATGCCTTAAATTAGGAGAACGTCGTTTGTCTATTATGACAGTATTTTCAAATTTTGGGAATTCGAAGAATGTCAACTTATTCTTGTTTTGCTCTCAGGGAATCCCAATTAATTTTTCTTTTGATGGCGGAAACGGAAGTTGCTCCATAAATTTCGAAAATCGGATCTTCCTATTATTTTCAGAGCGTCGTAAACTACAGTTGGAAAGTCCACGTCCGTTTACGTGAAATAGCACTAACGGTTGAAAACGTTAATCAACTAGTAGTAGCATCTGCATACAAGAGCAAAATCGATGACATCGGAAAAAATTGGAATGATCCGTAAACATGTGTAATTCGAATTTGGCCGTAGCAATTGTAAATTGAAAGTCAGCCATTTACTGATATTTTCTCAAAATGATTGACGTGATACAGAATGGATCCCTGGCACATGGAACGTATATCAACCATTTTTCATACACATTTGGCTCTTAAAAAGTTTTGTACCCGATGGATTCAACACAAGTTGAACGAATGTAGTGTTAAATGCAGTAAGCAAATCCCCACAAAATTCAGTCGTGGTCAGTTGTGATTTATAATATGGTTACAGGAAACGAAACCTGGATCTATTCGTACTATTCTGAAACGAAGCAACAATCGGGTGTGTCATTATTTCAAGAAAAATCGAATCCGAGAAAAATCGTCCTTTCGAGAAACATTCTAAGTCTATAGTCATCACTAGAGCTTGGAAAATATGCACTAAACAATCGCAAAAATATGCGTGCAAATATACACCAACAATATGCTCTTAAGGCTGGAGTTTACCTAAAATAAATTTCTAATTTTTGTATATTAAGTTGCCTACTAACAAAATGTGACATTTATTTCATTAACGCTACAGTGTGAGAAAACGGGCGTTCTTGCTAGAGAATGATAAACATAGTGGACGGGATGGCTATCCGTGTTTGACTCATTCAAAAATATGCAAGGTAATCTTAGCTGGCGTGATAATCTGAAATAACGCCGCATCAGGTAAAAGTACATTGAAAGGGAATACAAGGCGAATAGAAATATTAACTATTTACAAGATATAAAAAAATAGGCCATTTCTACCTACTGTAGACATAAGATATAAGTATAAGTATAAGTAAATACTATGAAATATTTCATATGAAATATCGACAACTGGATGTGAAGGATAAAATAATGTTTTTATTTCAGTTATGAATTGCTGTTGAACTAAATTCATAATCCTTTTTAAATAAGGATCTTTGCATGTGTCTCAAAATAACTTCCGCTCTGAAGGATTTCTCTGAAGATATGACGATTTCAAAAATAACTCTAGGCAGAAAATATAATTTTGCGTTACAAACAAATTTAGTCAAATTAATATCTAATAATGAATAATTATGTCGGTCTGTAATAGTTTCCTTAATTCTTTTAATTGGAAAAAGTATCAAATTATCTACTTCAATTAAACCTGTTGTGTCATTAGCAATGTGAGGTTTGAAATGTGGAAAGTCTGCAATATCTCATTCTGAAAGTCCAAGGTCAAAAATCGGTATTGCATCATAGTCATTATTGGTGCAGCTAGCATTTATACTTGGTGCCAGAATGTTGCTGAATAATAATTTTCTAAGGGCCCAACAGTAAACCATTCGGAATATTCTTCCATCCTCCGCAAGCTCTAATACACAAAAAAATAATTTCAAGTGGTCTTGCGAGCACTTATATATTAGAAAATACCTGGATTTTCGACCCGCGTTAAAAATTCAAGTGCCAAATTTTTAACTGTATAGATTCAACAAGAAATCTATAGCAAATGTTTTTCTATTATGTTGCAAAAAACTGTTTTGATATATGGCTACCTAATAATCTATATTGTTCAAATATAATGGATGTTTGTACCGTTTCTTATAGGAAGATTTCACTATTAAACAATAAATGTTCTTTAAAAAACCAACGCGTGATTTGACAGACTCATAAGAGCCAACGAGCAAGAGAAAGGTACAAACCCCCTCCGTGTATATACCTACACTCTTCCAATAGAAGGGCACGGTTTTCGTTGATAAGCGCATTATCGTGCGCCGTCCACTATCTTCTCTAATTCAATGGTTTTGCTAAATTACTCGTGCCCAGGCCTAATATATTTTCAACACAGTCTGTTTTGATTTAAAAAAATCTCGTTTTGCACTCAATGAATACATCACGTCTTTCGTGTTGGACAAACAGCCGACAAGTTATGGAAGTAAAGTTGCAAAACTAAGAAAAACCACTTCAAGAGCGAACACAGTAAAGGCTCAGGTGTAGCCTTCCGCGGTCGAAATCGCAATGTCTAACTTGGTTTCCGGGTTCTGCTTCCATGCCGCGTTCTAACAGCGGTACGACCCCACCCCTCCTCCCTATATAAGTCGCGCCACTCAGAGTCCGGATCAGTCTTCAAGTGACAGCAATACGATTAACATCGGCAAGCAGCCCTGAAGATGTCCCTTGCAATAGTGGACGAAACGTCGGCACCCACGCCAAACCAGACGCGGTTCCAAGCCGGAAACCAAGTTAGACACAGTAAAGGCTCTACTTTATGAAGACTTTCTTGGATCTGCGGCAACTCAGTACGGCATACAAAATGAAAGCAGAGCATTGGCCGAATTTGAAAAAATGTTTGGCTTAGAAATAAGAAGCTATGTCTTTTTATAGACCAGAAATATACATACTGATGGCTTACTAGGTGACGACGCCATTATTGAAATAAAAAGCCCTTATAATTCAAGGATGTTAACACCCAAAGAAGCAACAGAAAATAAACTTAAAAATATTTGATAATTGATAACAGCGGTGGCCTGCTATTAAAAAATAATCACAGCTACATGCACCAAGTACAAGGTCAATTGAACATAACCAATAAAAATAAATGTTACTTTGTTGTATGGACGCCAAAAGGGTTGTTTTATCAAATTATATACAAAGATGAACATTTTTGGAAGAAGCAACTTCCCAAACTTATCACTTTTTATAAAAGGGCACTCTTGCCGGAATTAATCGATCCCCGTAAAGTTAGAGGCCAGGAATTACGTAATATCTATATTTAAAAATTCTATATTTTACCAATAGTCAACAGGTATATATTACGTTTACTCTGTGGGATAAGAGTGCGATAAGCAGACCGTCCATAAAGCTTCCACCGCAGGAGGTACTGTATATCTGTAAACACCAGCTATACTTCTTTTAATTTTGCATGTGTTCCACTCATAGTTTATCTGTACTTGGTTACCTCTGTACCTATTGTATTATTTGTTTATTATTTATTACCTGCTCACTATTATACTTTCTAGGCATCTAAGAATATGTCAATAAAATCATCTGTCGATAAATCTGTGAAATCTGAAATCAACTCCCATTTATTGTCTATTATTGTAATTGCTAATTTAGTCGGGATATTTGTAAATAAAGAAACTACATCTACACTAATTTTGGTACATACATAAATAAAAATCTACTAATTCCCAAGAATTTTGTATACTATAAATTGAATGATTCATGATATTACTAAGTATATATGCCAAAAACTTTTCCATAAATAGTTCCAATAATAATTCCATTCGGTTATTTCTGTTGAATTCCGTCCACAATGTTTCCCGTAATGAAATCTATTATCTCTTGTTTAGGAATATGACGCACAAGGAATCTTGCATTTATTTTTCTACCGGTAGTGAGCTATTTGTGTTGCCTACATGCTATTTTACACTTTTGAAAAATGCCGATTATTGTAATAATTTTGTTACATTATTTCGGAGTTCATAGACAATTTGGAAAAATTTTACAAGTGGCATATGAAAGAGAGCGGTCACATCAAGCTACCAACTTGGAGATATTTTCGATATTTATATTTCTTACTTATACTATTATTTGAAAAGTTTGATGTTAAATCGAGTTGTACGTTTTTAATTGCCCAAACGTTATTAAAAAAAAAAATCGCTGTGTCAGTAGACAGATAAAACATAGATGATTCGAAAAAAATCGTCCACTCTTTCAACTTTGAAATTGGCTCCCAAAAAGTGTATCGAATTGTGCATAAAACTGAGTATATTTTGAGGTGTAAATGCCAGCGTTAAATATGGATCTATGCACTTAAATATGCTTTTATGCCAAAAATATGAAAAAGAAAAGTTCATTTCAACAGAATTTGCACTTGTTAATGTTTCGAATCAAATGATCATCACTTTTTTATATTTCTGCTCATGTGGTTATCGTGGCTTTAGGGTATCATCGAATGGTCAATGCCGATCGCTACCCCACCATTTGTTTTTTCCAGGAGTCTTGAACAACATTAGGCAAACTAAGGCAAAACGTCTTCTTTCACAATACTATTACGTCACCTCACACAACATCATTAATCATCAATTATTTAAAGCGATAAAACGTCGAATCATAAAAGTTGTTTTGATTTAGATCCAAGTGATTTCCTTTTGTTCCCGCTTGTTAAAAATTAAGAACTCGTTTTTCACCACCTGTAAGACCTGTAAAAACACTCAAAAGTCATATTATCTTCTGGATGGAAAATGTGCTTTGCAAACTGGTTCAAACGCAGGCTAAAGTATATTGTACTGAGAATTTAGTTACATTTCTTAAACAAAACTGCACCGGCCTAGCTCTTAATTAATGATATAAAAAGCATAAATTATAACAAATTATATTTATGAATTTTGAGAAATATTTAACATAAAATCAAGATAATTACCTAGCGTTGTGTGTGTGTGTGAGTGTAATTTCTCTTTCAATGATGGTTCTTTCTTATATCTCTTCTCTTAACTTCCATTCTCGATGCACCTTTAATTTCTATGGATTCTTCCCCTTCCTAGATTCTATCTTCTCCGGTATGGTGAGGTCCTTTTATTCATTGGTACTTCTTCTTAAAACCCTTTTATTCCAAATACATTTATTGACTTATTTGTTGACTTATCTATCTTGTCAATTTTCTTCGTCGTTAACCAAACGAACTTTTTATTTCTTTTGGAAACCAGGACTACACTGCTTTATTTCTAAGTTGTTCATGAAACGAAAACTTTAATTCACCTTGACTCCAGTTCATCGAGGTATATCGCTGTTGTAGAAACCTGTATTGAATATCGATGTATCCTTGGTTATTTCCAGTAATTTTTTATGAATTCTTGTAATGTAAAAGTGTTGCATGTATGTGTCTAAATGTTAACCATGCTTTTCTGTCTATTAACCGATGCCTTTTATAATAATTAATAACTTTATTTCTAGTGACGTTTGTTTCTCCCACTAAACGCCTCTGGCTGGAGTTGAAATAAGAAGCTAACACCCGTAGGGTAATAAAATGCTCAAAAGGTGGTGGGCGTGGTGTCGAAAAGGTATAAATAGAACCCCAAAATAAACCGTATGACAATTGAAGACCATAACCCCAACATTAACTGTGAATTTTGATAGATTGAATTGTAATAAAAGATGAATTATCTAATGGTAATTAACGATTCTAGTATTACTATAGTACAATATTCATTACACGAGGAGCGACCGATAGTAAACGTATAGGTGGCTGCTGTACAACCTGAGCATGTTCGAGATCGGCGCCATGTGCATGACTAGACATGTGGATGCGTGTAGTAGTTTAATTTAAAGAGCAAATCTAAAAGAGGCGAATAAACATGGCATGTGTAATCGCGGAATAATCGAAGTTTGAGGTGCGTGGAGTTATCAGATTTTTGCAAATCGAAGGATTTAATAAGAGGAAGATTCATCGCAGGTTATAGGGCATTCTTGACGCGAGCATTTTAAGCCAAAAAGAAACGGGCGTTTGGCGTTTAACCAAACAGTGGGCGCCACAACGTAATTGAGAGGTCCTGCAACACTCCCCCTCCGTATAGTCCAGATTTAGCCTCCTCATAATTTCGTTTATTCGGATTTTTGAAGGAATGTTTGGCGAGGAAACGTTTTGCGGATCAGGAGGAATTGTAATAGGTCGTAACTGACTTGACAACCAGCCCTGCCGTGAAGGGATGCTCAAACCAGTGTCACGCTGAGGTAGATGTCACAGTATTTACAAACAAATAAACAAAAGTATGCAGTTATCTAAAAATAATAATAAAAACGCCTTTCTCTATATTCCGATTTTTTCCTGAAATTTTAGCGAGAGTCCTCGTATTATCCTGCTACAATACTTCATATTGTGATGTATGGATGTTATGCATTTAGACCAGATGTGTCTTTATTCAAATCGATCTCCAGTAGTGGGGAATTTTCGCCTTGTTAGATAGATGAAAATTTAAAATCATTTCACAAAGTAGTAAAAGGGATAGGTGACCAGTATCAGGGATTATAAGAGCTGATGAGCGAAAAGCTTCGTCCCAAACCACATTTTTCCCACTTTTTAAAGTAGCGATCGACTACTTAGACGGAATTGAAACGAAAATGATATTAATCCATGTAAACGCATGTCCTTTAGACAATAATGGGGTAATGATAAAACCTCAATAAATCGTTAGATAAAGGCATGAAGTCCTCACGATAACCACCCTTCCGGAGATATATAAAATAAATGAACTTAGCCTTATCACATTTTTCGGAAAAAATCCAGATACATATTTCGGCAACTAACTTGCCATCGTCAGTGAAATACTGGGAAAACTAGCAAACCCTGCTAATGCCCAAGACAAACACTGTACAACACTAAAGCACTGCACAATGAATATCACACACTAAACGCGCTAAACACGCCAAAACACTGTTGACACTTATTGGGAAGCGTGTATTTATACTAATTCTGACCTAAATTTCATGCTGTATGGAACGTGTCAATACGGTTGAATGATCCTACACAAATCTAAATTTAATTCAATAGCTCGTAAAATTTGGAATTTGGAATAGGTCTTCTATCTTCATTCATAATTCTCTCTGGATTTTGATAACCCCTCGTAACCCCTCAGTGGCTGAGTGGTAAAACTCGCGCTTCACAGTGCGAAGGGCCGGCGTTCGAGACCCGGTAGCGGCAGAGCGTAGCAGTTTAAAATCCTAAAAAAGGGATCTGGACCTCTAATAAGCTGCGAAAATGAAGGAAATGCCACTGGGTGGGCCAGGAGCGGTACGGTATATGCGAGTACATATACGGCTCGGTGGCTCCGAACCCTTACACCGAAAGGTAGAAAGGGTAAAAGATTAAGAAGAAGAAGAAGATATATACTTTCGTAGCTATCCAGTTCCCTGTTATTTTCTACAGCCTTAATTTCAAAGTTTTTATTAACATAACGTGTTTTTGTCCAAAATATGTCGGGCCACACTAGATTTTTCGGTTGAACTAAAAATGAGCAATGTGTTCCTTGTATCGTATTACGACTGGTCGCCTAGTTTGCCCAATGTATTTTATGCCACATTTCTGACAACCGATTTCGTAGACACCTTATTTTTTATTTATTTCACCCTTATCCTTGGCATTTCCTAAAAGGTTACCTAATGAATTTGCTGATTTATATTCGTTCTGTAAATCAAAGCGTTTGAAAACTTTGGGAAGGGTCTTAGTGCAGTGACGAAAAATGGTAATTTAACGAATTTCTTGGCTGATTGGTCCAAAGTTAGGCTCGTGGATTCCCTAATCAAGATTTTGAGATTAAGTTATAAACATGTAAACAGTAATTTTTTAAGTGGGATTGTACGTGTGTGTGGGACATTATGTGAGGATTACAGTATCACTTTTCAATCAAAAAATTCCTTCCAGGTCCTGTAATATTTGTGCCAGGTGGTAATAATCCACATAGATTATAATGTAACTGACGTATCTTATCATTGTTCATCTAAGGGCAACAGCTGAAGAATAATCCAATCTACTGTTTTATGACCATTGAACAATTTGGAACTTGATCAAGATCATAATATTTCTTTTCACCTTGAAACACTTGCCTTGCAACTTGCATCCGATTGAATACACTCTATAACCTAATTCCAATTCCAATATCGTGGGGAACACAAAACATTCTACCTTTATCAAAATCGTCGCCTCCGCCCGTGGTGTACTTAATTAATTAATCTTTTTGCTTGTACTACTACTTCGGCTAATTTTGATTTAGCTGCAAATTTTCTGCGTTGTTCTGATGATGCACGTAGATCCTAATCTGTGGTAGTAACCAAAGCCTTGAGGTTATCTCCATTAGTTGCTTTGGCAAAGCACCGACTCTTTGGTAATTTGGAGTGAACAATACCAATTGGATTAAATTTAACATCTGGGCTCAAATCAGGCCAAAACGTGCTTTAGTGTATATGTGATTTACCAGCTCCGGTCATATTTTAATCAGTTAGTTTGCGTGATCATGGTCTTCCACTCTTGTCCTTCCCGAGTATCATAAAAACATGCGCATCATCTGCTATATACAATTGTTTAACGAGATTGTAGTAAGCACGCGATACTCTTAAAGCTCTCTAAAGCTATTTTGTGCCTTAACTGAGGATAACAAGGTAGTTGTCGAAATAGGCAGTTGATGTGAGTAAGGATTATATCAATCGAGTTAATTCTAAATCGCAGATTTTCCTGAATCGACTCCTAAATAAAAGAAACTTATATCAAATACATTTCCTATAATAAACCTTTTGATGTTTCAATAAATTCCAACGCGTCATCTCGTTCTCGTGGTATAAGAAGAAAAAGAACGAAAACAAAAATAGATTCGTAGTTAACGACTATACGTTGTAAATGGAAATAAAACGTTTCCATCACCGTTGAATAAATTTACAGGCAGACCAATTAAAGAATAATGACGATTTGAGCTTGACGGGGACTTACTGGAACATCCGCGCTTTTTTACTACACTCCCCAGTTATCGTTAGGTATTATGCTACCTAATTATCAGTCCCTATGAAAGAAAAATCTAGTTCCCACAAGTACCGGGGACTGAGAACAAGCTTACGTTTAAAGAAAAATTCATAAAATTTAATGAGTCGGTGCCTATACGTGAAGTCAATTCATTTTTCCTAAAGCTTCTTTCGAGGGATTACATCCATTTTATTAAAACATTTTCGTGAGATTTCAGGGCTTAATTAAATGAACCGAAATAAATAAAAGTTGAAATGATATGTATATGTACGGTGATGTTTACGGAGTTAATATAATAGAAGGAAAATCAGGATGGGAATTCGAGGAGCAGCCCGACAAAAAAAAATTGCTGCGTCAAAAAAGCTGATTTTAAATATTTCAAAAACTCTCATTCCAAAAATATTATTCTGTTTCTTGTATCAGCTCTAGTTGTTGCGATAGACAGAAATTAAATGTTTCATATATTTTCATTCATATTGCTACAACAAACTTTCTGAACAGACTTTCTTTTCAATTCTAGTTATCTACTACAGTTGTTTTTCACTTCCCTAATCTTTCTAGGTAAGAAACTATTGATTTCTTAAATTCCCCTAATTACTCCCAATGCTTTCCCAGAATAGCGGTTTTAATGTGTTTATGCAATAAAACAGTTTTCAAGAATGTACGTCATAAAGGATTTGATTTATGAAAATAGCGGTATACTTGTTTTTTAAGGTTTACTTTCCAATAATATCTGCATAAATAACTATAAGATATCTACGTGACAACCCTTGATTCAGTTTAAACTTAAGCTTTCTTGCAAGTGTGTTTGTTCCAGAAGTGCTATTCGAATCATGGCCTCCACAAGCAGACGTAGTTGTATTAAACATGCAGACGTTTGTTGCTATATGTGTAGCGAATACATATTAAGAGAGAGAGAGAGAGAGAGTAGAAAACCAATTTGTGAGTTTGTGAAAACGGCATACATGGTCTATTTTGTTGTTCATCTAGGAGATCAAGATAAAACTTGGGCGCCACATGTTGCCTGCAAATCATGTGTTGAGAACCTGCGCCAGTGGGCAAAAGGAAAGTGCTTGAACTTTGATATTCCAATGGTATGGAGGAAACCAAGAAACCATTTTAACGATTGTTACTTTTCTCTAGTGAATATAAAGGGTATTAATCGGAATAATCGATATAATTGGACATATTCCAATTTGGATTCGGCGAGGAGACCTATTCCACATTCAGAAGTAATACCAGTTCCAATATTTAGTTACCTATATATATTACCATAGAATGATGATGAAACGTCTTGTTCTGAACATCAAAATAGTGAATTTGAAGAAGACTCAACATGTTCAGAAAGATTTACCCAGGAAGAATTAAATGACCTTATTAGAGATTTCAACTTTTCAAAGGAGTCTTCAGAGTTGCTTGCTTCTAGACTTAATGAATTAATGAAGAAAATTTTCTTTTTCCGGAAACAAAAAATACGTATTACCGTAACAGAGAAAAAGATCTTCTGCCATTTTATTCTCAGGAATATAACTTGGTCTTTTGCAATGACATAAAAGGACTGTTACAAAAAATGGGTATATCAGAGTACACATCAACTGATTGGCGACTGTTTATAGATAGTTCCAAAAAAGTTTGAAGTCTGCCCTTCTACACAATGGAAACAAATATGGAAGTATTCCAATTGGACATTCCACAAAGACGAAAGAGGATTATAGAACAACATCTCTACTTCTGAAGAAAATTAACTGTTCCACAAATGGGTGGATGATATGTGTTGATCTAAAAATGGTAAATTTCCTTTTAGGATAGCAATGTGGGTGTACAAAATATCCTTGTTTTTTGAGTCTTTGGGACAGCAGAGCGAAAGATAAACATTGGATAAAGAAATTGGTCTGACAGAGACGCTCTAGTAAAGAGAAAAGCTAATGTTATTAATGAAGCATTAGTAGAAAGAGAAAAAATAAACCTGGGCTAATGAAGCGATTTGTGAAAGCTTTAGATCAAAATGGTCTTTGTTTTCAATACTTGGCAAATCAATTCCCTGCAATCGGTAATGAAAATTTTAAAGCAGGAATATTTGATGGACCTCTGATAAAACAACTTATAAAAGACCCATACCTCACAGAATCAATGACTGAAATTGAGTCCAATGCATGGTCTCCTTTTGTTAAAGTTGTACAAAATTTTCTTGGTAATTACAAGTCTGAAAATTATCAACAAATAGTGGAAGATATGCTTAATAACTTTCAAATTTTGGGTTGCCATATGAGCATTAGAGTCCATTACCTCCACGGTCATTTAGAGAGATTTCCTGCAGATCTTGGCGACTTTAGTGGAGCAGGGCGAACGATTTCACCTGGATATTATAATAATGGAACAAAGGTACCAGGGCAAATGATGGCTGATTACTGCTGGAGTATTAAAAGAGACAAACCCTTTCAGACATACGCAAAAAGCGCTCAAAAGAAAGTTTTTAAATTAGTTACCAAGTACTATAAATATTTATTTTGGGTAATAACATTTGTAAATATTTGTTTCATAGAATAAACTTATTTTCTTTTTTATTTGTACGTTTTTTATTGGTTATATTGGAACCAATATTCATATGGAGGAATAAGACTAGCCAAATACAAATACGTGCACACATCTTTTGAAGACGAGCTCATCGAGAACATCTGATGGTATTTTTGTGTTCAGCGCACCAGAATTAGTTAAGAACAGTTAAAAAAGTCCGGCAGCGAAATATGTGTTAACCAGTGTTATGCCTAAACATACTAATAATGTGTTGAAACCTAACACCCAGTATTCACGATTACATTTAAATAAATTTTTGTGCCAATACTGCTTATGTGAAGGGAGGCTATGAAAATGTTGTCAAGGGCGTCAATGCAATCACTTTTGTGCAAAATTTGTTTTTTCCAAGTTCAAATTTATACGATACTGTCGGAAAGTTGTTCCATTATTCAATATTTTTGTTGCTATTTATTTTAATAAACCATGGATCCAGTGTATATAAACAATGGAATTTCAAACAATGAAGTGTGTCGTATAGTACGCATGCTTATTCATGATTTCCTAAGATGACAATACATTTGAGCTTGTTGTTGTGGTCTTCCTCCTCCCTTTTTCCTCGGTCTTCCCATCTCCCACACATTCCTCGTTAAACTTCTTTGGTTCATTATCATTAAGTGTTCAAACCAGCTCAATGCCTTTTCATTCATTCTTTGTTCCGTCGATTTTACTCCCAATCTTTTCTTTATCTTCTCATTTCCTCACCATGTCGAGGAGTTCTACTCCCGGTATCCTTCTCATCTATTTTGCTTGTAGTCTTCTTCTCTGTCTCTTTCTCAGTATTAGTTCCGATCCATACGTTAACGTGGGCATGTAAAACAAGTTGTGCGTCCTTATCTTTGTATTTGGTGACAATTCCCTTTTATCGTTTATATTCCTGTTAATTTGGTAATATGGTCTAGTAACTTTCATGCCCTCCTCCAGTTTTTTCAGTTCCTCCTGTATTAGGCATCGTTACCCGACAGTTGACGCATTTATCAATAAAACAAATAAAGGTTTTTCTGAAAGCCCCTAGACGAATGCAGGAATTTCAAAAGCTGTGTCCAGGAATTCCGGTACCACCACAGCCTATTATAATAAGATGGGGAATGTAGCTCGATGCAGTTTTATGTTATAGCAAACATTTCAACGAAGTGGAAGATGTAGTTTTATCTTTAAACCAGCGGAATGCGAAAGTCAACAACAACGTAAGAATTCCCAAGTTGAAACAAATGTAGAACTTATTGGGCAACATCACGCAGTTATCTCCGATTCCATTAAGAATTGGCAGGACACTTCTTTGCCGTTGGGACAATCAATAGTATTTATACGAACGCTCAAGGCCAAGTTGTCACTTTCTGTAACGCCGTTGAATTTCAAGTGGAAGTAAATACTTACTTACCTAATCCTTGACCTCTTCTACTGGCGTTGTTGGGGTCGATGTTGTTACTACTCATATTCGTTCTATTTCCCTTGTCACGACTATGCGTCTTCTCCAATTTTTCCTGCCTCTTGTTTGTATTGTTGCTTCGGTGCAGTCCATCTTCATCCCGACTAAATGTTTTCCTATTTCGTTGTAGTCTTCCTCCTCCCATTTTTCTCGGTCTTCCCATACTTTCCTCGTTAAACTTCTTTAGTTCATTATCATTAAGCGTTCAAACTAGCGCAATGCGTTTTCCTTCATTCTTTGTTCCGTCGATTTTACTCCCAATCTTTTCTTTATTTTCTCACTTCGTTCTTTATCGAGCAGTTCTACTCCCGATATCTTTCTCATCTATTTTGCTTGCAGTCTTCTTCTCTGTCTCTTTCTCAGTACTAGTTCCGATCCATACGTTAACGTGGAGATGTAGAACACGTTGTGCGTCCTTATCTTTGTATTTGGTGACAATTCCCTTTTATCGTTTATATTCCTGTTAATTTGGTAATATGGTCTAGTAACTTTCATGCCCTCCTCCAGTTTTCTCAGTTCCTCCTGTGTTAGGCGCCGTTACCCGACAGTTGACGCATTTATCAATAAAACAAATAAAGGTTTTCTGAAAGCCCCTAGACGAATGCAGGAATTTCAAAAGCTGTGTCCAGGAATTCCGGTACCACCACAGCCTATTATAATAAGATGGGGAATGTAGCTCGATGCAGTTTTATGTTATAGCAAACATTTCAACGAAGTGGAAGATGTAGTTTTATCTTTAAACCCACGGAATGCGAAAGTCAACGATAGCAACCCGATCCATACGTTAATGTGGGGATGTGCAACACATTGTGCATCCTTATCTTTGTATTTGCTGACAATTCTCTTTTGTCGGTTATATTCTTGTTCAGGTAGTAATATAGTCTAGTAGGTTTCATGCCCTCCTCCAGTTCTTTCAGTTCCTCCTGTATTAGGCGCCGTTACCGGATAGTTGACGCATTTATCAATAAAACAAATAAAGGTTTTCTGAAAGCCCCTAGACGAATGTAGGAATTTCAAAAGCTGTGTCCAGGAATTCCGGTACCACCACAGCCTATTATAATAAGATGGGGAATGTAGCTCGATGCAGTTTTATGTTATAGCAAACATTTCAACGAAGTGGAAGACGTAGTTTTATCTTTAAACCCACGGAATGCGAAAGTCAACGATAGCAATCCGATCCATACGTTAATGTGGGGATGTGCAACACATTGTGCATCCTTATCTTTGTATTTGCTGACAATTCTCTTTTGTCGGTTATATTCTTGTTCAGGTGGTAATATAGTCTAGTAGGTTTCATGCCCTCCTCCAGTTCTTTCAGTTCCTCCTGTATTAGACACCGTTACCGGGTAGTTGACGCATTTATCAATGAAACAGTTTTTCTGAAAGCGCCTAGGCGAATGCAGGAATTTCGCAAGTTGTGTCCAGGAATTCTGATGCCTCCATAGTCTGTTATAACGAGATGGGAAACGTAGCTTGATGCAGTTTTATGTTATAGCAAGCAATTCAAGAAAGGAAAAAACGTTTTCACTCTAAACCTGCAAGATGCTAAGTTAAAAAATTCTCAAGTTGCAACAAATGTGCCCAACTTATTGTCCAACACTACAGTTATCTCCGATTACATCAAGAGTTTGCAGGACACCTCTTTGCAATTGGAACAATCCATAATATTTATACGAATGTTCTAAGCCAAGTTAAATCAACTAATTGATTCTACAGGCCACCAAGTACCTGAAAAATTACCTTCGGTTTTACGGGGAGATCCTGATTACGTCAAACTTCCTGGGGTGTTTTCGAGTCACTTTCATCCATACTTAAGATTTGCAAATCTTACTACCATTGATGTCGAACATTCTTTTACGACATATAGAAGCATTTTTAGTGAGAAACCCCGAAATTTTATAGAATTGACCATAGAAAGCTACTGATGATCCGATTTGGTAACAGATCTCGAGATCGCTTGTCCACGCTACTTCCATAACAGATAGCGACTTTTGGGTTAATATTTTTTACGATTTGGTTGTAGTTGTCACTTTTTTCGAGAGAAAGTAATAAAACCTACATATTCATGCGAGTAGAAGTTATCATAATTTAATATTAGTAATACAAGCCCGCAGTTGCCCCATTTTGTAACGCTCATGTATACGTCCCCTGTTTTGCCATTCTAGTAGTGAGGGGCGAGGTATCTCTTACACCTATTCATGTTAGTTTTTTTTTCTTACAATTAGTGTTCTGTAAAATTCATAAACAGTACCGATACGTATAAAGGTTTTCAATATTGCAATTTATACGTAGTTTGTAAATATCATCGATGAAATTGTAGTAAAGTTGTAATTGCTAACTACGGTAAAATATCAATTTAAATAATAACTGAAACCCGATTAAACGAAATCGGGGCATAAATAATTCGAAAGAGGAAAATAGAGAATATTAATAAACGAGCTATAATTAAAATAGCTCATTAGAACGCGATTAATTTAACTTTCATGATGAGATTTGTTATATACGTATTGTACATATTTATCTGAAAAGACGAGAGAGACAGAAAAAATATGTAATACAATGGGGAATGGTGGTTTTTTCAATTATAAACTCTATTTGGCTTAGCACAGATTGTTGTGTAATCAGTTTAACTCGTTACAGCCCGTGCGCATTGGACGGTAAACCACAACGGGAAACAATCTAAACTAAAGCAAACCTAAACCTTAACTGGGGTAGAATGATTGCATTTAGAAATACGGGCTTCAATCATTTCACTTCACCGTAGATATCTATAAAAGATATTCTCGAATAGGAGAGCGCTTTTATTTATATAGATAATGCAATCTTGTCCCGCACAACGAGCAATTTCGTTTAAAAAATGAATTCCAAAAGAGATGCCGAAAAAATATCAGGGATGGAAAATGTATTGATTTTAGATATACAGGTACAGATATTAAGAAATGGATTTATCCGTTCGATTTTGAAACGTTTTGAACAGGATTAAGATGATCCTACTTGAAGTAAATGCTAGGGCATCAGAAAATTATAGTCAAGAAAGTTACCAATTGCCTTGCCAGAGCAGAAGCTGTGGTTGGCTTCTTCGGAACCGAACTTTTCTGTAGACCAGCAGAAAGCCACGCTAAAAGCGAGTTTGGGGAAACTGTAAACTTCCTTCCAAGATATTTTTTCTGTACAAGTAGATAAGTAAAAGGGTCCACCAAAAATATTCTAAAAAAGAGGTGTAATTGAATGATAGGCTCACATAAATAGTTTATGAAATGATGGGATAAGTTAAGGACACAAAAGGAAGGCCAAAAAAGACCAATGATTATATGGAGAAAAATATGGAAGAAAGTAAACTACTCAACTACAACCGTACACTCAGTGGTAGGAAGGCTTAAAAGGATGAAGAAGAATTCAAGGCTTCAAACGCCAAAAGGTTCCAAAGATAACAAAAAATATTCTTTTTGAAATTTATTAGCATTGTTCTGTTGTTTGGAGGCTCAAACCAGGGTTACCACTACATGTAAATCTAGAAGAAGGATCTATATCACGAAAAATGTATCCAAATAGCAGCAATTCGAAGCATTTAACGCCAAAGTTGGAAAGAGACAAGAAAGAGGTCGGTTTTTCTTTTTAAATCCAGAAAGAATGCTTTGTAGCACTAGTTGAAATTTATTTCGAGTTTGACTATCTGTCATTATCTGATATCAACCTTTTACTGTATACCGAAAGTGAATCTGTTTGGCCGAGGTGCCAAACGCGAAAGTTCAGGTTCTATGCAGCTTTATATCCCTACAGATTATTTCCTCCACGTCAACGGGCATCGTTATCTTCGTCATTCTCATCGATCGTAGCGCTAACAAAGAGAGCGCGACTTGTCAGCTTTTATTACCTACTCGATCCCATTTCGAAATAAAACCACTGGCAAAATTGCTGAGCATTAAAAAAATGTGTTATAGCTTTCTGTCTTTGTATTCCTAGTCGAGCAGTTCCGATGGTTTTTATCGTGATATCCTCGTGGAATAAAGAAAGATTTCACTAACAACGTTTATTATCTACGAAAAATTGTTTTGGAGTACAATCACTTGCACGAAGTTTATTGTTTACTAGTAGATCCAGTCCTAGAGTCTCCATGTTTGAATGAAATCGCCATTATGTAAATAATGTCCTTTAATATTTACAGTTTTATTTTTATTTAATACCCACATGTATGTATGCGTATATAATTAAATGGATTAGCTTTTACCAAGTGCTCATCTTCAAAAGAGAACGTACAGAAGCTTGTGAACTCTCAAACTAATACACCTCATCATCTCATGATTTGCTTGTTGTGTTTTATCCGCTGAGGATGACCGTTTAGTGATCGAAATACGTATTTGGCGTTTTCGTATATCGACGTGCTAAGGACTAATAAGAGATAATTCATTCAAGTTCAATGTACAGCACATGAATTCGCATTTCTATCCGGGAAATAGCGCTAATAAGTTCCAAACCAAAGGAACGTGAAACCACACGTTTCAGGAAAAGATATAAACCAATAAACGATATTGAGGATACTATGACGATGGAGAGTTTTCGTGTTTTTTCACGAAGCAAAATAATTTAGATCCAAACATAGTCGAACAGTGTCGGGGGCTCTGTCGAATTTGGCTCGAGTTGAATGGTGTAGATCAGGCATGGGCAATCTTTTTTGTAGAAGTTTTATGCTGTGAGTAATCTTGAAAAATATACATTTTTGTAATATCCTTATGATTCATTATGAATTAAGTTTAGACGGGCCGTGCTAATATGCAACGAAAGAATTCAGTAGCGGGCCGGACAAACCTTACTCGAGGGCCGCATGTGGCCCGCGGGCCGGAGGTTGCCCATACCTGGTGTAGATCTTATAGGCAACGCTATTGGTTAGGGATAAGTTTTGGCACGTTCACGCAGCCATCACGTGCATCATTGTTTAGTATATTTCTGCTCAGAGGTATGAAACTGGGATTATGAAACGGGCAACAAACATAGTATGTGGGCCACTCCTTCGGGCCGGAGTAAGGGGATCTAACAACCAATACGAGTGCATGCTTTTACAGCCATGCTTTAAATTTTCGCAGATATTTGAAAAAGGCGCGTTAATTTTAGAGGAAAAAGCGACATTCGTTCTGTGTTGTGTTATTCGTAAGGGCCTGGTCGTGGAATTGGATTCCATAGAATGTAAATAATTTGGTAAGTATAAATTTTACAGGAGAAAAACGAGGTAGAAACTAACGTTTTGTTTTATTCGTATACGCAATAATTTTTGCCAGCAGTTTGAACGCCGGCCAAAGCTAGGGTTTTCTGATTGCCTCATAATTTTAATTTAAACCAAAAGTTAAGTACATAATGACGGTTCCTACCTAGTTCTAAATTATTTTTCTTATTTTCACACTGTTGTCTTCAGAGAAGTTCTCACCCGAAAACAACCCGACTACAGATACTACTGTGTTGTAATTTTTTTTTTTAGGACTGTAGCCTTCAGTAGAAGACACATCAGATAACGTTTTTGCTTGTGCTGCTTGATTGTTTGGTGAAAGCTATTAACTTTAATATAGAAGTTGTAAGAAGGATTGTTGCAAGTATGCAGGCTTCACAACTGGCTTTGTTAAAAAGTATCTCTTCAGCTTCCATGCAAATCCATAGTATCATGATCTGTGCAAAATGATTTGCAACGTAAACTCTTCTCGAAATTAAAAATTCTGGCACGAGGATAATTTTGTAGATTCATATTTTGTAAATGAGGGGAAAGACCAATTGAAAGTTGGGGCAGTTCCATATTGCATTATTGCAAGATCATCCGTTTCCACATGAGAATAATAAGGTACAGACCAGAAAAAGAAGAACCTTCCTGTTCATGCTGTAACGTGTAAACATCCACAACTACTTGTGGATGCTTGGAACAAAGTATCTCCTCACATTTACAAAATAATGAGGTAATAAGCAATTTTGGTAACGATTTTCAAGACCATAATTGCACACAGCATAAGTTCGGATAATTTAATTTTAGAAAGTGTGTCCCTTTTCTAGTCTATACATTTTGCAGGTATAGGCACAAGCAAAAAGCTATATCTGATGGATCAAATAATTTTGTTTTGTTTATTTATATATTTATTCCGAAATGTCGCTAGGCGGGCCAAGAGCGGTACGGTATACGTGCGTATACGGCTCGGTGGCTCCGAACCCTTACACCGAAAGGTAGAAAGGGTAAAAGATTATATATATATATTTATTCCTGTTTTTTGTTATGTTTTTATTGATGGCGCAATATGTATTTATTTCATTTATTATATTTTAGAAAATATTTATTTGTTTTCTATATTTAATTTATTTTATATTTCTATTATTATGATTTGTAGAATGTATTTATTTATTTAACAATAAAACGTTTATTTTCTAAAAATGTGTTATCCAGCCAACAAGTTTCGATAATTTAACTCTATCAAGCATGTAAATGCATTACGTTCACATGTTTGGTACCATCAAATTAATTTTGATTTTAAAGTGGGAATAAATATAGAATGAGGAAGTATCTAATTTCAAAATTTACCGCCATATAATTTTAAAATTTAACGCCTTGGCGTTTATTCTGCCACTCCCCTGCCAGGGAGCGCTGGATTTCGTTGCCAAGGTCTAACATGGGGGCTTTCACTTCTTATAATTAGTGTTCTGTGCATCTGCTACTTGACTGATACAGATTTATCTCCGTACCGTTGATTTTGCAATCATGGAAGACGCGATCAACTCACGAAAATCAAATCATTTTCTTTTTATTGAAAGGTGTAAAACCTTTACAAATCGCTCAATGTCTGCAAGGTGTATTTGAAGGCTTTGCAGAATCTGAATGTACAGTCTCGCGATTGGCCGACCATTTTAAAGCTGGCAAGGTGTCACTAGAAGACGCTCCCAGTAGTGGACGGCCGAGCACCTTTGTGAATGAAAGAAACGTTGCCGCTGTGGAAAATATACTGAAATATGATGCGTGAAATTAGTATTAGTGTAGGAATAGGTCCACGACAGGTTCTTGAGATTTTACACGAATATTTGGACGTAAACATGGTTTTAGTCCGCTGAACACCAAGGCTGTTGGGACCGCAACAGAAGCTACACACATCCGGCACATGCCGCCAACTTCAAGAATTTTTAGCACGTTACGCCGACCAATTTTGGCAACGGATAATAACTATTGACGAAAGATGGGGACCTTACTTCAATCCTAAGACCAAAAATCAGTCGAAAGAATGGCACAAACCTGAAGAAAGGCCTCTGATTAAAGCATGCACAGTTCTCTCAGTTGGAAAATATTGCGAGCGGACGTTTTTATAGATTATCCACCGAGAGATCCTAGAATTAACGTAGAATATTATTCTAATCTTTTGGCTGGCCCACTGCGAGAGGCGCTTTGGAAAAAAACGGTTTGGGAAGTTGCATATGCACCAAAAACGAAGAATGTTTTAAATGAATTGTGCTGGGAATTGCTTCCAGATCCACTCTATTCGCCGAATCTACAACCTAATAATGTTCATCTGCTCCCAAATTCAAAAGAACCACTACAGTGTGTTAGAATTGAGATCTTAAATGAGGTAAACCTTGCTAGAGCATCTACAGATGGATTACATGGACTGAGACAAAGTTCTTTGAGGACGATTTAGAAAAATTAATTTCACTATGGGATAAAAGTATTTAATTAAATGGAGATTAGATTGAAGATCTGCATTGTAATTTTGATGAGAATTGACAAAATAAAAAATTATGGCCGAAGTCCTAGAACTTCGAAAACATTCCTCGGATTTCAGGCAGCGTCCATTGCATTTTTACTGAAAATCAAGAGAATCGATAAATTTTAAATTTCCTGGGCAAATGAGAATATGTGTACTTGAACGCGTTAATGCGATCGGAGAGACGTAATTAGCTTAATTAACTTAAAGGAAATTTGAAAAGTCTTAGGTATAACTACCCCTTGGTTCCCTTAATCACAAGTTTACATCGGGGGAGTCGTCTATTTGCATTGTAATTCGAATAACAGGTAAAACATCAATAGGACGGTTAATAATTAAGGCGAAAGCAATTAACATGTGCAAATATGTATTTAATTACACCTTTAATGAATCAAATATTATAATTAAATTATACGCGCAGACTTTATATTTGGGTAATTAACCAAAGCCCGTTAGGTCATTCAATTTGGTAATTGATAATTTCACCTGCAGCATTGGATTATTACTGTGTAACGCGTATAATCGGGCTAGGTGAAATTCCATGCTTCTTAATTCTATGTTAAGGGATTAAACCAAAAAATCGCCATTTACATTGGTTATTAATTAATTAAACTTAAATCGCTACGGATTTAGTTATTGACGTTGGCATTTAACTCGTTTGATGTATGGTTTTACCCGTCGGAATCATTGAAATTAACTTCTGGACTGTCCCTTTGGCAGGAATGTTTTCAATTATAAAAGCAAAGCTCTCCAGGGAAAGGGAGTCGCGTTAGTACTTACAATTACTAATCTCTTGCTTCGCATTTTATATAAAGTGACACACAATGTTAATGATATTTATGTAACAGTTCGGCTTATTTTCTTTCGGTTTAGTTTGCGAAGTGTTCCTTTCAATTTTGTTCATTTTCGATTCAATTATATATCGGTAAAAACTTCTTTCGAATCTTATTTGCAGTATCCCCGAAGAACCTGGCAGGCACAAGGTGGAACTCGAAAGAAATTCCTACCATCAACGTCGGGCGTGAAAGTCTGGGTGGGATAATATTAGTAATGAAACAAATGCTGCCTGAAATAATCGTTTATTCTCAACAGATACCAGATATAGAAATTTGACGATATTCATGTTTATTATACAAATACATGTTCATATGCTCTTCCTCTTACAACTCCTCCAGTTAGCTCGCTATTATCATTCGTATACACATATATTCAAAGTACAATCAGTTTATAATATATGTGGATCACATAACTAATAAACAACTAAATACATAACTTCTATAACTCTTCCTATTTCAACGGAATGATGTAAGCGTTTTATCAATTGCCAATGATGTCCACAACTTAGTTTCCTTGAGCAGCTTACTGGAAGCATCGTTCTGAATTCTGAAAAAGAAATAGAAATTTCTTGGTGAAAAATCGAGAAAAATTGTAAAACCTGAAGTACAGTCTGCATAACTACAGCAATTCAGTCAAGTCAGTTATACACTGTGGACGTATAGACTAGAACAAAATCAATAAAATCTGAAAATAGTAACAAAGGTAGATCGGACACGTCGCAAATTTTTGTAAAAGTTTGTGACTTTATTATTTTTGGAGATATGACGTCATCTCCTTTTCTTGTATCGGTGGAGAATGTTTCTTCTGCGCACAGAACGATGATTTCTGAGGTAGGTTACAAACAAATTTCAAATTATTCAAATTACATGTTCAAACTGGATACCGTTCACATGTTGGCAATGAGCAAGGCGATGTCGAAAGTTGTTTATGACGTTATTTAATACTTGAGGACTACTATTAGGTCAGTTTAGATACACTTTACCAACCGATTGTGCATTTTAATGAAGTACTTAAAGAATGTTCCTGCATATAGTTCATATATTTCGTTTGTTCATAATTTTTGATATGAGAAAAAGAATGAAAAAAACATATGGTGCGTTTTGAATTCAAGAAAAAGAAATGTTCCGTGACGAGACCCAAACCAGCGATCTTGTGAGTATCGCACCAAAACGCTATCGACTAGGCCACGAGTCCATTTGACAATCGTATTATATCTAGTGCATTTAAATGGTGGGTGAAACTTCAACATCGATTATTTCGGTAATTTATGAACGTTGCCTCGAACTACTCCAAAATATTCTTATTTAAGGTCCAAACTACACGTACTATAAATATCAAAAATTACAAAAATCCGATTACCTTACCTTCTCCTTGTTAGTTATGAGGTAGTTCATCACAATTTAGGTATTCTAGTACTATATTGCTACACTCGAGAAGAAGGGGCGTGTTATATATCTATATTTATGGATGCACCCTTCATTATTGATATATATCCATGAAATACCTCATCCCAGAAGTTAGACGGTACATAAATGCAAAAATCTAAAATTTATAGTTAATTTAATTCTAGACAATGTACCTGGCCATTCGGTCTTGGAGCACCCAAATGTGCAATTTCAAATCTTAATACAATCGCTAGACCAAATTGCTACATTCAAAACGTACTACATAAAACGTTCATTCCAATGCGTGCTAAACAAACTAGGCCATAATAAGGATTTGACAATCATTGATGTGTGGAAAAAAATTTCTATTATGGACTGCATTGATCAAGGTGGGTTAGTGTTAGCTGAATTAAAGCCATCAATCTTGAACTCATGTTGGAAAAATATTTGGGCAGAATGTGTCCAAAGCAAAGATCCTGATCCTGTCATCCATAATAACGCTGCTTTACTGACATCATAACGCTGGCACATATAATTGGTGGAGGTGGATTCGATGACCGATCATTTGCCGATATGGAGGAATTGTTGGTTGATAAAAGTTTGAGTGAAAATGAAATTATAGACCACACCCTTGAGACTCATCATAACGGAGAACATAGGGATAATAACGAAGAAAATCCTCCCATTTTAAATGCAACTCTAATTAAAGAAGGTCTTGATCTTGCCAGGAAATTAGGTAATCATTTTGGACAACATGATCCTGATGAGGAACGAACTGCAAAATTTCAACGTGAACTGAAATCATTAATAGCATCTCACAGGGATCTTTCTAACGGTTTATCACAAAATCAGACACAATCTTTAATGACTGATTTCCTTCTAAAAAGTATTGAGTTATCAAAACAGGAGACCACAGAAATAATTTCACAAGATGATGAACAAAATAATTCTAGTGATAGCAGTGATATTGTAGTCTTACGCAAACGTATGGGTTTATTGTCAGAAAGTGACAATCTATAAAATTTTGTTGTTTATATTATTTTTACTTTTTGTATATTAATGAATTTCAGATATTATTTTCTTTTTTTCTTTGAAAGTGTAGTTTATTTTTTATAATACATTTAATTGATTAAAGTGTGTAAGCACGGAAAATAAATTCTTAAGTGAATTCTAACATGAATTTTTAATATCGTTTATTGTAGTTTTCAGTTGCTTTTTTAGGTCTGGAACCAATCTACTACTTTTCCATTTGCCCAATATCATTTTTACACGAATTTTTGGGACCGTACGAGGATTAGATGAAAACGTGGAGAAAAGCGCAACATTCAATCTTCACTGGAAAAATAAATATGCACTGCAGTGCGCGAGTTATTGTAGCCCAGAGCAATAGATCTCCTTGTATTTTCCTTTTCAACAATATTACCGCTCAGCAACACATTAAGGAAGTATTTCAGCCCCATGTTCTCTCGTTTCTCCAAACACTGGAGAATCATCTATTTCAACTAGTTGCGAGGACTAGGCTTGAACTGTTTTAAAGAGAACCACGTCAACCTTTTGCCTTAGTCACTAAATCTCGAGATCTTGTCCCCATAGAACATGTGTGACGAATTATAAATAGGCGTCTATGGAATTTATTTCACTCACCGTTGACTTTGGAAGCTCTACGACATGAAATTCAAACGTCGAATGACCAATACTCTGATCAAAATCGAGATTTTCATTCTGGGCCGAATTTCAAATCGCTCTCACTACTTTATTTATGACTCAAACGTGATCGAGTAGATCTTTCTTGAAGCAGATTTTGACTAAGAATCGAATAGAGTAAGAACGATCGAGATATCTGTAATAGTTTTCACGCTAGAACTAATTCATGGTAATTTTAGGTAAGAACCTTTTTCAAACTTGAAAGTCCTATATCTCCGGAACAATAAGATCTAGGGACTTGCGATTAATTTTATTTAAATCAGCCTCTCGATTACTTTAAGCCTACAGAGTATAAACTCGCTGGCGCTATCAGAAGTATACGACCACGAAAATCTGACAAAACTTCTATGCTTTAAGGTAGAAATTTTTTTCGACAAAAACTTTTTCCGTGTAATTGCGTTTAAAATCCGACAGATTTTAGCCTGCAGAATCCAAATCTTTCATCCTCGATGCTCTATTCATTTCCGTTCCCTAGATAGAGAGATGTCCGTCTATCGGATAGGTCTCGGCAAGTAGATTTCAAATCCATTATAAACGCTTTAGCTCCAACCGTTACAGAGATATCGGCGCCTAAGTTTTTCTGCGTTCAAATCTAAACCAATCAATGCTTCTTGACGAGTCGATTCCAACGGTATATGATTTGTTTAGATTATGCCAAACGGTTGTTTAGAAAGTACAAAACAAAACGCCAAAAGTCGCTAAAAATCTCTAAAAATAGCCATAATTACATACCCACCTCGGCTCCCATGGGACTTAAGAGGTTCAATCCTACATCAATCGACGCTCATTGACGAGCCGAACTAAACGGCGTAGGATCTTTTAGCTGACTTCAACGGTTACCGAGAAAATCGCAAAAAATCGCGAAAAGAACGCAGAAAATAGCTTAACTGCATCCCAGTTTAGATTTTTTTGAAGCTATGACGTTCCTTCCTACATCATTCGAGAGAGCGCGTTTTTCTGATTCAGAATCATCCTCGGATCGAATTTCTATCGTTGATACTTTAGGCGCTACGAACGCTTGAAGTTTTGCCAATTTTCGCCTTATATTCACCTCTATTTTGCGCCTTTTGCGCGAACTTCCGATGGCGTTCTCTCGAAACCTATGCGTTTTACGTTTGAACCGATATATTTTACATAACTGTCGGTCCCCTTAGATGTATTCTTGCGCAAAATAATTCTGAAATTGAAAGTGACCAATATTCTGTTCAAAATACAATTGGACTGCCCTAAACCAAGGTGACACGAATAAATTTTTAGATTGGATGTGACATGTGTTACTGAATGTGTAAACGACTCAGGTCAATATTGTTGGTGAAAAAGAAAACTATTTCTTGCTGCTCTTTCAAATTATAGTCATTTATTACTTCTCAACGATTGAAGGTTTCGGCCAAATTTGATCAAAAACTTCCACCTAAATGGTGCAAATTCTATGTGCATGTCATTTGCTTTAGATTTATGCAGCTACTTTCCTGGGAAATTGCACAAATTTTTGAAAGAATCTCCTAGTCAAAATTCTCACTGGAAGATGATATTTTTTCCTTTTCGTTCATTTTGAAATTCCCCATACCTAACACAAGATGGAAAAAGATCATATTCCAATAATTACATAAGTCTTTTAGTCCCTATTGGGACTATAGAAAACTTTCGTAGGTCACTTTGATGTACCATGGATTAGATTAGATTAGATTACTTGAGGTGGCACTGATGCCTGTTCCACTGTGACCTTTCCAAATCTATTGTGGTCCTCATGCCTCCTTAGAGTACGTTCTCTAGCTTTATTCCTTTAATTAGACTTAACAGCTTTGAGAGCGGTTCTTCCGCATATACATGTATTTTTAAAGCGGACTTGAAGCCCTTGCTCCGTAGTGCTGTTATAGGCCTCCATAATATAGTCCTGGCCTGCCTTAAGCTTTGCCGGCTCCATCTGGGTGGCTGGGTAGTCGTTGCATACTACCGCGATCCTCTCTAAAGCAGCCTCCTTGAAGATTAAACCTTCTGGCCCCTTGCCTTTTGGAAGACCTGCGGGAGTACTGCCCTCCGACCTCGCCTTTTGGACTTCCGTCGTTTCTTTACGTTCAGTAGCCTCCGCCGTCTGTTGAGACCTAACTTCCTTATCTAGACTATACCTGGCCCCTTGTGCATGCCTAGTGAAGTTGGCCTTGATTATGGCTCTTTTAGCCTGTATGTAATTTTGGTCCTATTTCACAAGCTTTTGCACTTAGCCTTGGAAATTCCAGATAGCGTAGCTGTACGAAGAGTAGCTAGGGATTTTTATGCCTCCTTAGAGTACGTTCTCCAGCTTTATTCCTTTAATTAGACTTAACAGCTTTGAGAGCGGTTCTTCAGCATATACGTGAATTTTTAATGCAGACTTGAAGCCCTTACTCCGTAATGCTATTGAATGCCTCCATAATAGAGTCCTGGACTGCCTTAAGCTTTGCCGGCTCTATCTGTCTCTCATCTCCGCCGTCTGTTGAGGCCTAACCTCCTTGTCTAGACTAAACCTGGCCTCTTTGAGCATGTCTAGTGAAGTTGGCCTTGATTATGGCTCGTTTAGCCTGTATATAACCCTGGCCCTGTTCCAGAAGCTTTTGCACTTTAGCCTTGGAAATTCTAGATAACGTAACTGTACAAAGAGTAGCCAGGGAAGTATCTGTCGGCCTGATCAGAGCCCCGCTTGATTGAATTGAATTAACAATAAGGTTTCTTAAAAAAAACAAACGGAGTCAGGTAGAAAATGAAAATTTCTATTATTTTATATCTAGTATGTAAGTTATCATGGAAACATGGGAAGCAACATTTCTTTATTATTACCTTATTGTTAAGTTAATTCAAAATGAATATTGTTTATCAACCGATTGTGCATTTTAATGATGTACTTAAAGAATGTTCCTGCATATAGTTCATATATTTCGTTTGTTCATAATTTTTGATATGAGAAGAAGAATGAAAAAACAAATGGTGCGTTTTGAATGGAAGAAAAGGAAATGTTCCGTGACGAGACCCGATCCAGCGATCTTGTGAGTATCGCACCAAAACGCTATCGACTAGGCCACAAGTCCAGTTGACAATCGTATTATATCTAGTGGATTTAAATGGTGGGTAAAACTTCAACATCGATTATTTCGGTAATTTATGAACGTTGTCTCGAACTACTCCAAAATATTCTTATTTAAGGTCCAAACTACAAGTACCATAAATATCAAAAATTACAAAAATCCAATTACCTTACCTTCTCCTTAGTTAGTAGTAAAAGGGTTACTACATTACAACGGCGATCATTCCCTACAGGGAATTTGGTTTAAAAGTGTACCAAAACCTTGTCAAGCTATATTGGATGAAGTAGAATTTATTGCACAACTTTCAGTAAAATTTTTATAGAGGTTCTGCCAGTGTAAGCACTGGCAGAAGTTAAGACTTGGGGCTGAAGTTACGGGAGTGTAAGCGGTTACTGTAACAACGAGATCAGAGATCAACGTCAATTATCATTTCATCAAGTTGCTAGAAAATTGGTATTAAAATCTTGCCAAGAACTACGCCAATAAAAAGAGCTTAGAGGACAATGCATTTGTTGAATTAAAACACAACATCGATGAGGAATTAAGCAAAATAAAAGTTACATCAAGTAAATATCAAAAAATACTGTAGTTGAAAGGGTAACACTTTAATTGATATGGAATTATCGCTACCATTTAAAACCGTCACATATGACAGTGTTTTCAATTCATAAGCTTTAATAATTTAATTCCGAAGCAACAAGCGCTTTCAAACAAACACGTTTTTATTCCATGGCTTTCTATGCACAACCACCTGGAAATGTTTTATCGCATTTTTATGTTACAAACGTGTGGCTCCGAATATAGTATGTAATGGAATTTTGTCCACATTAACATTTGAAGATTATTATTATCAGTGAATTTTAAGGAAAAGGGGGATTACCCAATAATCTCTATAGCTGTTTGCTTCTAACTTTCATTGTGTGGTATACGTCACTTATTCATACATCGAATTAGATCTTCAGCGAATCTTACCAAATAGATCATGCAAGATATTTGGACAACTATGTCCTTATCCTCAACGGAAAGGTACGAAGGAATAATGGGTGATAAGTGAACATCAACTAAGGCTGCTGTTCCCCTCTGACGATGGCGTATTTTGCAAAATCTCAAAAGTAAGAAATATTTCATTTAAGTTTACTTTAAATCAGGATTTTCCTGTGTTTCGTAACTGCATCTTCATATCTTTTATACATACAATAATGTAAATCCTTAAATATTTTCCTGTATCCTTTAATTTGGCAAAAATTGCGGAATTTATCCAAGGAAATGTACGTTATCAATTTGACCAAGAAACTGCAAAGAAACTGTCCATCCTGAAATTTTACTACATAACCAAATGGTCAATTTACGTATGCACTATGGGCGTTTCGAATGTTCTAAGAATTTGGCTCTAGTTCAATTTCGTAAATTTTATAGGTCACAATATTGTATTGTATTGTATTGTATCGTAATGAGGTGGGGTCTGGGCCAAAATGGCCCTTTTGCACTGCGACCACGTTGATCTATTGTGCTTCCTCTTGTTTGTTTTATTTATTTATTTAATACGCTGAGGAACAGAATCAGCTCCTTCAATGGGAGTGTAAATAGATCATCCTCATTCAGCGTATATGCATGTAGTAGTCTATATCTCCTGTGGCCTAGTGCCCCACAGTTAGTGATCAAGTGTTCCATTGACTCCTCTTCTTCACCGCAGAATCTGCAAATGTCCGTGTTGGATAAGCCCATTTTGTGAAGGTGCTTGTTACAGATATAGTGGCCTGTCAGTGCCCCTGTCAGTGTTTTTAAGCTTCCCCTGTCCAGTTTTTGGGCGAGGTCCGCCCTCCTAGCGTCGAAGCTCAGAAATTTTTTGGAATGTTCCAGCCCGCTGGTCTCATTCCAGTGTTTCATTGTAATGGACGCTGTCCATTTCTTTATCTCACCTTTAAGGAGACCTTTGTTAAACCCAAAAGATGGGGTAGGTCCAGTAAAGTTTCTCTCAGCCCCTTTTTTGCGCAGATGTCTGCCATCTCATTTCTCCCGTGCCCCTCATGTCCTGGCACCCAGACCAGGGTGATCTGGTTCTGAGTGGCCAGGCCATTAAGCATGTTGCGGCATTCCAATAATAATTTGGACGTAATTGTACAACTGCTCAGGGCCTTAAGGACTGATTGACTATCCGAGAATATTTTGATTCGTATTCCCCTGTGTCCCCTTTCGGATAGGATTCCTACAGTTTCCAAGATTGCGTATAGTTCCGCTTGGAAGATTGAGGTGTCCCTTGCTCAAAGTTATTGATCTGTGTGTTCTAGGCCCCACTATTCCTGCCCCCACTCCGTGGAGCGTTTTGGACCCATCTGTGTACCACTTTTGCGATCCATCCCGTAACCATCTCGGGTTTGCGCACCACTCATCCCTTGTCGGGAAAACGACCCCGTACTTCCTATCGAAGCAAAGCATGGGATCCATGTGGTCGCTTGCTAGAGACATACAAAGTATGTCTTCGATTTCGTTCAGGATAGTGAGATGACCGGTAAGGTTCCCTGCCTTAAGTTTTTCTTTTATATAGATGGAGATTGCTTGCGTAGCTGCCTCCTCATGCACGGCCACATTTAGCGGTGTCAGGTTCAGAAGAACTTCCATGCCCGTCGTTGAGATTGATTTCATAGCCCCTGTGATGCATAGGCACGCAAGTCTCTGCACCCTGCGTAGCCTCGATATGGCTGTTTTCTGTTTGGTTTTACCCCACCATACCAGAGCACCGTACAGTATTGTGGGTTTAACCATTTGTGTATATATCCAGTAGGTCATTTTCGGAGTCAGACCCCAGGATCTACCTAGTAGTTGTCTAGCGCACCAAAGGTTTTTTGTGGCCTTATTTATTACTGACTCGAGGTGCAGTCCCCAGGTAAGTTCTTTATCCAGGATAATTCCCAGATATTTCACCTTATCACTGGGGACGGCCTCGATGCCGTTTACTTTTAAGGAGGGGATATCTATCCCTCTTTTCCTAGTGAATGGTACGATGGTTGTCTTCTCTGGGTTAATTGATAACCCCTCCAGCCTGCACCATTCCCATGTTGTGTTCAGGGCATTTTGCATCCGTTCGGCAATCGTCCCTATATGGTTACCTCTAATTATTACACAGATGTCATCCGCATAGCCAATGGTTCTGTGTCCCTTCCGGTTAAGGACCCTAATCAGGTCATCAGCTAAAACCGACCATAGAAGGGGAGATAGTACCCCACCCTGTGGGCATCCCTTAACCGCAGTGACACTCATGTCCGTAGATCCGAGTGAGGCTCTAATCAGCCTTTGGTTCAGCATGCAGCTGACCCATTTTACTATCGCTGCATCAGCTCCTCTATTAGAGAGCGCAGTTTCCATTGCAAGGAAGTTCGCATTATCGAAGGCGCCCTCAATGTCCATAAATGCACATAGGGCTATCTCCTTGGAGTTCAAGGCCTTTTCGATATCTAGAACCAATTTATGTAATGCCGTAGTAGTTGATTTACCCTTCTGATAGGCAAATTGAAGTCCATGCAATGGACTCAGAGGGAGTACCTCCACCCTAAGGTATTCACAATATTGGCCAGAGACAAGTCTGAACACGTTTAGGCAACCATCCCGTGCAATATTGTTTAGTATACTTCACCTATTTGACTGATACAGACGTATTTACGTACCCCTGATTTTGCAATCGTGTAAGAAGCTACTAAATTACAAATAGCTATCACTTTCATTTTATTTAAAGACGGGTGTGAAATTTTCAGAAATCATTCAACGTCTGCAAAGTGTATTTGGAGAAGCTGCAGAATCTAAAAGTACAATCCCTCGATTGGTCGATCATTTTAAAACTGGGAGGATGTAACTAGAAAACGATCCCTGCGGTGGACGGCCGAGCACCTCTTTAAATACAAGAAACATTGCTGCAGTGGAAAAGCCACTGAAAGATGATGCGCGATGCGACGCGATAGTTATTCCTGAATTTAGGCCCAGAACAGACGGTGAAACGCTACTGCAACGAAACCCCTCACAAGCATCTCAGTGTTCTTTGAGAACAGGCGTCTGCAAAATGTCTAGTTCAAGTGATGAAGAAGTTGTGGTTATGTATTTGTATCTTCGACAAAGAAAGAGGCGTAAAAGAAGAACTATGTGGATACATCCCTACATTGAGAAGTCGATAAAACGCCAAAGCCGATGAAACGCAAACAGGAGTTTCCTGCACGCCGCTTTCAATACAAATGATTTCCAATACGTTTCAAACCGGTTTCAAAATGGTCGCGTCATGTGTGGTCTCTCAAAGGAGTCTATGGCATCAACTCAAATGAAACTCAAAAATAACTAGAAGTTGCAGTTTCGTCAATTGCGTTTTACCGTCTGTTCTGGGCCTTAGTGTTAGTGTAGGAATAGATCCACGAGAGCTTCAGGCGTTTGGGCGTGATTAAGATTTCAGCCCGCTAGGTACCAAGGCTGTTGGGACCGAAACAGAAACTCAACAAGTCCGATACATGCCCCAACTACAAGAGGTTTTGGCATGTTAGGGAAACCAATCTCGGCATCAGATAATATCTACTGGATGAAACGTGGATATCTTACTTAATAAACTCAACAAGTCCGATACATGCCCCCAACTGCAAGAGGTTTTGGCGTGTTAGAAAACCAATCTCGGCATCACATGATATCTACTGGATGAAACGTGGATATCTTACTTCAATCTTGGGACCAAAAATCAGATGAAAGAAATGGGCGAACCAGAACAAGCGCCTCCGATAAAGCATTTGCAGATTCGTCAATTAGAAAAGTAATGCTTACTGTATTTTGGGATTGCGATTTTATGTACTGAAACTAACGCAGAATCTTATTCTAATCTTTTATCTGGGTCCATTGCGGCAGGCGCTTTCCAAAAAACAAGCAGGAAAGTTAAATAAACGGCAGTTATTGCAAAACCCCATACAGCATGCTTTAAACCATTGATTCCCAAAGTGGTCTATATCGACCCCTAGGGGTCTATGACAACCTGCAAGGGGTCTACGTCAGCGAAAAAAAAAATTTTGGGGTCCATGAAATGAATATGGGGGTCCACGATAGTGGATCTCAACACATACACTGATAGTACCTATTTACTTACATCATACTATCTTATAATATCAAAACATATACATTATTTATAAAAGTACCTATGAAGTAAAAAAATTTATTATATATGTTTATAAAATTGTGTAAGTTGTAGGTTGGTTGTTGGTATTCGCTTTGTGGTCGCAGTACATTTTGAACTTGTAAAAACCTGAGAGTCGCAGTCTCAGAGCTTCGCTACCTTGCACTGACTTATTCAATTCGTCACTCTATAAACACGAATGTGGGACAAATACGTTTATTCGTTTCCTGAATCTTGAAAAGGAAAGTGCTAAGAAAATATTTTAAAAAATATAAACAGATAGTATATCACACAAATTATAGTGAGTCAGTGTTATTTTGTTTGAGAGTGCTGGAGAAAAGTAAGTACATTATTTTTTATTAAATTTTAGTTTTGTACTCGTAGTTAGCAAAGATAGATAAATTACGCCAATCATGACTTTAGTTATTAGTAGTTAAATATTCAATCATGCAAAATTACACGAGTACTCCTCAATAGTTTCTTTTTGAAAGTTTTAGCAATCGGTAATATAATTACAGTGCAATCTCCCTAATTCGAGCTAATTGTTGCAAGAAGATGTTCGAATTATGGAATGTTTTCGGAAAAATCAAAAAATATTTTTAATATACAGCTGCTGGATTTTCTGTCTTATTTAAATAATTTAATTTTGCCCACAGATGACTGATGCCATGTCCGAATCTAAAAGAAATGTAGACAGTACAGTGTTGATTATTTGAAATTTGGCTTCATTCCATCATTGCCGGACAAACAATCGCCTATGTGCCTTTTATGCAACAAAGTTTTGGGCAATGACGCTATGAAACCATCTAAACTGCAAGATCATCTGAGAAGATGCCACCCTGATAAAACAGAGAAAGATTTGAAATACTTTCAAACACTCAAAGATAAATTTCAGAAGAGACCTACACTGGACAGAATGGTCGCTTCGACGTCACAAAGAAATGATGATGGTTTGCGGGCGTCTTACAATATCTCGTTACTTATAGCAAAATCCGGAAAACCGCATACTATCGGAGAGAAGTTAATTTTGCCAGCCGTTGAAGAGGTTTTAAAAACTGTTTTACACAAACCTGCATCTGATATCATTAAAAGAATTCCCTTAAGCAACAATACTGTTGAAAGACGTATTGATGAAATGAGTTCTGATATTGAAAGCTTCTTATGTAATTATTTGCAAACGACCCATTTCTCTATACAACTGGACGAGTCAACTTTACCTAATAATGCAGCATTATTATTGGCATATGTTCGTTTTATTATGAATCAAGAAATCTACGAAGAACTGCTCTTCGCAAGAACTTTGATAACCGACACTAAAGGTGAATCAATATTTCATGTTTTGAAGGATTACTTCATTGAAAAAGCAATTCCTTTATCAAATATAATATCAGTAGCTACAGATGGAGCACCTGCCATGGTTGGACGTTATCGTGGATTTATAAGCTATTTAAAACAAAATGTGTCAGGGGTGTTAGCAATACATTGCGTCATCCATCGACAACATTTAGTTGCTAAAAATTTGAGTGTTAGATTGCATGAATCACTTCATTTAGTCATTGATGCAGTAAACCGAATCCGAAGCAACGCGTTGAATACGCGGTTATTTGCGCAGTTGTGTGAAGAAAATGACGAACACTTTCATCAATTACTCCTTCACACTGAAGTACGCTGGCTGTCGAAAGGCTTATGTTTGACAAGATTTTTTGCTCTTTTTGAGACTATTTTAGAATTTCTGGATACTAAAGATAAAATTTTAAAAGAAAATTTAATGAAGAGGAAAACAGACATCGCCTATTTAACAGATTTGTTTACAAAATTTAATATGGTTAATTTGCAATTACAAGGCGACAGTTTAAATTTGATTAAAACAAAGTCCATCTTATCAGCGTTTCTTGCCAGAGTTAAACTAATGAAGCAAAATATTGGACGGGGCGAATTTTGTCAGTTCCCCAATTTGTCACAGACAAGCTGGCAGGAAGACGACGTTTCAACTTACGTTCAACATTTAAATGCCCTCTATTCAGATTTTGAATCTAGGTTTGAGGATATTTTGACTATGGTAATACCACCGTGGATAATTAATCCATATGGTGACATAGAAGAAACGAATGTCATAATACAAGAGGAACTGACTGAACTAAGTACAAACGAAGAACTTAAGGTTCAGTTTAAAAACGGATATCAGCAATTCTGGCTGCAAAACAACATACCCGTTACTTATCCCGTATTATGGAATATAGCGAGGAAATTTTTAATTTCCTTTCCATCGTCATACCTAGTGGAAAGGGGGTTCAGCGCTGTTACCAATCTCCTAACGAAAAAAAGAAACAGACTGGACATCATTAGCCGAGGAGATTTAAGATTAACCCTTACAAAATTGACGCCAAATGTTGATAATTTATTATTAAAGCATCAGGTTCATCCTTCTCACTAAAAATATTGACTTATTGCTTATGTTATTTTATTTATAGTTTATTTTATGTTTATTGGTGTCTGACCAATAAATGCCCGCACTGGGAATAAGTGTCCGCATTGATTTTTAAAGAACCCCCTTTATAGAAAATATTTTTTTTTAAATTATTCTGAAAATTCAAAGATAGGTACACACTAAAATTCGTTAATTTTTTGCCTATTTTTAGATAACTTAAACGTATAAGAAGCGGAATTTAATCAAACTAACAGTGAAATTATTGTAGAACATACGTTTATGTTATAATTAATAAACGAACTCGCTTATTGTACTATTTTAAGTAAAAACTTTTTTTTTATTATTTTTCAGTTTTTATTTTATCCCTCTTATTTTTTTCAATGCGGGCACCTATTCCCAATGCGGGCACTTATTGGTCAGACACCTGTTTATTTAATGTTACGTATATTTTACATAACAGATACAAAATTTTATTTTGAGTAGTTTTAATTTAAATTCAATTAATAAATGTATAAATTAACATGTGTTTTTACTTTAAGTTTTTAACACTAAACTTCACTACAGTTAGAAATTTACAGGAAATCAATATCAGGTAAGTAGGGGGTCTACCCAACACGGAAAAACATGGCAAGGGGTCTACGACACAAAAAGTTTGGGGAACTCTGCTTTAAACGAATTGCTCGGAATTGCTTCCACATACACAGATTTTCATCTGTTACCAAATTTGAAAGGACCAGTACAATGTCTTCGATGTGAGACCTTAACTGAGGTGACACTTCCTATAAACGGGTTGTAGAGGCTCCTAAAAAGTTCTTTGGAAACAGTTTCAAGAAATTAGTTTCACGTTGGGATACGTGTATTCAATTAAATGGAGGTTATATTAGGTTGAAGAACTTCATTGTAATTTCGAAAATTGGCGAAATGAAAATGTTATAGCCAAATTCCTAGAACTTTGGAAACATCCCTCGCACATTAAATGACTAACCTAGGTGAACGATGCAATTCGAGGAGAGCGACCAGAATTGGCAAATCGTAAAGGTATTGTGTTCCGCTCTGACAGCCCAAACCTATATACTTTCCTGGTTATTTGTCGAAAATTGGTGCTTGATTTGGATGAGTTGCCACATACATCAATGTAGTTCTATCATTAGATTACAATTTCGATGTGAAACTTCTTGAATAGTTAAACTTTCGATAATGATGATGATGTCAAATCGGATTTGTTCCCGGCTTTATGTCAACGAAAATCATAAATTTTACTAACGTGTTGTTTGAAAGATGATTAAAGCTGATTGTTGAAAACAGACATGACACTGTTGAATAAAGTCGTTTCATTCTATGAGAAAGTCCACAATCTCTTAGTTGTCAAATCTGATTTTAACAGTCAAGTTGAAATATTCTCCTTGTTATCTTTTTATTTACACTTCCTCGTCTTTATTTGAGGAAAACACAGACACAGAAATAAGGAGTGAAAAACAAAAGAATGTAATTACATGAAATGGCCCGGCATCAGTTTTGGAAGCAATAACAGAAGGCAGACACTCAGTCATTCCGAATGGAAGCGTTATCTCTTGCTTGTACGTGCCCTGTTTCGCGATATAAAAAGCAATCATGTACAAAATCAGTGCCGAGTATCGAGTATTTCTATGTTTCCAGCGGGAGGCATTCGTTTTTCCTTCCTTAGCACCGTGAAATCCCGCGGGGCCCCAGAACTCATTTAACTTGGAATGTGTATTTATTTTATTAGTATTGCAACTAATGATCTATTACGTCTTCTATAGCGTTCTCCGAACGTGTACCGTTTTGTCAAACTGTCAGAACGATGCTCGATCTTTACGTAAACTGTTATAAGGGTGCCCAACAAACCGGTAAAAAGTTGTTCTTTCGATAAAAGTTGAAAATTGTTCAATTTATCAAGATAGCGTCTACTGTTTTTAGGGAAGATAATAATTATACCTGACATCGAAATTACATCACTTAGAAGGCGTTGGAATTTTTCACTAAATTTGGCGGAAACCGTTAACTATTAAAAACTAATAAATGATTAAAATTTTTAAAAATAACATCAATTTTGAGTAAATTATAATCGAGCGAGGTCGAATTATTGCCTTGCGCGAAGGTGGTTTTTCACTCATAGAAATCGCTTAAGCAGAAGTGCTACGACAATTGAGGGGTCCAATGCAAGAACCGGTCAAGTCCATTTTTTCCAGAAAATGTGGTAATGTCCCGTATGAAATTTCCTATCGTCCTGTGCAAGAGCCGACCCTGTGTCTTAAATATTAGCGATTTCATGGAAGTTTTGTTGGTTGGTTGTCCGTTTAAACTGTGCAAGAAACGGCGAACCTGACTTGATCACTTCTTGCATAGTTTGATCGACAGTAGAGCCAGGGTGTAATGACGCAAGTTGTAGTATACAGATCAGATGCGGAGCACTCCATGTGATTTAAAAGTAACTTTTTATCATTTTCGCCAAGTTTTTATCAGTTTTGACTTTGAAAATGTCATCAACAGAAAGTGATGATCCGTATGAAGGCACCCATACAGATATCAACGAAGATTATATGTCGGCAGCTTAAATAGGAGTCATAACACCAAAAATATGGAAGGTTTATTGGAAAACTCATGTTCCAGTTCTTCTGCTGGCGATAATCATGAGCAGCCTGGAACTTCTCAATACTCCACAAACGTGCAGCAGAAACACAGCAGAAAACTCAAAGCAAAGCATACATTAACACCAAGCCGACTGTAGCTGGAAGAATAAGTGCTTTGAGAAAATTCGAGTCCAAAGCAGCCAGATAATATTTGATGAATTTTACTCAGTTTCTCCTAAAGATCTCCAGGATTCCTCCTAGACATGGATCCCGATCAGGATACGGAAGGCAGAAGCTGAGGTGCTACGAATACATGATGAGATGAGAAATAATGCGTTTTCGAAAATATAAAAGATTTAATATAACGTAAATTTGAGTTCAGAAGTCAAGACCAGAAAATCGGCAAGAAAACCTTACTATCACTGTATGGAATAACAAAAAAACACATACAGCGTTTGTTGGCACACCTGGACCAGCTCCTCCAATAGACAGGCGTGGAAAACACAGCAGCCGAATCAATAAGATATCCGATGAAGTTAATGGGAAAATACGGCAGCATATATTGAGTTTTCCTAAGTACAAGTCTCACTATAGTATAAAAGATAACCTACAACATTATTACCTCTCACCTCTGCCCAATATTGCAAAAATTCATAAGCTATACTTGCAGAAAAATGAACCAAAACAGTACCAGTTACTCAACCAATCGCTGCCAATCAACCCAGTTATCGAGTATGACCACTTTCCAAAACACTTCAACGAAAATTTTAAAATATCTTTCGGATATACCAAGTCGGAATGGAATAAGCAGAGCTGGTTCCAAGGAAGAAAAGAAGGCCTTGGAGTTAGAGAGATCATATTGCGAAGTCTGAGACATTCTACAGTAATATGAAGAATTAAAACAAGCCAGCTGTAGAGGTTCTAACTTTTGATTGCCAACAGAATCTGCCTCTACCTGTCTCTTCAAGTTCAACCACATTCGACAAGAAGTTACAGTCTTGTATCTGTTTTCAGATAACTGCTCAAACCAAAAATAATGTACTACTGTATTTCATGTATAGCTTGGTTGAACTTGACAAGTTCAGGCTAATATGCCATTGGTATCCAAAGCTTTTTGTCGCTTTGGAGCGATCGTGGTGCAGAAGAGAAAACTCGACAAGATATATTTACCACGTGATTACGTAAATATCATTCAAAGCGCAAGTAAGCATTTTCAAATAATAGCGGTGGATAAGGCAATATTCCGGAATTTCAAAAACATCTTCAACGTTTTCTTTTGTGAAAAATCCGTCTAATGAAAAATAATGAAACTGACGAGGGTACCTCATTTTAGCATAGCGAATCGGTTTCCCTTCGGATCTTCGAACTTTTCGATTTTTGGAACCCATTTCAATACCAATGGTGCAGAACAGGCTGTACCTGGAGGCCAGGAAATTGAAAAAGAATAAATTTGATCACGTCATGGTATTCTCAAGGAATGACGTGCCTCGACGGGATTAATGGTTTTACCAAAACATTGGGGGATACCATAAAAGTTTTCAGCATAGTGACCATGAAAGGTCAAATTCAGAATTTAGTAGCGATGACTGAGTTAAAAATTTCAAAAATGTTTGCAATCGGTAATATAACAATGTATTTACGTTAGTATACAGTATTATAAAAGCATATCGTCATTATTTTCGTTTTATTTAGTATTTTTTTTTGAGTAAAATACAAAAAACTGTGCATGAACCGGTCAAGTCCAATTAAAATTATATATATATATATATATATATATATATATATATATATATCAGCACTAACAGGCCTTAAAGGCCCAGGGCTTGTTCGGAGCCACCGAGCCGTATACATACATATTCGAGATAACAGATCCATTTTAGGACTTTTAAACTACTACGCTCCGCCGCGACCGGGTTTTGAACCCAGACCTTCTCGTTGTGAAACGTGATTTTCACCACTCAGCCACTAGAGGGTAACTAAATTATAGCATCATAATTCATAATTCAGAAATGGCGTTGCCAAAGTAGACGCTTTTTTTGTTGTGAACTATCAAGTTCATTCAGAAGATGGTTTCAAACAGTTAATTTTTTCCCTCTCCTCAATATTTACCTGGCAAGGACTTAGCCTGTTCTTGCATTGGACCCGTCAATTAGAATTTGTCGGGAGGCGGGGGGAGGAGGGGAGGTGCTTTGAAGATGGGCAAAAACATCGTCAAAGAGGCACTGTACGGCGAGAAACAACCGAACACCAGAATCGCTGCCTAAGACTGCTGATTGTTAAAGACCGTTTCCCGACAACCAATCCTATTGCTGACGAATGGTTTCAAAGCTCAATCCGTTCAGTATGCCATCGTACTATTTATCGCCGAATTTTATCTTTTGGTTTGAGCTAGTATAAACCACTTTCTGGCGGTTTCTCACACGTTTGATTTGGTGCAAAAAGAGACTTCAATGAAGTATAGAGTCGCATGATATCGTCTTTAGTGAGGAACTAAGAATCTGTTTTGGAACGCATGACTATCGTATGGAGGTTAGACGGAGACATAGAGAAAAGCTCACCATTCAAGTTTCACTCTGGCGCTCATAATATGACACTACACGCACGTGGAATAAGGATAAATATAATAAATATCAATGGGACTGTATTAAAAAGAAGAGAGAGATGAGAGATGAGATGGTTCAATACAAGAGAATATGGAGAATGGCAAGAGCAAACATCACACGCAAGACAAAGAGAAATGATTACATTGAAAATTAAATGACAAAAGAAAAGCTGCATACATGCATAAGCTAAAACTATTCTATAAAATTTTGAAAGCAATGAAACTGGGAGAACAGATCCATTCAAGGTTAGAAAGATTTGGAAAGACTATTTCAAAATGATCCTGAACCAAGAAGATATCGAACACGGTAAACAAGGAGAAATAATTGTCGAAGACGTGATACGGGAGGACCAAGGAGATGAACAGTTGGAAATCCCTAGCCAAGAGGAAGTACAAGTAAAAGGAAGAAAACTGCGAAATAGCAAAGCGTCTGGAGAAGATAAAATAAGTGCGAAAGGGAGGAGGGGAACTGTTACATAAAAGGCCCTTACTACAACAAATGTGGATAGAAAATAAAATCCGAGAAGAAAGGAATGCTAGAACAGCCTAAAAACCAGGATCGCCGCCTGAGAGGTTGGCTGCTAGAGACCATTCTTCGACAAAAAGTCTATTGGCTTCAAGGTACCAGCCGTCCAGTATATCATCAGTCATCACACAGTTTATCGCCGTTTAGTTTGATACAAGGAGGGACTTCAATGGAATATGAATCTTCTCTTCTTGATTCTGTTTAAGAACGTATACTGCAGGACATGGAAATTGCAATACCAAAAGGGATGCGAATTCTTTGGTCAAACTTGACGGAAACGTTTGCATATTCATACCTGGCATCTAGCTACTATTAAAGATCCACCTGGGCTTTTGTTGTCCTCCAATACATCCACTATGTTACCAACTTCCTTTAATGAAGGAACCCCTAATAGTGAAATTTCCTCCCAGACAGCATAGTTCTCGTTCTGACTTTCATCCCGACCGTTTAATAATTCTTGAAAAGGTTCTTCCCATATTCTCCCTAAGCTTCCAGGTAGCTGCTGTGTTCAGAGTGTCGTCCGTTCATTGGTTTAGTTTCTTAATGGAAGGACCTTTTGCCCTCATTCTAGAATTTTTCTTCCATTATTTCTAGCTTATTTTCATAGTATTGTCTTTTTCACTCCGTTGTCTCCATTTTTTCTTCGTATCCGCTAGGAGCCTGCATTCTTCGTTGAACCAATCTTTAGATTTAGTGCCTTTAGTGTTTGTTGACAAAAGTACTTGACTTACTCTGCTTATTACTTCTTTAATTTACTAGCACTACTTTTCTGGCTGTACATTGAGTTGCACACTGTTGCATCACTTTGTTTATTTCCTCTTTATGCTTGCGCTTTACTTCTTCGTTTTACAGTTTATCGATATTGAACCCTAGCCTTACTCTTTTATTTTGATCTTTTCCTTCTGCTTCCTTTTGTGTTCTAGCACAGGCAACCCTTACTAAATAGTCACCGCTGCTTACGAAGAATGGCCCATTTGGATCAATTTGAAATTGTTATACATCTGAATGGATAACCAAAGAATTGTTCTTAAAGTGGCTAAAAGAACTTGCGGAGTTTACTAATTATTGATAAAAATATGCTCGTGATTCTCGATAACCACAGTACCCATTGTACTTTGGAGGCCTATAACTTTAGTTCAAACCGGGGGATTGTTCTAGTATCCCTACTACTTCTGTAGAAATAATTTTTATCACGGTGCAAATGGACGATAGAGTACAGTTACAGAAAGTGAAACACAGAGAACAGGAAAATCGGAGTTTCAGCTAAAACCATATCTCCCTTGCTAAGTTGCAACAGTTAGTCAGATGATCCACAAAACGATCAAGATAGAAACAGTACTCTGAAGTTCTAGCAAAAATACCGATGAAGTATTTGTTTGAAAAGCACACAGCTAACAAGGAAGAGAACAAATCCAAGGAAAATCAGAGCCAAGCTGGGAAAATTGAATTAAACGAGAAAGGGATAAATCAGAAGAACAACAAGAACTTTATCCTAATGAGCATAAAAAGGGGGAGTCAAGTTAAAAAGGAGCTTTGTGCTTTAGATAGTGAGGACTCCACTGATGGAGAAAGCGATGTGCTATGATGATTCTGAAGGTGACTCAATAGACAAGAGGAATTTGGGAGAGACGGAGAGAATTGCTTCTGCTGCTGCTTTTGATGTTTGTGGATGGCACTTCATGGAGTTTTTTGCAAGCATTATTGTCAGTTGTATATCTTGCGAAATCCTATTCAATTTTCACCGTTTGCTCTTGCATGTGTTTTCCTTTTTCTTTGAAATTTTAATTTACTTGAATAATGTAAACGTTTCTCTTAACTTTGGTCAAAGAATTCGTACCCTTTGTTGGTGTTGCAACTCCTATGTCATGTTGTATATATAGAATGAAGACTAGGCGAGGACATGGAAGCAGGCGCAATGTTCTCTTTTCAGTCAAGTTATGGTACGGAACTCCATTGCCTATGGCAGTAGATCTCCTTTGATTTTCATTCGAGGAATTATAACTGCCCAACGTTACATTTAGGAAGTAGTGTAACTCCATGTTCTTCAAACTCTGAAGAACTTTCTATTTGAACACGAGATTGCGCAGACTTGACAGATTGAAGTATTTTGAAGTGTTTTGAAGAGGAGCACGTCATCCTCTTGCCTTGATCACCAAAATCTCCTAATCCGTCCTCAATACAACGTGGATGGGACATTATGGATGGAAGGCAAGGGAATCCACCATTGACTTGGGCAAGCCAATGTTCTTTCATTCCTTCAACCGTTGGGAAAGCTTGAACAAGACAATGGTGATCCTCATATTTCAAAGACTACATTGAACTGGAAACAACCACATCGACCATTTGCATTTACCACCAAGATCTCCGGATCTTGCCTTCATAGAGTATGGGACATTCTGCACAGATGCAAGAGAATTAACCTATTCCACCATTGCTCTTGGAAGATTGCTTGGGATGCAATAGATCAAGCTGATGTCGATGAGCTTTTAGGTTTGATCCAACGACGTGTTACTGAACACGGAAATAACTGAGGTTGCTCAACACAATATTAATGAAAACTGACGAAGTGGCTCATATTATTTCTTCAAATATTAGTAATTCATTACTTTTCAATAAACCAAGCTAACATGCATAAATTTTTGGATTCGATGTCACGTTTGCTGCTTACTACGTAAATGGCTCAGCACACGGTTTGGGAAAAATTAAAAGTACTGCATGTAATTCTAATCAAATTTTATCATTTCTGCCAAATTTAATCAAAAACTCCAATGTCTTCTAGGCGGTGCAATTTCTAGTCAGGGAGTATACTTGTTTTAACATGTAATAATCGGGATGTATCTATTATGACGACGGTCGAAGTCGATGAAAAAATTGAAAAGGACAAAAAGTACGTTTACATTATGACCCTCGCTCAGTTAATCAATTATTAAATTCTTGTAAATGGGTAGAAGATGCAGTGGATAAGTACAATTAAGAGGACAGAGAAAGGGGGTTCGAATGCAGTACAATCATTATATGTATTGTGTTTTAGTCTGTAATCTTTAATTATTCAATCGGGCATAGAATCGTAGTAATTTTAATCCATTGTTAAGTTAAACAAACATTTAACATCATTGTTACGTCGCTTCACTACATAATTGCTTTTAATTTACAGAGAAGCCTTTGCGAGATATTATGTTTTCACAATTTGATTGTACGGGAAAGCTATAGACGGTTATTCACCGTCGAAATGGGCTTGCCGGTTTAAATTACTCCTTGCTTTAGTAAGAACGTTCCAACTACACGATTGATTATTAACGAGCGATAACTACACGTTATTTCCTTTTCTCGCTTGCTTTTTTAAAAGCGAGGAAAGTTAGTGAAAACGAAAATTAGGTGATCGAGGAGACCATGCAGAAACGAAGATAGAAATGTAATTTAATTCGTCCCCATGGGGATTACAAAACTTCTATTATTAACATCTAACTTTTAATTGGAATAGCGAAATGAATTTTAAATATTTAAAACCCTTAAATTACAATTCAAATTGCTATCGCTTGGAACTTAAAGCGAAAACGATTCCCAGATTACCTCAGAGACGAGATTTTAGTTTTACCGGGCTTGCTGCTTGAGAGGATAATCGATATTCAAGAATTGCTTGAACCGAAAAGAATACTAGATTCGATGCAGATATAGGAGGGATGTACATATGCAACGTACAGTAGCAAAGCATTTCCCATTTTTAATTCTGTTATATACGAAATTATATTTTCAATTTTGGATGGGACACATCATCAACCAGTTTGGGCGAGAAAGATGGAGGAAATGTGTTTACAGGATACATAATGATCAGTTGTATGTACAATAAATATGAAAGTTTATGAAAATTGGTAATTTTATAAATAGGTGTCAAGGTACAATACAATCCACAACGATGGTCGCAGTGCAAAGGACCATTTTGGGCCAAATCCCACCTCATTACATTACATTACAATACAATCCAAATTCACTAGTAGGAACCAGGTAGAAAATATACGAGAACTATGAAAAGGAAACACCGACAAGGGACGATTCTTATCTCCGAATATGTATTTCCACGACTTAAGTGTCATCCCCAATGGAAAATTATGAAGAGTGATAAGTAGTTTACAGAATATATCTGAAAGCGTTTCGTAGCTTTTAAATATTGAAAAGTAATGAATTATTAATATTCGAACAAATAATATGAAGCACTTTTTTAATATTGTGTTGAGCCACATTGAACCTAAAAGCTTATGGACATCAGTTTGATCTATTGCACTCCGAACAATCTGCATTTCATATCGCAGAACTTCCAAGATCAACGGTGGAATAGGTTAATTCCCTTGCGTCTCTGCAGAATGTCCCACACTCTATAGAGGCAAGATCCGAAGATCTTGGTGGTCGATGTGGTTGTTTTCAAACCAGTTCAATGTTGTCTTTGAAATATGAGGATGACCACTGTCTTGTTCAAACTTTCCCAGCGGTGGATTCCCTTGCTTTCCATCCATAATGTCCCACCCACGTTGCATTGAGGACGGATTAGAAGATTTTGGTGGTCAAGGCAAAAGGATGACGTGCTCCTATTCAAAACACTTCAATGTAGTCTGCGCAATGTGAGGATGAGCATTGTCGTGTTCAAATAGAAAGTTCTTCAGAGTTTGAAGAACATGGAGTTACACTACTTCCTGAATGTAACGTTGGGCAGTTATAATTCCTCGAATGAAAATCAAAGGAGATTTACTACCTTCGACAATGGAGTTCCGTACCATAACTTGACTGAAAACAGAACATTGCTCCTCCTTCCATGTCTTCGCCTAGTTCCATGTCTTCGCCTAGTCTTCATTCTATATATACAACATGACATAGGAATTGCAATACCAAGAAAGGGTACGAATTCTTTGACCAAAGTTAAGAGAAACGTTTACCTATTCATTGCCTTGCCCTGTGGGGGAAAGACCCGGAGATCTCAGTGGCCAAGGCGAAAGGTTGACGTGGTTGTCTTCAAAACAGTTCAACGTACTCTTTGGAATATGAGGATGAGCATTGCCTTGTTCAAACAGAACGTTTTCCTGCGTCTCAAGGAATGAAAGAACATTGGTTTTGCATTACTTCCTGAATGTATCGCTGGACGCTCATATTACCTCAAACGGGAACCGAAGGAGATCTACTGCTGTTGGCAATTGAGCTGCATACCATAACCCTCAAAGTACTGTGTGTATTTCTTTCGATTGAAAATTTAATGTTTTCCAAAGAGAATCTGGATTCATCACTAAAGACAACAACACTCCATATTCCACCGAAGTCGTGTTCTAACAGAAGGTTTGAAACCTTGGTGTTGTTTGAGCTTCAGTACTTCACCGGCGAAATTCTAACCGTTCATCAAACAATCCTTAATAAACTCTCATTGTCGCAGCATTATTTCAGCTATATATTTGGATAAAAAGACCACCTTCGCCCAATCCAATAATTTGGCCTCATTGGAAATCGCCTACTTGACAATAATTTACACGGAGTCTTACTCTAGGTATTTTAATAAATCAAAAAGAATAACTCTAAATTAAACTAGCAACCAAAGAACGACGAAGCACCAGATCAATCGACAATTTTTGGTGGCCAAGGGGAAAGGTTGACATGGTTGTCTTCAAAACAGTTCAACGTACTCTTTGGAATATGAGGATGAGCATTGCCTTGTTCAAACAGAACGTTTTCCTGCGTCTCAAGGAATGAAAGAACATTGGTTTTGCATTACTTCCTGAATGTATCGCTGGACGCTCATATTACCTCAAACGGGAACCGAAGGAGATCTACTGCTGTTGGCAATTGAGCTGCATACCATAACCCTCAAAGTACTGTGCGCATTTCTTTCGATTGAAAATTTAATGTTTTCCAAAGAGAATCTGGATTCATCACTAAAGACAACAACACTCCATATTCCACCGAAGTCCTGTTCTAACAGAAGGTTTGAAACCTTGGTGTTTTTGAGCTTCAGTACTTCACCGGCGAAGTTCTTACCCTTCATCAAACAATCCTTAATAAACTCTCATTGTCGCAGCATTATTTCAGCTATATATTTGGATAAAAAGACCACCTTCGCCCATACCAATAATTTGGCCTCATTGTAAATCGCCTACTTGACAATAATTTACACGGAGTCTTACTCTAGGTATTTTAATAAATCAAAAGAAGAACTCTAAATTAAACTAGCAAACAAAGAGCGACGAAGCACCAGATCAATCGACAATTTTTGGTGGTCAAGGGGAAAGGTTGACATGGTTGTCTTCAAAACAGTTCAACGTACTCTTTGGAATATGAGGATGAGCATTGCCTTGTTCAAACAGAACGTTTTCCTGCGTCTCAAGGAATGAAAGAACATTGGTTTTGCATTACTTCCTGAATGTATCGCTGGACGCTCATATTACCTCAAACGGGAACCGAAGGAGATCTACTGCTGTTGGCAATTGAGCTGCATACCATAACCCTCAACGTACTGTGTGTATTTCTTCCGATTGAAAATTTAATGTTTTCCAAAGAGAATCTGGATTCATCACTAAAGACAACAACACTCCATATTCCACCGAAGTCCTGTTCTAACAGAAGTTTTGAAACCTTGGTGTTTTTGAGCTTCAGTACTTCACCGGCGAAGTTCTTACCCTTCATCAAACAATCCTTAATAAACTCTCATTGTCGCAGCATTATTTCAGCTATATATTTGGATAAAAAGACCACCTTCGCCCATACCAATAATTTGGCCTCATTGTAAATCGCCTACTTGACAATAATTTACACGGAGTCTTACTCTAGGTATTTTAATAAATCAAAAAGAAGAACTCTAAATTAAACTAGCAACCAAAGAACGACGAAGCACCAGATCAATCGACAATTTTTGGTGGCCAAGGGGAAAGGTTGACATGGTTGTCTTCAAAACAGTTCAACGTACTCTTTGGAATATGAGGATGAGCATTGCCTTGTTCAAACAGAACGTTTTCCTGCGTCTCAAGGAATGAAAGAACATTGGTTTTGCATTACTTCCTGAATGTATCGCTGGACGCTCATATTACCTCAAACGGGAACCGAAGGAGATCTACTGCTGTTGGCAATTGAGCTGCATACCATAACCCTCAAAGTACTGTGCGCATTTCTTTCGATTGAAAATTTAATGTTTTCCAAAGAGAATCTGGATTCATCACTAAAGACAACAACACTCCATATTCCACCGAAGTCGTGTTCTAACAGAAGATTTGAAACCTTGGTCTTGTTCGCGCTTCAGTACCTCACCGGCGAAGTTCTTACCCTTCATCAAACAATCCTTAATAAACTCTCATTGTCGCAGCATTATTTCAGCTATATATTTGGATAAAAAGACCACCTTCGCCCATACCAATAATTTGGCCTCATTGTAAATCGCCTACTTGACAATAATTTACACGGAGTCTTACTCTAGGTATTTTAATAAATCAAAAGAAGAACTCTACATTAAACTAGCAAAAAGAACGATAAAGCACCAGATCAATCGACAATTTTCAGCAAATACTCCAAGTTTCTTCGCCTCAGTAATCATCCCAGGATAGCTCCACCGCAGACAGGAATCCCCAAACAAAACGTCCAAGATTTGTCCTAGCTGGTCCAGGAGGATTAACATGTGAGATGTCGCAAGATTAAAACACATCTGCGCATTTCAAAGATCTCAGTGTAACCTTGGTTTCGTGTCGTGTTCCACGTCGTGTAGCTAAAGAGGACAAGTTAAAATTGGTTGTAGTTGAGAAATTCCGATTTAACAACGAAAACTAAGATAAAATGTTTACAGCATCGTAAGTGGTAACGAAACTTGTATTTATTCCTATGAACACAGAAATAGACGTCCGTTGTTTCAGTGTTTCAAGATGGTCAACATGGTCGTATGTTTACCTCAAAGACCAATTCCAATAATTCGGCCACATTGGAGCCATTACAAGATCGACGGACAGTTAATTCCGAGTGGTATATCACTGTTAGTTTAGCCGAAATAACGCATATGTTTTGAAAAATCCAGAACGTTAGCGTCCACCAAGATGATGCCAGTTCACGCACAGCTCGATAAGCAATTGGGATTTTGGGGCAGCAAAACATTAAATTTTTATTTAAATCTAAGTTCCAACCATTTTTTGACGGCGCCAAAGATCAAGATTGGATCGCGTGGCCAATGATTCCAATTGCCGGAAGAAGGAAGTGATACCTTCAAAATAGCATTTGTCACTCAACTGATGATTGCAATATCTGCTTTAACATTCGATTTGAATGAATACATAAGTGAATCAATTTTTGTAGAGGATACCTAATCAAGCACTTTGAGACGACGTACCAAAAAAACAACCTTAATATTTGTAAGTAAACATCATCTCGTCAGCTTCATATTAAACCATTGATTTTATTTACTCATACTTTTCTGTTTCAATATCCGAATAATGACATCCAACTTCTCTTTTATAAATAGAAAATGACACGACATGTCTGTCTCTACGACCGCGACCAAAATCGTTATCGCCACTAGAATAGGAATCCCCTTCTTTTCCACTTCAGAAACCAACCATCTAAATCTGCATAGCCGCAATAAATATCACGGCAAACGAACCCGCACAAGATGAAAGTAAGGCATAAAGCTGGCAAATTGGGAACAACAGCTAATCCAGTCGTATTTTTTCTATAGCGGGATAGCTCCGATTATTATGTTACACATCTAATTTAATTGAATTGGGACACATCAGAGGGTTGCACCGGGCGTAAGCTTAAATGTCAAAACTTGACCTTTTTATTAACATGCGTACGATGTTGTAGATTTCCCTTTTTTACGGCGACGTGGAGTATTGCAAAATTTCAATTGAGAGAGTGGGAGGAGAATGGAAATTTTTATTGATGCATATATTTCTGCCATTGTTTTTATGTTTTTGTTATCTTGAAGATTTTGGATCAAACTTGACAAGATTGGTGAATACATCTTTGGCATTCACTTTAGAAGATATAAATGATTTCACATAAACATTTATCTGTTAAAATATTTGGTTTTCGAATGGATTCCACTCAATTGTTAGGACAATGGAAAAAGTAGGTCGTTTTAGATAGTGCAAAGAAATACCCAAACAATTCAGCCGTGGTGCTCGACCAAGACTTTTTAGAAAATACAAATACTGAACCACACTTAATTAATCAGTCAGATTCAAGAATCAAGGGGAAATTCTCGCGGATGTAATCTTTTACAACTCAATATTAAAATAAGTGCATTTCGTAAGAGAGACTGCGATTTTGAACGTTTCGCCTCCTAGTAGGAGCACTTAGTTTATTGTAATGACGTGGAATCTTTACTTGAGGCTTGGGATGTATGCATACCATCGTAATGAATGGCGTCTTTTCCTAGACTTCTGAAGGCGTAGTTTTGAAGCACCTCTTTTTCATGTTGGAAATAAGTACCCATCAACACCTTCAGCTCATGCAGCTCACGTGAAAGAGACTTATGAAAATATGAAATTTGTGTTGGATATGATTCAGTACGAGAAACATTTGTGGTGACAGCACTTAGTAGCTTAGTTTACAACTTCTATGTATTAAATTTTGTTGTTTCTTGTGTAAATTGGATAGTAGTCGAAAATAAAAAGTTTGACTATAGGAGAAAAAACCCGTTGTGGGTCTAGTCCTAGTAAAACCATTAAAAGTTTACTTTCCACCACTACACAATGGGTCCGGTTTAATGAAAAACGTCGCTAAACCAATGGACCGTGATGGTACTGGATTTCACTTTCTAAAAACCAGGTTTCCTAATAAGTGATGTTAAGATAAAGGAACGTATATTGGTTGGACTGCAAATCAGGAAATTAATGATTGATATTCAGCCTGAAGACAGTTTAAATAACTGTGGAGTGGCTGCGTAGAAATCTTTTACAAAGATCGTAAACAACTTCCTTTGGAATCATAAGGCAGATAACTAGAAATAAATTATAACTGAACCTCTGTAAAACTACTATATATAAAGGACTTGGACGTAATATGTCACTAAAGATCCACTTGTTAAAATCTCATATGAATCTTCTCCCCATCAATCTTGGAGGCGTAAGTGATGAACATGAAAAAGTTTTTACCATGAAACATTCACCATGGAAACACGTTTCCGGGAAAAACGGGAAGTCAATAACTGAGAGACTCTTTAAAACTACTATACATAAAGCACTTCGATGTAATATGTCACTAAAGATCCACTTGTTAAATTCTCAGCTGGATCGTCTCCCTATCAATCTTGGAGCCGTAAGTGATGAACATGAAAAAAGTTTCTATCATGAAACATTCACCATGGAAACACGTTTTTGGGAAAAACGGGAAGTCAATAACTGAGAGACTCTTTAAAACTACTATACATAAAGCACTTGGATATAATATGTCACTAACGATCCACTTGTTAAATTCTCAGCTGGATCTTCTCCCTATCAATCTTGGAGCCGTAAGTGATGAGCATGAAAACAGTTTTACCATGAAACATTCACCATGCAAACACGTTTTTGGGAAAAACGGGAAGTCAATAACTGAGAGACTCTTTAAAACTACTATACATAAGGCACTTGGATGTAATATGTCACTAAAGATCCACTTGTTAAATTCTCAGCTGGATCTTCTCCCTATCAATCTTGGAGCCGTAAGTGATGAGCATGAAAAAAGTTTTACCATGAAACATTCACCATGCAAACACGTTTTTGGGAAAAACGGGAAGTCAATAACTGAGAGACTCTTTAAAACTACTATACATAAAGCACTTGGATGTAATATGTCACTAAAGATCCACTTGTTAAATTCTCAGCTGGATCTTCTCCCTATCAATCTTGGAGCCGTAAGTGATGAGCATGAAAAAAGTTTTACCATGAAACATTCACCATGGAAAAACGTTTCCGGGGAAAAACGGGAAGTCAATAACTGAGAGACTCTTTAAAACTACTATACATAAAGCACTTCGATGTAATATGTCACTAAAGATCCACTTGTTAAATTCTCATCTGGATCTTCTCCCTATCAATCTTGGAGCCGTAAGTGATGAGCATGAAAAAAGTTTTACCATGAAACATTCACCATGCAAACACGTTTTTGGGAAAAACGGGAAGTCAATAACTGAGAGACTCTTTAAAACTACTATACATATAGCACTTGGATGTAATATGTCACTAAAGATCCACTTGTTAAATTCTCAGCTGGATCTTCTCCCTATCAATCTTGGAGCCGTAAGTGATGAACATGAAAAAGTTTTTACCATGAAACATTCACCATGGAAACACGTTTTTGGGAAAAACGGAAAGTCAATAACTGAGAGACTCTTTAAAACTACTATACATAAAGCACTTGGATGTAATATGTCACTAAAGATCCACTTGTTAAATTCTCAGCTGGATCTTCTCCCTATCAATCTTGGAGCCGTAAGTGATGAGCATGAAAAAGTTTTACCATGAAACATTCACCATGGAAAAACGTTTCCGGGGAAAAACGGGAAGTCAATAACTGAGAGACTCTTTAAAACTACTATACATAAAGCACTTCGATGTAATATGTCACTAAAGATCCACTTGTTAAATTCTCATCTGGATCTTCTCCGTATCAATCTTGGAGCCGTAAGTGATGAACATGAAAAAGTTTTACCATGAAACATTCACCATGGAAACACGTTTTTGGGAAAAACGGGAAGTCAATAACTGAGAGACTCTTTAAAACTACTATACATAAAGCACTTGGATGTAATATGCCACTAAAGATCCACTTGTTAAATTCTCAGCTGGATCTTCTCCCTATCAATCTTGGAGCCGTAAGTGATGAACATGAAAAAGTTTTTACCATGAAACATTCACCATGGAAACACGTTTTTGGGAAAAACGGGAAGTCAATAACTGAGAGACTCTTTAAAACTACTATACATAAAGCACTTGGATGTAATATGTCACTAAAGATCCACTTGTTAAATTCTCAGCTGGATCTTCTCCCTATCAATCTTGGAGCCGTAAGTGATGAACATGAAAAAATGTTTACCATGAAACATTCACCATGGAAACACGTTTCCGGTAAAAACGGGAAGTCAATAACTGAGAGATTCTTTAAAACTACTATAAATAAAGCACTTGGATGTAATATGTCACGAAAGATCCACTTGTTAAATTCCCATCTGGATCTTCTCCTTATCAATCTTGGAGCCGTAAGTGATGAACATGAAAAAAGTTTTTACGATGAAACATTCACCATGGAAACACGTTTCCGGGAAAAACGGAAAGTCAATAACTAAGAGACTCTTTAAAACTACTATACATAAAGCACTTCGATGTAATATGTCACTAAAGATCCACTTGTTAAATTCTCATCTGGATCTTCTCCCTATCAATCTTGGAGCCGTAAGTGATGAACATGAAAAAGTTTTTACCATGAAACATTCACCATGGAAACACGTTTTTGGGAAAAACGGGAAGTCAATAACTGAGAGACTCTTTAAAACTACTATACATAAAGCACTTGGATGTAATATGTCGCTAAAGATCCACTTGTTAAATTCTCACCTGGATCTTCTCCCTATCAATCTTGGAGCCGTAAGTGATGAACATGAAAAAGTTTTTACCATGAAACACAATGGAAACATGTTTTCAGGAAAAATGGGAAACCAGGGATGCTGGCTGACTACTGCTGGAATCTCAAAACTGATGTACCTGCGGCAAACTACACCAAGAAATCCAAGGAAAAGCCGATTTGAACATTTTAGATACAATATTGTTATATTATGCTAAGACATTGCATTTTTGGTATAACAAGAAAGATAAGATACAACAAAAAAACTATGCCTTAAATGTTTAAAATCCGCGTCAAAACTACAAATAAATTCAGCTATTGATATTCTTGTAACAAACAACAAAAAGAGATTTTATTGTCCAATGTTATTTACAGTGGCAAAACGTTAACTTAACGGTTCATTCTCGACGTAGTTCTCTAAATGATTTCGTTTCATGTGCAAAAATAAAATGCGTGGAACTCGGAGGCATTCAAAAGTCTTGTGAATCAAAAACATGCTTCACCAACTAGTTCCAACACATTCAAAAGTGTGTAGTTTGAAAAACAAAAAAGTGCATTTTTATGTATCACGATTTCTTTTTCTATCTCCCTAGAAATTTTTGTCGCGGCATTCTTACCACGACAATGCATATTGATGTAGTTTTAAATAAAAGAACGAAGAATGTGAATATTTAACAATCACCTGAGTTAGATCGTGCCATATAAAACAACAAATACGATCAATCGAGAAAATAGAGGCACCCCTTCTAGGGTTTATTGCCTCCAATACGAACGTACGCATAAGTATAATACACTTGGCTATAATTACATTAAAATATCGTATGCGTAATTTGTAAATATGATCGATCAAATTCTGGAAGCTTTTAATCAATTGTAACTGAATCCTGTATTGTTTGTGTTTTGTGCTTGTCCAACAACCTTTTACCAAGATTAAATGTAAACAAGTGTCCGGCGCCGTTCGGTATCTATTCAGAAATTAAATTTGAATTATTTATTTGTCTTAAATGTAATTGAAGGATGTCAAGCTGGTCAACACAGTTCGAAATGCATTAAAAGTTAGATCAACATTTCACACTAAAAATGGTTTTGATGAAGCTTCTAGATCGTTTAGGGGACTAAAATATTCTTGCAAATTTAATGAAGAAATAGAAGCTTAAGTATTTGTAATAGATTACCCATCCTTTATAATCGATAAGCAGCAAATTGGGAAAAATGGAAATCGTATGCATTAGACTAAAATGGGAAAAGTTCTGATACTTGCCATATTAATTTGCTCTAGTTTAAATAAGGCTCAAATTCGTATAGCAAGCGTGAGAACTATTCCATTTAAATTGGAATATATTAATTGATTTGAGCTTTTTAAGAATTACACGGTTAAAAGTTTGAAAATATTAAACCATAATAGTTACGTTAATAAAGAAGTATGAGATTAAAACGCTATAAACTTTTTCAATCAAAATGGAATACACAAAACATAATTTTTCAGCATAATCCGCTTGTTTTACAACGTACTTCCATCATCGCAAAAGTCTATAAAATATGTCTATCGTTTCCTTTCGGATTTTTGGTACAACAATCACTATTGGAAACCGAAATCGCTGGTTTCAGGAATTGAAGTCTAGTAGTAATAGTGCCAGACAAACTGGGGCTTACATTTGGAAACAAACCCCAAATATTAATATAAAAAGAATTAACGCAAAAGATATCTTCTTTCCGTTGGCGAACGTTAGAACGTAGAAATTTGTACCAAACACGATGGAACCCACGTACATTAAAATCACACCTCACCATCGTCTCTCCCGTTTTCTTCCTTTCGGGAAGGGCAAAATATTTCTAGATATCTTGAGACGTGTACGAATGTGTGTGAATTTTGTGAAGTTCTTCCACTAATTGGTGTTGCTTCAGATGCTTAGTGATAAGCAAACGCCGAAAACTAACATCGAACGGCATTTTCTTTGCTTGAGAGAACGCAAGATTGGAATTCAGATACCCCAAGTGCATGATAAATTTGCGAATTTGTGCCAAACATGATGGAAGTAACATCTTATCATTGTCTTTACAATTTCCGTCTTTTTGGGAGGGGGCAATACATTTCTATGGATTTTGTGGAGTTTGCGAATTGCAATTTCTGAATTTCGCCAACTTCGTCCACTAACTAGTGTTGGTTCAGATATGACAAGGAAATGTCAAAGACTAACGGGGAGAGGATTTGTTTTCTTTTGGGAGATTTCAATTCACGTACCCCAGGTGAATGAGAAATTTACAAATTTGGCCCATAGACGATGGAACCCACATACATTAACACCACCCCTCATCACCGTCAAATTTTCTGAAGTGGGGAGAAACGCAAAAAACCAAATTATGGCACCCTAATTGCATCAGGAATGAACGAATTATAATTTGGGTTAAAGATGATGAATTCTACATACACTAACTCCTTATCTCGACATTGCATCTTCCGTTTCCTTTTTTTAGGAAAGGCAGGTACGTTTTCGAGAGTTTTGAGGAATTTACGTATTACGATCTGTGCCAGAAGTAACCAATAACTTCGTCCATCCTCTTGACATGAATTCTTTAGCGACTTTTTGAGTGGAATTTAATAGTTCATACCAATTTGGGTACCACCAAATACCGATTTTGATAACAATGTTCTTTCCTTCAGGGACAAGATTACAAAGAAGACAACGTATGAGATTTACTTCACCAAAATTAGGGTCATATAAAGAACTGACTTTGCCTACATTACAGCTGTTTCTACTCTCAACACGCTGGTTAACACTGCAATCGATTCAAAATCATTTTAATTTGAAGCTGATTGCCAATGTCAATTCTCTCATGACGATAGGCTATCTGGATGACTTGTCTCTGGTAATACTATGTGGAGTTAAACAGGCGTTGTTCAAGCCCAGTTTTGTACATGTGTAACTATCAAGAAATACAATAGTACTTCGTACGTCAAATGGACCGAGAAACTTTATGGAAGGTTGAAAATATAAAATCAAGTTTAAACTTGAAGTTGAGAACTTGCTTGATAGATATATGGAAGCAGTTTCTGCAGACCTAGTTTTAAACCGAATACAATAACAGAAACGACAGGAAGCAATTTCAAGCTAGTTGGTGTTGGATCTGTTAACAAGAAAATCGACAATAAGGACAAATAAAACATATATATATCAGCACTAACAGGCCGTAAAGGCCCAGGGCTTGTTCGGAGCCACCGAGCCGTATACATACGTATACCGTACCGCTCCTGGCCCGCCTAGTGGCATTTCCTTACTTTCCGCAGCATATTGGAGGTAGCAGATCAATTTTAAGATTTTAAACTACTACGCTCCGCCGCGGCCGGGTTTCGAACCCAGACCTTCTCGTTGTGAAACGTAATTTTCACCACTGAGCCACTCGGGAGGGTTCAAATAAAACATGTCACGATTTATTTCAGAAACCATTAGACATTAAAGAATTTCTGTTTGTAATGCTCTGCGTCTAATATCTCCAAAGGTAAACGATTTATAAGACATGAAGAGATAATAGAGAACATGCCCCAGACTTCAGAAAAGAAACACGCAAAATACCAAAATAATGACGAGAGCGTTTACAAGTTTATTGACATATTTTGGTTTAGTGTTAGATTACAAGATATAGAGGACAATGTTAATAATATGCAGAATAGCATATCAAAGCTACAGATAATTGACTTAAAATATCCATTTTTAGAAATGATCCAGTGACGTACTACAGGCTTAGCCGGTTGTGCTGTTTCTAAGAATGGACAGTTAAAAGTCTTATCGAGTTCTTCGAGAATTCTACGCCGTAAACTTTCGAATTACCTGTATCCTATGAGAAATTAGAAAGTAACAAGATATCTGCAGAAATGAAAGTCCTCAAATGTATAGATGTCCAATCATAGAAGAGATGGATGAGTAAGTAAGAGAGGCAAAAACCTATCTACAGTTTTGTTATTATGGCCCATCTAGATTATGAAAGACCATACTTCAAGTACATTGATCTCACACTCCAGAATTGTGAATTTTATGGAGGTCGTATTGCTTCATATGTTTTCGGAGCAGACGCCCACGAATAATGTCTAAAAACATTATTTTTCCTCTTGGAAAACGTAAGAGGTGAATTGAAATGCTTCAAGTTATACAGAATTTACAAATTTATGCCAAGAATGATAGAAGCTGAATGAATTAACACCACATCTCACCATCGCCTTTTTCATTTTCTACGTTTTGGGAAATAGAAAAAATGTTTGGGAACTTTAAGGAATTTACGAATTAGAAACCAGTACCAGAAATGATGGAGGTTCCATACGTTTATCCTACATCCCACAATTGCAAATTTCGTGTGAAGCTTGGGATGCCTAGTAACAAACTGAGGCTCGCAATTCGTGGTAAACGGCGGGAATTAACGTGGAAAGCCGTTTTCTTCCTTTTGGAGAACGCAAAATTTGTATTGGGACAGCCTAAATGCAGGAGGAATATATAAATGACAGCCTGTACCGAAAACGATGGAACTTGCATGTATTGACATGACACCATCCCACTTTAGCCTCTTTCATTTCCTTCCCCTTAGTCTCTATACGAGGGTAGGTCAATAACTCGTGACTTTTGGAATTTCCCGCCTCTTAACTGAAAGGGCAACACTCCTCCTGTCAACAGGCAACTGTCAGTTGACTCTTGTCAAAATTTGGACAAGCTGCGTTATTTAGTTTGTGTTTGACAGCCATTGATAGCAGACTACAGCGTGAAATGGCAAAAAAGTGAATTTCGTGTGCTCATTAACCATTACTTTTTGCGGAAAAAGAAAACATCACTCAAACTAAGGCTAAGCTTGAAAAATACTATGGGGACTTTGCACCATCAATTTCAATGGTACAAAAGTGGTTTACTGAATTTCGTTGTGGCCGTACAAGCACGGAAGATGCCGAACGTTCTGGGCACCCAGTTGAGGTCTCTACACCCGAAACAATTGAAAAAATTCACGATATGGTGTTGGTCGATCGGAGAGATTGTGGAAGCCGTCACATGGCTCAGTGGTTTCAATTTTTAATGATCACTTGGGTATGAGAGAGCTTTCCGCAAGATGGGTGCCGCGTTTACCTACAATCGACCACAGACGCAAACGTGTGACAACCTCGCAGGAGAGTTTGACGTTGTTCAACCGACGAGTTTTTGCGCCGTTTCGTAACCGTGGACGAAAGGTGGATCCACCACAACACACCAGGGACCAAACACCAGGCAAAACAGTGGGTTTCTCGGAGTGAATCGGTGGCAAAGAAGGCCAAGGTAAGTTTGTCAGCCAATAAAGCCATAGCGACCGTATTGATGCACGATGCACGCACTATAATCCACATTGACTACCATCAAAAGGGTAAAACAATCAGTGGAGAATATTATGCCAACTTATTAGGTTGATTTAGTGAGGATTTGAAAATTTGGCCAAGAAAAAGTTCTTTACCACCAGGACATTGCAAGGGTGTGCACGTGTGCAGTTTCCATGGCAAAATCAATGAATTGGGCTACGAATTGCTCCCTCATCCGCCCTATTCTCCGGATTTAGCCCCGAGTGACTATCTCTTGTTCCCAAACCTGAAGAAATGGCTCGGCGGAAAGAGATTTGACTCCAACGATGAAATCATGTCACAAACAAATACCTATTTTGATGACCTCGATAAATCTTATTTTTTGGAAGGGATAAAAAATTGGAGAAACGTTCAAGTTTGAGAATTTAGCGTATTTCCAATGTAGTCTTGATCTCGGCCTCTTCAACTATCACCCGTTCAATTGATTCAATGGGATATTGAAGGGTTCCACGATTCACCACGGACAACAAACTCGACCTATAACGTTTTGCTCTTTTTCTAGGGAAATATAAAACGATGTATAACGATGGAAGAAAGTCGTTGAAAATTGATGTTTTCCATTTTTATTGAAATAAAGTCTAAACAACCAATCTAAACAATCATCCCGCAAATCTGGTGTAACTATTTATTGGAAATAGCAAATAACGGGCAGGGAAAAGCAAATAATTAAGTTCCCATAAATATAAATGTGCTCATGAATATGAAAAACGTTCCTAATGCAACTCACCTTTTGATCATTACCTTCCCAAGTGCGCGGGCAACCAGTATCCACAGTTTCATCCGTAGTCTCAATATCAACTTCATCGTCGCTTTCATCTTCCTTCTGGGTGGCGAAGCTCTCGCTGCTTGGTTGCTGGACAGGCTTGAAAGCAGACTGATAATTCCTCTCAATCGAAAAGAACGGGTTCTCGTTGGGAAAAATTATAGAATTCCTTTTCAACCATGGGAAGGCCGAATACGAAGCGAACGCAAACGGTTTGTGATAAATGAAATCCATAGCTACCCGAGATATCGGTAAGGAGACATCCTGACAGGTAGGGATTCTGGGAGATGGAATAACGGGAGTGGTTTGACTTTCGTTGATTTTGCACTGTTTGGAGCTTCTGGAAGAAAGGGAATGATTCAACAGCCTTTTGCGTGTGCCCCCGTTGAACATAGCCTTGACGTCCTCCCAAGCATGGACGATCTCTTCGGGGGAATCACCGCTTAGCTTCATGTGTCGCCTCCAAGAATTGAAATTCGCAGCGTCCGGTTGCACGTATTTATCATTCGGACTTAGTCGATGGGAATGAAAGATGAACTTATTTGGGGAGAAAAACAACCCGCATATCGTGCATTTTATACATTTTGCCCTCGAGGAATTGTATCTGGATGGTAAGAAGGAGCCGCGACAACCCCAAGCACATTCGTGGTGGACAGAGAACGCAAAATCATCTGGTAATCGCGGAGGACTATTATCGCCTAAGAAGCTCTTACACAACCGTTCAGCTTCCCTTCTGGTGATCATTCCGCAACGCCTAGATGAGACGGGCATAGCGCCAGCTCTCCTTAGGATTTCCAATTGGACAGGAGTGCATTGCACGCAGGTTATCCCTTGGGGAGAAATAGGTTGTAAAAGTGAATTCACCACTAAGACGGAAGCTTACCTAGAGCTACCCTTCGGTTGTGAATTTCGTTGTAACTAAATTGTTTTAGCAACGTGTTTGATATTTGAGCCAAGCACAATCTTTCTTGGGATTCTATTATTAATGAAACTATAGGAACGCCGTATAAAACAACAGTGCTGACCTGAAATTATTGTAATAAAATAACGTAATACAAAGGGCTCCTAATTTCGTTCGAAATGGATTGAAACTAATTTTTAGGGTTAAGAAAAGGGATTTTTTGAGTAATGTTGGATATTATAACAATATGCAATTAGAAAATATGAAACGGCGTCTTTCAGCAGCTTTCGCATTCGAAAAATCACTGTAAAGTTGCATTTACCGAGGTTTTTAGTTGTTGTGATTGACACTGCACGCATGTCAATATACGCATTTTTTTGGAAACGGCAATTAACTAAGTTTATCGACTTATATACAATACAAAAGAATAGATCTACCTCAAAAGTTCTAGAGCTTCTTGGGATAAATCCAAAAATTTGAGCATGTACTCACATAAAATTGTGCTGTTCTAAATTTTGATTGTATGGTTTAAAATCAACAAAGTTTCGTCATGTAAATATACGTAAACTGCTGCATAAACTTCAGGGATTTGAATTATGTTGTCTCTGACACCCAGTTGGGTAGAAGAGGTAGAGAAGAAGAAGAAGAAGAAGAAGAAGAAGAGTTATGTTGTCCGATGGATTTTACATAATTCGACCAAAGTCCAAGAAGTGGCTCTTATTAATTGGATCTAGAAAATACCTAAAAAGTTCAATCGTCGTGCTTTAAATTTGGCGTGTAAGGTCGGTATAGGTGATGAAACGCGGATTATTCGTGTGATTTCCAAACGAAGTAAGAAATAAAGTCCGGACATATTCCAAGATAAATCGAATCTGAGAAAAGTGTCCGATTTACGAAGCGCTTAGATGCAAATGGGCACTGCTTGTTCCTGTACTACTGGTCGAATCCTCAATGTTGATTAATACAGAACTATTTATTTATCGGAAATCATCAATGAAATCTTAAAAACGAATACCAAACGTCGTATTATCCATAACCGTGAGAATGCAACATGTCAAGCGGCATCAGAAACATCGACTTAACGACCCATTGCCTATATAATTTTGATTTAAATCCAAATGGTTTCATTTTGTTTCCGTTGGTCAAGAATAAAGTGTGCAGAAGGCGTTTCTCAAAACCTGGCGAGGTTCTGGAAGCTGGTAAGCCGGAGTTTTCTATTATACCATCGTCTAAGTGCAGATATTGCTTCGGAAAGTGCTTCCAACCCATGCAAAAGTGTATTGATTGTCAGAGAGAATATTTTGAAAAATAATACATGCGCTTTTGCATTCTTGTTTCGCCTCCTTTTCCTAAAATTTTTCAGCCAACCCTCGTGTAGCAATTATTATCCTGAATCATCGACACAAATTACGCCGTGAAGATACGAGATCATATCTTTCAAAAACCGGTTCTCTTCTAAAATTTTGCGGCGAAATAGCAATTTTACAGGGATTTTTCAGGAAACGCAAAAGTTACCCAAATTTTCGCCAAAGCTTGTACTTTTGAGAACCTAACCTCAGATCCGCAACAATTTTAGGCAAGAAACCTTTCGGTATTCAAAATTAGAAAAAGGGTGAGACGGGGGCACTCTTACAAAAGAAACTATACCTGATTCGTTTTTACCGCCAATTCTTGTTTATTCGCAGTAAAACTAGAGGAAACTTCCGGTGATTTAAGTTTGATAGATTGTTCTTCGACCCTATAAAGGGCGAGTTGCATTTTAATACGAAAACAGTTATAAAAAGCATTACTTACATATCTGCAATGCCACAATAACAACGCACTAAATACCTTTTTCACCCTTGTGTGCCGATGTTCTTTCACTAAATCGTGCAAACCGAATGGATAAAGTTTGTCCTTTGTAAATCAAGTCCTTTGGCTCCTCCTACAAAGTCCGGGACGGCTGAAAGCTCGAAGCTCTCCTCCAATCCAAGCTTTGAATAACCTTTATAATAATACGGGCACCCTCCTATTCTAATACTAACCAATAGTAGTATAATTACATGTATATAAGCTACAACATATATAGGCTTTTAAATCAAAGTAAATATCCAAAAATTGTGTATTTAACCAAGATATTTATTGGATTTTCTTCTTACGTATAAAGAAATAAGAAAATTATCGGTTTTTGTAATATACTTTAACTGAAGGGCTTTGTCGCCCTTCTTTCAATGTTTTATCTCTTTTATTTTTCAAAAAATACTTTTTAAGACCAATACTCGTATTAATAGTAACAATAATAATAATCCGAATATTTTATTTAATTTATTTTTACAAATTTAATGTTTTAAATTATTAATCCCATCCGACACATGACTCAGTTGGATAGACGATGTAGAGAAGCAGAAGATACATGTTAATCCATATTATCCATTTTTTGGGGGGATAATGCGCTTTCCGGAAGCTACATTTCTTGCCCAAAAATTTGTTCATCGTATTTCCTTTACTAATTTCTGCTTCCCGCATTAGTCAAAACGTTTCGTTTCGTTTCAACATTTTCCAAACGTATCAAAAAAAAAAATCCACCCACATTTTCAAGCAAACAACATGAAATTCACATTGATCGTATTACCATTACAAACTACTCTGATAACTTTTTTGACCGGAATCAAATTTTAATCGACTTGATCAAAATTTGGTGTAGAGTGTTAATATCCTCTTTTAATCTGGGTCATCAATTATATCGAGATCAAGTATGGAGGCACCCAATTAACTCAAAGTAACGCATACATATAAAGAAGATGTAATCTCAGTATATAAAAACTTATGTAAAAGTAGATCTTGAAAAGGTACAATCCTATTAATTTCAAAACCAATCATATTTCAGAAATCAGAAGAAGTTCTTGCTGTCATTTGGGAAACATTTCTTTTTAGATTCGGACAAAAAAATTCTATATCTCCGTCGATAAATATTTTCATCCCCAATGAAAATTATGAGAATTATTGTGTTAGATTGGAAGGAAGACTTCAAAATAAAGAGGAATACGTCCGGATCCAAAAGGATACAAGGACTTCAAATTTCACGTGTTTGTTGTTTCACGTTTTGCGTGTTTCTTTGATCAAATAGGGTTATTATTATAGTATTTTCCCCACTGATTGTGAATCTGCCAATCCTATTTTAGAAATCAGAAGAGGTTTCTGCTGTCATTTGGCAAACATTTCTTATTAGATTCGGACAAAAAAATTCTATATCTCCGTCGATAAATATTTTCATCCCCAGTGAAAATTATTAGAATTATTGTGTTAGATTGGAAGGAAGACTTCAAAATAAAGAGGAATACGTCCGGATCCAAAAGGATGCAAGGACTTCAAATTTCACGTGTTTGTTGTTTCACGTTTTGCGTGTTTCTATGATCAAATAGGGTTACTATTATAGTATTTTCCCCACTGATTCTGAATCTGCCAATCATATTTTAGAAATCAGAAGAGGTTTCTGCTGTCATTTGGGAAACATTTCTTTTTAGATTCGGACAAAGAAAATTCTATATCTCCGTCGATAAATATTTTCATCCCCAGTGAAAATTATGAAAATTATTGTGTTAGATTGGAAGGAAGGCTTCAAAATAAAGAGGAATACGTCCGGATCCAAAAGGATACAAGGACTTCAAATTTCACGTGTTTGTTGTTTCACGTTTTGCGTGTTTCTATGACCAAATAGGGTTACTATTATAGTATTTTCCCCAGTGATTCTGAATCTGCCAATTATATTTCAGAAATCAGAAGAGGTTTCTGCTGTCATTTGGGAAACATTTCTTTTTAGATTCAGATAAAGAAAATCAGAAAATTGCAAAATATCCGCGAAGAATCCGAGTTACACAGACGTATATCTCCATCGATAAATATTTTCATCCCCAATGAAAATTACGAGAATTATTGTGTTAGATTGGAAGGAAGGCTTCAAAATAAAGAGGAATACGTTCGGATCCAAAAGGATACAAGGACTTCAAATTTCACGTGTTTGTTGTTTCACGTTTTGCGTGTTTCTATGATCAAATAGGGTTACTATTATAGTATATTCCCCAGTGATTCTGAATCTGCCAATCATATTTCAGAAATCAGAAGAGGTTTCTTCTGTCATTTGGGAAACATTTCTTTTTAGATTCAGATAAAAAAATCAGAAAATTGCAAAATATCCGCGAAGAATCCGAGTTACACAGACGTATATCTCCATCGATAAATATTTTCATCCCCAATGAAAATTACGAGAATTATTGTGTTAGATTGGAAGGAAGGCTTCAAAATAAAGAGGAATACGTTCGGATCCAAAAGGATACAAGGACTTCAAATTTCACGTGTTTGTTGTTTCACGTTTTGCGTGTTTCTAAGATCAAATAGGGTTACTATTATAGTATTTTCCCCAGTGATTCTGAATCTGCCAATTATATTTTAGAAATCAGAAGAGGTTTCTGCTGTCATTTGGGAAACATTTCTTTTTAGATTCAGATAAAAAAATCAGAAAATTGTAAAATATCCGCGAAGAATCCGAGTTACACAGACGTATATCTCCATCGATAAATATTTTCATCCCCAATGAAAATTACGAGAATTATTGTGTTAGATTGGAAGGAAGGCTTCAAAATAACGAGGAATACGTCCGGATCCAAAAGGATACAAGGACTTCAAATTTCACGTGTTTGTTGTTTCACGTTTTGCGTGTTTCTATGATTAAATAGGGTTACTATTATAGTATTTTCCCCACTGATTCTGAATCTGCCAATCATATTTCAGAAATCAGAAGAGGTTTCTTCTGTAATTTGGGAAACATTTCTTTTTAGATTCAGATAAAAAAATCAGAAAATTGCAAAATATCCGCGAAGAATCCGAGTTACACAGACGTATATCTCCATCGATAAATATTTTCATCCCCAATGAAAATTACGAGAATTATTGTGTTAGATTGGAAGGAAGGCTTCAAAATAACGAGGAATACGTCCGGATCCAAAAGGATACAAGGACTTCAAATTTCACGTGTTTGTTGTTTCACGTTTTGCGTGTTTCTATGATCAAATAGGGTTACTATTATAGTATTTTCCCCAGTGATTCTGAATCTGCCAATTATATTTCAGAAATCAGAAGAGGTTTCTGCTGTCATTTGGGAAACATTTCTTTTTAGATTCAGATAAAGAAAATCAGAAAATTGCAAAATATCCGCGAAGAATCCGAGTTACACAGACGTATATCTCCATCGATAAATATTTTCATCCCCAATGAAAATTACGAGAATTATTGTGTTAGATTGGAAGGAAGGCTTCAAAATAAAGAGGAATACGTCCGGATCCAAAAGGATACAAGGACTTCAAATTTCACGTGTTTGTTGTTTCACGTTTTGCGTGTTTCTATGACCAAATAGGGTTACTATTATAGTATTTTCCCCAGTGATTCTGAATCTGCCAATTATATTTTAGAAATCAGAAGAGGTTTCTGCTGTCATTTGGGAAACATTTCTTTTTAGATTCAGATAAAAAAATCAGAAAATTGTAAAATATCCGCGAAGAATCCGAGTTACACAGACGTATATCTCCATCGATAAATATTTTCATCCCCAATGAAAATTACGAGAATTATTGTGTTAGATTGGAAGGAAGGCTTCAAAATAAAGAGGAATACGTCCGGATCCAAAAGGATACAAGGACTTCAAATTTCACGTGTTTGTTGTTTCACGTTTTGCGTGTTTCTATGATCAAATAGGGTTACTATTATAGTATTTTCCCCAGTGATTCTGAATCTGCCAATTATATTTTAGAAATCAGAAGAGGTTTCTGCTGTCATTTGGGAAACATTTCTTTTTAGATTCAGATAAAAAAAATCAGAAAATTGCAAAATATCCGCGAAGAATCCGAGTTACACAGACGTATATCTCCATCGATAAATATTTTCATCCCCAATGAAAATTACGAGAATTATTGTGTTAGATTGGAAGGAAGGCTTCAAAATAAAGAGGAATACGTCCGGATCCAAAAGGATGCAAGGACTTCAAATTTCACGTGTTTGTTGTTTCACGTTTTGCGTGTTTCTATGATCAAATAGGGTTACTATTATAGTATTTTCCCCACTGATTCTGAATCTGCCAATCATATTTCAGAAATCCGAAGAGCTTTCTGCCGTCATTTAGGAAACATTTCTTTTTAGATTCGGATAAAAACTAAAATTGCAAAAATCCTCGATGAATTTCCCCCACTGAATCTGCTTTCTAAAATTTATGTGTCAGGCATAGTTTTTGAGTAACGCGCGTTTAAAATTTTGAAAAACGTAAATTTTTGCGCGTTTGGTTACAACGTGGAATATCTTGAATTTTTATATTAATGGCAGTTCAAAAGCTATTTTTACTTGATTTTCTTCTGTATTTTGTAGCAGGAATATATCTTATTAAAATCTAATAGTAATGGGCTAGCATATTTGGACCCAACTTGCCTTGATAACGCGACGTCATCTGGGTTTTCCGGGAGGAAAATCTAAATGTGAATACAAAAATATATCTTCAATGACACATTGCAACCAAGAGCTTTATAGTTCTGAAGTAATTCCTCCACAAGGTCCTTGTAGTTGCCCGCCTTCTTATTTCCAAGAAAATACTAGACTACTTTCTTAAATGACTCCCACGCTGTTGTTTCTTGCTCATCTAGGGTGGCATCTAACTCAGGATCGTTCACTAATTTTCGAAATTGAGGGCCAACGAACTGACCCTTAGAAAGCTAAACCGCCGTTTCTCTCCATTCCTTTAACAAATTTTTTTATCGATCCGACTTTCATATTTAGAGGTGGCAGGTATACTTTCTGGAGGCTGATTGGCGAAATTTTTTGTTCCCGGAATCAGCTGTCGTCTTGGTAGCCATTGCCTTTTTACATAATGGTTTCGTCTATCTCTGCTGTCCTAGTTGTACAAAACACTGCAAAATTTGGTATAAGTTTGGTTAAAGAGTGAGTACCAGGGCAATGACTTTCAGATCTATCCAAAGGTACCGGGCATGTCTTTCATTAGCGATGCGATGCGCGTTGGTCCAAGAGCAAAGGCTAACTGGCAAAAATTAAAAATGCAATTACTGGAAACTGGTGCCCGATGGACGATTTCTGACTACGGATTCAAAATCATCATCGAAAAATATATAAGAAACAAAAGTCGACGTCCAAGAAACAAAAACATTGTTTACTACTGTTGTTTGCCTTAACCTTCATCAGCCCATCTACTTTTTTAAGAAATTTCTTGAGAGTGTCACTGCAATGGCTTTCATCTGCAGTTTCTGAAGGTGTGTTCGGCAATTTATTTAAATCAACATTAACATCCAAAGGTATAATTCCACATGCTCCGAAACCAGACTTGATATTTGCCTCTATAATATTTCCGATGCTGTCTAAAGCCGATTTAAGAAGACCCGGAAACTCAGATTTCATCACACATCCCCTATTTCTCAGTTTCCACTCAGCTAAAATCTTGCGCCAGGCTTTCTTCACGGGAAATTTTTTGTTCCCGGAACGAGCTGTGTTCTTGGTAGCCATTGCCTTTTTACATAATGGTTTCGTCTATCTCTGCTGTCCTAGTTGCACAAAACACTGCAAAATTTGGTATAAGTTTGGTTAAAGAGTGAGTACCAGGGCAATGACTTTCAGATCTATCCAAAGGTACCGGGCATGTCTTTCATTAGCGATGCGATGCGCGTTGGTCCAAGAGCAAAGGCTAACTGGCAAAAATTAAAAATGCAATTACTGGAAACTGGTGCCCGATGGACGATTTCTGACTACGGATTCAAAATCATCATCGAAAAATATATAAGAAACAAAAGTCGACGTCCAAGAAACAAAAACATTGTTTACTACTGTTATTTGCCTTAACCAACAGGTTAAAAATTTCAATTTCTTTTGCTTAAGCATATTGAGTTGCTCTTTTATAAGCCTAAGCAGATTAGTGCACGTTTGTTCGTGCCATGACTGTTATGCAAGCGGTCAGTAACGTGTTAAATATACAATTCTTCAATGTCACATTAAGAAAACTCCACTCCACGCGACATTCCAGCTATTGCATTGACTTCATTGTCCGGTTCCTCTCGGGGTTTCTTTCCCTTAGCTGGGCTGAAGAATTTTTTCCGCAATATCATTTTTGTGCTTCTATATAACTTTCGGCAACCGAACTAGATCGTCAACCCCCATGACGTTTTAAAGCGGCAATATCTCCTAACTCCATCGACAAGGAGCTTCTGATAGGACACTTGGAACCAAATTCTGAACTGACAGAGTAGAAGTACATTCCAAATTCAAAAGTGCACTCTTCGGACATAATTACATAAAATAACAAGTCGAATTATTATCAATTCATTGTTCATTGTTGAAGCAGTTTTGTTTTCGTTAGCCATGAAAATATTTCCAATGTATGTACTACGATTTCATGAGATTCTCCTCTGCTCAAAAAGAAAAAAATTGTAATGGATTGCCATGATCAGAAAGGAGATAATTTATATTTTATATTGTTCATCAAACTATAACACAAGTAAAGGTCTTCGGGTATTATACACTGGCGAGCAAAAAAATGGGTCACTTTGAAATTGTGAAGTTTCTTTGTTATTGTCCGTTGTATGTTTATATCAAAATTATAATTCCTTGTACTGTCTTTTGAAAGCTAAATTTAGTAGTCAATACTGAAAAGGAAAGCATTCCTTTAATTTTAACGATTTATTCTGCACAAGCAACAAATTTAAATTTACAAATGTAAGAAAAAACTAACATTAGTGAGAAGATTTAGTTTTTAATAACGTGTACTCCCTCCTCTTGCGTTACTGACTGCTTGAAGACAACGAGGCCATTAAATGACGCATCATATTCTGGTCGATGTTATTCCACTCCTGCAATGGAAGCTCTCTCAGCTCCTGGGTAGTTCTTGGAGCTGGTATGTGACTTCGGATACGTCGCCCAACTCATCCCAGATATGTTAAATGAGATTTATATCTGGAGTGAGTATTGGCCAATCAAATCTTCTAATGCCCACTTTATCCAGGTATTCTCTAACAACTCTAGCTACGTGAAGTCTAACATTATCTACTACTGCCACTATACCTGCAAGAAGCACCTTTACAGAATGGACTTATCCAACACGGACACTTCCAGATTCTGCGCTGAAGAAGAGGAGTAAATGGAACACTTGATTACTAATTGTGGGGCACTGGGCCATAGGAGATACAGAATGCTACATGCGAATACGAAGAGGACCTACTAACACTCCCATTGAAGGGGCTGATCCTGTTCCTAGACGTATTCAATAAATAAAGACAAGGGGAAGCACAATAGATCAACGATGGTCGCAGTGCAAAGGGCCATTTTGGACCAGACCCCATCTCATTACATTACATTATCTTACACGGAAATGCCATGCTTGCCCATGGTAAACATGGAAGGCATAACATGGCCTCTTAGAACTTCCGTAATGTATGAAGACTAACTCGGCGCGTGCATATGAAGAGATTCCTGCCCAAACCATAACCGACCCACCACGAAATGGTAGGCGGTCGTCAATGCAGACTGCAGCATATCTTTCTCTTAGTCTTCTCCATATTGGTCGACGTCCGTCTGACCCGTAGAGGCAAAACCGCGTCTCATCTGAAAACAGAACCTTGCTCCAGTCCTCATTATTCCATGCCAAGTGACTTCGGGCAAAAGCCAATCTTAGAATTTGATGCCGGCGTTGCAATGGCGGACTTGCAGCTATCTTTCTGCTAGACAATACAACAGCACGAAGCCTTCTTCTAACGGCCAATTCACTAACATCCACATCTTTAACTTCTTGGAGTTGATTTCGTAGCAAAACCACCGAAGCTGTTCTATTCCGCAAAATTACAGACACCAAAAAACGGTTATCTCTTGTGGTGGTGACTCTTTGTCGCCCGGATGTTACTTTTCTGATTATTAGGCCAGTCTCCTAAAAGCACTGGTACACATTTTATACAGCGTATAAGCTTTTACCGACAATTCTTGCAGGTTGACGTTGTCCTCGACCATCTTGTATCAACATTACAATTCTTGCTACAATATCGGGATCTGAAGACATTATGACCTGTTAAATAAACAATACCAATACGAAGCCGTGCAACCGATAGGTTTTATAGAGAGAAATCAACGCTAAACTGAAAAATAGACAACGTAATGTACATTTTTAGTTAGAGCCAATGCGCGCTATTTGCAAACTATAAACTTAAAGCATCACAATCTCAAAGTGACCTAAATTTTTTGCTCGCCACTGTAGCATAACCTATGGAGCTTATAGATTATAGAAGTTCTGGAAAAATCGTTTCTAATCCAAAGTAAAAATTACTTCTAGCCCGACTTTCGTCTTCAAATACGATAATTTTGATTATTATTATTATAATATTGTTGTCATCAGCATTCCAGTTCCTTCCATACACTCCGTGAAAGCTCTAGAGATAGATTTATTGATTTTAAACATACAAACTACTAAATACTTTCTTTTATTTAAGTAAACCGAATGCCCGTACTAATGAATTTCTTGTTTCGTTTTTTCCCAATAATCCGAAGGTTTAATCGATCCGATTTAGTTGAGTTAAGAAAAACTATTAACTCAAATCAGCATTTTAATTACTTTTTAAGCTAACAAGTAGAAATTGAATCAGCAGTAAGTAAGAGTTTGAATGAAAAGCTAGGACTAGGGCACAAATAGCCAATAATGGGAATTTCAATTGGTTGTGCACGGCTGGTGAGCATGTTTTCAATCACTGCAAACATGCTATATGGTGTTCATTCATGTGTTATAATACACGTACGTACTAGTAAACGTAGTAATTATTGTGATACCCTAAGATACGCTGAAGATTATCCCGGATTTTACGTTAGAGGATTTGCGTTTCTCACAAAAGGTAGAAGGATGTTTTTCAGATATTTAATTGTGTGAGTCGATATATAATTAAAAATAATTGAGGCTTACCTATGCACCCGCCGAAATAATTTATCTAACATTATAATTGCTTTAACAACAAATTTTGAAGATGAAAGAGACATTATTTTCCTATGCAAACTTTAGGAAAGAAAACTGTGAATGTATCTCCACAATAGCGAGACATGTATTCATCATATCTTCAACCTTAATAATAAAAGACTTCAAACATGTTTTTCCCAAAAATTAAAAAGGAACTCAAAAATATCTTAAAAACAGAAACGATACAGTTGTTAAATTGCGTTCAATATTTGCATTTTCAATACATAAATTTCAAAAAACCGGTACTCCTAATGTTCCCAGATTACGACTAGAGTTGGCTAACACGGGACGAATACATGCGCGTTACAAAGGGGAGCAACTGTATTACTAATATTAACTTCAACTCGCATAAATATACATGGAAATTGCAATACCAAGGAGGAGTGCGAATCTTTTGACCAAACTTGGCAGAAACTTTTACCTATTCAAATTGTAATAATTGATAAATCTTATATGATAGATCTCTACCACTAATAGGTCAATAAAACAAGGCTGGTTTGAACGATAGTTATATTTTCAGAACGTTTACAAACGTTTTCGGAATACCGAGATCTATCATATAAGATAAGTATAAAAAGATCACGAAATATATATATACGAGGGCCATCCAGTAAATAAGTTTCCCTATTTTTTCTGCGAACGAAACGTGGTAAAAATTAGTTAGTAGTGTAAGAAATGGTGACTAGGATGCGTTGGAAGCGCGTGACCTTCCACATCACGCTATTCGTACGCCCAAGTCCGTAGCGCTTCAGTTGCCATGGAGCTACCATTGGTGAACGTGTCCACGTGCGAACTCCGTTCTGTAATTCGTTTCTTCACGGCGAAAAATGAAACTGCGGTCAATATTCATCGCAATTTAGTGTCAGTGTATGGTGAAGGATGTATGAGCATCCAAATGGTTCGCCGATGGCGTTCATGGTTCTTGGAAGGACGGCAAAACGTGCATGATGACGAGCGAAGCGGCAGGCCCGTTACTGCTACAGACAATGCAGCCGTTGCTGCTGTTCGGAATGTGGTGGAAGCAGATCGCCGCGTCACCATTGACGAAATAAAGATTCGACTGCCTCCTGGAATCGAAATTGGACGTTCTTCGATTGGAACAATCATGTCAGATGTTTTGAATTTTCGCAAAGTCTGCGCAAGATGGGTCCCGCGTTTGCTCTCGGAAAATCACAAGCAACAACGGATGGAGGCAGCCCGAGCTTTCCTGGAAATGCATCGAAGAGATGGAGATCAACTGTTTTCCCGTATTGTCACTGGAGATGAAAGCTGGGTGCATCATTCAACTCCAGAAACAAAACGAAAAAGCATGGTGTGGAAGAAGCCTGAGGAAAGTGCACCAAAAAAGGCGAAGGTCACAATCTCTGCAGGCAAAGTTATGGCTACCGTCTTTTGGGACTGTATGGGTGTTTTATTGGTTGACTACCTGCCCCCAAGCACTACGGTTAACGCTGCGAGGTACTGCGAAGTCCTCACTAAACTCCGAGCTGCACTAAAACGTAAACGTCCTGGACTTTTGTCTCGGAAAGTGTTATTCGTCCATGACAATGCTCGCCCCCATGCAGCTCGAACGACCCAAACGTTGCTGAAAAACTTCAAATGGGAAATTTTCGCACATCCACCTTATTCTCCGGATCTTGCCCCAAGCGACTTCCATCTCTTTCCAGCACTCAAGTTGCACCTTGGAGGCAAGCACTTTGCGAATAATGACGAAGTGAAGGCGGAGGCGAACCACTGGCTACGAAGACAGGACACAGCTTGGTACAACAGTGGTATCAAAAAATTGCTACAACGGTACCAAAAATGTTTGGACAGAACTGGTGATTATGTAGAGAAGTAGTCTATGAGTTGTATAATGAAAATAAAATAACTGCATAATTGTAAATAATGTTGTTTATTGGTTAAAAAATAGGGAAACTTATTTACTGGATGGCCCTCGTATATACATATAATTGATAAACACATTTCATTTTTTTCTTTATTAATAATATGTTGGGCCTCTCCTATTAATTTCACACTCCCTCATCCTTCGTGGCATTGTTTCCAGTAGGTGGTTGATATCCTCTTGGGGTATGGTGTCCCAAGAAACTTAAAATTCATGCCGGAGAGCTTCCAGTGTTTGCGGAGAAGTTCCTCAGTTTTCTTCCCAAAATGTCCCACAAGCGTTCAATTGGCGAGGGGTCAGGAGATCTGCTTGGCCTTGGCAAGATTTTGACATGGGCCTCTTTAACCGTCCGGTCAGTAACCAAAAATTTACCATTCGTTCAACAACCGGGTACCCGGGTATCCACCTACTGCCTCAGTTCAGCGTCCAAATTATGTATTGTTCTAGTTGGTACGCATAAACCGCAATTTATTTGTGCGTTGTAACCGTACGTTAAGCTTTCGTCTCCCGAGAACAGAATTTTTCGCGCGCGACTATCGTTTAAAAAAAAGTGTTCAAACTGACCCCGAGAATACTTCAACTGTGGATCGCGTTCGTGCGTACTCAGAGCTTAAGCTGAGGCACCAACAAGTGAACATCAAGTTGGAAGGCACAATATTGTGCGACAGAGATGTGGACCTAATAGGAACACCAACATGCTGTCAAATCTCGACACATTCAAATTGTTTTTCACGCCAGAAATGGCTGATCTCATCATACTTCATACCAACAAAAAATCAAGCTCAACTTTGCAGAATTTAATGAAAGAAATCCAGGGGAAAAAAGCAACTAGTGTGAAAAATCTTGCTCTTCAGGAATTTTATACATTCCTGGCTATTTTGATAACCTCTGGTGCCAACAACTCGAATACTGACAATACAAATGATATGTGGCAGTCGTACTTATATCCATTGTATCGTGCAGCAATGGGCATTTCTCGCTTCTGGAACATCATTGGTTTCATTCGATTTGATGATACCAATACTCGTGTTCATCTCATGGAGAGTGATGCACAAATCATTAGGGATTTCACAACGAAAGTGGCGTGTACTCGAGTACTCGGTCATCGAACAGAGGAGGTATCGAGTTTGATAGTGAATAACTTTTATTGAATGGATGCATTGAAAAAATTTTGACAAAAAATTGACGTCACACTACTTTACCTTCGGGGATCCGGATCGTCATAGAATTTTTTAAGGGGAAGTTAATAAATTCTACCCTGGAAACTGAAATGGATACCCGGGTACCCCCGGGTTTAAACAAATTCTCGTAATGTGGGGAAGGGCACTATCTCGCTGTAAAATATGGAGGAATATAGGATTCCACTAGCTCGTCAATTTAACGCTGAGCATTCATGTTGCCTCGGATAAACAGCAACTGAGACCTATTCCTATATACTATAGCACCACACACCATAACTCCCACGGTTCAGTGAGCATACCTTCCAACGGAAAATTAAATGCGACGTTCCCCACTTCTTCGTCTGATCCTCATGCGGCCATTATGCATCCCTATACAAAATCGGGATTCATCACTGAACACCACGCTATACCACTCCATGTTCCAATGGATTCGCTCCAAACGTCGCAGACGGTGTTAAGCCGTAAGTGGTAGCACAAGATGTGGCCAATAGCATTGAACGAAAAAGCCATGATACGGCGATAAACGGTTCGAAGGGTCACGAAACGACCTTCAGTACCTTACCATGAATACGCAATCGACCTGGTACTAGAGTATCAGTGCCTTAGTGTCGTCAGGTTCATTTCTAAGGACCGGACCGACGACGGCTCCTATCGACTATGAATCACACGGCATCGCCGAGCTGCAGTCGTTCAGCTTTAATATGCGTATGCGTTGGTGGTGGGGATCGACGTGTCAGTCAATACTGCTGGCATAGTCGTTTATTTAACCTTCAACGTAAATCGTACGCTACTGGAAAATCGGTCTCTTAGGGCCATTAGACGCATGTGGCAGTCCTACAGCTCATTAGTTCTTCTTCCATGAACGAAGAACCACCTTCGTGCCAACCAGCAATTCGATTAACCTGCAATAATTTTCACGTTGCCGCACTCTAGATATGATCTAACTTCTAAAAAAAGTTTCACAAAGTTCAAACCAGAGAAAAATCGCAGGAAAATCAACTGACAATAATACTAGAGAAAAACTGCATGAAGTGTCAGACATCCTATGACCACTTGATTGATCACAACAAAATTATAATCGATTGTTACATTTGAATAGTCTGTCAAGTTTGGTCAAAAAATTCGCACCACTTCCATATCATGCAGTATATGTATGTATTACTTCCACTCCAAATTTAATAGCGTTGCAGAAAGCGGCAAGTACAACCAAATTGTAAAGAAATATGAACCGAAAAGTCATTACCTGTTATGAAAGTAGTGTGGGAAAGTGATCTATGGTCGATTCTGATAAATTCGGGTGTTTATCACTAAATATGTCCCGTAACCCCCTACGAGCGAGTCACGGATGAAGTTGAATCGAGTATGATCAAGTCCAATTAGCACAAGTCTCACTATAGTAAAATTTAACATTTTATCAAAGAACAAAACCAACAACTTTCCAAAACAATTGAATTGAACCCTGATTATTTTGGGTGCCTTCCCTTTTTACTACTTTACTCGACGTCAAGTTTTTGGAGATCAAGCTCAAAAACCATAATTTATCGCTGGTTTTCAGAATCTCAACTTAGTCATTGTAGCGTCAGTGATGAATTTCACAAAGATCTTGCATTAACTACCATTGCTTGAGAAAAAGAAAAACTGCTCGTAAGATGATCCAGACAGGTCAAAATATGCCTCAGTGTGAAATGAAGTCTACGTTTGGCATTGAACATGAAGCATATCTCTTTCAACGATTTCTCCTAAACATTGCTTATTCTTCTTCAGTCGATTGGTTGGGGTCTTCACCCTATACTTTCATCTTCTGAAGACCTGCTTTCTTCATGGGTGAAAAAAATTAAACGTCCACTGGCTGTAAAAGATGGGTAGCGTCGGGAGGAAGTAAAAGAAATTCAATATTATTACTTGCACAGTATTCAACGAGACTGTATAAATTTGCCCCAATCTCAAGAAATACCTCCAATTAGTTGGGGCGAGAAATATTCATAATCATCGAGCTTCAAATTTGGCTTATGACATCGTTAGAGATGGCGAAATGAACCGAGTCTCAGCGGTAATCAGACAAAAATCGGCAATTCACGAGAGAATCATTGCACTGTTGGTACGCAATCATCATCTTTTGCCGAAAGTCGCAAAGGAAATCGAGAAAATTAAAGCAAAACTTGGGATCACTGCCTCAACTCACATGGCCACCCAGAAATTTCTTCTTCTACTGAAACAACTTAAGCTGTAAGTGACCAAATCGTAATGGTTAGTACATTATCTGACATAGAAATTGCACCACTTCGAAGACGTTGAAATTTTTTAATTTTAGAAAAGTTCTTGGGAAATCTAACACAAATAACAAAATTTGATTCTTAATTTCTTGAGGCCAATATTTAACATCTACTTCAATACCGTTTGGCCATCCTTTTTAGAAATAACCTTTTCAATTTTAATAGTGCATTTCTCTTATCAAAAACAACATTTTTCTAAATTAATATGTGAAAATTGTTGCATGATATCTTATCTGGGTATTTCCACAGTTATCAATCAATATGATATATAACCCCACAGCGCGGCGCATATGTCTTTCGACTGAAGATTGAATGTTGCGTCTTTCCCGACAATCTTTGTTAAATCTTCATATGGCCATCCTGCAATTCTAAACAGAATTTTGATTCATCGCCACAGACAACATGGCTCCATATTTCCCTGAAGTCCTTCTTTACACTAAACTAATTGCTGTTCCCGATATAAACCTGTGAGGGGAAGCACTAAATGTGGTTGATGAAAGCCTAAACCAAAAGATCGAATTCGTTGATAAGCAGCACGAAGACACACTAGGAGGCCCACACCTTGAAGCCATCCTTTAGCCATAGACCTGGTTATCAAAAAATGATCTTTAACAACCAGAAGTCTTAGGTGGCGACCGTGTGTTCTTTGCACCCCAGTGCTTCATCGGTGACGTTCTTGCCCTTCTTCAAACCACCCTCGATAAACTCCCCTATAACAGTGTGATTTCTGTTTAAGCGGCTTGCGATCTTCAAGGTAATCCCAAAGAAATAAATCCACGGCGGTGAGATCTATGGGAATCTAGGGAACTAAGGGGCCTTATCAAATCTCCATTTTTGGAGATTAATCGAAATGTTCCATAAAAATCGCGATCGTAGGTCTTGCGGTATGGGTTTTAAATCCGCTGAAACCATAGTTCTCAGCGTTCCCAAATTGAGGCAAGAAAAATGTCCAAGCATGCGTCTATAAGACGCGGCAGTTTCTGCTCGTTTTTCTCCATTTTCGAAAAAGAAAGGTGAGTGAAAACTGCACAACGCGTTCTCACCTTCGCACAACGAAGACGCCTTTCGTGAATCGATTGTGAATTGTTCCCCAATAACCCGAATTTTCTTTATTAACAAACTCAATAGAGGTGATTGCAAGGATTGTGGTGTAATTTACTGACATAAATATCACATCGGTAAACTCCTCGCCACACAATTGTTTATAATAAAATCGGTGACACGTGTTTCGCTAGCTCGAGGCAAGCATCTTCAACAACCGTATAAACCGAAGTGACAAATTTTCTAACATTAAAAATTCTACAATATGCATTTTTACCCCACTTTTTACTGCGACCATGTGTGTGCATGCACAAATATTTTCCCTCTCGGTGACGGCTCGGATGCCTTTCACCCCCGCAAATTCCCATACTAAGTCAAATGGACGGCCAAGGAAAAAAGTAACTGCTAAACCCGAAGTTTGAACGTTAAAGATTTACAAACACATTGTGTGAATTGGTTAATGCCCGAAGAAATTAAATTATAGTTAAAATTCTTTCATTTGATCATAATAATCGGAATAAACTAGATTGAATCGGTCCCCCGTCCCGATTTAGAAAAATCTTCTAAATCAGGACGCGATGTGATATTTGTGTCATTAACAAACTCAGTAAGGTGAAAATGGGCCTGATCAGACATCCATAATCTCTTTGACAAAATTTTCATATGCATCTGCAAAATTTAAGAACGCAACGTTGGATATTTTCGGCCTTGTCTTCCAACATCACCGACTGACTGATACAGTTGTCCGCAATTAACGTATTGTGAGCTTTGAAGAAGCGTTGGTTGGTGTTTATCCGAGGCAACTTGAATGCCCAGGGTTACGTTAATGAGGTGGTGGAACCCCATGTGCGTCCATATCTTCAGCAGCTGGAAGACTCACTTTTTCAGCGGCATCATTGCAAGAATTTCTCCAAACCGGTTCGAAGAGGCCCATGTCAATATCTTGCCATGGCCACCCAGATATCACGACCTCTCGCCAACTGAACACGTGTGGGGCATTATGGGAAGAAAGCTGGGGAACTTAGCAAACCGTTCGCAAACACTGGAAGCTCTCCGTCATGAATTTACTGGAATAAATTCCATGAAGAGGGAGGAAGTGTGAAGCTAATAGGGAAGCCCAACATATTATTAATAAAGGAAAAAATCAATTGTGTTAATCTTTTGAGGCTCCTTTTTCTTTGAAATTTTAATTAATTATTACATTTGAATAAGTAAGCGTTTCTACCAAGTTTGGTAGCACCCCTTTTGGTGTTGGAATTTGCAAATTTCTACAGCAAATTCATTTGTTTCAACACAATCCTTTCAGCAAATATGTCAACTTAGTTGACTAAAAATTTTTCCAAACTGGTGCGGTAAGAATAAAAACTATTTTATTCGATCTAGTCATCTTTTCCCTTAATTGCTCTAAAAATCTTTAAAAATGAGCATAATTCCAAAATATTTAAGGTCCTTATCCATTCGTAAATGACGCCCACAATGAACAATTTCGTTGATTTAAAGTCCAATGTCAATAAAATCAATGTGTCACCACATTCTAACATGCCAATAACAAGAGGTTTAAAAAATCTCTTGTTATAGCGAATTTATTCTATATGCTCTATACCCTGGAAATTTATTACAGCAAACTACCTCCCAATTATCACTTTATTGCTTCTCCAAAACCGTATAAACTTAATAAAGCAGAAATTTTACGCTTACAGATCGTGGAGAATGATTTTTATAAAACAAAAATGTATTATATTTTTCTGTCACTATTAATAGAGGGGTGAATATAATTTAAGCTATAATTGAATGTTGCTTGAATAATTCATGCTGTTCCTATCACCACTGTCTCTGGGGACAACGTTATTCAGCCACCAAACCTGACGCTCCGATGTAAGCGCACTGATTCGACATCAAACTGTGTTATGTGTGTATGTATATATATACAGGCGTATACATACATACATATGTAAACTCACAATTTAATTCTTTTGTAAAAGTACGTTTTTTCCATAGTAACAAACCATTTCCTTTTGAGACAGACAATAGATGATGATAAAATTGATAATGATAAAACATAGTTCTAAAATTTTATATTCACTATGACAAAAGAAAACAAATTACCCAGTAAAAGTATACAGTGTGAACGCATAGTTTGGAACAAAATCAATAAAATCTGCAAATAGTAAAAAAGAGAAGCATGGTACACATCAACCATAATTTTTAATTGCCCAAATTTTTGCAAAGAACGTATTTAGAGGAAAACGTTTTTCTGATTTCTGAGATAGGCTACATAAGAAGATTTTTGAGACAAAAATATTTTGAGTATTCCTAACATTTTTATTTACGTTCAGTTGTAATTTTCCGTTTAAAGTCTACAATTTAATGAAAGCAAGTTTGTTTCGAATAAGGTCCAACAAATGTTCCTTAAAAATTCGGTTTTTGCTGTTTTTGTCACAATTTGATTGTATATACATATATATAGTCCACACCTTGTCTACCAATAGGTGTAAGGCATATTATTGACTGTTTCTCATTTTTCTGTCGCGTGAACGAATTTGGCCCAATCTTTCTTGTTTTTGGTCCTTCTCTGAGCTTCATTCCAAGAAACTTCTCTTTTCCTCAGCATTGTTGCTAATTCATCATTAGGTCTGCCTCGTTTTTTAGATTTTTGTGATGTCGCTTGCCATATGTTTCTTACTTGCCTCTCATCGTTCATTCGGCACAGATGTCCAAACCATTTAAGTTGATTCCGTTCAATGACGTCTAAAACTGACTCCACTCCTAGCTCTGCTCTTAATGCTTCATTCCATATTTTGTATCGTCTGGTTATTCCCTTAACTTTTCTTAAATATTTCATATCGATTGCCAGTATTTTACTTTTTAGTCTATTCGACCGAACCCATGATTCGCTGCCATATGTTAAAATTGGTCTGAATACAGTTTTGTAAACTGTCATTTTTGTTTTTCTGCTTATTTCCTTCTTTCCAATAAAATAATTACTTCAGGAGAAGTACATTCGGACTGCAGCACTAATTCTTTCATTTATTTCATGTTCCATGTTTCCCCACGATCTATTAGAGCGCCTAAGTACTTGTAGCTATCTACTTGCTCTAGTTTTCTTTGTCTATTCCTGTATTCAGTTTCTTGTTGGTCTTTCCTATGACCATCACCTTTGTTTTACTAATATTAATTTTCATATTTCGTTTACCCAATTTTTCTTCCCACATTTTTAGATTTTCTTGCAGATGTGTCTCTTTTGACGCACAGACCATCAGATGATCGGCAAAAGCACATGTTGATAAGCCCGCTGGTCTTAGTTTGTTGTATCCTATGTGTACTGAGCTAACTTTTCTCTCTATTTCTTTAATTATATCATCCATAACAATCATGAATAATGTTGGACTCATTACTCCGCCTTGCCTCTGGTCTTCACTGATCCGAAATATCTATGGTTTCATATTACCCTTTCTGACGTAACATCTATTATCATCATACAAACTTTTAATTGCGATTATCAATTTTGGCTTGGTGATTCTTTGCTGTAAGCTTTCCCATATTTTCCCCTGTGATACTTGATCAAAAGCCTTTTCCAGATCTAAAAAGGCAAGGTATACTTATATATCCTTCAGTCTGGTTTTCTCGATCATCTGTTTTATTGTGAAGATGTGATCTGGAACGCTTCGTCCCTTCCTGAACCCACTCTGAGCTTCTGCCAATTGTTTTTCCACGATATTCCTAAGTCATCGTTCTAGTATTTGTTCATAAATTTTGGAAATAATACTAAGTAGTGTAATGCCTCTATACTTTGTACAATTTCTACTGTCGCCTTTCTTGTATACTGGAATTATTATTGCAATTCTCCAATCATCAGAGACTTTTCCTGAATTCCAACATTTGTTGAGGAGGTTGGTTCGTTAAGAACGTTGTATTCTCCTTGACCAAAAACATTGCTTAAAGGCCAGTTTCTGGTAATCCAGTGCTGGGCCTTAGCTCTGCTGTTTCAAAGGCATAAGAAGCAAGGATATTTTGTGTAACCACCGAGGAGAAAGTTTACCAGTTTTAGATCGACACAAATCACCCACTGATGCTCTTCATACTTGATATGTTTCAGGACCGATGATATTGTCTCGTATTCCTCTTTCATAGTAGTGGAATGTCCAATAGGTATAGAACCATGTTTATTACCATTGTGTAAAAGTACACATTTCAAACTTCTAAATGAACTGCCTATTAAAAGACGCTACTCACTTGGCGTGTACTCAATTAACCCCATTTTCTTCAAGAGGCCTCTTATGTCATTACAAAACACTATGTTGTTTTCTTTAGAGAAATACGGCAGCAGATCTTTCTCTCTGGTACGATAAAATGTAATATTAGTACCTTGACACAGTAAGTTCCTTTGCTTCAATCTGGAAACAAGCAATTCGGACGACTCCTTTGAGAGGTTCAGATCTCTAACAAGGTCATTAAGCTCCTCTTGACTGAAGTGTTGGAGACTCGCTGAAGGTCCTTCATAGTCAGTGTCACCTTCACTTTTCTGGAACTGGGCTTCATCAGACGATGTTTCTGACCCATCCTCCGGAAGCATAGGTAAGTTACTGAACCATGGAATAGGTATTTCTTCAGAATGAGGAAGAGGTCTCCTTGCTGACTTCATGTTAGGGTATGTCCATTTATGCCGGTTATTGCGATTAAAGCCTTTGATGTTGACAAAACAAAAGTAGCAGTCATTATGATGGTTTTTTGGCTCCCTCCATACCATAGGTACTCCAAATTTTAAGCTCTTTCTCTTTCCGTTTGTTCACTGTCGCAAATGTTCTACGCATGTTTTTTATACAAAATGTGTTGCCCAAAATTCATGGTCTCCTAACTGGACGCCAAAATACGCCAAATATGCCCTTTTTATAAACACAATTCCGTCTGCTTGTAGCAGCCATTGTTGTCATTCGAATTTTTTATATTCACGCAACAATTTAAAGTAAATACTTAGTATACACTGGCTCAGTTATCACACGAAAGGACAATACTAAACGGAACTGTGAGATGCAGACAGAGATACGAGAAACCCTATGTTAGAGGTAAATGAAATAATGGGGATTAGGGTTGGATTGGGTTAGACAGGTAGATTTTGCCAGTAATGTGTAATACTGAGAATTATAATTATACTATAATTCTAATTTCAGGTAAAAACAGACAATTTAGGTTTCCTAAATATTTAGTTAATTATCTTGATTTTGCTCTTTATCCGTATGAGTAATAAATTTCACCGTGGTGTATATCAAAACTAGGCTGCTGGGAAGAAATGCCAGTTATTTTTGGATCGAGCACACTGAATCAGTTCGCGACAAAAAATAGTTTGTTGGACGGTACCGTATAAAACCGAAGTGGTTTCAACCAGTGGATTCCATTACAACAAAATGTTTAACAATAAGTTAAAACTTGAAAGCTTCCAAATGATGACAAACAAATCTAAAAGCACACAAACATTCATTCCTGGCACGTATTTTTGTTTGACAACGTATATCTGGTATTTAAAAAATATAAAAATTTCTATCAAAGCGGTAAAATATGGAGAATATAACGACGTTATTATGGAATATAAAGATCTCTTTTCTAATGATAAAGGTGTAAGTTTAAAATGAAACAAATTTTCTATATTATTACTTTGGCCAGGAAAGGAGGGGTTAGGGAGGGGGGCAAAGAGATAACGAGGGGTGCTGAGCCCCCTTCGCCACGCGAATTATTTTACTTATTATTATTTTTATTAGCTTAATTACCTCCGTTATTATTGTTTTTATTATCATTATTATTATCGTTATTATTACATTTTATACTATTTATCGATAATTACTGAGGTTCGATAAGTTGCGTAAACCGGACTGACACCGTCAGTCCGGTCAGTCCGGTTTACACTACTTAATGATAACGTATCATTAGGGTTGCTCAATCTGCGCCAATAGTACGACAACTATCTCAAACGACTGTGCTAGAATAGCAACATGCGCTATACGAATACATAATACATAATAGTTTCAATGTATAGTATGAAACCATCTGTATTCGTATAGGGTAATTTTACTATTCTAGTACAATCGTTTCAGACAATTGTAGTACTATTGGCGCAAATTGAGTGCCTCTCCTTATCACACATTCGTTTATCGAATCTTAATGATAAGTTATCATTAAATAGTGTAAACCGGACTAACGCTGTCACTCCACAGCTTGGCCCCACTTATTTGCAGGCGCGACATTCAAATTCAGAGGAGTGACAGCGCCACTCCGGTTTACACAACTTATCATGCACTCATTTGTCGAACCTTAATGATTACAGATATATTTGAGCCCCATCTCTCGTATATTAGCTGAACTAGGGTTTTAAATATTTGGAAACTGTTGTGACTTATGGCGCCATTTATTCTATGATATTTAAACTACCAAATTCAAAACTAATCTTTATATCGATTATTAAAAATGAAAAAGTGACCCGTTTTCTTTTATAAATGTTTATTGTGTATATATAAATTACTATATTATAATAAAAATCATACTTTATCCGTATTAAAAACGTCAAATCGGCTTTAACAGTGACATCTCTGAAGCATTTCCTAAATTTTGCATAACTACTATTTTACATTGGAAATGAATGATTATATATATGACTTAGACTCTAAAATGAATAAATTATTTAGATTTTTGTAATTGTAGGCCTTGCTTTTAATTTTTTTCCCAAAGTTAATTGCTAATTAAAAATTTCGAACGTGGGCGACATCTACTATACGTCAATGCAGTTACATGAAGTTCGTTTATTGGAATTGTCTTAACTTCAAATGTAATTGTCTAAATAATTATTTTCCAATATAAATAAAATGTTTTAAACAATAACCTCGTGCTATAGAATCACATTACACACTAATCTTGACTTGAAATGAAGTTTGGCAACTATCTAGTTCACAAAGAATACGTCGCTTAGGTAACCCGGGCTTTCATCGTTTGTTATGACTGCATTTGAATCAGTTATAACTTGTATCTTCTATCTAGTCAGCAAATTTTAACTTAGTGTTCTAACATGTCTTTAAGAAAGTCAGTGCTTTCAAGAGGATCTAAAAGGTAAGTGTTATGCGCCCCCGTGTGCTCTCATTAAGGAAATCTTTTCACAGAATGTCTGTTTCTACGAAAGACTTCTCACCCACCACTTGGGTACGATACTTTGACAACAAGAAGGTTGTGCAAGTTGATGGCAATAACTTCAATGTTTATGTGAAAGGAAATGATGGTCCTGGTATTGTTGCTCTCCACGGTGGTGGATATTCTGGTCTCACATGGGCTTTGTTCGCGGTAAAACAGTAACTTGTACCTTACACACCGATTTCTAACAACCTTTGATAATTTAGGAAGAAATAACGACTAAGATCAACTGTCATGTCTTGGCAATTGATCTAAGAGGTCACGGGCTGACAAATACGACTGACGATATGGATCTCGACTTAGATACTTTAGCAAAGTAAGTTTTGTATCACCGATCGGTCAGTACCTCATCTATATGTTGTAGCGATGTTAATGGTATTGTATCCGGATTTTATATGGAGGAGGTACCACCACTTGTTTTAATCGGCCACAGCATGGGAGGAGCGGTTGCTGTTGAAGCTGCACATATTGTGCAGCACGTAGTCGGATTATGTGTGATAGATGTTGTCGAGGGAAGCGCGTTGGAGTCATTGTCTGCCATGCAGAGCATACTTCGTGGTCGTCCGACATCATTTCAAAGTCTCGAGCATGCAATTCAGTGGAGGTATACGTTTTAAATTTTCCAGTGGGTGAGAAATATAGCATATATTTTTTCAGTTTTCGTAGTGGCCAAACTCATAATCTCGAAGCGGCTAGGGTATCTGTACCGGGCCAGATTAAGAAGTAAGTATGGATATATTGTATAAAGATTACTTCCCCTTCGTCAATATATGCTATAAACTTTGACGTGAACGGTATCCTAGGAGAAGCCCATGTCAGTGAAACGTTTATATCACCTTACTAGACAGTCTTTCGTTAATGAAGTCGTACCCCATTATTATATCAATCGGGGTGTGTGTACAGGACATATAGTAGTGCATTAAGTATGTATTACTAAATATAGAATTTTTTTCCTAGCATAAAAACGGGTCATCTAGGGACATACGATGCTGAATTGCAATCTACAACTAGAGATGATGCCGGTTCGACTTTGAGATTAATGCATCAACAATCAGCTGACAGTATTGCCGAAGTGGATGAAAACGACGTATCGACTGCTTCTAATTCTGCGGAGACAGAGGACACGGCTTGTGCTGTTGATCCGAATATATATACTTGGCGCATTGATTTGAGTAAGACGGAACGCTTTTGGAACGGGTGGTTCAAGGGATTATCCCAGAAATTTTTGAACATACCCATCCCAAAAGTGTTGCTCCTTGCCAACATCCATGGTCTTGACACAGCTTTAACCATTGGTCAGATGCAGGGCAAGTTTCAAATGCAAGTCCTGCACAAATCCGGCCATGCCATACATGAAGATCAACCGGGGAATGTCGCGGATATTATATCCGGGTTTTTAGTTAAGCAAAAGATTACTGTTGCCAAGGAAGGATTTACTCCAGTCATGCCTGCTTGTTAATTGATATACAGTCCGCAGACTATATTTTTTTAAATTGTTAAAAGCAGGCGGTGTTCTTTCCTAATTTCATTACCGTTTACTTTCTTGTTTTTTTTTTTGTCGTTTCGTTTCATTGTTCTTTACAGTAGTGATACTTTCGTATTACTTGATTTTAAGTTATTTTCGTATTTAACAATTAATAAATGTATTTTCCATATTAAAATAAAGTTTCGTTAGAAGTTTCAACCTTTTCATCAGTAGAATAAGGGCAATTTTAAGCGCTCGCATAGAAGGTATCAATTAAATCTGTACGTGACCTCTCTTAGTGCGATGTACAGCTAAACTATTCTATCTATTCGACGTCACCGGCAGAGGCGATCTAATAATAAACGTGAAGACTGCTTGCAATTATGTTAGTCTGCGTTTAGCTTACGCGTAGTAATGCGCGCGTCAAGACATCTAAATTTCATTGAAAGTTCGAACATGATTTACAGTCGCAGGTGGTTGTTTTCTCCTTCCACAAAGTATATTACATAGCCCCAAGGGTAACGTGAATAGTGGAGAAGCGGGTACCCCATTTTTTAAACGTTTTCTTATTTTTAGTTATCACAAATAAAGTATATTACACAGTCTCAAAAATGACGCGAATTATTTTCGGAAAAAATTAATAAGGTGGCACCGGGTACACCATATCCCCGATTTAAAAAATATATATATTTTTATTTTCCAGAAATAAAGTATATTCAATAGTCTCGAGGATGACGAGAATTATTTTTGGAAAAATTGAAAACGGGACCGGGTACCTCATAGCCCCATTCTTTCTTAATTTTTTAATTTTTATTTATCACAAATAAAGTCGGTTTTATGTAGAAAATGATGCTGTATAGCAAATTTTCAAGAGTTAATAACAAAGATATAAGAAAACGATAATAAAATTTTACTTGTCATTGATTGTCATTATATATACCTAGAAACTATTTATTATTTCGATAACGGTTTAAAGAAATACCATAAGATAATGCGATTCAAATGAGCATAGGCGGCCGTTTCAAACAATGTATGGGAAGCATTCTTTTGTGTAGAACGTCACTTGGTTTTACCACGTCTCCAGTATTTTACAGCCTTAATTTTATAATATAGGTTAACAACATTGCCCCCTTCTTCGACAACACATCCAATATTTTCATAATTGTCTTCTTCATCTTCTACTACATCTTGTACAAATTACGCTTCATGTGATTCTTCTAATCGTTCAAACTCCATTCCTGTTACATATTCAAAAGAGAACATGTTTTCTTGTTGAGCACTTACAATCATATCCTTCAACGTATCATAGAACTCAAGTTTTTCAGACGCCAAAGGAATTATTGCGATGTTGTCTGCTTGAAACGTTGCAAGTAATATGTTCACCACAGTAGCTATATTAATCGCTGCCATTGTGCTAAACTGAAAATTTAGACTGCATGAAAGAAATGCTTCTGATATATCATTTGAAACGGGCATCTTATATATGCATTACGATAACGGAGTAGGAGATAGAATACTTGTATTTTTAGTTTATCGATATACTCATCAGATTATATTACGGTATTTCTTGGAAACATGATCGAAATAATTAATAATTTCAAGCGTACGAGGTAAATATATATTTACTGTATACGTGACCGAAAAGAGGTACTTTTATTGCATCAGTATCTATAGTAAGCACTTATAATTAATCCATTTCAATCACATTATGTTATAGTATTTCTTTAAACCGTTACCGAAATGATAAATAATTTCTAAATAAGTATATATTTATAACGACAATCAATGACAAGTACGGTTTCATTATCGTTTTCTTATATCTTTATTATTAACTATCTAAATTTGCTATACCGCACCGTCTTCAACATAAAACCGACTTATTTGTTATAAATAAAAAATAACAAAATTTAAAAGAAATATCGGTATGGTGTACCAATATACTTTATTTGTGGTAAATAAAAATATCTTTTTTAATAAAGGATATGGGGTACCGCCCCCTCCCCTATTAATTGTTTCCAGAAATAATTCGCGTCATCCTTGGGACTATGTAATATACTTCAAATTATATTCTACAACAACGAAGAAATCTGTTATAGTTTCCGAGATATTTACAAAGATTTAGAAACTATTCAAATCTCTGATGGGGGTTGTACCCCGCAATCAGGGAATTCCGCGGAAAAAGAAAATGGTGTTGTTCTTATACTGGGGTACTCTTTCAGTCTGTGTAGTTTCATCGAAATTTGAAAGTGCGGGTTGCCGGTGGTCCCTTATAAGTGTAAACATATTCACAAAGTTTAATATTGCCAAAACCATGTAACAATTACAAGGTCGCACAGATCTAGATACCCGTGGGTGTATCGCAGGTCCCAGCGAACGGGATGCTTCGCAACGCGAAATGAGCGAATTCTTAGGAATTTCCTTATCAACAATTAACCGCGTTATTACGCATTTTAAACACAGTGATGAGAGGACAGTTTTATCGAGGTCTGGTCTTCCTGGTCCATCTCTAAGAATTAAAAGAGGGCTCGCCCGTGAAGTGCTAAAGGATCGGCAGAAACATCTCAAAGAAGTAAGCGCATTATCCAGCGATATTTATACGGTATGGGTATTTATAAAAGAGTGGCGACAAAGAAACCTCTTCTTACACCGTTTCAAAAAAAGGCGACGAATGGCGTGGGCAACAGACATGCAAGCAAAACCGGACCACTTTAGACGATTAGTAATTTTTTCAATATTGCAAAATTTAGTGACTTAGCGACTTTCGTTACAACAACTTCGCCAGGCAGTGAAATACGGGGCGATTACCATCATGGTATGGGGTGCAATATAGCATGGCGGGAGATCGCACTAGTCACGTGTTGAGTTTGTTAAAAAGGTGGTCCCGGGTAAGAGCGCGTGTCGGTGAACGCAGCGTACTGGTGTCAGTTGATTGCAGAACAGGTGGGAGGGCGCCTATATCGGTTAACAAATTTGCGATAAACATACGCCCTTGCCCGGTACCACTTTTTTAACAAACTCTAGTCATGTGCGAACGAAACATTAATCTGACATTTTGGCAGAGGCCCAGTAAACATTTTTAAATTTCGCGGATAGTTTAAGTTCGTATTTCCGGCAATAGTGAACATATTCGCATGCATTGTGCCTAAAAATTAACGAGTATATCAACTATTGCCGGAAATACCAACTTAAACTTTCCGCGAAATTTAAAAAATGTTTACTGGGTGGGGGGAGGCTCTTGCCACCTTTGACTAATAACATTCTATCAAAGGAAAACGTTACTTTTATTGAAGATGGTGCACCTTGCCACGAAGCCCGAACCACAACGGTGTGGATAGCTCAAGGGATTCAAAATTTGCCGTGGCCAGCACAATCGCCTGATATGAATTCTATTGAAAACATGTGGCACATAATTCAGCAAACATGGCGAAAAAGCCCGTCAGCCCAGCAATAAAATAAAACTGTTACATAATATGTAGTGGAACAATGTACGGGAAGAAACTGTTAATAATTTAATTTATACCATCCCCCGACGAGTGCAAGCACTGCTTACAAATAAAGCTGGTTCAACCAAGTATTAAATTCATATATGTATATAATTTCAGTGTAAATGGGCAACTTTTTTCTGTAGGGGGCAAATTAAAAAATATATATTGAACCGCGAGCCAAAAATATAGATTTTGCCCGCGGGCCGGCGGTTGCCTATGCCTGCTAGAGGATAACATATACAATGATTGGCACTTTAACCCTTTCATACCCAAATTGAGGCGTGGCAAATTTTTTTGAAGGATATATTGTAGTTAGGTTGAACCTAAATATCAACATATATCAATTTCAAGGTCCTGCGTATCCTGTTTAGCCGTAGTGAAATGTTGCCTATAGGCAACATTGGGCAAAACTAGTAAATTTTAAATGCCAAACACATTTATATGTTTTATTAATTTTTTATTCTGCTTTAGTATGGTATGTTATAAAACAATTTTTTTGAGGATTTGAACAGAAATATACTTTGCCTTTTATGCATTTAGATCGAGGAAACGCAGTTTTGCACAGCGTGCATCGTTCTTTTGAACTCCATTCGATCCAATAACCAGTTTGGTCATATTGTATGGCTTTTGGAGGTTCTATAACGTATGTTCTTTTAGAGGAAGTTGTTGGCGATTCTAAGAGAGATGTGGGCGATGATGACAACGATGAAGGGCGACCACGTTTGCGTGATACACCTGTTTCCTTGTTCGCGTTGAGTAGCTCATTAGCAATTTCCAATTGAAAATTTACTAAGGACATATATTTGTTACCCCGACTAGAATTTTTCCCTATAACTAATTTGACTTTTTCAAGAGGAATCTTGCATATCAATATCTTGACTTCTCCATCTCAAATTGTGCAAATTTAGACCTCTTCCACCTTTTCTTCGTCTTGAATATCTTTTTCGTTCTCTTCACTAATAATCTGTGATAATAATTCCACCTCAATACTTCCATCCTTTTCTGTAAAACTTTGGGTGTTTCTTCAATAATATTTTCCAAATTTGTTGTTATTATCCCTTCTTCCTGTTCTTCATTATCATCAGAATCATTCCAATCAAATTCGATAATTTTTACTAGTTCTTGCTGTGTCAAACCTGTTGGACGCATCTCTAATACCAAAAAGTCGTTATAAAAATTTATATACACTTTTGCCCAATGTTCCCTATACGCAACAAAGAGTTTAGAAAATTCCTCAGTTTAAACTAAAAACATTTTCAACTTTCTTTATTTCATATGACTATCTTACCTGTTTTGTATAAAAATATTTAATTTAGTACAAAAACTCACTTTATTTTAACGTATCTTCTCCACAGTTTTGTTCTGTTTATTTATAACACTTACTATCGCGACTTCTATCACCACTCAAATGAACACTTGCACCGCAACTTAGCTATTACTCTATAATAGCATACACAACTAACGTAGTTTTGATTTTAAAAAAGTTAGCAAAGAAAAAAATTACAAAAGTAACGGAATTTTGACCACATTTGTACAATGTTGCCTATAGGCAACTATGGGCATGAAAGGGTTAATAAAATGCATCTATTGACTGTTTCACTGCCAATTTATAATTTCGCCTAAAACAATTCTGGAAGCATTGAATATTTTTACTGTGCAAACCAATCAATCTTATGCTTTCGAAAAATTAATTAAAAAATTGGTAATTTAGAAGTATCCAAAATCATAGTTATTGGCAGTAGGGACTTGTCTGGGCAAACAACGACAATTACGAAATAAGTTACGACATCCTACATATACACAGAACTACTAATCGCACACAGCTAGATAAGGCGATGGGACATCAGCGATGCTGTCGTAACTTATTTCGTAATCGTGCCTGTTATCGCTGCGCGCCCAGACTAGTACAGTTTAATGGGCACTCACGACGTGACTACCAGCTTAGGCAACCCAAATAACAGCAGTTGGTTGTACACTATTGCTTTATGTAAAATATTGCAGAAAGTGGCGTATCATACAGTTTTAATGACGGTGCCCATTTTTAAAATAAAAAGAAATTGTTTTTACTTTTGACTTTATTACTAGATAGATCGTAAGTTTTTATTCTACACCTCTCAATTGGAGATATAGTCGGACCATCTCGATCTGACGAACGGAAAATATGCGAACTAACGCTTCCTTCCCTTACCGCGCGCTTCCCTATCCTTAGTATTATACTAGTACAGTCCGAGCAAATTTGTTTATGTTTTGAATTTCCATTAGTGTTATTTTATTTCTTTTATCAGTCGTGTTCCTTTCTTATCATTATTTCATACCTTATTGTAATTATTTTATCAGTTTTTTTCAAAACTAGAGAAGTTTTTAAGGTACATAGTCAACATAACCTCTATTATATATATTATTAATTAAAGTGTTGAGAATAGGACAAATACAATTATTTGTATATAATAGTAAATACTTCATAATTTGCAGCTTCTATTTTCAAAATGCCAAAAAGGAAGTCCAAGGATGATATGACAATTCTTGTGCAAAATATTATTAAATTTTGCGAAGAAAAAATGCTGGTAAATATTCGTTTATCGTAGATCAAGTGAGAGCAAGAGTAGCAGCTATGACTGGTATATCAGCTAGAACAATTGATCGGATCAAGGCCAAAGTATGTAAATCTGATATGAATCAATCACAGCCATCAACAACCACTGATATTTTAAACAAACCTGGAGAGATAATTCAGAAAACACGCAAATTATCTATAGATGATATGGATAGGTAATACTAAACTTCAAACTTGGTTTCTAATTGTCTCTGTATATATAATCTCTGTAATTTACAGGTGTATTCTACGTCAAAAAATACATTCTATGTATGTGGTAGAGAAAACTGTACCTACTTTAAAACTCTTACATCAGCATATGACAAAAGAAACTAGTTTTAAAGGCTGTAAAGAAACTTTACAGAAAATATTATTGGATATGGGTTATAAATTTATGAAGTGTCAGTCAAACAGGAAACGTTTAATGGAACGTTATGATATGGTTGCTTGGAGAGCTCGATATTTGAGGTTTATGAAATCAAATGAAGAGGCAGAATATAGTAGTGTACTAAGGAAGGACAGTGCTGGCCAAAGATGGGTATTGTGTCATGGTGGAGGTAGTATGGGATTTATTCCAAATGCTTTGCTTTTGTTTAAATCAAAGACAAAAAGCGGGGACTATCATGATGACATGAATTATGACAATTTTTCAAGATGGTTTCAAACTGTACTTATACCACAGTTACCACCAAATTCCATCATCGTTATGGACAAAGCTCCATATCATTCCATGCAAATAAATAAAGCACCAATAGCTGCAACCAAAAAGGCTGAAATTATGTATTAGCTACAAAGTATGAATATTGCTTACCATCCTGCGATGTTAAAGCCAGAATTGTTAGAACTCGTAAAGAAATATAAACCTGCACCTCGGTATATCATCGATGAGTATGCGATAGCTTGTGGTCACACTGTTGTAAGATTACCCCCATACCATTGTGACTTAAATCCGATAGAAATGATATGGAGCATGGTAAAAAGAAATATTGCAGCACACAATGTTGATAGCCTTAGTAACATGGAAGCCTTAATTAGAGCAGCATTCGACAGTATTACTCCAGAAATATGGCAAGCCGAATGCAACCATGTTAAAAATATTCAACAGCGATATATGGAAAGAGATGAAATTCTAGATGAAGAAGAGGAAACAATTATTATTCAAGTAAATCAATCTGATACGGAATCAGAATGGAGTGAATTATCAGATGATTAAAAACTTCTTTCTGTATAACATTAAGTAATTGCAGCATTTTAGGAAACAAAACATATGTATTTATTTTTGGTATTAATATATATTTTCATTGTAGTAAGTTTGTAAATAAACAGTTGAATGTGAATAAAATCAGTATTTTGGAGCATATTTACTTAAAATTATACTATTTTAAACAGATAACAAATAAGATATTGGCAAGTATTGAATGCTTTCAAATTGTTACATTATAATTTTCATTACATTAAACTGCAAATGAAATGAAACATAAACATTGGTACATAGCAGTGTATACATATTTTCAATAGAATTCATAATAGTATTTAATTTGAGCAATAACCGAAAAACAAGTTATACTGAGAAATTATAACATTTATAGAGATATTCACATTCATAGTGCGCGCGTTAAAATTGTTTTCACGAGTGTACTTTGTAACGCGACGGTGCTGCGCGGTTCGCCACGTTTACTTGGTTCGACATAGCTTTAAGTTTAATAATTGCGACAATTTATTTATTCAGTTAGTCTAACAGCTGATGTTACATTAAGAGTAAAGTAAATAAATTCTGTCAAATTACAATAAATGTTCAAAATGTGATCCGTTCTGTTCTATAGTACATAATTGTATCCTCCTTTTTAAATTGTCAAAACATTTCTCAATCCTTCTAGAGTGATATCTTCAATTGTATCTGGTATAGCTGCTTGTACCTCATCAATGTTATGTAAGCGTTGTCTATACACTTTGCTTCTTTGATAACCAAAGAAGTAAAAATCTAGAGGTCTTAAATCCGGTGATCTTGCAGGCCATCTTCCATAACTAATAACACCATCATCATAAAATTGTCATAGGTATTCCAATGTATCGAATGCAGTATGAGTTATTGCTCTATCTTGCTGGAAACATCGTTCTTTCTATTCATCATTGTGGAACCGTTCGATAAATGGGTGTAAAGTATTATTCCAGTATCTTTCAGCAGTTACTGTATCATTAAAAATATAGGCCCCGCAATACGTCTTCTCGATAATGCCACCCATATGCCAATTCTAATAGGGTGTAAACTGGTTTCGGCAAAAGTATGTGGATTTTCCGTTCCCCGTGATCTGTAATTTTGGCTATTTGATAGCCATGGCAGTCAATGTGTTAAAGTTTAACCTAAAATAATTAGTTTTATTTTATGATATGTAATATTCAGCTTAGCTTACCGTACGCAGAAATGCGATGTAACGGCTGTGTGCTGAAAAGTACAGTTTTGTTACTTTAAATGTACGGAGCAAAAACGTAAAGAATGGCATCAAAAATTGTAAATAACGATTGTACGCCTATGTCAAATGCTAGTACGATCCTATAAGATACCATAAACCTATGAACACAAGTCGCCCAGATTTTAAAAAATTACTGGTCACGTGGGGGACAATCATTCTCGATAAGTCATGTACATCATCACCATGTAGATACTCGTATTTCATTAATGAAAGTATATTACATATATATGTAGGTATATGCATATACATAATTCGAAAATAGTTTATACCTAAACATTGTTCTTAACACGTTGAGTACCGTGTGCACCGCCGGCGGTACACACTTAATTTTGATTAGAGTGCCACGTGTACCGCCGGCTGTCACACGTATAACGGTACAAAGAAATTCATATACAAAAAACAATTTTCACAAATTAATTTTTTATCACAAAAATTTTAATTTTAAACTGTTATTATATATTGCCATCCTATAAATATATTTTTATTTTGTATGACGGCACTCAACGTGTTAATGCTAATCTTGATGCATGCCGTATATCTAAAATTTCTTATGAGTTTCTGGTTGTCTTTTAACGCAATTTACGTGCAAGGTTCTTCCCCAATAATTACATTTTAATCCAATTCGCGATTGACTCCAATTTAAAGAACAGATGAAATAGAGTCCAGTAAATATGTGAGTGCATTCCTACGGGGCGGTAAATTGATAATATTCTACCCAGCAAACATTTTTAAATTTCGCGGACAGTATAAGTTGGTAGTTCCGGCAATAGTAGACATACTCGCCAATTTCTAAGCACAACGCGTGCGAATATGTTCACTATTGCCGGAAATACCAACTTAAACTATCCGCGAAATTTAAAAATGTTTACTGGGTAGTTTGTCATTAATTTTAGTCTTTTCTATTTAAAGTTCCCTTGTGTTGCTCTGTTGGAATTCTCGCGATTGCAGTGTAACAGATATATTTACTTTCGAATTAACTTCGCCAGTTTAATCATATTTGGGGTAGGTACTTTGATCTTTCGCTCCGGCTCACTCCACCTTTATTAGTTTTCCTTTTTGCTTCCATTACTTTTCTTTTGTTTTTGCACCCTTACTTTCTTACAATTATACGCTCTTCTTTCTGTTCTTGGATTTTTTTTTTTTGTCGTTTTGACCTGAAATCATTAGAAATAGATGTTTTCCTTTTCATTTTGGTGCCTCTGGATATACTGAGTGACATAGAAATTGCAACATCAAGAAAGGGTTGGAATTTCTGAATGAAATTTGGTTGGAATATTCACCTATGTTATAGTAATAAATGATAAAAGTTTGGGAAGAAAATCTTTATTAGTTAAACAAAATTTAATAATTATTGTTAATAACGTGTGGAGCGGCTTCTCTGATTTATACATTCATTTACACGTCGTGGCATTGGTTGAATAAGGTGGTTTATGTAGTCTTGGGGTATTGCGTCCCATGCAAGTTACACCTCATGTCTCAAAGCGTCCAAAGTCGAAGGAGGGCGCTGCAAATTTTGCAACCCTCTACCCATTATGTCCCCAACATGTTCAATGGGTGAAAGATCTGGAGATCTTGGAGGCCAGGGCAAAATATTAATGTGGGCCTGTTCAAAGAAGTTCAAGGAAATCCTTGCTACGTGAGGACGTACATTATACTGCTGGAATAATGGATCTTCAAGCTCTTGTAAGTATGGCAGAAGATGTGCTTCAACCACCTCCGCAATATATCGTTGTGCTGTCATATTGCCTCGAATGAACACCAAGGGAGACCCGCTATCGTAAGTAATCGCACCCCAAACCATAACACCCACGGCGCGGTGTACTTGTCTTTCAACTGTAAATTGAAGATTCCGTCGTTCATCCCGTCTTCTGACTCTCTTACGACCGTCGTGCATGCCTAAACAAAATCTAGATTCGTCACTAAAGACAACACCGCGCCATTCAATATTCCAATGAGATCTTTCATTGCACCATTGTAACCGTTGCTGACAATGTTCCGCAGTCGAAGGAAGCACAAGTTACGGACGATATGATCTGAACCCAAAACTTCGGATTCGGCGATAAACTGTTCTAAGGGTTACATGGCGTCCTTCTTCACCAAACCATTGGTCACTAATTGCTCGAGTAGAGGAAAATCTATCTCTAAATGACAGTTGTCTTAAGCGACGATCTTGACGCCCATTCGTGTTTCTTGAAGCACCGGTTCCCCTTTACGACGTTCCTGACCATCTTCAAACCATGTACGACACACTCGCATTACAATAGACCGGTTTCGATGTACATGGTTAGGAATCTCCCAAATGAAAAACCAGCTTTGCGCAAACCAACAATTCGACTTCTATCGAAGTCGCTTAATTGATGGTAATTGACTCGTTGCCGTACTCTAGGCATGATCAAACAAACAAAACACGCAAACAACTGAATAACAATCGAAACAATGTTAATTAACAATGGAAAAAACAACAAATCGAACGATAAATACAGATCGAAAAAGATAGCAAAAAATTAACAATAACTGTCAAATGTGACGTTATTACATTACCACTTGATCTCAAAAGTTAATCAATTATTATTTAATGGTAGCCCAACAGATCTACCAAGTTTCAACAAAAATATCTTACTCCTTCTTGGTGTTGCAATTTCTGTGTCACTCAGTATATTTGCAGTACATTATTCCGTATAACAACTTTTCCGGGTTCTTCCCATATAATAATAGGGATATTATTAACAAAATCATCCATTTAATCATACTCCTGGTAATAAATATTGCTATTGTATAACAAATCCTTTCCCCTTTCCATATTGTTTAATTTGATTGTTACATTGTCTATAGCAGTACCATAATTGCTAATGTTTTGTTCTTAGGAATCATTGTTACATTGTGTTATCGTTATCCCTACTTCTATTTATACTGTTTATTATCTGAGGGTGATTATATGTCTCTATAAATCAGCTTCAGATAGCTTATCAATAGTTTCGCCACTGTTATTTCTCACCGTTTCTTCCAATTCTAGCCAGATATACTCTAAGTTGTTGATTCCCTAGTCGTGAGTGTCGGTTAGTTCTTTCCACAACTTCTATAATTTAATAAATTAATTGTTGAAGTCTTTTTTAAATTTCTGGAATACTTTAGCTTTATTTCATACAAGGCATTTTTGATAGTTAACAGCAACGTTCACGGAAACCGCTTCTTAACCTTCCTATACTCACGCATACGGTCTGTGAGACCGATTTATATAGTATAGTATACGTCTTTCATTTTGACGTGAGTATAGGAAGGTTAAAGTGACCCTTTGACGTACAAATAAAATGGAATTTCACGCGTCCGAAGAATACTATTTAATTCATCAGGCTCAACTGAGTTATCTGCACGCTCAGAATTTATACAATACTGAAGGCTTGATACCGGGAATTTCATTAAATTGTTTTGTATTTGCAATATTTTGTTTTTCTTTCCAATTCCATTCATCCTCTCGTCCGTCAGAATCATCACTTGAATTGGAATCATCACTTGAATAGTCAACGGTATGAACATTTTGATGACTGTTTTCAATCTCATTATCAGTAGAACAGCATACTAAATTTTCATCGTTACTTTCATATAACACATTTCATTCAGACATGTTGTAAGGATTATTTCGAATTTTTGCTAAATTAATATATATATAATATGACATTCATCTTCGGGGATCGCTGTTATACGGACAATGAATACTGCTTTCAATGTACTTGTGTTTGATTTATTGGTTTGTCGATGCGAGTTTGTTATCGGTACTGTTGCAGAGAAAGGAGAAGAGAGCATCTTGAAAATTTTAAATAAAACAGAATCAATGCACGATTTTCGGCGTCTGCTAGACAGTTCTTGATGTCTCGGAGACGTCAGAGTCTACAATGGCACATGAAATGGATGACATCTCCCAGAAGTCATTGTATGCCAAGGGATTAATAGTATACAACTTAATATGTAGCTGTAATGAGGTGACCAAATATGTATAAATAAGTGTAACACTGTAATTGTGGAGAATATAAATACAGCGACTGGCATAATACAATTTACAATAGTTGGTATATACCAAGAGCTATTCCTACGCTCAAAATATAACTTTAAAAAGGCAAAAAGCAGTAGTTTTCGTTTCAAACTTAAAATACATTAATTGGCACCCTATGCCAATAATTATATTTAAACGAATATCTGATACAGTTGTTGGCATCCCAGCTAATTATATTTACATCAAAAATTTAAGCTTAGAACAAGTATCTAAATATTGTTAAATGCATTATTTTATTGCTATAATTAATTATTAACTAAAGACCAACATAGTATTTGATAAAAACCGCTAATGAATTCTACAATCGTTTTTACTTATTTCGTAGGAACTTACCAATTACACAAAGCACAACAGTCCACCAAACTTTATTTGGCGAGCAGCATTCCCAATAAACAAACCCGAAATTGATCACCTAGTTAGAAAAGCCATATCACAAAAGTCTAATCTGAAATGAAAGAAATTCTTAAAAATATGAACGAAACACAAATGATGCAAATCAATGTGGATGTGCCAACTATATACGTTACCCCATAATCATAAAACCATTAAATTTGCGTTTTGAATATTATACCTGTCTTCTTTACTCTGTCAGCTGTCACCCCAGTGTATTAGCGAATAGCAGATTTTAACTGTAACTTCATAGATCTTTAGCGGGAGAAAATAAAGTATACTCAACATTTTATTTATCTAATGTATTTTACATATGGAATGCTACAATAAACATAATTTCCAAATTGTAATATCGGTTAATATAAATTTAATCCGCTAACGTTTCCAAAGGCATAATGAATATACGATACAGAAAGCAAAATGTATATAATTTCCTTGTTACAATTATAAGAACTATACAATACACCTAATTTACCGGTTATTTTGTGTAACATAATGCAATAGTGGTAATGATGGTGTTCGAGTTTATGACTTAATGATGTCACATATACATTCAGAACCTTGTAAGATTGTAGAAAACAACATTCCATCGATACAATAATTCATAAATAGGACAATTATGATACAGTCGAAGTTCTATACAACAAACTTGAAAAATCTTTTATAGTATTTGTGTGGTGGTGTTTTACCGATGTGAAAAATGTCGATAATACTACAACGTTGTTCCTGAAACCATCTTATATTTAATAACATACTAACAAAAATCATTACCGAAAATATACACATATGTAGTTCCCTTAAAAAACCAATGCGGAGGAATTTTACCAGCTTATTTGTAAAAGGAAAAATATAACCATTACGCGATTATGTATGTAGGTCAAATTCTAAAGCTTGTACCAAATTCATTGTGTAAAAGTTTGACTGTATATTTAAAAACCTACATAAAAGACAACCTAAACAGATTAAAATTAAAACACGATTTCAAAGATAAACAAAAATGAATGGGATCAAAATACGATAAAGTTGAGGAAAATGCTACTAGATGAACGGTAGATAAACATTTCCATATGTGCACACTTATAGAAATGGATAACATGCACTTAATACATTCAGATTTTTTTATAATCAGAAAAAAATTATTAATACCCCTTACAACACTTCAATAAACCTCGTGTCTAAACACAGATTGAAATTACAAAATAATATATTTAAATAATCCGTACAAGTAATATGGTCGTCATTTAATTTTTTTTTTTGTTTTTTCCACATTTCATTTGATTTGTATTAACTCGATGCAAATATGTCGATTGACATAGATGTAAAATTACTATAGATCTGAGGAGAACAACAAAGATGAACTTCCAAATAGTTTAAAAAAGAATATTGAAAAGATTTCTCGTCATTGTTGGGTTAACTCATCATCTGTCCTAACGCCAATAATCTTTCTACAGCTGCGTTTATATCCCCAAACGTTGCGATCAAGGCCTGAAGATTTGCTTCTCGATTTACAAAACCCATTGCTGTTAATTGTTCTAGTTGAGTCCTATAACGTTGTTCCGGTGGTATGTTCGAATCGTTTTGAACGGACATACCTGCCAACATTCTTGCCATAAACTACAATAAATAATTTAATAATTAATTGTTGGAAGCTGTGGTTTGGATACAATGAAATAAAAAGAAATCGAATGCCTGATAAAGGCGTACGCAATGTGTACTCTCGAAACATCGCATCGCGGCGATTGCAAGCAACTCGCCAGGTAGACTGTTAACGTTTAAGTAGAATAGGCGATTCCAATTTCTTTTTGCCATTTATTAACTTACTTTTACCTCATATAATCTTATAAGTGTGTTTGACACATATTTTGTGAAAAACCCTGGCCCCTTTCGCAACCTACGTGTCAAATTAAAACGGAAGAAAGTTAAATAAAAAAGAACAAAATTTATAACTGGGACGCTAAAGAATTTTATGACCCGCGCGGAAACGGTATTTTCTAATTTTATTGTACTTACTTCTGAGAAACTATCGTTGTTTACGCTGGGTGTTGTAGAATTAGTTGTACTAGTAGTGTTTGTAGGGCTCGCTGTATTGCTTGATTGTGTAGTCGACGGTTGAGTAGTAGCTGGTTGTGTTGTAGGTGTTGCTAGGTTACTTATAAGTCCCGGTGCTGCAGATCTCAAGGCTTCCATCCCCTGTTGTATTTGAATAATAGCATTTAAGGCCTGCAAAATAATTCAATTAGACCGTCTTTTAACGAGTTCAGAATCCATAATAAATCCAAGGGTACAGTTCGATCAAGAAAAATCATATAATCACTTGGGAGCATTTGGAACCAAATTTAGAGTGGTCTCAATTTTATTGTCTTTGGTCTGCTTGCATCATTTTTAGCGACTTTCAGTCTGTCACTGAAATTTCATATATATTGGTATAAATTAATAAATGGACTTGATCATCGGATAGATTTCCGCTACTAGGGGTTGCTATTTTTCCTAATACTTTATGTCGTTGTGTTGGCTACTCTTCATATCAATTGACTGCAAATGTTAAACCGACCTTTCAAATAGTCTGGTGTTGACAAGCATTTAAGTCAAGTACCTTTTATGTTTTCAATTATGGATAAAAACGAAGTTCGAGCGGTCATCATATTTATTTAGAAGGAAACAGCGCAACGGAAATTAAATGAAGACTAGATGTCGTTCTTGAGGATTCATCACCCTCATTTTCCACTGTGGGTTTTTCCGTTTCGGAATTCAAGCGTGGCCGCACGCATAGAAGTGATCAACCGCGTTCAGGACGTCCGAAAACAGCTACCACGCCAGAAATTATGGAAAAAATCCATGACAAGGTTTTGGCAGATCGTCGAATAAAAGTGCGTGAATTTGAGGAAAGCGTGGGCATCTCTTATAACCAAGTACAGTCGAGTCTCGTTTATCTTGAGGCTCATGTATTTTGAGTTTCATTTATCTTAACTTGGGAGTCTCGTTTATTTCAAGTTCCACGCTCCCCTCCATGTTCCACAATTTCACCGTCACGCTAGAATCTAGAGTGGGCTTGGAAGAAATGGGAGGGGTGGAGGTGACGCAATTCCAGTTGACATGGCAACGGTGGCGGTAGTGGGGACCCCTGCCGACTTAGATAAACGAAACTCGTTCGTTTCGGAGAACTGAAGATAAACGAGACTCGACTGTAGTTCATATTTTTCATAAGGAATTGGATTTAAAAAAGCTTTCTACAAGATGGGTGCCGCATTTGCTCAATTTCGAGCAAAAATGCAATCAGCCGATAGTTTTAAACTGTTTACAAGGAATTTAACAGACTTCAAGACACGATTCGTAATCATGGATGAGATCTGGATGCATCACTACACACCAAACATAAAAATGCTATCAACACAATGGATTGCACACGGTGAATCGGTTCCCAAGATGACAATGACTATTCACTCGGCTGGAAAGGTGATGGCATTGATTTTTGGGAAGCAAAAGGAATTTTGCTAATTGATTATCTTGAAATAGGAAAAACTGTTACGGTCCAATCATACACAACACGTTTGGACAAATTGAAAGCAATTCAGGAGAAACGCCCGGCATGGTAAAGAAAAAGTGTTGTTTCACCACGACAATGCAATCACTACAGCAAATTTTAACAGAAGAAACATATCAATTAATGCAGTTAGTATAAATGTATAATAATCAGTTTGTTAAAAGGTGGATGACGTGTTATCATTAAATAGTGTAAATCGGACTGACGCTGTCACTCCTCCGAATTTTCTTATTCAATGATAAGTTGTCATTGCTAAGTTATCATTGAATGATAAAATCCGGAGGAGTGACGTCAGTCGGATTTACACTACTTAATGATAACACGATGACGTGTTATATGAATAACCAACTCTAATAATAATTAACAGAGTTTAAACAGCCGGACAGGATGCTTTACCAAAAGAAACAGATAGCAGACAATCTTGATTGTATAAATAACTTGATCACATGACTTTGGGATTGTGCAATGTTTATATACAACGTATTCCGGAACGAAGGACTTTTCTTCTGAGTGTCACTCCGCGCTGTTCGTTTGTGACAACAGCAGAATTATCACGACGTTTTGATATAAACTCGTCTGCCATCTTTTCGATAAGATTACGTCGAAACGTGCTGGTGACTGTCCCTTAAATGACAAATAAACAGCGCAGAAACACATCCTACGCCATACTACTAATACGTTCACGTTTGTTAATATCATACCCATACCTGTGGATTTGTTACTAGACTTTGCATGTCTGGATTCTGCAACTGTTGAAGAAAATGCGGCATCATACTACGCATATGTTCTTGTAAAGCCGGATTATCATGAAACATCGGATTATCAGCCAAGATGGCGTTGGCAATCGAAGGATCGGCGGATAAAGCGCGCAGCATATTCTGTGTATAAGGGGCGTTTAACATATTCTGCATGAGCTGTGGATTTTCCGACATCTGTTGCAATAGACTCGCCATCGGTGGGTTAGTTACACCTCCCGGTCTCGGAGGAGAGGGCGCAGCAGCACTTGCATCGGACCTGGATGCTGACCATGGATTTGGGAGGGGATCCCGATTTTCCGTCCCTTGCTGAGGGTTCCCTCCAGAAGCATTTGTTGTATCCACTAATCCTATTATTAGGGTTGATATAATTATGTTATTTTATTTAGTAGTATTATTTTATATATGTATCCAATACCTGAAAATGGGTTCCTACCAAACTGTTCTGAAGCCGCACTGAGCATTGGCTCTTGGATATCCCTATACATGCGTTGCAAGGCATTGTAACCACCTGGTATACTCTCTAAGTTGTTTATAGCACGATCGTGACTACGCATTAGTTCTTGGAGCATTGAAGGATTGCGAGCAAGTTCCATTGTTTGCCTCAACAACTCGGGATTGTTAAGCATGTGGTTGATCTCTGGGTTCCTCTCCATCAATTCTTGCATTTGAGGATTGCTTGTGATTAATGCCCTCATATTTTCTGGGTCATTCATAAGGCGCTGTACTAAAGGGTTGTCTAGGACTTGCCGTAGTAAATCAGGATTCCCAAGAAGCTCCGATTGCATACGATTTTGAAGGTCCATGAAGTTGGTAGAGCTCATTCCCAATGCTTCTAATCCTGCTAACCCACCTATGCTCCCTAGGTTGTATGGTGTCTGACTGATATCGGCTAAAATGTTAAGAATTAGTATACAAAAGTAAAATAGGAATACCTGAGGAGATACCAGGTGGTCTATTGGATGTGGATTCAGAGGATCGTGTTGCTGATTTGATAACCAGGTGAATAGTCAGACCATCCTTTATATTCTGCGAGCACAACGTTTCGGCATCTTTTAGGATTCTTCCGGCAAAAATAAGACATAATTGCTCGACATCGGCGTTGAATTTCTTCGCAACCAATTCCTTGAACTGAATTTACGTCGTCATTTAATACGATTAGGCGAGGCGAAAATCAATTGATATGACTTACTTCTGCTACTGTAGCCTTGTCGGACACCTCGATGACTTCTTTTTCTTTTGGTGTTTTTACCGTCAGCGAAATGTTGACCCCTTTTTCTGTGGAACCCTCATCTTTCCGCACACTAGTTCCTTCAGATTCGTCCGCCATGATTGCTTAAATGACTCTCACTTTTCAAATTACCTCGGATACGTACGTGTTTTTATAACTAGCTGGCTAAAAGGGGAATCGTACAATATTAATTGTAATCATAATAGGCGAAACTAATCAATGTAAATTTATTAATCCATTTTTTTTGTTTAGTAGGTACACGTATACAGTGACCTATGTTGGCAGCAATGAGGATTTTTTCATCTGTCGCAATAGAAAAGTTTACGCACTACTATTTCTACATACCCAATTCACACCCCAGTAAATTTTATATTTACGATGGAAAATATCAGATTTATTTTTCAATTTTAATGAACGTTAATATTCAAAACAAGTTGAATAATTTTACACTGACGTGCAATTAAATCAAAAATATGTTCGTGTATATACCTGACCTGTAATTACTCAAAACTTTGAGGCAATTCCAACAGAGGGCGCTCCTCAAAATTATGGCAGCAATGACGTCTAATCAACGACATTTATGACTAATCTACTAATCCAGTGTTTCCCAAACTCTTTTAAATCGAGTCACCTTTTGGTAACAATTTTGTTCGCGGCCCTCTTTTTGTACCACGCCCAATTTTATTTGTAGGAAATAAATCAAAAACACAGGCAATTAAATTCAAAATCTATATATACAGTACTGTGTAAATGAACAGTAACAATATAAAAATTTTACGTAAAATTAAATCATATTCTTATTTTTCTTCTTCTTCTTAACCATGTTCCTATCTACCTTTCGGTGTAAGGCTTGGATGGGGTCAAGTTTCCTATTTTCTATATAATTCTCTCCACCGTTTTCTGTCTCCGGTCTGATCTTTTATTCCCTCCCACTCAACTCCCCTCTCTGCCGCTGCTCCTCTGATATCGTCATTCCTTCTCCTTCTTGGCCTTCCTTTTTTGTTTTTTCCTATCACTCGTGTCTCATACACTCTCTTTGTCAGTCTTCATCACTGATACGACACACATGGCCGAACCATCTCAGCTGATTCTCCTCCACTATTCTCCATATGGGTTTTATTCCTAGGTTTTGCCAGTAATTCTCGTTTCTTATCTTGTCTTTCTTGGTATTGTTTTTTATTCGTCTTAGGAATCTCATATCCATGGCGTTCACCCGCGATTTTACCTTTTCTGACCTTGTCCAGGACTCACTACTATATGTTATTGTTGGTCTTATCACTTTTTCACAATTTCCGTTTTAATCCGTTTTGGCACTTCCTTTTTCCCCAGAAACGTAGTTCTCATCATATCAAACATTCTTGCCGCTTTTTTCATTCTTTCATTAATTTCTTGTTCCATTTTTCCGTCCCATTGAATTATTGTTCCTAAATATTTGTAGTTATTCACATGTTCTATTGTCCTCCCTTCGATTTTGATGTTATGTCGTTTCCTTTCTCCTGCTATTATCACTGATTTGGTCTTTTCGATGTTTATTTTCATGTTTATATTCTTTATTTCCTTATTTAGGATTTCAAGGTTCCTTTGTAGCACTTCTTCTGATTCAGCCAGAATTGCCATATCATCCGCAAACACCAGTTCACACAAATTAGTCTCCTTCATTTTCCAGTGACCCATTTTTAGTGATTTCATTTGTTTTTTTAGCACTTTTTATGGCCTCATCTAGTACCATAGAAAACAACAATGGACCAGGCACACAGCCCCGCTTTACCCCAATCTTTGTTGTAAACTCTTTAGATTCTTCGTTGTTGGTTCTTACTATATTTGTGTTATACCTATACATCTCTTTTATTAACTCTATTGTTCGTTTGTCTATATTTCTCTTTTCTAGGACATTCCATATGTCTTCCCTTCTTATCCGGTCGAAAGCTTTTTCTAAGTCTATAAAACATATATTATAATTTCTTGTTAATTATCTTTTCACTTGCTTGTCTTATCACAAATATTAAATCTTGTGTACTTCTTTCTTTTCTAAATCCACATTGAGTGTCTTCTATGCTCTCCTCAGTTATTTTTCTTATTCTTTTTCTATAATACTCGCTAATATTCTACCTGGGACGCTTGTTAGTGTAATTCCCCTGTAGTTATTGCAATCCCTGTTGTCCCCCTTCTTATAAATGGGCAATATTATTCCCGAGTTCCACTGCTCAGTATTTTACCTTCTTGTATAATCGTATTCATTAGCTTGGTTATTTGTCTTATCCCTTTTTCTCCCATATATTTGATCATTTCTGGTGTTATGTTGTCTCTTCCTGGAGCCTTTCCTATTTTCAGCTTCCTTACGCACTCCATTATTTCTTCTTCTTGAATTGGTTCTATATTTTGTATTTCCTCTGTCTCCTCTTCTTTTTCCCTTGTCTCGACATTTGTTTCTGTCAGCTCTTGGAAGTGTTGCCGCCATCTTTCCATTATTTGATCTTCCTCTGTGATTATACGACCATACTTATCTTTTATGTTTACCATGTTATATTCTCTTTTGTCTTAATTGTTTGAGTGTGCCATAGAATACTTTTTGATTTTCTCTATAATTATTAGTCATTTTCTCTCCAAATTTTATCCAAGACCTCTCTTTCGCTTTCTTAATTTCATTTTTGACCTTTCTGCGTTTCTCCTTATATTCTTCCAAATCGTCCAGGTTTCTTATTTCAAGATATCTTTTCCAACTGGTTTTCTTCTCTTTTACAATGTTTTATTTCAGTGGTCCACCACTCTGTTCTTTTTCCGGTCTTGTTTGATATTTTTTTAACTCCACAGCTCTCTTTTGCTGCTTCCAATAAGCTGTTTTTGAAATGATTCCACTTTCCTTCAATTCCGCTTCCTTTCGGGTCATCAAATCTTTTAGCTAATATTTGTTGGTATTTTTCATGATATTTTCTTTCTTTTAATTTGTAACTCTTTTTCTTGTATCCTCGTTCTTCTTTTGTCCTCTCTTTTCTCTTCTCTTTTCTCTTTCCCTCTCATATATATTTTTACCAAGTAGTGGTCACTTCCTATCTCTGCACTGCGTGTTACTTTAATATCTTGTATCATTTCTTCATATCTTCTTCATATTATTATTGCTTAAGATAAAGGGTCAGCGCAGCTATATAGGTCTTTATCATAGCTCTACTATTCAAACATAGTCAGTTAACAGAAAATAATAAAAGAAATTCTTACGCCCCTGTTGTGTATACATGTAATTACCTTATAAGCATTACTGGTTGCCTATGTTAGGTAGGAACTATTATGTATTGTATTGTATTGTATAGGGAGTCGAAGATAGAAGTCGAACAGATAACATGTAGCATAAATATAACAGCCCCATTTCATAAACAAAATTAATCCTCCATTAATGTTAATGTTGGCTTTAAAATAAATATAAATTTCATAATCATCATTTAAGGTAATAGGTCGTGTTTATGGAGGTTTAAGCTACTGCCCCGCGTATACGTATTGGCGTACTGGTACTTGATCTAGAAAGTCTATACATAATATAATTTCCTTATTTGTGTGTTCCTCTTTTTTGTCTATCCAGAGCTTTTTTAACACCACTGATGGGTTAGAAAGCTGAAAATTGGCATGTATATAGTAAAACGCCTAGGCCAAATCCTAACGTAGCCGGATTTTTGATTTTTGGCCTGTGGGCGGAGAATTAAGACGAAAAAGGGGCGTGCCAAAATTCAATTTTTTAACATGTTAGCTTATATTTTCTTTTTCTTCCTGCCTGACGAAAAAGGGAAGACGAAAAAGGGGCATGCCAAAATTCAATTTTTTAACATTTTAGCTTATATTTTCTTTTTCTTCCTGCCTGGCAGGGATAGGTTCAACACCTAGTAAATACATAATCATCATCAGATGAAGAACGCCTGTTTCTAAAATGTTTATTCTTGTTTTTTCAGGTGCTGCTTTCTAACTTAGGTTATATTTTGAACAAAATAACAGCTGATGATAGTGCACTTCTTGTTCTTCTTTGCATATTTGTCCTAATTGGTTCAAATGGGCATGTCGAACGATTATAAAATTGCCACAATTTAATGTACCTTTAAATCTACCATTAAAGTTAAATATTCATTAGATAATGGCTCTTCAAGTACACGATTATGAAATCGGGCCTTAATAGTTTATGCGGATTATCGTTAATAGCCGATTTACGTATTTCTAAGAATTGTATTATAACTAGAGAGCGGATTATTTAATATGTACATATATATGTCTTAAATATGAGCAAAATATGTTGAAAATATTCCTAAAATGTCGAGCATATCTAAAATATGTTTCAAAAATGTTTTCAGAATGTCAAATATGTTTTGAAGTAACAAGGAAACAAAACAAACGCGAAGAAAATTTAAACAGGTTTTATTCAACAGATACCTATTACTTACACTTCTACATTAAACATTACATTCCTTATTCTAAAAACAATACACAATAAAATGTTTTTCAATATTTTCAATAGTTACATTCTATGCGTTATTAGCGATTTGTACGTTGAAAAACTTTGTTGTCAACTGATGTGATTGGTCTATATTTTAAAACATTAACAACCACCGGATTTAAATCGGTTTCAACATCAAAATGACCACGGAGAATTTGGTTTGTTTGTTGCAACAAATTTAAATCCCTATTTATTTTTAAAATATTTTTTAATTATTAAGGAACTTTCTGAAGTTTGAAGTTTGAATTCATCAATCAAATGAAGAGACTCTTGTAACGGGAGTAATTCAGTTTCAACAATAACAATAATTTTATGAACAAAATCATAATTTGATTTAATGAAGCAAAGTTCATGTGCAGTGCAGTGAATTATTTTCTTAAATTGATTTGCACTTTGAAATTGCACCAATATTTGCCTCTTCAAAACAAAGTTCTTTAATAGGGACAACATTTTCTGCATAAAAACTGGCAGCTTTCAACCATGTTCTTGTAATCTTGTAATTATTGGTTCCGGTGAAAAAGGAGTATTAGGTAATTTTTCTCTGTAACACTGAATCCTCATACGAGACTTTAAAAATATTTTCTTTGCGTTACTAATTAAACTATTAACTATACTCAACTACAGGAAATGAATTTCTAATATTTCCCGCCACTCTGTTTAAACCTTGTGCCTGATTGTTTGGAGATGAAGATGAACCTGCTGGTGATTGATCTACAGACATTTGCACTAATTTTGATTGTTCCATTTTTCTAACTTTCGTTTATGAATTTGGGATTCTTTTTCACATGGAATCTATAAAAGAAGAAAATTATAGTAGAAAATGTATAGGTACACCCTTTTAGATATAAGATAAGAAAATGATTTTGAAACTAAAGGAAAATATTTTTATTAATGAAAATAATTTTATTCAGCAATCCAAAGCAAGTTTCTGAACCAATTGTACGGCAGATTAAATTTGCAAAATAAACATGTAACTTGAATTAAATAAATAGAATGAAATTGTTTTGTAAAATTATCAACTTACCATTTTACCGCACGCGTTGCAGAATACTTTTTCTTCGTTCAAAAGTAATTCTGGAACGGTCTTGATCCAGGAGACTACTAAATCGCTTTTCACTTTTGGCATTTTTGGATAACACTCGGTAACACTTCACTTTATTCGGTGTTTGTTAATGATGAAAATTTTTAAATGATAAATCCTGAAACGTATACACCCCCTACCTAATTATTTTTAACCAATCAGAACGTACCTTTATTCGTTTAATTTCCGATTTTTATTCTTAGAAACCGTAACAAAAATAATCTTTGCTCTTCGGTATTGAACATGATATTTAGTTTGGGAGTTTAAAAGCAATTAACAATTTCTTGGAAAAGGCATGAATCCCTATTTAAGTAATATTTATTTTATTATATTTAACGAAACAGCGGTAATCGTACAATGTAAATTTCCCAGAAAATCGACTACTATATTTTTTTATAAAAGTAACGCGATTTTCAAACGGAAAAATATGTCGAATAATTTCAAATATGTTAAAATATTCGAAATATGTGGAAAAAGGCCAAAATATTCTAAATATCTATAATAAAATTAGTGCTAAACGCTTTTATTTAGCCTAATTCGTTTAGATAACACTTTCTTTTCTTTTCATTGTTTGTTTATAATTCCCTTTTATGTTCGAAACACACTTTGAAGTACATATTAGGGATTTGGAAGTAGTACATAATATGCATAGGTGTTTCCTAGATTATTTTCAATAATGAAAGTGTTCGTAACAGTCCTGTTTTTTACGAGATTATGAGAATTGCTTTGTTTACATACTTTTTCATTTATTGCGTGAAATATGAACCGCATTATTATGTAAAACGGCTCGTGTAGAATAACAAATTCCCAAATGCCATGTAGTACATACATACGTAATGAAGGTGATAATAGAGGAAGTACACCGACTAAAGGCGATATCAGAGAAACCGCAGCCCATACAATTTAGATTATCACTACGTATTGGATAACTTTATGTTTGTAGGTATTAGGGCGAGCTGGGGCGACCCAAATGGAGTTAGTTATTAATCTAAAAATCATTCTAGTATTTTTTCCATCAAATAATCCCGATGTATATATTAAAGTATGAATTATTTTCGTATTCTTTCAATTTATTTGGGACAGGAAATGTATCGAGGTGTGTATTGATTAATCATTAAAGATAATTAGGTATATAGGTGACCAATAAATTTATTTTTTGTACTGATTTTTATATAGGGGATGTATTACATACGCAAATTTTAAAAATTTATATAAAACGTTAATAATAATTGAACCATCGCATATAGAAATATTTTTGTATTTGTAAGTATATATTTGTTGGAAATGTTACATTTCATTTGTATCTCGGTGTATATTTAAATGTCACTAAAATGTCACCAATGTCATTAAGGGCTTGCTTCTGACGTTGCGCCAAAGGGTCCATATGTATTTACCAATAATGTTAATATAGCAGAAAAATTGTTTCAACAATTAAGAAAATGATGAATTGTTTTACTTCGTTTTGGACAGTGTACATTAAAAAGAAGAGAAGTCTATACATACTGATTTGAAATTTTATTTAACAAAAGTCAGTAGCAGCACAGATGTAAACCTTTCCAATCATAATTTTACCTTAGATTTCATTTTATAGCACATAATGGATGATTTAATTTCTTCTGAACTCTCCTCGGAGGAGCAACCGACAGGAGAACGATGGGATCCTCTTGGTGCACCGAACGAAGCAGACATGGACCTAGAACCCTTGAATGATTTTGATGATGACTGCTGCAGCTCACACTGGTAATAAACGGGTACAACTAGAAATAAACATGCTAAAATAATCGTTGTTCTTTAAGCATCATCCTCGAAAAATTCAGGAATCTCGAGGAGGAACAAGATTTACTTAATTCATCCCTATTCGCATTAACGACACATTTCGCGCAAGTAAGTATATATTACTCGAGTATTCACCATTTTCTCATATTATGTATTTGTATAAATATTAGGTGCAATTTCGACTAAGACAAATCGTTGATGCCCCGTCTGACGATAAAGAACAATTATTAAAATCGTTAGAGGAATTCGCCTTCAGAGGTATACCGGACGTTGGCCTTGTTAAAGAACGCATGAACGAAGCCAGCCTAACCGAAGCAATTAGACTTAGGAGAAATCAGCAACAAGAGCTGATCGAAAAATTAAAAAGCCAGCTCCACGAATTGGAGCAATACGCTTTCGAGAACGGCGAGGCCGGTGTCCCTCAAGATGTTGTTCTCGAAAGACAACGCGTGATTTTAAACGAATTAAAATTACGTATGAATCTGCAACTAGACGAGCAAAAGTTGCATCAGTTAACTACTGCCGATGTTAAGCAGCAAATCGATATAGCTTTAAGTCAGCTCATAAATCCCCTCAAAGTGAAGGAGCACTTGGTTACACAATTGAAGACCCAAGTTGCCGATTTGGAACGGTTCATAAACTATTTACAAGCAGATACGAAAAATGCGAAGTGCGTCTGCGGATGTTCCTTGCATTCTATCAAAAAGTCATATAAAAACGAAACTATTGGTATAGTGCAAAGAACTGCCACACTTCTACAGATGTTCGCTTTGATGCAATTAAATTGCGGACCCCATCGTTTCAAGAAGAACGATTTAAAGAATTCGATGAAGGTTAATCATTGGGGGTAAGCAAAAATATATTTTTAATTAAATGTCTTCCAATCTGCATTTTTCAGGGATTTACGTGCGAGGTTAGAAATTGCAATTGCGCGTGTTAGGGAATTAGTTTCATCGACTGATCAAGACGCAATATGTGTTCAAGAAGATTATAGCAGTGACTTTGAATCGTCTTCGAGTAACTGCAACGTACAGTTAACCACAGCGGTCCGCAAGCATCTAACAGCAAGCATTAGAGATTTAATGCAGCATGGTGCGGTTGAATCTACCCAGATCTATAGCTTGGTGCCGTTTGTAGGCTGCTTTGCGAAACGTGTTAAATCGCAAGAGAAACATATCCACGCTTGGGATATTATTTTGAATTATTATGATTTGAAAAACGGCGAACGATTTAATTCTACTCCGGCGAGGAAGCTATCTCAAAGCTTTAATTTGGATATAGCTGGCGCTTCGGCTAAATCCACCAATCAGAATATGCTCTGTGTTATAAGTAGTATCATATCAACTCATTCTCCGTATAAGAGGAGTTCCGATTCACATTTTAAGGCTTTTATATGTGCCGCTCTGAAGTAAGTATACGGTTGTATCCTGCTCGCCTTAACAATAGAATAATATTTACGATTTCAGTGCAAACAAATTGGTGACATGGTTAAATCTAATTCTGCAGTGTCGTCAATTAATCAATTTACATTACTTGCCTTGGAGTTACGTTATGAAAACTGGTAACTGCCTTAAAACGCGCACGCGAGGACGAAACTAATTCTTCAATTTATTTGCAGGCTTTCAAGACAGCTTACAGAGTTTGGACACTTTGACTAAACACAAATTCGATTTACCAGTAGATCTCGCAATACGTCAATTTCAAAATATCAAAGACGTTTTCACGTAGTCAACCTTTCTTTGTCCTAAGCGTTCCGTTCATACATACATAAATTATTACTGTGATAATTTGAATTTCGTATAAAATAATTGTAATCTTAATTTACCAGTATTTGTACTATATTGGTTGTAATCGACAAAATACAGTTTCGAATATAATAAATGTATTAAACTGACTGTATTTGTATGCAAGTTAAACTTGCAAGAGTTCCATAAACTTTGAACATTTACTTTTTCAGCTTAAACATTGTTTCTCTAAGGCACATTCTTTTAATCTTTTACATTTGTGCAAAAATGCTTTTACGGAGAAATTGTTTTCTTTAGAAATCAGTACCCGAACGTAAAACTGTAGAATACGATGATGTAGTTCAAATTCACCTCCGGCTTCGAAAAGAGGCGACAGAAAGCGATATTTTAATATACAGAAAACTAAGTGATGCAGGACACTGCACACGCTAGAAATGGGGGCAACTGCTCGATGTTGATATGGTAACGCACAATGGCGGGTGGTTCTAAAAGGCACAAGAGCACGTGCCCACTTAATCACTAAGATAAACGGAAATAAATTACCATGTCATTCAGTCATTATTTTATTTTTGCTCTCCCAATATAAGTTGGCGAGCGGTGGGGATGCGCCGTAAACGTATTTAGGACACGTACCTCCCACGTGTCTGATTCGGATAGTGCATAGGAATTACCATTACGTTGCAGGACGCATGATAGGCAATCTATCCCTCCTCCATCAGCGCGAACTCACTCCCACGCTTCGCCAACTTATATTGCAAGAGCTTGTCATAGATTTACATTTTATAACGGATGGTATCAAACTTTCTTTCCGTCTTTCTGCAGGTTAGGCATGCAATGCTAACCCTCAAAATCATTTTCCGAGGAACGGATCAGAAGTGTACCTATTTCGAATTTGATTCGGTTGACTTCGGTTATCTTCGCCATACGCGATTATACCGTCGACTTGGGGCACAGAATTTCGTGTCTCCATTAAACGTCTAACGTTAGCATGTTAAGTTATGTTGTCATTTCTTCTTTTCGGTGCCTGTGTGTTTCTAATAATTGAACTGACTATTATCAATGATCAATGATAATGATGGAACCAGCGGAAGTTAATTGCATGCAAATTCTTTTAAAAACCCAACTATCATTTGATGACAAACTTTTAATTAAGAAAAAAGAAGGCCTATTCTCGATCTTCAAACGTGCAAACACGTCCACAAGTAAAATCCGAACTTACAAGAGAATATTCAACAGGAATATCTATGAAAAGTACGTGGATGTGCGGGTGTTCAGTAATAAATAAACTATTCTGTTTTATGTGCTTAATTTAATTTAATTATTGAACGAGAGGCACAGTACAATAAAAAATTAAAAATTTCTTTGCAAATTTGCAGTCATTTTCAAGTTTTTCTCTCGAGCGCCAAAACGAGCGGTAATTCTTGATGAAATAGTCCAACGTAGATTGCCACGCGCTGCTCCTACACGCTGGAACACAGTATTTGAACACCAGGATTCTTTCAAAGAATGTTTAGATAAAATTATTGACGGAGATGGCATGGATTCAGTTACTATTAGCGAAGCAAGTGGTTTATTGAAACATTTGAATTGCCCAGAATTCCTCTACTGGTTAAAAATATTTCATTTCATCATGCCACACGTTGAAATATTATTTAATCAGACTCAAACGCGCGGGATTGAAAGTGCTCAAATGCAAAAGGCAGTTGAACAATTCCAACAGCAAATTATTCGAAATAGAAATTCTACTGACAATGGCAATAATAATGAAGAACGCAGAAATGAAGAACCTGCTAGGAAAAGATAAAAAACGACTCCTGGAGATAACAGAGCTTGCAAAGGAAGTATGTGGCACAATTTTAAGCCAAATTATCGACCGATTTAATTCTAGGGATCACTTGATTGGAGCAAAATTATTTGATTCTCAAAATTTTAAAACTTATAGACATGCATTTCCCGAAAAACATTTTCATGAAACTGTGAAATCTTATCCTATGTTGGACAGTGTAAAATTAAAAAGTGAACCTTCAGCAATTTATGAACGCGATAACATGTGTGACGTAAGTGGTATTTTGCCATTTTTGGTGATCATAACAGAAAACAACCCAACAAAAGGATTGACGGAAACGTACAAACTCTTGGATATTATTTGTACAACACCCATGTTGACAGCCGACAACCCTTGAAACGGATTAAAACTTTCCGGAGAAATACAATGTCAGAAGATCGACTGAACGCATTGGCAGTCCTACCAATAGAAAAGAAGTTTGTGCAGTCTATCCCCGATTTTGACTACAAAGTCATTGACATCTTTTCCCGCTTGAAAAATAGGAGAACGGGTTTAATGTACAAAAAATAGTAGGTTAAGATTTTACTTGTGCCCAGCCTCTCTCAGAACTCACGAGCCGCCACTGGTAACGCAGTTGTTTGCAGCACGGTTGAACGGAATTGACCCGGGACTCTCGCCGCTTTAGCTTGCTATCAGGGCTCTCAAAGCTAGCAGAATTTATGATCTGAAGCTGCCTCCGTGACGAACTAATTGATTATAACATCATACAGAATGAACACCTTGGTTTACACGGACTTTCAACTCTTCCGTGTAACTGGAGTCATCGAAAATGGCCTTGAGAGACGAGAGTCAACCGAGGCGGTATTCCTCGACCTGGGCAATGCTTTTGATTCCGTCTGGCACGCCGGACTAATTCACAAAAGGTTTCAAGCAGGTATTAATGCCAGCATGGTCAGATTGATTGCATCATACTTGAAGGGGACTTCAACGCCAAGCACCCTGTTCTGGGGATGCTGTGTAAGCAACACGTTTGGACGCGGGCTTTGCAGTTAATCCGGGAAAAGGCAGAGATCTTTGAGGACCAACTCCACGTCGTCTATAGGAACCAACAGGACATTGATTCTGAAGACGAGCTGGGGGAAGAAGTGACTTATACCAGGAAGCATCTTCCACATATCACTGCCGACCCAATCCCGCCAGCCACTGAGGGCGAGGTTCTTTTCTTTATTAATGGACTGAAGAAGAGGAAGACTCCGGGCCGTGACAAAATATCAAATACCGCCATCGGGAGGTTGTCAAAATTTTCAATCGGGAAATTAGTGAATACCATCAACATCGTCCTCACTCTGGGTATCTTCTCACAAATTTGGAAAGAGACTAATGTCACTATGATCCTCATAGTCAGCTTTGGCAGTTTCATCTACTGAAGCAGATATAGCATCTAAGATAAATTAGAAACCAATCATTAGGAAGTTCAGTAAAACTAAAAGTAGAAAATTTTTAATTTTTTTTCATTCTTGTTTAATGTGCCAAAGAAATATAAGTAAAAAGTTTAGTTTGTTTCTTTATGAACAAAAATTGTCAATTTCAAGTGTTTTATATTTTATTGTATGCTGGGCTAGTGGTGGCTTATTGTTTATATTGTAACTAATCATAACGACTGTTTATATTATATTTATTTACTCGCACAACTTGCATATCTTTACACTTTTCTTTCTATATCCTTACGTATATCTGGTTGCCTAATACATTTATAAACCCATCTTCTTGCGCCATCAAAGGGCCTCGCGAAATGTACCTTGCCCACAACTTTAGGTCTCGCCCCACCACTGCCTAGGATACCAGAATCTATCATCTTAAGTCGCCTTCATGACGAGCTGATCGATCATAATATCATACAGCTCGGTTTAAGGGCAGGCTCTTACACGGTCTTCCAACTCTTCCGTATAACTGACGCCATCAAAAATGTCCTTGAGAAACGAGAGTCAACTGGGGCGGCATTCCTCGACCTAGCCAGTGGTTTTGATTCTGTGTGGCACGCCGGATTAATTCACAAAATGGTTCAGAAAGGTATTAATGCCAGCTTAGTTGGGTTGCTTGCATCGCACCTGAAAGGGACTTCAACGTTAAGCAGGCTTTACAGCTTTTTGGCTTCCAACTGAAGGGACTTACGATGATTCGGGAAGGGCGGAAATCTTTGAGGACCAACTCCAGGTCGTCTATATCAACAAGACATTGGTTCTGATGACGACCTGGAGGAAGAAGTAAATTTTACCATGGAGCATCTAATACCTATTACCGCCGGTCCAATTCCGCCAACCACTGAGGGAGAGGCTTTTCTCTTTATTAATGGATTGAAGAAGACAAAGGCTTCGGGCCAGGACAATATATCCAATACCGGCATCAGGAGGTTGTCAAAATCCATAATTGGGAAATTAGTGAATACCATCAACGCCGTCCTCACTCTGGATATCTGCTCACAAATTTGGAAAGAAACTAATGTCACTATGATCCCCAAACCAGGAAAGGACAAGAAATACCCGCAGAACTACCGCCCCCTTAGCTTGCTATCAGGACTCCCGAGGATAGCAAAATCTATCATCTTAAGTCGCCTCCGCGACGAGCTGATCGATCATAACATCATACAGGATGAACAGCTCGGCTTCAGGGCAGGCCTTTGCACAGACTTCCAACTCCTCCGTGTTAGGATTTACAGGAAATTATTTTCTATTTGGGTAATGCCTATAAACAACGGTTATGGAATTGAATAATAAAAGATATTTATATTTGTGTTGTTCACCTTCCAAGTAAACATGTTTTAAATTTCGCGGCTAGTTTAAGTTGGCAGTTCCGGCAATAGTGAACATATTTGCATGCATTGTGCTTCGAAATTAGCGAGTATGTCCACTATTGCCCGAACTACGAACTACCAACTTAAACTGTCCGCGAAATTTAAAAATGTTTACTGGGCTGCCATTTATCAAATTTTAATTTATTTTTAGTGCTTAAGGGGTAACACCACCGTAAATTTTTCAGAAAATAGATGCTTTGAACTTTCTAGAAAATGGGCCAAAAGTTTATTACCTGAAAAAACATCTTTTCCTTGAAATCTCCGAAACGACTACCTGCGTCAAGTAAATACCCGCTGAGAAGATACAGTCTAATGTAAGACATTTGGTTTTGGTTTCTAACTCCTTTAATACATTAACAGAGGTTAAAAAGTATATGTTTGGTTAGAAGCATTTCCGTGTTTGGTTCAGAAGTGAAAAGTACGTTAGTGTAGCGTCAGTACATATACAAAGAGGATATAATAACTAGTGTAAGCTAGTATATACGAGTATAAAACTATCGTAGAAGTTAGAAGCCAAATTAGTTTGATTTCCCGACATCTTTGCATCAAGTGCAAGAAAACCCGCCATCTTGGACAACTTCCGTCCCGATACCGAATACCACGCCGTGCGGACTTCGACAACAGGAAATAACTTTCCGCAAAGTTCCGCTTTTATTTTATTTGAAATCCCGGCTTTGGTGTATAGTGCTGATGTTGATTAGTTTATTTCTAATCTCAGAGTACTTATAACTCTTATAAGTTACAATGAGCCGGATAGGTACGGATTTCTCGGGCACCTTCCATTATAAACCGTCGCTTTCTGAGGAAGTTTTGAAGCTATCAAACCGATATATAAGGAGTTGAGCCCAGACGAGTTGCTAAAACTCTGTTTGAGAGGTTACACGTAAAATACCAACGGAAGTTTCGAAGCTACTGTTTAGAATTTGGCTCCAAAATCTTATTCAAGTAGCAAAAAGTCTTAAATATAGCTACTGATATTGCTGTGTGCAATTTTAATGATGGTCTGACAAATATTCTAGGAATCATGAAAGTTTTGGAGATGAATATTGATGTCCAATTATACAATTTTTGTCTTGAAACCGATGTTAAGCGGATCATGTACGCCACGCGGTTGACAGATGCGGCCAAAGGGGCACGCTCTAGCACACAATTTTCGAGAAAAGAGAATGAGGGGTATATTTGAATATAGGAGGGCAGCCTTATGGTGCTGGGATAGCAGATTGATGATAAAAAATTTTAAACAATCGAATTTTTCATCTTTTCATGTCTATAATAATATTTTTAAAATCCCTTACGTATTTCACTAGCTAAAACCATGTAGATTAAGTGATTCTTTTGAAGTGAAAACTTCTTTAGCACCGTTGTGAGTGATTTGAAACTCGATGAAACGAAAAAGCGACACTAAAAGAAATAAACATATACATCGAAACTGTTATTTTAAATAAAAATTTATTTAAAATAACGATTTTTTCCATAAGTACTTGCTCTAGGATTGCCTAGATTATAGCTACTTCTCCTCTTCTAACACAGGAATCATTTCCAAATTGTTTCCATTTGAAGGCGATTACCGTTGTCAATTTTCTCATAAGGATGATCTAGCTATTTCACTTATTTGTGGTAGTACTGATATTAATCGGTAAGCTTCTCAACGAGCAGTTAACTCAAGTATGGCTGCTTCGCTGATGAAATCTATTGAATCTTTCCGAATTCTATAATAGGGAGTTTATCGGTACGATCTAGTGTTAGCGGTGCTACACTGTAATCCTTGCAATTATTATTATTTATTATTAAAGTTCTAAGACTATCAATTTTTATATATATCCATACTTCGTCACTCTGAGTAGTAAAGTTGGGTATACCTACATGAAGGAGGATATTGTTGGAAGTTCCTGTAACAAATGTGGCATAAAACTAATTGTATTTACCTGGATAATTAGATATAGTAAATCAAACCGAGAAATCTATATATTTATATATATATATTCTTTAATGTCATATACAACTTGTAACAATAACAATTTCAATACCAACATACTGTATATTAATATTAATTTAATACTCAACTGGGATGAGATGTAAATTTTTCTCAATTAGAGTGCTACAGTCATTTAGGAAAAACGATGTATTAAATTTAATATCAGGTACACTTACATATTACGCAACAATTAAATTATTAACGTATAGAAATATATTTAACTAGATTTTAATTTCTCTTTGGTCTTAGGAACTGGAAGGAGTTTCTGTAATACTTCAGTGAATATCAAAGTACCCCCAAACACCATGGCTGTTCCGATCCAATGGGCGAACGTGAACGGATTTTTGAAGTATACAATCGAAAAGAGCAGAGAGAAAAATTTCCTGAGGGTAATCACTAAGGTGACAGTCAATGAAGTGCATTCGGTTGTTAGTATGTAAACAGAGCTAATGCATATGTATTGAGTCAAAACGTTACCTATTAGATAGAATAATAAAATTGGTATTTGGTAGTTAATTACTGGAATTGTAATGAGCTCGCTTGCAGTTACTATTTCGAAATGCTCAATTATACTAGGTGCATATAATATAAATGCAGGTAAGGAGAGCATGTGCTGAAAAATAGTATCGTTATTAAAGTAAGTACTATAAAAGGGACTTTAACTTACTGTATAGTAGAGAGCCTCATCTGGATACTTGCCGTATATTTTATATATAGATTCTTGATAGATTCCCATTCGAGCTGAAAAGAATAGAGCAGTGCTGAGGAGTATTATACCGATCAGCCACCAAAACATGTCGGTGTTATCTTGTTCAACGTCGGGTATTTTCGGATCACAATTGTCACAAATTGTCTAAAAATTGGGTTATATTACCAAAGCGTAAATAAAAATTGCAATATAACGAGACCGAAGACGAAATAACGTAAAAATTGGGTAAAAACTAATACATGTATTATATACTAATCGCATTCTACCTGTTGTTTACTTCCTGATGAAATAATGGTACATATCGCAATACCAACTGTTATCAAAATGACAGAGAAGAACTTCGAAAGTGTGTATCTCTTTTTCAATATTATAATACCCATTATCATGTTTGCTATCAGTGAACCCTACAAAGTTAAATTTTTAAAACGATTATATTGAGAGTTTTGTAAAACCAGACTCACAGCTCTAAATATCATATGTAGAGGAACTGGAATATTAAAATCGAACACCCAATTGTTTAAAACGCTAGTTATAAAAAATAGTACGACTAAAGTAAAATAATCTTTGAGAGGTATCACCCGCTGGGTTTTCCCAAATTTCGAGGTGAATATCAGTCCGTGAATGGCGATAAATAAAAACTGGCTAAAAGTGATTAAATTACCGCTACCTGGCTCGCTCCTGAAACATTGAATCGAATTACACTTGGGCATCTTCCCAATTGAAAAAATGTATCACTTACCTTACCAAATACTCCAAGAAAACATTATTTAATCCACATCCCACGTACACTAGTACAATAGCAGTTATTGCATTGGAATTCATCCTAATACTTTGTATTTTTCAATAAGAAAATGCAATGCTGTTGTGTGTTAACAAACAGAAAATTAGGTTATGTGTGACATTGACTAAAGTATGCTAGATAGATGAAAGATAACGACACATTAAGCTTATGAAAGCAATTACCAAGTGTTATGGAGGTTTACGTAAGTCCAAGCGATGACTGGAGGGATTTGGAGATTTGTTATAACAATTTCAAATATTGCGAAAACATGTTTTTAGATAAGTTATTGCAATGTCAAAGTGACAGTGACAGTGCAGGTAAATGCCGATGTTATCGGTAATCTAGGACAAGTCTTGTTATGTTAAGAATTTTTATATACAGAGTGTTACAATATATGTCTGTTAAGCTCAGCTGATGATTATTACTAGCTTATTAATCTTATTAACAGTAGATTGCATAATAAGGATGGTGAGGATTTTTAAATACCACAGTGTTACGGCCAATTTGTCTCAGCGTTCTGGCATTGTTACTTTTTGCCTCTCGCTCCACTTCTAACGTGTAGATGGCGCCCCAATTTCGTAGGGTTTGATACAATTCGCGCTTGTGGATGCACGTGTAGGCATTCCGCTTGCGGCGTTCGGTTTTGGCTTTGGGAAGTTTAATATTATCGTTGTGTGAATTTAGGAGTTACGCTTCCTCAATTCTACTGTTCGAACTATCATGTTGGACGTTTGCTTTTCTCTCTATTGAAGGTGAGTTTTCCTCTTTGTTAATTACGATGCCGGTATTTTCTCTTTCACGTTATTGTAGGGGACTAGTAAAGTGCTAGAAGGACCTGTCTGAGAACTTTACGAACATCTAAGAATTATCGTAGAAGCTAGAAGCCGATTTAGTCTTCAGTTTACTGTTTCAGGCTGGATTTTAACACCAAGTGCGAGAAAACCTGCCATCTTGAACAGCTTCCGTCTCGACAGCGATTACAATGCCGTACGGCAGTTGACAACTGGAAACACGTTACACCGAGCCCTGCGTTATTTTATTTTTGACCCGTTTAGTTTTGGGAAAACTTCCCTAGAATTATTTAATTCATTTAGCTTTGTGTTCGAGTAAGAAGAGGTTTTCTTACTTTAGCTATCTTATAGTTAACGATTTAGATATTTGTTGAACGAAACATTCAATTCTGTTTAGTATTTGGAGGGGGAAGAGGAGTACTTTTCTAATTACGTTCTGCTAAGCTGTAATGTGTCTGTGAAACCTCTGGAATTCCAATAGTTATCGAGAGTTGTGTAAACATTATTTAGCTAGCTAGCTTATTTGAATTTTATCGAGACCCTATACACCCCAAGGGTGCTGTCAGTCACGAATAAAGTTTGGCTCAACGTCATTCTCTCGTCTCAATTTATCTTTATTTTTACATAGTTTTTGAGTGACCTTGCTGGTCGTTTCACGACCGAATACAAGAATCAGTAACGTACACGGTTCGGTATCCCCGTCTTACTTACCAACGAAGCTGGAGGGTCCCTCTGACTCCAGAAACTTAGATGCGATCTCGTGTTATAATAGGAGAGTGGCGAATTGTTACTAATAAATTCTCGATTTTAATCCTACGCCGTTTCCATTAAGCTACTACGGCCTGGATCTCCATCTTCATAACCAACTAAGAGGGTTATTTGAATGGTACCGACAAACGTTCGTATCGGTTCCGACTTTGCCTTTTATTTATTTTCATTTTACCCAAAAGTTTTTGAAGCCAATAACAACAATTTACATGACCACGAAGTCATGAGACCAAAATTGCCAACCAAAGTGCCTATACCAGGCGTTCCTAAACTTCATCAGTTTACGGCACACTTACAGGTTTAGTATTCTGTCCTAACGCCCTTTTCAATATATGTGTACAATGACATAAGTCAGGCACAGAACTGAAAACAACTCTTAAGATAAACTTCACAATGTGGAGCTCACATTTATTAAAATTGAATCACAAGAACCATCAAACCAAAATATGGTACATATTCCTCTCCTTAAACCTGATTTGTGATCGGCTGCGTGGTAGATTCTCAAACGATTGACATGTACCACCTTCTCCCGTCTCTTGTTGTACCTTATTCATACTGAAACGGCATCTTTGTACCAATCTACGTCAGAACCACCTCAAGGCTGCACCTCTATTTGTTCTTTTTATAAACTACCTTAGTACTAGAGTTAGTTGCTGAAAGTTGAAATGTTGAATGAATGTATATTTGGAAATATTAAATGCCGAAGAACGAAGTGCGCAAACCACACGATCAAGTACCGAATCGCGTAAATGGAGTTACACAGGCGGGTTGGCCGAACGGACAAGGTAACGCATCGGAACGGTGAAGGTTCTGGTTTCGATTCTTATTGACTTCAATTTTTTTCTCATAGCAAACACCAGTGGGATTGAATTCAGTAATTAAAAACAATCGAAAACAATTTTTGCTTCGTTTCATAGACTTTCATTCTAGAATAGAAAAACAATTTAAGTAATCTTTACATTGTTCAATAAACTTCCATTCGAGGATGAAAGGGCGATTTTGAGTGGAAGGAAATCTGGAGAATGTACAGCAAAGCAGAAAGGTAGAACTTCATTCCTCATCTGATTGCGAGTCAGTTTTCGTCGCTACTGCTAACATTCGATGAGCATGATTTTGGATGATAATCATCGTAAAAACATTTGAAACACGCCCCACGAACATTTTATGAAAGAAACTGCGCCGCATTGACATTTTCGTTTCCAAAGAGTCGACGGAAAGCAGGTTTCATTCACATTTCGAAAAATCGCTCTTTCGAAAATCAGTTTCGATGCAAACCATGCGTATTTTAACATTGTCTCGAAAGCAGGTGCGAGTAACTGGTGATGAACGAGGCTGTGTATTTTAAGAGAATCTTCGCGAGATGCAATTTCCCCCTGCTCTCTCAATAATTCTGGCGCATGTTAAATTTATGAAGTGAATACTTCTTAACCTTCCTATACTCACGTCAAAATGAAAGACGTATACTATACTATATAAGTCGGTCTCACAGACCGTATGCGTGAGTATAGGAAGGTTAAGGGACAACGGACCAGCTCGACCGTAAGCGTAACCCTAAGCGTAAGCGTAAGCGTAAGAGCGTTAAATTTGAGCGCGAGTATGACGTGCGAGCGAGGGAAACGATACGTGCGGGCTTGCTTCGTCTTAAACAGAAGGAAAGACAGAGAGAATATGATGTGCGAGCGGAAGTAGTATTCACTTTAGGCATGCGTAAACCACACACACCAGTCTTTTTTAATCAGATTCTTAACTTGCCGGTAAGAGTAAACGTCGCGCGGTTGTCAAAGCGGTGTACACTTCAGCGGGATTACTTTTATCGTGCAAGTTACTTCCCCATTGCCACTGGAAAACACTTCATCGTAAAGCGTTGTATCTACTTGACCTCCCTATGAATCAATGACAAGGAGGAAATGATCATCTTTCACGTATGATTTAATGGTCGTATCCAAAAGTATCTTATTTCGCCCTTTTTGTCCTTGAATGAAAGTTTATGAAACGTAGCAAAAATTGTTTTCGATTGTTTTTAATTATTGAATTCAATACCACTGATGTTTGCAATGAGAAAAAAAAAAACAAAAGAAAACCGAAGTCAATAAGAATCGAAACCCGAACCCTCACCGTTCCAGTGCGTTACCTTGTTCGTTCGGCTATCACGACCTCTGCAACTCTATTCACGCGATTCGATACTTGATCGTGTGGTTTGCGCACTTCATTCTTCGGAATTTAATATCTCCAAAACGAAGCCCCAATCGGATAAACGCTCAGATGGTTTTTTTTCCTGAGGTCTCAAAGAACACTCACACGGAATAGGATCGAAATCCGTGATGGACATTACACGGTGTCCCCTTATCCGATGCTGTTGGCGAATCTACCTTCAGTCAATTCGATTTCAGGTTAGTTGTGGCATTTTCAGGCGTGAACGCCACAACCAACACTTGAAGTTTGGTGGAGGCGATCGCATAACTCCAGTTATTACAAACATGAATTAAATAAGTCGATTCTTAGTGCACCGAAATGTATATTTCCTGAATTATACTGCAACTACATTATAAATAGATATAACTAATATAATATTTACTATCGATCCTATAAAATACTGCGACATCGCTGAAGAGAACCCACAAGCTGTAATGTACTTTTCCTGAAAAGAGTATACAGTATTTCATCATTATTTTATACATCTGCGAAAAGGACGAGCTTCCTTAATATCATAATTTCATAATATACAGTGCGGACGTATAGGTTGGAACATAATCAATAAAATCTGGAAATAGTGAAACAGAAAACGATCGGAAACGTCAACGTCCTGTGGCGTCATCATTCTCGCAGATATGACGTCAACTCCTTTTCTTTTAAATAGCAACCCCAAGTTTCGATAGCGCCATTTGGAGGAGAACGTTTTTCTGCATATAGAACGGTGATTTCTGAGATAGATTACATAACAGGATTTTTGTGAAAAAAATATATTGAGTATTCTTAATATTATTATTTACGTTCAGTTGCATTTTTCTGTTTAAAATCTACGATTTAATAAAAAGAAGTTTATTTCGAATAAGGCCAAAGAAATTTTCCTTAAAAATTCAGTTTTTCCTCGTTTCTCTGTCACAATCCGATCATATTTGTCGTATTTAATTGTTTTTTAAAACAAAAAGGTAACAAATTTCAACCTAAAATGTATTGTCGATTCTGTACTGTCAGGTTCGGCAAACGTTATTTGTTTTTTGATTAATTGACATAAAACTAAAAATGGCACGTTTAAGTGAAACCTAAAGAATAGAAATTTTAATGATAATTGGTTTTGGAGACAATCTCGGACACAAGAAGTTTCTGGATAATAAATAGCCTGAACGGCTTATTGCGAGATCAATGGTAAGTAAGATAGAACACAAATTTAGGAACTTGGGTCACGTAAGAAATAACTTTAGAAAAGGTCGTCCGGCAATTTCAAAAGAAAAACACTTAGATATTGTACTGGCGTTTCAAGAAAACCCTCACAAAGCAAGCCATAAAGTCACATCAGTCAAGTCAATCAACCGTTTTTAAATGTCTAAAAAGAACAAATGGCATCCGTACATAATAAAATTGGTTCAAGAACTTCACGATCACGATTTTGACAGAAGGAACTTTGTGACAATGATGGAGTGATGTAATAACAACCTGGAGTGTTCAAGACGCATCATTTTCTCCGACGAAGCAACCTACGCCCTAACCAAGTCGGCCAATAGGCGAAACTGTCCCCCCAGAGGCCCACATCTTATCCGCATGGGTTTGGCAAGACCGGGGTGCCCTAGTTAGATGCCCACCTATTTTTCATATTATCTTGGCTGGGATCCCTTACATTTCATCTTTCCAATTTAGGCCTCCCTTAGCCAACTGTTGATCTCTTCCTATCCTAATGCTATTGGAGTTTTAGAGGGCTAGGGATGACTATTTTCCTCACAGCTTCCTTTCTCCGAACAAGACTCCAGGACTACGTTGTAACACCATCCCGGCAAGGGTCTGTATGGCACGGGGGATAAAGCGTATCTCAAGCGATGCTTCGGATACCTGGCGACCTCCGGGGTTTGTAGCCCTGGTGCGATAAGGGTGTATGGGAGTATGTGTTTAGGGAAGTGGAAATACAAATTATCATAGATGGGAAAAGGAAATGAAAAAGAAGGGTGATATGGCTATAGAAAAAGAAAAGATTATAATAAAGGCTAAAGAGGGAGTGAGCTACGCCGATTTACTAAAGAGGATCAAAAACTCGGTAAATGTTAAAGAACAGCAAATCCAAATCAAGACAATCCAAAAGACTAATAGAGGAGACTTATTCCTGGAGGTAATGGGAGGAAAGGGCAAAGCCTTTAAAAAACGTCGCGATTAAATCACAAGATATAACAGTTAATATTGTTGTAGCACCATCCTGCATACAGCGACACTATGCGCTCGCATCATCAAGTGTGCTGGCACTCGACATATGTAAAAAACTTCATATAATAAGTATAATATATGTCGGTATTGTCAATCGTTGTAATCAATACGGTAATAAAAATACTGTAAAACTGCAACAAATATTACTGACATTGATGCCAGCATCGAAGAGGAGGGGCTGAAGGAAGACATAATGATGGAGGAGAAACTGGAGGAGTACCAGGTCAAGGTAATGTCTATGCGACTCACAAGGAACGGAAACCAAACGGCGACTCTAGCAATAAAGAAGGAGGCAGCCACGAGAATCCTCAATGGAGGTAACATAAGAATCAGATAGATACAGTGTAGGCTCAGAAGGAGGGTAAACGTACAAAGATGTTTTCGTCGTTTGGCCACAGAGAGGAAGAATGCAAAGAAAAGGATTGGACAGATCTTTACCTAAATTGCTTGAAAGCAGGCTACCAAGCGAAAGCCTGCAAAAACATTTCTATGTGTGTAGTATGTAATATCGAAGGCCACCGAGCAGACCAAACAAAACGCCTTAGATACAAAAAAATTATCTGCGAGAAAAGAAGACTGCCTTTGAAATCGGGTACGAGCGGAAAAATGAGGACAGTCTCCACAGACAGCAGTGTCTTCGACCATTAAATTTATGCAAATCAACTGCCGTGCGAGGATGGCACACGATCTAGCATACGCAACGGCGGCTAGGAGAAACGTAGACGTCCTAGTGGTAGGAGAACCCAATAAGAAGGTCACACAAAATAGCCAATGGATGAAGGATAAAAATGTGGATATTGCGGTATTGTTCAAGAACAAAAAGTACCAGTGACGGAGGCATACTAGGAAACGGATAGATTAGGCTTGACATCAAATTTTGACACATACACTGCTGTTACATCTCTCCGATCAGGCTGCAAGACTTTAAAGATATGGTAGACATTACAATGGGAGATGCCGGTGGACGGTTAGGAGAAAAATCTTAATGGGCGACATTAATGCTAAATCACCAATGTGGCAATCGCCAATCCGATACAAGAGGGGAGAGTTCTTTAGCGAATGGTTATCCACGCTTAATATGAACATACTAAATGATGGCAACAAACCCACTTTTATTAGAGGCCGAACGAGATCTTATATTGACGTCACATGTTGCACAAAAAATGTCCATAAAGAAGTAGATGACTGGGAGATACTTGTCGAGGAGACAGGCACAGAACATCAATATATCACTTTCGAAATTGGCATAACAAATTCCTAGGAAAACAAACCGTTTTGTGGCTGGGCCGCATTTAAAGAAATTATTAAAATAAAAACATCAAAAGACTTGGATAACTCTGGGGAACCGATAATAAAGCAGGCATACCAAGCAAGCCTAATTGACAAGAACACCATTCTGGTGGAATGACAGAAATAGCCAAGAAAAGAGGAGACTGCCTAAGATTCAGACTGGCCACTAGAACTGAGAGAGAAACCCCAAGAGACCTGAACCCGCATCACGAAAATTATAAGCAGTCAAAAGAGGAACTACAGATCTTAATTAATACATCCAAGAACAAACATTGGGAAGATCTATGCAACGAGTTAGAGAACGATATATGGCGAATAGGTTACAAGATAGCAACGAAGAAGATGATAGGATTTCCCCCTTTCGAATTGGTTACCGAACAAAAGGTTAAAGCGGCGGAGAAATTATTCCCGAAAAAAACAAATATTGGCAAAAAGGGGATCCTATCGACGAGGTAGAACTATTCATATATATATATTAGCTCTGCGAGCCTAACTGGTCCATGGCTTGTGCAATTGTTCTTCTCCATAAATTTCTATCTGTTTCCATCCGGAAATTTCCAAACTGCTTATATCCCTCTCCACTTCTAAATTCCATCTCGCCTTCGGTCGCCCTCTTCTTCTTTTCCCCCTATTGACATTGACATAAGTAATTTTGGCACTCTAGGCGTTTGAGTATAGCGTCGAACTGGAGATTAGATTCCAGTTTGACACTACACTCAAACGCTAAAATTGGCAGAAAGAATATATATAGACCTACAATAGCAAAATATAGCAAACACCAAGTATCAAATGAAAACGGTCGGTTCCTGATAGATTTTGCAAAAGAGGAAAATATGATTATTGCAAGTACTTACTTCCAAAGAAAGGAAATATGTAAAGGTACATGGCGATCTCTGGGCGGAGAAACTGTAAATCAAATTGATCACATATTAATTCAGGAACCCGAAGAAAAAGCAATAAAACCAGTAAAAAATATAGAGGAATGGATGCTGATAGTGACCATTTCATGGTAGGAGCAATTATTAGGGCAATTATACCACAAATCAGGAACCAAAAAGGGAAAAGGTTAGGGAATAAAAAATTAAATAGAGTACGAAGTACAGAAGAAGTATTTAAATATGAGGCAACTATGACAAGAGACAATGGAAGCGGTGACAGAAAATACTTACATTGAAGAAAAGTGGTTGAAGATAAAAGAAATAATGGAACTCGAAAGTGAAAAAATTAAGCAGGGAAAAAAGAAATGGTTTGATACCCAAAGAATATTTCGAGGCTCCCCAGAAAATGAAAACGGGCAAGGCGTCCGGCCTAGGGGGCATACCAATGTAAACAATCAAGAAACCGGAAGAGATAGAGCCCACCTTCTTGCTTAGTGTAATGAACAACGAGCTACAGTCGCAGAGTTTCCCAAAGTAGTGGAAATGGCAAAACTAGTATTAATACCAAAAGGAAAAATAGAAGACATGAATTATAGACCGATATGCCTTCTGAACTCAGTCAGTAAAATCTATGAAAGCCTATTGAAGAGGAGACTAGAAGACCAATTGGGAACAAAAGCTGCACTCTCCGAAAGACAGTACGGTTTCCATAAAGGGAAATCAACAATCCAAGCCGTGAAGAAAGTTCTAAATATAGTTCAGGAACATACAAATGACAAATGAGCAGCTGTCATAACGTTGGATGTAAAGAACGCTTTCAACAGTGCGTCGTGGGACAAAATTCTTCAAAAACTAAATAGGTTAGAAATATCAAAATACCTGGTGAATTCCATTGACTACTTAGAGGATAGGTACGACGAGGAAACAGACATGGAGATCATAGCAGGAGTACCACAGGAATCCATCTTGGGCCCCACCCTGTGGAATATCCTTTATAATGACCTACTATGCTATCTATGCCGATAACGCGGCTGTAATAATAACAGCAAGAGAGAAACAACAACTAATGAATAAAACAAATGAGGCTCTGTGCCAAGTAAATAGATGGATGGAACGGAACGAACTGGAACTGGCTTCCCAAAAACGGAGGCGGTGGAATTAAATTCTCCTGTAATGGTGTGGAAATTACCACAAAACAAAGCCTCATATATTTGGGCGTAACGATTGGCCAAAGCTGCCAATTCGGGGAGCGCATAAAGAAAATGTCGCAAAAATCCAAAGAAAAAGTGCCACAGATTATGAGGATAACCTCGAAGCTCGGAGGACCAGGCTCCAAAAAAGGGAAATGTTGTACAACATTGCCCAATCCGTACTGGTCTACGGGGCGCCGATATGGTGGAAAACGGTTCTCATGGGGGTACACAGGAGAAGGCTTACAAGTACTCAGCGGAAGATACTCCTGAGAGTAGCGATCGGTTACCGTGTTACAGTGTTTGCGAGGGCAGTCCAAGTGGTGACCGGAATGACCCCCAAAGTACTCCTTATCGAGGAAAAGAAGAACCTTTTCTACTAGAGATGACAGAAATAGCGAAAACGTCAAACGGGAGGAACGGGGACAAACCATCCGAAAATCGAAAAAGATCTGTGGGACAAGACGGTAAACGAGGCAAACTTACCAGCAATAGAACCTTGGCTAAAATCTCACCATAGAATAACGGATTACTATCGGACGCAGGTACTGACTGGACACGGGTGCTTCCCTAAATACCTGTTCGATAGAGCGAGTCTGTAACTGACAGATGTGATAGATGTGGTGAAGTCCGCGAGTAGCTTGGAAGGTATTCAAGAAAGAAAACATGATGGATAATCAAGTGGCAACCGAGAAAGAGTGGAATTATTCTTATAATGCTGTCCGCAAGATCATAGAAACCAAGGAGAAACGATAGAGATAACCAAGACAACCCACCACACTGAAGAAATGCGTGAGCGGATACCTGCGTGGTGTGGGAAAGAGGGGGAGAGGGCTTTCAGTTAGTAAGAATCTGACACAAACTACAACATGACACCTAATTGTGGAAGTCTTATGTAAGATTTTCCCTCTCCAGCGAACAAAAAAAAATAGGCGAAACTGTAGATACTGGGCACCAGAGAATCCACACTGGATGATGGAAGGACACACATGATTTCGACAAAAAGTCAACGTATGGGCAGGAATTTTCGGTAATTCAGTAAAATGAAGATGTATTAAGGGTGTTGGATACTTTTTTAAAGATCGGTTAAACTTAATTTTTTTATTGGCTCCAAAATTATTTTGAAAATTGTATCTTGTATATCTGACCTCTAAAAGTAGTGTGTGTAACGATAAAATACTAGTTTTTCACAATGTTAAGAGCTTCTACAGCCTTAATTTTTCTGCAATCACAACTGAAGAACCAGTAAGCTTACGGGCTCGAAATTTTGCCTACGGTGTATTCGTTATGATACCTACGACTTATCATCGAGTCTTTTTGTAAATTCTTTGTTTGTTGTTGAATTTAACCTCAATTAGGGAATAGAAAAATGACCATGGGTTTACCATCATTTTTGGACTTGAAGAAAGTAACGATAACAAAGGAATTTAGAAAAAAGCTCGATGATAAGTCGTAGCTATCGTAACGAATACACAGTATGCAAAATTTCGAGCCCGTAAACTTACTGGTTCGTCACTAATTGTTGAAAAAAAGTAAAGTTGTAGAAGCTCTTAACTTTGTAAAAACTGGTATTTTATCGTTACACACACTACTTTCAAAGGTCAGATACACAATTTTCAAAATAGTTTTGGAACCAATAAGAAAAATTTAAGTTTAACCGATCTTGAAAAAGTACCCAACACCCCGAAATGATGAAAATCATTTGCTATTACTGCAGCGAAACATTGCACACCTGCAATTGTTGCTTTCCATCCAAATACAGAACATCTCCTTCTTGAGGGATAGCGCTTTATGGTTCCAGTAGGATGGTGCACCGCCACATTATTCTCCAACTGTTCATAATTATCTTTGTACCAATTTTCCAAACAAATGAATTGGTAGGCGAGGAGCAATTATATGATCAGCAAGATCTCCCGATCCAACTCCACTCGATTTCTTATTGTGGGGTTATTTCAAAATCCAATATGTATCTAAACCGACCTAATAGTATTGAAGATTTGAAGATTAGAATAACGGACGAACTCAGGTATTCTCCCCAACTCCCCAAGTATTAAAAGGATAAAACAGCGATGGAAACGCAAATAAACAAAGTCAACGAAAGTCCATCCAATTCTATATATAAGCAAAGATAGTGACTTAAACAAACTTGATATATATATATATATAATCGATAATTCATTTATACCCAATTGGGTGTCAGTAATACATTTTATTACGTATTGCTATAAACAAATGCAGACCATTTCTTCTTGTCTTGTGCTAGCTGTTTTGCCTCAGTCCATGTTTTTCCTTTCTTTTGGATAATCTTTCCCACCGCGTTATCCCATGTTTCTTTTGGTCTTCCTCTGCTTCTCTTCCCCGTGGTTCTCGCTCCCCATACTCTTTTACCGGTATTTCATCACTCATTCTTTGTAAATGACCCCACCAACTCAACTGTCGTTGTTCAATAAAATCTTGTAGTGATTGTATTTGTAAATTTTCCCTAATTGTGTCGTTTCTCAATTTATGTAACCTTGTAACTCCTTTCACTCTTCTTAGGTAGCTCATCTCGACCGCCTGGAGCTTGTTTCTTTGACGTTGGTTGAGTACCCAGGATTCGCAGCCATATGTGAGTATCGGTCTAATAATTGTTTTAAATACCGTCATTTTGGTTTCTTTGGATACTTCTTTTTATTTATAAATCCTTTGCTCATTGCATAGTATACGTTATTCGCTTTTTGTATTCTGTTGTTTATCTCCACGTCATTATTACCATTTTCTTCTATTGTAATGCCCAGATACTGAACGGGATCCACTTGTTCCAGTTTGACTCCTTCTATATGTATGTGCATTTCCTCTTTATCTCTTGCTACCATCATTACTTTTGTTTTAGATTTGTTTAGTTTCATGCCTTTCTCTTTCATTATCTTGTTCCAAATTATGATGTTCTCTTGTAGGTTCTTAACAGTACTTGCAGCAATCATTATATCATCTGCAAAGGCACAGTCTGAAATTTCGACTGGTTGTAAGTTCCTATATCCTATGTACAGTGGTTTGGTACTTTTGTTACTCTCTCTGATTATCTCATCCATATATATAAGGAACAACAGCGGGCTAAGGCCCCCTCCTTGTCCTACGCCCTCGTTGGTCCTAAACATTTCTGATTTCATGTTGTCCCTGATTATATAGTTGTTGGTTTCTTCGTACATGCATTTAATTACATTAATCATCTTGTGGTTAACTTTTTCTTCTTTAAGGCGTTCCAGATTTCTTTTCTTGGTATTCTGTCAAAAGTCTTTTCCATGTCCATAAACGCAAAGTATGTTTTATTATTGTACGTCAGAGTTCTGTTTATAATTTCCTTAATTGTAAAGATGTGATCCTGAGTGCTTCTTCCTTTTCTAAATCCGCTTTGTGAATTGGTCAATGTTGCTTCTGTTATTATTCTAAGTTTTCTTTCTATTATCCGTTCCAGCACCTTAACCACCGTACTAAGCAAAGTTATGCCTCAGTAATTACTACAATCTCTCCGATCGCCTTTTTTGTATATAGGTAGTATGACACCAATCTTCCAGTCAGCTGGTATCTTCTCGTCACTCCATACTTTATTATAGATTTATTTGAGTACCTCCTTTCCAGTTGGTCCCATCTTTTTAAACATCTCTACTGTTATTTTGTCATGGCCGGGTGATTTGCCGTTTTTTAATCTTTTTATTGCTTCCTCGACGTCTTCTTTTGTGATTCTTCCCAAATCCATTTCTTCCAATTTACTTGTTAATTCAGTTTCCGTCTGTTGTACTGTTTTATTTTCATTCAGTAGTTGCTCAAAAACAAAATATTCTTTCCATCTCTGCATAATCTGTTTTTCTTCTGTCAGCAATACCCCTTCCGCACTTTTAACCGATATTGTATCATATTCTTTCTTACATCTCATATTTTTTAGTGTTTTGTAGAATAGCTTTTGGTTGCCTTTACTATCACTTTCCAGTTTATCTCCGAAATCTTTCCAAGTCTGTTTTTTGGCTTCTCTCACTGATTTTTTAACTTCTTTGCATTGCTCGTTATATGCTTTGTGATTTTCTTGTGTTTTGTTACCTAGATAGCTTTTCCATTTTCGTTTTTTGTTTCTAATTTGCTCCTTTAAGTTTTCTGACCACCATGCTGTTTGTCTTCTATTCTTGTTCTTTCTGTAGGTTCCACAGACTGTTCTCGCTGTGTTCAATAGAATATTTTTGAAATCTTCCCACGTTTCTTCAAGATTGGAAGTTTCCATTTTTTAAAGAGTTTCTCCATTTCTATCTTTGTCTCTACTTCAAATTTTGCTGCTATTTCATTTTCTCTTAATCTGTTGCTTCTTATTTTTCTTGCTGATTATTTGTCGTTTTCTTTCTTTTTGCTATTTCTGGATTTGTATGATTTTTAATCTTCGCCACGACCAAGAAGTGGTCACTGTTTATTTCATATTCTCTCATAACACGCACATCGTCTACAATTTTTCTGTTGCATCTTTCCACAATGATATAATCTATGATGGATTTTTCTTCTCTACTTCGTTCTACTCGGGTAAATTTATGTATATCTTTGTGTTCAAAAAAGGTGTTTGCTATTATTAAGCTGTGTATCTGGCAGAAATCGATTAGCCTGTTTCCATTATTATTTCTCATATCTTCTCCATATTTGCCAATAACATTTTGATTTGTTATATTTTTTCTTCCAACTCTAGCGTTAAAATCCCCTATCAAGTATATTTCTTCTTTAGCATCCTCTATTGCCAGTGTTAGCTCCTCCCAGAACTCTTCCTTTTTTCGGCTTTTTCATCTTCATAAACAAACTTGATACTAGAAGCAAAATGGTGTTTTTGGGTGACGATCATGGTAAAGGAGCTGCTGTTAGACTGCGTGATCTACTGGACGACGGTTATATTGTAGAATTAGTCATCCAGAAAGTTCTATGTGATGTTAATAAATTATCAAAAAATGTCACTAAACGTGACTATATTCTAATTTTTGCGGGTGCCAACCATATATTTCGTCCAGTAAACATTTTTTAAATTTCGCAGATAGTTTAAGTTGGTACTTCCGGCAATAGTGGACATACTCGCCAATTTATAAGCACAATACATGCGAATATGTTCACTATTGTCGGACTTACCAACTTAAACCATCCGCGAAATTTAAAAAATGCTTACTGGGCGGGAACTGTCAGCCAACGAAAAATACTCGTATGAGACTTTTTTAACATTACACTGTACTAATGTTATTATATATAAATAAATTGATAGATTTAATTAACAATAATAATTTACAATACTATCTACTCTGTAGAAATAGTAAGAGAGGTGTTAGATCTGCTATATATGTACATATATTGGAAATAATTTGCGTTTTGAAATACTTAAGATGGATGTTGATCCAATAGTAAGAGACAAAATTGTCTTCACTTGTATTGAAATATCCTACTGGAAAAATTGACAATTATATCGATATTATGAACAATGTATTAAATTATATTAGCAATAAGTTTGATTACGTCATTGTTTGTGGCGATTTTAATATCCTCCTTAAATTCCTAGCTGTACTGAAAATTTGTTTTTAGACTATGGTTTGAGACGTTTTGTCAAAGGTCCCACACGGACATCGAGAACTTCTAAATCACGTACAGACAATGTTCTCGAGTAATTGATCCAGGTATCTTGTTTGGGTTGGCTGTTGCCTGCGGGAAAAGCGTGCAATATTACCATAGTAGAAATTATTGTGCCCAAAATATGGACCGTTTTATGTCTCTTGTTTATAGGAATTTTTTATTATTACTTTGATAGCTGTTTTTCCTTACAAAAAATTGCTAACAACCAGGGCTAACAACGAGGAACGTGGATTTCCCCGAAATTAGGGAAATGTCAGACATTTGTAAAAGTAGTGATAATGACAACCTTTGGAATTATTATAAAGAGCGAAAAAAAAACCAATATAAATTAATACTCGTGAATACTAAGAAACACTATAACAATAATTTGATGTGTCCCTCCGAAAATAAATTTAGGACAGCCTGGAAGATTATAATAATAATAATAATAATAATAATTTATTGGTTCACAGTAACAGTGTAGAAGCTAACAAATATATATATATATATATACAATAAAGAGTGAACCAATAGGCAACATCTTCAGTTAAGCCAATTCGGCGCCCTGCTCTTCCAGACGCCAAAAGCCAAAACTGAACAATAATAACATTGCAAAGAAGACAGGAACAGTACAGTCGAAACTTAATATTTAAATTAGCGCTCTGAAGCCAAGACCAGGTCGTCAGAAAGAAGAAATCGCCTCAAGCTAAATTTAAAAGAACTGGTCGATAATTGTTTAATGTGAACAGGTAGCTCATTCATTATACGTCCACAGGTGTAACTGAAGGACCTCTTAAACTGAGCAGTGTGATGGCGGGGCGTGTCAATTAAGTCTCTCCTTCTAATATTGATATTGTGGACGTCTGTTCTAAACTTAATCTTATACAGCAGGTAAGGTGGTATACAGTGTGAGATAATTTTGTGCACAAAGCAGGCAAAGTGTAAATACCGACGACCGTACATATTCAGGCAACCAACCTCTAACAATTTATGAGAAATTCAGCGCCCTCTTCTAATGCCAAAGACAAAACGTAAGCAGGAGTTCTGCGCCACCTGAATCCGTCTGACATCGACACTATCCAAACAAGGGCCATACACACATTCACAATAATTAAAATGTGATAACACGAGAGTATCAGCTAGTAAGCACTTAATACGGGCATTAAGAACTTGTCTTTGTGGATAAATCATTTTTAAATTGCAATAAGCACGCCTTATTAAATTATCGGTATTAATTTTGAATCTTAAATCTTCATCCATAAACAAACCCAAATTTTTTATACAAGTTTTGCGCGCAAGCTCAATCTTGTTAATGGATAGATGTACAATGTCAACGATACGTTTCCTGTTGGCCTTACTGCCAAATACAATGTAACAACACTTGGCCTCATTAATTTGCAAACTATGTCGTCGGGCAATTTCCACAAAACTCTCCAAATCTGCGTTAATGGATCTAATAGCTGCGTCAACATTATTCACACTAAAGGAATAGTACAACTGGGTATCATCAGCATAAAAGTGAAAGGTGGAAGAAAAGTTCCCCAACAACAACAATTGTGAAGTGTAAATAGTGAAAAGCAGCGGTCCCAATATAGATCCTTGAGGAATACCCGATTTCAAGTCAGCAAACTCTGAAAAATCGTGGTTTATTACAATTCTTTGTCTCCTGCCACTCAAATAATTAACAAAGAACGACAATTCGCTGGCATTAATGCCAATATAATGAAGAATAGCCAGCAGAACCTGATGCGAAAGCCATGATCAAAGGTCTTAGAGAAGTCCAAAAGAATTAAAACAGTAATATGTCCGCAGTCAGTTGCAGAAATGATGTCATCTGATATTTTAGACAAAGCAGTTGCACAGTCAAATCCAGCTCGAAATCCAGACTGAAACGAGGGAAGAATGGTATACTTTGTAATATGAGCCCTCAGTTGAGGTGCAACAACCGTTTCCAATATTTTAAAAAATGTTGGTAAAATGCTAATAGGCTTTAAATCTGAATAAGTTTCCGGTTTAGAAACCTTTGAAAGTGGTCCTTCCAACAAGATGGAAATAAACCGCAACCAAGACAAATGTTTACTATATGAGTTATATGAGGAAGTATAACAGGACAGCACAAAACAATCATTTTAAGATTAATACAATCGATACCGGCTGCATTAGAGGAAATCTCGTTAATGGCTGATTCAATATCCTTTTCTGATAGTAAATTAAATTGAAATTTACCGACACCAGGCCTGGTATGGTTATTATAAAAGTTTACAACGTCAATGTCAGCCGCCACATCAAATCCAGAAACAGACGAGAAGAAATTTCTGATTTCATTAGCGTTTTGCAGGTGTATTGGAAGCACACCTGCATTTTTGCGATAAATATTCATCAACTTCAAGATCCTCCAACCAGTATGCACGGTAACAGTATATGCCCTCTTCTCCGCTTTAATCGCAGAAGAGGTATAATTCCTCAGTGTTTTATAATAATCCCAATCTCTGGACAAATTAGTGTTTTTAAATTTATTTAAAGCTTTATTACGTAAGGATATTAAATATTTGATGTTGTCAGTCAACCAAGGCGAAGCTGAGGAAGTACTGTAACAGCAAACAACAGGAGCATGAACATCAAACAAAGAATTAATGCACCTATTTAAATGAGCCATTTTCTCGTTAATATCAACCATTGAAAATATGTAATCCCATGACATCAAATTCAAATCACGAATAAACATATCGTAATCAAAATCCCATAACGAATTCCAGGCAACTCAGTAGCAGTATTAACATCAAATTGAACAAGTACTGCAGAATGATCTGTAAGATCATGAGTTGATATAACTTCAGCTTGAGTACAAGTCAGAGTGTTGGAAGCAATGGCAACGTCAAGTAAGGTCGCAGAACTCCCCGCAACACGGGTTGGTTTATCTATCAATTGACATAACTCGAACGATTGCAAAATAGAATAAAAATTTAAACTGTGCGGATCATTAGCAAGTAAGTTGATATTACAATCTCCGAGAAGAAGTAAGTAATCTGAAAGTAGACTGATATCCGCCAAATTTTCATTAAAATACTCAATCAATATCCTCATCAAACAAGTTGAAACCCGATACAAACGGCCAGATAGTTCCAAATCTTAATGGCGAGGATATCAGTGAACCTAAAATTGTACCTAAGTTGTCTAATCAACATTTTAAAGCTTTAACACTTCATTCAAACAATTTTAGTTATAATCACAGACCGGATTATATGCTTTTTGCATGTCGATTACCATCAATGGTACAATTAAACGCTTTAAGATCTACACGAATTAGGGTAAATACAAGCGTTTAGCACTAATTTAGTTTTACATATTTAGAATATTTTGGCTTTTTCCACATATTTTGAATATCTTAACATATTTGAAATTATGCGACACATTTTTCGTTTGAAAATCGCGTTATTTTTATAAAAATATAGTAGACAATTTTCTGGGAAATTTATATTGTACAATTACCAACGTTTCGTTAAATATAATAAAATAAGTATTATCGTACTTAAATAGGGGTCAATGTTTTTCCAATAAATTCAAATTTCCACATTTTTCTAAAAAATTGTTAATTGCTTTTCAACTTCCAAACGAAATATCATGTTCAATACCGAAGAGCAAAAGATTATTTTGTTAGGGTTTCTAAGAGTATAAATCGGAAATGAAACGAATAAAGGTGGGTTCTGATTGGTTAAAAATAATTAGGTAGGGAGTGTATACGTTTCAGCATTTATCATTTAAAAATTTTCATCATTTACAAACACCGAAGAAAGTGAAGTGTTACCGAGTGTTATCCAAAAATGCCAAAAGCGAAAAGCGATTTAGTAGCCTCCTGGATCAAAACCGTCCCAGAATTACTTTTGAACCAATAAAAAGTATTCTGCAAAGCGTGCGGGCCGTGCGGTAAAATAGTAAGTGGATAATTTTACAAAACAACTTTATTTGATTTATTTAATTCAAATTATATGTTAATTTTACAAATTCTAGTCTGCCATACAATTGGTTCAAAAGCTTGCTTTGGATTGCTGAATAAAATAATTTTCATTAATAAAAATATTTTCCTTCAGTTTCAAAATCATTTTCTTATCCCATATCTAAAAGGGTGTATACATTTTCTGTTACATTGATCGCCTTGGATACTGTCCAGTTGTATATGCTATAATTATTTATTTATTTATTATCATTCTGTAATTTTTTCTTTATTTATTTTTGCTAACGAAAATGTTTTATTTTAAAATTAAATTCTATTGTTCTTGTCATAATGTGAGGTTTGATTTATTTCGAGTACCTACTTTTATACCCATCATGGCCAACAAAGTGTCAGATTGTTTTTATCGTTTTTTACAAAAACTTTCAAACACACAACATACAACATTTTTGTAATTATCGAATAGGAAACCGACTGTTGTATCAATTTTAAAAAGTCGATGACGTCATAAATTCAACAAATATTATCAAACAAAATAGTATCTACTACTAAAACGTGTGTACTGCAAAAGCTTACTATACGTGTTCGGGCATTTTCATAAAAAAATTATCTTCGATTTCATGAATTTTATTCCATACTTAACGACTCCACTGTATATATTCTCCCGTTGACTGTATATGTCTTGAAAACACGCTGAACGATAAATATATATTTTATTAATAATATATATATATATTATTAATTTATATCATTATTATTATTATTATTATTATTATTATTATTAAATAATGTCACAAACAAAGTTGAACATCGCCTTACTCATTGTCAGCATGTAAATGGTATGTAGTTTGAACATTTAATTTGAATAATTTTAAATTTCTTTGTAACTTCCAACTTTTTAGTTACATTGATTGTTAAATTGAACAATACATAAAATATGTATTTTCTCAAAAATCTTGTTATGTTACATGCCAGAAATCATTGTTCTGTACGCTCCAAACGGCGCTATCAAAAATTAGGGCTACCATTCAAAGTAAAGGAGATGATGTCATATCTGCGACAATAATGACGTGATAAAATACATTTTTTTTTATCAGAATTTGCGAATTTATAAGTTAAAGTTGCTGCGTCTGATCGTTTTTCTTTTTCACTATTTACAGATTTTGTTGATTTTGTTCCAACCTATAGGTACGTCTACACTGTATAATACATATTACAAACTTACGTCTTCGTGCATATTATAACATCCCAAAAGTCGCCGCCTCGTTAAGTCGTTTAATTGAAGTTTCTGACACGGATGGTGTGAGATATTCTCGTAGATGATCATCTCAGGTTTGGTCGTAAATTTCTCCTCAGTGCCGGTGTATTGGAATCTAACGGCGACCAAGAGGAGATTACTTCTAGGAACCATTTTCGCGTAGTAGTATTTCGTTGGGCAGTTGGTGGGGATTTCGTTAGGAAGTCCAGTGCCATTCAAGAAGAGGTGTTGGTTCAACACGTAGAGGTACTTCCTGTGGTCGCATGGGATGAAGCTATGGTTTTTGTCTTCTTTAACGTCATCTGCTTCAGTGATCGGTAGATCATCGACTTCCTCGATCTCACCGAAATCGTGTTCTGAAGATGCTATTATATAATCGGTGAGATACCACGAGGGATAGAAATTAATTCTGAGCACAAACCAGAAGATCTTCTCGATTATCCAATTGATTATGGAAAATCTCTGAAAAATTAATTGGTGTTGATTAGCGATAAGCTTATGTAAAGGAAGAATACCCTGTATTTCCCTATATTACATTTATTTTCTTTGGGAATCTTGTATTGGGTGTGGTAGCACAAGCTCTGATAATCATAGATGGGCAACCTTTCAAAAATACGATACTCCAGCATCGAGTCCAGGACGCACCCTTCGATTTCTCCAAGGAATATTCCTGTGTAATTAGCATCTGAGACTATAATGTATCCAGAACTGTCTACAATGTAACAGTCCAAATTCTTTCCGCATGTCACACACTCCTCGCAGTGGGTCTACAAATTAAAGAACATCACAAATCCTCAATCTCTTGTAATTGTATGATTACAGTATTATCATTGGCTATATCGAAGAAACTCGTCACCAAATGCGAGTGGGAAAATTGGAAACCAACTACAGAGGCTGGAGCTTCTGCGCCTGCATCCTTCGGAAAAATGGCGTAACTTCCAGTAACTAGCAAATCATCCCTCGAGTTTGAAAGCAACGGTACCGAATAAACGAAAGATTTGATGTCGTACTGGTGTTGAAGTACGGCACTTTTGTACCAAGTTTCGTCTATAGCTCTCGGGTGATCGTCCCCGAATTCTCTGAAGAAACATCGTGTGCCATCTCAAGATTATATTATAAATTCCACTTACCTCATATTAGTATTGTTTTCCTCCCCAAATATATACTCCCACCTCGTCAATCCGCTCATAGTCGCCACGAAACGCAACGTCGCATTATACCGCCTAAATAGCAATTGTTCCCTATCATTCTTGAAGGTCCAACGCTCCTTGAAGGCTTGCATCGTACTTTTGGCATCGAACACCAGCATATTTATCAATTCTTTATCGCAGTAATAATCATCTTGGCGCAATCTTTTGGTTTCCGTGTCACATTCGATGGTTTCGATGCCAGGATCTGCATCATCATGGTCTTCCGCGTCTTCAGTTTCCGTTTCATCATCGGCCGCATAATACTCATATTGTTGATTCCACGTAAAATTCTTATTGTACATCCTAGCTAAGAAATGGAGTAGTTCCTTTTCGGGTGAAGTAAACTCATGCCCTTCCAGATAATGGTATTTGCAATAAACCCTACAAACTCGATTTGATTCAATGATCTATTTTCACATCAAATTTTATACCATTGCGGGTGTATCTTCCAATTTGTTCCGCTGAAGAAGCTAAGGATCGAAACCCTGGCGTGTTTATTCTTATCGATTTCGTCTGGAACTTGAACGGCGTAGTATCCAAATCTATTTGGCAAAGCTAAGGCTATAGTGAAGGAAGTATTTTTAATCCTTTGGTAGTAGAAATCGAATTTCTCCCTCGAAATTCTTTGCATGTTATTGTAATGGTACTTTAAAGGCACATCGCGTGTAACGTTCCTATCCCCATATATCAGATCAGCTCGTAAGTCCAACAGAATTTGCGCCAGTTGCCTTGGTTCAGAGCCATCGTCCAATTGTTGGACTTCCGTGAAATCGATGCTGTTGTAATTGGGCGTGGCTTTCTTTTTGAACTTCAATCAAGAAAAGAAGTAAATGCTTAAATCCGGAAATTTAAGGGTGACTTACCATCGGTCGAAGTCCAGGGTGCATCAGGACGTACCCATTGTTTGTGACTATGAAGGCATGAGCATTGACACCTATCTAAATTTGTTTTGGTTCTTTTTAAGATAAAAGGATTTGGAGATATAGATGGGTTTTACCTTGTAGGGAAAAGTTAGTTGTTGTATGCTGCTGATCGTCACATCTGTTCCAGCGATTCCTAAAAGTTGTATGTCCGCGGATATGTTTGCACTTCTGTTATAAGCTGGGATAGCAGCTGAAATTAGAAGCCTGTAGGGTTCGTCTTTTGCGCTTTGCTACGAGCAAAATTATAATAAGTAAATTTTATTGCTGAGATTAAATGTTACTACACCAAGTTACTGGTTGCATATTTCATTCTCATTGCTAAAGAGGATAACAGGTTAGCTATTGAAAGGTTCCTGATTCATTTCTTTATCACACGCTTAAGGGTGTTTGGTACTTTTTTCAAGATCGATCAAACTTAATTTATTTTTATTGGTTCCAAAACTATCTTGAAAATTGTATATTTGACCTTTAATAGTAGTGTGTGTAACGATAAAATACTAGTTTTTTACAACGTTAAGAGCTCCTACAGCTTTAATTTTTCTGCGATCACAAGTGAAGAACCAGTAAGTTTACGGGCTCGAAATTTTGAATACCGTGTATTCGTTACGATATCTACGACTTGTCATCGAGCTTTTTTGTAAATTCCTTTATTATCGTTACTTTCTTCAAGTCTCAAAATGATGGTAAGCCAATGGTCATTTTTCAATTCCTTAATTGAGGTTAAATTCAACAACAAACAAGGAATTTATAAAAAGCTCGATGACAAGTCGTAGCTATTGTAACGAATACACGGTATGAAAAATTTCGAGCCCGTAAGCTTACTGGTTCTTCAGTTGTGATTGCAGAAAAATTAAAGCTGTCGAAGCTCTTAACATTGTAAAAAACTAGTATTTTATCGTTACACACAGTACTTTTGAAGGTCACATATACAATTTTCAAAACAGTTTTGGAACCAATAAAAAAAAATTAAGTTTAACCGATCTTGAAAAAAGGTACCAAACATCCTTAAATACGCATTTCGACAAAAAGAATATCGTCTTCAATCCGAGATGGTGTGATAACAGAAAGAATCGTTTCGTTCGAGCTATATTTGAATAGGAAATGATCATACCGTATATGTATCGACATAAGTATGAGTCCAGGAAATGGGATATTTCCTGTGGAGAATTAAAGGCCTGGCTATGACATTGACGTACTTAAACACAGCTTCCGTCACAGTTTCTAGATCGCTCACGAGGGTGAAGTAACCTACGATGTAGTCACAATTAGGGGATTCCCTAAATTTACAAACAGACACACACACACAGCATAGTTTCCGCCGTTACCACAACGAATTGAGTAAGTTCCAATGCATATTTCGACAATCTTCTCATCATCTTCAATCCGAGAACGTGAATGGTTGTCGTGTTTTTTCTTTTATTTTAGGATAATGCTTGCAAGGAAGATGTACGTCTCCGATTTTAATGAAACTTGGATATGCTCTAGTTTATCAAAATCTAAGGGATACGTATTTTTTTGTATCGGCTCAAATTGATCTAAAGGGGGTGAATTTAACCCTTAGATGAAAGCAAGTTAGGGGGATTTGGTAGTTCCACATAGAAACAGTGCTCCGATCGACATGAAATCAATTGCAAAATGTTCCTTACGTCAAGTAATGAAAATTGCATGGTCTACTTCCCGTATATCCCCACTGCACCCCCATCGCGAATTTTTTAAACCTAACAATGCTAATTTGTAAGTAATTTATTTGGATGGAACAAAAACGAAATTGTGGAGGTACAAAAACTAAAATCGACGTATTTTGTTTCGAGAAACCAAAATTAAGAGGTGAAACACTCTTCAAAGGATATACCTGTATATGTATATACCGGGTGTGCCATGACATGACTGCCACAGCTTAAGGATACGTTATTCAATAAATTTCAAGTAAAAAATGTCTAATTAACATATGCTCAAAACTCTATCGTAACTGAGTTACAAGCATTTCAAGTTTTAGATAACCCCACTAATTCAGATATTACGTACCGCTGCTGATTTAGTTGTTATTAAGAAGTCGGGGTGGCTGTGATTCATCATTTATTAATTATTTATTGTGTCAGTAAACGTCAATGAAGTTAATGTAGCGTGATTTTTTGTATTACATTAAAATACTAATAAAAGTATGTTAATTTTTTCGAATGAAGAATATGCCGATATTCACTTTGTAATGGAAATGGAGGAGCGGCAGTTGTTGAATATTGTCGGCGATTTCCCACTCGTACAGTGTTTTGTAGAACTGTTGTCCATCTATGTTATGAAACCGACGAATTTCCTGCAGCAACTGCTGAACGTCCCGTGCTACAAGAACTTGCTCAAGAAGAAGCAATATGATTGACGCTCAATCTTCTACTAGTGTCTGAAGAATAACCAACATACAATACCATACAATATCACAATATCAATACTACAGTCCTTGCAATCACCTTCATAGACTTAACGTAGGCTGCAGGAAAGTATGAAGAACTTTACACATTTTCAGTTTCTACCCGTATCATATTTTACCTGCACAAGCTTTAAAGCCTGGCAACTACGCATGAAAATTTAGATTTAGTCGCTGGTTAGTGAGAAATTGAAGACTTTGTCGGAAAATATTGTTTAGTGATGAAGACTCCTTCTCCCGAAACGGCATCAATAACACCAGGTATTCACATTGTTGGGGATTTGAGAATCCTCAGTACACCAGGGAATGCCATGTTCAAGATAGATTTTCGGCGAATGTTTGGTGTGGCATTATTGACGACTGATTGGTCCGTTTATAATCGAAGAACGTCTCACGACCATTCATTATTTACGTTTCCTGGAAAATCACCTTCCAGCATTACTAGACTGACGTTGCTCTTAATGTAAGACGACAAATGTGGATACAGCACGATGGTGCACCTCCACACTTTGATAGACACGAAATAGATTTTCTTAATCAGAATTATACGAACCACTGGATTGGAAGAGGTTCAGCAGTTGTTTGGCCAGCAAGTTCACCAAACTTAAATTCCCCTGATTATTTTTTTTTTTATGGGAAAGGCTGAAAAATTTGCTTTAGGCAGAAAAACCTGAACAACAGAGGACAACTTGTTGCTGGAATTGTGGATGCTGCAGAAACTATTCGAACTGATCCCGACATTTTGAACAATTAATTCAATATAACGATTTTTTTCAGCGGTACGTAATGTTTGCATTAGTAGGGTTATTTAAAACTTCAAGGACTTGTAGCTCAGTTACGATAGAGTTTTGGGCATATGTTCATTAGACATTTTTAACTTTAGAATTGCTTCAGTAATATATTCTTAAGCTGTGGCAGTCATGTCATGGGACAGCCTGTATATATTAATATTTTCATTAATTTCATTGTTCGTGCATATAAAATCTGGATGAGTCTCCATAAAACGACCTAATTAAATTAGTTACGTTAATATGCAGCTACTAAGTAACTGTGCAAAAGCTTACTAAATAAGCACAATTTATATATGCCAATCCGTGAGAGGAATTAAGCTTTGTCAATCACACACCGCAACTGCAGACTATTTAGTTTCGTAATATTGGGAGTCGTCAGTACAGTATATGGATCTGCAATTCACAAATTAAATCCCCAGTTGATATGTCTATAACTCATAGAGTTATACACATATTTTATTATTTTTAATAATCTCGCTCCCCTGTCACGAGGGGTGAGGCAGAATACTGCAAGTAAAAATATTGGATACTTATTTAATACCCTTTTCAATTGATAAACCTATTAATTTAATCGAAGTAATTGCGTTTACCCCTCTGAAACACGGTATGTGAGGAGTGAGACATGGAATTTATACGGTTTCATAGATTTTCAAGTATTTTAAAAAGATTGGAACATCTCAAGCGCATGTACCCGAAAATTTTGAACTAAGGAGTCGTTCAACCCCTTGCTGAAGGCTGGCCTAAGTGGTTGAACATGCTGCTTACACTACTTTATGAATTATAGAATTATTTAATGTATTTCAAATAAGATTACATGATTTAATTGTACAAATAAGAGAATTCAGCGTGACCTGGGAGTGACCAAGTTAGATATGTTTATCTCTGTGTTGACAAATATCTTTGAAATTATTGGGACCATTTTTGATCGACTAAAACAATTTTTATGTAAGATACAGGTTATATCATTTTGAAGGGTGTTCACCCCTTAGTTCCGGTTTTTCGAAACAAAGGAAAAATACGCCGACTTTTATTTTTTGTCCCTCTTCAATTTCGTTTTTATTCTATCCAAATCAGTTGCAAATTGATTTTGTTACGTTCAAAAAGTTAGTTCAGAGGTGCAGGGGACGTAAAGCATGAAACTTTCATTATTTAATGAAACATGCTTCTGTGTGAAACTAAGTCCCCTGCAACATGCTTTTCTTTAAGGGTTAATTTCATCCCGTTAATATCAATTTGAGCCGATACAAACAAGTAGGTATCCCTTAGATTTTCATTAACTAAAACATATCCAAGCTTCATCAAAACCGGAGGCGGACACCCCGAAGGGTTTCCTTGTTAGTGTGGTAACGGCAAGAAGCGTTTAATTTCCAAACGTTTTCCTCACCTCGATTCCGGCAAGACATAGAAGCGATTTCCTCCAATTTATTTATTTCCTTCCCTATGAGATAAGTAAATATACGAACTGGTTGGACAGTTCCGTTATTAGCAGAATTATATTTAAGGAGGAAGTCGGTGTAATTTTTTGTTAATCCATCGGTAATAACCATGATAGCCTGGCTGCAGTCTTGTACATTCTCTATGCAATTCCTCTTTTTCCTGTACTTATATTTTTAGAATGGTCATTAGGTTTATTAAAATGAATTCAACCAAAGAGCTTACTTCTTCTAGAAGGCGAAAACTTTCGATTAGTCCTTGTTCTGCATTAGATTTTCCTTGAGGATCCAAGTTGTTAACGGCAATTTTGAAAGTTTCTATATTCTCTGGAGTTGCCTGGATTAGTTTGCCTTGGAAACAAGGCACCGTGTAATTGACCGCTAGTGAATAGTTTAATATATTGACGTAATCGTTGTTCGATAAAGTTTGTAGTATCGTGTAAACGGTTAAAGATGCGATATGTTTATTCATTCCTAAAAAAGATGTGTTTATATCCAGTATAGGGGAATCATCGATGTCACCCCTTCATCACGCGAATGTGGATACGTATTCCAGTAACCGGGTTGTCATTCAATCGTGATTACTAAAATACACCAAGAAGGGGTGTGAATTTTTTTACCAAACTTGGCAGAAACCTTTACCCATTCAAAGGTGATAATCAGAGACCGGATTATGTCTTTTGCATATCGATAACTATCAAAGGTACAATTGAACGCTTTAAGATCTACACGAATTAGGGCAAATAAAAGCGTTTAGCACTAATTTAATTTTACATATTTAGAATATTTTGACTCTTTTCTACATATTTCGAATATTCCAACATATTTGTGACACATATTCAACATATTTTTCCGTTTGAAAATCGCCTTCTTTTTATAAAAAAATAGTCGACGATTTTATGGGAAATTTATATTCTACGATTACCAATGTTACGTTAAATATAATAAAATAAGTATTATCGTACTTAAATAGGGGTCAATGTTTTTCCAAGAACTTCAAATTTCCACATTTTTCTAAAAATTGTTTATTGCTTTTCAACTTCCAAACGAAATATCATGTTCAATACCGAAGAGCAAAGATTATTTTGTTAGGGTTTCTAAGAGTATAAATCGGAAATTAAATGAATAAAGGTGGGTTCTGATTGGATAAAAATAATTAGGTAGGGAGTGTATACGTTTCAGCATTTATCATTTAAAAATTTTCATCATTTACAAACACCGAATAAAGTGAAGTGTTACCGAGTGTTATCCAAAAATGCCAAAGGTGAAAAGCGATTTAGTAGCCTCCTGGATTAAAACCGTTCCAGAACTACTTTTGAACGAATAAAAAGTATTCTGCAAAGCGTGCGGGCCGTGCGGTAAAATGGTAAGTTGATAATTTTACAAAACAACTTTATTTGATTTATTTAATTCAAATTATATGTTAATTTTACAAATTCTAGTCTGCCATACAATTGGTTCAAAGGCTTGCTTTGGATTGCTGAATAAAATAATTTTCATTAATAAAAATATTTTCCTTCAGTTTCAAAATCATTTTCTTATCCTATATCTAAAAAGGGGTATACATTTTCTGTTACATTGATCACCTTGGACACTGTCAAGTTGTATATGCTATAATTATTTATTTATTTATTATTATTCTGTAATTTTTTCTTTATTTATTTTTGCTAACGAAAATGTTTTATTTTAAAATAAAATTCTGTTGTTCTTGTCATAATGTGAGTTTTGATTTATTTCCAGTACCCACTTTTACACCCATCATGGCCAACAAAGTGTCAGATTGTTTTTATCGTTTTTTACAGAAACACACAACATATGTATAACATTTTTGTAATTATCGAATAGGGAATGGACTATTCTATCAACGGGAAAGCTAGGGTAATTATTAGAACACCAACTAAACACAGAAGCGAAGGAAAAGATGAAGTGAGACATGAATAAAGAGAATTTAGAAATGAAATGCAGCTTTTAAAACGGGAAAATAAAAAATGAGGCTTAAATGTGATCGTACAGAGAAAAAAAATGGAAGTATTATAAAAGAATTAAAAATTGCCCAAAAAACGATAGAGCGGATGGAAAAAGAGAATAGTGTGGTTATGAACGGTGTTAGAAATAATGTAGCAGACCGTAAAGATTTAAAAAGACAATGACTAATTTCTGAATAAACTTTTTGAAGTCCAAGTGACAAAACTTGTTAAATAGAACTAAACTCCTCGGAAGATAAAGAAAAATAATGGAAAATAGATGTAAGCTAAGAAACATAACAAAAGATCGAATATTCATCAGCCATGACCTAAGTGAAAAAGAGAAAAAGTTGCAGAAAGGAATAAGGTAAAAAGCACAAGAAGAAAAAGGAAACGGAAAGGTAGTGAAAATAGGTTTGTTGATAATCGAGGGCGGAGAATGGGGATGGATAAAGTAAAAGAAGAACTTGAAGATGGTAAATAAGTTCAAGTTGAATTTGAAGTAAATTCTAGTCCGAATAATAAGAGCGCCATCTGATGGGGAGACGCAAACGCGTGTATGTGCGCGAGGGAGAAAAACTAATGAAAGAAGAACGATAGGAGAAAAGCGTATACCTGACGATTTCCTGCGTCTCACCTTTCCCCAGTTAACTCTCGCCGCAGAAGCTCCCTGAAAGAGCTTCGCTCTAAAAATATTAGAGAAGGAAGTCACGAACAAAATGCACGGATAAAGGGTCAAGTTCACGGGGATAATATTGCCACCGTGGAATGTCAGGGGAACATATCACACAGGTAGCCTTAAAAAATGACAAAAGAAATAGAAAGGAATAAACTGGACATTGTAGCCTTGCAAGAAATAAAACAACCAAGCCCGGAAATAGTAGAGCTGGAAGATGTAGTGTTTTTTAAAAGTGGTGGAAAAAATAGAATACTGGGAACTGGTTTCGTGATAAAGAGAAAGATAAAACAAAAAGTTATGGCCTTCAATACGGTATCAGACAGATTATGCTCACTACCCATAAAGAATAACAGAAGAAATACATATAAGTATAATGTAGTATAGTAATACTCAAATGGTTAACTATCATTAGAAAATTTATCATTTATTACAATTCAATATATCAAAATTCACAGTAAATGTTGGGGTTATGTTCAAATGACATTCGGTTTACTTTTGGGTTCTACAATTACGAAATAAGTTACGACAGCCTACATATACACAGAACTATTCGCATACAGCATCGATTTAGTACTGACGCTGAACGCGTGAAAAAAATAATCGCCGACTCTCCATCCCCTTATCTACTACATTGACTGTTACCGCTATTTGCCCAGACTATTCATATCTGACTTTCCACGGACCCCAAAGATGTAACGGCCTATGTATTTATGCCGATGACACGGCAATGTATGTGTATTGTTGTATAGTAATACTCAAATGATTAATTACCATTAGAAAATTGATCATTTATTACAATTCAATATATCAAAATTCACAGTAAATCTTGGGGTTATGGATCTTTATCTTCAAATGACCTTCGGTTTATTTCGGATTCTATTTATACTTTTCCGATACCGTGCGCACCACTTTTTAAGCATCTTATTACCCTACGGGTGTTAGCTTCTTATTTTAACTCCCAGTTTAATGGGAGAAAAAATGTAACTAGAAATAAAATTAGTAATTATTATAGAAAGCATCGATTAAAAAATAGAAAAGCATTGTAAATATTTAGACACATACATACAACACTTTCACGTTACAAGAATTCGTAATAACTACTGGATAAATAACCAAGGATACCACGACATCCAATACAGGTTTCTATAACAACCTTATGCCTTGGATGAACTTTGTCATGGTGAATTAAAGTTTTCGTTTCGTGGACAATAAAAAGTTTGTTTGGTTAACGACGAAGAAAATTGACAAGATAGATAAGTCAACAAAAAGTTTAAAATATATTTGGACCAAAAGGGTTTTAAAAAGAAGTACCAGTGAATAAAAGAACCTCACCGCATCCGAGAAGAAAGAGTTAAAAAAGGGAAGAATCCATAGAAAATAGAGCCGCACCGAAAACAGAAGTTAAGAGAGGGAAGAATCCGTAGAAAATAGAGCTGGATCGAAGAAGGAATTGAAGAGAGGAGATATAGGAAAAACCATCATCGAATAAAAGGAATTACATTCACACACACACAACATTAGGTAATTATCTTTATTTTATGTTAAATATTTCTCAAAATTTATAAATATAATTTGTTATAATTTATGCTTTTTATATCATTAATTAAGAGCTAGGACCGTGCAATTTTGTTTAAGAAATTATCCAAATTCTCAGTACAATAATCACTGTGCATGCGACCTCCGAAGAGAAGGAAGAAGAAGAAAAAAACAAATTTAATAACTAGGAAACGAAATTGAACGATTGCCAAAATACGACAGGAACGAGAGGAAAATATTAAGAGTTATCTTTGGAGGGAAAATATAGAGGAAAGCTGTATGAGGAGAGCAAATGGGGAATTGAGAGTTCTATACAAGGAATCAAACATAAGTTCGTTTATCAGGCTTCTAAGGATACGGTGGTTGGGTCATTCGGAGAGGATGGGCAGAGAGAGAATGCAAAAAATATTAATTAGTAAAAGAAAGAAAGGAAAACCACGAAAAAGATGGTGTGACAGTGTGACAGAGGACCTTAGTAGAATAAACGTGGTGGATTGGAGAGCAAAAACGCTAAAAAGACAGGTGTGGGGCTGATAATTCGAAGCCTCCAAGAGAAGCAAGAAATAGCTTATTCATGATATGCTTTAATTAAAAATCATATATTAAGTCAAATAATTAATATTGTATTATAATGTATATATTACATTTGAATAGATAAACGTTTCTGCCAAGTTTAGTCAAAAACTTAGCACCCCATCTTGCTGTTGCAATTTCCATGTCATGTAGTACAGACTTATTGAGAATGATTGTCCACCACGTGACCAGCAATTTTTTAAAATCTAGGGATTTTTGTGTTCATAGGTTTATGGTATTTGCATATCTCTGGGATCATACTAGCATTTGACATAGGCGTACAATCGTAATTTACAATTTTTGCTGTCTTTTGTTGGCTCCATTATTTTTATCATACATTTAAAGTAACAGAACTGTACTTTTCAGTACACAGCCGTTAAGGTAAGGTTAGTGGAATATTATATAGCATAAAATAAAAATCATTGTTTTGGGCTTAACTTTAAAATGTTTACAAGTGAACAAGAATAATAACAAAGATGGGACTTGGACATACTCACGTGGAAAGATTTCCAAATGAAAATATTTAATATGAAATATTTTCTCGCCATAAGAATAGGCTTGTGGAACGTTTTGAAAATAAACATTGCATTTGCAAAAGGAAATCTACCGGTAGGCCAACTGTATTAAGTCTAGATGTTCTTGACGACATTCAACATCGAATGGAGCAATGCCCTACGAAATCTCTACCTAAGTTATCTGCTTAGGCAGGTATGATAGCGTGTTTCATTATTTATTATAAAAGAATACAATGTTTCCTTATTTTGTAGGTATCTCTTTTGGAAGCTGCCAAAAGGTTTTGAAGTGGATTTTGCATATACATCCACGAGATCATCAAGGACGTATTCAATTTTGTCCGTGGTTTAGTGAACATTTAAACAATAACGATGTATTGGACAAAACATTTATGTCAGACGAGGCATGGTTCCATTATTAGTTATGGAAGATGGCTTGCAAGATCATCGGATTTAACACCTCTAGATTTTTACTTCCTTGCTTACCAAAAGAACAAAGTGTATAGACAACGCTTACATAACATTGATGAGCTTCAAGCAGCTATACGGCATGCAATTGAAGATATCACTGTAGAAGATCACATTTTGAACATTTATCGTAACTTGACAGAATTTACTTACTTTGCTCTAAATGTAACAGCAGCTGTTAGACTAACTGAAATTATTAAACTTAAATCTATCTCAAATTGAGAGGCATAGAATAAAAACTTAAGATCAATCTGGCGATGAAAAGTGGTTATTTCTTTATAGAAACTTATGCCCACCCTAATTAAAACTTTATGGTACGCCACTTTCTGCAATGTTTGACATAAAGTGATAGTGTACTACCAACTGCGGTTATTTGGGTTGCCCAATTTGGTAGCCACGTGGTGGACAGGAATTGTTGATATCTCTCTATATTTCGAACAGTTAAGATTACTATGGCGATGGTAAGTACTATTCTATTTGCGTTCGTCCCAAATGTCTTTAAAACAAATAAATACCTTGCATGGAACCGGAACTATCAACCAAAAGGACAATATCCTTAGTGCAAGTGGCGGCTTCGATATACCAAGTCCTAACTCTACAATCGAAAGTATCTTTCGATTCGTCTATGACCCATCTCATAGCTGGATAATGGCGCATTATTCCGGTGGAGCTCCCAAAATATTGCCAGGATAAAGCAGGATCAGATTCATAATTTTTCCTGAAAACGTCGTCCAGCATCTCCGACCATTGGATGGCATTAGCGGCGTCCCTAGCTGGAATGATTAAACAATAAAAGAATAATAATATACCTGAATAAATCTCCATTACATCTATCATAAACATTAGTGGGAACATGAACGGAGCTATAGCTGGTATTAACGGCGATGTTATAGAAATGACTATCGTGATTAAACAGCATCGGTTCGTATATTTCTTCTACCTCTTCTTCCTCTTCTTCCTCTTCTCCATCGTCTTCTTCGTCGTCATTGGCAGGAGAATATTTTTGAGCTGTGATATGTGAAGAAATCCGTCCAGTTTCCTTTAAAATTTTCGGCGGCCTTCTCGGCAGCGCGTACGATGCACTAAGATAAAAGGAATATATTTATTAGAAGGAAATTTTGGATCTCTGACCGATCTTACTTTAATAGCGTCCATTTTTCTATTCAACATCCGAGTGACCCCCCAACGATTTCCAGCAGGAGCTTCTCGGGGTCTTTTTCTGTACTTGAGCATTATTAAATTTATATCTCTAAAAATAAAAAAATTAAAAAATATACATGCAGTTGAATCCTAACGATTTTTTCATTTGACATACGTCTTCTATTTCTTGGGCTTTTGTTATTATCAGTCCCAGATCGTTCAGTTCCTTACCCAATCGTTTTGCCCATTTATCGACTCTAAAACAAAAAGATTTTAAATGCTAAATTAAGATCTATTTTTAAATACTCACAGTTGTCCTTGCGTGGACGAAGAAATTATTGTTGGAAAACATATTAAGGTAACGCACAAAAATGTCGCTAAAGTTTGTACAACGGGCATATTTTAATTGCGACCGGATAGAAATCAGCCATTTGGATCCCTGCTAGATGAGTGTGGTATATAAAAATATACATGTGGCCTCTCGTATATAGAACTAGTTCTATTTTTAGAGGAACGGACATGTTATGAGAGTAAATTTTATTGTCCAAAATAAATATTATTGCTACCTCTCTAAGATTCTTAATGAAATTGGAATGGACTAAAAATTTAAACTTATTTATGTCAACCAAATCAAAATTATTGACGATTAGAAATCAACATTAAGGTATTACATAAATTAATATAATAAGGACCGGAGATTCCCCCAGAGCTACCGCCCCATTAGTTTCCCATCGGCATTGTATAAGATTGATAAAATCCGTCTCCGTGAAGAACTGCTAGAATGAAATATCCTGCAGAACGAGCAGTTCGGTTTTAGGGCGGGCTTCCCGACGGACTTTTCCGTCTAAAAAGACCATCAGAGATGCTTTCGAATGACGAGAGGACTGGGGCGATGCTCTAACGACCTGATCAAGGCATTTGATTCCTTTTGATGGCACGAATTTGTCGTTAGAATGATCCAGTCTGGTATCAACGCGAATCTGGTCAGATTGATTAACATCGTATCTAAATGGGCGGCTTTATTCCGTGAAAAATCGAAAACATCTTTCCACCTTCTGGATGATGAAAACTGGCGTTGCACATACATCTCTCTTATACCCGGAGCTTCATATCTAAACTGGGCAAATATGCGGTAACGACCAGTACCGTGGCAAGCGCATAAGAGTTTACACATGAAATAAAAGGTAAGAAATAAATTATAAAACGTGCTGAATCACTTACCGTTTTAAAAGTCTTCTGTGATATCACAAACTGGATAACAGCTGTTCTTTAAGAGATCAGCCCAAAGAACGCATGTTTGAAGCACCATCAGTCATAAACATTGAGAGTCGCTTAGTTGAAACTTCAAATTTGGTCAATGAGTTTAACACCACCTTTAAAATCTCATCGGCAGTACAATTCACAACTCTTTTGGAAGCATGTAAAATGGAGGATGACAGTTGATGTGGTTCCATTGTGCGTACCATTATATTAACTACAGAATGTACTTTACGGCCTGTTGTTCCGTCCACACACAACCGCAGTTTTTTATCTTGCAATTCCGATTTCATTCTTTTTTAATATGTTCACGAGCAAATGGCACTAAATTTCGTATCGATGTCCGACTAGTTAATTTAAAGTCCGCATATTTATTCTAGAAGGAGAGAAATGCTTCTTTGTCTAGTAAATAAAACAACAGATTACATGAAGTAAGAGCAACACATAAGTCAAATTTAACTTTTTCTTTGTCTCGCATGCCACTTTTTTGCAGAAGAATGCTGTTTGGTTTCGACGTGACGTTGACAATGGCTTCTGGACCAACACATTAGACATTGAATTTTAGCGCCATCATAAATTAAGTCCGGCATGTTGACTATAAAGTTTTGAACTGTATCTGTCATTGGTCGTTTTGGCGACGTACCTAACTGCGACATTTTTAAAGCAAACATAAGCGTACCATTACGAAATAAGTTACGACAGCCTACATACACACATAACTATTCGCATACAGCATCGATTTAGTACTGACGCTGTGAACGCGTGAAATAAATAATCGCCGACTCTCCATCCCCTTATCTACTACATTGACTGTTACCGCTATTTGCCCAGACTATTCATATCCGACCTTCCACGGACCTCAAAGATACAGCGGCCTATTTATGCCGATGACACGGCAATGTTACAAATGGTTAATTACCATTAGAAAATTGATCATTTATTACAATTCAATATATCAAAATTCACAGTAAATGTTGGGGTTATGGATCTTTATCTTCAAATGACCTTCGGTTTATTTCGGATTCTATTTATACTTTTTCGAAACCGCGCACACCATCTTTTAAGCATTTTATTACCCTACGGGTGTTAGCTTCTTATTTTAACTCCAGCGAGAGACGTTTAATGGGAGAAAAAAATGTAACTAGAAATAAAATTATTAATTATTATAAAAAGCATCGATTAATTGTAAACATTCAGACACATACATACAACACTTTCACATTACAGGAATTCGTAATAACTACTGGATCAATAACCAAGGATACATCGACATCCAATACGGGTTTCTATAAAAATCTTATGCCTTGGATGAACTTTGTCATGGTGAATTAAAGTTTCCGTTTCGTGGACAACGGAGAAATAATGTAGTGCAGTCCCGGTTTCCGAAAAATATATAAAGTTTGTTTGATTAACAACAAAATGGCCATGGGCTTACCATTATTTTTGGACAATTTTCAAAATAGTTTTGGAACCAATAAAAAAATTTAAGTTTAACCAATCTCGAAAAAAGAGTACACAAAGTAACACCCATATGTAAGAAACTGACAACAATTCGACAATTTATACTGGCCACTGTACATGTGTTGGTTTGTTTTTTCCATTAAATTTCCAGTAAATTGCCATCCAATTGTCAAGTCTTACGTTTTCTATTTTATAATATGCGCTAAGTTAAATTAAACGATAGAAAAGCCGCTAGACTTACAATAAAGGAGGTCATCTTGTTTTGGGGGAAAACAAAGATGCCAACCAAAGAGATTAAACACTGTGTCGCAAAGCTGGAAAAACTGTATGATGATTGGAGAAAACTGCAAAAAAACGCTAGAAGATCTGCGAGCCCTACTCAAAATCAAAAAAGAAGATTTCAAGTCAACCTTTGACGACTTATTTGACGTTGCTCATCAGGATGCACTTACCAAGATTGCTGTAAAGATAGGCAGTTTTGTTACTTCAGAGAGAAAAAGGGCGTCCTGGCTGCATGGTAGGCGTCGACATGAAATTTGTAAAAGCAGAACAACGGAAAGAATCGAGGCAAGTAGTTGAGATGGCAAGATTTGAGAAATCACGAAAAATTTAAGTGAGTTCGTGTTTTTCACAAATTTGCATGGAAGTTCACATTTGAGGATATCCACTACGATCTAATCTGAAAAATGCTAAATACTGCTAAAAATAAAAGTTTTAGCAAATATATTATTAAGATCAAAATTAATAAGAATAAAATTTCCTATCAAATAATACTCGAATCAGGTTCCTGGAACAAATTGTTTCGATTTTAAGGACGAAAAACTAGGATTTTTGTGAAAAACGGCTGTTTTTTCTAACTTTAACCTCAATGAGGCACGTGTTAACATTATCAGACTGGGCTAAAACTTTGTCAATCACATTTTCTAGCATATTGGTACATTTTAGGGGTCCTGATGGAAAATCCAAAATTTATTTCTTGTAATCACCCTAGTATACATCTTTCCGAGATGACCGTCTGATCATCCGACGTATACAGACCCCAGGATTGGCGCACGAGATGGATGCTGACAGGTAAGGTTTCATAAAAGAGTGGATGACGTGTTATCCTTAAGTAGTGTAAACCGGTCTTTGTATCCACTTACGTGCAAGGCGCAATATTAAAATTGTGAGAACTAAGGGCGTCAGTCTGGTTTACACTACTTAATGATAACACTTGATCCACTCTTTCATCAAACCTAACTGATCGGTGTGGAGATCAGGTTCACACGTTTTCGTTGGTGACGTCCGCCTTTCTTGGAGCTCATCGGCATGATATCTCGGGATGATATTAAATCGGATAGATAACACTCCAGCTGCCCTTTAAACACGTGCCACATTTGAGAATATTGTAGTATAGTAATACTCGAATGGTTAATTACCATTAGAAAATTAATCATTTATTACAATTCAATATATCAAAATTCACAGTAAATGTTGGGGTTATGGATGTTTATCTTCAAATGACCATCGGTTTATTTCGGGTTCTATTTATACTTTTTCGATACCGCGCACACCACCTTTTAAGCATTTTATTACCCTACGGGTGTTAGCTTCTTATTTTAACTCCAGCCAGAGACGTTTAATGGGAGAAAAAAACGTAACTAGAAATAAAATTATTAATTATTATAAAAAGCACCGATTAAAAGATAAGAAAGCATTGTAAACATTCAGACACATACATACAACACTTTCACATTACAAGAATTCGTAATAACTACTGGATAAATAACCAAGGATACATCGACATTCAATACAGGTTTCTGTACCAACCTTATGCCTTGGATGGACTTTGTCATGGTGAATTAAAGTTTTCGTTTCGTGGACAACTTATAGATAAAGCAGTGTAGTCCTGGTTTCCAAAAGAAATAGAAAAGTTTGTTTGGTTAACGACGAAGAAAATTAACAAAATAGATAAGTTAACAAATAAGTCAATAAATATATTTGGAATAAAAGGGTTTTAAGAAAAAGTACCAGTGAATAAGTCCCGGCGCCCTTGTCAAAATATGTGTACAATGACATAAATTAGACACAGAAATGAAAACAATTCTTAAGATATACCTCACATTTGTTAAAATTGAATCACAAGAACCATCAAACCAAAATATAAAAATACAAAAAAAAAAATCAAATAAATGGTGAAAACCGGGTGAGGTTGCTGATCGCCACATATTTTTTCAAAACGCGGGGTAAGGTTTGATCCTGTCACTCTCATTTTTCGCTCCACATCGATTCTTGAGCTGAAAATCCAAATAGGATGTCGCAAAAAGGGAATGAGGATTCCTATAGCTGTTGAACCCTGAGCTGTTGAAAGAGTTGGATATTCATTTTTGATTGATATCTAAAACTCTACTAAACCGGAAGAAGCAAATTTTGCTTTCAGGCTGTTGCCTCAAGAGAGCTCAATTATACTCTGTTCTTCCTGCGAAGTGGATTCTGGTGGAGCTTGACCACGACAAGGACCTTGGATGCAGGGAAATTTCTCGACATTGTCTTCCTCAAAGTATTTTTGCAAACAAGTCAGTGAGCTTTGATAGGCGTTCCTTGAAAATCGACAGGTCTTATGAAACCACGACTTTATTACAGGCCACGTATTTGTTCAATTCAGGGAAACAATGGTGACTGCTATCCTTATAGATTTCTGTTATTCACAACTACAACTTTTTCCTAAACGGCGCAACCTTCTCAAAAAGTTTCAAAATGTGCATGTTATTGCCTTGCAGAGACAGATTAAAGGCATTCAACTTATCAAATATATCGTACAAATACGCTAGTTTCAGCAAAAACTCGGATTCGGGACAGTATCTGGAGTTTTCATGACCTTCCTCTTGTAGAGAAAAGTGAATTTCTTGACATACCCCGAATGCACAAGATAAGATGTTTTCACGTGAAAGCCATCTTGAAGCCTTCTGTTCAATTCCCATGTCCATGTATAGCTTTTTAAAAATCTGGCTTTCAGTGGCTTAATTTTTATGAATGTTACTACGTCTATGACACGTTTTAATACCAAATTAAATTTAGAGCTCATCCAATTTGATGCAAGTGCTTCCCTGTGGTAATGCAATGAGTACTTTGCCGCGCATAAGCGCCTGCAATCGTCCACAGCGGCCAGACATTGTTCAAGCTCCATTAATACACATACCAATCCATATTTCCCAATCCAAATCATTTTATAAACTTGTCGAGCATCTCAAATATGATGCTTTTGCAGAACAGAAGGTCTTCAACGAGGATTATCATCCTGAAAGGGTACATAACAAATAAAGTGTGCGTCTTTGTTACTGTCAGCAGTCCCATCAACTAGCAGACCAAATTCCATGCCTTTCATTTTCTCTATTGATTGAACATTAAAATCCAGAGTTATATGTTGGATTCTTATATTTCCCAGATAATTTCAAAATCCCACCATTATCCCATCTGTTCATTTCAAATTTTATTTGGCTCGAATTCATATAACCGCCACCTTCTCGCGGTTCTGTTTTCCTGATACAATTCGCGTGGAAACGCCAAATTCCACACGTCTGTTCTGTAATAACATGCAGGCAACCCAAACTACACGTTTGTAACGTCAGTATAGGCAACCCAATGCATATTAAGTCCGAGTAATTGGTCATTGGTCCATTGCTAAATAGCTTGTGCAACTTCCGAATAGTTCATGGATATTTCATCTGTTTGTTGTTGAACGCCCGAATTGGACAAACGTTGCTAACTATCTCGAACTGCTGCAGAATCATTTGAATCAATGACCACTTATGACAAATACTTCTGATAGTAAGATACTGCCTGGAGCTATGTTCTCCATCGCGTTATTACAGGCTAGCCTGATGCTGGCAATTTCGGACACAATTGTTTGAATACACGGATATGTTTGGGAGAGTTGATAAATACTTTTTTGGTAGATGCTATTAACTATCGGACACTTCGTTTGAATGGTTTCTGCTACGAGGTGCTACGATAATAATAATAATAATAATAATAATATTTATTTACTACCCAACAGAATAAATCCAACAAGGGCCAATACAAAAAAAAAAAAGAAATATGGCTAATACGGAAAATTAATACAATGCAAAAATATAACATATAATGAGGTGGTGATAGTATCAATTAGAAATCAATATCAAAAAAGGAATACAATGAAAAAGTGAAACATCTCAAAACAAAGTTACAGGATTGTGTATATTGAATATTGACGTTCTTAGCGGAATGAAATAAAGGGGCTTTAAGAAGAATATTTGTTCTTGGCGTAGGAACCATGATTAAGTCACCCGATCTTGATTCAAGGCGTGGCACCAGAAAGTTGACTTTTGACAGTAATTTCGGGGCATCTAGCTTACTATAAATCAAATTTACCATAAAGGAGGCACTGATGTCAATTCTGCGCTGAGCCAGTGATTGAAAATCGCGTCTTCCTAATAAATCATTATAATCAGTATTTTGAATCGGATAAAAACCGTCCTGCTTGTACGACAGATACTTCAAAAATCGCCTCTGTATTCGTTTTATTGCATTGGAATAAACACTGTATATCGGAAACCAGACCGTAGACGCATATTCCAGTCTGCTGATAACCAGAGCATAGAACAGTGAACATATTGTATTCAAATTGGTAAAATCTTTACATGTTCGAATAATGAAACCCAGTCTTTTATATGCAGAAACAGTAACGGCAGATATATGCTCAGAAAATGTCAACGCCGAATCAAAAGTGACACCCAAGTCTCTGACGGATGACAAGCAAGAGATAGGTATATTGTCGATATGATAAGCTGAGTTAATTATGCTTAATTTCCTAGTGCTCAGAGGTGATAAGCGTCATGGTGTTGTTGGAAGATCTTCAGGAGGTGGAGTGCTGCTTGCAATACCTGCAACCGTGCCTGCTGCTTTATGTGACACATCTAACGTAACTGATATAGTTCCTTTGGTGGACATTGTCATATCTAAATGTATAGTTTCTTCTGCAACGATGTATTTTCTTAACATATATATTCCTCCCGACATAAACAATGATGATTATGAATTATTTTTTGAAGTGCTAGGTTTAAGTTTGTTAGACAAAAAGGTCCTTATATGTGGGGATTTTAATTGTCCTAAATTTAATGCCCATGATAATTTAAATGATAGAAAATTTATTACTCTGCAAAATTTCATGAGCGTCCTTAACCTAAAACAGTATAACAATGTACTAAACTGTGACGATAGGATATTAGACTTAGTCCTTACTAATACTGATTCAAATGTTTTTGTTGTAAATGATAAAACGCCAATGGTACCCGAGGATGCATACCATCCAGCGCTAAGTATTACTTTAGATTTGGGTGTCAATAGTACAATAAAGAATTTTCCATCTCATGACAATGTAAGGTACAATTTCCGTAAGGCTGATTTTGAACTTATATCTCATGAATTGGCTCATATTGACTGGTCCTATCTTACCTCGTGCTTAAACGTTAACATAGCCATTTCATATTTCCATTCCATACTTCATTCCATTATTGATAGGTTTGTACCTAAATTCACAAAAACCTCCCGTAAGTATCCCATTTGGTATAGTAAGAATTTAATAAAGTTGGTAAAATTAAAAGAACATTACTTCAGAAAGTGGAAAACCAAGCTCTGAAAATGATTATAGTGAGTTCCAAAGAGTACGTACATTGGTCAAGACGGAAAGTAGAAGTTCCTATCAATATCTGTCCTGTGTTGAAAATGGAATTTCAAGCGATTCTAAATTATTTTGGAGCTATATAGGGAGTAGGAGAGGCGGATCTAGAATTCCAGGATGCATCAAAGCTGATAATGATGAAGAGATTACAAACCCTCATCATATAGTTGAAGCATTCGCCAAAAGTTTTTCCGACGTTTACCAGCCTCGCTTTACATCGCCCACCCTGATCACCCCAGGGGCCCCTAACTGCTTCTACGTGGACGCATTTTCTATAGATGAAGTCAAAATGTCTTTGAGTGTGGTTAGGATGGATTCTGTTACTGGGCACGATGGGATTCCCAACTTATTTATTCGGAGATATGCTTCATTGCTATGTGAACCTTTGAATATAATTGTCAATTTATGTCTTCGTACATCTACATTTCCAGAAATCTGGAAGTTAAGTAAGATCAGTCCCGTCTTTAAAAAAGGAGATAAAAACGATATATTGAACTACAGGCCAATTAATATTTTATCGACTTGCTCCAAAGTATTTGAACACTTACTTTACAGCAAGATCTATAACTGCATAAGACCTTACATCTCCACACAGCAACATGGCTTCATGACAGGAAGATCTACACTATCGAATCTTGCTGAAATCACTCAGTATCTTAGCACATCTATGGACAAGAGGACTCAGGTGAATGTCTTGTACACTGACTTTGCCAAGGCATTCGACACCATTGATCGTGGTATACTGCTGAACAAACTGAGCTCTATTGGTTTCTCATTTGCTCTTACTGAATTAATTGCTTCCTATCTTGAGAATAGATCGAGTTACGTGTATTATAATGGTTTCAGTTCTAACATCTTTACGATTTCCTCGGGAGTGCCCCAGGGATCCAACCTTGGCCCTTTACTGTTCAATATATACATCAATGATCTATTAAATAAACTAGATTATAGGGTTCTTGCATATGCTGATGATATGAAAATATTTTCGAGGATTACCAACCTTTCCGATTGCCACCAGTTGCAATGAAATCTGACAATTGTTAACAACTGGTGTCAGGAAAACAAAATTAAGCTCAGTATTAATAAATGCGCAGTTGTAACTTTTTCAAGATGTAGTAAACCGATCTCTTATGACTACTGTCTGGATTCAGTACTAATATCAAGAAACAATAGCATTAAAGATCTAGGTGTATTATTTGACTCTCGTTTGGAATTTGCCGGCCACATACAATCTATTTGTTCTTCCACATCACGCACACTTTTTAATAAGGTCATGTAGAGGCTTTTCTAATTTGACGACGTTTACGACCCTGTTTTACACACTCGTTCGTCCAAAACTTGAGCACGCATCGATAATATGGTATCCTTACTACGTTTACCAGCAACTAGAATTGGAAAGGGTACAGAGAAGATTCCTGAAGTACGTCTCTTACAGAATGAGTGGTGTTTATCCTCCCCGTGGAACTGACTATCAAACACTTTTGAATCGGCATAATTTCATAAGCTTGACTTTACGGCGGGAGATGGCTAGTGCAAGATACCTAATGAAACTAATCAATAATGAAATTGACTCACCCTATCTTCTATCTGCCATAGATTTTTTGGTCCCGACCTATGCTACGCGTTCTACTGATACTTTCCTTGTTGCCAGACCAAGAACCAATATTTTGTTTAAAGCATCTATAACTCATATGACCAGAAATGCCAATGCTCACTTTCATGACCTTTTTCAGAGATAATTTAATTCTTGCTGTCATGCCTCTACTATATTTATTTTTATTTTTTATTATATATTTATATTGGAATGTTACAATAGGTACATTATATTCGATATCTATATTTAGTTTCTTTGTTTTTCCTTTTTAATTTACACTGATTAATAAGTAACTTGTTCTCTTAATTTAGATAATATTAACTTTTGCACTGTACTGTAATGTCTATATTGTTTCGTCCTGTAAATGGATTCTGTCTGTTGGACAATAAAGATTATTATTATTATTATTATTATTATTATTATTAGTATATGTAACGAAGCAGCATTTTTCGATATTTAGAGTGAGCGTGTTCTCAGAGCACCAAGAAAGAATTAAGTTTAAATTTTGCTGTAGAAAATCAACATCCGAATAGGAAAGTATGTTATGGTAGATTTTGAGATCGTCGGCGTAAGCCAAGATAGGGCATTGAATCGATATAATGAGATCATTTATGAACAAGTTAAATAAAAGTGGACCAAGGTTCGAACCCTGAGGGACTCCTGAGGCTGATACATAATATTTAGATTTGAATCCATTGTAGTAAACGTAGTTCTGACGGTTTGTTAGGTATGATTCAAACAAGGCTAACAATGCGTCATCGAAGCTAAACGAGCTTAGTTTGTGAAGTAATACTTTGTGGTCAGTACTGTCAAAAGCTCTAGAGAAGTCAGTATATATTACGTCCAGTTGCCCACTCAAATCCAATGTCTCAGCTATAAACTGCGATATGGTGCACAAATTGGTGACGATTGATCTACGTGAGGTAAATCCATGCTGACAGAAGGACATAGAGGATTTAGTGAGAAATGCGAGTTGTTCATAAATCACCGAGTCGAATACCTTCGCAAATGGTAGTTTTTAGGATCGCTGGCATCACCTCTCTTAAACATCGGACAAATTCTTGCCATCTTTCCATCATTCAGGCATCTGGAAAGACGCACGTGCGCAGAGCTTTGTTGAAAATCACGCATAAGGGTTCAGCAAAAATCGAAGCACAATCTCTCACCACAAAACAAGGTATGTTATCATGACCAGCAGAGAATTTATTTTTCAGTCTCTTAATATGTCGTAGTACATCGTCAGTGGTGATGGAGCGGATGTGAACCAATGGATGGTTAGATGGCAAATCAGATAAATCATTAACTGTGTCACTTTGCGCAAAGGCATCCGAGAAAACAGACGCGAAAGCATCTACAATGCTTTCTGGTTAGAATTAGAAAGTTTGCTAGGAATTCTACTCGAACATTTCTTCGATCTAATGTAATTCCAGAAGGAACGAGGGTCAAGCGATAATTTATGTTGTATATTTTGATTGTAGATATTGTAAGCTGTGGAGATCTTCGTCTTAACGGATTTCCGTAGCCTCTAGCATGCTACCAGTTGTTTTCCATTTTCTGTAATAGTATTTCTTTATTGATAATTCGTTCTTTATATCTGCTGTGAACCATAAAGGATACTTCGAAGAATTGTCAGCTGCCATCAAAGGCACAGACAGCTCAAGGATTTCGAAGAATTTTACATAGAATTCATAAACTACTTCATTTATATCAGTATAGTTATGCAAAAGAGACCAATCAACAAGCAACAAATCCGAATAAAGTTTATTATAATTTGCCTTGTAGAAATTATATCTTTTGTTTTCATTGGAAGGAAAGGGTAGAGATGTACACGTTGGCCTAAAAGTGAAATACATACTCAAGGCTGGATGATGTAAATCCTCCAAAACCAGTGGAACCGAATCGTGTTCAATTTCAAACAATTAATCCCAATTAGACAAAATCAAATCAAGCATCCGACCATGATCATTTAAAATGTGATTGAATTGTGTAAGATTTAGGGATGTTTCAAATAGTAGAGAAGAATTTAGTTTAGGATCAACGATCGTACGGTCAATAAAGTTTGGTAAATTAAAGTCGCCTGTTGACAGTACAGATTTGTCTAACAATAAGATAAATATCTCAAGTAATTCAAAGAATTCTTCAAATAAAGATACGTAAAGATCTGGAGATATATAGAGAAGAATAATAGGTCGAGGTAATGTTCAAAATAAATAAATCGATAAGAAGTACAAGCTCTTTAAACATTGTGGCATCAACAGAAGACCAAGCAAGAGAACTTGAGATAGCAGCAAGTACTCCACTACCCAGTGATCTACCGGTGGTACGTGGATTACGATCCCATCTAAACACATTGTACTGCATTGGAAAAAGTTCATTGTTGAAAAAAAGAATCAGAGAGCCAAGTTCCAGTTAAAAGTATGATATCAAATGAGGAAGGATAGCCTAGCATTAAGAACACGGTGGGATTTTGTACGTAGATCTCGAACATTCTGATAATATAGCCCCAAGTGTGAGACTCTGTTAGGCTGTGTTAGTTTTCCGACGATACGATTTTTGGTATTCCATTTATATATCTAATTCTAAGATTATCCTCCCCATTAGATCTTCGCTCCGTGAGCTCAGCTTTTACCACATTAAACAACTTTTGTTGAAAGGGAGTCCGATCAGCAGAAATAAATATTCCCGGATGTTCAACACAGTCTTTTAGGAGCTTGGATTTTTTGAGAAGGCTAGGAACAACATCCGCTGATGAAAAAGAGATCTTGATAGGTCTTTTAGAAACAGCCCTAGTGGGATCAAATTTACTTATTCTAACTAGCTTCATGTCTTCCGGAACACCAGCACCTATGTGCATGTATCAGCAGCCATCCACTCATTTTTAGAACTAGACTTCAGTTCGGAAATTCCGTAAATAATAATATCCTTTCGTCGACGTTTACGCTCAAGAACTTCCTGAATGATTTCTTCAGTTTTAATTAAGGATTCAGTAGTTGAAGCAACAGGAGCCATGGTTGTCGATTTTAAGTTTTTTATATCTTCTTGCAATGTTAAAATTAGGGACCACAGATCAATATGCCTATATGAGACATGTTATGTGAAGAAGAGTTCGAAAGAATATTTTCAACATCCCACCAACTTCCAGCATCGTTGCGGCAGTAACCGTCAGTAACAAACATTGTGACTGGGTTGCTGTGATAGAAAATTCTCTTAACGAATCTTTCATTATCTTAGCAGCGGTTTCTGCACTAGTATTCTGAATCCTTTTACTGGATAACAACAGTGAAGCTGGTGGACCTTCACGTTTTAAAGGACGCGCTACAACATGTGTTTCTGAGCATCAGTTGTTTCATCCACACATAGGCAGATTTGATTATTTCTCAGCACGTCTTTTATACATTCCTTTACTGTACCTTGAACACGTGGCAAATTGTATCGTAATTGCATAGATGTTGGCAACTTCCACGAGGGAATGTACTTAGCCCAAAATAGATGTGAAAGTGTTCATTAGATACTAGATGTTGTCGGATGTTGTACACACTTAACGTGAAAATAAGATCATATATGAATTGCCAGTATGGAATACTGTTACTTAAATTCAATACATGACGTTTACTTGTACAATGTTTTCTAAATTCAAACTTTTCGCGACTTAGCAATCCGCTATTGCATATTGTGCAATAAATATGCGGACTTCTATATTCTAATCCAGGGAAATGCCAGAGATATTTATTCACATTCGAAGGGAACGTGACACCCTTACACCCATCTCCGCGTACTTATTTAGCGTGTAGCGTGCAACGTACTGTCGCTTTGAACTCTCTCTCTCTCTCTGTCGAGATCGACTACGAGTTAAAAATTATCCCAATCCACGCCCCTACCGTTACGCTACTGCCAACCGGTACCACCTTTTTAACAAACTCTAGTAATAACCAATGTCTTACAGTACCGTACTATAAGGTTTTATTTAATATATGCATTCTTAAAACAATTTAAAAATAACTATTTTATGCAACATCTTATTCCACTTACCTTACCTTCCACAGAAATGCGATGAAGCGGCTGTTATTTTAAATGCATCATAAAAATATTGGAACCAAACCGCAAGAATATATCATATACATATGTAATAAAGAAAAGATAGGAACAACGAATGTACATCAATGTCTGCAAAATTACGGTAAAATCACTAGTCATGTGGTGTACAATCATTCCCTATGAGTATAGATAACATCAAAAATAATTGTTATGGTGATTTGGCACAGAGGATAGGACCCATCTTGTGATCCTGAGGAACGGAGCACGTTGGGTGGCAATATCGCGTGAGATCTAGAGAAAGGACTTTGGTTTCACACAGGTGCTATCTACAAGGGCATTCTAAAAAATAGTACCCGTTTACATATAATTAAAAGAAAAATGAAGGAAAGTAAATAATGATTTTATTCAAATGAAAGTAATACGTTTACTCATTTTTCAATGTAATAGCCCCCGTTGTTGAGACATTTGTTGTATCTTGAAACCACTTTGTTTATGCGTTCCGCGTACATCTCTACCACCAAAGTAGCCAGTCAATGCTATACACCTGCTTTTAAGTCATCATCACTTTGGAAAGGTTCTCCTGACAAAAAATCCTTGAGTTTACAACAAATGATAATCACTTGGAGCCAAGTCTGGGCTATACGCAGTGTGGTCAGAAACCTCTCACTTGAACTTCCGAAGAAGGTCAGTGGTCTTTCGAGCCGTGTGGGGACGAGCATTGTCATGCAGAGGAACAATGCCACTTGTCAGCATTCCCCGCCCTTGTTTTGAATGGTCCTACACAGCTTCTGAAGTGTTTCACAGTATGTGTCAGCATTGATGCCTTGGGGTATAGAATTAATCAATAAGAGACCTTTTCGGTCCCAGAACTTTGAGGCCATACTCTTTTTCGTGGGAACGGCTGCTTAAACTTGCGAGGTCTTGTTGAAGATCGTGGATCGTGCCACTCCATGGGCTTACGTTTTGTCTCAGGTTTGAAAGGACTAAGGTTTGATAAAAGAGTGGATGACATCTTATCATTAAGTAGTGGAAACCAGTCTTTGTTTCCACTTACGTGCAAGGCGCGACATTAAAATTCGGAGAAGTAAGAACTTAATGATAGCACGTCATCCACTCTTTTATCAAACCATAGAAATAACATACCCAGGTTTCATCCCCAGTAACAATTTGGTCAAGGAATGCATCGCCCTGGCATCGCCGAGGCAGAAACGTCAACGCACCCATGCGATTTGGATTCTTACCAAATACCTCATGCGAAAAACCAATTTACAAGAGTATAAACGCAGTTGTGAATTCGATTGATAGTCATCTGAGGACGGTTGGTATATATTTCGACCTGACTAAAGCGTTCGACTCGATAAACTATAAAATACTGCTCTTGGTGTACTGACATTTTTGAGTGATAGATATCTGAGGGTCAGCCTCAAAAATGAAGACGGACATTTCGTGGTCTCTGAGTCGGTCGAAATGGAAATTGGTGTGCCTCAAGGCTCGGTTCTGGGACCATTTCTGTTTCTTTTATATGTCAACGACTTAAAAAGTCATGTTGGGACGGATGCTCTGGTTCAGTATGCTGATGACACTTCTCTTACAGTAAGCGTTCACACTCTGGCCGATTTGTCATCTTTGGCGTCGGTGATGGTAAAACGCATGGATGAGTGGTGTGAGCTGAATCGGCTGAGAATAAATCATGAAAAATGCAAACTAATTCTCTTTGGTTCAGCTGTTGAAGAATCGTTGTATTTCCCAATTCAAGGTAGATCGATTCCTGAAAGTATATCCTGGGTCTTACGATCGACAAAGGGATTAAATTTGAAGAACACATCCGAAATTTATCTAAGAACGTAAATAAGTCGGTTTTTGCCATTTACCATCTTCACCAGGTCGTCTCCCTTGATTCGTTGAGGACTTACTATTGCGCCTGTGTTCAGTCCTTGTTCGCATATGGTATCTTGTTTTGGGGATCATCGCCGCATATGTCTAAATTATTTATAATTCAGAAGCGGATGGTGAGATGCATGTTCGCTCTATCGGCCAGAACTTCATGTAGAGACTACTTCATCAAACTTAATATATTGACATTGCCGAGTTTATATATTTATAAATTATTGGTATTTCAGCATGAAAATCGTCATCTTAGATCGCAATATAGATGTTTCAACAGCTATGGTCACTAGAAATGCTAACAAGCTAGTGACCCCAAGACACTTTATAGCAGTATATGAGAGCGCATGTTACTACAAAGCTATTTCTAATTTTTCTAAGGTTTTTGAGCACATTATATATGAGGCAATCTATACCAACATTAGATGTAGGATTTCATTAAATCAGCATGGTTTCATGTCAGGTCGATCTACAGTCACTAACCTTGCCTGTATTACCCAGAATATATGTGAAGCTATTGACTCTCGTTCTCAGCTAGATGTTATATACATAGATCTCTCTAAGGCCTTTGACACTATTGACCATAGTTTATTAATGACTAAATTGAGTGGTTTTGGCATTAATGGAAGCCTATTAAACCTTATGAGATGCTATCTTAAGGGAAGAACAAACTATGTTAGTTGGAATGGATGTGTCACATAAATATGAATCAACGTCAGGTGTCCCGCAAGGCTCCAACTTGGGTCCGCTACTTTTCGTCATATTTATAAACGGTCTACTAGAAAACTTATCATGTCAGCACTTAGCTTATGCAGATGATCTCAAAATTTTTTGCCGTGTTGATGACTTGCATGACGCACTTACTCTGCAGGACAACATCGAACGTATCAGCGCCTGGTGTGTAGTTAACAAACTAAAATGAAATATTGCTAAGTATAATGTAGTTTCGTTCTCGCGTAAGCTGCATAAGACGAATTTTAATTATAATATTTCTGGACGTGTGTTGGGATGTGTGGACATAATCAGGGACCTTGGAGTAATGTTTGATAATAAGCTCACCTTTGAGACGCAAGTATCGGAAGTGAGTTGTGGTGCGATTAGGGTTCTTGGTTTTATTATCCGGAGTTGCAGGGAATTTAGTGACGTTAATGTAATGAAATCTCTTTACTTTGCACACGTTCGCAGTCGACTGTAATACGCGTCTCTTGTCTGGTATCCTCATTATACTTGCCATCAACTGAAGTTGGAACGGGTACAACGTCGCTTTCTGAAATATCTTACATTTAGAAGAACGAGTAACCATCCTGTGAGAAACTTTGATCACAATGTTCTTCTGCAAACGCATAATTTTACCTCTTTGCAGGCACGAAACATGAACTCGTGTTCAACTTTTCTTTATAACCTTATTAATAATAAGATTGATTGCCCGTACTTGTTATCATGTGTGCCTTTTCATGTCCCTATGAGACAATCAAGATACACATCTAGTTTCTATATCAATCCGTTTAGGACAAATGTAATGCACTTTTCTCCTATTACTAGGATGTGTACATGCGCAGAAACAGTTTATATTGATATCTTTTTCAATAAATTATGCTGATTGTAATTATTTAATATGTAATCATACACGTATTCTTTTCTTTTGTTAGTTAGTGTCCTTGGAATTTTCTGTTGACACAAATAAATATTATTATTATTATTATTATTATTATTATTACGGTATATAATGCTTTACCGGACTACTTGAGAAGCATGACTGGTAGCAAAAGTAAATATTTGAGTAGTATTAAATCATATTTAATACAAAAGTGCTTTTACAGCCTGAACGATTACTTGCCGTCCTGAGTCATCTGCGCGTTTCCTTGTTTTCCTCGGGGTTAGTGAAGTTCTTTTGGGGACTGCTTTTTGTGTGGCCTGGATGGGAACTATGCCTTGCGCCTTTTCTCCCATATATATATATATATTTATATATATTTATTTTATAATTTTGTTTGTGAATTTGCTCGTATGTATCTTGACAATGCAATGTTTGCTCTGCAAATTGATTGCAACTAAATTTTTATTATTATTATTATTATTTCATCAATTTTACATATTTATTATTCCTTCGTACGTTCCAGGCTTGAGTACGCTGCTCTGGTTTGGTCCCCTATTTATATCAATCAGGCTCGATTGCTTGAAATGGTCCAGAGGCGCTTTCTCAAATATTTATACCTTAAAGAAAATAGTTCATATCCGGCTCGGGGTTATCCTCATGATCTGTTGTGACAATTCGAAATGAACTCATTAGGACCGCGCCGGGATCTGTCAAGTATTCGTTTTTTGTATAATTTGCTTCATAATGGTATTGACGCGCCAGAACTGTTGAACAGAATAAATTTTTATGTACCTAGAATATCATCTAGATCTAATGTGACTTTTCTCTGTCCCCGTGCATGTACTAATATAATGCACAAGTCTCCCATATATAAAATGTGTAATACATTTAATGTTACATGTTATGATGCTGATATAAACCATATGTCGCTGCCGGTAATATTAAATTTATCTTCTTGAAGACAGTAGAATAAAGTAATTGTATTTATGTTTTTCTTTATCCTTTTATCTTAAGATTACATTGTATATATACATATGCTTGATATATCTCTTGTATTTTGTCCTGTAATTGTTCTGTAGGGCAAATTAAATAAATAAATAATTTGCAGGGCTCATGTGGCGCCCAAGTTTTATCTTGATCTGCTAGATGAACACCAAAATAGACCATGTATGTCTTTTTCACAAACTCACAAATTGGTTTGCTGAAAAGTAAACCTTAAATACCAATTATACCGCTATTTTCATAAATCATTTATGATGTACGTTCTTGAAGACTGTTTACTGTATAAACACATTAAAGCCGGTATTCTTGGAAACCATTGGGGGTAATTAGGGGATTTTAAGATGATAAATAAATAATTTCTTACCTAAAATGATGAGGGAAGTAAAAAACAACTGTGATGAACAACTAGAATTGAAAAGAAGGTTTGTTCAGAAGGTTTATTGTAGCAATATGAATGAAAATATATGAAATATTGAATTTTTGTCTACCTCAACAACTAGAGCTGATACAAGAAACAGAATGATATTTTGGGATCAGAAATATTTAAAATCAGTTTTTTTGATACAGCAAAAAAAAACATTTTCGTCGGGTTGTGCTATACTTGTAATTGAGAAACAAATGTCATTAGAATGATGTGCGTTTGTTCTTCTATGGTATATGATAATGTAAGAAACTGAGAGGGGCGGGAAAATATTTTTTTATAACCCGGGGAGGCTCCATGCAAAAAAGGTTGGGAAACCCTGATCTAGAGTATCTCATTAGAAAATTTAAAGTGAACGAAACGTGGCACTGAAATCGCAACAATAGGCACCAGCGAGAAACATTCAGAATAAAAATTTATTTACGAAAAAAAAAAATACATATACAAAACATAGCAACAAAAATATTTTAAAAAATAGACATAACTTTATTAACAAACATAATACCTATCGAAATCAGCATTTCTAATTAGCCCCAGTATTACATACTTGGGCTTTGCTCTAGTAAAGAATCACATATAGTTTTATACTGAATTCGGGATACAACAGCGAATCCAAAACAACATTCAAGGAGGGCGTTGTTAAATACGGGGTAAACATGTCCCATAGCTTACATCGAATGTTAATTATATAACTAGACAACATTCTATTTTCATTGTATTGACTGGTACTAATTGATCCGCCATTGCAACAATAAATGCATTTTGCTTAACTACGTGCATATATTAGTTGTTACGTTATCAACAGTAATAATATATGTATCACAATGTGAAGATTAGTAAATAATACTGTAGTAGCCTAACAATAGCAACACCCTTGCCTCACTATCTCCTTCCCTTAAATATTGCTATTACGAAAACTTCAACACACTCAGTATAATCGCGATCGTCTTAAGCAATGGATCTGGAGGATAACTGCTATTGCAATTCTACTAATCTGGGAATACTCTACAATTACGCATGCAGTTCTATGACATTTATTGTAACGATAAATATTGTGCAAAAGGACTTCACACCTTTAAGCATAAACTAAAATGAGGTAGATAATTAACTGGCCGTGCTACATCTATAACTCGATTAAGTTTGTAAAAAGATGAATATATTCCGGGATGATCCCGCTGGGAAAACTTAATTAACCAGTGCTTTTGCACAACGTTTACGTTAGCTAATTTTGTTCATGGATACGATAATTAAATGCGGATTTATTCAATATCGTGGAAACGCAGGATTGCTCTGCCGGGGATCTCGGATTGGCTCAGCTTTTGGACGACGATCGAAGCATCGTCGGCGGAAAATTCTGAATGTGGAGGTGGCACAATCTACGAAATCAAAGCGATGATTATAGGTAGGATATGTTTTAGATTCGAACTTACCGCTCCACTCGCGACATTGTCGACCAATTCTTTAAGCTCATCGATCGATCCGTATTCCACAGGTTCCACTGATTGCTGTCTCTCTGTTAATAATCGCGAGAACTTCGGTAACAAGCGATCGGAAACTTCCTTGCTTATTAAAACTACGCCTTTCTAAAAGAGAACAAAGAAAAAATTGCTTAATTAATTGAAAGTAATTATACGGTGTAATGATTTCCAAAGTAAAGAAATTCAGAAATTAACAAAATTGGGCTGTGTTATTGATACACACGGCTGAAGTAAAACTTCGAATGTGTTAAGTACTTCATAAATTAAAAAAAAAAAAACAAATGCAATCAAATTTGAAACGCCCCGACCAATAGGAGCACCAGTTAAGAGGTCATTTTTCACCCCCACTTTCGCCTTTGCCATGTAATTCTGGATTTACCCTAAAGCCCCGCGCGCACTTACCGACTACGGCCCACTACACTACGGACGGCGACTTATTCTTTCCATGCGTATTAATGGAGAGTCGTTGGTAGGGCCGTTTCCGATAAATGAGCTCAGCTCTATTAATATACATGCAAAGAATAAATTGCCGTCCGTAGTGTAGTGACCCGTAGTCGTCCGTTGCCGGTAAGTGCGCTGGGGCCTTAATAGGAAGAAATAAGTTTCACTTCAAAAACACTACAAGTGCAGCTCTGTTTCAAATTATTGATAACATTGGTCAACACATATTTTGTTGTCAGACTTTTTAAAGTTAAAATTTTGGTGTGCTGAATCCAAAAATGCTGTATAATAATAATAATAATAATAATATCTTTATTGTCCAACAGAGATTTCCATTAAAAGGACAATATAAACAATATAGTGCAGTGCTTACAATAATTCTACAATATACTATAAAAGGTAATAAGCGTAAGACGCAGTAATTAACAATTGATTATGTGAAGAGGATACAGGGTATGGAAAGAGTTAGGTCAGGTATGGGCAACCTCCGGCCCGCGGGCCACATGCTGCCCTCGAGTAAGGTTTGTCCGGCCCGCTACTGAATTCTTTCGTTGCATATTAGCACGGCCCGTCTAAACTTAATTCATAATGAATCATAAGGATACTACAAAAATGTATATTTTTCAAGATTACTCACAGCATAAAACTTCTACAAAAAAGGTTGCCCATGCCTGAGTTAGGTGAACTCATTTATTGCAGAGGTACAAAAAGGATCTCGCACAATTCTGTTTGCGTTCCTGGCATTGTGGTTAATAGGTGCTTTAACGAAGACATTTGGTCTGGCTCTGGCCACTAAAAACGTATCGTTAGATCTAGTCCCGTATTTAGGTACAATAATCTTTACGGCAGAGAGTAAATTCGGAGCATCGATGTTATTGTTCACTAGTTTGATTGCTGGTCTTGTCATAAGATATCGAAATGGTGTTCCTATTATAGTTGTTGTAGTGTAGTAGCTCGGAAAACTGAGCACCCCCAACCGGTCAAAGATTCCTTTCAACATGTATTACCAAAATGTAAGAGGCCTAAATTCTAAAACACATACTTTTTTTTAAGAACGTATCTGATCCACACTACGACTTCATTTTCATTACACATTCATTTCTTACAGGTTGCAGTGACTTAATGTTTGATATCGTTCTTATTACTGAAACCTGGTTAAATGAATCATTTAAAAACTCTGAATTTTTCCCACCCTACCACAATGTCATAAGATGTGATCGTAAGTTTGCTACTGTAGGCAAGTCTACTGGGGGTGGCGTTATGATGGCTTTGGCTAATGCAATTTCATTTGAAGTTATAGATACATCAGAAGTTTCTCTACTGGTTCCATTGATTGACTTCATAATGTGCAAGTGCAAAATTCGCTCGTTTGTCTTTTTTTATTTGTGTGTTATATATTCCACCTGATGTATTTAATAATGATCTGGAACTATTTCTTGAGGCACTTGTAATACTGTTATTGGATAAGCCACTCTTATTTATTGGTGACTTCAATATGCCACACTTTTATAATCATGGAAATTCAATTACATCCCATCCTGAAATTTCATCTTTTCTAGATTTTTGTGACTTGTTACAACTGAAACAATACAATTCAGTCTTAAATACTGACAATCGAGTTCTTGATTTAGTCTTTTCAAATATCACTCATTCTTTGGATGTTGTCCATTTGACGATTTGCCTTTTGTTCTTGAAGATTTATACCATCCAGCTTTGTCGATTAACTTGCAAGTTACGTCTGTGCCTGGACTTATGAATTTTCCCGCATCTGGGAATACCTGTTACAACTTTAAGAAAGCTAATTTTAATAAGCTCTATGATGACTTGCGCCAGGTGGACTGGTCATTCTTAGATGATATCAATGATGTCAATATTTCTTTAAATTGATTCTATATCTTAATTTATGATATATTTGATTCCTCTGTTCCTACTTATTCTCCAACTTCTACTTGTTTTCCACCATGGTTTACTTCCGAAATTAAACGTAATCTCAAAACTAAACAGTTTTATCGACGGACATGGACATTGAGCAACGATCCATTTTATTTAACTGGGTACAAACGAATGAGGAGTTTAGTTAAGTCACAAATATCTATCAGTTACAAAGCTTACTTGGATCGTATGGAGAGTTCTGCCAGTGAGAATCCTGGAGATATTTGGTCATTTGTGCGAGCGAGGCAGGGAACGTCTCGGATTCCTGGCAGATTATGCTTTAATGAAGTTTGGACTGATTCACCACAGGATATTGTGGATAACTTTGCAACACATTTTTGTGAAATGTATTCCGATGTGAATATTTCTACACCATCTGATACTTATACTTTCTTGCAGTCGCTAGCAGTACATCCAGTATCTCGTGACACAATTGCATCTATCATGTCTAAGTTTCCTAATAAATTTACTGCGGGTGACGATTGCATTCCCAGCTTTTTAGTCTGAGACTTAAAGCTTGTTTTGTCGGAACCACTCATGAAAATAATCAATCTCGCTATTAAGACTTCGACCTTTCCTGATAAATGGAAAAGAGCGAGAATAGTCCCCGTCTTTAAAAAGGGCAACAGTTCAGATGTTTCCAACTATAGACGTATATCTATAATTTCAAATTTTGCCAAAATATTTGAGCAAGTTTTATATAACTCAATTTATCCTCATATACGCTCATATATTTCACCTCTGCAACATGGTTTCATGTCAGGTCGCTCCACTGTTGCCAATCTTATGAATTTCACTCAATATACGAGTGAAGTGTTGGATAGCCAAGGACGGGTCGACGTGATTTATACAGACTTCTCTCATGACTTTGATACAATTAATCATAAGTTACTTATGCACAAACTTGATTCTTTTGGTTTCACCACTGCTTTTCGCAGATTGGTTGCATCTTACCTATTCAATAGACATAACTACGTTTTTACACTAGTTTTAGATCATTTGAATTCATTACACCCTCTGGGATTCCACAGGCATCTAATTTAGGTCCCTTACTTTTTATTCTATTTATTAATGATCTCTTTCCGCTATTATCTTGTCAACTATTGGCATATGCCGATGATGTCAAACTTTTTCTTAATGTATCTGATCAACAAGACGTAGACTTGCTACAACATAACTTAAATCTGCTGGTGAGTTGGTCCGATGCAAACGGATTGCTGTTAAATACTAACAAATGTTACGCTATGAGCTATACAAGAAAAAATTCACCTCTCTTATCTTCATACTCAATGGGTGATCATACACTAAGCAATATAACTAAGATTAAGGATCTTGGAGTATTTTTTGATACGACCTTGTCATTCAATGATCACATTCAACAAATGTGTTTGTCAGCCTCGAGAACTTTAGGATTCATTATAAGAACTTCAAAATATTTCAATAATATGGCGATCTTGAAAATACTTTACTGCGCTCTTGTTGTTCCTAGACTGGAATATGCAGCTACTGTTTGGTATCCCTACTATACATCACAAGAGCTACCCATTGAGCGTGTTCAACGGCGCTTTTTGAAATATTTATTTTTCAAAAGTAATGGCATATATCCGGAAAGGAATATTTCATATGAGCAGCTCACTTTGGATTTTGGTTTCCAAACACTTGCCAGTCGCAGAAGTATTCATAGCGCTCGCTATTTATATAAACTTATAATCAGCAAAATTGATTGCGCCTACTTGTTATCGGCTATCCGCTTCAACGTGCCTGGTGTTAATACCCGACATAAATGCACTTTTATTGTAAGTACGCCGAGGACGAACCTCTTACTGAAGTCACCAATCCATCATATGATGAGGAATGCGGATAGCGTATATAGAGACATATTTATTGGAGAGACCATTCAATAGGATGTGAACATGTTTATTATTAGTGTATAACGTGCTTGTGTTTAACACTTCTTATTTTGTATTTGTAATTTTTATGTTAGGTATGTATGCATTTACATTATATTGTCCTATTATTAGGTATGAACCTGTTGGGCAAATAAATCATTATTATTATTATTTTTATTACAGAAACTTGGTTAAGTAGCTCAGTTCCTCCCGATAATTCAACTGATGATTTGGAGACCTTCACTGGTGCGCTCGAAACTCGGCTTATGGGTCAGAACTTCATACTGGTGGGTGATTTCAATCTGCCTGACTTGTTTTCTCTTCATAGTAATTAATAATAATAGTAATAATAATAATTCCTTTATTCCCAACAGGTGAAACAGGAAAACAGGAAACAGGTGACGAAAAAATCACAAGGGCGGCACAGTTGGGTGCCCCAAGTACCGTAAGATGCTGAAAGAGGCCAGGGATAAATTATCTAAACAATGCAGAGTATTCAGATAGAAACAGACAACACCAAAGCTAGAAGGAGCCATATAAAGGGGTCCTCTAGAAGATGGCAGAAGAAAGAGTGTGAGGAGCGGGATAGCTGGAGAATTAGAATACTGCAGGGCAACATTGATAGAAGTCATGGAGCGATGGATTTAATGTATAAAATAGCGGAGGAAAAAGAAGCTGACATATTGCTAATGGCTGAGCCGAACCGGAAAAGAGTATACCAAACTGAGTGGATAGTCGACAATAGATTAGACGTTGCTATCAGAATACATAACAGGAAAGTTAAAGTAATAAACAAAGGGAAGGGGGATGGGTTCGCATGGATCGAGACTTATTCGTCTGTTATTTATGGCTGCTACATATCTCCCAATATAGATCTGGTAGCTTTCGGCGATTTCCTGCAGACGTTGAAGGATGACATGAGAACGCATGATAAGGAAATCATAGTGGGAGGAGATTTCAACGCTAAATCTTACCTATGGGGATCTAAGATTGAAGACAGAAGGGGTGAAATGCTTGCAGAATGGATGGCTGAGGATGACCTGATTGTTCACAATCGTGGAGATGTGCCGACGTTCGTAAGAGGAAGCAGTGAGTCCTTCATAGACATCACCTTCAGTACTAACAAAATTGCCCGGTGTGTAACAAACTGGAACGTGATAGAGGAGGAGAACCTGAGCTGTCATCAGCATATCCTGTTCGAATATGCCGAGCGCATACCACGGCATGGAGGAGGTGCTTTTACGACAAGCAGAGGGTGGAGCGTGAAGAAAGACGACATGGATAAAGTGATAGGGGAAATAGATAGAATAGTGCACATGGAAGAGGGTCAACGCATCACCGCCGAAGAAGCGTCGAACGCCATAAAGTTAGTTTGTAGCAAAACGTTTTCAAAAAATGCAACACATCCCGAAGGCCTGTTTACTGGTGGTCAGAGGGAATTGCTGACGTGAGAAGAAATGCCTCCAAAAAAAAAGAGCCCTGGTCAGAGCTAACAGGGCATCGGACGAGGTCAAAAAGAGACAGTGTCACGCCGACTATTCAGATAGTAGATCTCTCTTGAAAAAGCAATACAGGATGCAAAAAAGAACGCGTGGAAGAGACTGGTGGAAGAAGTGGACAGGGATGTATGGGGAGAAGGGTACAAAATTTTAATAAAAGCTCAATGTAGTATCCCCGATTGATATGTCCGATAGAAATCAAATGGAAATTGCTAAAGAGCTCTTTCCAGAGCATCCGGTGAACGAGTGGGTCAAGTTAGAAGCGAAGCGGGATGAAATCCCTCTTTTCACTACAGAGGAAATTATACAGGCTGCGGGTACAATCAAGAACGGAAAAGCTGCCGGTCCAGATGGCATACCCCGGAAGTAGTTAAGGCGGTAGTATGTACCAGGAAAATATTTGGCAGTCATGAACGGACTCTTAGAAATTGGAGAGTTTCCAGCCATATGGAAAACAGCGAGATTGGTACTAATACCAAAGGGAAAAGAAGCTGACCAAGAAAGGCAAACATATCGGCCAATCTGTATGTTAAACGTCCTGGGTAAACTCTTGGAACAATTGCTACTGGGAAGACTGAAAAAAGAAATAGAAGTTAGTGGAGGTCTGTCGGTCAATCAACACGGATTTAGAGAGGGCAGGTCCACAATAAGTGCTCTGGAGAGGGTAAAACAGATTGCGGAAGAGGCGTATCGAGGGCCATACAGCTCAAGGAAGCTATGTACACTCATAACGGTAGATGTGGAAAATGCTTTCAATTTCGTGCCGTGCCATGGGGTGTACTTGATGAACTGAGAAAACGGAAGATCTCCCCATACCTGTTTAATATGGTAGCAAGCTACTTTGATGGAAGGTCACTCATCGTTGGGGAGAGGGGCGCCATGAAGGTTACCTGTGGGGTCCCGCAGGGCTCTGTACTTGGACCAACGTTGTGGAATGTGTATTACGATGGGGTCCTCGGAATACCAATGCCGGAGGGTGTCAGTCTGATCGGTTACGCTGACGACTTGGGAGTGGTGATAACTGCGAAAAATGCGGACACGTTGGAAGTTGTGGTCGAACATGCACTATACAATATCATGGAATGGTTAGAGGCGAAACAATTAAAGCTGGCACCCAAAAAAAACGGAAGCGGTCCTCCTTGTAGGAGGAAGAAAAACGAAGAATATAAATGTCAAATTAGACAAGGTAGTGGTGAGAAGCCAGGAGAGTTTGAGATACCTGGGAATCCACTTTGATAGGAATATGAGAATGGGGATCCACGTTCGCAAAATGGCAGAAAAGGCGGGTAGAGCTCTGAGTACAATCAGTAGACTTATGCCAAATATCGGTGGGCCACGGGAATCGAGTAGAAGAATAATGAGCTCGGTGACGCAATCTATAATGCTCTACGGATCCTCCATATGGGAGAAGGCAATGGAAAGAGAGACACACAGAAAGCATCCAGCGTAGGTCTGCCATAAGAATCAGTCAGCGCCTATAGAACAACGTCTACGGAGGCACTCCCCCATAGATTTGCTGGCCAAACAGAGGACAGATGTAATGAGAGAAACTAATGGAGGCATAGAAGCGGTGCTGATGCCATGCTGAACAGGACGATGCCATGCTGAACAGGTGGCAGGAGAGATGGAAAGGGGAGGGGGAACAGCTGGCTGGACTAAAAGATTAATAAAAGATATAAGACCCTGGGTCGTCAGAAGACATGGCCAGATGGACTACTTCTTAACGCAGCTTCTGACAGGTCACGGTTGCTTCCGCGCGTACCTGCAACGCTTTAAGAGAAGTGAAACAGACGCGTGCGATCACTGTGGGGAAGGGACACCGTCGAGCACACCTTCTTCGAATGCCCGGGCTGGACGGGAGAGAGAGTTCAAGCTGAGATAATCCTGGGAGATATAGCACCTGACAACATCGTGGACAAGATGCTGGAATCCGAGGAGAATTGGCAGGCTGTTAATGTAATGGCTAGGAAAGTTCTAGGCAAAAAGGAGGCAAGGTAGAATGTCGGACAGAGACTGGAGATAGCCCGAGCACCTACTAGATCTTCTCCTTGAAGTAATAACGCAGCAGTTCCGAGGAGAGAAGACACTAGATCGCAGAGGGGGTTTTTTAGTCGGTAGAAATCCGACACTATCCGGTGACGCGGGCCGCCGGATGTCCTATCGAAGATCACGTTAAAAAAAAAAAAACAGGTGAAACCTAAGTACAGGAAATATTTAATATAAGTACTAAATAAATAGTAAGCAAATACAAAAAAAAGGAAAAAATGGTAATACTAACCAAATAAACTTAGATTAAACATATAAAATAGAAAGTAGAAATGAATACAAATAACAGAAAAATCGCTATGAATCAATAATCATTTTTGATATGCTTTTAAAAGAGTCGTAATGAATATCACACAAATGTGATATGCTATTAAAGTTATGACACATAATATGAACTGGAGACCTAACTAAAATATTGGTTCTATAGGCAGTGCAATAAAACTTAAATTTGTAGCGCGACTCTGTCCTAGCAACATTGAAATTTAAACAATACAATAACCCCGCGCAGTCTATAGAGTTATTTAGTAAACCAAACAAAAACTTTACACTTGAAATAACACGTCTCTTATGCAAAGACACCAAGTTCAGTATCGACAACATAAGGTTATAGTCATATCCTCTATCCGGGTAAACGCCATCAATCCTGTACAGCAAGTATTTCAAGTAACGTCTCTGTAATTGCTTCAATATTACGAATATGCACTTGATAAATTGGATACCAAACTAAGGACGCATACTCCAACTTAGATCTAATAAGTGCAAAATAAAGAAGGGTTAAACATTTAATACTACTAAAGTCACGACAATTCCTATAAATGAAACCAAACATCCGATAAGCGTTCACAACAGTCAAATTTATATGATTTACAAAGGTTAGCTTGCTGTCGAAGGTAACGCCCAAATCCTTAATAATCTCCCGGCGGGTGAGGTGCATATCCTTCAAGATGTAGTCAAACTCGATAGGATTATTTTTCCGGGTGTAGGAAACGATACTACATTTACCGATGTTAAGACACAAGTGGTTACGTCTGCACCAATCACAGATCTCAATCAAATCACCCTGCAGAGCGAGACAGTCATTTACAGATTCGATCCGACGGTATATCTTCAGATCATCTGCGAATATTAAATGTTCACTGATAATAATGGTACTGATGTCGTTTATGAAAATCAGGAATAACAACGGGCCAAGATTTGAACCCTGTGGCAAACCAGAAGAAGGATAAAAATTATCAGACCTAACATGAAGATACTCCACGTACTGCTCCCTCCCAAACAGGTATGACTTCAATAAGGCTACTAACGATGGTGAGAATCCAATGGTCTGAAGTTTCCATAGAAGTAAGTAATGGTCAACTTGATCAAACGCCTTCTGGAAGTCTGTCTATATTACATCAATTTGGCCTTGCTTGTCCAGTGTTTCGGATACATATTGAGTGAAACAGCTGAGATTGGTAACTGTGGAACGCTTCGCCATGAAGCCATGCTGAGTCGGTGAGATGTAATGCTGAAGAAAGTTGTATATGTGGTGGCAAAGTATAGACTCGAACACTTTAGAAATATTACATAAAATGGAGATAGGTCTATAGTTACATACATTGTCTGGTTTACCAGATTTTAACACAGGACACACACACGAAATTTTCCAAATGTGCTGAATCTCCGACGTCTTCAAAATGTTGTTAAATATGTAGTATAAAGGTTTCACAAACACTGCGGCACAATCACGAACAATAAAACTAGGAACCGCGTCCACACCACTCAGCAGGCCATCTTTGGCTCGTTTCAAATGTTGTAATATAATGTCTTCTGTTATAGATGTTGTTCAATACAGCTGTCGACAGGTTCTGCAAGGCACAGTAGCCCTCGTCAGATTGAGTGTAGACACCACCGAAATAACTTGCCAATGCATTCATAATATCTTGTGGCATATTGTGCTCCATATCATTATACGTCATAACACCGGGTATCCTGGTATGGTTACGCTTATTGCCAACAAAACGCCACAACCGCTTTGGATCTCTAGAGACTTGATCCTCGGATACACGAATAAACTCATTGTAAGCATCGTCAATTAGCCTCTTACACAACGCTCGCAACTGCCTGAAACGATTGTAGTAAGTTATAGTGCCGCGTCTCTTATAATTTCTATGAGCATTATCCTTGCGGCGAAGATGCTGAATTATATTCAAGTTGTACCATGGAGGATAGCTACGCTTGGAGCGATTGGGACCATGTCTCGGAGTTGTCAAATCGAAAATGTTGTACAACATGCGGTAAAACGCATCACTGCAAGCTTCAACCGAATCAGCACGCGAAAGAGATGACCAGTCCGCATTAAACAACTTATCGTACATTAACCTTCCTATACTCACGCATACGGTCTGTGAGACCGATTTATATAGTATAGTATACGTCTTTCATTTTGACGTGAGTATAGGAAGGTTAAGGGCAAATTAGCCTTCCTAAAGTTGTATGTTTCACACCGTGCGTGTTGCCGAAACTGACCATGGCGTATTAATGTACAATTAAAATTAATATGGAGTGCAAGGTAATGCACGTCCTCCTGCACTAAAGGAATTAATTCACTCTCGACAGCACAGTCCATATTAGAAAGCACTAAATCAAGCAACCGGTTATTAGCATTCCGAATTTGATTATATTGATTTAAGCCCAAAACTTCCTGAAAATTATTCAGTACAAATGTCTTTCCATCATTATGCTCACCATTATAGAAGGGAACATTGAAATCACCCAGCACAATCACATTCTTACGGTAAATCAAGTCTGGTGTTTCAAAGAGCGAGAAGAAATGCTGGAAGTCATCCAGGGATATGGACGGTGGTATGTAAACTACAAACATTAAGACTTGAAAACTATTCGTACATAGTATCCTACAAGCAACAACCAATCTCTGGTAAAGCGTTTTTGAAAATGTCTAACGTCACGGGCGCAGCTGATAAGGAACTATTGACAGCCAACAACACTCCACCACCTCTCGATAAGCCGGTAGCCTGTAAGTTCCGATCACTACGGAAAACGGTGTAGTGGCTGGGAAAAAGTTCACTGGAAGACGTACCGTCAAGTAGCCAGGTCTCCGCAAGGCAGATGATGTCGTAGTCACACGAAAACACATTGTTATAGAAGGTATTTATTTTGGTATTAAGGCCCCTGACATTCTGATATACACAGTCGATGGAGTCATTGTACTTAGGTTGGCTGTCGGTGTAGTGGCTGGGAAAAAGTTCACTGGAAGACGTACCGTCAAGTAGCCAGGTCTCCGCAAGGCAGATGATGTCGTAGTCACACGAAAACACATTGTTATAGAAGGTATTTATTTTGGTATTAAGGCCCCTGACATTCTGATATACACAGTCGATGGAGTCATTGTACTTAGGTTGGCTGTCTAGTTTAAATGAACTATTTTGGGAACACCACGAATGTACTTGATCTTCAAATTAGTTTCTCCTGCCGCTATTCTTCTCTGTAGTTCAACCTTAAGAGTCCCATACAGCTGCAGCTGTCGCGGTGTTTTATCAAACGAAATAGAAATTCCACTATATTTTGCTATTTTTTTTTAAATTTTTGGAATTGCGTATAATAGAGTGGACACTAGATTCACTATCCATTACTACTTTAATTGGTCGCGGTTTTGTGACATGAGAGTTATTGTAGCGACCCAATCTGACTGGCTTCAAATCACAAACATCGAGAGTAGGATCCACCGACTTAACCCTTTATGTCCGGGAATATTTAGTCTGATGAATTAAAAAGAACTTATTAATTTTAAATCTATACACATTCAGGAACTAATCACCACACATAAATTTTTTATCCTGATCCTGGGATAGTCAGAAAGGACTGTTGCCATATGGCAACGCCAGGCACTATACCTACTTTTGAAATTATAAAAACCCTTATAGTATTTTACTATTATTTATTTAATTTAAAATGCTATTTGAATACAGTTACATATTTTATGAAAATTTTATGTGATAACTTGCAAAGCATTTCACACATAGGCCAGTGTCACACGTTTTACAAGCCGTACGACCAATGGTTTTGCAAAATTCTCCAGCACAACGACGTTTATTTGCTATAGGTACTACAAAGTGATCTTTACCATCGTAACGTAGGGTTTTTTCAATTGAACCTTCAGCCTATCGTCTCTTACGTGGAGTGGTTAGTCCGCTCCGCTTTCTATTTTCGCCAAAATGCTTGCAATAGTATATAGCAATTTGTCGTCTGAAATCTAACTGACTCATATTACCTTTTGCAATTCTATGAAGCTGCCAAGCATTTTGTACGCATACGTCAAGAAGCCACGTAAAAATCGAACTCCACCATTTTTTTCCTCTGTATCCAATGCGATAACGACTGACATTTTGATCCAATCTATCAACGCCGCCCATATTCTTACTATATTCTGTTGCCACACATGGGCGCTGAATGCTTATTTTCTTTTTCTCTTCTTTTGAATATCGCAAAATCTTTGACATAGGACTAACAGCGAATGCTGTAGATGCAAGTAAAACAACAGAATTGTCCTTCCATTGCGTCAGATTTACTTCAACTTCTTTTGCCGTGATATAGTCACAATATCCGCATTTTTCTTGCTTCTTTACATCTTTTTTTTAGCTATTGGGCTGTCTTTTGGAACGCGGTTTTCCCGAATCGTTCCAGTAGAACAATAACCTCTATTTTTTAAATAATTCAGTAGTTGAAAACTTGTAAATAAGTTGTCAAAATAAAACGAATACAGTAAATTGCGTTTTTCTTCAGGAAGTTCGTCAATCATATTTATGAGAGGACTTGCATTTTCCGAAACATTGTTCATACCGTTCATTTGATCGCAGATTTTTCCCTTGATATATTTCAAAATTCACGAAGTAACCACCCGTAGTACAGAGAGACCAAACTTTGTAGCCGAATCTTATTGTCTTTCCTCTTATAAATTGCTTGCAACTATGTTTGCCAAAATACGATATCATACTTTCATCATACGACAGATTTTGTTCAGGGTGAAAGTTTTTAATCATATTGGCTTTTAAATGGTCTGTGATTGGACAAAGTTTCCACATTTTATGAAAAACAGGGTTTTGTTGAGCTTTGCCAACCATATGAAGATAACGGCATATTTCCTGAAACCGATCGCGCCGCATGCTTTCACTGACGAGATCATTTCGCAAATCATTATCAACAGACCACATATCTCTAGTTCTAGCTAGAGTATTGTATCCTGTTATTAACAGAATGCCAATAAAAGTGCGAATTTCATCTGCAGTAATAGCCGGGTTCTTATGTCCTTTGAAAACTGCATATTCGTTAGATTTTTCAGCGATATGCTTTATCAGAACGTCATCGAAAAATTTTTCAAACTGTTCATGTGGTTGCAAATGAAGACAGTCTTCGTAATTACTCTCTGGAAATATCGGAATCGATGGAACGAATGTATTATTTGCCCAAGTGTATTTTTGTTTTCCTACTGAAGTAGGTAACGGACACCGTGAGAAATTAGGTATAACTTTCTTTAAAACAGTCGAGGATGAAGAAGTATCTGACGTCGTACTGCCGCATAGAAGATCAATAGACAAATTTTCAGTAGAATTATTAAAAACATCTTCTAAGACTTTATTTATTTCATTATTATTGTCATCTTCATAAAAATTTACATCAGAAGAAAATTGGTGTGTTATTTGATGCTTGCCTTACATTTCACCTCATATTGATCAACTTTGTTTGCGAGCATCGATAAACTTAGACTTCGTTATGCGCTGGGCTAAACATTTTACTGACTCTTCAGTCACTATATTTTGCCTTTGTTCTGAGCTCTCTGGAATATGCCTCTATTGCTTGGACACCTTATTAGTTCTGCTATCAACTGGTAACTGAATGTGTCCAACGCAAATTCTTGAAATTTGTTTCCTTCAAAATTGTATCCTCCCAGAGGTCTTGACTACACATCGCTCTTGGACAGGCATAATATGACATCGTTATCTGAGCGTCGTAATGCACACGGTGCTCGATTTATATACATATAAGTTGCTTCATGGTGGCGTCGACTCATCTCATTTGCTGACTCTCATTGGCTTTCAAGTGCCTCGGCCATCTGCTCGTTTCTGTGTGACGTTTTCGTTAAAAACAAGAACTAATGTTTTGAGAAATGCACCGATGAACCGGATGCTTAACATTGCGAATTCATACTTTGAGGATATTTTTGTTTAGTTCATAAGTTCTGTATTTTTGTATATATTTATTATTATTATTATTATTTGGAATTTTCTTGTTTAAAATTTTTTTCTATTTACAATAATATAATTAAATTGTTTAGGTTATTTTTCTATTTGTATAATTATGTTAATACGTGTAATCATTTCTGTTAAATTACCCTGTAATTGGTTTCCATTGGGTAATGAAGTTTATTATTATTATTATTATTATTATTATTATCATTATAAGTTAAGTTAAGGTGCAAATATTTTTGGAAGTTCGGGTTGTCGGTGTTGCCTTGTAAGTACTATCATCAATATTCGCTCCAACAGATTTAGAAATGGGATACCCGATAATTTTGTCCAGGGCTATAATTCGATTTTAAATCTAGATCCAGATATTGAATAAAAAATTGAGATTACAAAAAGATCCCATAACTTTTATGACAATTTTTATCTAAATCAAACCTATTCGCGATTTGATTTTGGTGAGGCTTATACAGCTCAAGTCCATAAACAAAGGTAATTCCATCAATTCAATTCAACTATTCATTTTCAAGTGACAACGTTTCGATAAACCAGGTAAGCAACTAGTTGTACGATTCTCAAATATCCTTACACACGCATAATTCGATTATACGACATCATTCCCCAATTCCCCACTGTTTACAGTTGATAAACTTCATCAATTATAATTTCGTATCTAATCTCCCCGAAGTACCGTAAATGGGAAAATATTTGTGGGACGTTCGATTAGATAGATCCGCGTAATTCGATAATTTGGGTCAACAAGGACTGCATCGGTCACGATGCCGGAGCGTGTAAAACATCCTTATGCATGCATGTTACCTTGATGGTTACTAAACGGATATTATTCTCAATACGATTGCATCGAACAAAGAAGGACGATAATTAGGCGTGACGATAATAAATGTTTTATTACATCCATCACAAAGCATTCAAAGTTGCAGCTAATTTTAGTATTTAACACGAACATTGGACGATCGAGATAGGATATGTGCGGTGTTTAAAATTCAAAAGGCGCTGGGCTCAGAATTAAAATCCAATTGGATACTGTTTAAAATGCATTTTTCACGACAAATCCGTTTTCGTCGTAAGTTTGGGGTACTTCAACTTCGAATCCTAGAATTTTAATTGTTTACCGTGAAATCTTAAGCACTTTATATAATCTAATTTTTAACTACTTTTAAGCACTTCACACTCGATTATTTCGTCAAATTTCTATCGCATTTAGTATTAAATTAACCTTTGGACTGTGAATAGTTTTTATTAGAGATTCTCAACCTGTTGAGCATGCTCCCCTGGAAGAGCGCGGGCTACAGGCGCAAGAACAAGAAAGGACAAGCTGGAATGCCTCGAACAAGTGTCACGCAGTTCACAGCTGTTATGCAACCAAACCTTGATTATTGTTTGGTGTATTAGATGTATAATACAAAAACAATTGCATCCTATACTTCGTAAGGATAACCTTTTGATAGACGCAAATGTGCGTCGGCAACCCACACCGATAATTTCCAGTAGACACATATATGCGTCTGTAGCAAAGGATTAAAAAAAAACTTCCCAAGGAGATTAATATGATACTTTCCTTAAATATCTTTTTGATGGACGCACATATGGGTCTATAATTCGTCTCGACAGCCTTCAGCGGACGCATATATGCATCTAACGTAGTCAAAGGGACTGTACAAATATATCTTAACAAAACTTACCATATTCAAGCATTGCAGAGACCTGTGCAACGAACGGGATGTCGTTCCGAAATCAATTACGATATCGACCAACCCATTACAAGCATCTTTAGTTCGTTCAATCAATTGTTTCTCGTAAATATCTTCATTCCACTGCACGAGGTTTACACTGTAACAATAATAAATTAAATTCACGATTCACACAGTCAATAATGTTAACATTTCTGTATTATTTAAATAAAAGCGAGGCTAGAAACGGCTCACATATCATCTTTTTGTTCTTAATGTACAAGCAAAATGCCCTACAGATATCAATATGACCCACACATCCTAAGAATATGAAAAGTGATAACCAGCCCTGAATTTCTCAACGCAATTTTATTATCAAAAAAAAAAGAAAATTAGAAACTTACTCGTGTAACTCCTTTGCCAACTTGAATCCCTCATCCTTAAGACTTGCAACGGTAACATGTACTTTCGGTTTGTTATCAGCGACATTAAAATGATGATAGGCAATCCTAATTGCCCACAGAGCCAAGCCACCAGTTCCCACAATCAAGAGTTTACAAACGCGATTCGGATTCGCCTTCAACAACTCCATGACGTACTTGTGAGCTTTTATAACAGCACTTTTCGCCAACAAAGCGCCTGTTGGTAGCATCGCAGCGACGCTCAGCGATAAATTATCAGGAATCGGAACGAGATATTTCAACTCGGGCACAACCATGTATTCCGCATATCCATGAGGGACATCATCAAAAGGATACAGGACGACTCTTTGGGCGACTTTGAAGCTTTGACCTTCGTCGACATCGGCGCCAAGGGCGTCGATAACACCCGCGACTTCATATCCAGGGAACAAAGCCCCATCTCGTATTCCATGATGGGCAGGACTGGAGTATGCTGCCCCTTCATCAGCTGACTGACTAGAATTCGATGAAATACTGCTCACTGAGGTGGAGCGTTGCATACGATAGCAGGCCCCCGCACACACCACTTTGATTCGAGCTCCTTTGGGGGGACATCGGGTACAGGGACTTCGAAATTGAAGACACAGTCCTTTGCACTTATCCCTGGAGATTCGATGGATACTTGACGGCACAATTGATTCATGGTTTCTGAAATGGATTTAGGAGCATACATGAAACTGTTCGGCTTTTAGAGTAATTGTCGATTTTTATTTGATATGAACGAGTAGATTACAAAGTCAATAGTAGATAAGTTTCGAGTACCTCAAACATAGGATTGCCGAAGTGAAATTTTAAAATATTAAAATGCTAATAAGTGATAATTTTAAGGAGTTATTTATAATTTTGCAATCGCTTTACTCAAATAATGGATTATCTGATGGGTGGTGGATTGATAAATTTCTAATTAGAAATACTCACAATATGTATTTTTGATAATCACTTCATAATATTCAATAATTTTGTAATAAAATAAACTTCCTGCAGGAAGTGACATTCACTAGTCACCAACTGGTCACCTTGGTCTCTCCCTTATCTGACCACTAGAATGTAAACAAAGAAGCTGACTTACTTATGTGATAAGAACGTTTAAACTATTGTTATTATCGCTGTGCTCTTTGGTTCGCGCTTTTCCTATCACACTACGTTTCCAGCGACGAAGAACAGACGTGCAATGTCAACGATGAGATCACTGAATGAGATATGACCTTTAAATCGAACTCGTCCTATCTTCCCCGGTAAACATATCAATTAACAAAAACTCGATTTTAAGCTTAATTATTTACGTTTAACGTACGCATCTAGAAGAAGTGCATGTTTCTATGTATAGTAATTATTAAATAACGCTTCAGGTATATACAGTACGATCGATCAAGTATGAGTACCAGATTCACATTTCATGGTCAACTAACACGCATCGTGCACGCACGGATATGAACTTCATGTTATGATATTTATTCGCGCACACAAATTGGAATGATACTGTTTATATTCCTCCACATACATTATCGTATTTATTTTAAATATTTACACAGGCCTTATCCTAGAATAACGCTTATAAATTTTAAAATAAAATCTAACGGACCTCTGAAGTTTGTGTTTCATATTTTATACTTATTAAGGTATCTAACACATTTTAACCCTTAATTCCCAGAATAATTCCAGTTTTTTATCGAGCCATACTCACCCTAAAACCCCCTAGATTTCATCTATGCAAAGGGGAATCACAAGAAAATATGTAGATATTTTTAAAAAATATGACGATCTTAATTGTTGAATTTGCGAGACTCCTTTTCAGGTTGTAAACATCTATAAGCATCCACAAATAATTCTTAAATGGATTCTAACTAACTCTTCCGGTTTATATTATGCATTTCGTGCCTTCTAACTGAATTTGAACCTTTTAACCCTTGATTCCTATAGGCAATTCCAGTCTTTTATCGATCCATATTCACCACACACCCTTCCAGACCCCGTCTGTGCAAAGGAGAGTGACAACAAAGTCTGTACTTCTTAAGAATACAACGATTTTAAATTTGGAATCTAAGGGATTATTTTTTATGATGTAATCATCTCTCAGCATACACAAATAAATTTTGAAATAAATTCTAACGAACTCCTCCAGTTTGTTTCTAAATTCTATACGTACTAAAGTGACTAAAACATTTTAACCCTCAATTCCCAGAGTAATTCCGGTCTTTTATGGATCCATAACCACCCTAAAACCACTCAGATTCAACCCACGCAAAGGAGAATCACAGGAAAGTATGTACTTCTTAAAAATACACCGATTTTAAATTTTGAATCTGCGAGGCTCTTTTTCAGGTTGTAAACATCTATAAGCATCCACAAATAATTCTAAAATGGATTCTAACTAACACTTCCGGTTTATATTTTGCATTTCGTGCCTTCTAACTGAATTTGAACCTTTTAACCCTTGATTCCTATAGGCAATTCCAGTCTTTTATCGATCCATATTCACCCCACACCCTTCCAGACCCCGTCTGTGCAAAGGAGAGTGACAACAAAGTCTGTACTTCTTAAGAATACAACGATTTTAAATTTGGAATCTAAGGGATTATTTTTTATGATGTAATCATCTCTCAGCATAAACAAATAAATTTTAACGAACCCCTCCAGTTTGTTTCTAAATTCTATACGTACTAAAGTGACTAAAACATTTTAACCCTCAATTCCCAGAGTAATTCCGGTCTTTTATGGATCCATAACCACCCTAAAACCACACAGATTCAACCCACGCAAAGGAGAATCACAGGAAAGTATGTACTTCTTAAAAATACGACGATTTTAAATTTTGAATCTGCGGGGCTCTTTTTCAGGTTGTAAACATATGTAAGCACCCATAAATAATTCTAAAATAGATTCTAATTAACTTTTCCGGTTTATATTTTACATTCCGTGCCTTCGATCTGCATTGAAACCTTTTAATCCTTGATTGCCAAGGCAATTCCAGTCTTTTATCGATTCTAACTCAGTAATTTCAGTTTTCTATCGATCCACAATCACCCTAAAACTTCGCAGATTCAACCTACGCAAAGGAGAATCACAAGAAAATATGTACAGAGTAATTCAGGTCTTTTATGAATCCATAACCACCCTAAAACCACTCAGATTAAACCCACGCAAAGGAGAATCACATGAAAGTATGTACTTCTTAAAAATACGACGATTTTAAATTTTGAATCTGCGGGGCTCTTTTTCAGGTTGTAAACATCTATAAGCATCCACAAATAATTCTAAAATGGATTCTAACTAACACTTCCGGTTTATATTTTGCATTCCGTGCTTTCCAACTGAATTTAAACCTTTTATCCCTTGATTACCAGTGCAATTCCAGTCTTTTATCTGATGAACCTGATTAAATCAAACTTATCAAATAGAAAACAAAGTGTTGTAGATGATGAAAAGATGCATAAGTCTGCATGGGTACTAATAGAAAAAGGTTACCCGCAAGGATCGGTATTGGGGGAATTTCTTAATTGAATTCTCATACGTACAAACATCAAACGTGCTAGCATATATAGTGCTTATATGGAAATGTAAAACTACTTCTCACAAAGTCGCACTGATGAGCGGTATAACCGCTACACGCATCTACTAATGGTGAAAGTAATTTTGGAAATGAAAACTACTTCTCACAAAGTCGCCCTGATGAGCGGTATAACCGCGAAACGCGTCTGCGAATGGTGCAAGTAGTTTTCTAATTACACTTATTTCTGAGACTACGTTACATCGGTAAATTCCTCACTACACGATTATTTAATTAAATCCGTACCGTACGTGTTACCAAATTTAATTAAATAATTGTGTGGTCAAAAGTTTACCGACGTGATTATAATGTCAGTAATACTACACCACACTCCTCACTATCTCTATCAACTTAACTTATTTAAAAAAACCATAATGCAGTAAAAATGTATTTATTGTTCTTCAAAGGTGTATATAAACAGCTCTACAGGTGTAGGAGATCTGTAGCTTCCTCTTATTTCGCGCTGATTGTTTCTAGTTTCTGACTTCAAGGTTCTTGATGTTCCTCTCCGTCTTCTCCCGGCAACTCTTCCTCTTACTACTTGCTTTATAATATTTTGATCTGGAAATGCCCGTATCATCTCCATGATCATCTCATTGACTTGTAATTCGCGGCTCCCGATATATGTAATTCCATCAGTCGTTGTTATTTCTTCCTATTCATAAGTTTCCTTCCTTTTTTAAATTACAGGAAAAAAGCAAGATATCGGTGAATAAAGTAATATACCTATCGACTTTGTTACATGGTGGAGAAAATTGGACGTTAACCCAAAGGCAAGAACAAAAGATCCAAGTCACAGCAAAGAAATTCTTGAGGAATTAAAGGAATATATAAGATACGAAACGCAGATATAAGAGAGGGGTTGAAGGTGAAAGCAGAATTGACAGGTTGAAAAAAATGGACAACAATGGAACTGAACAGGAAAGCCCGGGGAAAACGTGGAACAGAGAAGTTAAGAAAATACTGAGAGAAAGAGGGGAAGATTGGAACTCGACTAAAGTATTGGTAAATAACAGAATCAATGGAAGAAATTTGTAATCTTGACCTCATAGGGTACAGAGAGGACTAAGATGTTAATGATAATAAAGGAAATACTTTAATATGGTCAATAAACAATAATAAGCAATAAATCGACTGTGGTTGTGCAGCAAAAAAGACTTTGGGGAACACCCCGTATTGAATAAAATTTGTAGGTTTTAACCCAAAAAACAAATTAAAACAAAATTTGCAATATTCAATATCATAAAAGCCCTATAGATTCAAAACTTAAAATCGTTGAACAATACACTTAAGAAGTACAGATTTGCTGTGATTCTCCTTTGAATAGATGGAATTGGGGAGAGTTTAGGGCAAATACGGTTGGGTAAAAGATTGCATTTGCTCTGGGAATCAAGGATTAAAACGTTTAAATTTAGCTAGAAGCCACAGAATGCAAAATATAAACCGGAAAGGTTTGTTAGATTTTATTTTAAAATTTATTTGTGTATGCTGATAGATGGTTACATCATGAAAAATAATCCCATGGATTCAAAATATTTAAAATAGTTGTATTTTTAAGAAGTACAGACTTTGTTGAAAACCCTCTTTGCATAGGTGGAATCTGGGAGTTTTTAATGTAGTTATGGATCGATAAAAACTGGGATTACACCAGGAATTAAAGGGGTGAAAGGTTTCAGCCGCCTTAGTAGGTATAAAATATAAAATACAACTGGAGAGGGTCGTTAGAATTTATTTTAAAACTTTATTTTGTGTAGGCTGATAGATGGTTAGGTCATGAAAAATAATCCCATAGATCCGAAACTTAAAATCGTTGTATTTTTAAGCACAGACTTTGTTGCGATTCTCCTTTGCAGAGATCGAATTTGGCAGAGTTTAGGGTGAATATGGATCGATCAAAGACTGGAATTGCTCTGGAAGCCAAGGTTTAAAAGGCTTCAATTCAGTTTGAAGGCACATAATGCAACATATAAACCGGAAAAGTTCGTTAGAATCTATAGAATTCATTGTGCATAATATGTACGTCCACTGATGAGCAAAACTCAACACAGAAGATAACATTTTCACTTTTTCCGTAATTATAATTATGATTATGAATTATATATAAATAATATTACTACCGTTAAAAATGACAACTTCTTCTGTCTATTTGTGCTATATATATCATGAACGCCATGCTTGTATGTAATGTAATGAGGTGAGGTCTGGCCCAAAATGGCCCTTTGCACTGCGACTATCGTTGATCTATTGTGCTTCCCCTTGTCTTTATTTATTTAATACGTCCAGAAACAGGATCAGCTCCTTCCATGGGAGTGTTAGTAGGTCCTCTTCACTCAGCGTATATGCATGTAGTATTCTGTATCCCACAATTAGTAATCAAGTGTTCCATTGACTCCACTTCTTCAGCGCAGAATCTGCAAGTGTCCGTGTTGGATAAGCCCATTCTTGTTACAGGTATAGTGGCCTGTGAGTCCCCGTCAGCGTCTTTAGACTTTTCCTGTCCAGTTTTAGAGCGAGGTCCGCCCTCCTAGCGTCGAAGCTCAGAAACTTTTTGGAATGTTCCAGCCCACTGGTGTCATTCCAGTGTTTTATTGTGATGGATTGCTCTGTCTAAAATTGTGTTTTCATAAATATAATTGTATATAATCGGGTTTGACTTTCTAGAATAACTTACAATCTTACACTTGGTTACATTCATAGTTAACCTGTTGCTTGTACACCATTCTTGGACAATGGATAGCTGGCTTTGTAAGAATTGGCAGTCACCAATATCAGTAATTGAGACAAAGAGTTTAAGGTCATCTGCAAATAATAACTTAGGACAGCCGATTCTGTTACATAGGTCATTTACAAAAATTAGGAATAGAAGAGGACCTAAGTTAGTTCCTTGAGGTACTCCAGATGAAGGAGAGAAATCATCAGAAAAGTGACCTTTTGTAAGCAACATAATGTCTTCGATTAGATAAATAGGACTTGAAAAATGCTATTACCTTGTTAGAAAAGCCCATCATGTCTAGTTTCATAAGAAGCAATGCGTGATTTATTCTGTCAAATGCTTTAGACAGATCGGTATATATGACGTCAACTTGTTTATTATTATCCAAATTGTCTGAAAGAAATTGAGTTATGATCGTCAAATTAGAAGTAGTAGATCGTTTAGTCATGAATCCATGCTGGTCGAGAGAGATAAGACTTCTAACTTGGGAGTAAAGGGAATTGTAGAGACAGATTTCAAATATTTTAGCAAAGTTGTTAATTATAGCAATAGGTCTATAATTTTCAATACTGTGTTTATCTCCTTTCTTGAATGCAGGTGTCAATCTAGCTATCTTCCAAAACTCAGGAAAAGTAGTAGTATTTAGAGATAAGTTAAAGAGGTAGCACAAAGGATAAGCGAAAACACAGTCTTTTAGAATAAATGACGGTATACTATCGCATCCAGTATTGAAATCGTTCTTAAGGCTCTTTATTGCATGGATGATATCAGATTCATTAAAGTGGTTGACATTAATCGGCACAGTGCTCAAGCAAGATGGTGTCATGTGATCAAACTGTGAAACTGGAAGATACACAGAGTAGAAAAATTCCTTAAATCCATTAACTATAGATGAAGGGTCGCTTAAAGTATCTCCATTTGAATTAATTAAAGAATTGGGTATACTAACGTTATTTTTCCTAGATTTTACGAATTGCCAAAACTGCTTTGGATTAGTTGAAATGGACGAGTCCATGCTTGATATATAATCGTTCAATAGTGCCTTCGAATTTTTGGATTTTAGGCGATAATGGTTTTTTAGTTCAATACTCCTAATAAGCTCATGGGTAAACCAAACAGGGTAGTTAGATTTATTAGGGCGCTTAAGAGGAACATGTAAATCAAGACATTGATAGATTTTATCGTAAAATGCTTTACATCCATCATCGACGTTCACATAGTTGAATATGAAAGACCAATCTATATTTTGAAACGAATGGTAAAGATTAATCAAATCAGCTTTCCGGAAATTAAAATTTTTATGTTTGAGATTGGGATTTAGACCTATGACACGGTCTTCATGAAAACTAAGGTGTAGCGTCAGGCTTGGATGATCCAAGTCCTCTTTAACCAGCGATATGTTTTCGTGAGTCACAGATGCCATTTGAAAATTGGTTAATATAAGGTCCAACAACCGCCCCCTAGAATTCGTTATAGTATTAACCTGCATGAGATTGATAAAGTTGAGGAAGTTATTTAGGAGTCTAGATTTGAAATCGTTGCTAGTAAGATTAATAAAGAGAGGAATATTAAAGTCGCCTAGAATAACGATATTCTCATTTCTGTGAACACAAAGTTCCTCAAATAGATTAAAAAAAAAGTTCAAACTCTGCAGATGAATTATCAGGAGGTATATAAATTACATAAAATGATATTTTTGTATTGGATTTTAAAGTACATCCCACTATATCTATCAAGGGTAGTGCGTTCTTTACTATATAATAATAATAACCATATAACCTACGCTGCACCGTTCCGGTAGTTCACTCCGAGCATGAAACTTTAGTATTTAGTTACATTTCTGGACTCTTAGTGCTGTGACAACGTGCTATTAAAAAATGAAGAAAAATAACAATAAAACCAGGGAAACGGAGGGCGGACGAGGGCGGTGGTAGTTGCAAAAAAAAATGTAAAATTAGTCAAAGTTTTGTACAAAAATTATGAAAAAAATATTGTTCAGAATTGCTTGCGTCTAAAGGGGGACGGCCAAACTTGCTATCCATTCGTGAAAGTTGACAGTTAATGAGATATGTACCATCGACAGGAGAGGCTTTCACTATATCTATGGCAGCAAATCTTTTAAATAAGGACACAGGAAAAAGAATTAGTAAATGGACAGCAATGACAACATTGAAAGGACATAATTATAGATCACTAGAAAAGAAACCGAAACCTATGCTGTCTGATAAAAATATGAAAGCTCGTTTATTATTTACAAAAAATATGAAAGCTGATCGATTGAGCAATGGCGACGACATAGAAATTGCAACACCAAAAAGGGGTTGGAATTTCTGAATGAAATTTGGCTGGAATATCCACCTATGTTATAGTAATAAATGATCAAAGTTTGGGAGCAAAATCTTTATTAGTTAAACAAAATTTAATAATTATTCTTAATAATGTGGGGAACGGCCTCTCTGATTTATACATTCATTTACACGTCGTGGCATTGATTGAATAAGGTGGTTTATTTCGTTTTGGGGTATTGCCCCCATGCAAATTGAACCTCATGTCTCAAAGCCTCCAAAGTCAAAGGAGGGCGCTGCAAATTTTGTAACCCTCTACCTATTATGTCCCAAACATGTTCAATGGGTGAAAGATCTGGAGATCTTGGAGGCCAGGGCAAAACATTAATCTGGGCCTGTTCAAAGAAGTTCAAGGAAATCCTTGCTACATGGGGACGAGCATTATCCTGCTAGAATAATGGATCTTCAAGCTCTTGTAAATATAGCAGAAGATGTGCTTCAACCAACTCCGCAATATATCGTTGTGCTGTCATATTGCCTCGAATGAACACCAAGGGAGACCTGCTACCGTAAGTAATCGCTCCCCAAACCGTAACAGCCACGGCGCGGTGTACGTGTCTTTCAACTGTACATTGAAGATTTCGTCATTCACCCCGTCTTTTTCTGACTCTCTTACGACCGTCGTGCATGCCTAAACAAAATCTAGATTCGTCACTAAAGACAACCACACACCATTCAATATTCCAATGAGATCTTTCATTGCACCATTGTAACCGTTGCTGACAATGTTTCGCAGTCTTAACCCAAAACTTCGGATTCGGCGATAAACTGTTCTAAGGGTTACATGGCGTCCTTCTTCACCAAACCATTGGTCACTAATTGCCCGAGTAGAGGAAAATCGATCTCTAAATGACAGTTGTCTTAAGCGACGATCTTGACGCTCATTCGTGTTTCTTGAAGCACCGGTTCCCCTTTTACGACGTTCCTTACCATCTTCAAACCATGTACGACACACTCGCATTACAGTAGACCGGTTTCGATTTACACGGTTAGCAATCTCCCCAAATGAAAAACCAGCTTCGCGCAAACCAATAATTCGACCTGTATCGAATTCGCTTAATTGATTGTAATTGACTCGTTGCCGTACTCTAGGCATGATCAAACAAACAAAAGACGTAAACTTGGGGATCATTCTAACGTCAGCAGCCTTCCAGGTCGCCGGAAATAGGCCCAGCGCTAGGATACCGTTGATGACGAGGACGAATTTCGCAACCAACGGCCTCGGCATCGTCTTTAGTACAGCTTTGGTAATTCCATCAGTTCCAGCAGCCTTCCTCAGTTTGGTGGTCTTGAAATACGCCTCTAGTTCTTCAGCAGTCGCCAACGGAATCGCCTCCGCAGGAGCACCAGGGAGACTTTGGATGAGCGTCTCCACTTCTACATCCAGCTCCTCATCGGAGTCGTACTCCTGCGGGCCTGCGTAGATGGTTTCAAGGTGGTCTGCCATCTCTTCAGTTTTTCCAGGGTCATCGTAAACTAAACCAGTCGCTCCCTGAAGTGGCACAGCGGCTTTGGTTTGTGCGCCCATCTTCAGGGCCCTGGAAAGCTTCCAAAGCGATCCGTCGGCGATAGCCAAGAACGATACATGCTCCGACCAGCTCTCCTCGCGGAAACGACGCAGCTCATCCCTCAATCGAGTCTTCAACCGACCAGCGACGACTCGGTCCACCGGCGCCAAAGTAGTTTGCGCCCTCTTATTAGCTCTCCTCTTCTCCTTAAGGAGAGGTTTTAAGGCAGCCACAATTTAAATTTCGGCCTCGTTCGGAAGGACGTTGCTTCGGTGATAGAGTCCTTCAAGTGGCGGCGGCTCTCTCCAACGAATCCGGCACGTCGACGTCGCCAACCTCATCGGCATGTTAACCGAATCTGTACAAAATTGGTTAACATCTCAACAGTTTCAAGTACTGGATTAGCCTATGTACACAGAGCCTTGACCTCAATCCGATTAAGAACCTATGGGCTGATTTTAAAAGACATCTACATGTGGAATACCATTCACCACCGTCACATGGTAAGGATTTATGGGGTCGTATACAGGACGAATGGTACAATATTACTCCAACCTAATGCAATGTAGAGTGTATACCTCGAAGAATAAAAGAAGTTCTAGCGGCTAAAGGTCTCTGGACACATTATTAACTTTTTCTGTGGAAGTGATATCTGTTCAAGTGCAAAACTGAGTACGACACGAAAACCTATACACAGCAAACACTCGATAACGTAAATATCCGATATTGGTAACATTGCACTAATGTAAACACAAAATTCGTAGTACAGGATTATACGGAACGCTCGATAACGTAAAAGCATGTTAAGTTCGATAACTCCATAACGTAAACAGATCTACGAAGATCGAATTTAACCCTTAACTACAGACATCAAATTATAGGAACATTACAGACCACCGGTAATTTTTACCGGTTATACTAAATTTATAAAACTTTTGTATAGTAATTGGAAAATTAATTTAATATATATTTTTTATATTTTTTAGGGTATCTAGTCTGATAAAAGCTGTAAAACTCTTGAGTTTAATAAAACAACACAAGTTTTGTAAGAAAAATATATTCAATGACCTTTTTTAATAATTTTTTTAATGTTGTGAAAAAGACGCTTATAAAAACATTTAAACAAAACAAAAATTCATTTCATTACACAAACTTAAAATATAATATCTTCAGATAAAAAATATACCATTAGGAACGAAAAAAATACATTTGAAAAAAAAACCTGCAAGGGGTAAAGTATTGGAAAAAAAATCAAGTCGCACACTCCTTGCAAATTCTCTCAGTGCACTGCTAACAAATTGGAGTTACATATTATGCATATACGTATGTATGTATGTGTTGTTTTTCTTTGTTTGTTAGCTAGACACCTCCTGCAGGTTGTTCCTTTAACATTGGAAGATTAAACGGTTTCACAATATGGAGTTTCCATATTGAGTATACGCTGCAATCATTTAAATCTAAATCACTTATATCAGAATTAATTTCTTCCAGCCATCTTTAAACTACTTCGGACTACTTCTTCCTTCCATTGCTATATCCTAAAACAAAAATAACAATAATATAAATAAAAACAACTATTACCCAGTTTTATTATAACATGAATTAAAAAATACTTACGTCAACACAGACCTCCGGTAATTTTTACCGGTTGAGAATTATAAAGAGCGATAAATCAACGAAATTTCACTACACACAAGCAACACTTCGACTACCAAAATTATACTGACAATGGTGCAATGAGTGCCGAAAAGGTACATATACGCATGAATCCGTAAGTACAGGGGATCCCCCGAAATCGAAATATTCAAACTGCTTACCGGTAAAAATACCGGTCGTCTGTAGTTAAGGGTTAATCGGGACGAATCGAATGTGTGTTTGCTTATAAGACGTCTTCCGATCGCCTATGAAATACTTCGAGCGTTACAAGTTGCCTATGAAAAGCCAAGTTTGATCAACCCCACAGTTATCCAATTAGGTAGGGAGTCCCCGATTTGTGTAGGATATACCCATATTTGAACTTAACTGTATACATTTCCGGTATAACTCATTGCTATAGCAAACACAGATGCTTAGTTGCGTATACATACATATGTAATTTTGATTTTGCAAAAGCAGTCTTAATTACAACTTTGTTGGTTAAAGTTCGTTCTTTAATACACGATTATAAAACGCTATTTTGATTTATTGTTATCCTTAGTGTTTATAAAAGGTTGTTCGAATATTTTTTGTATTTTTATTTTGGCGTATTAAAGGTTTCCTTTAATAATCTATTTGTTAATAATCACCTTCGCTAATGTAAACATTTCGATAATGTGAAACACGCTTGATCTGAATTAGTTCACGTTATCGAGCGTTTGCTGTATATATTATGTTAGGATATATTTTTACTTTTAGCCTGTTTTAGAATAATATGTCAATTTATTTCCCTCAAAATATAACAATTTACACAAAACAGTCTTTTCTATAACTTAAAAAGTTCCCCCAAATATTACTATGTGCGTTCAGTTTTGCTCATCAGTGTATGTAATAATAAATAATAAGCACTAAATCGATTGTAGCTGTGTAGCAAAAAAATAGACACTGAGGGAACACCCCGTATCGAATAAAATTTGTAAGTTTTAATTCTAAAAAGAATTTATTACCTTCAAAACAAAATTTTCTGAATATTGCAAATTTAAAGAAAAACATTGCAAGCGCTATCTGATTCTGATAAATTAGCATTCAAAAAGTATTCAGCAATTAACATTTGAGTACACACGCAACGATCATTACGTGTTCACGTGCATTATATTTATTTATGGAAATATCACAGGTCTCAATAATCAATAATTTCGCGGATTCGCCCAGGCACGCCTTCAATGCAAAATATGGTTTCAAATTACCCGCGATATAAATAGTGGGAAAAGTCGTTGAGGGAATTTCATTTTGTCACTACAGTTGGCTACACATACCTATTGGCGGGAGTGGTTGTAGGCAGTCTATAGCCAATCTCAAACTTTTGTAAAATTTGTGAACGTGGTATATAATTGTCGGTTTCGAATTGTTTATAAATGTAGTGAATTGTGACACCCTTCCGAAATCGTAAGAATTCAATAATTATAGCCTTCCATTTCCCAACAAGTTGTGTGTATTCCCTTAATCACCAGTAATACGAATATACAAAATCCTAACCTCCAAAATGCGTAACATCGAAATTTATGATATCCACCGTATCCAATTAACGAGAAGGCTCCATCAATTGGAAGCTTTACAATTTATTAATGGTAGCGTCTTTTTCGTGGACAACGGAACATTATATTATTTTTTCGATGAAGAAGCAGCCTCTCCTCTCTGCGAGAAACAAATATGCATAACAGATCTGGTATACATTCCTACATTGGAACATGTCTGGTTTGGCACCGGTTCCGAATTTGTTTTCGTTCATGTAAATACCCTAGATGTAAGAATTGTTGCGACACCAGACCTGTACATCGCAGCTAGTTGGTCGCCTAGCTTCGAACACATCGTTATATGTAAGGAGGATGGGAATGTTAAATGCTACAGCAACTGTTTCGATGAACCAACCACAAGTAAACCCTTCGAGGAAGAAGCACGCATACCACTTGCAGACGGTATTGTATTCAATATAATGTTGTCAAGGTATTATAAATATTTCTTACAGGTGTCAGCAGGGCCCATATTTCTTGGAGAAAGAATTCGGAAGAATTTTCTGTTGTATACTTTGACGACTGGTACAAATTACGCGTATATAATGTTAGAGGTCAGATCTTAGCTAAAACTGTAGCAGTAGACAATATGTTACCACACGTCACCTGGAAAGGCAGCATGATTTTTCTTTCAAGATTTAATGATGAAGGAAGATGTCTTATAGCGTCGTACGAGAATAATGGATTGTTCCACGAAGAGTTTGAACTGGACAAGGAGGTGACCGATGTGGATAAAATGGCATGGGATGAGATGGGTAATATGTTTGCGATTAATATTTTGACTCGAAAAGGTTCGTTTCTAAATATTTTCATGCAAGGTAACTTCAAATTTGAATTGAAGCAGCAAATTCCGTTCACAAACGAGAGTCCGCTAGAGGTGTTCGAGTTTACCCAAAGCAATAAACACATGTTCGCTTTATTAATGGCTGATAAGGAAAATATCACTTTTATGAAATTTGTTTTAAAAGTACAAACTGGCGTGTTACCCTCTGGGCTAGGATATTATCTTAATGTTGATGGTAAAAAATTACAATTTAAAAGGATAGATGGAGATAGATTAGCAGGGAGTGAAGATGATATACAAGTAATTAAGACAGACGTGCCAATCAATCAAATTGCATTCCATCATACTTATGAGAAATTTATTATCGTTGATTCCTACAGTAATGTAATTTTGTTTTTGTATATTGAAGATGAGATGATTACAATAGGGCGGAAAATAGGCGCACATGATGCCAATTCTGCCTTTTTACCGCTGAACTTTTATAATTATTGTTTTTTAAATAGAAATGAAGTATTAGCTTCTTATCTTGGCCCTGCTAATGAGCGTGATATATACAATTTGGAGTTGGAAGATTTTAATATGATACCTTATCAACTTAACGATCATGTTAAATACATGCATCGCGTCCATGAATACGACCAAATGCTAAAATTTAGAAACGATGGGATCGTGTACCTGAACGACCACCAGCACATCGTGCCGTTGCCAAACGATTTGCGAAAAATAGATTATGTAATTGTAGATGGCGAATTCTATTTAATGACTTTGGACATAATGGATAACATGCGTGTAAATAGCAATTTGCTGTGTAAAAGCGTTAATTCGTTTATTTATCACGCGGGGTACTTATTCATAGTTGCTTTTATGAATAAATTGTATTGCATTAGATTACAAGAGCAATACATGAGAAGTCTCTGCAATCAGCCCCTTCATAAATCGAAATTTCCAAGCCGTGCCTGCGAAGAAGGCTCCATGTTACTTTCCGGTGTACCAGATGACTTGCGCGTTGTTCTGTGGCATCCCAGAGGAAACACGGAAACAATCCTCTGTCGTAGCGTGGTGTTAGATCGAATAGTAACGTTGGTGAACGACGAGGATTGGAAAGCTGCGTACCAGTACATCAGAGCTGAAAAAATGGATTTTAATTTGCTCATAGACATAAATCCGCAGAATTTTTAAGTAAGACCCGGGCTTTCATCGATTCCATAGAAGTTCCGCAGTTATTACAATTATTCGTCCTGGCCATATCAGACGAAAACGTTTTGAAAACCACCTATAAAGATTATATAGACATAGAAATCGACAATTTGGAGAATAAAAAGGAAACCATCTGTCAAGAGATTTTAAAATTGACCAGACCAGATTTGAAAAAATGGATAAAAGTTGCTGTTTTAGCCGCAAATGGTATCGGAGGTGTACCATCCGCCATAGAACTTTTGTATAATTTATACATCGGTTTGGAAGATGTAAATGTGTTAGTGGATGGTATTCAGAGCATAAGCCAGTACTTATCGCCTGAAGAGATCCGTAAAGTTTGCTTAGTTAAAGCTGATCTCACATTCATCGAATACGTGTTTCAAAATATGAATGATGATCCGAAAATTTACGAAACTTTATTTCGTGATGTACGAGGGCACAAAAGCAATACATATATGCAATTCTTCCTTATACATGATAGCATTGAAAACTACAAGGAGGCTCTGGAATACTATATTAACAGCTGCCTCTATTTAAAGGTGGTTGATGATGAATACAAAGAAGACGAGGATGTTGACAGATTAATTGAATACGCCAACACACATGACCTGTTCACGACTTTGTATAAATGCAGTATTAAGCATAACTTCCATAATAAGAAAATTATCAATTCATACGCTGATAAGTTGTGCAGTGGTGGTCGATACGAGGAAGGTGCCTTCATATATCGAGCCAATTTTATGTGGGTTGAAGCCTTTAATTGCTTTCTTCGTACTAAACTGTGGAACGAGGCCTTACAAGTTTTAGATCACGTCGACGGTAATAAAAGCGAATATTTGTTGTCTTTAGCGAAAACGCTTAAACTACATGGCAATCATAAAGATGCTGCTTCTATATACGAGCGATATTTATTGGAACCAGATCAGGCCATCAATTGCCTAGTCAATGCTAGATTGTATAGTCAAGCTATCAATCTTGCTAGAAAACACCAAAAGGAGCACCTTATTGGTATGTACACAATGTCCCCTTTCTAATAGTTTGACATTCCGGAAATTATTTTAGAAACGACAATCAGACGGGAATACATGTTTTTCTATGGTACATTAATGGATAAAATCGACTCGGCTACGAAACGTTTCACGGAGTATTTCCAACGCCTTGAAATACTCCGGACAAATATGACAACAGATGGCATACCCTCCACTTCTAGAGGAAAACCCTGCGGTACTCCTTCTGCAGATAGTGTAGCGGGCAGTACGGCATCTGCTAGCACATCTCAGTAAGTATTAATATGTTTTATGTTCTTTCACTTTATTCCTTCTTTATTATTTACCACATCAGATCCAAGTACTCCAATACCTCCGCTGCCCGCCAACGCAAGCTAGAGAAGAAAAAACAAAATCTTCGGCCCGGAAATGATTTTGAGAATATAGCCTTAATCAGAGCTCTTCACGATATCATCAGAGAGAATTACAATCTCTGTCCGGAAGTTAAAATCATGTGCGGGGTGTTGATTTCGTACGAAGCTGACGGTTTGGTCCACGCGAAGTTACTGCAAGATTTCGAGTCGACCTTCCTAAGTATGATAGTTCAACTGATACCTATAATTTGGCCAGCAAATTTAAACACGTTAAACGTAGAGGTTACCCCGGAATTAAGGGCTATCCGCCATAATTTGGATCATTTAGGTAATTATTCGAAATCGACTACATATACAGACTTATCGAGAATGATTGTCCACCACGTGACCAGTAATCTTTTTTAATTTGGGGATTTTTGTTTTCATAGCTTTATGATATGTGCATATTACTAGGATTATACTAGCATTTGACATAGGCGCATAATTGCTATTCGCAATTTTTGCTATCATTCTTTACGTTTTGCGCCCCATTATTTTTATCAGACATTTAAAGTAACAGAATTGTACTTTTCAGTACACAGCCGTTTCATCGCATTTCTGCGTAAGGTAAGCTAAGTAGAATATCATATAGCATAAAATAGAAATAATTATTTTAGGTTAAACTTTAAAATGTTTACAAGTGAACAAAACGCATTCATTCTGATGGCGCATTTTCGAGGCGCTACTTGAAATGAAGATGGGACTTACTGCAGTCTTGTATTGAGTAATACGTGGAAAGATTTCCAAATGAAAATATTTAATAGTAAATATTTTCTCGCCATAAGAATAGGCTTGAAACGTTTTGAAAATAAACATTGCATTTGCAAGGGAATTTTACCCGTAGGCCAACTGCATTAACCCGACAATTCCCATACCCTCGCCAAGGGGAGAAACATTTTTTTTTATACTAAATAGTAAAGGTACGTCTAGTCTACACCATAAAAACCTTTAAAATAAAAAAATATTGCTAGCTGTGTTTTTATAGCGGTGTCACCTACAGGTGGCATTGGCTAGAATATAATTAATTTTTTTAAATATTTTCTCACATTGTTAACCTGAATATCTAGCAGCATTAATAAAAAAATTATTGTGATACTTACCCTTTTGGCATTTTTATAACAATTCATATTCATATAACAATCATAAGACACGACAGTATGTAAAAATCAAAAACTGCTTATAAATTTGTAAAAATCCCCTAGTTAATAAAATGCCGGCGTTGCCAAAATAAAATCAGATATACAACAGGGGGTTGTCTGTATATAAGCAGTATTTATATTTATCAGTGATGTCTCTATTCATGTTTAAAAATACCATTAATCTTTGTCACCTGTAGGTGACACTGGGAATTGACGGGTTAAGTGTAGATGTCGTTAATGACATTCAACATCGAATGGAGCAGTCCTACGAAATTTGTACCCAAGTTATTTGCTCAAGCAGATATAATGGCGTATTTCATTACTTATAAAAAATTCAATATTTCCTTATTTTGTAGGTATGTCTTATGGAAGCTGCCAAAAGGCGTTGAAGAGGATTTCGTATATACATCCACACAAAGTATCAGTGGTACAACATTTATATCTACGAGACCATCAAGGACGTGTTCAATTTTGTCAGTATAGTGAAAATTGAAACAATAACGATGTATTGGACAAAACATTTACGTCAGACGAGGCATGGTTCCATTTATCAGACTACGTGAACGAAAGCATATTTTCAGCAAGATGGAGCAAGAGCTCATACTGCATTCGATACATTGAAATACCTACGACAACTTTATGAACATCGCGGTATTAGTTATCGAAGATGGCCTGCAAGATCATCGGATTCAACATCTCTAGATTTGTACTTCTTGGGTTATCTAAAAAACGAAGTGTATAGACAACGCTTACATACAGTTCGTCTAATGGATCTTTTTACACACGTCATTGTTGAATGACACAAGCAAAGATCGTCGGTTAATCTAACATCCTTATTTAAGAGCGGTATCGAACATTCATGTACGTATGTCTGACATAGAAGTTATATGTAAACTACTACGTTAATCAATTGACTGTTGGAGATGTGCAAATTGAACTAGGAGTACCGATTTGATTCGTACGAATAAAAATAGATGACGTGTGTAAAAAGATCCATTAGACGAACTGTAACACTGATAAACTACAAGCAGCTATACAGCATGCAATTGAAGATATCACTTTAGAATATTTGAGAAAAGGGGGATACAATTTGAACATTTATTGTAATTTGACAGCATTTATTTACTGTACTTTTAATCACAAATAACTAAAGGGGACTGTGGCTAAAATAATATATAAAATAAATAAAATTACTTTTACCACATCTTTCTGAAAAATTCAGATACGTATTTCAGCACCTAAGCTGCCATCCGCAGTGAAAACCTGAGGGAATTCAGTATCACTAGCGATATACTACAAACACCCAAGACGAACATCGCACAACGAGCACTGCATAACTCTGAAGCACTGCACAATGAACATCCCACATTGAACGCCTGCCCGAGAAAGATGTGGTAAGGGTAATTCAATATCACTAGCGAATCCGGATAATGCCCAAGTCGAACACCACGCAACGAACACTGTACAATACCAAAACATTGCACAATGAACATCACACAATGAACGCGCGAAACGCCAAAACACTGTTGACACCATTTTATACATTTTACTTTTAATGTAATAACAGCTGTTAGACTAATGCCCAGTATTATCAACATCTTTTAAAAGGAGATTTAACTGAAAAGTAGTTTCCAACCGCTGAACCCTACTACCAAACAAATAACGCATTTAGCATAGGTTGGCAATATCGCACCGACATCTTTACCAAACTTTCTAAAGTAAAATCATCATTCTTGTGTTAGAAGGGTTTGAAAAGTTAGATTATTGTTTGCTGTTGTTGTCTTTTTACGTGTTTCATATTTTATTTTATCGTATTTTGATAAAACGGCGCTTTGAAAATTATTGAAAGCAATAATAAACCAAATAAGACAATGTTAACATTTGTAATTATAGGTAACTTCATATTTGTGATTAAAAGCAACTTGATACGCAAGCGCTAATTTATATGCTCTTTAAGTGGTCAGTTTCTGCCTTTCTACCGTAAAATCATTGAAAATTCCCATATGATTACCATTATCAACATGCAACCGGATGCGAAAAATCTTAATGTTAATAATAATTGCTGCATTGATGATAAGCAATGATTTCTTAATGAATCATACTTTACCTATCGAAAAATTCCTGGTATGTTAAGTCGTGAAAGTAATTCTTTTTTATTTTGTATACTTTCGGCTGCCTTCCTCTTCGTACCATTTCAAACAACTCCTCATTAGATGACGTAGAATCCGGAGAAGTTGAATCCATTTTAACAATATGAAAACTTATAATCAAATAAAACAACTTAATGCGCATGCGCTTACTTACATGCTTCCTTAAGTGGGCAGTTACCGGCCTTTAATTATAAAAGCGGATTTGGTACTAAACCTACTTTTAAAGTATTGATAATACGTTTCGGTGCAGTTAAAAGGGCTTTTAGATTAGTTTTTTAAATGTGTTGGTAATACTGAATAAATAAATTGTCGCAATTATTTTACTTAAATCTACCTCAAATTGAGAGACAGACTAAAAACTTACGATCTATGTAGCAATATAATCAAAAGTAAAAACAATTTTTTTTTTTTTTCAAAAATGCGCACCCTAATTAAAACTTTATTATACGCCACTTTCTGCAATATTTTGCACAAAGCCATAGTGTACTACCAATTGCTGTTATTTGGGTTGCCTAATTTGGTAGTTCCGTGGTGGACAGGAATGTTTGATATCTCTGTATTGATTTACAACCCGCTTAATGGTTCAGTGGTAAAATGTCCGCCTTATAATTTGAAAGTCCGGGGATCAAACCCCGGTCACGTCGCAGGGGAGTGTAGCAGTTTAAAATCCTAAAATGGCTGTTACCTCCAATATGTTACGAAAAGTAAGGAAATACCACTGGATGGGCCACGTCTAGGTGGCGCTGAACCCTAATACCCCTTGGTATACAAAGCCTGTTAAGCTGAATATACATATATGATTTACATTATTGTTTGTTTATCCTCACATTTTCAGAAATGAAGTATCGATACCCACCTGAGCCTGGTCCCTCGAATTGGAAGCTTGGAATGTTAGATGATCTCATCGAGTCTGACTCTGATTGAAGTCGAGTCTGACTCTGATTCAAGTCGAGTCTGACTCTGATTGAAGTCGAGTCTGACTCTGATTGAAGTCGAGTGAGCATATTAGTTTTATTTCATTTTGTTTTCTGTTAGTATTTCATATTTCTATTTGTTTTCGTTACGCCGTTGAAGTTTGAAATGTGAATACTCGTTCTAAATATTTATATTTGATAGCCCCCAATTTTTACATTAGAGATAAGTTATATAAAATGTTGTCTTTTATTTTTACTGCTCGATTAGGAGATCCAAACCCTTAACTGAAACGATATCAATCTTTACCACAACAATATTACGACCGTCGATCTTCACATTTTTGGCCAGATGGCGCATAAATTTGCGTCCTGTCGGTACGCGATAACCTGGCTGAAACTGTGGCAATAACACGTTTCTTAGGACAATTATATATTGATCTTGGCACAGTGTACCTTCAAAATATAAAGGGCCAGGTCCGTCTTCGCTAATCACGCCCATACCATTACCTACGACGACAGTACAGTTCGAAGAACCATAGACTCTGAGACGTTCGCCAGGTCATCCGCGGACAAATTTCGATCGCTGCTCAACATACAGAGCAAACTCGTCACTAAAGAAAAAACGTTAAATGATGTAAACATTCATTTTGCAAAAATCGTTATATCGAGTTTTATCCTTTTTCTAATCCTCGCCTGTGAGATACCGATATTCCCTTGCAAAATTAAGACGAGTATTTTTGCCGTTAAACGGGACTCCGGTAGAAGTAAACAACGAAGAGAAGCCGGAGTGTGTGCTCTGTTTAAAAGCGCTAATGCCCGAGTGTATGCTTCCAAGTAAGCTAAAGCGACATCTCAAGACTAATCACTCTTACATGATTGAAAAATCTCGCGAAATTTTTTAGTAGGAAGCTCCAAGAATTACAAAAGCAAAAAGTACCTATGTTTACTAAACAAGTCTCAGTATCAAGCAATGCACTACTAGCATTTTTTAAGGTCGCATACAGAGTGGCAAAGTGCAAAAAACCTCTCACCATCGCAGAAGAGCTTATTCTACTGGCTGCTCTTGGCGTGCTGGGAGAATGGGCGGGAAACTTAGTTTCACAGCTAACGTTGTCCAACACTATTAGTCGAAGAAACCATCAGGTAGGTCTGAATCTCAATGGTCAATTAATAGAGGAAACGAAAGGCACGCAATTTGGTCTGCGACTTGATGACTACTGACAGCAACAAAGACGCACATCTTATTTGTTATGTACGCTTCCTGGGTGATAATATTATCATTGAAGACCTCTTCTGCAAAAGCATAATTGGAAGCGCAAAGGCTCAAGACTTTTTAGAGATGCTTGACAAGTTTATAACCGAAAATGGTTTGGATTGGGAAAAGTGCATCGGTATGTGTACTGATGGAGGTCGATCAATATCTGATTACTATGGAAAATTGCAGGCGCTTATTAGCAGCAAAGCACCGGATGCTATGTGCCAACAAATACGCCAAATTTCATCGAAATCGGAGGGGGTCAAGAAAATGTTTGCCTTTCTTTGATTGATTTGACATGGAATGACCCATATACAAGTCTGAGCTCAGAGGTTGTAAGGATCTTCATTCCCTTTGCGACAACCTATTTATGCGACACAGTTTTCAGCTGTAGTTGTAATAAAAAGCAAATCTCACTGAAAAATTTATGTGGAGCGAGAAATGAGAGTGACAGTATTAAACCTTACTCCGCGTTTTGAAAGTATGTTGGCGATCAACAAGCTCGCCCGTCACATTAAGGGGTATAACACCACTGTAAATTTTTCTTTTATTGGCTTAATAGATGCTTTGAACCTTCTAGAATATGGGACCAAAAGTTTATTACACGAAACAATTTTTTCTGCCTTGAAATTTCGGGCTCTTTCTCAAGGGCGTTAAACATCTCCGAAACGACTACCTGCGTCAAATAAATACCTGCTGGGAAATTACAGCCTAATCTCTATAAGTTAATTTAAACATTATTTATTAACAAATGATTTTCTTGTCGAAAATTGAATTTCTTACTTCTAAAATCAATATTTTTAAAATCGCCTACGTATTTCACTAGCTATAAGCTATAAGCCATGTAGATGAGGTGAATTTTTACCAGTTACACTGCGTACCGCAGGACGCCTCAAATTCAATATGTTTTTATTTTTTGTTTAATACTAAAACATATGCTTAATAACATCCTCGAATCTTATTACCATATTACCTTTGCTTCCATCCAGAAGAAATTGTCAAAAAGGCGCTTGTTTTTAGGCTGTTACAATGGTGTTACCCCTTAACTTACTCCCGTTGAAGGTTTCTGTAATGTGTCCCCGCATGGGCGTAGCTAGGGATTTTTTCTAGGGGAGGCAACAAATTTTCTAGGGCGGGCAGCTGATTATATGTTATTTATATATACGTCGAAGGAGTTTTGTAGGTGGGGCAACAAATTTTCAAGGGTGAGCAATGGCCACCCTTGCTCCTCGCTAGCTACGCACATAGTCACCCGATGCTTTGTTATTACCGCCTAGTAAAACTCTAACGATCAGTGTTTTCTTTGTTTCACATTAATTACACCATACTAATTATTCCTTACATGTATAACTTATAACGCTCTTAACCTTCCTATACTCACGTCAAAATGAAAGACGTATACTATACTATATAGATCGGTCTCACAGACCGTATGCATGAGTATAGGAAGGTTAACATAACAAAAATTATATGTCGGCCACCTTGTCTCTCTGGGAACATCTACTCAAGTACTAACATCAGCGAGGGAAGACCGCCCTGCACCCTCCTATCTCAGGGGAAAGACTACTGCAGTCGTGCAGCCTTGGGGGTTGATAAAAGAACATTTAGTTTGCTGGGTAAACTAAATTGGGGGTATAACCGTTCTAAAGGTGGGATGTTCTATTTTCTACTTAGGCTTTGTTTGCTTAGAGAAGAGCACATACGTCAGCGGCGCAATGAACCAAATTTGGTGTTCTGTATACGTTACCATGACAACCGACTAGCGAAAGTCAATGAAACGTCACATTTCACGCATATTTTCATGATGTGCTCTTCTCTAAGGAAACAAATCCTACTCGTTTTTTTGTCGTCGCTTAGAAAGGGATTTGATGGTTGTCGAGGTACCTTATTAAAGAAATCTTCTGGGCGACGGATCTTTACTCGGGGAGGGGATCGGTCTTGGCATCGACGACCATCATCTTGTCTACTGCCAACTTTGTCTTTTTATACACCTACCAGCGATGCCACTCCCTGACAGTCTTCACCATTCATTTCATATTTTTTGTATCTTCATTGTTTAGCTTGATTAAGGCGGCCAACTTTTTGTAAAGTCAATGCGGGGCAATCTTGGGTATAGGGGGTGTGAGTGTGAAGGACTGAGGGTGTGTCAGTGCACTTAAATTGGGAAACAAGCAAACGCAACGTACTGAAGTTATTATTTATTTCTAAAATCATATTTCTCACACAAGTGACATTTTCTTTATTAATTCTGGGCTTTGGTTAAGAATGTCATAAAAGTTTTCACAACTGCCTATATTAAATTTTGCAACAAGCATTGCCAGTAACGTTTCAACTTTAAGTGACGATTTTTCCATAGCCCATTTATCCATAAAGCATTCATTAATGAAAATATTCGTTCTGTAAGCGCGTTCGTCGCTGGCAAAGCAATTTTTGAATGGCGTTTAAAGATTTCCAACGGATAGGCAACACAAAGTCCATTGTTAACACGGCTGCCTAAGTTTGGTATAAATGGATTGAAATCGATGACAAACATGTCTTCTTTTTGTACGTAATTGGTAAAAAATTCGATGGAGTCTTTGGGTGTGTTCGCCTTCTGATATGGACTTTTTCTTTTCTATATTGTCAACTTCTTCAGCAATACTAACACTGATTATGAAATCATCTAAATCGGGGGTCTCCAAACGTTTCAGCCTTGGGGACATACGGATTACTTCAGTGAGTTTTCTGCGTATTATACTTGTCATTAAGCTTTACCTAGCAAGTAAATAAATCCGAGTTATTATCATTCTGTGTTTTTTCATCCAACTTATCACAACAACAATAAGCTATTAGCTGTCGCGGCCCGGATTGATGACACTGGCTGGTCGGATTTGGCCCGCGGGCCGTAGTTTGGAGACCCCTGATCTAAATCATCTTGGAGACCGACGACTATCCGAACGCATGAGTTTTCGTTAGGGTAGGCTCGTTCGGAAGATACCATCAAGATCTTTTTGGAGAATCGGAATGCCCACCTGGGTATCAATCTGTGAGTTCCTTACGAATCAACTGAGTATCTGGATTGTCCTATCTTACAGAAGCGCCTAAGAATTGGGCGATTATAACGACATAGGTCAACATCGGTCGAAGCAAATTTAAGTGAAGAGAACTCCTTGGTCTTGAGAGGAGAAGTAACACGTTACAAGTGCCAAAAATCGGTTTTCCATTTCTTCAACCTGTTTCTTCCAGACTAGTCTCTGGTCGAAGTATAGTTAGGGGTAACACCACTGTAAGCTTTTCATAAAATCGATTTTTCTTCGTTGACTTGGTAAATACTTTGAACTTTCTAGAATATGGGATAAAAAGTTGATCACCTGGAAAAACATGTTTCGAAGTCAGTATATCTTCCCAATAGAATGTTGCGAAGTAGTCATTAACATCATTATAACATACGCGCCTAAAATTGTATTTCCAAGAAGGAGAGAATTCCAATGATTTGTTAGTAACAATATTCAGATTAAAACTCAATGGCGGATGATAACCATCAGGAGGAACCAAGTGAAATGGCTCTACATAAACTCTGACATTAAGACTGTTAACTAACACTAGGTCTAGGATTGTATTGTTCATATTCGCATTGAAATAAAACAGCGATGAAACTAACCCGTAAATAAGATAGTGGTGACCCACACCTTCCGATTTGATTCCCACAAAGCAGGTGGATAATTTTTATTTTTGTTTTTAAAAGCACAGGGTTTCTGTGCTTGATAAATAAGTCCAGCTTTAATCATATGACCATCTGCATTTGTAGAAAGACTGGCGTTGGTACAGTCTGTCCTTAATTGTTTTAAAGCCTGGTGCTTTCATGGCAGTTTTATGAGTGTCCGCTGGGACATTTTTGTTCCACATAAGACCGGCTTCATCTCAATTGAAAACTTGTTTAGAATGATAATCTTGCAGCCTCTTACTGTGAATGACGTTCTACCCTCTTCTACTTCATCTTGAGGTTGCATGTCTTAATATAGAATCATTGCTTTTTGTTGTAACATATTAGGGTCAATGGGAATATTTTGTCCTATCATGTATTCCACCCATAAATTTAAGACATTTTCTACTTTAACCTTCCTATACTCACGTCAAAATGAAAGACGTATACTATACTATATAAATCGGTCTCGCAGACCGTATGCGTGAGTATAGGAAGGTTAAGGGTGTTGGGTACCTTTTTCAAGATCGGTTAAACTTATATTTTTGAATTAGTTCCAGAACTATCTTGAAAATTGTATATCTGACCTTTAAAAGTAGTGTGTGTAACGATAAAATACTAGTTTTTTACAATGTTTAGAGCTTATACAGCTTTAATTATTTTTCAATCATAAATTAAGAACCAGTAAGTTTACGGGCTCGAAATTTTGCCTACGGTGTATTCGTTACAATAGCCACGACTTATCATCGAGCTTTTTTGTAAATTCCTTGTTTGTTGTTGAATTTAACTTCAATTAAGGAATAGAAAAATGACGATGGGCTTACCATCATTTTTGGATTTCAAGAAAGTAACGACAACAAAGGAATTTACAAAAAGCTCAATGATAAGTCGTAGCTATCGTAACGAATACACGGTATGCAAAATATCGAGACCGTAAACTTTCTGGTTCTGCACTTATGATGGCTGTAGAAGCTCTTAACATTGTAAGAAACTAGTATTTTATCGTTACACACACTATTTTGAAAAGTTAGATATACAGTTTTCAAAATAGTTTTGGAACCAATAAAAAAAATTTAAATTTAATCGATCTTGAAGATAAGTACAACACCTTATCACGTATTGTAGCTGAATCTTTTGTAGTTTGGGCCGCAGTGGAAAGACTAGCTCTAATATTTACTTTTCTTTCAACACTTCACGTATCGAAGATTCGTTTTTATTATAGATCTTGCTACGGCCATAATAGACTTTTTTCTATTTTAATTTTATCAATAATCTTTTTCACTAATACTGAGCGCACTGGAGCCCGTTTTAAAATAATTTACCATTTATTTGCTTGTATTTCAACAAATTTATTAATTACGAAAACAGACAAGCACTATCTTCTCCGGTAGTTAATAGAAGTAAAGAAAATTAACAAAGGCACTTCCAAAGGCGGATACGGAAGTACTACTATACCAGCATGTGTTAGGTTTTATTTTTCTAACCGATATTTAAATAAATTTTAGTACCTGATGGACCGAGCTTTGCTCGGAGTTCCCAAATTTTTGAATAATTTTGAACCAAATAATAACGGCCTTTATTTTAGTTTTGATATTTAATTTATATTGTATATTTCAAGTATATATAGTAGCACATATACATATAGTAAAAGTTTATAAAAGTAGTATTAAAATTAATATTTACAGTTATATTTAAATACTTAAAAATAAATAAATTCATCCTCCTTCCACACAAAGTTACATGTATGATATGGATTTTCTTCTGGGAGAAATATCTTTAGTGTACTTGGTCGCTTAACTCTCGAAAATGGAACATACAGTCGCGGCCATAAAAGATAGGCGCCCAAACAAAACATCTGTTTTGTACAACGAATATTTTTTATTGGAAAGACAATACTGAGAAATTGTTTTGTAGTGATTTTTATTACAATTTTAAGAGCGATATCTAAGAAATATGGATTGAAGTAGGTGCATGCGTGATTATTCCGTATATTCTAAAATAGTTGTATGCAGCCCGTGGGAGTGCAATGTTTGCGGCAAGAAGTTAAATCTATAGTTGTATATAGCATTTTGTGTAGTGATAAGTACTGTATTATTATATCAAATTATGGTGAAAAAACCGCAGTTGCAGAACCGGTACGTGGGCAAATAATTCCGTTGCACGGAGAGAGCGCAAGTACAAATTGCGAAAAAGGTACGATGTTCGCGATCTGCTGTGCAAAATGTTATTAAACGCTACAAGGCGACTAGTTCCTACTTGATTTTACCCAGACCAGGACGAAAATGTAAAACAACCGCTCGAGAATATCGGTTGATTGAGCGAATTGCTTTTCAAAATCGAAGAATTGGCGATCGAATTGGCAAAAGAAATTTCTGCGGAACTAAGAGAGGGCCATAACATCAATGTTTCGATATGTACGCTTAGAAGACGACAAGTGTCAGTTAATTTACATGGGCAGAAACCGCGGCACAAAACGCTGTTAACTCAGCAACACAAGGCGCAGCGTCTTGCATGGGCCAGAAAACATAAAAATTGGAGCATCGAGGACTGGGCGAAAATAATTTGGTCGGACGAATCAAATGTAGAGGTTACTTTATATAACCCTTTATCTATCTAATAAATGCAAAAGAGCATGCTATAGTTTATTTCTGTCTTACAGGAAAAAATAAATTTAAATGCAATACTTTTGCTTACATATTACAGATGAACAGTCATTCTGGAACACGTTATGTGTGTAGGAAGGTAGGAGAAGCATTTATACCTGAATGCATTACTCCTACGGTTAAACATGGTGGAGGTAGCGTGATGATTTGGGGCTGCATGTCTGCCCAGGAAGTTGGAGAAGTGCACATTGCTGAGGGACGCATGAACAATGTTCGCTATATTGACATGCTAGAGGAGGTGTTGGAACCATCTATCGTCAAATTGTTTGAGGATATTGGGGAAGACTTTTATTTCCAACAAGACAACGCGCCTTGCCACAAAGCACGCCAAGTTAACAAGTGGTTTAGCAACAATGGTGTTAGCTGCATAGATTGACCGCCTCAGTCACCGGACCTTTCGCCAATTGAAAATCTTTGGCATATTTTAAAAGAAAAGATCCATACCCATTCCTATTTAACAACAAAGCCACCAAAGGAGGCGATATATCGCGAATTGACTGCAATTGGGCAGAAACATGTTTAAAGGTCGTGTCCACTATGCCTAATAGAATTAAATTAGTCATTCGTGCCAAAGGAAGCACAAGTAAATATTAATTTTCATTAATAAAATAAGTATATTTACATCTACATGCGTTTTATTTTAGTTTTTATTGCGTCGTTTTATACCAATCTAAAAAATCTTACCCTGCCTATCTTTTATGACCGCGACTGTACATATTTTTCTTTTATTAACATACAACTTTCAGCGCCATCTATGGTTTAGTAGTAGAGTTTCAATTACTTATAATTTCGCTTGGCTGCATGATGTTAAAAAAGTTGCTAACCCACATTTAGGCCGAAATTGGTGAAAACCTGGACCAAATGGATTGAATCGAGACTGGAACCATGCTAAATCGGTTTTTCGTCCCCAAAAACTCGCAAATACTAAATTGTAACAAAATTTTGAGAGTAATTTTCGATAAGACATTTTATCAGAAATAGATAAAAACGGGACAACCACATTAGATCAATGTTGTGATACTAAATTGCATAAAAATCGTTAGAGCCGTTTCTTTATATATATAGAAGAATTGCTTGTTTAAATATATTAGATGTGCAAATAATAACTAGCACATCTCAATAACATCGTTTCCGTCCATTTTCCCAATTCAGCATCTAACTCCATAAGCTTATTTACAAAATACAAAAGAGTCAATATTATTAAATGTAATAAAGTAGAAAAAGGCTGTCCGTATGCTTGCATATCTTTCGGAAACGTGTTCGCAAATCAAATTATCGTCGAAAAAGGAGGATGTAACAGACTCAATTTTCCCTTTCAAACCTGAAAGAAACGCTATGCAAATAATAATAATGTCTATTGGCAGAACGGTTTTTTTAATAAAAATAGATAACGGGAAGGGAAAACACATTAAAGATATTAAGTTGGCCCAGGTATCGTGTATATACAATTTGATAAAAGCTTTGCCCTTTCAGAAATGATAAGTTCGTCTCATTTTCAGAATGATTCGCTGCGCTTATATATATTTTTAACGGAAATATTCCGTATCGTATGCTCATTTTGTCGTATGCTTGGCGGAAATCAATATACAGGTGTCCCAGACTTCACTCCCCAGGCTTGTAACTTCGTTATTGTTAACAATACATAAAACAAAGTATATATATTCTTAAATGGGAGGAAATTCTCTATACGATAGGAAAAACTAATTTAGAAGAAGTGCGTTAGTGTAATGACAGCTATATTCAACTTTTTTTTTTCAAATAGCACAGTATACTTCTTTTTTAATATTCAGATGGTACCTTTTATTCTCTTTACAGCCATATAAATTAATATGGGCCTTACATGGGAAAATTTTCAAAAAAACTTGACCTAAAGTTTGCCATGCAAAAAATTGTGGTTTATAGTGTTTATCTAGTAGGCGATGAAATCAACAGCTTTCTACAAACAAAAATATGTTTTTATTCGAATAGCAATTAATTAACTAATAATTACAAAACTAATGAGCAATAATTACAAATTATTATAAAAATTGTTCAAAATTGCTTCCATTATTATTAGAGCATATCTCTAGACGATGCAGAAAATGTTTGTTTGTCGCTTCTAATAAAGTGTGCATGGAAATGTTTGCACACTCCTCTCTTATTCTGCCTTTTAGGTCATCCACATTTATGACGGCTACCTTATAAACACGTTCCTTCAAGTAACCCCACAGAAAATAGTTCAACGGCGTGAGGTCGGGAGAGCGAGCTGGCCATGCCACCGGGCCATGTGTTCCCATCCATCGTTGAGGAAAATTAGTGTCCAAATAATTTCGTACGATCGCACTGTTGTGTGCTGGAGCACCATCTTGTTGGTAGAACATATTTTGTCTTATATGAAGAGGTACATTTACCATAAGTTCTGGCAATATCTCTTCTAGAAAATGTAAATAGCGATTGCCAGTTAGTGTCCCATCGTAAAGATGTGGCCCTATTAAACGCCCATCAAGAATTCCACACCAAACATTTATTGAAAAGACGCATTGATTATTCGTTTCTCTCAGCCAGTGTGGCTGTTCTGTGGACCAGTATCTGCAATTTTGTGTTGAAACCAATCCATTGTTATGGAATCTACTTTCGTCAGACCACATTATTTGTCTCAAAAATCAGGTTGGTGATCATACTGCACTAGAACCCATGCAATAAATTCAAGTCTTCTCTCTGAATCTCCGGGGTGAAGCTTATGTATGCGCTTAAATTTGTATGCTTTATAATGATTTCGTTTTAAAATGCGTTGCACTGACAATTTTTAAATATTACACTTTGCGGCTATTTCTCTTAAGAAAGATGTAGGATTGACCTCCGTATAAGCAAGAACAGCTACCGTATGTCCTTTATCAGCAGCATGTATGTTCCTAGGAAGCGGTATACTTTTATTTATTACAAAAGATTCATGCTCCCTAAGATTGTTTTCCAAATTTTTAAACGTTTTATGATCAGGATGTCTTCTCTCAGGATATTGCTCGCAATACCTTGTAGCTGCCTCCCTCGAATTACTTCCACACAAACCATACACTAACATCATATCGCTCTTTTCGGAATTCGAATAATTCATATTCTATCAAAATACAAGGAATAATAATAACTTCAATGGATTTAACTACATAAAGTGACAGAATTTTGTTTAGAAAACAATTGAAAATCAGCATGCTATTCGTCCGAATAGCATATGTACCTACCTACTTGATATTTTCTTTGTTAACGACAGTTGATAAAATATTTAATAGCTTTTATCTCGATAATTTTATAACTGCCATTGTTAAATAATTTGATTTGAACTGAATATAACTTCAAGTGAAAATTTATTCAAAGATGCGTGTTTTTTAATAAATGCTTTTTATAAATGTGGATACATTAAAAATAAACCTTTGTATTTATTAGATGTAGTTGATAGCATACATTTAATTGCTATTCGAATGAAAACACATTTTTGTTTGTAGAAAGCTGTTGATTTCATCGCCTACTAGATAAACACTATAAACCACAATTTTTTGCATGGCAAACTTTAGGTCAAGTCTTTTTCGAAAATTTTCCTATGTAAGGCTCATATTAATTTACATGGCTGTAAAGAGAATAAAAGGTACCATCTGAATATTAAAAAAAAGTATACTGTGCTATTTGAAAAAAAAAAGTTGAATATAGCTGTCATTACACTAATGCACTTTTTGTAAATTGGTTTTTCCTATCGTATAGAGAATCTCCTCCCATTTAAGAATATATATACTTTGTTTTATGTATTGTTAACAATAACGAAGTTACAAGCCTGGGGAGTGAAGTCTGAGACACCTGTATATGTATATACTTAGGCGTTTGAAGATGTGGGTTTGTAAGCGGAAGTCCAGTCTGGAAACTTCAATTATTATAGCGACGGCTACAATGTTCTAGTTGGTCCAATTAAGATATTTTGAGAACCGTAATATCTCCCTAGAGTCCCCTACAGTTATCAATAATGTACATAAAATATATTGCTTCCATATTAGGGGAAAGTCATTTTTTCATATCGGAAAATATACACTTCGAGCCAAGAATCCGATTAAATATCGTTTTGTATACTTAGCAATTTGTGTATGGTTTTGAGGAAATATAAGCTCATTGCTTTACGGGAAGAAACCACCATAATTCCACTTTGTTTATCATTCTAGAAGTTTTACCAAAAATCGCTTTCTTCTGAGTTTAGCGAAGTAATACACAATATATTGAAAAAACACATTTATTTACAGTTTTCCAAAGTATGCTTTCTAGTCAATGCATTTTTGCATCCCTAAAACCTCCTATTTTCCAATCTTCCCGCGTTCGATTGTCTATTTCCTTATTTCCACCCCCTTCTTCAGCCACTGTAAACCGTGACCCCCATAACTTATCCTTTACACCTGCAAACAAACCGAAATGACTAGGTAGGAGGTCTGGAAAATTTGGCGAATGATGCATTATTTTAATGTTTTGGCTCTTTAAACACTCAATCGTTCAAGCGGCAGGCCGACCGTTATCTCTTCAAAATCCAAGATGATCCTACCTCCTGGACGATTTTCGTTAAGTGAATCATTCAATTTGTCCAGCTGATGACAGTACACATTCCCTTGAAATTCCACCAAAACAGACACAATCACCTTTTTTTATATAAATATCGGCTTTCAAAGTGCTTTGAGCCGGTTCATATTTTTACTCCATGATCTCTTGCGTTTAACATTGTTGTGGCCAACCCATTTCTCATCGCCAGCGATGATGTGCTTCAAAAATGGATAATTTTCTTGACATTTGAGAATAGATGTCAACACGACGGCAGAAATTTATTTCCGTAAGAACAGGAGGAACCCATATATAGAGCTTTGAGATTAAACCCAGACGTTGCACATGATCATGAACCGTCGAATTCGATAAATTGAATCTCTCAGCGATCTTACGAGTTGTTATTCGTCGGTTTGCATCGACTAATGCCTTTTATTGTATCTTTATCAACTTCAACTGGCCTTCGAGAACGTGGTGCATCTTCAACATCAACATTTGTTTCATACTTGAACAGCATTTTTACCTTTTCGATAGGAAAAGGTCAAATATGCTGAAAATGCTGCTTTTCACTTTCCATATTTGATAGGGCCCCAACCAAATACTACTTGCATCCTTGGCTGCAATCCCCAATAATTTTTCCATCTTTAAATTTAAGTCATAATGTCTAGAGTTCGTTAAAAAGCTGGATGACGTGTTATCATTAAGTAGTGTAAATCAGACTGACGCTGTCACTCCTCCGAATTTATCAATTGCAACTTATCATTGAATAATAAAATTCGGAGGAGTGGCAGCGTCAGTCCGATTTACACTACTTAATGATAACACGTCATCCACCTTTCTAACAAACTCTAATAATGACCATGCTGCTTAAGTGTGAAGTTGATTGGAAAAAAATAAAATTAAGTCCTCTGTTGGGAAAAAAACGTAATGGCAGCTTATGTTTCCTATCCGTTAGTAGCGATTTGTACGTTGAAAAACTTCATTCAACATCAACTGATGTGATTGGTGCATATTTTAAAACATTAACAACTTCCGGATTTAAATCGGTTTCAATATCAAAATCGCCATGGAGAATTTGTTTTGCTTTTTGCAACAAATTTAAATCGCTATTACTTTTTAAAATATCATTAATTTTCTTTTATTAATTGTCCTATTTTTCCAGGAACTTTCTGTGTCAAGTACTTTCGTCAGGTATAGTACAATGTTTCTGCAGTGCTTTTGTGAAAATATTTTAAAATTTAGGTTTTGTAACTTATATACATATGTATATATATATATTAGCAAAAGCAAAGCTTTGGTTAATCCTGAATTAAATGCTTGTTGTTCACTCTAATTTTGGGAAAGGAAGATGAACCTGACTGATCTACGGACATTTGCAGTAATTTTGATTGTATCATTTTTTCAAACTTTCGTTTAGGAAGGGCAGTCCTGGGATGTTGAGTAATTTGCGATTTTTCTCACATGAAATCTATAACAGAAGAAAATTATAATAAAAAATATATACCGCCTTTTAGATATAAAATAAGAAAATGATTTTAAAATTAAAGGAAAATATTTTTATTAATGAAAATAATTTTATTCAGCAATCCAAAGCAAGTTTTGGAACTAATTGTATGGTATACTAGAATTTGCAAAATAAACATGTCATTTGAATTAAATAAATAAAATAAAATTGTTTTGTAAAATTATCAACTTACCATTTTACCGCACGCTTTGCAGAATACTTTTTCTTCGTTCGCTTTTGGCATTTTTTGATAACACTCGGTAGCACTTCACTTTATTCGGTGTTTGTAAATGATGAAATTTTTTAATGATAAATGCTGAAACGTATACACCCTCTACCTAATTATTTTTAACCAATCAGAACTCGCCTTCATTTTTTAATTGCCGATTTTTATTCTTAGAAACCGTAACAAAATAATCTTTGCTCTTCGGTATTGAACATGATATTTCGTTTGGAAGTCTAAAAGCAATTAACAATTTCTGAGAAAAAGGTAGAAACATAAATTTCTTGGAAATAGCATTAATCCCTATTTAAGTAACATTTATTTTATTATATTTAACGAAACATCAGTCATTGTGCAATGTGTATTCTCAGAAAATCGTCTACTATATTTTTGTAAAAATAACGCGATTTTCAAACGGAAAAATATGTCGAATAATTTCAAATATTCTAAATATGTAAAATTAAATTAGTGCTAAATGCTTTTGTTTAGGGTAAACAAGTGTAGATCTTAAAGCGCTCAATTGTACCGTTGATAGTTATCGATATGCAAAAACATATAATCCGGTCTCTGTTTATCACTGATAAACGCTTGTGGTCTCTCATTTCGGCAATGAAAGAGGGTGGAAAATATTAGGTGAAGAAATCAAGGACAACGTATGCCAACCACATACTTTATACGTTGCACTCGTTTGTCGAACGTTACTCATTTAACTCAAGAGTCTCTCTTTCTGTCAAATCTAGTGATGGGTCGTATTGAACTATCTGTTATTTTAGAACTGTTATGGACTTAGTAACGGTTGCAACTGTTATCTCGCTGGGAAAATAACGGTTCCTTTCGGCTGTCTCCAGGGTACGCACTTGAGGCGTTCCGATACAACTGATGGTGGATAACCATTACAACTCCACTATAAAAATAACTTATTACGTTCCTACATATTTTTTCGGACGGTAATAACGGCAATATTTATAAAAACTACAAATAAAACCGTTATATTATATGGAACAAAATTACAATTCTAATTACAATTATAAATAAAAAGATATTCTTACGAGAAAAAGTGCAACCAATCATAAAAACTATGTATATATATATATCGAATATAAATAAATAAAACTCATGTTAAAATATATATATTCAAAAACGACAATGTTGTTATCACGAATTCTGATTTATATTTATAAATAGAATCCCTTTTACCGCTTCAGATGATAAACGGTTTCGACGGTCAGAAATCAATAATCCCGTTTTCCAAAACACACTGCTGGCATACTGCAAGATCATCAATTGCACATTTGTGTAAACAATAAAACCTAATTTAACAATCGAACGAAAGTAGAACGTCGGGAAAAAGCAAAACATATTTCAGATCAGGCATAGGCGATGGAGGCTTTTTAAGACTCGAATGTGACCCAGACGTAAACACTGACTCAGCTAGGCAGACTGTGACATATTTTATCGATAACATTTGCTATGTGCCATGTGGAGTCATGATGCGTTTTCGAATAGAACTGTCGACTACGAAATAACGATAACCTATTATATTGCAACCGTTATTTTGAAATAACGATAACGGTTGGAACTGTTAATAATATCATAATAATTTCCCCTCAGGGGCTCGCTGTTAACAAGTTTAACAAGTGAGTTCGGGAATTTAGCGCTCCCAAGGTACACGAGCTAAAACCCAAACTAAGGTGAAAGGTAACGTGCCGAGAGTTGCGTTACCGCAGGGGTGTGCGGTATTTAACGTTCCCCTGGGGGCACCAGGCGAAACCCCTTTCTAATTAGTCTTACCCGATCAAGCGGGGCTCTGATCGGGCGGACAGATACTTCCCTGGCTACTCTTCGTACAACTACGCTATCTAGAATTTCCAAGCCTAAAGTGCAAAAAGCTTGTGAAACAGGGCCAAGGTTACATACAGGCTAAAAGGGCCATAATCAAGGCCAACTTCACCAGACATGCACAAAGGGGCCAGGTTTAGTCTAGGCAAGGAAGTTAGGCCTCAAGAGACGGCGGAGGCTACTAAACGTAAAGAAAGGACGGAAGTCCAAAAAGGCGAGGTCGGAGGGCAGTACTCCCGCAGGTCTTCCGAAAGGCAAGGTGCCAGAAGGTTTAACCTTCAAAAGGCTGCTTTGGAGAGGAACGCGGTAGTATACAACGACTATCCAGCCACCCAGATGGAGCCGGCAAAGCTTAAGGCTGGCCAGGACTCTATTATGGAGGCATATAACAGCACTACGGAGCAAGGGCTTCAAGTTCGCTTTAAAAATACACGTATATGCGGAAGAACCGCTCTCAAAGCTGTTAAGTCTAATAAAAGGAATAAAGCTGGAGAACGTACTCTAAGGAGGCATAAAAATCCCTAGCTACTCTATCTGGAATTTCCAAGGCTAAAGTGCAAAAGCTTGTGAAACAGGGCCAAGGTTACATACAGGCTAAAAGAGTCATAATCAAGATCAACTTCACTAGGCATGCACAAGGGGCCAAGTTTAGGCTGGACAAGGAAGTTAGGCCTCAACAGACGGCGGAGGCAACTAAACGTAAAGAAAGGACGGAAGTCCAAAAAGGCGAGGTCGGAGGGCAGTACTCCCGCAGGTCTTCCGAAAGACAAGGGGCCAGAAGGTTTAACCTTCAAAGAGGCTGCTTTGGAGAGGATCGCGGTAGTATACAACGACTATTCAGCCACCCAGATGGAGCCGGCAAAGCCTAAGGCAGGTCAGGACTCTATTATGGAGGCATATAACAATAACAACGGAGCAAGGGCTTCAAGTCCAAGGAAGAACCGCTCTCAAAGCTATTAAGTCTAATTAAAGGAATAAAGCTGGAGAACGTACTCTAAGGAGGCATGAGGACCACAATAAATCTGAAAAGGTCGCAGTGGAACAGGCATCAGTGCCACCTCAAGTAATCTAATCTAATCTAATCCCATCACTAGTCAAATCCTCTTCGTATAGAGTAGCCTGGGGGAATATGCCAGTGAGGGCAAAACGCCAGTTCTACGATTTAGCGAAACTGGCGTTAGGATTACACATGTAAGTAGTTGATGCACTTCAGTACTATTTATGTGTTCATTGGCAGTGCTGCTCGTAGCTTATACTTTAGATTTTATTTTGTTAATACGGTGTTGCAACTGAAGCAGACTATTTACAACTTTCTCAATGGATATAGTAAGCAATTTTGTAAAATTTATGAAAGCAGGGGCTCTAGCAGAATGTCATTATAACTGTATAAGTCACGATAGGACTATTGGATGCTTCACCGCTTTATTTTAAGGCCGCCATATTGTGTAAAATATACATCTATTGTATAACTGCGTTTGGGATAAAATGCCAGTTTAACGTCAGGATAAAATGCCATAAGATATTACATATCAGGACAGTGGCAGCGATATGAGCTAACATGATAATGACTACTGTGCTGCACGCAATGGATACTATTATGCCAAAAACGGTGCAAAATGTGATTGGATAATTTCTGAATGTTGTAGTAAGTGGATACCCGAGAACTGTGCAGAAAAAGCTTTATGTTGTACTTAAGTAGATCTGGTTAACATTATTTTTACTAAGATATGTATTTAGGAATTTAGGAACTATAGGTCAACTATTTTTGTTATAATGTTCACGAATAAATTGTTCATTTAAGTTTACCTCAATGTTTTGTTCCATATTGCATATTACCCCGATTGGTATGGCATATCATCCACGCCACTGGGCAATATGCCACTTTGCAGGCTCAACCATTTTTATAAATTATGTTCCTAAAAGTGTATTCTTCCTATACTGAAAGTGTGTGTAAGTTTACAATAGATGTGATATAAGAGATCAATGTGCAAAACTAATTCATACATGACAAAATTTGACAAGGAAATGGAATGGAAAAGTTACACTATTTGAAATGTATCGAAATCATACCGTAACGTTTACTGTAGTACCGGGAAGTATATTTGGTTGCCTAACTTAGGTATAGTTAAGGATGGATTTAACAAATAAAATGTAATTGTTGCTTACCCTTATAATTAATACGTTTGAATCATGATCTTTTAAAGGATTCATTGTATAGGGTACTCCGGACTAGTTTTTCTCACTTAGAGTGGATTAATTGCAACCACATTTCACACCATATGGTGGATTGTTGGATTGTCAATTGTGTCGGAATATCGTAAATGTTTTAAATACATAAATATTTGCATTCCTTTTTGTTTAATTACAAATATTACAATAGATAATGTAGTTTGAAATCAATATGAATGAACACTACTTCTTTCTAATTATGAAATGGGAACAGAACAAAGATGTAATATGAGTCCTTGTGTTTGAGTGTCTAAATAACCATAAACAATAATAATATTGTAAATAAATAATTATTTCAAACTTCTTATGCTGTTAAGTGTTGAAGATGTTTATGAAAAGTTTTAATATTCAGCAAAAAAAATTCTTAAAGGAAAATTTACACAGAAAAAATAAAGCAACTATTAATTAGCAACATATTTAAATATATTATCTTACAAAAAGTCAATTTCTTATCGCTACTCAATATTGATTATAAATGAGAGTCAATGTAAACAGTTGCAGTATTCGCAAACCGGGACTTTAGTTTGAAAGGATGTTTGCCATCTAGACCGTGGTGAAGTGTAATTTCGAAGCCAATCATATGTAGCCAACACAAATGGTTGCGCATGCGCGTTGAGTGGCCACGTAAAGCATTAACAACCCGGCGGGATAGCAAACCATAGCAAACATTGTTCAGTTCAGTTCAGTTATAGGCCGGCTAAGGAAGTATTAACATTAATAAATCAATAACTTAAAATATGTTTCTCCTTAACATCTTATCGTTATCCTTGTTAATTTCTACATGCTTCGCCGGCGAACAAGACGTCGCTGAATACACAGACGCCGATTTTTCTGCGAATATCGCCGAACATGAAATGGTGCTAGTTATGTTTTACGCACCCTGGTAAGTACCCTTTCGATTTATCTAGGTATTATAGATCATATCGTCACCTCCCTAAACTTTCTCTTTGTTTAAGATAGCAATTTTAGGGCTGATGCCTTACTTAGAGAGAGAGTTAATTAGGTTGATTTTAATTCTTTGTTTTATACAGGTGCGGACACTGCAAGAGAATAAAGCCTGAATACGCCAAAGCTGCTGAAGATCTGATTAGGAACGTCCCCCTGTTATCTTAGCGAAAGTGGATTGTACAGAGAGTGGTAAAGAAACTTGCAACAAGTTCGGTGTGAGTGGATATCCGACACTGAAGATATTCAAGCACGGAGAGTTTATGCAGGAATACAGTGGACCTAGAGAAGCTGCAGGTATATTTACGACTTCTTTTTTATAATTAACCATCAAAGCTACTAGCATATGTCTTTGTCCCTTTATATGCATTGCCTTTGTTCTCTTCACCTCCATTCCCCTATCCTGTTAAATAACTCATCTTAAGTCCATCTGAGCTGCAATGAGCCTTCAATTTTCAAATAACTGAAAAAACTCATTATCGCAGACATAAATTTATCGTTCATTCCTGTTAAACAATTTTGTCTAATAATTCCTTCAGAATCTAATAAGACTTACTAAATGATCAATTTGTAATGTAAGGTGTGGTAAAGTACATGAGAGCTCAAGTAGACCTGAGCTTCGTAACAAGTTTTAAGATTTGCAAAACAAAAAGTATCTCTGTGGTGACGCGAATATTTTGTATAATTTTTCATAAGCAGTGGATGCCTCTATTTTTCCAAAATCCCTTAAACCACCTTGCTTTATCTTTCTTTCAGAATCTAATAAGATCGAATAAATAGTCATTCTATAATGTAACGTATCGTGAAGCACCTGAGAGTCTAGGGAGACCCGAGCTCCTTAAGAAGTTTCAAATTTGGAGAAACTAGAGAAGTATTTCTGTGCTGACACTCGCTGGAGGGCACCAATTCTCGAATTTATTATTGTTAACCCACCTTGCCTTATCGTTCTTTTAAAATCTAATAAGATCGAATAAATAATGATTCTATAATGTAAGGTATCGTGAAGTATCTGAGAGTCTAGGCAGGACCTGAGCTCCTTAAGAAGTTTCGAATTTCGAGAAATTAGAGCACTATCTCTGTGCTGACGCGAATATTTTATTTTATTTTTCGCAAGCAGCGGATTCGGTGATGCCTCTATTGTTCCAAAATCCTTTAAATTCGACTAATTTATTAAATAATTCATTTCCAATGCAAAGTATCGTGAAGTACATGCTAGCTCAAGTAGATCTGAGCTGGCAGGTTGCTTCAAGTCCCATGAAACGAAAAACAATCATCGCTGCAGGCACTAATTCACGAATTTATTTTTCTTAAACCACCTGACCTTATCGTTCTTTCAGAATCTGATAAGATCGAATAGATAATCATTCTATAATGTAACGTATCGTGAAGCGCCTGAGAGTCTAGGGAGACCCGAGCTCCTTAAGGGGGAATCTGGTCCAGCTAAGGCCTTTTTTAACTGCGTTTTTCTCAAAGATAAAGTTATTTTTCGTTCATAAAACTTTTTTCACGTATAAAGGTATATTTGAAGAAGTAAAAACCACCATTGAAAATTTTATTCGAATATTATGTGTATAGCTATAGTGGTTGCAAGCGGAGGGTCAAATCGGTTGGAATCCTGGAGGCCTTGAAAATTATCTGAAATGTAAAATTCGAAGAAATTTCGTTAAAGTATGAATGCGAAATGCGGATGAACCCCAATTTTCGAAAAAAAATTGTCAATTGCAAAAATGGCGAACATAAATTAAAAATTGACGGAGAAAAGCGGCTTTAATTTTGCAATAACTTTGCCCCATAGTAACAATTTCATAGTATTCGAGGTTCATCCGCACACCAATCTAATTGACTTTAATTTAAACTTTATTTGAAGTGAATCGGAGGATAATTCGACGAGTTATCTTTCCAACCAACTTGAAAAACGTGGTTTCGAGATAAACGCGTTTAAAGTTTATAGTATAAAATAGGCTCTAAAGAAGATATTCGAAACTCGACTGAACTGTTCAAGATTTCAAACAAGACTATCCTATTTGTAAACACGAACCGAGACCTTCTAGCAAAATCTAAGTTTTTAGGGAAAAAGGAGACTGCAGCACATCTGCTCCGCCCAAAACGCCCCAGCGTTGATCGGGTACCTGCTTGACGAACATCGCTCCTAATTACCCTTCAAGGTCGAATTCCGTGATTTCACTTTGGGAATATATTCTCCAGATGTATAGGAAGATTTTAAGACAAAAACAAAAAAGTCTATTTTCGGAATCGGCTAAACCAGACTCCCCCTTAAGAAGTTTCAAATTTGGAGAAACTAGAGAAGTATTGCTGTGCTGACACGAATATTTTGTTTAATCTTCCATAAGCAGCGGATCCTGTGATGCCTCTATTGTTCCAGAATCCCTTAAAATCGACTAATTTATTAAATAATTCTTTTCCAATGCAAAGTATCGTGAAGTACATGCTAGCTCAAGTAGAGCTGAGCTGGCAGGTCGCTTCAAGTCCCATGAAACGAAAAACAATCATCGTTGCAGGCACTAATGCACGAATTTATTTTTCTTAAACCACCTTACCTTACCGTGCTTTCAGAATCTAATAAGATCGAATAAATAATCATTCTATAATGTAACGTATCGTGAAGTACCTGAGAATCTACGGAGATCCAAGCCCCTTAAGAAGTTTCAAATTTGGAGAAACTAGAGAAGTATTGCTGTGCTGACACGAATATTTTGTTTAATCTTTCATAAGCAGCGGATCCCGTGATCCCCCATTCCACCAAAATCTTTTAAGATCGATAAATTTATTCAATTATTCTCTTGTATTGTGAAGTACAGTATAAGTTCCCTAAACCGGACAGATAGGATTTTATTCATGTCCGGATTAGTAAATCATTGGCTATATTATGGCTGTGCAATTGGGGGAGGAGGAAAGTAAGGACATAAAAAAATGGATCGAAATTTAATACATCTTCTGATGGATTGAGTTTGAGGAAAATTTTTCGTCCAAAAATTTTTTTACGTGTTTAATAAAACCAGTCCACGAAAATAGCTTGGGTCATACACCCTTTCTTCCTGATATATATATATATACTCGACGGGAAGATTAATGTTTTAAAAGCATCTGAAGTGTAAGGATTTGCCAACAACAACTAGTGGTAACTTGTGGGTGCCCGCCGCATTTGAACATTTTTCCCGTTCATGAACCCAAGTGGTAGTTGGTAAAGTTTTCCGTTACGTTAGGCATCTGGCTGTCTGATAAATTCAGTTTGTTAACCAATTGTAGAAATTTCTCTTGGAATGGCGCCACCGCACATGTGTTAGTAGATACTTTTTCCCCACAAATTTAAAAAAATCGAATTCCATGCCTGTTTTTAAATTTATCAAATCAACCGGAGCTTCCTAAAAAGTCATCTTTCCCAGTTATTTCTCTATAAAAAAATCTGGATTTTTCACGTAAAATTTCCGGTGAAATCGGTACATGAACGTTTCTTTGTTGTAAGAAGCATGTATACAAAGCTTTCTCCAGCTTATGATGATCACCTTGACCAATAACTTTTTAGAACCTACATATAAGCCCTGTTTTAATTTTCTAAAATTCATAACCCATAAAACTGTACGTACATATCCTGTCCTTGAAATGTAATTGAAACAAACTGTCTTAATTTTCTTTTTCTTTTGTTTGACCTTCCTATACTCACGCATACGGTCTGTGAGACCGATTTATATAGTATAGTATACGTCTTTCATTTTGACGTGAGTATAGGAAGGTTAATGTCATATATTGTTGATTTCGGCGACACAGCAGATACTTTTCCCACTCTCAAGAACATCTAAAATTTTGCACTTCTCTTTAAGAGTAAGTGTTTTGTGGTATAGCATCATTTTAACTAAAAACTGCGATGTAGATACATACATAGTTTCACTAGCGTCCACAAACTGAGAACGGGGTTACGCAGAAAACGTAAACGCAAGGCATTTGAGGTAGAAAATGGGGGATTCCCTGAAATTTATTGATAGTTGACGCACGTATGCATTTATGCTCGTTTCAACTTATTTTAACCCTTAACACTCCTTTGTCGAGTGTGGCTCGACATTGTATTTCTTACACCAAATCCTATGTCGAGTCAAATATATTTTTTTTTCTTTTAAATACTTAATATATCTCATTCTGAATATTCCTAATACGCAAAATGCATGTATTTCGTCAAGTTTCGCCTTTCAGGTAATCAGGAGTTCAAAGGGTTAATCTGACTAAATTAAGTGTGAACAGATTTATAGCACCTCCTGGGCTGACGGCTTAATGAAGAGTAAACACTGTGCAACTACTGCCCGGAGCAATTAAATCTCCTTTAGATTATTCTTCTCGCTTCTCGCACTCTTATCTCAAAGGGTAAACACAAACATAATTAGCTGCTCATTACTCAGATTAAAATAAGTTGGAACGAGCTATACTAATTTACACGTTTTTAAATGCGTCCGGATTATAGAGGTAAATTACACAAAACTGTCCGAATTACTGAAGTGTCCGGTTTAGCGAAGTTATACTGTACATGCATGCTCAAGTAAATCTGAACTGGTAGGAAGCTTCGAATCCCAAGGAACTAAAAGAACTCATCACTGCAAAAATTAATTGTTAATTAACTTCTTCATTTCATAAAATATTTTTTTATAATACAAGGTATCGTGAAGTACATGAAAGCTCAAGTAGGCCCGAGCTCTAAAGAAGTTTCAAGTCTTGAGGAACTTGAGAAATACCTGACTGCTGAAGCTGACGTCTCCGTTGTCGGATTCTTCGAAAAAGAAACAGATCTGAAAGGTGCTTTCCTCAAAATCGCGGACAAACTAAGAGAGAAAGTTCGCTTCGCCCATACCTCATTCAAAGATGTGCTTGAGAAATATGAAGTCAAGTAAAACTATCTCATTTCTTCGTAAGATTCCCTTAGTAACCCACTGATGTTTTAGGGATGGTATCATTCTGTTCCGCCCGGCCCATTTGTCGAATAAATTTGAAGATGATACTGTACAATATACCGGTTCTGCATCTTCTAGTGAAATAAACACTTTCATCACAAATAACTAGTAAGTTGCGCTTTCGAATGGTTAGTTTTTATAAACGATGTTAAACATAAATTTTAGTCATGGACTGGTAGGACATCGCAAGACCGATAATCGTCAAGATTTTACCGGTCCACTCGTGATCGGTTTGTATACTGTTGATTACACCAGGAATCCCAAAGGAACTAACTACTGGCGTAATCGAATGTTGAAGGTAAAGTTACACGAGGACGCTTATGTGTGATGTAATCAAATTTCCTCGCAGGTTGCTAAACAATTCAAAGATAAAGCAACATTTGCCATTAGCTCCAAGGATGAGTATCAACAAGAATTAAATGAATATGGAATTGATTACGTTAGAGGTGATAAACCGGTTATTATTGCTAGGGATGCTAAGAACCAGAAGTTTAAGATGACCGAGGAATTTTCGTAAGTTGATGTTGTTATTTTAACACCAACAGTAATATAAATTATATTTACAGCGTTGAAGCCCTTGAGAAATTTGTCCAAGAGTTCCTGGATGATAAATTACAGCCATATTTGAAATCTGAAGACATTCCAGAACCCAACGATGCCCCAGTTAAAGTAGCTGTGGCGAAGAACTTCCAGGAGGTTGTCATAGACAATGGTAAAGATACTTTTATCGAATTCTACGCCCCGTGGTGCGGACATTGTAAGAAATTAGCTCCCACACTCGATGAACTTGGAGACAAGGTTTGCACTTTTATACGTAACATCTGATTCTTAAAGAATTCATTTTAACCTCCATCAATTTTAGTTGGTAGATGAAAACGTGGTTATTGTCAAGATGGATGCCACGGCTAACGATGTACCGCCTTTATTCGAAGTAAGGGGCTTCCCCACTCTGTATTTTGCCCGGAAAGATTCCAAGGACCAGCCCGTCAAATATGAGGTACGTCCTGGAGTAATTTTGTGATTTACTTATCTTAAACTAAATATAATTCTAGGGTGGTCGCGAACTCGACGATCTCATCCAATACATTGCCAACCAAGCCACGGAGGAACTGAAGGGCTACGACAGGAACGGTAAATCGAAACAAAAGACTGAATTGTAAGGTGTGGAATTGTGAATTATTATTTTTTTATGTTGTATAATTAAGTAATTCTTGTTGTTTAATGATGACATGTAGAAGTAAAGAAATCTTTTCTAAGTAAAATCAATTTCCCAAAATGCTGTTTTTGTTTCTATTTGTTTCGTAATTTTGCAATAAATGGTTGATGCATCTACAAAGAATTGGCTCAAGGCACAGCATACAAAATTCTCGGCGATCATTAAACATCATTCTTTTTGGCGGCCGAATCCCCCTTCAAAAATTTGCGCGATTTTTCTACATATCTCGGAAACTATCACAGATATGTTTCTATTTTAAGAATATAATTTGAAGTGTATTACATAGTTTCAAGCGTGGCGCAAACGATGTTCGGGAAAGATAAACAACAGGTAACCGGGCGCCCTCTACCTCCTTTTTTAAGTTTTTTTAATCGTTATTTATCATATAAAACTGGTTTTACGTAGAAAATAGTGCTGAATAACAAATTTAGACAGTTAATAGTAAAGATATTAAAAAACGATAATAAAATTTCAGTTGTCATTGATTGATGTACATAGATAAGTGTCGTTCTAAATATAAAATAATTTGAATTACTAATTATTTCGATAACGTTTGAAAGAAATACGAAATATATTGAAATAGATATGGATTAAGTATTTAGGTACTTAATGTAGATAGATATCAATAAACAAAAATACACGCGTTGTGTCACGTATACCGGTGTAGGAAATTGATATACAAGAAAAACGAAGAAACAAAATTACATATTCTTATTCATTTATAGCATATTTTTCGTAAAGTGTAAATTTACAGCTTAATAATGACTGTATGAACGTATTCTGTAATAAATTGTAGCTTATCCGTATGCGTGCCACCTCTTTTAATACTTTCGTCCCATCTATGTAACTGGGGTAGCGATTTCACATTTTTTAAATTATTTCTCACATTTACGACAGAACATCGTTTGATTTTACCATTTTTCTGGTATTCTATAGCTCTAATTTTGTAATTCAGGCCAATAACACTCCTTCTTTAGGAACACAGGATATACTTTCATAATCGTCTTCCTCACCTGGTACATTTTCCACAAATTGCGCTTCATGTGGTTCATCCAATCGTTCAAACTCCAAACCTGTTACATATTCAAAAGAGAACAAGTTTCCTGGTTGAGCACTTACAATCATATCACGCAACTCAAGTTCTTGAGACGTCAAAGGAACTACTGCGACGTTAACTACTTGAAACGTTGCTGGTAACATGTTCAACACATTAACTATATTAATAACTGCCATTGCTCAAATCAATCAATTTACACGGCGTGAAAATATGCTACTGATATATCCGGCAACCATATATATGTATTCCTCCACCGGTGTACGTGACACAATGCGTGTATTTTTTCTATTGATACCTATCTACATTAAGAACTTAAGTAATTAATCCATATCTATCACAATATATTTCGTCCTTCTTTCAAACGTTATCGAAATAATTAGTAACTCAAATTATTTTATATTTAGAACTATACTTATCTATGTACATGTATAACCGAAACTTTGTTATCGTTCTTTAATATTTTTACTATTAGCTGTCTAAATTTATTATTCAGCACCGTTTTCTACGTAAAACCAACTTTATTTGTGATAAATAATAATTTAAAAAAGTATTAAAGAAACGGGGGTTTGGGGCGCGCGTTAATTAATTTTTCCGAATATAATTTGCGCCATCCCTGAGACTATGTAATATACTTCAAATTATATTCTAAAAAAGAAAGATATCTGTGATAGTTTTCGAGATATTTACACAAATTCAAAAATCGTAAAAATTTTTGGAGGGGGCTCTACCCCTAAATCGGGGGATTCGGACTGTAAAAAAATGCGTTAAAGCAAGGTACTCTTTCAGTCTATACATTTTCATCGAAATCAGAATTTCCCAGTTGCCGATGTTCCCCTGTTAACAAAATTTTTAGTCATCAGCCCCCCAAATTGCGCGACTGCATTTGTTTCCCGACGAAAGAAAAGGATTTAAGAACTTTCAGTCTAACCCTAGGTAAGGGTCTAAGTTCGATAGCAACACGAAAGAATACGAAAGCCATGCCAGAAACAAACATGGCGAGCTGTTCATCCAAAAGTTATATAAAAAACCAGGAACAAAATTGTTAGTTCTAAGCAGGTCCAAGCTGAAAAAGGTGATAGGCCCCATGACCGGGCATACTCCCAGGGTGAGTTATCTAGATAAGATGGAAATCTACACTGTAGGCTGCGCGGGCAGGATTCTGAACAACTCTGCAGAAAGCAAGAATCAAACGAATTATGAGGGTAGATTAACATGTATTCGAAATCACTGCTAGGGAGTTGCTATTTTTTCAAATACTTTATGTCGTTGTGTTGGCAACTCTCATACCAATTGACTGCAAATGTTAAATCGATCTGTCAAATAGTCTAGTTTTGACAAACATTTACGTCAAGTACCTTTTTGCTTCCTCAATTATGGATAAAAACGAAGTTCGAGCGGTCATCAAATTTTTCTATTTAGAAGGAAAAACCGCAATGGGTTTCGGAATTCACACCGCACGCATACACCTGATGAATCATATTCAGGCGTCCGAAAACGGGTACCACACCAGAAATTGTGGAAAAAATCCTTAGCATGGTTTTGGTATATCGCAGACTAAAAGTGCGCGAAATTGAGGCGGGCATCTCTTATGAACGAGTAGTTCGTATTTTACGTAATGAATTGGGTTTAAAAAAGATTTCTGCAAGACGGGTGCCGCATTTGCTCAATTCGGAGCAAAAAAGCATTCCAGCTCGAACCTCAGGCCATTATTTTGAAATGTTTGTGACGAATCCAACGGATTTCAAGACCTAGATTCGTCACCACGCACCAGAAACAACAAATTGAGCAATTCAGGAAAAACGACCTGGAATGGTTAAGAAAAACGCCCGCTCATTGAAGTGCAATCTTTCAGCAAAAAATGATAGAGTTGAAGTTCGAAATTCTTCCCCATCCACCGTATTCGCCTTGTTTGACTCCGTCAGATTTTCACCTGTTCAAGAAACTCAAAACCTCGAAGAAAGTCACTTCCGGGAGAAAATCGAGAAGCTAGAGAAACGTTGGGCCAAGTGTGATGAACTTCAAGAGGATTATATTGAAAAGTAAAATATAACTTGAATCTGTATTATTTTGTTTTCATTGTCATCCCGGAAACTTTTCAATCTACCTCAACATCAAAGTGCATTATTTCCAACAGAATGACCTATTTAATTCGTTTAATTTTGCTTTCCGCCATCTGCTGGGCGACTGTAAGGCTTTTTACTCGTGGAGTGCAACGGCACTTGCTTGGATCTGCCACAATAGATCCGGAAAGCTCCTTCAGTTGAGCTACAGACATTTATTGCGTAGTACTAACTACAGCACGTCCGTATTGGGTGGATTCATAATTAACGGGGAATCGCATAAGTAAGATTTGTTTAAAAGGTGGCAGACGTGTTATCATTAAGTAGTGTAAACCGGTCTGTCTCTACTTACGTGCAAGGCGCGACATTAAAATTCGGAGAAGTAAGGGCGGAAGTCCGGCATACTTTATCCACCTTTTTAACAAACTTTAGTTATCACTCAGTAGTGTAAACCGGACGTACGCCCTTCTCCGAATTTTTATGTCGCGCCTTGCATGTAAGTGGAGACAAAGACCGGTTTACACTACTTAATGATAACATGTCATTCACCTTTTTAACAAACTTTAGTTATCATTCAGTAGTGTAAACCGGACTTACGCCCTTACTTCTCCGAATTTTAATGTTGCGCCTTGCATGTAAGTAGAGACAAAGACCGGTTTACACTACTTAATGATAACATGTCATTCACCTTTTTAACAAACTTTAGTTATCATTCAGTAGTGTAAACCGGACTTACGCCCTTACTTCTCCGAATTTTAATGTTGCGCCTTGCATGTAAGTAGAGGCAAAGACCGGTTTACACTACTTAATGATAACATGTCATCCACCTTTTTAATAAACTTTAGTTATCATTCAGTAGTGTAAACCGGACTTACGCCCTTACTTCTCCGAATTTTAATGTCGCGCCTTGTATGTAAGTGGAGACAAAGACCGGTTTACACTACTTAATGATAACATGTCATCCACCTTTTTAACAAGCTCTAATAATAAGCCAAAACTGGATGCAGCGCGCTAAGGCTGGTGAATCACCTAGGGAAAAAAGATTGTAAGGGTTGTAGTGTAGTATTACTGAACTTACATCGGTAAAGTCCACACCGCGCAATCGCCTATCAGTTTCAGGACACGTCTTTCATTGACAACCGGGCCAGCATCCTCAGATCAGATCTTATCGAAGGTGAGATGCTAGCTTCGTTGACAACGAAACACATGTCCCGGAACTAAAAAACAATTATAAGTCGAGACGTTTACCAATTTGATTCACTGCCTCCTCAAGGTGGTTTGAGTTGGTTATGCAGTTTCTATTATTTTCTTCCTTGTTGTTTTGATACTTCCAAAAGTACCACTTTTAATTATTATTTTCTTACTCTATAACGGAATAGTAATAAAATAAATCAAATGTTATTCCAAAGACTATTGTTTAACCAAAGTAATTACAAAAAAAGCAATAATTTAAAATTCCAATTTAATAAGAGATAAACAAAACTGATGCGTTGTACTAACGCTATTTATTGTGTCGTCAAGTGATGATAGCACAGTTGAACACAGCTAGGCAATAGTGTTGTTAGTTGAAGTGCACTGAAGATGTCTGCAAATAGTGTTTGGTAAATAGATCAAAATTTTATTATAGAATCCTAATTTATACACACAAAAACTAATTTAAAAGTATTAAAAATCAAAAATACAACCTAACTTTTTGACGAATAGATCTTCGATACCATCAAGCTTAATAAAAATAGGTTATGTGGCTATGCAACCCAAATTGAACTAAAACTTCAAATGCAATATATATATATATATTAAATAAATTAACACAACAGACTATTTTCTTCAAAGAAGTCCTACTAAATTTAGATTTGCGGCACCTTCGTTTCTATTCTAACACCATGGAAAGTTTTAATTTGCTCTTTTAATGCATTCGTGACAGCCTGATGTTGCTTAATGATTGATAAGCCTTTTAAATCGATTGATTCCACATAGATACTGTACATTGCGCCACAACCACCTGAGATATCCTGCACGACGATGTTTTTTGCGCTAGGAAAACTGCGTTTGAGTATTTCAGTCAAATCCGTCTCTGCTGCCGTTGCTACATAACTCCTAACGGTCGTAAAACTCTAAAATGGTCATTATTAAAACCGCAGACTAAAAAATTTGGTTGCTTACATAATTCTTTAAGCGATTTTCTAATAATCCTATTCTTTGGTTTATCAGTCTTAGTGTTTTTAACGTCATTGTTATCCTTTAAACGTTTGGTACGGTATCTATCTGTATAGGTTAAGTTACATTTATTATATTACAATTTGGTCTGTCAAATAGTTGTGTAGAAATCTGTAATGTCGGTCATTTTAGAACAGCACCTGGTTCTCTAGTGGCAGCTCTTTGAATTTTCTTGATGCCACTAGTTTAGTGCTTAGTTTGCAGGTGGCAATAATACCACCCGCACAAATTTAGATTTGTTCTGTGATGAAATATATACAGTGTGAGTAAAAATTTTATAGCATGATTTGGAATCAAATCATTCCCGAGCTTCCATGTTGAAACTGCCCCCAAACGAAATGAAATTCGGAAGCATTTGACCTATGTACGTTTTTGCCAAATTGAACTAACGATGCGAAAATTCTGAAAAAAAAAAATCATAAGAGTGCTGTACTTGATAATACTCCCGTGTAAATTTTTCGCAAATTTTCCATTGCACAGTTCGCAAAAAAGTGCAATTTTTCATTGTTAACAATCTCGTTCAACTTTGAATTTTTCTACTACCGATATCTCTTCTAAAGATACGTATTCCATAATTTTTTCAGATTTCTTAAAGAAGTCCACGATACTGGAATAGATTAATATCTTTGAAGATCGCCATTTACCATGGTGTCGCTCAATCAGAGTCGCAAATATTTTTTACTGCTTAATAGGTCACTCATTCTCCAAGAATTCCGTTGTTTAGTAAACTAAAATCGATTTTGAACCATTTTAACTAGCGAGACTTGATTAGTTATCAGATTTTAGGCCAGTAAAGTTTTATTATACCTTAAGCGAATTACTAACTACGTTCATTCAATTGGAGGGGGCGTTAGAGATATTCAGAAGGATAATATTGTCTAAGATCTTCAAATCATGTTCAGTCATTTCCGGAAAGTCTAATATGCCAGAAGAACTGTCCGTCTTTTATGGAACTTGACGGCTGCTTAATTTTTTTCTTCTACTCTTTGCATTAATGAATTTTCAACACAATTTTTTAATTGGATTTGAGCAAAAATTTTATCAACAATTCCTGTATCAAAATTTAAAGGTTTACCGAATTTGTTATTCAAAAAGCAAGCTTTTCGACAATATGATAGAGTTTTCGGCAACAGTTTATTATCAATTTGTTGATGGAGTAAATAATATTTTTCTCGTAAAATTCCGTGGACTGCTCCAACCTAACCTAACCTAACGCCCCCTACAATCGAATAAACGTAGAATTATTCGCTCAAGGAAACAATGTTTAATAAAACTTTATTGGCATAAAATCGGATAAATAGTCTCGTTTTTTGAAATTTTTCAAAATCGATTTCAATTCACACAACAACGGAATTCTTGGATAATAATAATAATAGTAATAATAATAATAATAATAATAATAATAATTTTATTTGTTAAAAGTACATGAAATATGTATTTAACAAGTCCACCACCAAAAGAAATAAAGGAAATAAAAAATAATAATAATAAAAAGAAAAGGTAATACAATGAAATATAATAACATAATAATAATAATAAATATAATAATGAAACTAATAAATTAACAAGATAGTAGGTATATAATTCTTACACTCTCTCTTACACTCTTTATACACAAGGTAATGGTAAAACATTTAATTTGCGACAAATTGGTTTACAGAACTCAGTGTAGTGTGCTCCAATCACTGATTGTAGTACTGACTTTTGGGCTAGAAATACGTTCTTTGCCGGTGAAGAATCACTCACCTATTAAGCGATAAAAAATATTTGTGACCTGCTCTGATTGACCGATACCATGGTAAATGATTTTCGAAGATATTAATCTATTTCAGTATCGTGGACATCATATTAAAATCTGAAAAATTATGGAATACATATCTTTAGAAGACGCATCGGTAGTAGAAAAATTCAAAGTTGAACGAGATAGTTAACAATGAAGAAATTATTGCAAAAAATTGCAAAGTTCTTTCTTTCGCGAACTCTGCAATGGAAAATTTGCAAAAAATTCACACGAGTGTATTATCATGTATAGCACTCTTATGAATTTTTTCAGAATTTTCGCATTTTAGTTCAGTTAAAATTGACGAAAAACGAATAGTACATAATCCGCTATTACTCATCCAATACGGCGGCTATCGGGTTGAAAATTTGGCAAAAACGTATATAGGTCATATAAATTCACTCAATTCTGAACGTGGTATAGGATTGTAGCTCTCCATACAGAACGGGGAGAAATGATTGCCTCACCTCGTTGGTAACTTACTAAAATTACTAAGTGCACTAGAATTCGAAGTAGCGTTGAAATAGCAAATATTTCTAAACACAACCTCGATTCTCGTAATGATCGTAATAAATAATATCGACTTTATTAAGCTATTAACAAAATTCTCGTCTTCTTCTTCTTGCACCTTCTTATGGCGTATCAGAACTTCATCGGCAAAATGATGGCGGCCCCATTCAATGCTCCGCCTTGTTCAGTCTATCATAATTAAATGATTAAGTAATATCAGTCTTTCCAATCAATATTAATCATTAGAATTTTCTTCTTGAAATTAACTAAACCATATAACGATACACGTAGACATTTTTTAACGTTTGAAGCTTATCCAAACCAGAATATTACATTTAACGGGTATATTTTTCTTTCGCATCTTTGTAGAAGTGAGACATGCTGGCCACTTGACGTGTCATTTATATAAAGGTTTTTTACGATGGATACTTTTCCACCCCACACATTACAAAAGGGTGAGGTAAATATGTAAATATGTTTAGAACTTCAAGAAAATTATATACCCACGTCGGTTGTATACGGTTTTGATAACGCTTGCTTCGTGCTAGCGAAATACGTGTCACCCAATTTATTATTAAATGATTGTGTGGTGAAGCGTTTACCGATGTGATAGGGTGTCATTTTGGATTGTTTCCATTTGAAGGCAGTTACCGTTGTCAATTCTTTTATAAGAATGATCTATCTGTTTCACTGATCTGTGGCAATACCTACTTTTATTATCATTTTCCATCGTAAGCTATCTGGAACAATACGCGACATTTCTAGTGACTTCGTATGTTGAGTAGGTTGCAGTTGCATATCCAAACAAACTGATTTTTTGGTATTATTCAATATGACGTTGATTTGGACACAGAAATCAGAATAGAGGGCAGCTTTGATCTTCATGTGGTCGATTTGAATGTCCTCGAAATAGCTCAGAAGTTAGCTAATGCCATTTTGAAAATACGAAAGGTGCACATTTGTTCGTATTAATTGAAAAATATTAGAGTTTTGGATATGTTAAAAGAATAGTATTTGCTACAAAGTTAAATCAGTGATACACAACAATAATCGTATATTTTAATTATAATATGCATACACCATCCCAGAATACTAACATTAATGAAGCTAGCCAAATATACCACTATCGTCGTATTTAAAACATGGTTCCCAGCCATGCGCATACAGAATTTACCACAAGATTTTCTAACTTTGTCGCTTTTGCCTATTCTGTGGTTTGGATAAGGGCACGGTTACTATGGATGGGAGTTCTGACGAAAATGTATTCTGACGAATTCTGACGAGTTCTGACGAATTCTGACGAGTTCTGACGAATTCGTCCAAACAAACAAACGCCTGTTTTCCAATGAGAGTGTTTACATTGGCAGCGATAACACGTCAGAACATGCACGACGTCGTCAGAACCAGTTGAGCGTTCAAACAGATTTGATTTTTTCCTGCGACCTGCGTCTATTTTGGGTGCTTGTGGGGTCGAATTTCGAGTGATTTGGTTATTTCACCATGGATTACGATAAATTGATAAGTCTTGTGTACGAGAACAGGTGTTTTTGGGATATGAGACGCCCTCTTCTAGAAAATAACTGGTTGACATGCTTTGTTCTTCCACAATTTAACAACAATAACTTCATTAACGGACTTTCAAGAAAATAAAATGCATCAAGTTCGTTCATCTCTGCTGAGCGGGGGAATCGTACAGACCATAGATAATATACGTACAGACTATCAGATTATCAGAAAACGCGCACAGTGTAACCGCCTTGTTCTGACGAGGATTTCGGACGTACTCGTCAGAACACATTTTCGTCAGAACTCGTATCCATAGTAACCGTAGCCTAAGTAAACGCAACCTACTTAAAACGTCACGTCGCAGAAATATTGCGTAATCTTGTCGAACAGGAATAATTGCACATTCCGACTAACTATACCCATGACGATTGGTCGTCCTAACATTATGACGAAGTACGGTACTTCCCTAGAATTGAAGCGTTCTGGAGGAGAAAATACAGTGTTCCAAAATATTGCCCTTCATTATTAAATAAAAGATTTGAGTAAACGATATTTGCCTGTTATGGAAACGTTGTTAAACTTAGGCAGGATTTAAGTTGGCATGCTGTTGGTAATATTTTTGAGGCGATTTAGCAGTTTGGGTAACATTGAGTTTATTTTTGTCCTAAGGAGATGAGGATTTGGTTACTGCGTACATAATTGTTACATTATGATCTGTACGTTATTCTAAAACTGAATATTTTGTATGTATATGTTGTAAAAATCATTTAATCTTGCGATATACGTTTTTGTTTTAAAAATTATTGAAACTTTAATCCGCGCTGATTTGGCATTTATTTCATAGGTGGCCGTGTAAAACGGTAACAATGTATTTTTAAAACGCCTTTATATTGCGCATATTATATAGGAATGATAACAGTTATGTTATTGTATTTAAATTAAATAATATAAATAAGTGGTAGAGATAACTCAAAAGATAAATTACAATTAATAGTAAATCGAAGAATAAGTGTGTGACGTTCTTCATTCGCGATACGTAACAGAAAACTGTAATTTCTTTGGACGCTTTCTCGGGAATGTTAGTATTTTAATTTATTTCTATCACTGATGTGGCACTTTCCTTGTAGATGGCACTGCATTGGCAATTGGATATAAACGTACTCTATAATATATCATAATTTCTAATTACATATTTTGATGCAGCACTTATATAAAAATGAATACACGCATATATTGCGCTTTATTTATTTATTAAAGGAAAATAATAATAATTGTAATAAATATTTTCGCATGTATATAAATTAATAATAGTTTTATTCTTGAAGTACAATCGCCATAGAATGAATGGGGCTACAATAGAATAGACCATAGGGTCACAATGTTGCAATTTAAGCTTTTATTGATGTATTTATTTCACAATGAAATTGATTGAGACATTGCATAATGTTGGACCTACATTTGAACGAGGCGACATACATCCATCATTTGTGCTTTGTAACTTTTACTTTTTTTTTTTATTCAGTCACTTGCATCGGACATACTAATATAACAAATTCAGCACGGGCACAAAATTCGTTCTGATTACAGTGATCAGTATGACAAATATATGCAGAACGTTGTGTGTACAAGCATAATTGATGCATGTTTTGGTGGCGACAACAAAAGACACGAGTCCATGCGGTTATTCCACTCTATTTGTTTACTTTGCGAGATAAAATTATGTTTATATTACTAACTGGGTCATGGAAGATTTTTGTTTCATCCGCCACTTCGAGAAATGTATTTTTTCAGGATTTATTAGAGCGCTAACGTAAATATAAGGCGTATTGATTTTTTAAAAGAATGTTGCTCCCGTACGTTAAAATTTTCATCGACGCAGTTATTTATTATTCAGGCACTAAGGCGAATATCCGGCGCCCTTTTCAAGAAAGGGAAGTAATTTATCTTATGTCAGGGTGGTTATCAGAATGTGAGGAACCCAAAGTCAGACGTGGAAAGTTAATGTTGGGATCAAATATCGAATTTACACCGGCTTATAGCAAAATAAAACGAGAGATGGGTATGTACTTTGGAAGTTTTGCATATCTTAGAAGAGTCGGCCAAATTCACGTGTTAGTTTTAAAACAATAACTTTTGGTTTAAATCATAGTGAATATGAAATCATCGATTGTTTTCCTCATGGTCCAACAGCACCGCGCGGTAGCTGAGTAAAGAATTACTAGGTCAGTGAATAATTAAAATGCGCCTGATGGTTCTAAGCAGGACGAAACTAGTCCGAAGTGTTAATCCGCTGCCCATAACACACAATCGCGCGGCCCTTCGTTCTTCTTAGTCTTCCCCTTCTTTCTGCGCTTCTCTTGGATATAAGTGTCTTCCATTGTACAATAATTTGAAATGGGTTAATCATGTAAATGGTTTTCGACTAAACATTATTGACTGAAATATGCTAGAGCACCTTCGTGAAACGTTCACTATTGAGTTTGGATGCATACCGGTTTAGATCTATGATATCAGCAACGTCCACGCTTTTCAATGTTGTCCAACCGTCAATTCTTGTTGGTCTTTGAAATTCTCATGTGGATTTGTTTATGGTTAAAACGGTTTCATCAAAACAGTTTTCGTCTATCGTTAGAAATCTCGGTATGTTCGAATCGAAAAGTTGGTAAATATTTACTGGACAGCATTGTCGTAATTCAAGTGCGACACAAAATCGACTCAAGATCTCCTCTCCTCTCAATATGGTACATACAATGAAAATAAATAACGATTTATCTTTCTCTTGGGAGGGGAGGTCCCTCAATCCCACGTCGCCATGTATCATTCTTGCTCTTTGATTGCAACTGAGCAAAGATTTACGACGTGAGTGAATAATTAAAATGTGCCTGATGGTCCTAAACAGCACGAGACTAGTCCGAAGTCTTAGTCCGCTGCCCATAACACACAATCGGGCGGCCCTTCGTTCTTCTTCGTCTTCTCCCTTCTCCGCTTCTCTTAGATATAAGTGTCTTCTATTTTAACATCACTTGGAAAGTGTTAGCCTAGCAAATGGTTTTCGACTACACATTATTGATTTCCTAAATTTTGCGGCTACATGTAATAATGCCCCATCAACAGCAAGCGTACGGGTATTTGATTGGGCCAGATATTCTCGTGAATAAAATTGAAATATGCTAGAGTACCTTGGTGAAATGTTCAGTGTTGAATTTGGAAGCACACTGGTTTAGATCTATGACATCAGCAACGCCCACGCTTTTCAATGTTGTTCAACCGTTAACTCAAGTCTCCGATTTCGGATAGGAAATCAATTTTCTGCGATTTTGGATTTTAGAGCACCTGATTGTCCACTCAGATGTCTATAGACCCAGATTTTCAAACCTAAATGTCGAGAGCTGGCCTACAAGTATAGACTAACATATAGTTATGGCTTGTCCGAGGGCGCACAAATTCCTTTTCAGCAAGATATAGCTTACCAACGCGGCTAATGGAAACAAACTTGCGATTCACACATTGGCTTTTGCCAGACTTGGCCCAACGTTAAGTGTTAAGCAAGAAAATTAGGAGAGCGTTTGTTTTGAATAAGATACACGTGTCATGTCTTGTTGGTCTTTGAAATTCTCATGTCGATTTGTTTACGGTTAAAACGGTTTCGTCGAAACAGTTGTCGCTTGCCTTTGGGAATCTGGATATGTTCGAATCGAAAAGTTGTCGTAATTCAAGTACGACACAAAATCGACTCGAGATCCCCTCTCCTCTCAATATGGTACATACAATGAAAATAAATAAACGATTTATCTTTCTCTTGGGGAGGGGAGGTCCCCTCAATCCCACGTCGCCTCTATCATTCTTGCTCTTTGATTGCAACTGAGCAAAGATTTACGACGTGAGTGAATAATTAAAATGTGCCTGATGGTCCTAAACAGCACGAGACTAGTCCGAAGTCTTAGTACGCTGCCCATAACACACAATCGGGCGGCCCTTCGTTCTTCTTCGTCTTCTCCCTTCTCCGCTTCTCTTAGATATAAGTGTCTTCTATTTTAACATCACTTGGAAAGTGTTAGCCTAGCAAATGGTTTTCGACTACACATTATTGATTTCCTAAATTTTGCGGCTACATGTAATAATGCCCCATCAACAGCAAGCGTGCGGGTATTTGATTGGGCCAAACATTCTCGTGAATTAAATTGAAATATGCTAGAGTATCTTGGTGAAATGTTCAGTGTTGAATTTGGAAGCACGCTGGTTTAGATCTATGACATCAGCAACGCCCACGCTTTTCAATGTTGTTCAACCGTTAACTCAAGTCCCTGATTTCGGATAGGAAATACATTTTCTCCGATTTGGGTCTTTAGAGCACCTGATTGTCCACTCAGATGTCTATAGACCCAGATTTTCAAACCTAAATGTCGAGAGCCGGCCTACAAGTATAGACTAGCATATAGTTATGGCTTGTCCGAGGGCGCACCAATTCCTTTTTGGCAAGATATAACTTATCAACGCGGCTAGTGGAAACAAACTTGCGATTGACACATTGGCTTTTGCCAGACTTGGCCCAACGTTAAGTGTTAAGCAAGAAAATTAGGAGAGCGTTTGTTTTGAATAAGATACACGTGTTATGTCTTGTTGGTCTTTGAAATTCTCATGTGGATTTGTTTACGGTTAAAACGGTTTCGTCGAAACAGTTGTCGCTTGCCTTTGGGAATCTGGATATGTTCGAATCGAAAAGTTGTCGTAATTCAAGTACGACACAAAATCGACTCGAGATCTCCTCTCCTCTCAATATGGTACATACAATGAAAATAAATACCGATTTATCTTTCTCTTGGGGAGGGGAGGTCCCCTCAATCCCACGTCGCCTCTATCATTCTTGCTCTTTGATTGCAACTGAGCAAAGATTTACGACGTCAGTGAATAATTAAAATGTGCCTGATGGTCCTAAACAGCACGAGACTAGTCCGAAGTCTTGGTCCGCTGTCCATAACACACAATCGGGCGGCCCTTCGTTCTTCTTCGTCTTCTCCCTTCTCCGCTTCTCTTAGATATAAGTGTCTTCTATTTTAACATCACTTGGAAAGTGTTAGCCTAGCAAATGGTTTTCGACTACACATTATTGATTTCCTAAATTTTGCGGCTACATGTAATAATGCCCCATCAACAGCAAGCGTACGGGTATTTGATTGGGCCAGATATTCTCGTGAATAAAATTGAAATATGCTAGAGTACCTTGGTGAAATGTTCAGTGTTGAATTTGGAAGCACACTGGTTTAGATCTATGACATCAGCAACGCCCACGCTTTTCAATGTTGTTCAATCGTTAAGTCAAGTCTCCGATTTCGGATAGGAAATCAATTTTCTGCGATTTTGGTTTTTAGAGCACCTGATTGTCCACTCAGATGTCTATAGACCCAGATTTTCAAACCTAAATGTCGAGAGCCGGCCTACAAGTATAGACTAGCATATAGTTATGGCTTGTCCGAGGGCGCACCAATTCCTTTTGGCAAGATATAACTTATCAACGCGGCTAGTGGAAACAAACTTGCGATTGACACATTGGCTTTTGCCAGACTTGGCCCAACGTTAAGTGTTAAGCAAGAAAATTAGGAGAGCGTTTGTTTTGAATAAGATACACGTGTTATGTCTTGTTGGTCTTTGAAATTCTCATGTGGATTTGTTTACGGTTAAAACGGTTTCGTCGAAACAGTTGTCGCTTGCCTTTAGGAATCTGGATATGTTCGAATCGAAAAGTTGTCGTAATTCAAGTACGACACAAAATCGACTCGAGATCCCCTCTCCTCTCAATATGGTACATACAATGAAAATAAATACCGATTTATCTTTCTCTTGGGGAGGGAGGTCCCCTCAATCTCACGTCGCCTCTATCATTCTTGCTCTTTGATTGCAACTGAGCAAAGATTTACGACGTCAGTGAATAATTAAAATGTGCCTGATGGTCCTAAACAGCACGAGACTAGTCCGAAGTCTTAGTACGCTGCCCATAACACACAATCGGGCGGCCCTTCGTTCTTCTTCGTCTTCTTCCTTCTCCGCTTCTCTTAGATATAAGTGTCTTCTATTTTAACATCACTTGGAAAGTGTTAGCCTAGCAAATGGTTTTCGACTACACATTATTGATTTCCTCAATTTTGCGGCTACATGTAATAATGCCCCATCAACAGCAAGCGTACGGGTATTTGATTGGGCCAGATATTCTCGTGAATAAAATTGAAATATGCTAGAGTACCTTGGTGAAATGTTCAGTGTTGAATTTGGAAGCACACTGGTTTAGATCTATGACATCAGCAACGCCCACACTTTTCAATGTTGTTCAATCGTTAAGTCAAGTCTCCGATTTCGGATAGGAAATCAATTTTCTGCGATTTTGGATTTTAGAGCACCTGATTGTCCACTCAGATGTCTATAGACCCAGATTTTCAAACCTAAATGTCGAGGGCCGGCCTACAAGTATAGACTAGCATATAGTTATGGCTTGTCCGAGGGTGCACCAATTCCTTTTTGGCAAGATATAACTTATCAACGCGGCTAGTGGAAACAAACTTGCGATTCACACATTGGCTTTTGCCAGACTTGGCCCAACGTTAAGTGTTAAGCAAGAAAATTAGGAGAGCGTTTGTTTTGAATAAGATACACGTGTTATGTCTTGTTGGTCTCTGAAATTCTCATGTGGATTTGTTTACGGTTAAAACGGTTTCGTCGAAACAGTTGTCGCTTGCCTTTGGGAATCTGGATATGTTCGAATCGAAAAGTTGTCGTAATTCAAGTACGACACAAAATCGACTCGAGATCCCCTCTCCTCTCAATATGGTACATACAATGAAAATAAATAACGATTTATCTTTCTCTTGGGGAGGGGAGGTCCCCCAATCCCACGTCGCCTCTATCATTCTTGCTCTTTGATTGCAACTGAGCAAAGATTTACGACGTGAGTGAATAATTAAAATGTGCCTGATGGTCCTAAACAGCACGAGACTAGTCCGAAGTCTTAGTACGCTGCCCATAACACACAATCGGGCGGCCCTTCGTTCTTCTTCGTTCTTCTTCGTCTTCTCCTTTCTCCGCTTCTCTTAGATATAAGTGTCTTCCATTTTAACATCATTTGGAATGTGTTAGCCATGGAACTGGTTTTCGACTGCACATTATTGATTTCCTAAATTTTGCGACGATATGTAATAATGCCCCATCAACAGCAAGCGTGCGGGTATTTGATTGGGCCAGATATTCTGGTGAATAAAATTGAAATATGCTAGAGCACGTTGGTGAAATGTTCAGTGTTGAATTTGGAAGCACGCTGGTTTAGATCTATGACATCAGCAACGCCCACGCTTTCCAATGTTGTTCAACCGTTAACTCAAGTCTCCGATTTCTGATAGGAAATCAATTGTCTCCGATTTGAGTTTTTAGAGCACCTGATTGTCCACCCAGATGTCTGTAGACCCAGATTCTCAAACTAAAATGTCGAAAGCTGGCCTACAAGTGTAGACTAACTTATAGTTATGGCTTGCCCGAGCGCGCACATATTCCATTTCAGCAAGATATAACTTACCAACGCGGCTAATGGAAACAAACTTGCGATTCACACATTGGCTTTTGCCAGACTTGGCCCAACGTTAAGTGTTAAGCAAGAAAATTAGGAGAGCGTTTGTTTTGAATAAGATACACGTGTCATGTCTTGTTGGTCTTTGAAATTCTCATGTGGATTTGTTTACGGTTAAAACGGTTTCGTCGAAACAGTTGTCGCTTGCCTTTGGGAATCTGGATATGTTCGAATCGAAAAGTTGTCGTAATTCAAGTACGACACAAAATCGACTCGAGATTCCCCTCTCCTCTCAATATGGTATATACAATGAAAATAAATACCGCTTTATCTTTCTGTTGGGGAGGGGAGGTCCCCTCAATCCCATGTCGCCTCTATCATTCTTGCTCTTTGATTGCAACTGAGCAAAGATTTACGACGTCAGTGAATAATTAGAATGTGCCTGATGATCCTAAACAGGACGAGACTAGTCCGAAGTCTTAGTCCGCTGCTCATAACACACAATCGGGCGGCCCTTCGTTCTTCTTCGTTCTTCTTCGTCTTCTCCTTTCTCCGCTTCTCTTAGATATAAGTGTCTTCCATTTTAGCATCATTTGGAATGTGTTAGCCATGGAACTGGTTTTCGACTGCACATTATTGACTTCCTAAATTTTGCGACGACATGTAATAATCCCCCATCAACAGCAAGCAATCGGTTCTTTTCATTGTGCCAGATTTTCTGGTGAATAACATTGAAATATGCTAGAGCACGTTGGTGAAATGTTCACTATTGAGTTTGGAAGCATACTGATTTAGATCTACGATATCTACTCTTTTTAATGTTGTTCAACCGTTAACTCAAGTGTCCGATTTCGGATAGGAAATACATTTTCTCCGATTTGAGTTTTTAGAGCACCTGATTGTCCACCCAGATGTCTGTAGACCTAGATTCTCAAACCAAAATGTCGAAAGCCGGCCTACAAGTGTAGACTAACTTATAGTTATGGCTTATCCGAGCGCGCACATATTCCATTTCAGCAAGATATAACTTACCAACGCGGCTAATGGAAACAAACTTGCGATTCACACATTGGCTTTTGCCAGACTTGGCCCAACGTTAAGTGTTAAGCAAGAAAATTAGGAGAGCGTTTGTTTTGAATAAGATACACGTGTTATGTCTTGTTGGTCTTTGAAATTCTCATGTGGATTTGTTTACGGTTAAAACGGTTTCGTCGAAACAGTTGTCGCTTGCCTTTGGGAATCTGGATATGTTCGAATCGAAAAGTTGTCGTAATTCAAGTACGACACAAAATCGACTCGAGATCCCCTCTCCTCTCAATATGGTACATACAATGAAAATAAATAACGATTTCTCTTTCTCTTGGGGAGGGGAGGTCCCCTCAATCCCACGTCGCCTCTATCATTCTTGCTCTTTGATTGCAACTGAGCAAAGATTTACGACGTCAGTGAATAATTAAAATGTGCCTGATGGTCCTAAACAGCACGAGACTAGTCCGAAGTCTTGGTCCGCTGTCCATAACACACAATCGCGCGGCCCTTCGTTCTTCTTCGTCTTCTCCTTTCTCCGCTTCTTACCAACGCGGTCAATGGAAACAAACTTGCGATTCACACATTGGCTTTTGCCAGACTTGGCCCAACGTTAAGTGTTAAGCAAGAGAATTAGGAGAGCATTTGTTTTGAATAAGATACACGTGTCATGTCCTGCTGGTCTTTGAAATTCTCATGTGGATTTGTTTACGGTTAAAACGGTTTCGTCGAAACAGTTTCGTTTATCATTGGAAATCTCGGTATTTTCGAATAGAAAAGTTGATAAATATTTACTGGCATGAGTCGTCGATATTATGATAGCATTGCCGTAATTAAAGTACGACACAGGATCGACTCGCGATCCCCTTTCCTCTCAATATGGTACATACAATGTAAATAAATACCGATTTCTCTCCCTCTTGTCCTCCCCACTCCCCCAATGCCACGTCACTGTCTACCATTCTTGCCCGTTGATTGTAGATCTAACGTAACCTTGATTACGATATTCCTACGCCGGTAAACGAATGTTTACATAAATAAATGGGAGTATGCGGGGCGAATTTGGGACTTCGAGGCGATATTAAAGGGAGATTTGATATTTGAAGTGTATTTTATTTGATTTAATCGGGTTTTATCGCTTAAATCGCGCAAATTCGGGTATTGTTTACATGGATCTACTTTCAGTCCGCGCATGTTTTGTACGGACGTATAACACCCAAACAGTGGTTATAGAAGTTCGCGAAGTGTAGAGCGTAGAGTCAGTCAGTCACATCTACAACTCGGTCGTGAATAGAGGTGTTGTTGTTCTTGGCGTCATCGTCGTTGTTTACGACCCATTTGTTTACTAATACAGAAGGCGGTCGTTCGCTGTGCTAACGGTTAAATGATAACGATGCCCTCGGCGAATACTAGAACGTCGAATTCGGGATCGAACGTTCCCATAAAGGGGCCGGAATTTAACATCAGTGCGAAGGATGTGGAAGGGCTAGTGCTCGAAATAAAGGAGAATTTGCGCGTATCGACGACGATGAAAGCGATCTCTTGCAGTCATTTGTCCAGAAAATCGTCACGTGCATCTCCGTACCGTATACCTGGCAAGTTCTGCACCTGCGACAACATGTGCGAGCAATCCGGATGCGTGAGAAAAATGAAACGCAAACCGATTCAGGATTCGACCCAGGAGGACCCCTACGAACTGTTGCAGAGGCTCTTGCGGGACGGCAGTCTGGTGAACGAGGCCGTTAGACGTGTACAGCTGGGCTTAACACCCAAACAACGTTATTTTTACGAGTCTGACGAGGACACCAGCCCGATGCTACGTCTATGTTCCCAGGAAAATTGAACGGAGCGGTTATATTCAAATTTAATTTATTAACTAATTAATATTATTACTATTACTTTACGACATCAAATGTTCCTTTTATAATTCGACTGTGCGCGTCGTGTGGTTAGATGGAAAGCACTCTCTGCGTATGCGTGCAAATCCGAGCCTGTAATAATTATTTTTTTGGGGGTGAAGGTGCAAACATGCGGAATTCCAGAAATATGCGTGCGTGTATATACTTAATTTTTAAGTTACGTCGGGGAAAGTTGATGGTGTGTTACCTTCGTATATCTATGTGACCTGTGCCGCCCCTGTTGTTCTAGTATTATACGCTTAACACAGAATCTAATAATCGTTATTATCATTGATGTATTATAATTTACCGGATGGCCGACTTATCTTAAGGGAGCGAAGGCGGTGTCGTCTTTAAAGGGATTAAAACACCTTTCTTTGAATTGCCGATGTATGTAGGTCAGACTTACACTTCCTGTTTAAATTAGTTTGAGATAATATCGGCGGTAATAAGAATATCTTCTCCTCTTTAAAAATGGCGGTGGCTTTAGTGTATCAACACAATTACGAGATAGGAAATTCGCCATCCGGTATATTATATACATCCGTGGTTATTGTATAACTTTATACGCTTAAGGTAAAGTGGACTGTAAAAGAAATTTTTAGTACATAGTTAGTAAAGGATGCCAGAAGATCACCCTGTTATTTCGTATCTGTGATTATTGATATCTCACACGTGACGATTTCACATGTTTGATATCGAAGAAAATGAAGCAAACACAAGAAGACCCATTTAGTTTCGTTTTTCCAAATAAACAAAGTATTGTTTCTATAGGCACAGAACAAAAATATCCGTAAAAGATCTATTAGCCGGACGAAGAGCGATTGAGAAGTGAATTGTAGAAAGGATATTAGTTGGCAATTTTCGCAACTGTTACAAAATACCTTTACAATTGGAAGGGCACGGGGCGATATCTTTAATGTGTATCTCCCTTCCTTTCCTCCCTGATCTCGCTCAGAGATGCGTAGATGGTAAATTTCCAGTTGGCGGGCCATAAAATGTGTCGTTCTTCAAAATATATCTCGATGTAAACAATTTTAAAAATTTAATGTAATCGTTCTTAGAATAAATTAGATTCGTGTATTTCAAATTCATCTCGGCCCGCCACTGCCCCCCCTCCCACCCGCCCAGTTTAGATATAAAATCTAAGATTAAATCTGTCACCTAAACCGGGGAAGCACCTAATTTTTGATATTCAAGGTATACGATTTAGTACTTAAAATAATTTTCCTTTTCTCTTTCGCTTTGAGTTGCTCCTAACGGATGACAGAATAAATTTTATATATGTATAGAGAATACTTAGGAATGCTCAATTGTTAATATTCCACGTCCAGTTTATCGAATCGTTTCAATTAAATTGTAATTTTCGTAATAAGTAAGTTAGTGCAATGTTTTCTTTTCTCTTTAAGGTTTGTAAAAATTTCTCCTTTAAGTATTTGCATACTGTACGATTGAACTGATTCTAGATTATCGTGTGATATTATTTATATTAAGAAAATGTTAAGTAGTGACAAGTATAAATTTCCCGTTCGTTAATGTATAAGTATATGACTAATTTTTTTCGATGTCTTCTAGAAGAGTTGATGTGCATAAAATTTCCCAACCTACTCTTGTGGAATAGATAAACGTGATCCTATCTATCTCCCTATGTTGCATTTCGAATTCATTTTTCCGTTTCGACCGTTATATTCTGTCGGTTTTCAGCACATTTCACTGTAGATAGGTTGACGCTATCATAATTAACTTTTCTTTAGGTTTACGTTAAGTCGTTCAGGCGTTTTTGTAACAATCTGCCTGGAAGTTCAATAATGTTTTTGTTGCGATCGCAATAAGCGTATTATTTATATTTTTTCCTGATGCCTATGGCGTTAATTTTGTAATAACCAAAATAAAACAAATATTTTGTGCGAAATTTTGTTTTACTAAAATGTCCCACGACCTCCTTAGATTAGATTAGATTAATTGTACAGACGGTTATCTCGCAACCACATATCGGGTGTTTTTTATTACAGGTATAGAACTTTAGAATGAAATAAAACACGTGAAAATCGTAGTGCTGGCCATGGTACTCGAAAGATAACACAGGTCTGCGACCAAAAACTGCATAGGATTTTTTACATTTTCTTACAGATTTTGACCTCCCAAAAACAGAAAAAATATTCAAATTATTATATCACATAAGTTTTTATGTATACATATTGCAGTATCTATGTTCATTGGTAATAAACCTATATGATTTTTATTTGATAATGGAGAAAACCAACCTGAGCTGTTGGTGAGACTGGGAATGTTTTAACATGTTGAGACAAGTCAAATGACGTACACTTTTACACAATTATATGCAAACTAAAATTTAAGCACATAATTTTTAAAGAAAAATAACGGTAATCATTTCTTCTTTGATTTCTCATTTTTTATTCTCTGCTACAATCTTTTCCCGTTATTTTGGCGCAAAGTAAGTTCTAGCATATTAAGTTGCATTTATACTTTAAATTGACGCCTGGTCGCTTGAAACAAAGAAAAGCTCTCAGTAGACATACTGATATTCAAGTGACCAGTACTGTTGTCTGTTAATCATGGCTACAAGGGGTTGTGTTATTTCTCCAAACAGTTTTTGTTATATCTGTGGTGAATTCACTATTAAAAGTCAACAGAGAAATATAAGTGATTTTGTAAGGAAAGTTTATTTTGCCTACTTTAAATTAAAACTTGGTCATCAAGATAAACCATGGGCCCCGCATAAGGTGTGTAGAAGATGCGAAGAAGATCTTCGTTTGTGGTTTAAGGGAAAGAAAAATGCATTTCGATTTGGAATTCCTATGATATGGCGTGAGCAGAAAAATCACACCACTGACTGCTACTTCTGCTCAGTTGACGTAAAGGGATTCAATTCAAAAAACAAAAGAAACATAAGTTATCCTAATCTTGACTCAGCTATACGTCCAGTGCCCCATAGCTCCGAGATATCTATTCCGCAGCCACCTTCCAGTTTGGATGAATACCCTAGTGAGTTGGAGGACGAAGCTACATTACCTCCTCCGGGTGAATCAAGCTCAGATTTATCTTTTGACGAAGATGGAAGGCCTCAACTATTTTTTCAAGGTGAGCTCAATGATTTAGTAAGAGATTTAGGTCTTTCAAAAGATGCAGCCGAACTGTTAGGTTCTAGATTAAAAAATAAAAACCTTTTATCACCTGGCACTTCTTTCTACTAGTACAGACACCGAGAAAAAGAATTTACCCAGTTTTTCTCAAAAGAAGGAAATTTAGTTTTCTGCAATAATGTGGAAGAACTCATACATCGCTTTGATATAAAGTATGACTCATCTGAATGGCGCCTATTTATTGACTCATCTAAGACTAGCCTTAAAGCAGTATTATTGCACAATGGAAATAAATTTGCCTCGATTCCGATTGGACATTCTGTGCATATGAAAGAAGATTATAACGATTTGGCCATTATCCTGGAAAAAATCAAGTATCAAGACCATCAATGGAAGATTTGTGGGGACTTCAAAATACTGACAATGGTTTTGGGTCAGCAGGCAGGCTATACCAAATACCCATGCTTCTTATGCTTGTGGGATAGTAGAGCCAGAGAACAGCACTGGAAAAAGTGATTGGCCATCCCGAGAAACTTTAAAACCTGGAGAGAAAAATGTTATAAACACTAGCTTGGTACCACCAGAAAAGGTTTTGTTGCCCCCTCTCCATATCAAATTGGGGTTGATGAAACAATTTGTTAAATCGCTGCAAAAGGATGGAGACTGTTTCAAATATTTATGTACAAAATTCCCGAAGCTGTCAGAAGCAAAGTTGAAAGAGGGAGTTTTCACCGGCCCCGACATAAGAAAACTTTTAACGGACCCTTCATTTGTGGAAACTATGAATGAGAAGGAAAAAGAAGCTTGGGTATCGTTCAAGGACGTAGTGCGAAAGTTTTTGGGAAATACTAAGGATCCTAACTATAAAACCATTGTGCAACGGATGCTAGCAGCATACGAAGCTCAAGGCTGCAAAATGAGCTTGAAGGTCCATTTTTTACACTCTCACATAGACTATTTTCCTGAAAACCTGGGAGCTTACAGTGAAGAGCAGGGGGAGCGATTTCACCAGGATGTCCGTGATATCGAGAGAAGGTACCAAGGGCGATGGGATGTCACTATGCTTGCTGACTACTGTTGGCTGCTTAATCGAGAAACTGAAGATGGAAATCGGAAAAGGACTCGTCAAAGTATCAAGGAAAAGAAGAAGAGGTTTCATAAAGAACATGAATAAGTATATGTATCAAAATAATGTTTCGTTTGCTTTAAAAAAATATTTATTGTTTGAAAATTTTGAATAAAGGAGTGCTTTAACCAATTTTTTGTGTTTGAATTTTCAAAAAATCCTTATGTGATAGAAAAAATGGCCATCACTTTTGAAATCAGCGCACTTTAAAACATATAATTCAGTAAAAATATCGCATGCAGCTGACAAAAAAATTTTTTTCGCAGACCTGTGTAATTTTATGCCACTAGTGTTCAAATATACTATATGCCATGGAAATTGCATCACCAAGAGAGAGGGGGGGATTTTTTGATTACAATTTCAAAGAAAAAGGGAGAAAAAATTAACACATTTCATTTTTTCTTTATTAATAATATGTTGGGCCTCCTCTATTAGTTTCACTCCCTCACTCTTCGTGGCATTGATTTGAGTAGGTGGTGGATGTCATTTTGGGGTATGGCGTCCTAAGCAACCTGCACACGTGTTCAATTGGCGAGAGGTTGGGAGATCTGGGTGGTCATGGGATGGGCCTCTTCGAACCGGTTTAGAGAGATTTGCGCAATGTTGGGAGTGTCGATAGGAACGGGCATTATTCTGCTGAAACTGTGGGTCTTCGAGCTGCTGAAAATATGGAAGAATATGGGGTTCCACCACCTCATCAACTTTGGGCATTCATGTTGTTCAAAATTGGTATTCAGCACAGAACACCACCCTATGCTACTCCGTGTCCCAGTGCATTCGCAACCAACACCCACTACAAACGTTGCAGTCGGTGTTGAGGCACAAGATGTGGCCAATAGGGTTGCAAGCCGAAAGCCCTGATACGACGATAAGCGGTTCGAAGGATCACGGGACGACGTTTCTGGCCTTCCTTACTCCAAGACTGATAGAAGTGCATAATGATGGATTGGTTCCGATTAAGGCGATTTGTTTCCTGAACGAAAAACCCCCTTTGTGCACACCACCAATTCGGACCCTGTCGGATGCACTCAACTGGCGGTAATTTTCACGTTGCCGCACTCTAGGCATCATCAAATTTTTAAAACAAGTCGAACAAAAGAAAACGGTGAAAATTGTATAAAAATCGCAAGAAATACAACTGACAATAATGCTAGGGAAAACTGCATGGAGTGTCACATATGCCACCACTACTTGATCCATCGCAAGAAAATTTTAATCAATTATCACCTTTGAATAGGTAAGCGGTTCTACCAAATTTGACCAAAAATTCGCATCCCTTCTGAGTGTGGCAATTTGCATATCATCTAGTATATGAAATCGGGCATATGAGCTGGCTCGAATAAAATGCAAAATGGAAGTGCAATTTTCGACCACTTTCTTGAGCAGCTAGGATCGCATATCGGCAATAAGCATCTAAGTTGTCTCTGACCTAAACTAGCCACTTCACATATCCTCGCAGAAAATAATCCCACGATCTTGAAGCCCAATTCATAGATCCATTATGCGAAATTATGCGCTCATCGAATGTTTCCTTCAATAAATTGATTGCGGCGCTTGCTGTGTGGCTCTTCCACATTAATGCCATTGAATTGGAGAACTAAAAGTCAGTAACCATGGATTTATAGCGCTCTCTATTGACAGTAACGTTCTGGTCGACATCATTTTTGATGATTCCACCAGCCCATAAAACACACCAAACTGACTTTTTGTGGATGTAACGGGATTTCAATAATGACTTGTACATTTTCTTCACTCCAAATGCGGTAATTTTGGTCGTTGATATAGCCATTCAACCATAAAATGAGCCTCATCGCTGAACAAAATGTTGTGATGAAAATGAGGATCAAGAGTTATCTCGATTTCGGCTCATTCAGCGAACGAGCGACCCACACGATGCTCAAGCTGGATCTTATAAGCTCGTAACCCAAGATCTTTCCGCAAAATCTTCCATAAATTGGATGGACACAGCTCCAATTGCTGTGCATGGTGGCGAATCGACTTTTTAGGGTTCTTCTCAATACTACACTCCACAGCAATTTCTTCGTTGCGCACTGTACGATGTCTTTGCGGATGCGTATTATCAATTAGAGTATGCGTGATGCGAAAACGATCTATGGCTCGAATGAATGATTATGTCGACCGAAAAATGGACACGGCGTACGGTAAATTTGGCCAACTGAAGCACAGTTTCCGAAATAAATTTGCATAATTTCAAGCGTTGTTCTGGTGTCAGTCTATTCATTCAAATGTCCCTTGTGACATAAAGCTCTTCCCTTTTTCCGTTTAGTAATAGTTAAATCGAGCAATTGTAGGAAAAATAAATGAATTTATATCGACTGTACCCAATGCGAAATGATCTCCACATACCACTGCAGAGAACCCAAATCGTACACACGGAACAGAAATAATCGGAAAAGAATCAAGGCAGGTATTCGATTTCTTTACGATATTTTGATCATGGTGCCAACACAAGCAAAATTGTTAGAAGAACAGTACAGAAAGTTTGAGAAATGCTGTTCTAAATGGCGCCATTATGAAGGCATTATGGTGTGCCCCTCATTTTCCTATTATTATTTGTGTTGCTGGTGTTGCTGGTGTTGCTGGTGTTGCTGATGTCGCTGGTGTTGCTGGTGTTGCTGGTGTTGCTGGTGTTGCTGGTGTTGCTGGTGTTGCTGGTGTTGCTGGTGTTGCTGGTGTTGCTGGTGTTGCTGGTGTTGCTGGTGTTGCTGGTGTTGCTGGTGTTGCTGGTGTTGCTGGTGTTGCTGGTGTTGCTGGTGTTGCTGGTGTTGCTGGTGTTGCTGGTGTTGCTGGTGTTGCTGGTGTTGCTGGTGTTGCTGGTGTTGCTGGCGTTGCTATCTGTAGTTATTTTGGTCTGAGTGGAGGAAATCTTTTTTTTGTAAGTCTTTATAGACGCTGCAGCCTTTATAATTGACTTCTTGGGCAGTTTACGGTGGAGTGGTCTGCGGTATTTTACACACCTCGGTTTTAGATTACAGAATTTCCTGGTGTGCCCATAGTTTTGACAATTAGCATACTGAGCAATATCTCTTTTTGGTGTGGTGGTTCGAATTTGATTTTATAATTTACCAGGAAATCTAGTTTATAGATGGTTTTGTTGTTGTCAGCCGGACTTAAGTCTATAAAGAACATGGAAAGTTGTTCTTTAGTTTTTGGATGTTTTATATTTCATATATTTTCCACAGAATGGTCAAACTTTTCTATTGCTACCTTTAGTTCATTATAATCTATAGAATGTTGCAGATTTTGAAGTAGCACTCTAAAGCTACGTTCTTGTTTCAATTTATATGTGTAAAACTCTGTTTTCCTTTCGACTAGAGCCTTGGTTATTGCTGAATAGAACTCCGTTGTTTTGGGTTGCAATTTAACTTGATCATAGTTAAGAACTTTTAATTCATAATTGTCTTTTGCAATGTTGTTCAATAATTCAGTAAATGGTGTGATATTTTTAACACCTTGGATAAATATTAGTAGAGGTTTAATGATTTTTGGGGTAGTCATTTCTGCGTTTTCTTCGTCTGAGTTTGATATGCTACTTAGCCTCTCAAATCGGTTCGAGAAGTCGTTGATTTTAGTCTGTTTTACATTTCTTTTGTCTGGACTGTTACGGGATCTCTTATTATTCTCTTTTTCAACTTTATTTCCTCCTTCCATTTGACTTTGGTAAGATGGTGGTTGATTAGATTATGATGGCTGTGGGAAGAAACTAATGAGGTGATGGAGGTCGAGAAAGAGCGACATTACCTTCTACTTATTGATCATTAAGGGCTTACATACACCTGAGACGGCTAAAAGTAAGGTTATGTATAAGAATTCTTTAATGTATAAAACTAAATTTGATTGAAGAACCATAATATACATTTTGAAGGATGATATTTTATCTATTTTGTGTGAAAATTTGTTTAAAATATTTCGAACGATAAAAAGTTAGATTCGCTTTCGTGGGAGGTGTTTCTGTTGTAAGCGTTTCCGGTACCAGACCTGCCATTGTCATTTTTTATCTAAAAAGGAAAAAAACATTTGTTTCTTAAAGTAGATAGATAAAACCAGTACTTATCGAGCCGGAATTAAAAAATTAAATTTTTCGGGTCATAACAGTCACTGGAATAAAACAAGCGATTTTTCGTCTCAAAATTGTTCAGTACTTATGATAAATAAAAAAACTATCCCAGGTATCGAAAACTTACATAAAATCGTCGATTCCTGGCCCACATGACGGATCTTCCTTGGATGTTGAAGCTTCCATTACATCTTTTTTGCTGTGTCAACCTCATTCTTCCTTCTTTTGATGCCTTTGCGAGACCAATGCGTCGTGAATCCACAGATTCAGCCCAACGATGTGCGTTTCTCCAGGTTTTAATTTCCAATATTTGCATTGTTTGCAATATACTTCTCGCTCCCTCATTGACTATACCTGCACCGATATTTGCAACAATTTCGACTATTTTAAGCCCGGAGTGCACTTCTTTTGGTGCCATTTTCCAGATGACGTGATTGATACTTTCATTATAGTTCTGTGTAAATCCACCTACACAACGTTCTAACAAATTATCATTACTAAGGTCGTCATAAATCGGCTTGATTGCAGTCAGAACCACTTCGGGAAGTGCTATATCAGGCATGGGCAACCTTTTTTGTAGAAGTTTTATGCTGCGAGTAATCTTGAAAAATATACATTTTTGGGGTATCCTTATGATTCATTATGAATTAAGTTTAGACGGGCCGTGCTAATATGCAACGAAAGAATTCAGTAGCGGGCCGGGCAAATCTTACTCGAGGCCGCATGTGGCCCGCGGGCCGGAGGTGTGTAGTCATTCAATATGTTATGCATTCTGCATTTGCCTTTTGCGATGTGCACCAAGAATCTGGGGCATGAGCACATTTTTCGTGGCGTGGTTGTTCGTCTGTAGAGCTGTAATGATAGAACGTAGCCCATATAGCATCCTTCATTTTTTGTACTGAATCACAGTTTCTGCGGGATTGCTAAGCCATGGTATATGGACAATTTGTCAATCATATTTCCTGTTAGCTTATTTCTACCACAAATGCCTTTATTTTTGTTTACACATTGTCGAAGTCGCGTGCCCATTCGCTTCTGTACATGGCCAATGCACTCTTTTTTATTTACTTGTATCAACTGTCCATATGGTTTTGCATGGACGATACCTTTTTTGAGTCACCATCTCCAATACAATTAGTACACATGACATGACCATAACGCTGTGCAGATCGTCGAAACATTTCTTTTATCGCGTCTACTTCCATCTTCCCAGCAAATCCCTCATGATTCGTCGAGCACTGATCTCCGTGGCTTTCCATTCATCATATTCAGCGGTGTTTTCTTTTGATGACCAATGTTCGCTTTACAATATGAAAATTTTACAAGAATATCCACAACCTTGCCTGTGTACCAACCAATAAGCGTCGATACACCTAATAAAGATGTGAATCCACGTTTCTTCCACGTTCCATCTCCAGATACTGTGAGTTGTTTATCATCATCAATGCCGTTATCTCTCATGGCTTCTCGCTCTTGACTAATAGCTTTTTTACTTAACAAATTAAAAACGGCAGAAGAAGCTGTATGAATATTTTTAACTATGATGTCGTAAGTGGATTGTGCCATGGGGAGGCAAGTCCATTATGCCGCAAAATTTCTGAGCACCATTCAAACCAATTCCTAAGAGTCTTAGAGCAAACAAGAATCGTCTATTGATTTCGTAAACACCTGCAATCAACGGGGAAGACGGAATCAAAACAGGATCACACGATGCACATTCGATCATTACTTTGAATCCGAGTCCCCGGGTACGTTCAGTCTTGAATGTAACATTTCCACTACACTGTTTACATTTCACATATTCGGATATAGCAGTGAAAACAGTAAAAAAAATGGAGTATGCTGTACCCAATAGTTTCCTCTTCAGGAACAAACATCTCGTGTCTATTTTTCATTTTTTTCGCAGCTGTGCTTGTACTCATTTCCTCTTGTTCCGCCTTATGTTAATTTTTTGGTTGCTTTCTCTTCTTTCTGACATCTTTTCTGAGCTCTCCAGACTGATGTTTCACTCGCGAACTCTTTCGTCTTTCCATTCTTGTAATATTTTTGCAATAACAGCGATCAATTTCAGTACAACTGTTCGTCTCAACGATCAGATAACGACTAAGTTTACTAAGGTACTGTGTAAGATAATGTGAATTTCAACTATAAAATGCGTATACCTAAACAATCAGTTACAAAACGCTATAACTGCGAATTTCTTTATGAAATTTGCAGAGTACTTTCGAATGAGCCCCTTTTTGAAAAATCGATCTTTTTGACCTACGCAGGTGTATGTAAGCCCTTAAGTATATGAATAAGTGCAAACAAATAGGGACCAAGAATTAGTTCGCCGACTAAGCTGCACCACACGTTCACCTTCTAAAGATATTGAGTACGATACTTCAACGTCCTTCATGGATTCTCGGTAGCTCAATAACGACAATTTCGTCTATCGACATGGCCAGTGTGTAGTAAATGACACATATTTCTATGTTTTAAGTAAGCAGCAGATTGCTAAATGTTTCCGAACGAACACATCATGTACGTCCAGCTTCTTGAAAGCTTCTGTCTAGTCCCTATGTTAAGACGAGGCTTATTGGGCTGGCTGTGTGATTTTATTCAAATTATATTTATTATGCTTGTCTGGGAGCCGAAAGGCGCGAGGAATTAAAGATTGGAAAATTAAAACAAGCGACAGAAGAGTATGGAGAAAACTCTACGAGAAGATATGCAGTGGAAATGGAGACTGATCCACCCCAGGACATAGATCTGAAATAGTGAAATCTAATAGTGAATAGAGGAGTGCGGATATCGGCGCTGCGGTGTAGTCTGGCTCAATGTGAGTCTGGCAGTGCTAGTGAGAGAATCGTTCGGACATGCTTTCGTGCTAGTTTAGTTGTTTAAAATGGCTGATGCAATTGAAAATGCCGCGGGCTGTGAACTGCGTGCTGTTATTCGATTTCTGTGTGCAAAAAACATGAAGACTGCTGAGATTCATCGTAAACTTTGTTTTGTTTGTTGGAAAAAAAAGTTATGAGTGAATGTGGTTAGAAGATGGTGCCGTGTTTCGAGAAGGACGAGCTAATGTCCATGAGGAGGACTGTTGTGGCGGATGAACTTTTCGGTAATGTCCAAGACAAAATTCGTGAAAATCGGCGGCTCAAAATCACAGGACTGAGTGCGTTTGTTTGACAGCGATGAAGAGCTGCAGGACATTGTTACAGCATGGCTTAAATCACAGGCGCCGGAGTTCTATGAAAAGGGCGTTAAAAGACTGGCTCATTCTTATGATAAATGTCTCAATCTTAGTGTAGAAGTGTAAAAAAATAGCTGAAAGTAGTAACCTTAAGTTGTAAACAGGATTAGTTAAAAGTATGGAGACGGCGATTTATTGTTAGTAATATTCATTTCTGGAAATTATGTTCAATACAGAAGCTTTTTATGAAATTTTTATCAATTTTCTCTTTCTTGAATTATTTTTGAGTTACGCCTGTCCGCGTATTTTTTTAAATAGGAACTTGTTAATTTTACTCCACTTTACCATTCGATACAGAATCTTTTTCTCTTTACAATATTTTTGTTTTTTTAATTTGTTTAATAACATTATTACAAGAAAACATTGGTTCAAGTATTTAATAAATGTTACGTGCATCTAGCAAGGAGAAGGTAAGGATTTTTGTAATTTTTGATATTTATGGTACGTGTAGTTTGGACCTTGAATAAGAATATTTCGAAGTAGTTCGACGCAACGTACATAAATTACCGAGATAATCGATTCTAAAATTTCAACTGTCAGCTTTTAAAAAAATACGCGGACAGACGTAAATCAAAAATAATTGAAGAAAAAAATTAAAGCCTTCTAAAATGTAGATAGAAATTTCATAAAAAAACTTTTGTATTGAATATAATTTCCTAAAACGAATGTTAACACCAATAAATCGCTGTCTCCATACTTTTAACTAATCCTGTATAATAAAAGCCTCTTCATGTATTGGTGTTTTTTTTTAATGACCAAACAGAATTGACTTTAAGAATCGCCCTCGTAGTAGATTACTGGAGAACCATTTCCGATGATATTGATATCCGATTGATCAGGGTATTCCCCATAAATTTCGATCCAAGTTACAAAATGCCCGATGAAGATTTATACTGTACAAGAAACGATAGGATTAACATAACAACTAGGAGAAAATACACCTAGCAATTTTATGAGGTAGAGAGAAAATATAATGAATATTACATATTTTTTCTACAGTCAGTGCACCCGCCAATGTCAAAACTTAATTTCTGCTACGAAGTCAAAGACCTCGACTGCTTTTGAATGAGGTAACGAGCGAAGTATGTATTAAACGTAATAGTTCTTAAAAATATTAATGTTAATAACAATTTCGATTTTAACCTTCCTATACTCACGCATACGGTCTGTGAGACCGACTTATATAGTATAGTATACGTGTTTCATTTTTGACGTGAGTATAGGAAGGTTAACAACGTCCTTTGTATAGGAGCAAGTCCGAAAAGAAAAGGGGAATGAATTAATTGTTAAGATATTGCAACAATCACTAATCAATATGTATTGTTAGTCATTGAGCGTTTATTTTTGAGTGACACGAATCTATTTTTAACGTGTTTCTTACTGCGCGTGTTGAAGTTTCAAGAATTGTTTACAATCAACTGTAAACGTATAGTATTTACGTCAGAATTCAGGAAGCAGGCTCCGTTGTTTTGGAATGAGAGAAAACAAGCACGAAGCGTCCTCAAAACATATTCCGTTTCCGTGATTCGTGTAGAAATTGTTTAAATTTTGGGCACCGCTGTATCTGGCGAAATCTGGCAAGGCAGATCACGGGATAAGTTCAAAATTTCCTCATTTCACAAAAGAAAAAAGTTTGTTTGTCCAACGAGGGCCTGTATATACATCAATAACACTTGCATCGCTATTTGTAGATTTTACATAATGTTGGATACATAAATACATTTATTATCACCCTTGAAACTTGTGTATACATAATTCGTTCGCGAAAACATGCTTTGTTTTCATTGAATGTTGTTGATAATCATGTCGATTTTGATAGGATAGAAATTGTTTTTAATCTTAACTTATCATCGATGGAAATTATGTATCTAAACATGGGCAACCTTTTTTGTAGAAGTTTTATGCTGCGAGTAATCTTGAAAAACATACATTTTTGTGGTATTCTTATGATTCATTATGAATTAAGTTTAGACGGGCCGTGCTAATATGCAACGAAAGAATTCAGTAGCGGGCCGGGCAAATCTTACTTGAGGCCGCACTTAATTTATGTGGTTATAATAATTATAATAATAATAATAATAATAATAATAATTTATTTATTTTCTAAATTTCAAAATATAGAATATTTCAAAAAAATCATAAAATAGATTCTGACAAATAGAAAAATATAAAAGGTTTAAAATTAAAATAACCAGTTAAGTTATAAAAAGCTTGTCCGAGTAAATGTCTTTTCAATTTATTTTTAAACAATTGCAATGGCAGATTTTAGATTTCCGATGGTATGTATATATATGTATATAGTAACAATGTATATCGACCGTACTGTTTAGAGTAGAATATAAAAACGAGCGAAAAACTCTATTGGGGTGGTCGGTCCGTGAAATAATTATTTATTTATTATTTATTTATTTCACGGACCGACCACCCCAATAGAGTTTTTCGCTCGCTTTTATATTTTACTCTATATGTATATACTGTGTGTCTAGCTAAGTTCGCGACAAATGGAAAACTTTTTTATTCTTGGGTTTATGAAAAAAGTTATTCTTTATAAAAAGTCCTGCTTCATCCAAACCTTAAATTCAAATTGTCAGATTTTAATATTTGTTAGTCATATACGAGATATGACAAAAAATATGAAATTAGTATAAGAGTAAAGTACCTTTATTTTCAATAATACTTAAAATGTTATAAGGAATAGTCGTTCAGAATTGGAAATTATACAATTTAAATACGTTGGCCACCTCGGTCTCCAGATCTGACCCCACTTGATTTTTCTTGTGTATTTAAAAGAACATGTTTATATTCAAGCGCCGTTTACGGATGTAGGCCATCTAAAACGTGTTATTAGAGAAGAAATCCGTAAAATAACTCCACAAACAATTAGAAGGGTTTTAAGGCATTTTTGTGATAGAACCGTTACATGTATGGAACGAGAAGGCGGATATGTTGAAGCATTTGTGTAACATTTTCAATGCTTTCTTTTGTGTAAATGCTGTATTTAAATTGTATAATTTCCAATTCTGAACGACTATTCCTTATAACATTTTAAGTATTATTGAAAATAAAGGTAAAAGAGTTTTCCATTTGTCGCGAACTTAGCTAGACACACAGTATATATATATATATATATGTAGCACCAAATCACGCTGCACCAATCCTGCTATAATCGTATGGTATACCTAATTCTGTCAAATGTATTGACATTTGTTTATTACCGCTAGTTATTGTGGTGTTTATTATATTTTTCTGTTTTCTCTGCCTCTTTCGAAGTATTACTTTAATTTGCCGCGTAAATTTTATTCCAGATTTTATAGAGTGTAATTTGGGCTTGGGGTTCGTTCCGAAATTCGTCTATCTATGCCCAGAACTCTAATCAGAACTCCTGTATGATTCCTTTTTCTTCTCGGCACATAGCACACTATTTCGAATTTTGCAAATAACTTTTGAATTTTCAACTCTATAGAAAAATGCTATACGGATATTTGATAGAATTCTCCGAGCGCTACCCAGAACTCTAATCAGAACTCCTGCGCGATTCTTTTTCTTCTCCGCACGTGGCACACTATTTCGAATTTGGCAAATAACTTTTGAATTTTGAACTCTATAGAAAAATGCTATGGGGATATTTGATAGAACCCTTCGAGCGCTACCCAGAACTCTAATCAGAACTCCTGTATGATTCCTTTTTCTTCTCGGCACATAGCACACTATTTCGAATTTTGCAAATAATTTTTGAATTTTCAACTCTATAGAAAAATGCTATACGGATATTTGATAAAACTCTCCGAGCGCTACCCAGAACTCTAATCAGAACTCCTGCGCGATTCTTTTTTCTTCTCCGCACGTGGCACACTATTTCGAATTTGGCAAATAACTTTTGAATTTTGAACTCTATAGAAAAATGCTATGGGGATATTTGATAGAACCCTTCGAGCGCTACCCAGAACTCTAATCAGAACTCCTGTATGATTCCTTTTTCTTCTCGGCACATAGCACACTATTTCGAATTTTGCAAATAATTTTTGAATTTTCAACTCTATAGAAAAATGCTATACGGATATTTGATAAAACTCTCCGAGCGCTACCCAGAACTCTAATCAGAACTCCTGCGCGATTCTTTTTTCTTCTCCGCACGTGGCATACTATTTCGAATTTTGCAAATAACTTTTGAATTTTGAACTCTATAGAAAAATGCTTTGGGGATATTTGATAGAACCCTTCGAGCGCTACCCAGAACTCTGATCAGAACTCCTGCGCGATTCTTTTTTCTTCTCCGCACGTGGCACACTATTTCGAATTTTGCAAATAACTTTTGAATTTTCAACTCTATAGAAAAATGCTATACGGATATTTGATAAAACTCTCCGAGCGCTACCCAGAACTCTAATCAGAACTCCTGCGCGATTCTTTTTCTTCTCCGCACGTGGCATACTATTTCGAATTTTGCAAATAACTTTTGAATTTTCAACTCTATAGAAAAATGCTTTGGGGATATTTGATAGAACCCTTCGAGCGCTACCCAGAACTCTAATCAGAACTCCTGTATGATTCCTTTTTCTTCTCGGCACATAGCACACTATTTCGAATTTTGCAAATAATTTTTGAATTTTCAACTCTATAGAAAAATGCTATGCGGATATTTGATAGAATTCTCCGAGCGGTACCCAGAACTCTAATCAGAACTCCAGCGCGATTCGTTTTTCTTCTCGGCACATAGCACACTATTTCGAATTTTGCAAATAACTTTTGAATTTTCAACTCTATAGAAAAACGCTATGGGGATATTCGATAGAGCTCTCCGAGTGCTACCCAGAACTCTACTCAGAACTCTACTCAGGATTACTTTTCCGAAATCAAAAAATTACAACTTTGCAAAAAAAAAAATTGCTGAACCATTCCCAAAAACAATAAAGAACTCCAGAACTCTTACCTCTAACCTGAAAAAACGATCAGAACCCTCCAACGAGTAAATTACGGCGCTAGCCCTGAAACATGATAGTTGCTTTTTGGGGGTAATTTTGCAGAACTATTGAAAATTTTATGCAAGAACTCCAGAACTATACTTATTGGTTTCACAACTCTAAGAATTAGGTTTTTTTGAAAATTCGGGCGCCAACTTCAGAGGAGTGGCAACATCCTATAAGAAAAGCATTGCAATCGCTCCCCATTGAACGGACTCTCTCATGAACGGACGCGGACACATGCTTGACATAAAAATTCTGCTGGACGGACATTTCGTTTGTTTTTGTCCGATTTTTTCATGTCATAATTTACAAATAAGCTTGTGAAGTCTCTTTTAACTTGGCCGCTTTAACAACAACGATCACTTTGTCAGCAGAGCCATATATTTACTACATCACATAACATACTTAAATGTGGGTATGGTAAATCGTTTTTCTCTCATATAATGTTTTCAATCTAACGTTTTTTTACCACAACTTTTATCTTTTTAAAGTTTTTATACAATTTTCGCTTCTGCTTCGGAGAGTTGACCATACTAATTCGTGCAATCTTCGTGGTGCGTACGTGTGGTGTACAAACTTATTTGACTAACCGTTTGTAATCTATGCCATTATTTACGAGATTTAGGGGATACCCCAAACAACAGATGTGATTTGTAGTTTGGAAAGCAGTGCTCATTGGTTTGTATACATTAGTGCGCGCGTGACGTTTGAAAATGGATAAAAAGAGGTCTGTATTAACACTGAAACAAAAAATAGAAGTGATTGAAGTGTACAATAAAGAAAAATTAAGTGTGAGAAATTTATCGAAGCGATTTAGCATTAGTAAAACTCAAGCTTCTAACATTATAAAGAAAAGAGAATTGCTAATAAAAAAATGGTACTCAAATGCAAATTTAAATGAAAAAAGAAGCTTTTTTAATGCTGAAGGACTGACAATTGATCAGTTGTCCTACGAATGGTTTGTTGCAGCACGCAAGAAAGGAATTCCATTAACTGGTAAGTAAATTAGGTTTTGTAATTCTATACAAAAGATTTGCAACAGGTTGATTCTTATTATCATTAATTTACTAAATGGACGCTGATTGACTAATATGTTTTATTCCAATAATTTTACTTTCCTCCTTAGGTCCATTGATACGAAGCAAAGCCAAAGAAATAGCTGAATCCTTGGGTAACAACACTTTCAATGCCTCGTCCGGTTGGCTTAACAAGTTTAAAATTCGTCGCAATATTACGTTCAAAGCGATATGTGGCGAAGCCGCCTCTCTTAATCCTGAGGCTGTAGCATCATTCATGGCAAAACTGCCTTCTCTATTAAAAGGGTACCTAGCAAGAGATATTTACAATGCTGACGAAACTGGGCTTTATTTTAGAGCATTACCAAACAAAACCATGACCTTAAAAGATAAAAAATGTGTGGGAGGAAAATTGTCTAAGGAACGGATAACAATATTGCACTGTGCGAACATGGCTGGAGATAAAGAAAAACTGCTGGCTATTGGCAAGGCATCTAGACCAAGAGCTTTTAAAAATTTAACAAAAGATAAATTACCGGTGACATGGAAATCAAACGCCAAATCGTCGATGACGTGTGAAATTATGAGTGAATGGCTAGAAAATTTCGATCGAAAAATGGGAGCACAAAACAGGCAAATTTTACCTTTTTTGGACAATGCGGGATCGCATCCAAAAAACAGCAATTTTAAAAACATTAAAATACATTTTTTGCCGCCTAATTGTACTTCAATCAGCCAACCACTTGATCAGGGTGTTATTAAAAATTTTAAGCATAATTACAGAACTTTGATACTGAAGCACTTACTAGCAAACATTGAAATTTCTAACACAGCCAATGATTTAGTGAAACGTATAAACTTATTGGATGCAGTTTATTTTGCTAAAAGTGCGTGGGACCAAGTTACTTCTGAAACAGTTCAAAATTGTTTACGTTTGAAAGCCAAGAATTTCCGTCAGCATTTGATGTAGAGTTTGAGCCTGAAGATGAGTTGCCATTAAACCTACTTGCCGAAATTCAGAAAAAATGTCTTGCAGGGGTTAGTGAGCAAAGCTTAAATGATTTTTATCATGTCGATGATGATTTACCAGATGAGAGATCACCTTTGGACTTATGGGTACCATTACAGGACCGAATTTCTGAAGTTCAAAAAATTTCTGATGACTCAACAGACGAAATTGAATCTGTAGATTTTCAAGATGCAAGAAACAACATCTTAATATATAAAGAGGCTTTGGCTAAAGCGCATTATCTTATAGCGTTTGTGAAATGCCAAGGTGATACAGAAGCTATGAATATACTTTCATCGCTTGACTTACATTTTCAAGATATTATTGCCAAGACCAAAAGACGCCAAACTAGGATGGATGAATACTTATTGAAATAATATAGTACTCATAAAACATTTTATACTTTTATTACATATGGAGATACATATTAATGATTTTGTTATTAAAACCAATTGCGTTGTTTATTTTTTTAACCTCCTATACTCACGTCAAAATGAAAGACGTATACTATACTATATAAATCAGTCTCACAGACCGTATGCGTGAGTATAGGAAGGTTAATGTAAGTATTTTTCAAAAAGACTAACCATCTTTGACAAATTTTACTGATTTAAATTTGTAGTTTTCTCTTGACCGGACAACCCCCTTGTACGGACACATTTCAGTGGTCCCTTCGGTGTCCGCTCAAGAGAGATTTCACTGTATATATATATATATATATATATATATATATATATATACTGGAGATGAAAGAGAGGGAGGTAACTACAATTATTGATAAACGGATTTATATGTTGTATAAAAAGTCACAAAATTCTAAGAAATTGTGTCATTATATACATAATTGTTTTTCTAATTGAAATTAAAAAGCAGTCAAAATGACTTCTGGCAATATAGTGTTAAGTAAGATTTTGGAGCCCAATTTCAAGCAGTAGCATTGAAACTTTCGTTCATATTTTCCGTGTAGCCTCCCACGCAACGGTTTAGTAACCCATCTCAGCTCAACTCCTCATAAATCGCTTTGATGTCTTCAAAAACTTCTTCAGAGAGCGGCGGCTTACGATGGAAGGTGCTTAACCTTCCTATACTCACGCATACGGTTTGTGAGACCGATTTCTATAGTATAGTATACGTCTTTCGTTTTGACGTGAGTATAGGAAGGTTAAGGAATCCGTGGCTTGCGAATTTCTGTCGGTTGATAACTTATGAAATAAGGTCGCTAAGATTTAGTTTTTCATGTTTTCCAAATTGTACTTTTTGCACATGTATTAGCGCTACACTAACGTACCTTTCACTTCTGAACTAGACACGGAAGTGCTTCTAACTGAACGTAAACCCTTTCTACCGACACTCAAATCAAAAGGTAAGATCTTCCCAGCAGGTATTTATTTGACGCAGGTAGTGGTTTCGGAGATGTCCCACGCCCCTATTTTAGAAAGTTCAAAGCATCTATTAAGTCAAAAAATCTACAATGGTGTTATATTAAAGCAGTGCACTGCTTTAATATAACACCATTGTGGTCGATTGGGTTAATTGTTTTTTCGCCTGGGGATATTCATGTTTCATTATGAATGGCTTTATGCTCGAAGAAGGTACTCATACCATTTTCGATTGCGAAATATATGAATTTTCTTGCATTCACATTACAGTCACTAAATTCATGTTTACTGTTCTCACTTGAACCTTGTGTTTATGCATTTGTTCTTGTCCTACCTGGCTATTATAATCACCAAGAATTATTTTTATTTCAATTTAGTTCATCCAGAAAAGTCCATGGTGGTCAACAAACGTAATGTATAATTTATCCCCTGTCTCAATCTCTTGAAGAGTACAGATATCAGGCATACGGTTTTGTTATTATTGTAATCCATTTCCTCTTCTTTTTTACGTATTGGCATTAGTGATGCTATTATGTTATTTATTACCCAGTCCTTGGGTATTTTCCTGGTATTCTATGCCTCTCCGATTATTTCTAGTAGCCGTCTTTTTCCCTCCTCTCTTAAATATTTTACCATTTCCGGATGAATAGAGTGGTCTTCTCCTACCGTTCCCAGTTTAATTTTGATTAATGCGTCCTCCAGCTCGTCCGCATTTATCTGTTGATTGTACTCAAAACTTTAACCATTTCTATAATGGGCTGAGATTTCCAGGTAAAATGATGATTGATGATGCAAGCAATTTGGCAATCAGGACCTGCGCGTACAGCCTTTTTTGCGCGGTAGTGTATGTACCCATACATTATTAGTTAAAAGTTTTCTTTATTCGAACGTGTTATTCAATACAAACATTATGAGTAATGAATTTAAACGAGATAACTGAAGATAATTCCCATTATGCTTTGTATGATATATTAACTCTATTCAAATTTATCTATAAATATTTAAACCGATAATTGTACGTTTTTGTATGCGTTTCTGGAGATAAGCGTCAAAATAGAAACAATACTGCATTGTAATTGTACTTATAGAATGGACACGCAGTTTCGTACAATTTGTATATTTATTATCACAGAACAATAAACAATAAAGATAACACGGGGCATTATCGGCGTGTTTACCAATTTGGTACACGTGTGTTGAACAGTTTGGAGGTGGTTTTGTTTGTAAACAATATAGTAGATACACCAGCTTTATTACACACAAAGATTACAGAAATTAAACTTTGTAGATGCGGGGCTTATAGAAAAACAAGTTCCCCATTGGTTTTCGTGTCATTTTATTTTAATGCACGAAAATAGTGAACTGTCCTAAATAACGCATATTCTAATTTATTTTTAAAATTATCCAGGAATAGCCACGTCATGTGGAAATATTGCTTACATAACAATTACGTTTCACTACTGTGTGTATACATAGATTAATAAAACGAGCTCTAATTCACAATTAAATTTCAATAAAGTTTTATGCGTTTTGCTACACGTGTAAAAGAGAAATTATCAGTTATTTAAGTAGTTGTTACTCCTAAAGCCATCTCTGTCTCCATCATTGATAAAATGTTAGCACATATATAAGCGTGTATGCACATACGTTACGACGTTCACACATCGCTTAAGCTTCAAATCAAACGGCTCTAACGAGTTAATTTCGGAACGATTTTGTCCCTAAACGCCGTTTGAGTAGAGACCTATTTATATTAATTTACATATGTATGTATATATGTATGTATGTATGTATGTATGTATGTATGTATGTATGTATGTATGTACTAACACATGGAAGGTTACATGATCTACATATTCTCACACGTGCGGTGTCGCTACATTTTCTACAAAGTTACGCAGGATTTTTGACATTTATTACTAGAGCTTGTTAAAAGGTGGATGACGTGTTATCATTAGTAGTATAAATCGCACTCACGCTGTCACTACCGCGAATTTTATTATTCAATGATAAGTTGTCATTGGTAAGTTATCATTGAATAATAAAATTCGGAAGAGTGACAGCGTGGGGCCGATTTACACTACTTAATGATAACACGTCATCTACGTTTTTAACAAACTCTATTTATTACTTTAGAATTCTAGTCACGAGGATGGGATCAAGATACATGAGAAATTTAGGGAAATTCTGTATTTATTCTTTTACAATGTTAACCCTAAACGAGACATCTTCATCTTTTTCTTCTTTCCATAGTCTTCCTTTGCTCCGAGTGATCGCCGAAGTTGTTGGCTTTCATCTATGGGCTCATTTCTTCCAATTGGTCTGGTCTCTAGTCATCTTCTCCTTCCGATTTCTAGGATCTGTTGCGCCAATATCTTAAGTGGTCTTCTTTTCCCTTCGTCTTCTACCCTTTTGATGACGTGGCAATTCTTTATGTTTATTCTTTTACAATTTTAACCTTGTATTATGTATTGTATTGTATTGTAATGAGGTGGGGTCTGGCCCAAAATGGCCCTTTGCACTGCGACCACGTTGATCTATTGTGCTTTCTCTTGTTTGTTTTATTTATTTATTTAATACGCTGAGGAACAGGATCAGCTCCTTCAATGGGAGTGTAAATAGGTCCTCCTCACTCAGCGTATATGCATGTAGTAGTCTATATCTCCTGTGGCCTAGTGCCCTACAGTTAGTGATCAAGTGTTCCATTGACTCCTCTTCTTCACCGCAGAATCTGCAAGTGTCCGTGTTGGATAAGCCCATTTTGTGAAGGTGCTTGTTACAGGTATAGTGGCCTGTGAGTGCCCCTGTCAGTGTTTTTAAGCTTCCCCTGTCCAGTTTTAGGGCGACGTCTGCCCTCCTAGCGTCGAAGCTCAGAAATTTTTTGGAATGTTCCAGCCCGCTGGTCTCATTCCAGTGTTTCATTGTAATGGACGCTGTCCATTTCTTTATCTCACCTTTAAGGAGACCTTTGTTAAACCCAAAAGGTGGGGTAGGTCCAGTAAAGTTTCTCTCAGCCCCTTTTTTTGGGCAGATGTCTGCCATCTCAATTCCCCCGTGCCCCTCATGTCCTGGCACCCAGACCAGGGTGATTTGGTTCTGAGTGGCCAGGCCATTAAGCATGTTGCGGCATTCCAATAATAATTTGGACGTAATTGTACAACTGCTCAGGGCCTTAAGGACTGATTGACTATCCGAGAATTTTACCCTTGAACAACACATCTTCATCATCTTCTTCTTCTTTCCGTGGTCTTCCCTTGCCCTTAGTGAACGTGGAAGTTGTTGTTTCATCAAATTTTCCCGGTCCTTAGCCATCTTTTTTCCCTTATTCCTCGAATCTGTTGTGCTTATGTTTTAGGTGGTACTCTTCTCTTCTTCGTTTTTTATCCCTTTGATGGCATAGTAATTTTTTATATTTATTCTTTTACAATTTTAATCTCTAGCCATCTTCTCTCCTCTATTTCTCGGATCTGGTGCGCTTATGTCTTAGGTGATCTTCCTTTCTTCTTCGTCTTTTACCCCCTTGATGATATGGTTATTCTTTATATTTATTCGTTTACCATTTTAACCTTGGATAAAACTTCTTCATCTTCTTCTTCTTTCCGTAGTTTTCTCTATCCCTTAGTGGACGTCGAGATTGTTGGTTTTTATCTATGCACCCATATCGTCCATTTGTTCCGGTCTCTAGCCATCTTCTCTCTTTCTTGGATCTGGTGCGCTTATGTCTTAGGTGGCCTTCCTTTCTTCTTCATCTTTTACCCCCTTGATGACATGGTAATTCTTTTACACTTTTAACTTTGGACAAGACTTCTTCATCTTCTTCTTCTTTCCATAGTTTTCCTTGCCCTTAGTGAAGGTCGAAGTTGTTGGTTTTCATCTATGCACTCAATTCTTCCTTTTATTCCGGTCTCTAAGCATCTTCTCGTTCCTATTTAGCGGATCTGTTGCGCCCACGTTTTAAGTGGTCTTCCTTTCTTCTTAGTCTTTTACCCCCTTGATGACGTGGTTATTCTTTTACAATTTTAATCTTGGACAAAACTTCTTCACCTTCTTCTTCTTTCCGTAGTTTTCCCTATCCCTTAGTGGATGTCGAGATTGTTGGTTTTCATCTATGCACGCATTTCTTCCATTTGTTCCGCTACCTAGCCATCTTCTCTCCCCTATCTCTCGGATCTGGTGCGCTTATTCCTAGGCGGTTTTCTTTTCTTCTTCGTCTTTTACCCCCTTGATGACATGGTAATTCTTTTACACCTTAAACTTTGGAAAGACTTCTTCATCTTCTTCGTCTTTCCATAGTTATGCTTGCCCTTAGTGAACGTCGAAGTTGTTGGTTTTAATCTCTGCACTCAATACTTCCTTTTATTGCGGTCTCTAAACATCTTCTGATCCATATTTATCGGATCTGTGGCACCCATGTCTTAAGTGGTCTTCCTTTTTCTTCGTCTTTTACCCCCTTGATGACATGGTTATTCTTTTACAATTTTAATCTTGGACAAAACTTCTTCATCTTCTTCTTCTTTCCCTAGTTTTCCCTATCCCTTACTGGACGTCGAGATCCTTGGTTTTCATCTATGCACCCATTTCTTCCACTTATTCTGGTCTCTAGCCATCTTCTCTCTCCTCTTTCTGGGATCTTGTGCGCTTATGTCTTAGGGGGTCTTCCTTTTTCTTCGTCTTTTACCCCCTTGATGACATGGTAATTCTTTTATACTTTTAACCTTGGACAAGACTTCTTCGTTTTCTTCTTCTTGCTATAGTTTTTCCTTGTCCTTAGTGAACGTCGAAGTTGTTATTTTTCGTCTATGCACTCGTTTGTCCATTTTGTTCCGGTCTCTAGCCATCTTCTCGTCCCTATTTCTGGGATCTATTGCGCCCATGTCTTAAGTGGTCCTCCTTTTTCTTCGTCTTATTCCCTTTCGATGACATGGTAATTTTTTCTATTTATTTTATTACAATTTTAACCCTAAACAAGACATCTTTTTCTTCTTTCCGTATTGTTCCGTTGCTCCAAATGAATGTTGAAGGTGTTGGTTTTCATCTATAGGTTCGTTTCTTCCATTCTTTCCGGTCTCTAGCCATCTTCTCTCTCCTATTTCTCTCCCCCTTTTTTTTTTTCTTTATTTCTATTATCCCGAATATATTTTTTTATCATTCGGTTATCCTCCATTCTTACAATGTGACCTTGACTAACCCAGAATCATGGATTATCATCCTCCAGCACAATACAAATTCTCATACAGCTCGAGAGACAATTGACTTTTTGGAGCAACGGAACACGAATTATCATCTTCCGTACAGTTCTGATCGAAATCCCAACATTCACAAGAATCAAGGGCGGACGCGTGGTCACTGATTTCAGTCTTCGGAGGAAGTAGTCGATGGTTTCAAAATGTCGAATTTGAATATCCCAGCTGAAGATTGGGATAACTACTTTAACGTTTGGTCTGCACGAAAGCAAAAGTAAACTCTTCGAATGCTAAATTACCCTTGTAATTTTTGACCGCCTCTCGTGTATTCGTAACATCAAAATTAAAAGAAACGGGTTAATAGTTTAATATGTATTAAAAAATGCAATTTCAGTTCATCTTGACTGACTTGACTGTCTTAATAAAAATATTACATGTAAATGCGACTGTATATTCGACGGGACAAATTGTCCCACACTTTAGAACTAATGGAGTACTAAGAGATGATAAACCACCTACTTATTTCAGCGGCGCGAAGGTCGTTTTATTTAAAAAAAAAAGGACCTCGATCTCTTTCATGCACTTAAGCAGTTGTGTTGTAAATAATTTCGACCAGGGAAGAATAATATAGTAATAGTTTTGTTTACCAAGAGAAAATTATGGGAAAATTACGTTGATTAAATAAAGACAGTAGCACGTTCAATTACCTAATCAGCTTAAGACTTTCTATTCCCTAGAGATACATAATTGAACGCGCGGATTTGCAACGAATACAATAAGTACATATATGCCCCGGTTGCTTCTTTTCGTCACTATTTCGAAATTATTTTTGTTTTCGTTAATAATGAGCTTTATCCGTAAATCTTTTAATTTGTCGTAACGCCATGATTTTCTGTAATAAACAACGTTCTTTAACCTTCCTATACTTCACGCATACGGTCTCTGAGACCGATTTATATAGTATAGTATACGTCTTTCATTTTGACGTGAGTATAGGAAGGTTAATAAGATTATTTTTATAAAATAAATAAAATTATCCTAGCCACACCTTTCGGAAATAATTTCAGATACGTATTTCGGCAATTAAGTTGCCATCCTCAGTGGAAAACTGGGGGAATTAATATATCACCAACAATATCCGGCTAACGCCTAAAACGAATACCACTGTTCGGTACAGCATGAATTTTAGGTTTCGAATTAGTATAAATACACGCTCTTTAAAATGGGGGTTCAGTGATACTTAATTCCCCCAGTTATTCACTAAGGATGGCAACTTAGTTGCCGAAATACGTATCTGGAATTATTTCCGAAAGGTGTGGTAAGGGTAATTTTATTTATATATTTTATATATTATTTTAACCGCAATCTCCTTATACCTATTTGCGAAGATTATTTTTATTTGGCTAAATTAATAAACGCATTTTGCAATATCGAATCCCTCGTATTCAATATCTAATCACTAAATAAACTATTACCTCTCCTATTAGAAGCGCTCGTGTGTATCATTCTAGTAAAAAAGAAAAACAAGTCTGGAATGGATTTTGAGCAACATTTATTTGTTGTTTACTTATTTATCTAGGTCTTGCCTAAAATCCGATGAAATTAGGAAATGTGTCGTTGTTTACCAAATATTACACACATTTCGTGACGTCCTTTGAGCACATAAATACTCTGTTTGTGTTTGCTTGTCTTGCATAATTATGTTATTAATAACATAAGTATGAGTGCATTCGAGATTTAGGATGGAGTTAAAGCTACTATCTGTTACGATTTAATTATATATACTACTTTTACGCCTGATTTTTTAAAATATTTTCAAGGATCTAAACGGTATAAACAATATAAATCGAAATGATACTTTGATAATAATAATAATAATAATAATACTTTATTAAGCGCCCAACAGAAACTCCAAGCCGGACGCATCAACAAAAAGAGAAAATTATACATGAAATACCAAAACACACTATGCAGTACCAAGGGTTTACATATATATACACAAAAAAATATAGCCATAGTAAAATATATGCATACCTATAACAAAGCAAAAAAATAAAAACACAAGTGCTTACTAATCCACACGTTATAGAGCTATAGACGAGGTTCGAGCATAACATCACTAAAGAGTCTGTTAGCACATTTGCTGATATGATAAACTGGACTTCTGATCATTATGTTTGTTCTACACTTAGGAAGCTGGACAGTTGTACAATGCCTGGATCCTGCCCGTGGCACATGAAAGTTAACCATCTCAAGTATGCAGGAACAGTCTATTTTATTGTGTAATAAATTGCTGAGAAAGTTAGCTGCACATTTTTCTCGCCGAGCTCTTAAAGAATCAACTCCATGATCCAGAAGAAGCCCACCATGGTTCATTCCGCGTAAGGGATACACCCCATCACGCTTGTAGGTCAGGAACTTAAGAAATCTTCTTTGGATAGATTCAACTTGAAGCTCGTAAGAAGTATACACAGGATGCCAGATAATAGACGCATATTCAAGTTTGCTACGTACAAGTGCAAAAAATAGGTTCTTCATGACATCAAGATTACTAAGATATTTACTTGATCGCATAACAAATCCCAATGTTCTGCTGGAAGACTGGCACAAGCTCATCGCATGACTAGTGAAAGTTAACCTTGCGTCAAAAACAACACCCAAATCGGTAATCTCAGAGTCACTACGCAATAGATGATTATCAATGTTATATGAAAAATTGAGACAGTTTTTCCTCCTAGTAAATCGTACAACGCAGCATTTTTCAACATTCAATTTAATTTTGTTTCCCTTACACCAACTATTTATTGTATAAAGATTTTCTTCCAGGTGATTAGCGTCAGCTACGCCATTTATACGCGAAAATATCTTTAGATCATCAGCGTACGCCAAGCCCAGAGCACGTTAAAGCATTTAGGAGATCATTTATAAATAGTAGGAATAGTAAAGGCCCGAGGTTCGATCCCTGGGGAACGCCAGTAGAAGCGACAAATTCATATGATCTAAATCATGGTTGCACAGACTCATGAAGACTAGGGGCCACTCGGGCAAATCATGAACTGATGACGGGCCGGCCGCCAGAAGTATAGGTAATTAAAGACAATAAAGAATTGATAATAATTTATTAAAATTCAAAAAGAATTTATTAATTTGAAGCGTGGCACTGCATAGTGTTTACAATCTTTTATATTTGGCTCAAATTTACTTGTAGCAACACGTAAAACTGCTTCCAAACTTTCATTTGCAAGGCGGTTTCGATTTTTGTTTTATTATTATTTAGTATTGAAAAAGTTTGTTCACATATATAGGTAGAACCAAATAAGCTGGCACATTTCAGAGCGTTTATGCGCAACTTTTCGTGCATATTTTTATCAATGCAGCGGTAAAAGTTCAGCAAGTCTCCTTCGTTGAATTTGTTGCGTAAATCTTGATCGTTTTGAATGTCGATAATTTCTAACTGTATTGACTCTGGCGCATTTTCAACTGAAATCGTGGAAGGATTGCTGAATATGTCCAACAGAGGTTTCACTTTTAAACTCCGAAAATCTGTCTTGAAAAGATTGAATCAAAATATCTAGCTTTTCTACATAACTGAAATTAATCGCAGTTTTGTTGAATTTTTCAGCCATTTTCTTATAATTCGGAAAATGATTGTAATTTCCAGAATTCAATTGTGATCTGAAAAGTGTCAGCTTGCATTGAAAGGATGATACATGAGCGTAGAGCTGGGATATCAGTTGATTTTTGCCTTGAAGCCGTGTGTTCAAGACATTCAAATGATTTGTAATGTCAACTAAAAAGCCAAATCACACAACCAATCAGGATTTTTAAGTTCCGGGACATCCCTTTGCTTTTCCGCCAGAAATATTCCAATTTCTTCTATTAAATTTAGAAATCGTTCCAGTGTCAATCCACGGCTTAGTCACCTTACTTCTGTATAATACAGTAAATCTCCGTATTCGCTTTCGATGTCATCAAGGAATTGTTTGAATTGTCTGTGATTGAGTCCTCGTGATTTTATGAAATTTACAGTCGAAAGTACCACTTTCATGACATTTTGAAATTCAATTTTTTTAGAACAGAGGGTTTCTTGGTGTATAACGCAGTGAAACTGCATGAGATCTTCAGCGTTTATGTTTTTTCCTTGCAGATGCTTTTTCAGTAAAGTAACTAGCCCGGAATTGACACCAATCATCGAAGGAGCACCGTCAGTCGCAACTCCCGATAATTTTAATAAGTCCAAATCAGTTTTTGAACACTCATCCAAAAGTACATTGAGTATATCAACTCCTTTGGTTTGACCTTTCAATGAACACATTCCGAATAACTCTTCTAAGACTTCAAAATCTTGAGTAACACCTCGTATGAATATGAGAAGTTGAGCTGTGGAACTAATATCAGTGGATTCGTCGAGTGCTAATGAAAAAAATTCAATGATCTTAGTTTTTCAATTAATTGTTCCGCAATATTACCTGACAAAGACATAATTCGTCTTTGGATAGTCATACGATTCAGTTGAATTTTCTCAAAACTTTTTGCTGCTTCTGGACACATTTTCTTAGCGGCAATTTCTATGCATTCTTTTACAAAATCGCCATCATTGAAGGGGCGACTTCGCTTTGCTATCATTCGAGAAATTTCATAACTAACTTCTGTAGCTGTTTCTGAATCTTGAATGGGTTTTGTAAACATAGCTTGCTGACCAATAAGCTCCCGTTTTAAAGACAACATTTTTTGCTTTCTTAATTCGCCTGTAAACTTGGTAAAAGAAGGATGCTGCGTTTCATAGTGCCTTTTTACATTATATTCCTTTGCAATCGCAACAGAATTCTTGCAAATTAAACAAACGACTTTGTTATGCGACCATACAAAAAGTATTTCTCAGTTCAAATTTCTTGAAACTGCCGATTTTCACCTTTAACCTTACGTTTTTACTAGGTCCTGGCTTCTCCATGTTGCGTTCTAATCCTGGCTAGGATTAACACAGCACCTAAAAACAATTACAGTACCTACTTAAATTACCCATTCTTTTTCAAATTATCAAAAATAATTGATTAAATTCCTCAGAAATTTAAAGATTTTTATACAGATTTTATATCTGAAATAATGACGTAATTATTACAGTTAGAGAAATTCTGATAAAAATAGTAATTTCTTTGTTTTATTTTAATATTTGGCCAACATTAAAGCTAAATTTGATTAAAATTGATTAAATAGGTAGGGAAACACTTATTAATAACTGAGTTTTACTTACGATTTCACAACACAATTATACACGGCACTTGACGGGTTAACAGGAAATCTACGTTGAATGTGGATCAAAATATATGACACCGGCTAGTCGAGTTAAAATCTACACTAGAACTATTGCCTCCCCAGAACACTATTAAACTGCACTTATTCTCAATCACTTATTACTTCGCTTTGTATTTTCGCGCTTATTTCTTCCTGTCGCTGCGGTTAGCGTGGCTTTTATACCGCGCATACGACTCTGGAAGCTTCGTGTATCTACTCGTACCTACGCGAGCAATCGGGAATTCGGGACTATTGCTATCTCGCTTGCTCACACCGCGCTAGAAAATTCTTGATTTCTCTACTATTTTGAACTTTATATAAAGGCAGCAAGCGATGTTACTTGACTTAGCATTTTTGGGCTCTAGATTCAAATAGCGCGCGCGCGAGATTCAAATTACTTTTCGAACATATATTTTTTTGGTTTTATTCTGGAATAGAATTAAATATTCTTCGAATATACGAGAGTATTATTTTTGCTGTCGGCGGGCCACCAGTATTCGACAGGCGGGCCGCGGTCTGTGCATCCATGATCTAAATCCATTATAGAACATACAGCTGGGTCTATTGGATAAATAAGACTTCAGTAAAGAAATTAAATCGGCATTAAAACCAAATTGGTCTAATTTTAGTAGTAAAATGTTGTGGTCAACTGAATCAAATGCACGCGCAAAGTCCGTGTAAATTATGTCCATTTGACCACCAGAATCCAGTGTTGTACAAATATCCTGAGTTACACAAAGCAAATTAGTAAGAGTAGACCTCCCACGCATGAAACCATGTTGAACCGCTGAAATTTGCTGATTAACATGTATATAAATATATTTGTACAGAATGTGCTCTAAAACTTTCGAGAAATTTGAAAGAATTGATATGGGTCTGTAGTTGTTTAAATTAGAATTATCGCCTTTTTTAAATATTGGTATAATTCGGGCGAACTTCCAGCGCATTGGCATTGGAAATTGGCATGTCTTTAGGCACAAGTTAAAGAATATATTCAGCGGACGCACTAACACCATGCGACAGTCCTTAATTAGAAATGAAGGAATTTGATCATCACCCGCTGTTGAAGTAGATTTAAGCTCCATTATACTATGCAAAATAGCGTTATCCGATACAGAGCAGACACCAAAGGAATTGTAGGATAAGCTCACCTCAGGCAAGTGCTCATCGCTACTCGGCGGCACATATTTACCCGAAAAACATCTGCAAATCCATTAGCGATCTCAACAGGGTCATCTAGAACACTATCGCCATTATTCATAACAGAAGGTAGTCTTGTAGTGCGTTGTCTGCGATTTACGTATTGCCAAAGGAAACGTGGATTATGCCTTAAACTTTGTTCGGCTAATTGTAAATAATTCTTGTAAGCCTCATCAATTAAGGTTTCAGTTAAAGACCTAAGCCTACCAAACTCAAGATAGAAACACTGACGTCCCGTAGACTTCCATTTACAATGATAGAATCTCTTGAGTTTAAGGAAATGAATAATATTGCCAGTGAACCAGGGCGGAAAGCTGCAATGGTCTCTCCTGCTAGAAAAAATTGGAGCAGAGTTGTTCAAGATAGTATAAAGTTTGGAATAAAATAAATCCACACACGCATCAATATCATCAACCAACTCCAAATCCTCCCAGTCCGTCGTAAACAATTCCTCGTATTATCTAACGTAGTTTGCTCTGCGAAAATTGTACCGTTTATCAATATTGGAGGGAAACCGTGAAACTGTAATCGAGGTGGGAACACGTACCGTTATAGATAAAGAAGGATAAAACACGTCCTCAGGTACCACCCGCGAAGACTCACGCTCAACATTTATTTCAGGAGAGATATTGGAAAAAAACCAGATCCAGTAATCTACCGCGATTATTGACAATTGAGTTAAATTGACCTAAATTTAAAGTTGCTGAAAAATTATGGATGGCTGCTGCTTTTGAATCGGTACCGTACGAATTAAAGTAATTAGGTCTGTTAAGGTCTCCGACGAAAATAACAGGATGATCATACAGTATTACACTTAATGCGTCGAGAATCAAGCTTAAGTCATTGGCAAGTACAGAAGGAGGCACATAGATTGCAACAACATAAAAGATATATTCACCCACCACGCATCTGCATACAATCGTATCAACTAAAGGAACTAAACTGTGAAGATCATGTTTAATAAATTCATGGTTAATATCAGACCGCAACGCCACCAAAACGCCACCCCCAGTGGAAAGATTGACCAGGTCAAATTTCCTATCAGAACGATAAACAGAAAACAAACCAGGAAAAATTTCGTTATTTGCTATCGATGAGTTCAACCAAGTTTCAGTAAGAATAGTGATGTCAAAATCGGTGTTCAAGATCGCAGTGTAGGCAGCATGTGTTTTAGTGCGAAGGCCACGAATGTTTTGATAATAATAATATCTTTATTGTTCTCGATATCATATAATGATATAGAATAATAATAAGAAGAAGAATAGAAGAATACATAGACAATGGATATACTGTGGGACTGTCAGGCGCATTTAGTTTTTCACATAAATATACAGCTTGCCAGATTTATCTTAAAGTTAAATGGGAAAGAGAGTGATAGGTAAAAGAAGCAGGAAACTCATTTGCGCCGGTGCAATCCGGGGTAACTTTGAGCACTCAAGATATATTTGGCTGAGCTCTGTCGTTATTCCCCCTCCCCCAAATCCCCTTCGTTCCGAGTCAAGAAATGTATCGCCCAATATTTTTCACCATATTCGGAGATGATTAAGGGGTAACATCACTGTAAGTTTTTCTTAAAATCAAATTTTTTTATTGGCTTGATAGATGCTTTGAACCTTCTAGAATATAGGGCAAACACTTTTACCCGAAACAATTTTTTTCCCTTGAAATTTCGAGCTCTTTCCCCAAGCGCGTCGGACATCTCCGAAGCGACTACCTACGTCAAACAAATACCTGCTGGGAAAGTACAGTCTAATATCTTACCTTTTGATTTCTAACTCCTCTAATACAGTAATACACTATCGCTAGAAAGTGTTATGTTCAGTTAGAAGCATTTCCGTGTTTAATTTAAAAGTGAATAGGACGTAATTTCCTCGCTTCAAATCACGGTATTTGTGTGTGCAGTGATTATTTTTAACAGTTAATTTGTAATCTCAGAGTATTTTAAGTTATAGTGAGTGACGCAAAAACGTATCCGGATCGGAAAGGTGCACATTTGGAAACTTTTTGAGAAGATTGCGGCGTTTAGGAAAAAGCTGCAGTTGTGGATAAGAAAAATCAATGACGATGGCGGTCAACATTGTTTCCCTGAATTGAACAAATACATGGTCTATAATAAAGTCGTTATTTCACAAGACTGTCCTTTTTCAAGGAAAGCCTCTTACAGCTCACTGACTGGTTTGCAAAATAGTTTGAGGAAGATAATGTCGACAAACTGCCTGGTTCCAAGATCCAAGATCCAAATTCCCCTTGCGACAACGGCCTGAAAACAAAATTTGCTTCTTCCGATTTCGAGGAGTTTTGAATACTAACCGAAAATGAATATCCCAGTCTGAGTTCAGAGGTTGTAAGGATCTTCATTCCCTTTGCGACAACCTATTTATGTAAAACAGAGTTTTCAGCTGTAGTTGTAATAAAAAATAAATCTCGCTCAAAAGTTTATGTGAAGCGAGAAATGAGAGTGACAATGTCAAACCTTACTCCGCGTTTTGAAAACATGTTGGCACTCAGCAAGCTCGCCGGTCACATTAAGGGGTATAACACCATTGTAAATTTTTCAGGAAAACCATTTTCTTTTATTCGCTTAATAGATGCTTTGAACCTTCTAGAATATGGGGTCAAAAGTTTATTACCCGAAACAATTTTTTCCCTTGAAATTTAGGGCTCTTTCCCCCAGCGCGTCGGACATCTCCGAAGCGACTACCTGCGTCAAATAAATACCTGCTGGGAAACTACAGTCTAGTATCTTACCTTTTGATTTGTAAGTTAGAAGCATTTCCGTGTTTAGTTCAGAACTGAAAAGTACGTTAACGTAGCGTCAGTACATGTACAAAAAGGACATAATTTCCTCGCCTAAAATCACGGTATTTGTGTGTAGTGCTGATTTCTAACAGTTTATTCGTATTCTCAGAGTACTTATAAGTTACAATGCGTGATGCCAAAATACACGGGCCAGAAAGATGTGAGAAAATCGTATCCAACGCGGCGTCGGAGCAATGCCTCATCGACACGATTACTGAATAGTTTTGAGATTGAGAGCGATTCCAAGGGAGGCAGTGCTCCTGCCCATTTATAAGAAGCTGAGTCGAGACGAGTTGCTAAATCGTTGCTTAGGAGACTACCCGCAAAATATCAGCGTAAGATTCAATGCGACTGTTTGGAATTTGGCTCCAAAATCTTACTCAAGTGGCAGAAAAGTCTTAAGTAAATATAGCGGCTAGTATTGCTGTGTGTAATTTTAATGATGGTTTGACATGATAGTTTTGTAGATGTTTATTGGCGTTCAATCACACAATTTCTGTCTTGAAGCCGATGGTAAGCGGATCAAACACGCCGAGCTGTCTTTGACGAACGTGGTAAAAGAGGCACGTTTACATACTTAAATATATGTTTAATTACTTCCTCGAGTATTATTACCCTATTACCTGTTCTTCAATCCAAAAGAAATTGTCAAAAAGGCGCATTTTTACGCTGTTACGGTGGTGTTGCCCCTTCACTCAACCAAATGACTGAGGGACTTGGTCTCCGTTTTTGGGCAAAGAAGCACTACATCAATAGACAATTTCCCGTTGGTACTGCGATTCCTACGTGAACGTACTGGTCTCAACAATGCTCAAGTTCCTCACAAAAACAAAATTGTGCCACATCCTATCAACGAGGATCAACATATGACATATCGCAAGGTTGAGGCGTTCGTTGGGATTCAAAAGATCCTGCATGATAAATTGGGCACGGGGATAGTTAGTTCCCCTTTGGATTCCGTGTTTTTGGATTGAACGGAAAATGCAATTGGTTCTGGATAAGCTGAGCCAAGGTCAAGAATGGAGTCTCAAGAAACGGTTGCGTCATCGTGAATGATGACCAATCATGGAGTTATCCCCATGACCGCGAGAGGAAACGTCAATTCGCTAGTGAGGTGTTTTAAGATGATGATAGACCGAAGAAAATGGTCTTAAAATCAGTTCATATAGCTAAAATTCCTTTACAAAGTCGAGGAATGACTAGTGGTGAGTGGTATATCACCGTATACTATGAATACAGACCGAAAACCATCTTTCACACGTAGAGGTCGAAAAATGATTGAGTTTTTGCCGCAGTAAGATAAAATTATTAGATCATCCTCAGTACAGACCATATTTCAATCACAACAATCCTTTTACGTTCCTTAGATCAAGAATAGACTGCGCAGAGTCGATGACTTCGAAATGGCAATTTTGACTGTCCCAACTTATGATCGGAACAATTACTTTAACATGTGATTTGAAAGGAGGGAAAGATGTTTCCGCCCTTGTTGAGAACACTTTGAAGAAATGCATTTTCAGTCCACCAACTGTCTGTATTTTTGTCGTTTTATGCAATACAAAAGGACAACCTTCATATTTTGGACGTGGTCAATGATATTCGAGAAACGGAACTTTTCTGATTGTCAATACTGCATTAAACCCTTAGTTTTGCCGCATACTTAGTGTGTGTCCAGTTGCTTCCACTTACCAAATCTAACCACCACCGTGGCATAACTTTCTTAGCGTACGAGGCCGAAACAGAGCGCCATAACCTTCAAATTTCTAGTGATAATTGCTTTAGAGGCCACATATTTGTTCCTCACGGCTTTTGCTTCAAGAAACGGCCATATCAGTTGAATTTAGTTGAATTTGCATTAAAGCCCCAACCAATCTGATTTTCAGTTTTTAGCCCTTATACAGTTTGCTAGAGTATTTTGCGTAGTTATCTTCACCACTTGAGTGCACTTAGTAAACCTACACTTTTGGTATATCCTTATCAGTCTTTGTGCGTTGTTGCGTTTAAAGCATCTGTAAATATGTTTAATATTCCAAAACTCCTTTTATAGAAGGAACTCCCGGTTCCTTCGTGCAAATCGAGAGTATCCACCCTCAGAAAGATGCCTCGTGAATAAAAACAGCCTTAAGCCGATTTAGTCGTCAATTCGCTCACGCCCATCGGTGCCTCTTTTTGATATGATCTATTGAGAGTAGCACTTTCAACCTTGTATTCGAATTAAAACGTGACTTAAAACTGAAATAAATTTGGAGTGAAGAACATAAGGGAAAGAAAACGTCACTTGCAATACTGGGTTAACGCCATTGCCAAATGTCAAGAGTGACGTCTTCTTTCAATTCGGACTCCTTTTGGCGATGACCACTTGGTGGTCGAAATACGTATTTGGAGTTTTCCAAAACCAGTGTGTGGTAAAGACGATTTACCTTTATCACTAAATTTTTGGCCAACTAAGGTTTCGGATATTTCTCAAAAGCCTTAAAAGCATGTTATTTGGCCTATTTGTCCCTGTGTACATAATTTTTCTTTCCCGATGTCACACTATCTACTTGTTAACGAAGTCAACCAAATTCCGGCAAATATAGAACTTGTGGTACAAGACGCATTTTTGGCCTCTTTTGAATACGAATGTAGGAAGAGCTTCATTACAAAAGTTGACTGTTTTCGCAATTTTGTTGTAATTTATACCACTCTGGCCAGTACCGACCTCGGGTCTAGATCACGATAGTGCGAGCGAGAACGAATAAGGAGGATTATTCTGACAAGGAGACCGAACAAGATAGAACGTGAGGCGCGTATTCTAATCTTATTCGATCTCACTGTCACAGTAATGCCCGTTATTCGTTCTCGCTCGCGCTCTCGTGATCTAGATCCACGCAGATAGTTTTGCACTTGTCGTGATTACATTGGTAAACAAAACTTGTACTTTTTGCCTGTTTCTTTCATCAAATAGGACCACTCGTATAGTATTTTCTCCATTGATTCTGAATCTGCTCTCCAAATTTGTGTATTAGGCATTGTTTATGAGTAACACGCGTTTAAAATCTTTCGCTGAAAATAGTTTAAATTCTAGTACTAATGGCAGTTTCAAAGGTAATTTTACATGATTTTCTTCTGTATTTTGCAGCAGCAATATCTCCTTTTAATGTCCAACAGTAATCGGCCAGCATTTTTGGGCCCAACTTGCCTTGATAAGGCGACTCCGTAATGGATATGTCCTGATGGAATCGCTCACCCTGCTCGTCACTGATGTCACCTAGGAATGAAGAAAGTGTATCTTCAGTGACATATGCAACCAAGAGTTTTATAGTTTTGAAGTAATACGTCCTCAAGGTCCTTATAGTTGTCTGCCTTGTTATTTCCAAGAACGGACTACTTCCTCGAATGACTCCCACGCTGGTGGTGGCTGGTGTTTCATGCTTATTTAGGGTGGCATCAAACCCAGGATTGTTGTTGTTGTTGTTGTTGTTATTTTACAAATCCAACTTTCTAGAATAAAACGCATGAATTATCACCAGTAGTTTGCATATTATCTTCGCATTTACTAAAGTCATTGCAATTTTTTCGATAAGGAAATAAAACCATTTCCTTCCGTAAGGTATATCTACACATAAATAACAAAACCGCAAAATATGATTAAAATTACTAGGGACAAATTCGTCGTCAATCGAATTAAGTTGTAATTACCCCATAGGAGACAAAATCCAATCAATCTCACAGCATCCAGAACAGAAGGGACGCCCAACGCTCCGTTAATAACAGGAAATGACGAATCTCTTGCCTACTTCCTGTTCCTTTCCCCAAATAGATGTGATTCCTACACGAAGAAGAAGATCAAAACATGTTTACTTCGATTTCAAAGCCACAAACAATTTTTCGATATAAAAACGTTTAAATGTTGACATTTCAATTAATGTTACGGGTAAAGCTTCGATAGAAGACACGATTTCATCCTCCGTTTTTTGAGGGGAAATATGAAAGCGACTAAGACGTGAGTATTTGTGATTTTACTTATTTTAACTTTTCGACGATCGCTTCTAGAGAAAAGTTATCCAATTTTCCTTTACGTTTCAAACCTTGGTGACGTTTCTTTTGATAGGATTTCTTGCATGACCTCTCCAGAACTGGACATATGTATGTGTCATATTTACGATCGAAGGAAGCAATCGAGTTGATGAAATACGACGAGATATTTTCTCATTTCGCCTCTGTTTACGCAACATGATCCCGTATTTATTCTTCGGAATACACTTATTTACCGAATTCGCTAGAGGAATGATGAACTGTGAATCAAATTGGGAAACACAGTGCCTGATAATCGAATTAGCGTCACTTCGTATTATAGAACTATCGACTGTACATATCAACGACATACCTTTCCTCTTATTGATGTAATTATTTGTAAGTGTTTATTTGCTGATTATGTTGTGTATATTGTTTGCCTCTACATCCCACCTAAGGTAACCTCTGATGAAGTCGGTATGTTTTTGGAGGCACTGGAGGCGATGGTTCTTGATTGTCCTGTGCTGTTGATTGGGGACTTCAATGTTCCCGAGTATATCAATTTGCCTCAGAATGATCGGTATGTGTCCTCTATCGTCCACTTTTCTAATATACTTAATTTGTATCAATACAATTCAGTTCTAAACAATAATGGTAGACGATCTTGTCCTCTAGAACACGGCGTCCGATATGTCCGTCGAGCGCTGTACCTGTGCACTTGTTCCAGAGGATATGCATCATCCAGCTCTCGCTGTATCATATAGTGTGCCTTCATCTTCATCTCAGTATCGTTTTCCTTCGAACACCAACCCACGTTTCAATTTTCGGCGAGCTAATTTCATTGCATTATACCAGGATGTGCAGAATATTGACTGGTCGTCTCTGTATTCTTGTCGCTATGTTGACGAAGCTGTAAGCATTTTGTATGCGGTGCTGCATGAGGTTTTTCTAAGATCGGTCCCTATGCATGTCGTGCCGACAACTAATGCATTTCCACCATGGTTCACGTCTGAAATTCGGCAAAACTTACAACTCAAAAATACTATCACAGAAGATGGAGACGTACTGGCCGATTATGTTTCTATGAGGAATTTAGTAGAGTCCGAGCTATTATAGAAACCCAAATAAATATAGCATATATGAAATTTGTTACACAAGCTGAATCAAACCTAAAAAATAACCCTCGCAGTTTTTGGCAATACACCCTCTGTCCCAAAAGTAACCCCAAAGCGTCTATAAATCAGAAACCAGTGGCGTCATCTCTTGATAGTTGATTGATTATTGTAGTGGGACTCTTCCTTACCAACCTGACAAATTTTCATGACATTTGGTGCATAGTCAGCTGATACATCACGCATCCTGTGAGAGTGTTTTTCGTAAACGGTCAGAAAATGAGTCACGAACAACGAGTCAATATTAAGTTTTGTTTTAAACTTGGAAAAACTGCAACCGAGACGTATGAAATGCTGCAAATTGTTTATGGCGACGATTGTTTGTCGAAGAGGCAAGTGTTCGAGTGGTATCGACGATTTCGTAAAGGCAGAGAAGATGTTAACGATGACGAAAGAGCCGGTCGTCCTTCGACAACTTTGGCCGAGGCAAATGTGGAAAAAGTGCGCGAATTTGTGAAAATTTCGAAGAAATCGTCAGTGAGATTTATGGAAATGGAGCTTGGCATCCCTAAAACAACTATTCAGCGCATTTTGACTGAAACCCTTGGTTTGAAGAAAGTCAATTCGAAGTTTGTTCCGCACAAATTGACCGACGACCAAAAACGCTTCGAATCGAACACTCCAAAGACATTATTGCAAGAGCCCGTGCAGATGAAAACTTCTTGAAAACGATTGTGACTGGTGACGAGACGTGGTGCTTTCAATACGAACCAGAAAGCAAACGTCAAAGCGCAGAGTGGAGGTCACCAGAAGAAGGAAATCCTAAAAATCACGAATGGAGAAGTCGAAAATCAAGTCAATGCTGATTTCATTCTACGATTCGAAGGGAATTATCCATAAGGAGTTCGTTCCATACGGCTCAACGGTTAATGGTGCATATTACCTCGATGTTATGAGGCGTTTGCTGGGTCGCATTCGTCGTGTTCGGCCCGAATATCGCGAGCCAGGCAGCTGGAGATTACTGCACGATAACGCACCGTGTCATCGAGCAACGATTGTCACCGATTTTTTGGCGAAAAATGAAATATATTCGATACAGCACCCACCGTATTCGCCTGATCTGTCCCCATGCGATTATTTCCTGTTCCCTCGTCTTCATTTGAAGCAGAAAGGAGTTCGTTATGCATCCGTAGACGCCATTCAAAGATCGACGACCGGCATCCTAAAGGCCATCCCAGAGATCGACATGAAAAAGTCGTTTGAAGCACTCGTTGACCGTGCAAATCGATGTATTGTAGCACATGGAGAATATTTCGAATAAATACAATGATTTTTGTGGACATAACATACATAGCGTGCTTTATTTCGAACTATTGCGGTTACTTTTGGGACAGAGGGTGTACATACATTTTCGACAGGGGTCCTCCCGAATTCCCGCTTCCATGCATAGTGACGATGTGATGTTTGAACATCCTGAAGAGACTATTGATCGTTTGCGGACAATTTTGCTGCTGTTTACTCTGAGAATTCCAATCGTGACACGCAAATATTTTGTGACTATGACCTCAGTTATTCAGCAGCGGTTTTGGAAGTTACGGAAGAGGATATTTTGTGGAGTATTTCTAAATTAAATTCTAATTCGAGCTCTGGTGACGATCAAATACCAGCCTTTTTGATCAAGGATTGTGGAATGGCATTTGTAGAACCACTGAAATTTATATATAATCTCGCTCTTCGGACATGCACATTCCCTTCTAAGTGGAAGGTGGCCAGACTTACTCCGATTTTCAGAAATGGAGATAAATCTAATATTAAAAATTATAGACCAATTGCAATTTTGTGTAATTTTTCTTCGAACAGATCTTGTACAGCGTAATCTATAAAAACATATGCACGAAAATATCACAGAATCAACATGGATTTGTGAAGGGTCCACAGTTACAAATTTGGTTTGCTTTACACAGTATTTGTGTAGTGTCCAAGACATGCGAGGACAGGTAGATGTGATCTACTTAGACTTTTCTAAGGCCTTTGATAGAATAGGCCACCAATTATTATTGAGAAAATTGGAGTTAATTGGGCTGAATACGAATTTACTGCCATTTATAAAATCTTATCTTACTGGAAGAATAAACTATGTGCACTATAACGGGTTTAGTTCATGTAAATTTACATCATTGAGCGGTGTGCCTCAAGGCTCTAATCTGGGACCCTTATTTTTCTTGGTATTCATAAACGACTTGCTTGATAAGTTCACATGTCACGCACTCGCCTACGCGGATGATGTCAAGATATATATCAAAATTGATAGCGAACATGATGCACTGAAACTTCAGCAAGATATTAATAAGATCTGGTTATGGAGTAGAAGCAATGGTTTAGAAATTAATATTGGGAAATGCTCTGTTGTTCGATTCTTTAAAAAAACTAATCCTGTGATTTATAATTACTGTATTAATGGAGAACCGCTGAAATCAAATAACACTGTTAAGGACTTGGGTGTTTTGTTCGATAGTCGACTAACTTTTGCCCAGCATATAAATGAAATATGTCAAGCTGCAATTAGATCCATAGGATTTATATTACGAAGTTCGCGCTATTTCGTCGATACTGACGTCATAAAGTGTTTGTACTTCTCTATAGTTCGGAGTAGACTTGAGTATGCGTCGAGTGTTTGGAGCCCCATCTATACATATCAAAAGCTCCAGATTGAGAGGGTACAAAGGCGTTTCCTAAAGTATTTAATTTTTAAACGCGACGGAGAGTACCCACCACGCAACACTGATCATATGCTACTATTGGCCCAGAATAACGTGTGCTCCCTGGATACCCGCAGAGAAGTAATTAGTGCCAATACTCTTTGCGATCTCTTAGTTGACAGCGTGAATTGTCCAGAACTAAATTTGCTGCAAAATTTATTTTAATGTACCTAGGTTAGCTGCTAGAAACATGACAACGTTTCATTTACCAAGGTGTAGAACCAATGTGCTACTGAGAAGTCCATTATACCAGATGTGTTTAAATGCTAATAAACTTTACACCGACATCTTCTTTGAGCCGCGAATTAAATTTTGATATTTTTTCCTTTAGTGTTTTGGTTTTCGTTTAATTTTTTCTAATGTAATTTTGTTTTGAAGAACTGTATATGCACATGTAGGTATGTACCTTGTTGTAGTGTCTATTAAGGTTGTAACTGTTGAGCACTTAATAAATTATTATTATTATTATTATTATTATTATTATAGAAAAATACGAATATGTGTCCCGATCTTTAGGAATTTTCACATTCTTCTTTTGTGTTGAGAGCGTCAAAGATATTCCTAATTGTCAAAAATGTTAAATTTTGTATTTGTTCCAGTAATGATTTGTCCATGGGTCATGACACCCATAAAGTCCCACTGGAACTGTTTGATTTAAACCGTAAGCGTTTGACGGAGCAACTACAGAAGAAAAATTTGGGAAATGCCGTTGTTTTACTCCAAGGAGGTGAAGACAAGAATTTTTACGACACAGATGTTGTTTACGTCTTCAGACAGGTAAGTAATTATAAATGCAGTTATGATCAATACACTTCCTAATGTGTTTTTCAAGCACTTTTTAGAAGATAATATATTAGAAACATGACGTTTGAATGCTTGGTTCCAATACAACCTATAAAAACGCACAAATAAAAAGAAAATAAGTTTATTATATAAAACAAATATTTACAAATGTTATTATCCAAAATCAACCACTCAGTGGCTGAGTGGTGAAGCTTGCGCTTCACAGTGCGATGGACCGGCGTTCGAGACCCGGTAGCGGCAAAGCGTAGCAGTTTAAAATCCTTAAATGGACCTGTTACCTCTAACAAGGCGCGAAAAGTAAGGCCACTGGGCGGGCCAGGAGCGGTACGGTATATGTATGTATACGGGTCGGTGGCTCCGAACCCTTACACACCTTACACCTTTTCACAGTGCGATGGGCCGGCGTTCGAGACCCGGTAGCGGCAGAGCGTAGCAGTTTAAAATCCTTAAATGGATCTGTTACCTCTAATAAGGCGCGAAAAGTAAGGCCACGGGGCGGGCCAGGAGCGGTACGGTATATGTATGTATACGGCTCGGTGGCTCCGAACCCTTACACCGAAGGGTAGAAAGGGTAAAAGATTATATATATTATCCAAAATAAATATTTACAGTAGTTGGTAACTAATTCAGAAAGTTTCTTTTGAGCGGTTTCCTTGCGTATGTCTGAAAGGGTTTGTCATTTTTAATACTCCAGCAGTAGTCAGCCATCATGCGTGTATCCCAAGCCCTGGTACCTTTCTTCCATTATTCTGATATCCTGGTGGAATCAATCGCTCTGTCCCTCACTAAAGTCGGCAAGATTTGCAGGAAATCCCTATAAATGACTGTCGAGGTAATGGACCTTAATGCTCATGTGGCGTGTCTTCCACTAGTTGTTCGTAAATTTCAGACTTGTAATTACTAAGAAAATTTCGCACAACTTTAAGAAAAGAAGACCATGCATTGGACTCAATTTCAGTAATTGATTCTGTAAAGTGTGGGTCTGATGTGATGATGTGATGTATGATAGGATGTGAATGTATGCAACAACTATAGACCAATTAGTATACTGCCGGCCCTGTCGAAGGTATATGAACAAGTAATAGCAACCAGACTGTCGCATTATTTTGAATCTCGTGGTTTGCTCTCTGAGAACCAACATGGTTTGAGGAAGGGTAGATCAGTGGTGAGTGGAATAATGCAAGTAGTGAATTATATACAGGGTGCGATTGAAAAGTATTGAGACTTTTGTTGTAACAATTTTATTCAATCTTTTTGCAAATAAACTTAACCCCTTGCACTATTTTCACGAGTCTGACTCGTGATGAAAATTTTAGGCCAAGCTTGAATATCACGAGTCAGGCTCGTTGTTCAATTCCACGGCAAACGTGGATATCACGAGTCAGGCTCGTAATCGACATTTCGGGCCAAACATGAATATCACGAGCCGTGCTCGTGGTCTTAATCTCGGGCCACCAGGAACGCCTGAATGAGGTCTTATCTCTTCTTTCCTTTTCTTGAATGATTGGGTATTTTATCTTGTATCTTGTTGTCTTTTGAATTTTACAAGAGCACCACCGCGTGAAGTCAACACGAGCACGCCTATCTCGCACTCATTGTCAGTCGTAAGAATGGTCGTAAGATGTGTTCAAAGTTCCGACACTCAGTCTTCGCCGCTTCGACTCTTTTCGGGACCACTCAGGCGCCCGAGTTTGGCACGGCTGATTGTGAATTTCGGCGTAGTGCAAGGGGTTAATATTCTTCGAAGTAGGTTCCTTGGGCTTCGATACACCCGCGGTAGCGATCCTTCCACTGCTCAACGCACTTTTTAAATGCGTTTTCCGGTATGGCTTTCAGTTCGTCGGTTACACTTTTTTAATCTCCTCAATCGACTGGAATCGCCTTCCCTTTAGCCTTTTTTGATGAGCGGAAACAAAAAGAACTCTGGGGGAGACAGGTCTGGGCTGTAAGGGGGATGTTGGAGCACTGCGATGCTATGTTTGGCCAATTAAGAGGTGCAAATAAACGCTGTGTGCGCTGGTGCGTTGTTATGGTGAAGCGCCCACTTGCCAACAAGCTGCGGCCGACACCGAGCGACGCGATTGCGGAGCCGAACTAGCACTTCTTTGTAAAAGCCGAGTTTACAGTCGTCCCAGGTGGTACAAATTCTTTGTGAACAATGCCTCGACTGTCGAAGAACACAATCAGCATTATTTTGACTTTTGATTTCGACATGCGTGCCTTCTTGGGGCGAGGGATCGTATTCGAAGCACCACGTTTCATCACCCGTGATAATTGTATCTAAAATGTTTTCCTGTTCGTCACTTTTCAGCACTTCACGAGACAGTCGCACACGTGATTCCTTTTGCTCGCCGGTCAAAACCTTGGGGACCAGTTTCGCGCACACTTTGCGCACGCCCAGTGTTTCCGTTACAATTTGTTGCACGTTGTAATACGATAAATTTAACTCTCCACTGAGCTCTCGGAGGCTTGTACGCCGGTCAATGTTCAAAAATTCACGCACTCTGTTGACGTCTTCCTCCGTTTTCGACGTCGATGGCCTCCTTGAGCGTTCTTCGTCTTCGACTTCCTCGCGGCCATCCTTGAACGACTTGTGCCAAGAGTGAATTCGTGCTCTGGACAAAACTTCCTCGCCATAAGCTTGCTTAAGAAGTTCCTGAGTCTCAGTGAAAGTCTTGTCAAGTTTAACGCAAAATTTGATTGCATATCGCTGCTCTAACGATCGTAACATTTTCGCAACTCGGGAAACCTAACCAAGAACCAGAACAGCCTTCACCCGCAAGACGATAATAACTCAACCGCTGTTGCCAGCGAACTGTGGAGTGTCGTGTTTGAAAGAGCAAGCCCCAACGCGAATTTTCCACCACGACCTAATTTTTTGGACGCCTTTAAATCGCGGTGCGACAAAAGTCTCGATACTTTTCAATCGCACCATGTACATGCATCGTATGATCAAAAGAGATGTGTACAAATGTATATGCTCGACCTGAGTAAAGCTTTTGATTCGGTGGATCATGATATACTACTACATAAATTAGAACGCCATGGGGTTAGGGGAAGGCCACTGAAACTTATTGACTCTGACCTATCAGGAAGAGTGCAGCTGGTTGTTTGGAATGATGGAAGGTCCGATATGCAACCTATAAATTACGGAGTTCCACAAGGCTCAATCTTGGGTCCGTTGTTGTTTACGATCTACATTAATGACAAGCCCGAATATGTTAACGCCGAAATATGTCTTTATGCAGATGACACCTCCATTTTGATAGACGGAACAAAAGAAAGCGAAATCCAGCGAAAGTCAACTTCTGCAATAGCAGCATCAGAGGAATGGTTTGCCGCCAATAAACTCCAGCTTAACTCACCAAAAACACAGAAACTAGTATTTTCAACGAAACAACGCAGCGAAACCTGCACTGGAAAGTTCCTTGGACTCACATTGGATGATGGTCTAAAATGGACAGACCACATTGACAAATTAACAAAAAAACTAACATCTGGAATATTTGCAGTTAAAAGGATAAAAATGATTGCAACTCATCACGCTGCCAGATTGAGGTACTATTCGGCTTTTCATATACATCTGAGCTATGGCATCCTTTTCTGGGGAAGATCAGCGGATGCAACTAGAGTATTTATCCTCCAGAAACGAGCACTGGGGTCGCTATGTAACCTTAAGCCAGGAGAGTTCTATAGGGGTTACTTCAAGAGTGAGGGAATACTTACTATGGTTTCAGCCTACATCTTCGAATTGTTTAAGTATTTTCATGCGCATAAAGACAGGTTTCCAACCAATGGCGAACAACATCAGTACAACACTCGACTCTAGTCTACCCAACAAAATATAGATTACTGGGGTCTAAAACTCTACAACTCTCTTCCTCCGAATTGGAAAAAGTTTGAAATGGGTCCCTTCACAAAACAGGTGAAGAATTTATTAATGGAAAAAAAGTGCTACATCATTGAGGAATTTTTTGTTAATGACAGTTAACTTTCTATATGTAGTATGTTTTGTATTGTATGTACTGTGCATAAATTGTTTGTACCTGGCGACACTTTCACTGTGATATTTTGACTTAATATTTTTTCAAATTTTGACGTTGTTTACACATATGTTTTTTTTTTTTGATATGTTGAGGAAATCTATGATGTGAATTGTTAGAGGTGTGCATTTCGTTGTGGTGGTCATTACATCAATAACGGTTATTATTATTATTATTATTATTATAAGTTGCCTTATCTGAGGTCCATCAAATATTCCTGCTTTTAATTTTTCATTACTGATCGCAGGGAATTGATTTGCCAAGTATTGAAACCAAAGACCATTTTGATCTAAAGCTTACACAAACTGTTTCATTAGCTCTAGTTTAATGTGCAAGGGAGGTAAAATTATTTTTCTCGTTCCACTAATGCTTCATTAATAACATTGGCTGTTCCCTCTACTAGAGCGTCTCTGTTAGGCTAATTTCTTTTTATCTAATGTTGATCTTTCGTTCTGCTATCCCACAAACACAAAAACAAGGATATTTTGTATAACCACATTGCTGTCCTAAAAGGTAATTTACCATTTTTAGATCAACACATATCATCCACCCATTTGTGTAATAGTTAATTTTTTCAGAAGTAGTGTCTAATTCCATATTTGTTTCCATTGTGTAGAACGACACACTTCACTGACAGATTTTTTTTTGGAACTATCTATAAAAAGTGACCAAGCAGTTGCTGTGTGCTCTAACAGTCCCTCTATGTCGTTGCAAAATACCAAGTTATCTTCCTGAGAATCGAATGGCAGATCTTTTCCTCTGTTACGGTAATACGTAATTCTTGTTCCCGAAGCAAGAAGATTTTTCATTAAGTCTAGAAGCAGGCAACTCCGAAGACCCCTTTGATAGGTTTAAATCTCTAATAAGGTCATTTAATTCTTCCTGGGTAAACCGTTCTGGACATGTTGAGTCTCCTTCAAAGTCACTATCGTTATGTTCACAAGAAAACATATCATCATCATCCTTTGGTAATATATGTATGTATGTAAGTTACTAAATATTGGAATTGGTATTCTTTCTGAATGTGGAATAGGTCTCTGGCTGAATTCAAATTGGGGTGTGTCCACTTATGTCGATTATTCCGATTAATAGCCTTTATATTCACTAGGCAAAAGTAACAATCGTCTTGGTTCCCTCCATACCATTTGAATTCCAAATTTCAAACACTTTCCTTATCCTTTTGTCCACTGGCAACACATGATTTGCAGACAACATGTGGAGCCCAAGCTTTATCTTGATCTTCTAGATCAGGGGGATCTCCAAACTACGGTCCGCGGGCCAAATCCGGCCCGCTAGTGTCATCAATCCGGCCCGCGACACCTAATAGCTTATTGTTGTTGTGATAAGTTGGATAAAAAAACACAGAATGATAATAACTCGGATTTATTTACTTGCTAGGCAAAGCTGAATGACAAGTATAATACGCAGAAAGTAATCAGTATGGCCCCAAGGCTGAAAAGTTTGGGCACCCCTGTTCTAGATGAACACCAAAATAGACCATGTATGCCTTTTTCACAAACTCGCAAATTGGTTTTCTACTCTCTCTTAATATGTATTCGCCATATATACAGCAAAAACCGTCTGGATGATTAACACAACTCCGTCTGCTTGTAGAAGCCATGATTGTAATAACACTTGTCGAACAAAGACACTTGCAAGAAAGCTTAAGTTTAAACTGAATCAATGGTATTTTTGGAATCCGAATTCTTTAAATTCTTTAAGTATTTAAAATCAGCTTTTTTGATGTAGCAAACAATTTTTTTTGTCGGACTGTGTAATCAGTAATTTGTGATGCTCTGTGAGGCCATGTACTGTCATAATGACACCGTCATTATGACACCGTCATTATGACGATGTCATTATGACGATGTCATTATGACTAAAACTGAAAATAATCCGTCGATCGTTTACTTCGAACGAACGCACAATTAATTTTGGATCACACCAGCACTCCTCCAAGCTTCAGAAAAACCTTGAATTCCATCAGCTTCTTCCATTTCTGTTCCTGAATATGAAAAAAGAAATAATTGGCAATAGTTAGAACATTTTTGAGAAGCGGAAGAGAAGATAACTGGTTAATTTTCTTACAATTAGTGAATTTAGAAAATCACTTACCAATTCCAATGCCATCAGTTTGATCTTCAACGGCAGCTGCCTCTGCAGTTTCTCCCAGTACCCGTTCTTCTATTGGTTGCAATCCAGCGTTAGTTGTTACGGCTTCGTCTAACGTGATGATAGTTATGGACGTTAACACTGGGATTAATTTCAGCCACTAACTTTTTGATTTGGGTTGTATTTTCTATAGTTTTGTCAACATTTTCGTTAACTTCTACGTCCTTATCCTGTTTGATTCCATATGCAGCAAGACATTCTTTAACACAATCTGGTTTAATATTTTTCACCAAATAATCAATCCATCTGATCGCATCCAACACCGGTATCTTTTAGACAGATCTCTAGCTGATTGAGAGGATCTCATATTCGTAATGATCGAACGTAATACTTGGTTTCTGTAATGCATTTTGAAGTTTCATATGACTCCATGATCGGGAGGCTGTGTGTAACATGTTGCGTTTGGTCGCAAAAACGCAATTTCATGTTTGGTAGACTCACTTTAGGATCACATGTACATAGGATTATCTAAAAACAAAAGATTGGTAGACTGGTAGCTCTGGCGCATTTGTATTATTGAAACATCGCGGTTTGAGAGATTTTCCAATAACTAAGGGTTGTTCCATTTTTCCGTCAGCAAACGCGTAAAACAGATTGGTCAACCTTTTCTTAGATTGCTTAGATTCCTTCACTTTTTTCACCTTTGAAGCACATTGTCTTGTCCAACAATGTTCTGTAAAAAAGGCCAATTTCGTCGCAATTAGCAATGCTTTTTAGTAATCTTTAATTATGACTGCGATTTGCGACGTCCATTCTGTCAGAGATTCCGCGTTTACGCCTTTTGCTCTCCACAGATCTGATCGAATTTTATCTAGTGAGGTGTCCATTTTATATTTGAAATGTACTTTCCCAAAATGATTGGCAATTTCTCGTGTTTTTCTTGAACAATTGGTCCAGGCACAGGAAGATTGCGAGATCTTCCACCCATAAACCACTCCAAGACAGTTAAATTTATGTCATCATTGAAAGTTTCCTTTAGATTAGATTAGATTACTTGAGGTGGCACTGATGCCTGTTCCACTGCGACCTTTCCAGATCTATTGTGATCCTCATGCCTCCTTAGAGTACGTTCTCCAGCTTTATTCCTTTAATTAGACTTAACAGCTTTGAGAGCGGTTCTTCCGCATATACGTGTATTTTTAAAGCGGACTTGAAGCCCTTGCTCCGTAATGCTGTTATATGCCTCCATAATAGAGTCCTGGACTGCCTTAAGCTTTGCCGGCTCCATCTGGGTGGCGGGATAGTCGTTGCATACTACCGCGATCCTCTCCAAAGCAGCCCCTTTGAAGGTTAAACCCTCTGGCCCCTTGCCTTTCGGAGGACCTGCGGGATTACTGCTCTCCGACCTCGCCTTTTTGGACTTCCGTCCTTTCTTGACGTTTAGTAGCCTCCGCCGTCTGTTGATTCCTAACTTCCCTTATCTAGACTAAACCTGGCCCCTTCTGAATGCCTAGTGAAGTTGGCCTTGATTATGGCTCTTTTAGCCTGTATGTAACGTTGGCCCTGTTTCACAAGCTTTTGCACTTTAGCCTTGGAAATTCCAGATAGCGTAGCTGTACGAGGACTAGATAGGGATTTTTATGTCTCCTTAGAGTACGTTCTTCAGCTTTATTCCTTTAATTAGACTTAACAGCTTTGAGAGCGGTTCTTCCGTATATACGTGTATTTTTAAAGCGGACTTGAAGCCCTTGCTTCGTAATGCTGTTATATGCCTCCATAATAGAGTCGTGGACTGCCTTAAGCTTTGCCGGCTCCATCTGGGTGGCTGGATAGTCGTTGCATACTACCACGATCCTCTCCAAAGCAGCCCCTTTGAAGGTTAAACCCTCTGGCCCCTTGCCTTTCGGAAGATCTGCGGGATTACTGCCCTCCGACCTCGCCTTTTTGGATTGCCGTCCTTTCTTTACGTTTGGTAGCCTCCGGTGTCTGTTGAGGCCTAACTTCCTTGTCTAGACTAAACCTGGCCCCTTGTGCATGCCTAGTGAAGTTGGCGTTGATTATGGTTCTTTTAGCCTGTATGTAACCTTGGCGCTGTTTCACAAGCTTTTGCACTTTAGCCTTGGACATTCTAGATAGCGAAGCTGTACGAAGAGTAGCTAGGGAAGTATCTGTCCGCCCGATCAGAGCCCCGCTTGATTGGGTAAGGCTAATTACAAGGGGGTATCGCCTGGTGCCCCCAGGAGAACGTTAAATACCGCACACCCCTGCGGCCACGCAACTCTCAGCACGTTACCTTGCACCTTAGTTTGAGTTTTAGCTCGGGTACCTCGGGAGCGCTAAGTTCCCGAACTCACTTGTTAAACTTGTTAACAGTGAGCCCCTGAGGCAGAGCTTTCCTTTGATATCGCCATTACAACCGCTCATCCACCCGTCTTTATTTCTTTAAATAATGGGCGATCTGAAGGAAATTTATCACTGAGACTATAACAGTCAAGTTTCAATTTCGAAAACCAGCGATAAATTGTGATTTTGGATGATGTTTAATCGCCAAAAAACGGAAGATAGACAGATCCGTATGTGGAGATCATACGTCGTTGTAGAGTTAAATCATCTAATTAAGGTTCATCAAAGACATGAGACCGAATGTAAGTTTTGACGAGCATTTTAAGGTGTAATTTCAGCTGTTGATGTTGCTACTAAAGATCTTTTTCCACCCAACAAATATCAAATTTTACGATGGTGTAATTTGGGATACTCTGACAACACTAAAAGTACCTGATTCCTGAAATTTTTGCAGCAACCTATGTACGTACTATATACAGCGTGGACGTTTAGGTTGGAACAAAATTAGTAAAATCTGTAAATAGTGTAAAAGAAGAAGACGTATTATGTGACGTCATTAGTGTCGTAAATATGACGTCCTTTTCTTTTAAGTGGTAACTTCAATTTTTGATAGAGCTATTTGGAGGAGAAAGTTCTTTTGTATATAGAACGATGATTCCTGAGATAGGTTACATAACAAGATTTTTAGAAAAAAAAAAATATTTTGTGTATTATTCAGTTTAATAATCCCAACAAATATCAAATTTTACAATGGTGTAATTTGGGATACTCTGACAACACTAAGAGTACCTGATTCCTGAAATTTTTGCAGCAACCTATGTACGTACTATATACAGCGTGGGCGTTTAGGTTGGAACAAAATTAATAAAATCTGTAAATAGTGTAAAAGAAGAAGACGTATTATGTGACGTCATTAATGTCGTAAATACGTCGTCCTTTTCTTTTAAGTGGTAACTCCAATTTTTGATAGCGCTATTTGGAGGAGAAAGTTCTTTTGTATATAGAACGATGATTCCTGAGATAGGTTACATAACAAGATTTTTTAGAAAAAAAAATATTTTGTGTATTATTGAGTTTAATAATCCCAACCAATATCAAATTTTACAATGGTGTAATTTGGGATACTCTGACAACACTAAGAGTACCTGATTCCTGAAATTTTTGCAGCACCCTATGTACGTAATATATACAGCGTGGACGTTTAGGTTGGAACAAAATTAATAAAATCTGTAAATACTGTAAAAGAAGAAGACGTATTATGTGACGTCATTAATGTCGTAAATATGACGTCCTTTTCTTTTAAGTGGTAACTCCAATTTTTGATAGCGCTATTTGGAGGAGAAAGTTTTTGTATATAGAACGATGATTCCTGAGATAGGTTACATAACAAAATTTTTTAGAAAAAAAATATTTTGTGTATTATTCAGTTTAATAATCCCAACAAATATCAAATTTTACAATGGTGTAATTTGGGATACTCTGACAACACTAAGAGTACCTGATTCCTGAAATTTTTGCAGCAACCTATGTACGTAATATATACAGCGTGGGCGTTTAGGTTGGAACAAAATTAATAAAATCTGTAAATAGTGTAAAAGAAGAAGACGTATTATGTGACGTCATTAATGTCGTAAATATGACGTCCTTTTCTTTTAAGTGGTAACTCCAATTTTTGATAGCGCTATTTGGAGGAGAAAGTCTTTCTGTATACAGAACGATGATTCCTGAGATAGGTTACACAACAAGATTTTTAGAAAACAAAATATTTTGGGTATTATTCAGTTTAATAATCCCAACAAATATCAAATTTTACAATGGTGTAATTTGGGATACTCTGACAACACTAAGAGTCCCTGATTCCTGAAATTTTTGCAGCAACCTATGTACGTAATATTTACAGCGTGCACGTTTAGGTTGGAACAAAATTAATAAAATCTGTAAATAGTGTAAAAGCAGAAGACGTATTATGTGACGTCATTAATGTCGTAAATATGACGTCCTTTTCGTTTAAGTGACAACTCCAATTTTTGATAGCGCTATTTGGAGGAGAAAGTTTTTGTATATAGAACGATGATTTCTGAGATAGGTTACATAACAAGATTTTTAGAAAAAAAAAAATATTTTGTGTATTATTCAGTTTAATAATCCCAACAAATATCAAATTTTACAATGGTGTAATTTGGGATACTCTGACAACACTAAGAGTCCCTGATTCCTGAAATTTTTGCAGCACCCTATGTACGTAATATATACAGCGTGGACGTTTAGGTTGGAACAAGATTAATAAAATCTGTAAATAGTGTAAAAGAAGAAGACGTATTATGTGACGTCATTAATGTCGTAAATATGACGTCCTTTTCTTTAAGTGGCAACTCAATTCTTGATAGCGCTATTTGGAGGAGAAAGTTTTTGTATATAGAACGATGATTCCTGAGATAGGTTACATAACAAGATTTTTAGAAAAAAAAATATTTTGTGTATTATTCAGTTTAATAATCCCAACAAATATCAAATTTTACAATGGTGTAATTTGGGATACTCTGACAACACTAAGAGTACCTGATTCCTGAAATTTTTGCAGCAACCTATGTACGTAATATATACAGCGTGGGCGTTTAGGTTGGAACAAAATTAATAAAATCTGTAAATAGTGTAAAAGAAGAAGACGTATTATGTGACGTCATTAATGTCGTAAATATGACGTCCTTTTCTTTTAAGTGGCAACTCAATTCTTGATAGCGCTATTTGGAGGAGAAAGTTTTTTGTATATAGAACGATGATTCCTGAGATAGGTTACATAACAAGATTTTTAGAAAAAAAAAATATTTTGTGTATTATTCAGTTTAATAATCCCAACAAATATCAAATTTTACAATGGTGTAATTTGGGATACTCTGACAACACTAAGAGTACCTGATTCCTGAAATTTTTGCAGCAACCTATGTACGTAATATATACAGCGTGGGCGTTTAGGTTGGAAACAAATTAATAAAATCTGTAAATAGTGTAAAAGAAGAAGACGTATTATGTGACGTCATTAATGTCGTAAATATGACGTCCTTTTCTTTTAAGTGGCAACTCAATTCTTGATAGCGCTATTTGGAGGAGAAAGTTTTTTTGTATATAGAACGATGATTCCTGAGATAGGTTACATAACAAGATTTTTAGAAAAAAAATATTTTGTGTATTATTCAGTTTAATAATCCCAACAAATATCAAATTTTACAATGGTGTAATTTGGGATACTCTGACAACACTAAGAGTACCTGATTCCTGAAATTTTTGCAGCAACCTATGTACGTAATATATACAGCGTGGGCGTTTAGGTTGGAACAAAATTAATAAAATCTGTAAATAGTGTAAAAGAAGAAGACGTATTATGTGACGTCATTAATGTCGTAAATATGACGTCCTTTTTTTCTTTTAAGTGGCAACTCAATTCTTGATAGCGCTATTTGGAGGAGAAAGTTTTTTGTATATAGAACGATGATTCCTGAGATAGGTTACATAACAAGATTTTTAGAAAAAAAAAATATTTTGTGTATTATTCAGTTTAATAATCCCAACAAATATCAAATTTTACAATGGTGTAATTTGGGATACTCTGACAACACTAAGAGTACCTGATTCCTGAAATTTTTGCGGCAACCTATGTACGTACTATATACAGCGTAAGGGCGTTTAGGTTGGAACAAAATTAATAAAATCTGTAAATAGTGTAAAAGAAGAAGACGTATTATGTGACGTCATTAATGTCGTAAATATGACGTCCTTTTCTTTTAAGTGGCAACTCAATTCTTGATAGCGCTATTTGGAGGAGAAAGTTTTTTGTATATAGAACGATGATTCCTGAGATAGGTTACATAACAAGATTTTTAGAAAAAAAAAATATTTTGTGTATTATTCAGTTTAATAATCCCAACAAATATCAAATTTTACAATGGTGTAATTTGGGATACTCTGACAACACTAAGAGTACCTGATTCCTGAAATTTTTGCAGCAACCTATGTACGTAATATATACAGCGTGGGCGTTTAGGTTGGAACAAAATTAATAAAATCTGTAAATAGTGTAAAAGAAGAAGACGTATTATGTGACGTCATTAATGTCGTAAATATGACGTCCTTTTCTTTTAAGTGGCAACTCAATTCTTGATAGCGCTATTTGGAGGAGAAAGTTTTGTATATAGAACGATGATTCCTGAGATAGGTTACATAACAAGATTTTTAGAAAAAAAAATATTTTGTGTATTATTCAGTTTAATAATCCCAACAAATATCAAATTTTACAATGGTGTAATTTGGGATACTCTGACAACACTAAGAGTACCTGATTCCTGAAATTTTTGCAGCAACCTATGTACGTACTATATACAGCGTGGGCGTTTAGGTTGGAACAAAATTAATAAAATCTGTAAATAGTGTAAAGAAGAAGACGTATTATGTGACGTCATTAATGTCGTAAATATGACGTCCTTTTCTTTTAAGTGGTAACTCCAATTTTTGATAGCGCTATTTGGAGGAGAAAGTCTTTCTGTATACAGAACGATGATTCCTGAGATAGGTTACACAACAAGATTTTTTAGAAAACAAAATATTTTGAGTATTATTCAGTTTAATAATCCCAACAAATATCAAATTTTACAATGGTGTAATTTGGAATACTCTGACAACACTAAGAGTCCCTGATTCCTGAAATTTTTGCAGCAACCTATGTACGTAATATTTTACAGCGTGCACGTTTAGGTTGGAACAAAATTAATAAAATCTGTAAATAGTGTAAAAGAAGAAGACGTATTATGTGACGTCATTAATGTCGTAAATATGACGTCCTTTTCTTTTAAGTGGCAACTCAATTTTTGATAGCGCTATTTGGAGGAGAAAGTTTTTTGTATATAGAACGATGATTCCTGAGATAGGTTACATAACAAGATTTTTTAGAAAAAAAAATATTTTGTGTATTATTCAGTTTAATAATCCCAACAAATATCAAATTTTACAATGGTGTAATTTGGGATACTCTGACAACACTAAGAGTACCTGATTCCTGAAATTTTTGCAGCAACCTATGTACGTACTATATACAGCGTGGGCGTTTAGGTTGGAACAAAATTAATAAAATCTGTAAATAGTGTAAAGAAGAAGACGTATTATGTGACGTCATTAGTGTCGTAAATACGTCGTCCTTTTCTTTTTAAGTGGTAACTCCAATTTTGATAGCGCTATTTGGAGGAGAAAGTCTTTCTGTATACAGAACGATGATTCCTGAGATAGGTTACACAACAAGATTTTTAGAAAACAAAATATTTTGGGTATTATTCAGTTTAATAATCCCAACCAATACCAAATTTTACAATGGTGTAATTTGGGATACTCTGACAACACTAAGAGTCCCTGATTCCTGAAATTTTTGCAGCAACCTATGTACGTAATATTTACAGCGTGCGTTTAGGTTGGAACAAAATTAATAAAATCTGTAAATAGTGTAAAAGAAGAAGACGTATTATGTGACGTCATTAATGTCGTAAATATGACGTCCTTTTCTTTTAAGTGGCAACTCAATTTTTGATAGCGCTATTTGGAGGAGAAAGTTTTTTTGTATATAGAACGATGATTCCTGCGATAGGTTACATAACAAGATTTTTTAGAAAAAAAAAATATTTTGTGTATTATTCAGTTTAATAATCCCTACAAATATCAAATTTTACAATGGTGTAATTTGGGATACTCTGACAACACTAAGAGTGCCTGATTCCTGAAATTTTTGCAACACCCTATGTACGTAATATATACAGCGTGGACGTTTAGGTTGGAACAAAATTAATAAAATCTGTAAATAGTGTAAAAGCAGAAAACGTATTATGTGACGTCATTAGTGTCGTAAAAATGACGTCCTTTTCTTTTAAGTGGCAACTCCAATTTTTGATAGCGCTATTTGGAGGAGAAAGTTTTTGTATATAGAACGATGATTCCTGAGATAGGTTACATAACAAGATTTTTAGAAAAAAAAATATTTTGTGTATTATTCAGTTTAATAATCCCAACAAATATCAAATTTTACAATGGTGTAATTTGGGATACTCTGACAACACTAAGAGTACCTGATTCCTGAAATTTTTGCAGCAACCTATGTACGTACTATATACAGCGTGGGCGTTTAGGTTGGAACAAAATTAATAAAATCTGTAAATAGTGTAAAAGAAGAAGACGTATTATGTGACGTCATTAATGTCGTAAATATGACGTCCTTTTCTTTTAAGTGGTAACTCCAATTTTTGATAGCGCTATTTGGAGGAGAAAGTCTTTCTGTATACAGAACGATGATTCCTGAGATAGGTTACACAACAAGATTTTTAGAAAACAAAATATTTTGAGTATTATTCAGTTTAATAATCCCAACAAATATCAAATTTTACAATGGTGTAATTTGGAATACTCTGACAACACTAAGAGTCCCTGATTCCTGAAATTTTTGCAGCAACCTATGTACGTAATATTTACAGCGTGCACGTTTAGGTTGGAACAAAATTAATAAAATCTGTAAATAGTGTAAAAGAAGAAGACGTATTATGTGACGTCATTAATGTCGTAAATATGACGTCCTTTTCTTTTAAGTGGCAACTCCAATTTTTGATAGCGCTATTTGGAGGAGAAAGTTTTTGTATATAGAACGATGATTCCTGAGATAGGTTACATAACAAGATTTTTAGAAAAAAAATATTTTGTGTATTATTCAGTTTAATAATCCCAACAAATATCAAATTTTACAATGGTGTAATTTGGGATACTCTGACAACACTAAGAGTACCTGATTCCTGAAATTTTTGCAGCAACCTATGTACGTACTATATACAGCGTGGGCGTTTAGGTTGGAACAAAATTAATAAAATCTGTAAATAGTGTAAAAGAAGAAGACGTATTATGTGACGTCATTAATGTCGTAAATATGACGTCCTTTTCGTTTAAGTGACAACTCCAATTTTTGATAGCGCTATTTGGAGGAGAAAGTTCTTTTGTATATAGAACGATGATTCCTGAGATAGGTTACATAACAAGATTTTTAGAAAAAACAAATATTTTGTGTATTATTCAATTTAATAATCAAAGTTTAAGTAAGAAGTCAAAAGTTACAAACAAATTTAAAATTACTCAAATTCAATGTTCAAACTGCATACCATTTACGAGTTGACAATAAGCAAGGCAATGCTCATATTCGTTCATGACATTATTTAAGACTTAGGGAGTTATTAACCTGATTTCCTCGGTTATTCTATTCTTCAAATCTTCAATGCTATTAGATCGGTTTAGATACAGCTTGATTTGAGATAACCCCACAAGAAGAAATCGAGTGAGGTTAGATCGTTGAAATTTATTACCTTTTTGTTAAAAAAATTAAAATACAACAAATATGATCGGATTGTGACAAAAAACAAGCAAAAAATAATCTTACTACTCTGATAATGACGAAGCGACTAATCGAAATGAAATTTGGATATATCTAAATTTCATTTGAGTTTGTTGAATACCAATAAAGGAAATATGTAATTCTAATTTTAGAACGGTCGTTTCCTAATAATCGCAGAAAGTTCTAGATTACTCCTCAGCTTGGTGATGAATCAATTTCGCTCATTGAGATCGCAGATAAATACAATTTATTAACCGCCAGCTGTATTATTAATTACAAGTATGTTACAACCCAATCTTGCACTAATTATCTTTTTTAAAAATACAATACACTTGCTCCAGTTGTAAAAGTGTCAAGGCTGCCAAAAAATTATTTTCGCAATGTAGGTTATACAACAAATATCTTAGTGATGGAAATAGAGATAAAAGAAATAGATTACAAAAATTGTTATATATTTTGCAAATGATTTTTGTCTCTAGAAAGCAATTATATAAAAAAATAAAACAAATTGATAATTATTTAACTGGTTGTAAGGCTAAAGTAGTGTTTCATTCATGCCTTTAGCTCCGACGTGTATTTCCTTTGACCTTGTATAACCTGTAGTGTGCTGTCTCTTACTATTTACGGATAAACACTTTTCTTGCCTAGATTCTTCAACTCCCATTCGGATTCTAATTGATAGAAATACAACATACGATTTCAGATTGTTCGGTTTTCGTTCGTTAAGTTATCGCACGTTAAATACAAAACAGAAATGTTGCAATATCCTGCGCTACTACAATCGTCTTTTCAAAGTTATCTAGGATAGGAAACATCGTAAGATTTTCGACCATTTTGTTACAGCATTTCCTCGAAATTGTTGACTGTGTACATAAATCTAGAACAATCTTTATTTCCCGTTTCGTCTGATTCACGAGGGTAAAGTTCAAGTTTTAAACAGTTTCGAGTAAAAATCTGGATTCTAGTATCGTATTTTTTCAAAATCGTTTGCGTCTATCATTTTTTGTTTTTATTCGAATTTATGTGTATTTGCTCGATTTGTTGTAGTTATGCGGTTGGCTAAAACGGAACGAATACATGAGCGTTACAAAAGGGGGCGCCTGTGGGCTTGTATTACTAATAATAAATTACGATAACTTTAACTCGTAGGTTATTTACTTTCACCGAATTTAATGCCGTTACAAAAAGCAAGAACTATTACATAATAGTAATGAATATGAAGTGAAAAGTCGTTACCTATTGAAGCAGTGCAGACAGGCAATCTCCAGACCATACCCATCAAATCGGATAATTAGGTAGCCTTTTATGGTAGATTTTTATAGATTTCGGCGTTTATCGCCGAAAATATGTCTATGTGTACAAAAAAGTTCGACATCAAGCGATGTAAGATTTGCAAATTTTAAATATGGATCAATATCTCACCCGGAAACACACCAAGCAGTTTGACCTATTCAGGACTTTTCCGCGAAACCGAAAGTAATTTTTTAGGTATTAGTTGCCCGTAGAATCAATTAATTGATTTAACGTTGTTTCGTGCGTTCGTATAATAGTTATTGATTGCAATGACAAAGAGGTATCGTCCAAGCTCTTAACGTAATGTGGTTACCAATAGAGCAAGGTAAGACATAGGCAATACACCGTAAAATATAGAAGTCAACGTCGATAAACCAATGCATATCGCATAAAATATTTAAGGAATTTACACACGCTATTGCACACGTGCACGCCTTTGGTCGACATCTGCGGTTTTCGCTGAAAATCCAAATCTATATCTTATATTTATCAGTACCATTGCTGTTGAGGATAGAGACCGGGATCATCTCCAACGCGCTCCAAAATATCGTTCAAGTAAGCACCAGTCCGTGCGCCTATGAATTGTGTTCCAATGACAAAGAGGTAACCTCCAAGCTCTTAATGTAATCTAGTTACAAATAGAGCAAAGCAAAACATAAGCAATACACTGTAAAATATAGAATTCAATGTCGAAAATCATTGCATATGGCATAAACCATTTAAAGAATTTACACACGCTATTGCACACGTGCACGCCATTTGTCGACATCTGCGTTTTTCGCTGAAAATACAAATCTATATCTTGTATTTATCAGTACCATTGCTGTTGAGGATAGAGACCGGGATCATCTCCAACGCGCTCGAAAATAGCGTTCAAGTAAGCACCAGTCCGTGCGCCTATGAATTGTGTTCCAATGACAAAGAGGTAACCTCCAAGCTCTTAATATAATCTAGTTACAAATAGAGCAAAGCAAAACATAAGCAATACACTGTAAAATATAGAATTCAATGTCGAGCGCTATCGCACACGTGCACCCTTCCTGTCGACATTTACGATTTTCGCTGAAAATACAAATCCATATATTATATTTATCAGTAGGGTTACTGTTGAGGACGGACACCGGAATCATTTATTCTTGCCTATGAATTGCAAGCAATTGCTTATGTCTTATCGAAGTCTGATTATAAATCAAGCAAGAGGGCTTTTCTTTTAAAGACCCTGCAGAGTATGTACGTACGTTGTTGCATAAATTTCGAGAATTTCGTACTTGTAGTGTTGACAGTTTGAGAGGAGGAATCAATTTTTCAACAAGTTGCAAAATAAATTGAAGTAAATCATGAATGATAATTTCTTAAGACTTTAAAAGTAGTCTAACTTGATGATAATATGTAAATCGTCGTTCTCACCCTTGTAGTGGTCAAACATCGTGGACATATCGACTGAACGCGTACATCACATTTTACATGTAGAGTTGGGCATGTCCAAGCTCTTAGCAAGATGGATGCCGCGAATCTTTAATTGTGATCAACAACGTGAAAGAATGCGGACGTCAAGGGATAATTTGAAGCTGCTTAACAAAAACCAAGGCCATTTCTTGCGGGTATTTGTTAGGGTTGATGAAACTTGGCTTCACCATTATGTTCCTTAGTCGAAACGGCAATTTTAACATGAGACACATCGTGGTAGCTCTCCCCGAAGAAAGCCAAAACTTTTCCATTGGCGGTTAAGGTAATGGCTATCATTTTTGGGATGCGAAAGGAATGCTTTTAACACAGACTATCTTGGAAAGGGCTAAACCATTAACGGGCCGGGGCTTAGTATGCCTCTCTACTAGACAAATTGAAGAAAGCAATGTTTGAAAAGCGGCCTGGTATGGTTCGTAAGGAAAGTTCTCGTTCATCACGACAGCGCGGCTTCTCATACCAACCAAGTTGTTCGCGACAAATGGAATCGATTGAGATTGCAGGTTGTGTCTCATCCACCCTATTTGCCAGATTTAGCTCCAAGTGATTTCCACTTATTGCCCAAACTGAAAGTTTTCCTTGCTGCAAAGATATTTCTGGCGTATGACGAACTTATTGTAGCAAGTAGTAGTAGTATTTTGAGAATCTTGATGACGTTGTTACATAAACGAGATAATGACACTTCAGCATCGTTTGTCCAAGTGCGTTAAAGTTGAAGGGAATTATGTTGACAAATAAGACAAGATTGAAAAGCCTAACTCATTCATTTCACTTCGAGCCTCACTTCTTGTCAAATCATTTGATGCTTGATATTGACGTACCACGATCCTGCGTAAATATTTAGGTGGTAAGAAAGTAAGAAATGGTGAATAAATTGAATGGGATTGTGTCAAAACATCATTCCAAGCGGCGAAAGTAAGACTTATTCGCACAATTCTGAAACGAAGCAATAATCAAGTATTTGTATGCGCCCAAAATCTCTACGGCGTGCTCCGTATATACTTCTCGCTCGAAAACAAATCAGGGCTGTAGCGATTTCTTGGAAAAGCATATCAAAAATCATTACTCATTAACAAGTTCGGTTTGCTTTGAGGGATTCGTTTGCTATGAGGAAAATTGTTTATGCTGGAACGAAAATAATTTGTAATAGGAAGTGAAATTTTAATGGCTCAAAAATTCTGAAGCTGAAAGTAACTACTTCTGAATTTTTGAACGATTTGCAACAAACTTTGACCGACAATGCGTCTTCGGAACCCACAATTTTTCGCTAGTGTGCACAATTTAAACATGGTGATATAAGCGTCGATGACGATGCGTGACCAGAACCATAAAATATTGCACAACTCCGGAAACGATGAATGAAATTAAGAATAGTGTTCTAAGCCACTCAAGAATTGATATCAAGTATGGTGGACATACCAACTAAACACCTACATCACATTTTACACGTAGAATTGGGTATGTCCAAGCTCTTAGCAAGATGGGTGCCGCGAATCTTGAATTGTGATCAACAACGTGAAAGAATGCGGACGTCAAGGGATAATTTGAAGCTGCTTAACAAAAACCAAGGCCATTTCTTGCGGGTATTTGTTAGGGTTGATGAAACTTGGCTTCACCATTATGTTCCTTAGTCGAAACGGCAATTTTAACATGGGACACATCGTGGTAGCTCTCCCCGAAGAAAGCCAAAACTTTTCCATTGGCGGTTAAGGTAATGGCTACCATTTTTTGGGATGCGAAGGGAATGCTTTTAACACAGACTATCTTGGAAAGGGCTAAACCATTAACGGGCCGGGGCTTAGTATGCCTCTCTACTAGACAAATTGAAGAAAGCAATTTTTGAAAAGCGGCCTGGAATGGTTCGTAAGGAAAGTTCTCGTTCATCACGACAGCGCGACTTCTCATACCAACCAAGTTGTTCGCGACAAATGGAATCGATTGAGATTGCAGGTTGTGTCTCATCCACCCTATTTGCCAGATCTAGCTCCAAGTGATTTCCACTTATTGCCCAAACTGAAAGTTTTCCTTGCTGCAAAGATATTTCTGGCGTATGACGAACTTATTGTAGCAAGTAGTAGTAGTATTTTGAGAATCTTGATGACGTTGTTACATAAACGAGATAATGACACTTCAGCATCGTTTGTCCAAGTGCGTTAAAGTTGAAGGGAATTATGTTGACAAATAAGACAAGATTGAAAAGCCTAACTCATTCATTTCACTTCGAGCCTCACTTCTTGTCAAATCATTTGATGCTTGATATTGACGTACCACGATCCTGCGTAAATATTTAGGTGGTAAGAAAGTAAGAAATGGTCAATAAATTGAATGGGATTGTGTCAAAACTTCATTACAAGCGGCGAAAGTAAGATTTATTCGCTCAATTCTGAAACGAAGCAATAATCAAGTATTTGGATGCGCCCAAAATCTTTACGGCGGTCTTCTCGCTCGAAAACAAATCAGGGCTGTAGCGATTTCTTGGAAAAGCAGATCAAATATCATTACTCGTTAACAAGTTCGGTTTGCTTTGAGGGATTCGTTTGCTATGAGGAAAATTGTTTATGCTGGAACGAAAATAATTTGTAATAGGAAGTGAAATTTTAATGGCTCAAAAATTCTGAAGCTGAAAGTAACTACTTCTGAATTTTTGAACGATTTGCAACAAACTTTGACCGACAATGCTCCTTCGGAACCCACAATGGCCATTAAACATTCTAAAGCAAAATGTATCTATGAATCATTAGTGTATTTTTCTTAGTAAATTACACATCATTTGTAGACAACCGTTGGAATAAATGGAGGTGAATAAACAAAACATTTGGTGTATCGTATCGACAGGAACATTTTTGCTCGTGCCTATTGAGAACTTATCAAGATCTCCTTGTATCAGATTGAATGGTAATGGTGGGTCGAACTTGCGAAACGCTATTATATAGGCTCCTTGTTTGAAAACAGCAACGTATGTTACATACGTATGCACATACACATATACATATGATTACCAAATACTTGTGACTTTCTAACATAGCGAAATAACCTTTCTTTTTAGCGGCGATTTAGCAGCGCTAACAAAATGCTGTGCAATGACCGTGGGTAAAGTAGGTTAAACATCCGAACATTATTTGGAACATACATACAATTTATATCGTTTTTGCTCGCCAGGCAATGCTCTATTGACGTCTTAACGTTAACGCGAGCTGCGTCAATATTTTCTAGAGCTGTTTGTTTGCCACCATTGTTTACTGACTCTCGATAAATGCAAATAAGTGGAGGAAATTCATATCTAAATTTGAAATTGTACAAGTCTAGTCACTTCGTGACTCGATAAGATACGACATAACATGTTTATTTTATAAAAGCCACAACAAATCCCAAATATAATATGTACTTAGAAATTTTCGATGACATTTGAAACAATTTAAAAAAAAATTATACAATATACCAGCAAACCCTCAACTCCAAAGTCCATGTAGTTCGTCTTCTGCACACCCATGAAGATACAGCAGAATAGTCATTGTAAAAGCAACAAATCCTCAATTTTTGAAATTATACAATATACCAGCAAACCCTCAACCCCAAAGTCCATGTAGTTCATCTTCTGCACACCCATGAAGATACAGCAGAATAGTCATTGTAAAAGCAACAAATCCTCAATTTTTGAAATTATACAATATACCAGCAAACCCTCAACCCCAAAGTCCATGTAGTTCATCTTCTGCACACCCATGAAGATACAGCAGAATAGTCATTGTAACAGCAACAAATCCTCAATTTTTGAAATTATGCAATATACCAGCAAACCCTCAACTCCAAAGTCTATGTAGTTCGTCTTCTGCACACCCATGAAGATACAGCAGAATAGTCATTGTAAAAGCAACAAATCCTCAATTTTTGAAATTATGCAATATACCAGCAAACCCTCAACTCCAAAGTCTATGTAGTTCGTCTTCTGCACACCCATGAAGATACAGCAGAATAGTCATTGTAACAGCAACAAATCCTCAATTTTTGAAATTATACAATATACCAGCAAACCCTCAACTCCAAAGTCTATGTAGTTCGTCTTCTGCACACCCATGAAGATACAGCAGAATAGTCATTGTAAAAGCAACAAATCCTCAATTTTTGAAATTATACAATATCCCAAATGAGTAGCTGACTCCAATTTTCTAATTCCCAAATACGCAAGAATCCAAAAACTCCTCGTTTCTAGGAATCATACTTTATGTGGACTTACGGCGTCTTGGAGCCCGGATGTTATGGAACGATCGATGTAGCATCGGGAAAATCGATCCTCTACGTCCCCCGTTTACCCGACGAGTACGCCGTTTGGATGGGACCTTTGTTGTCTTTAGACGATTTTAAAAATAAATATGGCGTTGACGGTGTACACTACGTAGACGAGGTTGGTCCCCTTATCTAAAGTTAATAAAAAGAAAACAGACACCGATGCTTTTTCTTATCTTCCAGCTAAAGCAGATTCTATTGAATAAGTCTCCGAGCTGCATATTGACGTTGGTAATGTTTGTTGGACGGTTTGATATGCGAATCGCGTTTTCTTATTGATTCTATTTCAGAAAGGGCTTAATACCGACAGCGGCCTCGTGTCAGAGGAGGCGACGTTCGATGGCATCGAAAAGTATGCAAGACTTTTCCTCGTAGACAAAGTAAATTGAATTTTTACGTTTTGATTTTAGATTCAACGTGGATAATTCGACTTTGTTTCCGATTATTGCCGAGCTGTAAGTTGATAAGGTGGGCCAAAAAGTAATTGCACGAATATTGATCCTGTACAGTTATATGATTTGGATACGAAGCAAATACTTTTCGGCCAAGCCAATGCGTTTCCGTCATTGTTAACGTTTTGTAGGCGAGTCATCAAAACTGAACTGGAATTGGAAGTGTTGCGATACGTAGCTAGGGCCTCTTCTGAGGCACATCGCAAAGTTATGAGATACGTCAAACCTGGAATATCGGAATTCCAAGCCGAAGCGGAATTTTTAAACCATTGCTATGGTAAACGTGGGTGCAGACACGTTTCCTACACTTGCATCTGTGGCTCTGGTCCCAACGGAGCTATACTCCATTATGGTCATGCTGCCGCTCCAAACGATCGCCTCATTAGAAATGGGGAAATATGGTACTGAACAATACTTATACCTCATTTTCTTAGAGAAGACTATATTACGTCATATGAACCATGGTAGAAATACAATAGGTATACCGCTAAAAATTCGAAAATTCGTTCGTCCTGCGCATATTACACAGTGTGCGTCATCAAGGCGCCATTCTAAATTATTTACTTACAAGGGGAGACAATAACGTTTGGAACACGGATTCTCTTCGAACTTTGTACACTAAGACAACATAATGTGCAAATAGTAAGGCGTACTATTCAAGCGTTATCAAGAAGACCAGCGGGGCTCGATCCAGCGATCCAGCGTTTACGCAGCCTGAACGCTAACCCCTTGACCACCCTCGCTTCTTGCTAATGATTGCAACACACCGGTGTATATACGATGTCTTGATAACGTTTGAATAGTACGCCTTACTATTTGCACATTATATTGTCCTAGTGGACTACTAAAAGTGTACAAAGTTTGAAGAGAATCCGTGTTCCAAACGTTATGGCCTCCCCTTGTTAGTATTGTTTGCTGAAGATATTTATGGTAATTTATTATTATCCATGCTTTGGGACATTTAATAAATTAGTGAACATCGTGCCCAATATTTCTTTCTAAGAAGCTAAATTATAACGTCCCATTTCGGATATTAATGCATTTCACGTTTTTCTTCTAGTTCTGTTTATATGGTGATAAGTAACTCCGTTGTTATGAAACCTGAAATTTCTATTAATTTTATTATTTCGACAAAATATTTAAATAAAAGACTGTAATCATAAGTATTTTTTAAATAATGATTTCGGTATAATTACAGCTGTAATAAAATATGCAGGCATATAACACCTGCAAATTAGAACAATTGCTTGTTTACACATACAGTTATATTTCACTGACGAAGGTTGTACGAAAACATGAATTATGTCAATCGGTTATTACTTAAACACCTGAAGTCATTTTATACAATGTTCAGGAAATGAAAAAACGTTTCCCGAACGTGACTTTCATAGAATTGTTAATTTGACAAATTGAGGGGGCAGACGTAGCATATGTTTTTCACTAAATAAATCGTAGTAAAAAATGATTTTGAAGAAATACTTTTCTTGTGAAATTCTGACTTGAGGTCTTTTAGAAATAAAAAACGTTTTTACTTTTTCCCAACTTTGTTAGCTTTTGACTGTCTTGTGTTCCCTGCGTTGATTATTGCTTCATAAAATGGTTTATACTCGTCTTCAATCCACTTAAGCAATTTTTTCAGATGTTCAATCCTGGTTGCTAAAAGATTTCCTGTATAATGTAATGTAGTAATACTCGAATTACCATCAGAAAATTAATCTTTTATTACAATTCGATATATCAAAATTTACAGTTAATGTTGGGGTTATGGTTTTCAGTTGTCATTCGGTTTATTTTGGGGTTCTACTTATACCTTTTCGACAGCACGCCCACCACCTTTTGAGCGTTTTGTTACCCTACGGGTGTTAGCTTCTTATTTTAATTCCAGCCAGAGACGCTTAATGGGGGAAACAAATGTACTAGAAATGAAATTAATAATGATTATAAAAAGCATATATTAATGGATAGAAAAGCATTGTAAACATTCAGACACATACATACAACACTTTTACATTAAAAGAATTCATAAAAATTTACTGGAAATAACCAAGGATACATCGACATTCAATACAGGTTTCTATAACAGCGATATACCTGGATGAACTGGAGTCGGGGATAGTTGAAGCCTTCGTTTCGTGGACAACGAAGAAATAAAGCAGTGTGGTCCTAGTTTCCAAAAATAAATAAAAAGTTTGGTTAACGACGAAGAAAAATTGACAAGATAGATAAGTCAAAAAATAAGTCTATAAATATATTTCGAATAAAAGGATTTTAAGACGAAGTATCAGTGAATAAAGGAACCTCACCACACCGGAGAAGAAAGAATTTAAGAAAAATAAGAAGGAATTTAAGAGAGGAGACATAGGAAGAATCATCATCGAATAAAAGAAATTACAACTCACACACACACACAACACTAGGTAATTATCTTGATTTTATGTTAAATATTTCTCATTTATGTTTTTATATCTTTAATTAAGAGCTAGGCCGGTCCAATTTTGTCTAAGAAATTTAACTAAATTCTCAGTACAATAAGCACGAACCTCTAGAAACCTTACTTTGCTATTTTTTGTTTTTTTTGCATGTGCTAAAGGAAAGCTGTGCCATATCCACCATTTATAAATTCTGAAGCCTTTAGACATCCAGGTCTTGAAGAATCATGTACGATGTGATGAAATTTCTAAATGGTAAACGTGGCTTTTTCCTGTGTTTGTAAGTTCTTGTGATGAACTATCTTTTTTATAACATGTCGACCACTAATTTTTTAAGTCCAAAATGTCATCATTTCGTGAACAGTAAAACGTCTTTTTAAACTTGCGTATATAATAATTTCGGTTCTTGGCTGCCGAATTTTTGGAATAAACCTAAAAGTACGACTTATCAGTTTTCATATCGTGTATACAAAATACAGTGACTGTCAACTGTGTCAGATAAAATGCATCTTGCACTGGTATATTAGGCAGTTGCACATTCTGCACGTAATCAAAGGGCAATGCTCCTAAGTCATCACGCTGCTTACACTCTTCTGATGCACTGCTTAAAACATCATAGAATTTTTATCTCGTGTTTGGTGTACCATTTTTTCAACAATCGCAACTTTCTTCACCGCTTTCCCTGAAATAGCGCTCTTCATTTTTAATGAATGGCCCCCGAAGTGTTAAAATTCTCATGAAGCAATTTCAAATAATAGTGGTACATAACTTTCAACTGGGATGCTTTGTATGGAACTTGTCATATATTATCTTCACATTTAAGTGAGCGTCAAGATACTGGTACTCATTTTCAGCTGATGTGGATCCTGGATTAAATTCCTCACATCATCTGAAATGGTATTGCCTTTTGGATGGTTTCCTCGTTTGTCTCGAGGGGTTTCGTTTTTGAGCAATAACTTCTTAATCCGTTTCACTCGATCTATCGATTTAGCATATACACTGCAAAATGTGCGTTGGCACACTTTAACCTTTTGGAGCCTTCTCTGAGGTAATGCCAATATGGTACACTACGATCTTTTCCTTCAACTTTATGCTTTCATTTTTGCTGAATATTTCTCGCTTCTGTTAGCCCCTGAAGGTATACCTCCTGCTCGTCTCTTGTATTGAATTTATTAAGATTTTCAAAAATTCTATATTCCCGTCAATATTTCTGCTGCATTCTAAAGGACGCCTGCAAAATTTTGAAGTACTTCACAAGACTAAGATTTATAATTACCTGCAGGTCATGGCACCCATTATTTTTGCTTGAATATTTTTCATTTTGTAATTAGTATACGCCATCCTTTTTATCCTGGCTATAGGCACTACATTTCGTTTGTAATTTGAATCATTTCTGACTCCTTTACGACATTTTTTAACAGTTTCTTCTTCGTTTTCCGCCATTGCACCAACCATACGACTAACACTATTGTTAAGGTTAGAATTCCTCATTTGTTTCCATTTAGAGTAAAACCTCTCAAAGTTATTGACTTAAGGTGGTTTAGCATTACATATTGAATGGTTCACAACCATTGTTCTAACTTGCGCTAGGTTTACTTAGGGGATTTTTGCATCAATCAATGTTGAATGGTCAAAATTGTAGGTTTTCACGTTTAACTCGAATTGGCATAAAAATGGCTGAAGGAGTTTAAGTAATAACCGATTCATGTATAAATATGGATAAGTATCCATACAAGTGTATATATTTATAAGAGTATACCGTCGGTATGGTTAACTCAACTGAAGTACGTATTTTTATTGCCTATAAGCATACCTTGTTTGTTTATATCCCAATTGTATTCTATTTGTATTTGCGCTATATTTTATGCACGCGATTGTACTGCTATGCATTCGATTTATATCACTGACTGTACCATAAGTACCCAATGCGTGTCATCAGAAGATAGCACTAATATACCTAGTGTATTTCTACCATGATATGAGAGATAGACGAATTTCAGCAAGCTTTTCTCAGTAATACATGCTTAAATGGAGGATGAGGATGCCAGCACAGTGAACCGGTCAAGTTTTAATTATAAGAACAGATGCTTTATTGTTGGCAGCCGTGCAGGCTTGCGTCATACCTTTCGTTATACAGTCCGCTCTGGTAATAGGGCCGCTTCCTCTCGTTCGAGTTCGAGCGCTACCCCCACTACCGGCTCACCTCGGGTTTCATATTCGTCTCTGTCAATAGGGCCGCACACTATCTCAATGAAATAGCGTATAATTTCGCTGCTTCAAATTCAATTTAGCGTGAATTTCGACGGCGTGAGCGCACGTCGGTAGTGGGGGTACCCGAGTTCCAGGAAACATACTCTCCTCATCGCCCATAACCGGCCCTATTAGCAGCGCGAACGGTATATGGTATTCGATGACGTCACATACTCTTCCCTAACGAAACGATCTGTACCATAAAAAATGGGGCTACCAAAACATATTTTCCAGCCTCTTCGATATGGGTGGTAATTATTTCGGTTACGCAGCAGATATAACTTGCTCTTTCCCTGCAAATGGGAAATTCACCTCCGATCAGAAATTGATCTACGAGGCTGTTTTGAGGGCGAATTTAGCCGTACAAAAAGCTGCTAAACCCGGCGTTTCTTGGGTTGACATGCACAAATTGGCCAGCCGTACTTTACTGGAAGATTTAAAAGCCGGCGGATTACTAAAAGGTGATGTAGATGATATGGTGAAAGCCAGTTTGGGATATTATTTCCAACCCCATGGTTTGGGTCATTTGCTTGGGTTAGACGTGCATGACGTCGGTGGTTACCTCCCCGGACAACCGGAAAGACCCAAGGAGAAAGGACCTAACAGATTGAGATTCGCGAGAAATTTATTGGAGGGGATGGTGGTTACAATCGAGCCTGGTTGCTACTTTATTGATCCGGTAAGCCTCCTTCTTTTTCTCCTTTATCTTTTACGCTTCACGGTTAAGTGTTGAGGATGCCGTTTTAATTTCTTGGATATCCATAGCTTTTAGATGAAGCCCTCGCCGATCCCGTACTTTCTAAATTTTTGGTACCGGAAGTGATTGAAAGATTCCGTAACTTCGGAGGCGTTAGGATCGAAGACGATGTGTATATCACTGCTGAGGGGATAGAGGACTTAACTAAGGTGCCGAGAACGTAAGAAATATCCGAATCTTGAAATACTTTTTACTTTTGACATGTTTTTAGCGTCGAGGAAATCGAAAATTGGATGGCCGGCAAGGATGATAATAAATACAATTAAATTTGTATTCCGTATTAAAAACATTTATGAGTTTTATTTTTATTACGTAATTTCTTTTATGATTACTTACAGTATTGTTAAATAAATATCAAATTTATCCTTATTGTAACAATTGTGTACTAATTATAAAAAGTAAACTGTATGTTTCAATTTACATTAAAATAATACAGATCGCTGAAATCGAAGTTTATTTAGGACCGAATCTTAATTGTGGATGCGGAAACATCTTGCGGTAATCTAAATATTTGTATCGTAGTTTGCGCAAATTATGCAAATAATAATATCTTAGCCCCGGATCTAACGAAATAGTCGAAACAACAACAATGTTTAATGATTAACAACATTATTTCGCGCAGTTAAACGGTAGCGTGTGCTAGTATCCTGAAGAATATTAAATTTAAAAAGCAAATGTCAGTCTATTTGTTGCATATTGCAGTTAAAATAGCGTCGTTAAGTTTTCGTGGGAAACTAGTTTTACCTTCCTTTGGAGGAATTTAATGTAGTTTATTTCTTGCAACCTTTTATTCAAACTTGCGGTTATTATTATTATTAAAATTATTAGTATCAATACCCAGTAAATATTTTTAAATTTCGCGGACAGTTTAAGTTGGTAGTTCCGGCAATAGTGGACATATTCGTCAATTTATAAGCATAATGCACGCGAATATGTTCACTATTGCTGGACCTGTCAACTTAAACTGTCCGCGAAATTTAAAAATGTATACTCGGTACTATTATTACCATAATTATCACTGTTACTATTATCACAATTGTTATTACTACAGTTATTATTGGGATAATTATTCCCGCAATTGTTATAATTATTATTATCTTTAATAATTATAATTACAATTATTATTATTATTGATAATTATAATAGCTTCGTAGTGGTGCCATCTTTCGTACAATGTCTATATCAATATCGAATCCAATTTTTTGACAATAATAGTAGAAATCTGTAATAGAATGGCGGCAATTTGTTATTATTTGATAGACCGGTACATTGACATAACCTTCTAATATGTAAACCAATGTAAACCCCAGAAGAATTTACAGCAAAAACGTCGTTAGTGGTCGTTACTTCTACTCTTTAATTCTTAACTGATTACAATTATAATATTTAAAAATGTCTAAAAAACTTGCCTCAAAACAGTCAAACACGATATTTAATTATTTTCAATCACCAAAATCTAAAAGCACCCTCAATGAAACCTCTACCTCACAAGTCAACAAAGAAAAACCGCTGGAAACGATGGAGATTGAAGATGGTGAGTGTTACATGTGTAAATACAGCTAGTAATAGCTATGTAAATAGGAATGTTCATCGGGTTGTTATTTAGTTTTTTCAAATCGGACCAAACAGCTTTTTGTGTGTGCCTATTCAACGATTCGTATTGTTTCAATGTTTAATAGGACGGTGTCCCTTTCCGAAAGGTTAGAGTCTTTGGTAAAGGTTTGTGAATTCAGGGGTTTTAGTAGATGAGTCGTCCTAACATTATTAAGTGTCATGTTTGAATGTAAGCCTTAAGTTCTCGTGCATAAAGACTGAGGAGCCTAGCCTAAGAGAGGAACAAGCACCAGAAAGCTGTGATAATGTGGGCAATGTTCCTCTCCTAAGACATCCCTGGAATCTGGAATATATCCTTTACGCATCTATACTATATTTTCCCTTGTAACTTATAGCTCTAAGGTTTCTTTAGATTTATGGTATATGAAAGTTATTGACAGGTACAATTTTAATATACCTATACTATTTCATTCCATTTAAACACAGAAATTGCTGACGAACCGACGCAGAAAACAAACAAGAAAAGATCTCGGATTATAGACAGTGATTCCGATGAAGAAAATGTACCGACTACAAGCAAATCTACCTCGCAGAAATGCACCAAGAAAATTAAAAAACATTCATCATCCGATGATAGCCCAGGTACAGATCCTCCAGAATCGAAGATAATAGATAAATTCGAATCGATTAGCAGAATACAATGGTTACATGAGAAATTAGATTTCTTAAAACCCAACAATGTACGCGATGGGAACAAGAGGAAAATGGATGACCCCGAATATGACCCCCACACCCTATACGTCCCCGAAGATTATTTGAACACCTTGACCCCAGCTATGCGACAGTGGTGGATTTTGAAAAGCACACACTATGATAGTGTTCTATTCTTCAAAGTTGGGAAATTTTACGAGTTGTATCACATGGATGCTGTGGTCGGTGTTAATCATTTGGGATTTTCTTATATGAAGGTAAGATGGTGATGGTGTGTCAAATTTGAATTTAAAATTTTTATTTGGACGTAGGGGAATTCGCCCATTCTGGATTTCCTGAAGTGGCCTTTGGTCGCATGGCACACTCTTTAATGGAACAGGGATTTAAGGTAGCTCGTGTAGAACAGACAGAGACCCCGGAAATGATGAAGGAGCGCTGTGCCAATAAAAGAGTCACCAAATTTGATAAAGTCGTTAATAGAGAAATATGTCAGGTTACGACCAAGGGGAGTTGTATTTATGGTACGCAAATAACGGATGCTAAAGACCCCTTACCAACTTATATGTTAGCCATCGCTGAAAAGGTCTGTTTAAGTAATTTAACGTAAAAATATCTTTTGAGTTTTGCTGATCATGCTGTGAACTTGCTTAAAAGTTATTTAAAGTCGTTAGGTAACTAGGAAGATGTTCCTGCTTTAGATGATGGCTGTGAAAGTCTACATTTGATTAAATAATTTACTTGTAGGTACAAAACGATAATTCGCCTAGATTTGGAATTTGCTTTATTGACACTTCTACTGGTAGCATTAACGTGGGCGAGTTTTTAGATGATACGCACTGTTCCAAGTTGCTGACTTTATTATCGGAGCATCCCCGGCGTTGGTATGGCATTGATCTCGATCGATTTGTTTCTATTGGCCCTTAAATCGACCGCTTATAGGTTTTGATTGAACGCAATAAAACCAGCAACGCTACTTGTGATATTTTAAGGAAAAATGCTGGTAATGCACGAATTGAAAAACTAAGTACCTCGTCCCAATTCCACAATGCCGAAACAACTATACGAAAGTTGCAAGAAGCTGATTATTTTAAAGATAAAAATGGCGTATTTGATTGGCCCGAGACCCTGAACGATATAATTATAGACGGTAAGTAGAGAAACATGAATTTGAAAAATAATTGAAATTGAAATTTTTAATGACATTTTAGGGGCAAGCAAAGCTGGCTACGAATTGGCTTTGAGCGCCTTAGGGGCTTGTTGGTGGTACCTAAAGGATTCCCTCTTGGATATTCAGGTATTTACGAAGCGCGATTTTAGAATATATAAACCATTCCTTGATGGGCACCCTAAATTACAAAATGAATATATGATACTCGATGCCACTACCATGGAAAATCTCAATGTACTAGGAAAAACTGGTACAATTCAGAAGACGTTGGATTTCTGTTGTACTGCCTTCGGAAAAAGGTAAATTGAATGATATCAATGAAAACTATTACACGTCCGCCGCGTTTTGTGTCGTATTTCCGCTAGTGAGTCGATTAACTCTCCGATTGTCATTAATAGTTTTGTAACGTATTTGCTTTATCTGCTATAATTAAACGCCAAGCAGTAAAAATCCGGGGTATTTTACCATTAAGTAGTGTAAATCGGACTGACGCTGTCACTCCTCCGAATTGTATTATAGTTGTGACAGCGTCAGTCCGATTTACAGTACTTAATGATAACACGCAATCCACCTTTTTAACAAACTCTAGTAATGAGCCGGAACCTTAGACCATATAGTACTATTGCGGCAACAAAAAATGGGACACTTAAAATAATGTAGTTTAAATCTGGCTTTTGCCTTGTCAAAAGTTATGTCATTTTGAAATCATTATTGACATATGTCATTATGCAGCATTTAAGTGCTACTGGAAAAATGGAAATAATTACATTACTTGGGGAAGGATGGTCCATCAGAAGACTAGGTAATAGATTTGGAGTGCCCAAAAGCACACACAACATTAAAAAATAAATGACTACAACAGGGAACTGTAGAAAGGCAAAGTGGTTCTGGTCGTAAATTAGTACGGAATTTCATGGAAGAAGAAAATCTTATTCAGTTTTTAAGGAATAATCCATTTGATACCGTGGTAAAAAATAACTAAAAATACTAGATTAATTTATTGTTTCCATTAAAAGAAGATTTGTTTCCAAGATTTTTATTTCAAATAAATGCATTTAACAGAATTTTCTTGCGTTCGTGGGTAAACTATTCTTGACATTAGACAAGATGATTGACGTGAACATGACATGAAACAACTGGTTTACACAGCTAAAAAACAGTCAAAATAGCCTATAAGACTTGTCCCGATTTTTGTTGCCGCAATAGTACATGGACTGCTCATCAGCATAGGGAACCATCGCAACAAAGGCGGCCAAAGATTGTGACGTAATATGCTGTAATCGAGAAACATTCCGATGTTCACCGATGCTTCCCGATCGCGTGTTGACAACTTATCATATATATGCATACATAGTTTCTAACCTCAATATTCAGTCAGTCAGTTTTTCGTGACAGTTGCACTCCCGTTGGGTGCGATCGGAAAACATCGGGTTTCGTCGTCACCATATTACGTGACGATCTTTGCTATGAGCAGTCCATGTACTAAATGGTCTAAGGCCGGAACTTACATACAGCCTGTCCCCGGATTGACTTTGCTATAGGTATAATTAATAAAAAAATTCAGAATTTCGCTTTAATCTTTTAGGATACCGCCCTGCTTGGACTGAAAAGAATTTGAAGCACATTCTTACTTTATAAATAAATATAAATAAATTGAGGCCGTCACGACAATTGAGAAAAAGAAAAAGTTGTTTTAAATATGAAATTACAAATACAAATATCAGATCACAATTTATTTTATTTTTTAGAATAAAATACTTTTTTAGAAACTTACATTCATTTCTTTTTTTTTGACAACTTACACAGAACGCTTGTTAAAAAAATTATGTAAGTTTCTAATAAATTATTTTATCCAAAAGAAAGAAAATAACTTGCATTAATTTATTTTTTTGACAACTTGCACAGAATGCTTGTTTTCAAAAAAAAAAAAGAAAGAAAAACTAATGTAGCTTTCTAATACTATATTTTATTTAAAAAATTGAAATAACTGACATTAATTTTTTTAACAACTTACACAAAATGCTTGTTTAAAGAAAGAAAAATTAATTTAAACTTTTAATAAAATATTTTATTCAGAAAAAAGAAAATAACTTACATTCATTTTTTAACAACTTACACAGAATGCATGTTTTCAAAATAATAATAATAATAATAATGTAGGTTTCTAATAAAATATTTTATCTAAAAGACAAATTAACTTTCTTAACAGCTTATACAAATGCTTGTTTTAACAAAAATAATGTTTTTAATAAAACATTTTATCAAAAAAAAAAAAAAAAGATAATAGCTTACTTTTTTTTACAACTTACATAAAATGCTAGTTTAAAAAAAATAATGTAAGTTTCTAATAAAATATTTTATTAAAAAAAAGGAAATAGCTTACATTATTTTTTTAACAACTTACACAAAATGCTTGTTTAGAAAAAGAAATTAATGTAAGTTTCCAATAAAATATTTTATTAAAACAAAAAAGAATATAGCAACTTAATTTTTTTTTCACAATTTACACAGAATGATTGTTTTCAAAAAAAGGAAAAAAAAATAACGTAAGTTTCTTATAAAATATTTTATGCAAAAAAAAAAAAAAAAAATTAACTTACATTTCTGTTAAAAAAATTTAATGCGAGTTTCTAATGAAATATTATATAAAAAAAAGAACACAGCTTGCATTATTTTTTTAATAACTTACACAAAATGTTTGTTTAGAAGAAGAAATTAATGTACGCGTCTAATTAAATATTTTATTAAAAAAGGAAGAATACTATAGCAACTTCATTTTTCCTCACAATTTACACAGAATGATTGTTTTTTAAAAAAGAAAAAAAGTTAACGTAAGTTTCTTATAAAATATTTTATTCAAATAATAATAATAATAATAAAATAACTTACATTTTTGTTTAAAAAAATTAATGTAGGTTTCTAATGAAATATTTTATAAAAAAGAGAACAGCTTACATTGTTCTTTTAACAACTTACACAAGATGCGTGTTTAAAAAAATAATGTTAGTTTTTAATAAAATAGTTTATCCAAAAGAAAGAAGATAACTCACATTAATTTCTTTTTTTTGACAATTTACGCAGAATACTTGTTTTCAAAAAAGAAAGAAAATTCAACGCAAGTTTCTTATAAAATATTTTAATCAAAAAAAAAATAATAATAAAATAACTTACATTTTTGTTTAAAAAAAAATTAATGTAAGTTTCTAATAAAATATTTTATAAAAAAAAAAGAGAAAAGCTTACATTGGTCTTTTAAGAACTTACACTAAATGCTTGTTTAAAAAAAGTAATGTAAGTTTCTAATAAAATATTTTATTCAAAAGAAAGAAGATAACTCACATTAATTTCTTTTTCTTTAACAATTTACACAGAATGCTTGTTTTAAAAAAGAAAAAGAAATTAATGTAAATTTCTAATAAAATATTTTATTAAGAAAAAGAAAATCACTTACAATGTTTATATTAACCGACAGGTTGCTACATCAATGGTTATGCCGACCTTTATGCAACATAATGAAAGTGCGTGGTCGACAGAGCTGCATTCAAGAGCTTTATTCCAACAACGAATGGGTGGAAGCAGCACGTAATATTTTGAAGAAACTGCCCGATCTCGACCGCCAAATAATGAAGTATTTATGTTATATTTGTGACAAATTCGTTTCTGTAACGATTGATTTTATCATAGAATTCATACTTTTGGGAACAAGCAGTTTTCCGAGCGACACCCCGATAGTCGTGCCATATTTTACGAAGGCAAAACTTACGCTAGTAAGAAGATATTTGATCTTTTAAACACTCTGGACGGATTCGAGAAGGCTATGGATCTTCCTTCGATTTTTGGAGGTATCAAACTTAACGAATGCTTTACTTGATTTTGCGAGAGCACGAAGTATGGTTTATGGGTTGCCTACACGAAGCACCTGAACCGTTTGTGTGATGCTTATAATCATGACCTAACCGATTCACTGCGTTTTATCTGGGCGATTAGTTATCCCACAAACCACCCGCTCACTATTGGTGAGGTATCAGTTGAAAGATTATAGGAGACTCTGTATAAACGCGATTCACATGCTTTAACCTTACTCATACACAGAACTGAACCACACATGTAAATTACCGCAGAATGATAACTGATACTGCGCAGCTGCCACTGCGCATCACACACCGCCTTTATCAATTGTCATTGTCCTGCGCTTCGATCATAATGTTCGATGCGGTGTTCGGCTAAGTTCTGTGTGGTTCCTCCACTGAAGATGACAACTTAATTGAAGAAATCTTGTACGATCTTTCCTAAAAACTAAGTGTAGATGGGCGGGAGGGGAGGGAGGCGGGAGGACGTTTTTATGATATTTTCAAATCAATGACTTACAGGAAGCAAATCTCAGTTATTAAAGAGGATCACCCAGTTTACTGCGGATGGAGGATTGCTGTACGATCTCACTCCACCTTTAGAGTATTTTAAGGTGAGAAAAATGATAACTACAGGATGCGCCGCCAAAATCCGGACAAATTATACATCTTTTCCAAACATCTTTTATGGCAGAAACGAAGTGGTTTACAAAATTGGTAAGGATATAATCAACACATTTACTCAATTTATTCCCTGCTTGCTCGGATGACCGCCTCCATTCTCTGTCTGAAGCGTGCGCAGGCGCGCATTAATGTGTCACGGTGCATATTGGTGAATGTCGGCTCCCAATGATGAGCCATTTAGATGTCTAGACTTGTTTCTGACCCTTTCAACTAAACTCCGCACGTAGAAGTCCAAAGGATTCAAATCTGGGCTGTTGGGAGGCCAGAAATCTTTCGATCAAATGTCGACGTCCGACAACCAATTTTGCACCAAATCCATGGTTTCACTACGTTTGTCAGAACAAGTAAATAAACTTCTTTTGTGACATTTTCCTCTTTTCTCCTCACTGGACCTAATACCTAGCACGTGAACATTCGCTGGAAATGCCGTTTCTGCAACAATGGGTACATCTGCAGGGTCGTGGGCGAGCCAACGGTCATTCCTTCGATTGATTTTCGTATCAACAGTAAAAAATTTCTTGTCAGAAAAAAAACTTAAGTCATCCGGCGGCATTGTTTCTTAAGGTACATAAAAGCAGGTTGCAGCACTCAAATCGTTTTCTCCTGGCGGTTTCGGAAAGCATCTGTCAAACTTTAATTGTGTAAGACTTGTAACGGAAGTCTTCCTCGACGTTTCGACGCATAGTTTTCTCGTTTACACTAACAACCGACGACAATTTTCGGATCGACTGCCCTGGATCCTCCAAAATCCGCACTCGGTTTCAACGTTGAGACTGTTTCGCGGTTATGATTACAGTTGCTCATAAGCAGTGGCGGGGCTCGATACAACTTTCAGTATAACTGCGAGTTTCAATGAGATCCGTTGTGTATACATGTGCGCTGTCGTAAATACTATTTAGTAGTTCTAGATTTGTTTCAAAAATGTTGCCTAGGTCGCGAAAACGACCAATGTTTTATTTTATGTCTAAACTTTTATGCCTCCGCCACTAGCTATTGGCGCATATTGAGCAACTCTAGTTATGATTGTTTAGTATAAGCGTTAAGCTATTTGAACTTCAATCGCGACATCTACCAGTAGTATAGAACGATGGGAATTACAGATTGAATTTTGTCCGGATTTTGGCGCCGCACCCTGTATATACAGGTTGGCTCACGACTAGTGCGTCGGACTGTAGCTCCCAAAGTAATAATTAAAAAGAAATCTCTTGGCAGGATGGTGTGCGTTTATAAGAGCCATAATTAGAAATTATTGTCATTTATACAGGATGCCCCAAAAAGCACTAAGTATTAAAGTTATGTTTTTTCTTTAATGGAACACTATATATTTTTTGCTTTTTTCGAATTGTATAGAAAAAATAACGGTGAGTTACTTCAATGTTCCTTATACCAATCGTTTATCGTCTTCGAAGTATTTGAGGATTTTTGAAAAAGTAAGACGTTTGATGAAAATGGACATAACAGACAAACTAATTGAAATTTTCAAATCACGTTTTTAGCTTTGATGTGCTATATTTTGGGCTAACTTAACGCTTGTTTGGGGCACCCTGTATAAATGGTAATATTTTCCAATTATGGTCTTTATAAACATCTACCATCCTGTCAAAAGAGATTTTTAAAAATTATTAGTTTGGAGCTATAGTCTGACGCGCTAGTCGTGAACCACCCGGTATATAAAAGAATCAACGCGAATTTCTCGTACTGCTTACAGTCCGCCTTCGATCGACATGAGGCGCAAAAGACGGGTAAAATTATATTCCAAATAGGCATGGATGCCGATTTCGATAATGCCGAAGAAGCTATCCGAGATGTGAATAAAGAATTGGATGAATATTTGCAAGAACAAAAGAAATTTTTCCAATGTAACGTAAGTAATGTCCAAAACTTTTAGAAAACAGAAATGGTGTCAAATTCCATTGTTTTAAAGGTTGTTTATCACGGGAGTGATAAGAAACGTTACCAATTGGAAGTTCCCGAGAATAAAACCAATCGGGTTACTACCGACTACACCATTGAAAGTTCGAGGAAAGGATCGAAACCGGTTAAGAGATATTCGACAGCTAGGACTAAGGTTGTAATCGTATTTACCGTACAAACCCAATAAAAGTTTCTGGATTGATTTCAGGAACTTCTCGCGAAGATGATGAAGGCCGAAAGCAATAGGGCGAGTGTCCTGGAGGATTTAAATCGAAGGGTGTTTGAGAAGTTTAACGATTGGTATGTGTATAAGGCCGAAATAAGTTTTCTTTTCCTTCCCATTACTCCAATCGGAGCGTGTGTTATTTCAGGTACGAAGAATGGGATCAAGTAGCACGTTGCTTAGCCATCCTTGACGTTTTATGTGCCCTAGCCAAATATGCAATGAGTTGTTCCCAAGACATATGCTTACCAACAATATTACCCTTCTCGGATAAAGTGAGCTTTTTGCTTTGGACACAATCGTGTTGTTTCTATTTTCGTTTCATTTTTAGCCGTTTATTAAAATAGAAAATGGTAGACATCCTTGCATACCTAAAGTGGATGATTACGTCCCGAATGATACCGCGTTAGCTGTCGATGGTAAGGCAGGCATTTTGATTCTAACTGGCCCTAACATGGGTGGCAAATCCACATTAATGAGACAGGTTGCTTTGATTATTGTGATGGCGCAAATTGTAAGTCCTATCTGAATACTTTATTTGAAATCTGAGAAGGAGCGAGGGACACGGGTTATATATAAAATTATTTTAGGGTAGCTACGTCCCAGCGGCATCTTGCGAATTGACTTTAGTAGATCGGATTTTCACGCGATTAGGAGCCCAAGACGATATTATGAGCGGTCAGTCGACTTTCCTCGTCGAAATGTTAGAATCTTCGGCCATCTTGCAACACGCAACGAAACATTCATTTGTTTTATTGGACGAATTGGGTCGCGGCACCTCGACTCACGACGGCAACGCAATCGCGACGGCTTACATGAAGAAACTCCTAGAAATAGATTGTAGGACGATTTATTCAACACACTACCATAAATTGGCCCAGTATTACGGGAAAAACGAAGACATACAGCTGGGACATATGGTAAATCACCTTCCAAATTTGGTTCCTACGAACAGTGAAGTCGAAAATCACAAGTCACGTGACCTTTATAAATTTTCCATTGCTTTTATTATCGATGCATCCGAGCGGTTAAGGTTGTTCAGTACTTGTTGTTGCCTTTTTTAATAATTTTTCTACATTGCGTCGTGTTACATGCTGCAAAATAGAGGGTTTACCCTTATTTATATGTTACTATCTCATTTAGTCTTCTAGAAAAAGTCTATAAGAACACGAATTTTGTCGTTTTTGTGGCCAAGCTTACAGACAAATGACTGGACGAAAGAATTTTTTTAATGAAAATTGAAAGATGTATTGGTGAACTGGAGCGCACCAATCTTGAATTTTTTAAGGAAATTCAATTTAGCTGCAAAACAGATTTTAACCGGTTTCTTACCGGCGTGTGTTTGAATTCACGGTTATCATACCTCAACTGTGAGTAAATATAAAACACAGACAAATATAGATAATTAGATGTTTGGGGCGCTTATATTAACATTTGGTCTCTTGCCAATAAAAAATATTTTTGGAAAATTTTCCCAGGCATCGCCCCTTTTTAAAAGGCGGCGGCGGGGGGAGGGGGGAGGGAGTTCCCAAAAAGACTTTAAATTAATTATATAACATATATAAAAAGTCAGAATTATTATATATGCATTGCAGTGTGTTGTCAAATCTCCAAAAATGAACCTAAGACCATTTACCCGCCCCTCTGTCAAATATACGTGCGCTGGTTCTGATAGAAGTTTTTAGAAAAAAATTCCATAAGTGTAAATTGTAAGAAAATAAGTAATCTGCATTATTTTTATAGACACAAAAAGGATAGATACAACAAATTCGAACGTTTAAATTTTTGGTAATTAACCGGTTAAAAACGATTTTTTTAATGTAATTTTTTTATACTTTTAATTAGGAAAATCTTCATTTTTTCGATCGTATGCCCTAGGTATTAAAAATGTCGACATATATACACGATAAAAAAATGTTTTAAATTTGCGTGAAAGTGATGCCGAAAGTAATTTGGCACCGCCCTTCAGCTAATCCCTCCTATGAATTAGTATTCAACCAATAACGATCATTTCGTATGCCTTTACCTGACGTGACATGTTTGTTCTTAGTATCTTGACAGAGTATTGTATCTGTTCAGGAAATTGTTACCCAAAGCAATAATTGCAATTTAATATCTCAATTTATGTTGTAACCGACATTCCGTTATGTTGATGTATATTTACAAATCTAAGTTTAAGGAAACTTTTACACTCAATCTGGAGAATTGTTTTAAACCTTCGGGAACGAGTTTTGATGATTACGAAATCAACCGAAATCGAAAAGTCGACGATAGAACATGACAACCGTTTGTGGTGGGAAATCGGACAACGTTTTTGACTGAACTTTGGAGCAGTCATTAAAAGAAGAAATTCCACCCGTTGTCACAACTCACAAGGAAAGATTCCCAACCCGCACACCCCGATTAATAAAACTTAACGTAATTATATAGAGCTGATAGGACTATGTAAGACGTCGGTTTTTTTTTCTGCGATTAATGCTTTTAAAGGGATGACAATCATCCCTAAAAATTGGCCTGCTTTTCGTTTTCTTGCCAATTACAGCTCTCGCAATATAAGTTGGCGAAGGGTGGGAGTGAGTTCGCGCAGATAGAGGAGGGATAGATTGCCTATCATTCGTCCTTTCCTTACGGAACTCATATTGATACCACAATGGTAATTCCTATGCACTATCTGAATCAGACAGGTGGGAGGTACGTGTCCTAAATACGTTTACGGCGCATCCCCACCGCTCGCCAACTTATATTGCGAGAGTTATACTCTTGAATTGTTTCAAGAATATTGAAATATATAACCATATAGTGCGTGCTTCCAAAGGGCTATTGAAGCATGTCTGGATCGGTATCCATTATCATTAAAAATATTATCCCCTCCCACCCCCACGGATTTGCAGAAACAACGATTTCGATGAAACTTGGTAATTATCTAGGGCTGGTTCAACAACATAAAACATATCACAATGTAGAAAAACTAAAAAGACGTGTGCGTTATTACCTACTGCTAGTAAAATCAAAGTACACTTGGAATCATAAAAGATGAGCCCTACGTCATCAATAAACCATCGTCTGAATTAAATCAGTACTTCTGGGTCATATCAGAGACATATTTCCGGTGCTTTCTAATCAAAACAAAACGCGCGGAAATGACAAACGAGAAATATTTACAATCGAATTCCATCGTTTTAGGTTATGTTATTAATTTAAATTTCTATCACAGATATTTAAGACTTTTTGAAATAATTGTCTGAAGAAAAATACAATACAATTATATATTTTTATAGAAATAAAACGTCGAACATAGTAAAACATAAATGACAACCGGATGTACTACATTAGTCAAAATAAGTATTTCAGTGTCTCAAAGTATGATCTATGAATCCCGATGCTTGTACTAATGTTGTCATTATCTTGCACGTTGTTCCCTATATGGAAAAATTCGACAGTTCGTTTATTAGTATATGTTCCGTCGATTGACATACGTTTATATAGCTATCTTTGTTTTTACAGGGATAAAAGTTATCTAACTTTTCAAACGTTTGTCTTTACTAAGCTTGCACATCAATGACGTAGGGTTCATCTTTGCTGATTCTGAGTGTAGATAAAAACCATCCAATAAAGATCATTGTTTTCAAAAGTTCTCTTTTAGAGCAATTCCGAATTGTCTGGTTATTTACAGAAAATTTATCATTATGAACGTTTGCTTGTAAGCAAACAGCGCACTTTTTGACTTTTATTGCACCAGTAGAAAAAGGTAGGCGGTACTCTAAATATCAAGCGTAAAACTTGTCCATACAAAGTATTGAACAACCTTAAGGTATTCGACTGTGATGATAGCAGTAGCAAGTTCAAACGTAGGCTGAATGTTCGGTGGGTAACGGTTGCAATTTAGTTGCAGTGTAATGTTGTTAATTGTTTTGGTCACGTGGAATTACAAGACATATATGGAGACCCGATATCACTTATAATTATCATTCTAGGCCTGTATGATTGAAAACAAAGAATCCGGCGAAGATACGGTTACCTTCCTCTATAAAATGGAACCGGGGATTTGTTCCAATTCCTATGGTTTTAACGTGGCCAACTTGGCAGGTCTCCCAAGCAAGATCCTTAAGCGTGCTCGAGAAATTGCTAAGAAACTGGAAGCAGCGAATGCACATCGGCAACTGTTTATTCAATTATTCGTTACTAATGACATCGGACTCTTTAAAAAAGCCATTTTGTCATTAGATTATGGCAAATGTACAGTATAATTGACTGTTTATACGATTAAGGTTGTTTTTAACCACTTACGTTGTAGTTCGTTTCTTAATTTTGTTGTAATTTCGTTCGACAAAGAAATATAATAAAAATGTTAAATTGTGTTTCTATTTTCGAAATTTTGAAAGGGATTAATAATGTTCAAGAATAGCATGAAATGGAAACACGTTTCACATCGAAAAACACCTCCAGGTAGTGATGGGAAAACCCGTTCTTTTAAAAGAACAGTTCCAACCGTTCTCGTTATTTTGAAATAACGGTTCCAATATAACAGGTCATCGTTGTTTCGTACTGGACAGTTCTATTTGATAACGCATCATAAAATCAATAAAATATGTCATGCGTACATCGCCTTTGGCGGCATTTGCTTCGTTTGTTTTTCCCCGACGTTATACTTTCCCATCACTAGTTCTAACATCTTGGTGATTCCCCGAGTTATATGATTCTGTATTGATGATGTAACTGTATCCTACGTATATTACGTATATAAGTTTTTCGTTAGAAGTTCCTATACAGTTTTCTTTTCTCACGATTCAACTCTAGTTTACACACATGGTGTAAAATAAATATAACAAAAAATTTAAGTCCGTTTTCATTGTGGGCACATCCGTTTGCTACAATCCGTAGCTGATCCATCAAACAACAGCTTTATAGTTAGGAAATAGGAACAATCATCAAGTAATCACAATTCATTCATCCGGAAGTTTCCCAGGCAAAATAATCATCATGGAGAAATATTTAATAGGAAAGAAGTCGATGATGTGGCAACAACCGCGTACGCTGGAGACCGTCTGAAAGGAACCGTTCTTTGCCCAACGAGATAACAGTTGCAACCGTTCTGGATCGAGAACGGTTCTAAAATAACAGATAGTTCAATAACGACCCATCACTACCTCCAGGTCGTTTAGCCAGCGCATGTATTCGACCCGGGAGTCTTGTGTCAATGTTCTACTAACACCACTTCAAATAGTGGAGTGACGAGAAAAGCACCGTTCTTTCCGCTGCTGCTGATCTGCTTTCTGCCTCTTTCTGACGGTGCACCAGTAAATGTATGCTGTAACGGGTTATGGAAAGCCAGCTTTATTGAGCAACGCGGAAGGTGCGACAGCCATTGTATGATTGTCCCGTACTCATGAAATCGGGCGTAGAGATTGCGATAAACTGTATATTGGTCAGATAAAATGTACCAAATTTAGAAGATACGTAGCACATTACAGCTACGAAACTTTTGCCTATTCGAAATGCCCTCAACCCCTTTTATTTTGGATATGGAAGGTGCTATTGTATCTCTACGTTTAAAATGCAGTGCGGGGTATGTTCTGTATCGAGACACAATTAAAGTAGAACGAATGGCAAATTACGCTGTGTTACTGATTTGTAGACGTATAAATTGAAATTAAGTAAAAGGCAATGCAACGTGAATCATTTGTGACTCACAGAAAGTGACATATGTTAAATGTCATGGGAGGTACCATAATGATTGTGACAGACGCAGTGACATATATCAAATGTCAGGTGAGGTATATCATAATGATTGTGACTTACATAAAGTGACATATGTCAAATGTCATGTTAGATATATTTCGTTCCGTGTAAATTGGGCGTTGTAATTAGCCAATCAGATGAAACGGTTTTTATTTTATCTTGTCGTGTTAAGGTACCGATAGAGAAACGCATTTTCGTCGATTGAGCGTGTGAAAGCGCAGAGAAATGGGAGAAGCGAAGAGGTGGAGGACTAGAAGAGAATATTAGACATTGATACGTTAGTTGTAAATCAGCTATTACTCGATATTACACCATAAGTAACGATTGGAGGACCAACTGTAATGTTACTTTGCGTTAATTGGCGTCTTAATAGAATCCACGATCCCGAATTAAAATATGAAAACTAGTTTTAAAAGTTCTTGCGCTGCGAAAGTAGGATTTGATTGGTTCGTTGATAGCCGGTTTTAAAGCAAACAAATTTGCGGAATATTTGATGGTTTCCATTTCAAACCGTTTTCGAGTTCAGTGTTTGTCATGAATTTAAAAATTTCTATTATTTTCAAAATATATTTTTATAATTTGAGAGATTGTCAACAGTTTACTGCCAGCAAGTTGTTAGAAATATTTCAACGTTGGGCTTTTAAAATTGTAATTAGATACCCGAAAATTACAGATTTCTGTATTTTATTGTCAAATTTATAAATGAATTAGTAAGTATTGCATATTATCAATAATTTTAAAATTTTATCTAAATATAATGTAAAAACCTGGGCTTCAGTAGCTTATTGGTAATTTTATCTACATCGATAATGCCTGAAATACATAACCTACATAAATCTATATGTGACAGGTGTCTCCTATAAAGCTCTAAATTATGGTATTACAGCCTTTTTGCAGGTAAATGGATTAATTGTGGCGTTTTTAAAGTTTCTATTTCATTCCTTAACCAATTGATATATATTCGCTTTTAGCACTTCTCAACTCCTCGACATATAACAGGACTGATATTCGATATATGAACGGTTTATCTGAGTGATAATCCCATTTCATACAAGCTTTGAAAATGCCTAAAAGCACAGCCGAACAGATTAAATTTGTAGAGTTTTGCAATGTTCTAGAGGAAATACGGGAGGCTCGCAAACATGTTGTAAAGGAACAGAAATTAGAGGCGTTTTACAATTACTATCGGAAAACTGGGGAGGAAATTAAGCAAAATGATTCTTCAGCCGACACTAGTTTCTTCCCAATGCTGCGATTGCTACTCCCGCAGCTAGAAAGACAACGACCAGCATTCGGATTAAATAAATTTAGTTTAAGAAGAATTTTGTTTAAAATATTGGGATTATCCAAGGATTCTGATGGTTTTAATAGATTAGGGTCTGCGGCGTATGATTTCGCTGAAAGTGCGTATAATTTGTTGGTGAAGCAATTTAATAAAAGTAAAAATTTAAGTATTTGGGAAATAAATAAGTATTTGGATCAAATTGCGGAGAAACAGGAAAACAATCCTTGTAAGTTTTTGAAATATGTGAGTTTTGGAACCTCTGAATGTTTGGTTACAGCTCATAGGGAGAAGATGTTCCTAAAACTGTTTCAGCAAACATCACCGAAGGAACAGAAATGGATACTTCGTATTGTATTAAAAAAATTGGGTTTGGGATTGAGCGAAATAAAAATTTTAAATACGTATCACCCTGATGCGTCAGCTCTTTCCAATAATACCAATAATTTAGAGACGGTAAGTTTCTATTAGGGATGTAATTTTTCCATCTCGATTGGGAATATGCCTTAGCATTACGATAATTATCATTGCTTATTTCAGGTATGTGGTACATTAACTGATCGAAACGTCCGCATTAACGAGAGTGTGGTCGCATTATTCACCCCGATAAGGCCCATGTTGTCTAAGAGATGCGATGCTAAGGAACTTTATAAGTCTGTGAATGATAGCAAAGTATTCATTATTGAAACAAAATTCGATGGGGAACGATTTCAACTGCACATGGAAAACGATAGATTTAAATTTTTCTCTAGACGTGGCTATGACTTCACAAAAACTTTTGGAGAAACCTACAGCGTCGGCGTCTATACACCATTATTGAAAGGAGTATTTGGTAAAAACGTGAAAAGTGTACTCTTGGATGGCGAAATGATGGGTTGGAATAAAACAACCAAGCAGTTTAGTTCTAAGGGTAACAGTCGTGCAGTGGATAATATTAATTTTAAGGAAAAATACATAGATGACTTGTTCAAATTAGGTTCGCAATCAGACAGCTTCCTAATGAAACATATATTCGTGCCTAGCCGTAAGCGATGAGATATTATTCCAGCAGTTTTCAGCCCTTTGGCTTGTCCTCATGGACTCACATTAATAAAGCATTCTGTCCGCTCTACTAATAAGCACTCTTAGAACACTTCTCGATACTGACCGTAAATTTACTAGAGTCCCCATATATTTTTCTTTAGAATTATTATTTTTGCTTTTATAAGAATAATTAAAAGATCGTTTTAGGAATGAATTTCGATGTTAAACATCTATCCAATACTACTATCCATCAACCATGTCTGTGTGTTTTTGATATATTAATTCTCAACGATGAAGTTCTGTCTGAAAGGCCGCTACAGGAGAGGGTAGAGATTTTGAAGGATGTATTCACACCACGAGAGGGGGTTATAGTACATAGTATTAGAGAGGAAGCTAGTACGAAGCTGGATATTATCAAAGCTCTAAACGAGTCGATGGATAAAAAAGAAGAAGGGGTCGTATATAAAGATCCAAATTCGCGTTATGTTCCCAATGACAGGAATTCTGGTTGGTGGAAACTGAAATTGGAAGTAAGTTGAGCAAACGCCAATCTGGGGTCTTTAAAATTTGTGGAATAGTACTTTTCAGGAGTGATGACAGACCTAGACGTCATCATAATGGGAGGATTCCACGGAAAAGGAATGCAGGTAGATGGTTTCCTTGTTGGAGTTTCTACTTTACAAGGTAATTAAGAAAATATTATATAGGCTTTCACGGCCAGTATCACTACTAGAAACTTTTTTTGTTTGTTTGTTTTTAAGGTAGTAATCAAAAAATTTATTTGTCACTTGCTAAAATCACTTCCGGTTTGACATCGGAAGAATGGAAGGAAATCCGGAAATACCTCGAACCCCATTGGATAAAAACAGTAGCAGAAAATTACGAAAACTACGGATTAAATTTTGGTAAGATGAAGCCAGACGTTTGGGTTCCTCCAAAGAAGTCATGTATCCTTCTAGTACGTTGGCTATTTCTATTTTAATTTATTTTATTTTATTCATTTTCGTAAAAAACAAAATAATCCTTGCCACACCTTAGTGCGGAAAAATCTGATACGAGGGCTATCCAAAATCTAACTTACGTTTTGGGCCTACGTGGGAAGGGGCGGGGCTATCGGTGCTAAGTTGGTGCCTGGGCGTTTCCTCACTCAGTGCGCATCCAGCTGCGGTAGCGAAAAATAATAATAAAAATAGTCAACTTTCCACCTAATTGCGTAATAATTAAAGCTTTATTTAAGAATAAAAATGTAATATCAAAACAATTTAGATAATGATAAATATTTATATATTGATGAAACATAACAATACGAATGTTGGAAGTAACAAGATATAACTCCAGTTCTACCCTAGTTGAAATATGTGTAAATAAGAAGGATATGCAAATTAATCATTATGCTATGAAAAGCCACAATCATTATCCGATTTGCTTAGACCAGGGGTCTCCAAACTACGGCCCGCGGCCAAATCCGGCCCGCCAGTGTCATCAATCCGGCCCGCGACAGCTAATAGCTTATTGTTGTTGTGATAAGTTGGATAAAAAAACACAGAATGATAATAACTCGGATTTATTTACTTGCTAGGTAAAGCTTAATGTCAAGTATAATACGCAGAAAACTCACTGAAGTAATCAGTATGGCCCCAAGGCTGAAAAGTTTGGAGACCCCTGGCTTAGGCGAATTATAATAGTTTCATATCCTTCATCGAATAAACTATTTCCTTCAATATATTTTTTCGATTTCCTTTGTACGGTGACATTCTGCCTGCCTCAGATGTGCGTCTACTGTATCGAATACCTTTCTAATTAGTTTTTCTACGTTACTGCTATTACAGATAAATTCAATGTGATTCAAATCACAATGATATGTAGGCAATCTAAGGACCGTTTGATCATCATCCGTTGCAATGTTATCAATTGTATATTGTGGAGGTGGTTTATTGCTTTTTACAATCTCTAATAACTCACTCTTCAACATTCAAGGATTGTGGGTTATACAAGTTGCATTGCAACCACGATATTAATTCAGCCCTTTTTATTTGTGCCGTTTCATGGTTTAAACCTCTGGAGACTGTGATATGGTGCATTGTCTAAAACAATAATTGAATGTTCTGGTATATTTGGCCGAAGTTGCGATTCAAACCACCGTTTGAAGTTGTCAAAATTTATTTCATCATGATGATCACCACTCTTTGTTTTAGATGAAAACAAAAGTAATGCTCTTGGAATAAACTCCATTTTATCTGCAGCGTGACATATTATCCATCTTTTCTCAGTACCACCTTTTTTTTAAAACACCAGTCACTTCTGCACTCTGCCTGCATTTCGAAACAGTATAACTTTTTGCACACAGCTCATGGCTCAGTTAGGTTTCAAGTGAATTCTGGTAATATAATGCCTCCATGATCAACAACACCTAAGTTTAGTTAGTTTTAAGCTAGCTTTAGTAGGTTTTGATTCGATAAATAGTTAAGAGTTAGTATGTAGCTAACTTTAGAACCCAGTTCTACCAAGTAATTTATTGACGTGATCACAACTATTTGAACTCAGTTAGATTTGAAGTGATCCCTGGTAAAATAATGTATCTATAGTCAACAGTACCTAAGTTTAGTCATCTTTCAGCTAGCTTTAGTAAGTGTCGGAAATACATTTAGCTAAGGATGGCATCAGTTAGTAAGTAGCTAACTTTCACTAAGTAATTTATTGGAATAATTATAATCAATTGGGTTCAGTTAGATCTCAAAAGGTTCCTAGTAACATAATGGGTCTATCTCTCAAGAGCATCTAAGCTTATTTACTTTTCAACTGGCTTTAATAATTTTCGGGAATACAATTAGCTAAAAAAGGCCTCAGTTATTAAGTAGCTAACTTTTGAATTCACTTCCAACAATTAATTTATTGGTGTAATCACATCAATTGGCCTCAGTTAGCTTTCAAGCTATAAAATTGGTCTTGTATTTTCTTGTTCATCATTGTCTTCTAAAAATCTTATATGATGCTGTCCATGCTATAATATTATGACATTTAATGAAATGTTGTCGATTTGTCTGACATCTTTTATATTTGAACCCCATTGTGGTAGTGATCTTACGAAGGGTTTCTTTAGCAGCCTTAAACACTCTTTCCTTTGTCATATGTGCGTGTAACGTTTTAATGTTGGCAAAGCTTTTCAACAGCATAACACATCTGCAATATAAATGTTAGTAGTATTTTCATATAACACTAGAAGTTGGTTTAAATTACTTGATCATGTAATCTAACACAATGCTAAGCTGGCTGAACCATACTAGCTTTAATACAAAATAATGGCTCGTTTTGATCGACCGGTCATAGCAGGTACTTTACTGAATTACCTGTTCAAAAGGAAATGCATATTTTCTAGATTCCTTTTCGCTGTGACGTTCTCTATCAAAGATAGTATTGCATCGCATTTGGATTTCTTCATCGACATAGCTGTGGATAATGTAGTATAGTAATACTCGAATGGTTAATTACCATTAGAAAATTCATCATTTATTATATTTCAAGATATCAAAATTCACAGTTAATGTTGGGGTTATGGTCTTCATTTGACATTTGGTGTAGTTTTGGGGTCTATTTATACCTTTTCTATACCACGCCCACCACCTTTTGAACATTTTATTGCCCTATGGGTGTTAGCTTCTTATTTTAACTCCAGCCAGAGACGTTTAATGGGAGAAACAAATGTAACTAGAAATAAAATTAATAATGATTATAAAAAGCATATATTGATGGATAGAAAAGCATTGTAAACATTCAGACACATACATACAACACTTTTACATTAAAAGAATTCATAAAAATTTACTGGAAATAACCAAGGATACGTCGACATTCAATACAAGTTTCTATCACAGCGATATACCTGGATGAACTAGTCAAGATGAATTAAAGTCTTCGTTTCGTGGACAACTTATAAATAAAGCAGTGTAGTCCTGGTTTCCAAAAGAAATAAAAAGTTTGCTTGGTAAATGACGGAGAAAATTGACAAGATAAATAAGTCAAAAAATAAGTCCATAAATATATTTTGAATAAAAGGGTTTTAAGACGAAGTACCAGTGAATAAAAGAACCTCACCATACCACAGAAGATAGAATCTAAGAAAGGGAAGAATCCAAAGAAATTAAACATGCATCGAGAATAGAAGTTAGGAGAGGAGATATAGGAAGAACCATCTTCAGAAAAGAAATTTACACTCACACACACACACAACACTAGGTAATTATTTTGATTATATGTTAAATATTTCTCAAAATTTATAAATATAATTTGTTATAATTTATGCTTTTTATATCTTTAATTAAGAGCTAGGCTGGTGCAATTTTGTTTAAGAAATTTAACTAAATTCTCAGTGCAATAAACTAAAATACATTTTTATTTAGCAAAACAATATATTTGAGGTTATTTACAGAGCGAACATTTGGATATTACCCAAGTTCAATACTTATTTTGTATAGCCCAAGGTATAGCAATATATTTAAGATTTAAACGCTGATTGAAAATAAGGAAAATAAACAATAAAAATGGACAACAGCAGCGAATATCAAACACCAAAACCAAAACAATCAGGCGAGACTGTACAAGTTTAAACTTGCACCAAAATTGTTGTCGGAAGCCCACAAAAAACAGCGCATGGCGGCATCGTTGACATTTCTAGAGGCCTACGACAAAGATGGTGACTCACTTCTTGATCGTGTCGTAACTGGGGATGAGACTAGAACAGGCAATTGTGAGACAAATAAACAGTTTATGGAGTGGAGCACACAGGTTTCCCCAGGAACCCTCAGGAAACCATAAGTGCCTCCATTTGAGCGGGGATAATGTTGAAAAGTAGCTTAAGAGCTAGGCTGGATATAATAAAAAATGCCTTCTGTTACTTTAATTTTGTTAGTTTCTGGATAGCCCTTGTATTTCGTGGGAAAACTATGAGATTTACATGTATCAAATACTATACGCAAGGGGCACCCCACAATGACAAGTCACTGCGCAACTGATACTGCGCAACTGATACTGCGCATCGCCCACAGCCACACCTACTTTACGTGTGTGGTATCAATTGCGCAATGATGTTTCAAGGTTCATCTTAAACATCTGAACTTCATACTTTCTCCCGCTGAAATTTCGTTCCAGTTTTTACTCGAACAAAATTAAATGTGTATACAGGACACGCATGCGTGAATCCTGACGTCAGTACATCGTGAAATATTTCGGGTAAAATATAGAACCAATGCCGAGCGTGCCAAGTGCCTTTTATAATTGTTCTGTGCCGATACCCACAATAGGGAAGATTTCTTGTTTTGTTTTATCATGTCGAAGGTCACGTGTTCAAGTATCGGTCGTAATCGATCGTTATCGTCGATTCTTCTCGGGAAATCATGGCGGGGAGCGAGACTTTTATTTCCACTATAGAAGTGTTACGGCGTAAAATACTGGTACGTGATTGGTTTATTTCACAGGGTATTAATATGCGCATTTGATAGATATATCACGCATCCTATGCACATTATAACAGCGTTTATAAAAATTGTGTTCCATAGATTTTACCAGGTTTTCCAAAACGGTTAATAATAATACAGAGATATGGGCAATTCCTGTCCACCACGTGGCTGCCAAATTAGGCAACACAACTAACACCAGTTGGTAGTACACTATTGCTTTATGTAAAACCATGGCAGAAAGTGGCGTATCATAAGGTTTTAATTAGGGTGCGCATTTTTCTAAGAAAAATAAATTGTTTTTACTTTACTTTTTTACATAGATATCAAAGAGAACTTAAATACATAAGAAACATAGGCGAATCCAATGGTTTCGAAGCAATATTGGTTGATAACTTAATTAGGAAACAAAATTTCAAAATCTTAATTAGGGAATCTACGAGCCTAACTTTGGATAAATTAGTTAAGAAATTCGTTAAATTATCATTCCATCATAACACTAAGGCCCTTCCCAAAGTTTTCAAACAGTTTAATTTACAGGTCGCATTTAAATCAGCAAATTCATTAGGTGATCTTTTAGGAAATGCCAAGGATAAAATTGAAATTAATCAAAAATCAGGTATCTACGAAATCGGTTGTCAGGAATGTGGTATAAAAATACATTGGACAAACTAGGCGATCAATCCTAACATGGTACAAGGAGCACATTGCTCATTTTCGGTTTAACATGCCCGAAAAATCAAGTGTGGCCCGACATATTTTGGACAAAAAACACGCTATGCCAATTGAAAGGTTAGAATTAATTAAGGCGGTAGAAAACAACGGGGAACTGGATAGCTACGAAAGCATATATACTTATAAGAATAGAGAGAGAATTATGAATGCAGATGGAGGACCTATTCCAAATTCCAAATTGTCCGAGCTATTGAATTAAATTTTAGATTCTTTCAATCGTATTGACACGCTCCATAGAGCATGCAATTTAGGTATTAATATACTTTCACCTTAGTGGGAATTCAGTGTCAATAGTGGTTTGGTGTGCTTCGCGCGTTCTTTGTGCAGTGTTTTGGTGTTGTACAGTGTTGTTTGTGTGGTGTTCGTCTTGGGCATTAGCCGGATTCGCTAGTGATACTGAATTCCCCAGTTTTCCACTGAGGATGGCAACTTAGTTGCCGAAATACGTATCTGGATTTTTCAGAAAAGTGTGGTAAGGGTAATTTTATTTATTTTATATATTATTTTAGCCACCGTCCCCTTATTCTTATTCTCAACTTTTTGGTTACGATGGTTTTTTGTTTGAATTCGCAGTTTTTAAGAAGTTGATTTAAATCTTGTTTTAAAATCCAGTAATATACAGTTAGTAACAAAAGAAATTGATTGTCGGTACGCCTATGGAATTTATCGTTAAACACATACATATGGAGCGGCAAATGTTATATTAGTATAGAGCGGCACACGTCAATCAGTCTGGACCACTGTGTATCTGTGTACCATTTGAAATAAACCAGTCACATACCAGTATTCTATGCCATAACTATAGTTTGTTAAAAAGGTGGATGACGTTTTAGCTTACGATGCCACTTGTACGAATTTTATTATTCATTGATCACTAGAGTTAGCTAAAAAGGTGGATGATGTGTTATCATTACAGTTTCTTACAAAGGTGGATGACGTGTTATCATTAAGTAGTGTAAATCGGACTGACGGTGTCACTTCTTAGAATTTAAGTTATTCAATGATAACTTATCAATGACAGCTTATCATTGAATAATAAAATTCAAGAGTAGAGAAAACAAATAAATTGTTTTATATAAATATTCTAGGCGAGAGCAACAGAATTAATAAAAATTCCCCGAGCGACCTCCGATTTTAAAACACCTTATACTATGCGATTTCCAAGAATCGAAAGTATCAGATTCGATAAGCCTTGTGAAGACTGCCTAACGCTTACGGAGCTGGAAGAACTCACGTCGTCCAGTACCGTTCACAAACTTTACAACAAACACCTCCGATTGGAGGATCTCGAGTATGAGATGAAAAAAGTTAAAAAATTCAAGCCGAAATTTATCGACACCAACGTTTACGTAGATGAGCAAATCAGCGATATCTTAAAGAATTACGAATTTTGCGTGTTAAGTGGTAGTCCGGATTGGAAAATAGATGAGGTTGAACGGGCGATTAAAGAGAATGGAGGGGATGTGGTCAAAGTTGAAGGCGACAATACTTATTGCATTTTAGCGGGGAAACCCATCTAAGATTGGAATATTATAAAGGATCCGTCGATGTTGTCAAGCTGTCCTGGTTGCAGAGGGTGCTGGATGAAAGAAGGATTTGTTCTTATCGCCCGGAAGATATGATTTATGTTTGTGAGAGGACGAAATGTAAATTTTTAAGAACATACGATAAGTACGGGGATTCATACACGGATAAAGCTACCAAATCTACTTTGGAGTATGCTTTTAAGAAAATTGCAGAAAAGGTGAGTGTCAATATAACTGCCTAACTGTCAGGGAACAGTTTACTAACAAGTTACAAAATTTTGATCTTCTCTTGCCATCCGACGTAGGTTTCGCGGTTATACCGCTCGTCAGTACGGCTTTGCAAGAGCTGTAATTTCGTATACAAATTTTATGTATATATCGTCTGAACATTGATGTTCTTACTAACAAGGAAACTTTTTCTAGGTGTCCGCCTCCGATTTTGATGAAACTTGGATGTTTTAATTGGAAATAGTGGTCTATTTTCGAGAGCCAAAATTTTAATAAAATAAAATGTAAAGGACTCTCTCTATAGAGAGAACGACATACTAATTAGTCTGCAGTTGCGTTTTGCGATTGACATAGTCAAAATTTCCTACAGGATTATTGGCATATGCAAATTGTGCTCACTTGCGGTTACTTGTTCACTGCCCATTAATGAACCTAATTTTATTATTAGATCGGTTATAGAGAGTCCTCTACATTTTATTGGATGTTTTAGTTCATGTAAATGTAAGGGACACTTTTTTGTTTCGGCTAAAATTGATATTAAGGGGGTGAGATTAACCCTTAAAGAAAAGCATGTGAGGGGGATTCGACAGTTTCGCATAGAACCAGTGCTCCGAACAAAAGACAAAATATTTATTAGGTCAAATAACAAAAGTTCAATGCACTACTTCCCCTGCACTTTTAACGTAACAAAGTCAATTTGCAACTGATTTGGACCGAACAAAAACCGAAATTGAAGAGGGACAAAAAATAAAATCGACGTATCAGATCCTTGGTTTCGAGAAATCAGACTTAAGGAGTGAAACACCCTTCGGCGTGATACAACACACAAAAATTGTACTAGTCGATCGCAAATGGTCCAAATAGTTTGAAAATATTCATCAATACAGAGATAGTCTTATCCAACTTTTTCACTCCCCTGGCACTAGGGGATGAGTAACCCCCACCGCTGAATTTTATTCGTGCAATTAAGTCGTGTAATCTTATTATTCTTATTATTCATGTAGTAGTGTAAGCAATATGTTGACGCAATGAACCCACCCATCAGCAAGGATTGAACCACCCCTTAATTAAACATTTCAGGGTACATGCACTTCAATTGTTCAAATGGTTTTAAAATATTTCAAGTAATTGAAAAATTTCAATATATTTTTCAGTTGCTTGAAAATACCATGTCTCACTCCTCACATACCCCGTTTGCAGAGAGGGGAACGCAATGTCTTGCATTAAAATAATAGGTTTATCGATTGGAAAGAGTTTTAGATTAATATCCAATATTTTCAAAAAACTGTAGAAATATAAACACAATGGTAATTAAAAACAAAGGCGGAGTAATACTAACAGAAGAGAAGGATATCATGAACAGATGGAAAGAATATTACCAACCCCTGCTAAGTGTAGAAAAGGAAACAACAGTATATCAAGAACAAGAAGAGGATAGAAATGAAGCAAAAGAAGAAATAGAAGAAATAGATAAAGAAGTAATAGAGAGTGAAATAACAAGAGCAGAATTAGAAGACGCAATTAATAGCTTAAAGAATGGTAAAGCAGCTGGACAAGATAAGATCACCACAGAAATGATAAAATACATGGGTGATACGGGGAAAGTGTTGCTACTACAACTATACAGACAAGCATGGAGGGAAGAAAAAACGCCAGAAGAATGGAGAATAGGGCTAATATTACCGATACATAAGAAGGGAGATAGTAAAGACTGCAACAACTATAGAGGAATAACACTGCTAAGTACAATAACTCAAATTTATAAAGAAATTATAGAGAAAAACTAAGGAGAATAGTTAAGAAGAAGTTAGATGGGTCACAAAGTGGATTCAGACGAGGCCGTAGTTCACAGAACCATATTTTTACAATTAAATAAATAATAAACTAGAAGTGGAATGCAGCAAAGACGGTTTATCTAGCATTTATGGACATGGAGAAAGCTTTTGACCTACGCTACCTAGAGCGAAAATTTGGGAAGCGTTAAAAAGGAAAAAGGTAAACAAAAATATTCAAAAAGTTATACAAAGTGTAACTGAGGGTACTGTGAATTGTGTAATAAGAAATAATATGGTATCCGAAAAATTTACTACGGTACAAGGGGTTAGACAGGGTGGAGCACTGAGTCCTTTATTATTCATAATATACAGTGTGTCCCAGGATTGACGTTACAAGAGGTGTGATGGACTGAAAATTTTTGAATTTTATTTTAAGATTGTAGAATTAAGCCCCGCTTGGCGCGAATAGAATTTTAAGAATATTTTCAGTTTTTGAAAAACAAGTTGGCCTTGACGCTGAAGCGAAAACTATTTTCTTTTCAGGTAACCTACCCTTTTTGTTCATGATACGTCAAAATGTTACTAAAAAAGTTGTTCAGAATTAAAAATTATGGCTCTATGCAGAATTTCAGAAATATTTACGTATTTTTTAGATTGAACAAAATAAATTGTTTTTGAAGTCTGGGATGTCTGAATTCGGGTGAAATAAAACAATGAGAGGCCATGAAAACAAAATTGCTCACTAATCTTAAGTACTGTCAGATTACAATAATTTGTAGTATCCCTTAGTTCAAATTTCAATTAATGCTAGATCATGTTAACGTCACAGCAGAGAATTTACGTTGTTCAGTGTTATGGGCTCGGACAAATTGCACTAAGAGAAGTGGCGCAGCAGTTTAACGAGAGATTTCCCAATACCAACCTTACACGTATGACTGCCATGCGAATAGTTAAGAAATTTCTTGCAACTGGTAGCGTTCTTAACGTAAAGAAAGAAAAGAAGAAACATGATGAAAACGATGCCGTAACTATTATTGCTCTTCATTCGGTGGAAGAACATCCTAGACTATCATTGAGGGAACGTTCACGTAATCTTAATGTTAGTAAATCGGAATTACAAAGAATTTATAAGGCAAACAAGGTAAAGGCATTCAAACCAAAATTTGTGCACACTATCTAAGAAGGTGATAAAGGCCGAAGATTATTATTTTGTCTTACCATCGGGGAGAAATGTATTGAAGAACGAAATTTTTATAGAAACATTGTTTTTTCTGACAAAGCAAATTTTACTACAAATGGCGTTGTTTCCTCTCAAAATTGTCGCTATTGGGCTACACTAAATCCAAACTTTCGGGTCAATTGTAGACGACAGTATTACCAAAAAGTGAATGTATGGTGTGCCGTTTCATATCGTTTTGGCATTATTGGACCTTTCTTCATAGAGGGGCGATTAAATCAGAATGTTTATGTACAGCTACTTGAAAGATTCAGGGAAGAGTACTTACATGGCTTGCCGCTGACAGAAACACAAGCAATGTATTTCCAACAAGACGGATGTCCTGCACATTCGACAACACGCGTAGCTGAATCGATAAATTTGGTGTTTGGACAAAAGTGGATAGCTAGAAATGGTCCGATTGCGTGGCCTCCACGGTCGCCCGACCTCACAATATTAGATTTTTTTATGGGGTCGCCTCAAACAACTGGTTTATTCTCAACCACTACCCAACAGTAGAGAAGTACTAAAGGAAAGGATAAGAAACGGCGTACAGCAAATACACATCGAGGAAGTTCGTAACAGTTTCAGGTATTTCAGACATTGCATAGAAAAGTGTGTGGCGGTAGTTACATTGAATAAATAATTTATTATTACATTATGTACAACAATGTTATTACGTTTTGTAAATTTAATTTTTGAGTAAATACTACATGCAATTTATTTTGTTCAATCTAAAAGAATGACGGTTTAGTCAAAGTACGTAAATATTTCTGAAATTTTGCATAGAGCCATAATTTTTCATTCTGAACAACTTTCTTTAGTAAAATTTTGACGTATCATGAACAAAAAGGGTAGGTTACCTGAAAAGAAAATAGTTTTCGCTTCAGCGTCAAGGCCAACTTGCCTTTCAAAAACTGAAAATATTCTTAAAATTCTATTCGCGCCAAGCAGGGCTTAATTCTACAATCTTAAAATAAAATTCAAAAATTTTCAGTCCATCACACTTCTTGTAACGTCAATCCTGGGACACACTGTATATGGATGAAATAGTAAAGGAAGTAAAATTAAGAAGTAAGCCGATAAATATATAGGATATAGAAATCTTGAGAGAATAGCGTTGTCAGAACGTCTATTTGCGGATGATGTAGCCATTATAGCAGACAGTGCGAAAGAATTGGAGGAGAACCTGGTAACCTGGAATGAAACTTTGAAAAAATACGGAATGAAACTGAATGAGGATAAAACAAACATACTAGTGGTCAGTAAGAACAAGGAGAAAGTGACGATAAAGATAGCGGGAGTAGAAATAGAACAAGTAAGAAAGTATAAATACCTGGGCGTAATATTGGAGGAAAGCGGCTAACAAGAAATGGACATAAACCATAGAATAGAAAAAACTAATAAACTGTGCTTAATTAGAAAACCACTTTCACTATTCGCAGACGCGCGTTTCGCGGTCATACCGCTCATCAGTGCGACTGTGTGAAGTAGTTTTAATTTCTATAGAAGCTCTATATAAGCCCGGGTGTTAGATGTTCGTACATATGAGAGTTCAATTACGAAATTCGACCATAATGTACTAATTGCGCATTTTGCAGCTATTTTCATTCTACAGAAGTAGACAACTTGTTTTTGCCACAGGAGTTTGTGGCACAAACTCCTGTGGCAAAAACAAGTTGTCTACTTCTGTAGAATGAAAATAGCTGCAAAAATGCGCAATTAGTACATTATGGTCGAATTTCGTAATTGAACTCTCATATGTACGAACATCTAACAAACTAATAAACTGTATTATGCAATGAACAAAATTCTAGTAAATAACAAAGAAATAAGCAGACAAACAAACTTAAGGGGTTATATACCTTTTTGTGCGGAAAAATTGAGGAAAATTTGGATTTTTCAAAAAGTATGTGGCAATAATTTTATCACATAAAAGTTACGATTTTTTAATAATGCATTTTTTGATGAAAAGAACAAGCTTTGATTTATAAGAAAATAGTAATAATTAGCGAAGTTACGGCCCTTTCCCCGAAACACTTTGTTTTTATGAGGCTTGCGGTGATCACGATGGAAGTCCAGCCGGTCAACTGAAATCATAAAATCGTGAAAAAATCAATAGTATAGGGACTTTCCTAGTACTTGAACGTTTTTCAAAATAAATATTTTGTTTTTCCTGCATACGAGAACGTTTTTCTCAAAATCTCAATATTTTGAGCTCTAGAAATACGATTAAGGAATTCTTACCTCAAGTACTAACAACATTCATTACGAACAATTCAAAAAAAAATTGAGGAAGATTGGTCAAATAGTTTTTCGACAACCGTGATCACGGCAAAGACACTTTCGGAAAAACAGTATTTCGAGATAATCGAGTTCAAAGTTTCAAGTTTAGTTTATGTAAACATTGAAGTCGATAAGGGAAACTTAGAAATCATCGTCGCGTCCGGGACTATATAGCGTGTTATCTCGATGCAGCCTCCAATATGTCCATTTGGTGTTGTCGTCTCTCCTTCGTGTCATCTTGCGCTCGCAGCTCGGCCGTCGAAACGCGCCTTTCGTCCTGCTGCGCGACGTACTCATGAGAGTTGCTGCCACAGGCCACTCCCCATTGCCTCGAACATATTCAATACTGATGTTTCTCCCTCGTTGAAAATGCAGGCTGATGTTTAAGCTGCAATTTTCACTGGCACTATACCTCCTGGAAGATGTTTCGGGCTCAGTTTCCAGATCAGTTGGTTGTAGCTTTCGTTGTTATTCTGTGTGAATCCACAGTGGCATCTTTTGAGCAATTCATCCTTAGATAAGTTTTCATATATCGGTTTTATAGTATTTAAAACATCATCGGGCAAGGGTTGATAGGAGTGGACAAATCCGGGGATCTAGTTTTTCTTCTTTAGTTGCTTGTTCTGTAGCGCAGCAAGGGCTCTCTGCCACTCGCACCATGACTCAGCACGAGCAACAGACAAATATTTTTCGATGCTAACACTTCGGAAGCTTGTATACAACTAATTTATAACGGATTTGTATAGTCAAAAATGGAGCAGACGTTCGAGTTTATAGATAAACAAAAGATTTACGGTAAAGGGCGCTGTACGCTTAGTCTTGCGGCCGTGGCGAGAATCGCTTCAAAACGCTGCAAATCTATCGCTCGGATCCCTATGAAAATTTGGAAAAATGTTTTCGAAGAGTTTTACTTTCAGGTAAAGCCATAAAAAATCTTCGTTTTTGAAAAAGAAAAAAGGTATATAACTCCTTAAGTGTATACAAAATAGTGTACAGACCGGTACTAGTATATGGGGGTGAATCGTGGAAGCTGACGAAAAAGGAAAAAAGCAGAATGCAGACCATGGAAATGAAATTTCTAAGGAGGGTTAAAGGGATAACAAGAAAAGACCGCATAAGAAACATAACAATAAGAGAAGAGCTGCGAGTGGAATCGTTGGAACTATACATTGAAGAAAGACAGCTGGACAGCAAGAAAATCTGGGAAACCAAAAGCAACTACAGGAAAAGAAGAGGTAGACCGAGAAGGCAGTGGGCAACGGTGATGGCGGAAGTATTGGAGCGGAGAGGGTGGACATGGAAGGACGCCAAGGAATTGGCAATGAATAGGAAAGAGTGGAAGAAATTTAGTAGAGGAGAAGGAGAAGCCTGAAAAGGCAAAATCCCTGTACCTTAGGGTAGAAGGGGAAATTGAGTATATATATATTTTTAATTGGAGGAGTGAGAGAGAGTTGGACATGTCTATCTCTATATTGACAAATATTTTTGAACTATTTAGACCAGGTATGGGCAACCTCCGGCCCGCGGGCCACATGCGGCCCTCGAGTAAGGTTTGTCCGGCCCGCTACTGAATTCTTTCGTTGCATATTAGCGCGGCCCGTCTAAACTTAATTCATAATGAATCATAAGGATACTACAAAAATGTATATTTTTCAAGATTACTCACAGCATAAAACTTCTAGAAAAAAGGTTACCCATGCCTGATTTAGACCATTTTTGATCGACTAATACAATTTTTATGTAAGATACAGGTTATATTACTTCGAACGGTGTTTCGCCTCCTAATTTTAGTTTACCGAAACGAAGCAAAAATACGTCGATTTTATTTTTTATCCTTCTTCAATTTCGTTTCCATCCAAGTCAGTTACGAATTGACTTTGTTACGTTAACAAAGTTAATTCCGGACGAGGAAGGGCGGTTAACCCGCTTGCAGTGGAGGTGCAGGGGGAGTAAAACATGCAACTTTTATCATTTGACGGATGAAACGTTTTGTAATTGATTTCATGTCGATCAGAGCACTGCTTCTACGTGAAACTGCCAAATCCCCCGATTAAGGGGTCATTTCACCCCTCAATTTGAGTCGATGCCAAAAATAGGTCTCCGTTAGAACTAAACATAAGTTTCATCGAAATCGGAAGCGGCTACCTCGCAAGGTTTCCTTGTAAGTGAACGCAAATTGCATGTGCCAGTTAGTAACGTGAAGGGGATTATAATTTATTAATTCCATACTACAACCTGAAGAACGAAAAAATACAGTCTACGGTTGTGGTCCGCGGTTAAGTAAGCACATTTGGGGAAGGATCTGCTACACTGCCAGAGCGAAACTATAGTCTGCGGTTGTGGCCCGCAATTAATAAAACATGATTCTTGCGGTAAAATCCTCGTCGGCTGTCGTTGGAACGACTACTCTAATTTGTAATAAGTTTGTTTGATTTTTAGAACGATTATGTTTGCCCTTTACCCAACGAAATAAACGAATTACACGCACAAATGAAGTTTGAGAAAAGATTGAGGGTGTTCCACAATTTTCTAGTATATTTTGATAAATTCAAAGTTATCAACGACCCCTTATCGGATTTAGTGTACGATTCGGAACTGGATGAGCTAGTTGTAAAATTTTGGGGCGGTACTTGCAACACCGCGTTAACCGCGGATGTAAATTTAGTAATAATGCAGTTACAGTAAGTATTCTTGCTATATAAAGAAAAAGGAATTATAGATATTATTTGTTTTAGCGATGCTGCCAGGAGAGATCAAATTTTAGCGCATGATTCTTGTGTGGCTTCCGTGGAAGTGGTCGATAAGTCTTTCTTATATGAAAAAATTGAAGAGTTTAAAAGTGGCGTTTAGTGTTGTGCTTTGTGTTAATTTTTTATTACTACTAAAGATGTTTAAAATGACATTTTTAATAATTAAATAAATAAAATGTTTTATTTGTTGTTCCGATAAAATATTTACGTTTATGTGTTGAAGGAGTGTTCCATTAACTAGCTATAGTACGTTCACGTTAAGAATGCAGTAGGTTGCGCTCTGTAGCAAGACAGAATTAAGGTAGGACAGATATCTTGGAGGGTAGTGAGATTATGTTACAGATTTGTACGTATAGGAATAAAGTTGGGAAAATATCATATCAACATTGTTAGGCAAAAATAGGGGTTTTGCGTCTTTACTAACAATAACCCTATCTCTGTGTTCGGCTGCGACGAAGTGTTATTAACGTTATAACTAGAGTTTGTTAAAAGGGGAATGACGTGTTATCATTAAGTAGTGTAAATCGGACTGACGCTGTCACTCCTCCGAATTTTATTACTCAATGATAAGTTGTCATTGATAAGTTATCATTGAATAGTAAAATTTGGGGGAGTGACAGCGTCAGTTCGATTTACACTACTTAATGATAATACGTCATTCACCTTTTAACAAAATCTAGTTACAACTATCAGCTGTCAGAGATGATTTGCCCATCCTGCAATCATCTGCAATAAGATATGCTTAAGATCTGCACTGCATCTTAAGGTTGATGCGGACTATAGTACATGTACAAAAAGTTCTAGGAATAAGAGAATGCAGCAAACAACGATCACGGCTCAAAAAACAAGCCCAAATGGCAACTTTTGTATTCGGTAAAACCTAAGTAACCCGAACCCCATCTATAACGGAAACCTGTAAATAATGGAGTTTTTAAATATTACGTACAGTGGGTCAAACGCTCATCAAGATCAGATGTGCACTGGAAAAATGTAAGTGTCCAGCTGAATTGCCGTAAATGTAAACATACATCCATGAATTTATGGTTTTAGAGCTAGGGGAAGCCCGCCATTACCGCCGAGTACTTTTATTCTCGTTGTTTACGATTTCTAGAACTACATATATACAATAAAATTTTACTTCTTGTAGTTGGGTTATTTACTTCTTACATATTTCGATGTATCACGAATGAAAGCAAAATTAGTTCGAGTTTATTCGTGAACGCGCAACCATTTCAAAATGGCAAACCGAAAACGAATACGTTATTGCTAAAATGTAAAATTGATCTAATTAAGTATAGTGAAGAAAAAAACATTGGTGTGTGGTTTACGCACGTGTGAAGTGAATTCCCAATAATTCTTGTATTTCTTACTTGGAGATCATCACGTTTTCGTTGCGCGTGTTTCTTGATGATTTGGAAATCGGTAGGATTAAGTTGTAGAAAATCTTTTTCGGATGTTTTATGTATAATATTTCATTTTATTCGTTTTTATACCTTAAATTAGGATGATTCGGAAGTCATTATGATTAAGTTGTATAAAATCTTTTTCGGAGGTTTCGCCTCTCGCTCGTACATTATACTCTTTCTATCTCTCCTTCTTAAATACGCCACGTATCTCCTCTGCTCTGACCGCCCGACACGTCGCTTCCCGCTCGCACATCATACCTTCTGTTTTCTTTGTCTTTCACACGAAACGAAGCTCCGCATAAATTTAACGCTCTTACGCTTACGGTTACGCTTACGCTTGAGCCGGTCCGATGTTCCTTAACCACTTGCGCTGGAAAGACGTGCCACGCACGCCGTGATGCTATTGTCGCAGAATCGCCAAAGACGTGGTATGTACGTCGTCATGCGATTGTCACAGAAACAAAAACGACGTGCATGGCACGTCGGGTGGGATTGTTTACCAGAGCACTGCATGCGTACATATTTAACCCATATTTAAAATAGAAAGCAAAAGTTAAGTTAACGATATTATTTCGACAAATAGAAAAAGAAAACACGATAGTGGTGATAGTGATACTGACTTTGATGAAATTGTTTTTCCACTTCGAAATCGGCGCATAATTTTATCTGATGACGGGGAAGGATGCATAAATGAAGATTGTGAAATTAATCAGATATCTAATGAATGGATATGGAAAGATACCGAAAATATAACTAAAATCTGGAAATATTCACGAATTTCGAAAATATATATACCATTTGGGCAAAGTGTCACAGTTTTACAAATGGCAAATGAAATACTAGCGGAAGACTTTTGGCAAATTATTGTAACTGAAACGAATCGTTACCCAAGCCAGATACTTCAAAATGAAACTCACAAAGGTATAGCGTGGGTACCAAACACAAAAAACGAATTGAAACCATATAGGAATGTAAGAAATGCCTTGGACTATTACATGTTCCAGACTGCTTCGAGAAATACCACATCTTGCAAGATTATCAATAAATAAATTTTATATTTTTATAATCAATCGATGTCCTATATTCCCTTCAAAAACCTATTAACAGTCCTAGGTCGAAAATAAATTAGTTTACAAAATATAAATCTTTTTCCGATTTCTCTGAGGCATCGAACACTGTAGACGCCTCCCAGCGAATTACACTGGACCGTTGTGGTACACGCGTCGGTGAATTTTTTGCCAGCGCAAGTGGTTAAGAAGCATTCATTTTAAAAAATTGGTGTGTGTTCTTTACGCACGTCTAACGTGAACACTTCCGCTCGCATATCATACTCTCTCTGTCTCTGCTTCTGTTTCAGACGAAGCAAGCACGCAGGTATCCTTTCTCCCGCTCATCGCCTCTCGCTTGCACATCATACTCTCTATTTTCTTTGTCTTTCCCACGAAGCGAAGCTCCGCCCAAATTTCAACGCTCTGACGCTTACGTTTACGCTTACGGTTATGCTTACGCTCGAGCTAGTCCGGTGCTCATTACGAAGTATTCATTTCGAAAACTTACTCCAAAACAACTGGTCATACAATTTAAGTGCGAAAAACTCGAGTGTGTGAAATTTAAAAAAATAGAACCGAGTGGATGCGTGGTTGTAATGGCGATATCAAGGGAAAGCCAAAGGAAACTTTCAACGATGATATAAGTTCAACTGTCTTGGGATGGTCCATGGATGCAAGGTAACGCAATCTTCCTGTGTCTGGACCAATTATTCACGAAATGTAAGAGAAATTGCAAATCATCATCAAAATTCGGAAAACTAACATTATCCAACAGAAGTATTTCTACCCATACCCTACTTTATCAGAATGTTCGAGGTTTACGCACGAAATTGCACACGATTAGGGCTGTTAGCGACAGTATTCAGGCAGACATGATTCTTTTTACTGAAACCTGGCTTTCATCGGACATTGATAATGCTGAGCTTTTCTCTGATTCTTTCTCCGTTATGAGAAAGTTTATTGAAGTTGGTCTGTCTGCTGGCGGGGGTGTTTTGTTCGCTTGTTCTGAACGTATTAATGCGATTTCCGTTGATACAGGTGTGTCGCTGGTGCCTCTAATCGACATTAAAATAGTTAGATGTATTTTTAATCATTTGGTTGTGTATGTGGTAAATGTTTATGTTCCCCCTAACGTTACATCTGATGAATTTGAATTGTTCTTTGATAACTTAACACTTGAACTAACAAACAAGAAACTTATTATTATGGGCGATTTTAATTGTCCTCTCTACAATTCCTGTCGGAGCTATTTCGATAGTAAGTGTTTGACCTTACTGCATTTTTCGACTTCCCTAGGACTACGACAACTTAACCACGTAACTAATTCTAATGGAAGACTCCTTGATCTGTTTTTCTCTAATTTAGATAATACAGTTGAGCTTATTCGTGACTCCTCTCCTTTGGTTGCGGAGGATCCACACCATCCTGCTCTTTATATTACATTAGTGTTTAATACTATTACTGAGAATGTTAATTTTCCATCCAGTACGAATCCACGTTACAACTTTCGGTGTGCTAACTTTACACAATTATATAACGATTTGGCTAATACTGATTGGTCTTTTCTTGAATCTTACACCGATGTAAATGCTGCTGTGTCGGCATTATATGCGACGATATATCCTATCGTGGACTACTCGGTTCCAAAGATCAGGTCTTCCAAGCGCAATTATCCTCCTTGGTACACTACTAAAATAATCCAGTTACTGAAACTTAAACAGCACTTCTTTAGATTGTGGAAGAAAAGTAAGGCTCATCATCATCGTTTGGAATTCAATAGATTGAGGTCGTCCACTAAGCATGAAATTAGACTGGCTTATAATGTTTACCAGTCTCATATTGAGGCTCAGGCTGTTCGTGAACCCGCTGTATTTTGGAAGTTTGTTAATGGTAGGAAGGGAGGCACACGTATTCCAGGGTCTATGGTGCATGATAATGACGATATTACTACGCCTCAAGGAATTGTTGACGCCTTCGCGGATATTTTCTCCTCTGCGTTCCGTCCTGTATCGACGCTCACTCCTAATACATATAACGATAGTTATCCTATTTCCTTATATCCCGTTACATCTGGCGATGTACTACGAAGTATTCGCAAACTTAAACCGAATTTAACATCGGGCCCATGACGGCCTTCCGGGTTTTTCGTCAGGGATTGTGGCATTGTGTTTTCCGAACCGTTGGCAACTATTTTAAATTTGGCCATTACATCGTCTACTTTTCCTGAGCTTTGGAAGGTTGGCAGGGTTATTCCCGTACACAAGAATGGTGATCGCTCGAATATCCATAACTATAGGCCTATAAACATCCTGAGTAATTTTGCCAAAGTGTTTGAATCCTTGATTTATCACCAAACTGCAACACTCACTAAACACTTTCTATCCACTCATCAGCATGGCTTTGTTCACGGACGATCCATCACAACCAATTTATCTATTATAACACAATTTATTAGTAGAGCTATTGATGATCGACGGCAAGTTGATGTGATTTATACAGATTTCACTAAAGCCTTTGATTCAATTGACCATTCATTACTTTTGTCTAAATTAGACACCTTTGGATTTTCCCCATCTTTGGTGAAACTTATATCCTCCTACTTGAGTCATCGTTCTTGTTATGTGTGTTTTAATGGCTTTCACTCGTTTCATTTTACTCCTACATCTGGTGTGCCTCAGGGTTCTAACCTAGGGCCTCTGCTATTTAATCTCTTCATTAATGATCTCTTAACCTTGTTGGACTGTGACGTTTTGGCTTATGCCGACGATTTAAAGATTTTTGTGGAGATTGGTAGTGATGCAGACTGTATCAAACTGCAGAACAATTTACAGTTGGTGTACGGATGGTGCAGTGATAATAAATTACTTTTAAATGTAAATAAATGTGCTGTGGTCACATATTCTAAGGCTTCCAACCCCATTATTTACAATTACCATGTTGACAGTCTAGACATTCCACGTAAAACACAAGTGAAAGACTTAGGAATCCTATTTGATAGTTCTTTACAATTCACTGACCACATTTACGCTATATGCTCTGCTGCCACGAAATCCTTGGGTTTTTTGATTCGCACCTGCCGGCAATTTAATAATCCGTCGACCTTGAAGGCTTTGTTCTATGCCTTTGTTAGATCGAAACTAGAATTTTGTTCTGTTGTCTGGTATCCTTTTTATATATACTAACAGATGACACTTGAAAGGGTTCAGAAGCGCTTCCTCAAATACTTGAGTTACAGATGTGACGGCTATTATCCGCCTCGTGGCGTCGACTATAACTCTCTTCTTGATAGACATGGTTTTCAGTCATTGACGGCTCGAAGAGAGAAGGCCAGTCGAACTTTCCTGGTTAAACTAATTAACAACTATATCGACTCTCTAGCCCTGTTATCTCAAGTCAATTTCGCCGTGCCTACTCATAACACACGATCTTCAGATGCATTTTTTGTACCTAGGGGCAGAACAAATATTTGGAAAAAGGCTCCATTGTGTCATATGATGAGCAATGGTAATAGACTCGATCTTGACCCGTTTGGATAATCTTATTGTTATTGTTTTTGTTAATATATATACATATATATATAGTTATTGTTTCTGTAAAGGACTAATATTTTTATTATTATTATTATTATTATTTTGGAAAAGTAAATTTGAAACCGTCAAATGGATGACTGGAAAGTTTTCGGACACGTCACAAGATAAAATTAAATCAGGCCTGTGGAGAAGCCAAAGATGTAAACGCGGATTCTCTGACAGAATGGACATCGCAAATCGCATATATAATTAAAGATTACAATCTGAAAGATATTTCCATTTGTGACGAAACTGCCTTATTTCATAGAGCATTGCTGGACAAGCAACGTGCTTTAAAGGTGATAGATGAAAAGGAGGTAAACAATTTAAGGTTCGCCAGTCTGTTTTACGTTTTTGCCGACGGAACAGTTGAAAAACCCTTAGTTATTGGAAAATCTTTCAGACCGCGATGTTTCAATAATACCAGTGTGCCAGAGCCATGCATATAAAAAAGCATGGATAACATCAATTACCATGGAATAGTGGCTGAACATTCTTAATTAAAAAATTATATTTCAAAATCGATCCTTTTGTTTTTGGATGTTACGTGTCATCCCAAAATGAATCTAGCAAACATAAAATTGCGTCTTTTACCACCAAAAGGCTGTGTTTGGTCGATGATGGAGTCATACAAAATGTATGCATAAATGCATTATAGAAAATAAGTATTACGTTCGATCATTTCGAATATGAGAATATTTCAATCAGCGGGTGATTTGTCTAAAAAAATATTCGTATTGGATGCCATCAGATGTGTTGATTATTCGGTGAAAAATATTAAACTGGATTGTTTTTAATGATAGAAATTTGTCACTTCGGCTTATACGGTTGTTGAAGGTGCTTGCCTCGAGCTAGCGAAACACGTTTCACCGATTTCATTATAAACAATTGTGGTCAGGAGTTTACCGATGTGATACCTGTGTCAAACTGGATTGTGTCAAAAAATGTTTTGCTGCATGTGGAATCATCCAGGGCCCTGAAGATGGGCACACAAACCAAAGCCGCTGTGCCACTTCAGGGAGCGACTGGTTTAGTTTACGATGACCCTGGAAAAGCTGAAGAGATGGCAGACCACCTTCAAATCATCTACGAAGGCCTGCAGAAGTACGACTCCGATGAGGAACTGGACGAAGAAGTGGAGACGCTCATCCAAAGTCTCCCTGGTGCTCCTGCGGAGGCGATTCCGTTGGCGACTGTTGAAGAACTGGAGGCGTATTTCAAGACCATCAAACTGAGGAAGGCTCCTGGGGCTGATGGAATTACCAACGCCGCACCCAAGACGATGTCGAGGACGTTGGTGGAGAAATTCGTCCTCGTGATCAACGGTATCCTAACGCTGGGCCTATTTCCGGCGACCTGCAAGGCTGCCGACGTTAGAATGATCCCCAAGGCGGGTAGAGATCCCAAATTCCCCCAGAACTACCGCCCCATAAGTCTGCTGTCAGGACTATCTAAGGCAGCAGAAGCAATTATTTTAAGCCGTCTCCGTGAAGATCTGGAAGCCAAACAAGTACTCCAAGACGAGCAGTTTGGCTTCTGGCCCGGGCTGTCAACCGATTTTCAACTCTTTCGATTGACAGAGGCAGCCCGAGAGGCCTTGGGAAGAAGGGAGACGGCTGGGGTGGTATTCTTCTACCTGGCCAACGCATTCGACACAGTCTGGCACGACGGTCTAATATTAAAAATGGTTAGAGCCGGCATCAATAACCAGTTGGCCAGGATCATACAATCGTATCTGGAGGGAAGAAGTTTTATGATCAAAGTTGGTTATCACAGATCGACTGCGAGGCCCAGCGGGTGCGGCGTTCCACAGGGCTCCCTTCTGGGGCCGGAGCTATTTCTCATATACGCCTCCGACTTGCCCAGGACGATGGCCATCTTCCTGGCGGTATACGCTGATGACACTGCGGTGTGGACGACGTCCCGATCCGACGAGATCATATGAAGGAGGCTCCAGGCGGCCAACGGATGATATCCTGAAGTGGGCCAACACATGGAGGGTCAAGCTGAACGCGGATAAATGCGAGGCGATCCGCTTCACCAGGAAGAGAGGTATCCCCGCTGATAACATCTTTGTGGGGAACGAAAGACTCCCCTGGAAAAGTAAACTTAAATATCTGGGCGTGATCCTCGACCAACGCTTGACTTTCAGGGCCTACTTGGATTCGGTCATTAGAAAGTATCACAATGCGGGGAAGAGTAGTACTGCCGCTCCTATGTAGAAGTTCGATGCTTAATTTAAGAATAAAGGTGCTTATTTATACTTTATTCTTGAGACCTATTTTAACATATGGAGCGCTGTCCTGGTCAACAGTAGCGAAGACAACTTTGAAGAAGATAGTAACAGCACAAAACAAAATGCTAAGACTGATGGTCGGAGCACCGTGGTTTGTCAGAAATGCACAACTCCACGAGGACCTGAATATCGTGCCTCTCGACGAATACGTCGTACAGCTAGCGAGAGGCATACTGGAGAGGGTCGCTCGATCTGACAACCCGGTGCTTCGGCATATTGCAGAACTTGACCAGAACAGACCCTCGCCTAAGACCCATGTGCGGAGGGTGCGGACTCTTCTCGACGCTTGAAGATGTGATAACAGTCAACCCGATGATCTATAATTACCAAAGACGAAAGAAAGTGCAGTGACCGGATCCACACCGGATCAGCTTTTCTCAAACTCCAGCGGTGAGACCGTGGCCACCAAGAAGAGGACCAGGGGGCCTGAGTGACTCCAAGTCTCGGCGTCAGTCAAGATCGCAGTTCCATGGATGTGGAATCAAGCAAGATAGAGATGTTAACGAAATTGTGGTAAAGACAAACAAAATCGAAGCGTTGCTGGGTAAAATTAATCCTACTGTTAACGTCCATGACTACATCAGGTTAGATGTAGCCGTAACAACTAACGCTGGATTGCAGTCAATAGAAGAACTGGTACTGGAAGAAACTGCAGAGGAAGCTGCTGTTGAAGATCAAAATGATGGCATTGGAATTGGCAAGTGATTTTCTAAATTCACTAATTGTAAGAGAATTAACCAGTTCTCTTCTCTTCCGCTTCTCACAAAATGTTCTAGTTATTCCCAATTATTTCTTTTTTCATATCCAGGAACAGAAATTGAAGAAGCTGATGGAATTAAAAATTTCTCTGAAGGTTTGAGGAGTGTTGCAGCGTTATAGGATTTTTTCCCAACGTATAGAGAGCGAACCAGTGAATTAAGGACAGCAATCTTATATTAATATATCGTTCGGTTCTGAATCGAAAATCTTAGTTTTAAAGCGTTGAATCATGCTTCGTATGTTTTTAGGAAGCACTGGAGAAAAACATACATTTGGCAACATTGCACTCGCATACTATTGTAATAGTAGGTATTGTAATATTTTCTGAAATTCAATTCAATTCTAAAACATTTTACTCGTCATTAGTAGTATAAGATGGGTAAATTTTAATAATTTATTGTCAAAATAATACATCCCAGTAAACATCTTTTAAATTTCGCGGACATTTTAAGTTGGTAGTTCCGGGAATAGTGGACATACTCGCCAATTTCTATAGCCCACTTTACACTATTAATAATTATAGTTATAAATCTGACCATAATTATAACCATAAAATTATGGATTGTGTAAAACAGAAAACTTCATCAAAGTGGTCTTTTGAACCATAAAAGTAGAACATGTTCTAATTTTGTGGACATAAAATGCTAATGTTGCCCATGTAATACACGATATACTATTGTCGATTATTGTGTTCCTGTTTATAGACAAAATAGTATAGCTATAATTATGGCCAGATTTATAACTATAATTATCAATAATTATAGTTATAAATCTGGTGTAAAGTGGGCTTAAGCACAATGCATGCGAATATGTTCACCATTGCCGGAACTACCAACTTAAACTATCCGCGAAATTTAAAAATGTTTACTGGGATACGTACTGAAAACTGTAAAATTACAGTGCATTTTATAATAGAATTAATTCATTTCTTGAATATTTACGTGATATTTAGAGAATCAGTTTCACCAAGACGTTGATCCAGCCTTCGAAATACTTTTCCTTTAGGATACGTCCGGTTTGGGAAACGTATGCGATATGCTTATTCCGCCAGAAATCGTACACCATGTATGTAACATATCGACATATTCATTTGATGTAGAATAATAATAATAATAATAATAATAAATCACGAAAAAAAAGCGGAAAAAACGAAAGTCGAATTAAGTACATAAATGTCAAAATTTGACTGTAATATTATTGATAGAAATCACACTCCAATACAATCTTATTGTTCTGCAACGTTGCAAGATGTGCTTTTCGTGAAAGTATGTTAACGAAGAAATATTAAAAACATATTGAATTCAAAAGGAAAACGTTTACCAACAAATAGTATCAAAAATTCTTCGTTAAGCCCGTTTTACATTATATTAATTTGTACCAAGCAATTGAATACTATTTTATAGTACAATGTAAAATGCTTTACCAGTGTTTTGTACAAGATTATTGTATGAATTTAGATTCCACCATTCGTCAGGGCTATTACATACGTATTATGAACTTGTACAAAAATTCTGTTTATAATTCTGTGCCATGCTACATCCTCGTTTCAAATTGTACACTGGTATCACACAGTATTTACAGATATTTGTCATAACCTCCAAAAAGACTAATTTTATGCTTAGCTAATTACACTAATATTTTTGAAAACGCTCAATAAAAACATTTGCTGACATGAGCACAGTATAATGTATAAACCCACGTTTATTTTATACTGTAACTCTGTAACAGGACTGAACAAGACGTTAACATAAGAAAATGAGGTTAGATTGGAATACGTGCAATCCAGACTAGTGAGCAGGCGCAAGTCAAAACATTTAGTATGAAAACAGGACAGGTTCTAATTTCATACAATGATTTTGCACAGAAAAATAGTACAGTGTTTTATATTGTACTATAAAATAGTATTCAATTTTTACATATAATTTAATACGATAATGTAAAATGGACTTTACTCTGAATTGCAGCTATTTATTTGTGGAATAAAAGTTGGAATTCTAGAACCTCGTGAAGATGTATGAAGCGTGGTACAATATTTTGATATTGAGATTTTCGATTCAGCATTTCATAAGGGGTTACGTCACGTGTAGCTTTTTCGCCAATTTATACACACCCGATATATATAATATGTTTGATAATAAGAGTGAAAAACAAGTCACCTTAATAGAAATGTAGACTAAATAACACTGGTCAACACATATTTTGCTGCCGGACTTTTTTAACTGTTCTTAACTAATTTTGGTGCGCCCAATCCAAAAATACCATCAGATTTTCTCTATCAGCTCGTCTTCAAAAGATTTGAGCACATATTTGTATTTAGCTAGTCTTATTCCTGCATAAATATGGGTTCCAATACAACCTATAAAAGAGGCACAAATAAAAAAGAAAACAAGTTTATTCTTTAAAATAAATATTTACAGTGGTTGGTAACTAATTTAAAAACTTTCTTTTGCGTGCTTTTCTTACGTACTATGTCTGAAAGGGTTTGTCTCTTTCAATACGCCAGCAGTAATCGGTCATCATGTGCGTGTTCCATCTGCGCTGTTGCATTTATTCCATTATTCTGATAATCTGGTGGAATCGTTCGCCCTGTTCCTCACTAAGGTTCCCAAGATTTGCAAGAAATCTCTCGAAATGACTGTGGAGGTAATGGACCTTAATGCTCATATGGCCATCCAAATTTGAAAGTTATTAAGTATATCTTGTACTATTTGTTCGTAATTTTCAGACTTATAATTGCCAAGAAAATTTCACACAACTTTAACAAAAGAAGACCATGCATTGGACTCAATTTTAGCCATTGATTCTGTGAAGTGTGGGTCTTTTATAAGTTGCCTTATCTGAGGTCCATCAAATATTCTTGCTTTTAATTTTTCATTACTGATCGCAGGAAATTGAGTTGCCATGTATTGAAAACAAAGACCATTTTGATCTCAAGCTCTCACCAAATTGTTTCATTGGCCGTAGTTTAATGTGCAAAGGGGGTAGAATTGTTTTTTCTCGTTCCACTAATGCTTCATTAATAACATCGTTCGTTGTGATAGAAACTTTGGGGCTCTTGATGTTGGTAGGGGTGGTGGTGGTGGTGATGGTGGTGGTGGTGGTGGTGGTGGTGTTCTGGTTGCAGTGGAAACATGTATTGACTGCGAACTTGTAGATTTGTCGCTGTTAGATAACAGGAACCCCTCCATTGATGTTGTTATTACCAATTGTTCTTACAATGGTTTCCGCTTTATGATCGTAGCACTATACATACCACCACAGGTATCTGCGGATGATGTAAGTAATCTTCTTGAAGCACTAGAATTGATAATTCTGGACATACCGGTTCTGCTGGTGGGCGAATTCAATATAAAAACTACTTCCCCCTGCTTCCGACAGATCCTAAATATATTTCTGTTAATAACTTTTCTTTATCTGTAGGTCTCAACCAACTAAATAATACTGGTAATATCAATAGTCGTCTTCTTGATTTAGTTTTCTGCAATCTTGAATGTTCTGCTTCAGTCTCGCACATTTCTGATCCTATCGTTCCTGAGGATGCACATCATCCAGCGTTACTCATTTTCCTCGATATACAATGCACTACTCCTAAACGCTTTCCTGTGAATACGACTCCACGGTACAATTTTTCGCGTGCGGACTTCCTCACTCTCTATAATGACATATTTAATGCTGATTGGAGTTCGATCGGGGACTGCGGGAATGTGAATGTGGCGGTTGACCGGTTTTATCAAACACTGTACAGCACTTTCAATAAGTCTGTTCCAGCAACCTTGCCCAAGTCGACCTCTTTCCCACCTTGGTTTGATAACGTAATTGTAAGAAATTTGAAAATGAAGAACTATTATCACCGTAAGTGGGTAAAAACCTCTAATCCACTTTTTTACGAAGACTAGTCGACTACGTAGACTAACTAAAGAACAGATAACTCTTGCCTATAAATCGTACCTGAATAAAATCCAGGAAAATATAAAATCAGATCCTTAACACGAAGAGAAAAAGGTCACGTATTCCTGGTCGATTGTTTCATGGAACTGAAAAATATGATGAACCTCAAGCCATAGTTGATGCCTTCGCAAACGTATTTAGCAGTTACTTTCTACCTGAAGGTGAGATTAATATTCAAGATGCACACTCACTTCATCATGCTTTTCATTTTTAACCTATATCTGAGTCAGAGGTGGATAAAAGTATTTATAGGCTAAACAATACCGCTACTTCCGGTGATGATCAGATTCCATCATTCTTATTGAAGGATTGCCGGAATGTTTTAGCTGCTCCTTTAAGTACCTATTATTTTTAATTTATGTATCAAGTCCGGTACATTTCCTACAGTTTGGAAAACCGCAAAAATTATACCTGTATTTAAGAAGGGAAGGCCTGACATCGCAACGAATTATCGGCCTATTTCTATACTTATTGTTAGTAATCTCTCGAAGGTTTTCGAACAAATCCTGTATGACATTATCTACAGTAATATTAGAAGTAGGATATCAGTTAATCAGCATGGTTTTATTTCGGGTAGATCAACCATCACCAATCTTGCATGTATCACTCAAAACATCTGCGAAGCTATCGATTGTCGTTCACAGTTGGATGTGATATACACCCTCTGTCCCAAAAGTAACCGCAATGCGTCTATAAATCAGAAACCAGTGGCGTCATCTCTTGATAGTTGATTGATTATTGTAGTGGGACTCTTCCTTACCAACCTGACAAATTTTCATGACATTTGGTGCATAGTCAGCTGATATATCACGAATCCTGTGAGAGTGTTTTTCGTAAACGGTCAGAAAATGAGTCACGAACATCGAGTCAATATTAAGTTTTGTTTTAAACTTGGGAAAACTGCAACCGAGACGTATGAAATGCTGCAAATTGTTTATGGCGACGATTGTTTGTCGAAGAGGCAAGTGTTCGAGTGGCATCGACGATTTCGTAAATGCAGAGAAGATGTTAACGATGACGAAAGAGCAGGTCGTCCTTCGACAACTTTGGCCGAGGCAAATGTGGAAAAAGTGCGCGAATTTGTGAAAATTTCGAAGAAATCGTCAGTGAGATTTATGGAAATGGAGCTTGGCATCCCTAAAACAACTATTCAGCGCATTTTGACTGAAACCCTTGGTTTGAAGAAAGTCAATTCGAAGTTTGTTCCGCACAAATTGACCGACGACCAAAAAACGCTTCGAATCGAACACTCCAAAGACATTATTGCACGAGCCCGTGCAAATGAAAACTTCTTGAAAACGATTGTGACTGGTGACGAGACGTGGTGCTTTCAATACGAACCAGAAAGCAAACGTCAAAGCGCAGAGTGGAGGTCACCAGAAGAAGGAAATCCGAAAAAATCACGAATGGAGAAGTCGAAAATCAAGTCAATACTGATTTCATTCTACGATTCGAAGGGTATTATCCATAAGGAGTTCGTTCCATACGGCTCAACGGTTAATGGTGCATATTACCTCGATGTTATGAGGCGTTTGCTGGGTCGCATTCGTCGTGTTCGGCCCGAATATCGCGAGCCAGGCAGCTGGAGATTACTGCACGATAACGCACCGTGTCATCGAGCAACGATTGTCACCGATTTTTGGCGAAAAATGAAATATATTCGATACAGCACCCACCGTATTCGCCTGACCTGTCCCCATGCGATTATTTCCTGTTCCCTCGTCTTCATTTGAAGCAGAAAGGAGTTCGTTATGCATCCGTAGACGCCATTCAAAGATCGACGACCGGCATCCTAAAGGCCATCCCAGAGATCGACATGAAAAAGTCGTTTGAAGCACTCGTTGACCGTGCAAATCGATGTATTGTAGCACATGGAGAATATTTCGAATAAATACAATGATTTTTGTGGACATAACATACATAGCGTGCTTTATTTCGAACTATTGCGGTTACTTTTGGGACAGAGGGTGTATACCGATTTTACGAGAGCCTTTGACTCCATTGACCTCTCGTTGCTCATTCAGAAGTTAAGCAATATTGGCTTTGCTGCTGCCTCTTTACTGTTAATGGCATCTCATCTGACTGGAAGAAAAATTATGTGTCATACAATGGATTTACCTCGAAGTTACACGTGACTACTTCACGAGTGCCTCAGGGCTCTAATTTGGGGCCACTGTCGTTTCTAATATTTATTGATGACCTGCTGCAGCTTTTGACGTGTCAATTTCTAGTCTATGCGGATGATTTAAAAATATTCAATAGAATTGATTCCCTCTTCGACATACTACTCCTGCAAGAAAATCTCGAAATTATAAACGAGTGGTGTGGGGATAACAACTTATATCTCAATATCCAGAAGTGTAGTGTCGTTAGGTTTACTCGCAAGATCTCTAAAATAGTCTTTCATTATAATATTTTGGGTCAAACTCTTGTGTCGGCTGACAATGTGAAAGATCTTGGAGTACTTTTTGATGAGGGACTTTACTTTTACAACCAAGTAACTTCAGTGTGCAGTGACGCGTTTAGACTGTTAGGGTTCATTATTCGTACTACTAGAGCATTTACCAGCATACCTGCTATTAAAGCTCTTTTCTGTAGCTTAGTTAGAACTAAACTGGAGTATGCCGCTGTCGTGTGGTACCCCACTACGCATGCCATCAGGTGAGACTTGAAAGTGTACAGTGTCGGTTCTTGAAGTTCTTAACTTGCAAGGAGACTGGATATTACCCGGAAAGGAATTGCGACCACAATCACCTTCTGCTATCGCATGACATGTCTTCCCAGCGGGAACGTTACCAGCATACATGTGCAGTTTTTATGTATAAACTTATTGAGAACTTAATTCACTGTCCAGGGTTGCTTTGTCGCGTTCCTTTTTATATACCTCCTAGACAGTCACGCAATATGTCCACCTTTTATTTATACCATATGATGTTTGTACATGTGAGAGGGATTCGATATGAATTCTCTCACAATGCACGCATTACGCATTTTTTACAGTTATTTTTGCTACAGAAGTGGACAACTTGCGTTGCCACAGCCTCCTGTAGTAAGGAAACAACATCAATGTTCAGACGATATATACATAAAATTTGTATACGAAATTACAGCTCTTGCAAAGCCGTACTGACGAGCGGTATAACCGCGAAACGTACGTCTACGGATGGCAAGAGAAGATCAAAATTTAGTAATTTATACCATATGAGAACTAACATAATGCATCTGGCACCAATTACGCGTATGTGTCGTTGTGCCGATCATCTGTATAGGGACGTTTTCTGCGGAGAACTTGTTTAATACTATGTAACATATATTATCTTGGTTTCTGTTATTACTTTTTAATTACACTTTTTTACATTTTCTTGTAATATATTAATTAAGAACTGTGTCTGTTGTGGTAGTTACTATTGGGCAAAAAAACATTGGCTTTTCCCTCTACTAGACCGTCTCTGTTAGGCCAATTTCTTTTTATCCAATGTTGATCTTTTGTTCTGCTCTCCCAAAAACACAAAAAAGGAAATTTACCATTTTTAGATCAACACATATCATCCACCCATTTGTGCAATGGTTAATTTTTTTCAGAAGTAGAGGTATTGTTTTATAATCCTGTTTTATCTTTGTGGAATGTCCAATTGGAATACTTCCACATTTGTTTCCATTGGGTAGAAGGGCATACTTCAGACTTCTTTTGGAGCTGTCAGTGAGCCAATCAGTTCAGGTGTACTCTGATATACCCATTTTTTGTAACAGTCCTCTCATGTCGTTCCTTTTGCCAAGTTATCTTCCTGAGAATAAAACGTTACGGTAATACGTAAGTTTTGTTTCCGGAAAAAGAAGATTTTTCATAAAGCCTAGAAGCAAGCAATTCCGAAAAAACCTTTGAAAGGTTTAAATCTCTAATAAGGCCATTTAATTCTTCCTGGGTAAACCTTTCTGGACATGTTGAGTTTCCTTCAAAGTCACTATTGTCATATTCACGAACATTTCATCATCATCTTCTGGGAGTATATGTAGGTTACTAAATATTGCAACTGGTATTTCTTCTGAATGTGGAATAGGTCTTCTCCCTGAATCCAAATTGGGATATGTCCAGTTATGTCGATTATTCCGATTAATATCCTTTATATTCACTGGACAAAAGTAACAATCGTCAAAATAGTTTCTAGGTTCCCTCCATACCATTGGAATCCCAAAATTTCAAACATTTTCTTTGTTCTTTTGTCCACTGGCCCAGGTTCTCAACACATGATTTGCAGGCAACATGTGGTGCCCAAGTTTTATCTTGATCTCTTAGATGAATACCAAAATAGGCGATGTATGCTTTTTTCACAAACTCACAAATTGGTTTTCTACCCTCTCTTAATATATAAGAAGGTCTGTTCAGAAGGTTTATTCTAGCAATATGAATGAAACTATATGGCATATTTAATTTTTGTCTATCTCAACAACTAGAGCTGATACAAGAAACAGAATCGTATTTTTGGAATCAGAGTTCTTGAAATATTTAATCAAAGATTTTACAACCCCTATCTATCGTCGCCGTGCTTTAACGTAGATGGAGTATGTGTTATTAAGTCAACAAAAATATCTAATATTTTAATAGGATTTTTTCATGGCATATACAAAATATACAAAAAAAAATAAATATATAACAATTTTGCGTTTATAAAATTATTTATAAATATTCCAAATTAATCTATTTAAATTCCAAATAAGTTTTTCAACAGAAAAATACTTTGAAAGCTACGATTAAAAATTAGAACTCGTTTCTGGATAGATCTTCCTCCTGTTTATGCCTCCACGTATCGATATTACATATCACAATATTAGGGAGTTTACATAGATTACTTTGTAATACCTGGATAACATAAATATTCAATAAAAAAAAAAAAAAACAAACAAGTATACCGAAAACTAGAAAAATCCTGGATTAGTGTGTTCGATAACACAACGTTTGCAATATTTCTTAACGGCTCGGTACCCTTCGAGGGATATCTGGCAATCTTGAATGTTCAACTGCTGCAAACCTCTGCAATAATATGCTATACATTGTACCCCCTGTCCGTAACTAGATCGCAATTCCTCAGGCTCAACTTTTTGAGATTCGGGCAGCTCTCGGCGAGGGCCCGCAAACCAGCATCGCTAACATCACATTTTCCAATATCCAAGGCGCGCAAACGCGTGCACGACCTGGCTAAGACTGTTATGGCATCGTCTGAAACGGCTTCACAACCTCGCACGTTCAAATAGCGGAGCTTGTAACACCTCCTTGCAACCACTTTCAATCCGGCGTCGCTAACTCGATCACATTTTGCTACCGATAAGTATCGAAGGGTAGCTCCCAATTTCGCCAGTTCGTATAATCCGAAATCGGTTACGTTCGAACAGTCACTCACACTCAATTCTCGGAGACCTGAACAGAAGCTCGGCACAAATTTCAAACCCGCATCTGAAAGAGAAAAGGACGTAGATTTAGATCATTTTATCTGCCATTATTTCGAAGTGATTCTCATCTTGACTTCACCAATTCAGATCATTCCAAATGCGTATTTCGACAACTACATAGATGGTTTCATTCCCTTTTATAAATTTGGGATTATCGGTTATCGAAGTACGGGTTTGCATATGTTCTTACGTTTTCCACCATCGCACGTCCGTTTTGTCTTTGGAAGGATCAAAATTTTGATCATAATAGCTAAAAACTTAATGGCATCAATTACCAGTTGAGGATTAATTTTAAGATTTGACATTCAAAACGGATTTTTTTATCTGATATCCTATGAAGATGATATTTATGCTAAGATATAATGCAGAACGATGTGACCTTTTCGCACAGATTTTATTAATTTCGATTCTGTATAGATCGCTAAATTTGCAAGGGATGCTTTAGGAGCTGATCTGCGTTAAACTGTAACCTTTGAAGATCAAGTTCAGTAAGTTGCGACACCAAACCTTCAAAACCACTAGCTACAAGTTGGAATTAATTCCATGCCCAAATAACTAAGAAACGAATTCGCCATCTCGCACTGGTTCTTGAAGTCTAAAATTTTTGATACTTCATAAATTCTGATTCTACATATTGCTACATTCTGGGCTAAATTTGCAAGAGCTCAGGACTTAACTTGTGGCTTTTGACGATAAAGTTCAGTGGGCTCCCATACATAATCTCCAAAACTAGCGAGTTTAAATTGTAATCAATTCCAACACCAATTAGTTCTGAAACGAGTTCGCCATCTCGCGCTGGTTCTTGATGTATCAGATTCTTGATACTTGACAAATCTTGATTCCACACATTTAAATTTGTAACAGTTGATGACCCAAATTGTGGAATTTGAAGATAAAATTCAATGTTTCGATACCAAACCTTCAAAACTATTGGGTTTATGTTGGAATTAATTCCAGCACTAATTAACTAAGAAACAAATTCACCATCTCTCACTCGTTCTTGATGACTCAGATTCATGATATTTAACAAACTTTGATTCCACACATTGTTAAATTTTGAGTTGAATTTGTAAGAGTTGTTGACTCAACTTGTAAAAAGTTCAATAAGTTAATTGGCTCAGAAACGAATTCGCCATTTCGCTCTGGTCTTCATCTCTGAGATCGTTGATGCTTGACAAATTTTGATTCCACACATTGTTAAATTTTGAGTTGAATTTGTAAGAGTTATTGACTTCACTTGTAGAATTTGAAGATAAAGTTCAATAAGTTTGGATACCAAAACTTTAAAACCACTGGCTTTAAGTTGGAATTAATTTCAACATCAATTTGCTCAGAAACGAATTCGCCACCTCTCTCTGGTTCTTCATGTCTGAGATCATCGATACTTGACAAATTTTGATTCCAAACATTTTTAAATTTTGAGATGAATTTGAAAGAGTTGATGACTGAGCTTGTGGAACTTGACAATAAAGTTCAATATGTTTCGATAACAAACTTTCAAAACTAGTGGCTTTAAGCTGGAATTAATTCCAGCATCAATTAACTAAGAAGCGAATTCGCCAATTCGCTCTGGTTCTTCATCTCTGGGATCCTTGATACTTGACAAATTTTGATTCCACACATTGTTAAATTTTGAGTTGAATTTGTAAGAGTTGTTGACTCAACTTGTAGAATTTGAAGATAAAGTTCAATAAGTTTCGATACCAAATCTTTAAAACCACTGGCTTTACGTTGGAATTAATTTCAACATCAATTTGCTCAGAAACGAATTTGCCATTTCGCTCTGGTTCTTCATGTCTGAGATCCTTGATACTTGACAAATTTTGATTCCACACATTTTAAAATTTTGAGATGAATTTGAAAGAGATGATGACTGAGCTTGTGGAACTTGACAATAAAGTTCAATATATTTCGATAACAAACCTTCAAAACTAGTGGCTTTAAGCTGGAATTAATTCCAGCATCAATTAACTAAGAAACGCATTCGCCATCTCTCACTCGTTCTTGATGACTGAGATGGTTGTTCATCTCTGAGATCCTTGATACTTGACAAATTTTGATTCCATACATTTTAAAATTTTGAGTTGAATTTGTAAGAGATGATGACTCAACTTGTAGAACTTGACAATAAAGTTCAATATATTTCGATAACAAACCTTTAAAACCACTGGCTTTAAGCTGCAATTAATTTCAGCATCAATTAACTCAGAAACGCATTCGCCATCTCTCACTCGTTCTTGATGACTGAGATCCTTGATACTTAACAAATTTTGATTCCTCACATTGTTAAATTTTGAGTTGAATTTGTAAGAGTTGTTGACTCAACTTGTAGAATTTGAAGATAAAGTATGTTTGGTACCAAATCAATAAAACCACTGGCTTTACGTTGGAATTAATTTCAACATCAATTGGCTCAGAAACGAATTCGCCAATTCGCTCTGGTTCTTCATCTCTGAGATCCTTGATACTTGACAAATTTTGATTCCATACATTGTTAAATTTTGAGTTGAATTTGTAAGAGTTGTTGACTCAACTTGTAGAATTTGAAGATAAAGTATGTTTGGTACCAAATCATTAAAACCACTGGCTTTACATTGGAATTAATTTCAACATCAATTGGCTCAGAAACGAATTCGCCATTTCGCTCTGGTTCTTCATCTCTGAGATCCTTGATACTTGACAAATTTTGTTTCCAAACATTTTTAAATTTTGAGATGAATTTGAAACAGTTGACGACTGAGCTTGTGGAACTTGACAATAAAGTTCAATATAGTTGGTCAATTGGCTCAGAAACGAATTCGCCACTTCGCTCTGGTTCTTCATCTCTGAGATCATTGATACTTGACAAATTTTGATTCCAAACATTTTTAAATTTTGAGATAAATTTGCAAGAGTTGATGACCCAAATTTTGGAATTTGAAGATAAAATTCAATAAGTTTCGATACCAAACCTTCAAAAACCTTTGGCTTTAAGTTGGAATTAATTCCAGTACCAATTAACTAGGAAACGAATGTGCCATCTCTCACTGGTTCTTGATGTCTGAGATTCATGATATTTAACAAACTTTGATTCCACACATTGTTAAATTTTGAGTTGAATTTGTAAGAGCTGTTGACTCAACTTGTGGAATTTGAAGCTAAAATTCAATAAGTTTCAATACCAAACCTTCAAAACCAGTAGCTTTAAGTTGGAATTAATTCCAGCACCAATTAACTAAGAAACGAATTTGCCATCTGTCATTCGTTCTTGATGTCTGAGATTCATGATATTTAACAAACTTTCCACACATGGTTAAATTATGAGTTGATGATTAAGCTTTTGGAATTTGAAGATAGAGTTCGGTAGGTTCCGACACCAAACCTTCAAAATAACCGGGTTTCAACTGTAATTAATTCCATTCCTAATTAGCTCAGAAAAATATTCGCCAATATGTCAAACCGGTTCTTGATGTTTAAGATTCTTGATACTTTACAAGTCTTTATTCCCCACATATTGTTAAATTTTGAGCTAGATTTGCAAGAGTTTATGACTCAACTTGTGGCATTTGACGATAAAGTTCAGTGGGTTCCGATACATAAACTAATTGGTTTAAATTGTAATTAATTCCAGCACCAATTATCCAAGAAATTGATTTCCCACCTCGCACTGCTTCTTGATGTCTGAGATTCTTGATATTTAACAAACTTTGATTCTACACATTATTAAATTTAAAGTTAACTTTGCAAGAGTTGATGACCCAACTTGTGGAATTTGAAGACAAGGTTCAATAAGTTTCAATTCCAAATATTCAAAAGTACTGGATTTAATTTGGAATGAATGCAGCACCAAGTTAGCTCACAAACGTTCTTGATATTTAACAAATTTTGACCTCACAGGCCGTTAAATCTCAATCCGATTTCCTAAATATTGAGAAATCAAATCGTGGAATTTGAGGATAAAGTTTTGTTGCTGAATCGTCCAATCGAGATATGGTGGAAATCAATCAAGCAGCGGAAGAGAGGATAGGATGAGTTGATTGGATTGTGGTGAGACTAAGAAGGTCTTCACTCCTAAATCCTTCCACTATCTAGTGCATTTCTATCTAACAAGGAGAAGGTAAGGTAATCGGATTTTTGTAATTTTTGATATTTATGGTACGTGTAGTTTGGATCTTAAATAAGAATATCTTGGAGTAGTTCAACACAACAGTCATAAATTACCGAGATAATCCATGTTGAAGTTTCACCCACCAGTTAAATCCACTAGATATAATACGATTCCCAACTGAACTCGTGGCCTAATCCATAGCGTTTTGGTGAGATATTCACGAGATCGCTGATTCGAGTCTCTCGTCACGGGACCATGGACGGACACCATGTTTTTTTCATTCTTCTTCTCATATCAAAAATTATAAACAAACGAAATATATGAACTATATGCAGGAACATTCTTCAAGTACTTCATTAAAATGCACAATCGGTTGATAAACAATATTCATTTTGAAGTTAGACTAGGCCACGAGTCCAGTTTCAGAATCGTATTATATCTAGTGGATTTAACTGGTGGGTGAAACTTCAACATCGATTATCTCGGTAATTTATAAACGTTGCATCGAACTACTGCAAAATATTCTTATTTAAGGTCCAAACTACGCGTACCATAAATATAAAAAATTACAAAAATCCGATTACCTTGCCTTCTCCTTGTAAGTTTTTGTTGCTTGCATACCTGTAATTTGAATACATCTACGCAGATACAAATAAGATAACTGGGGGCAATTTCGCACTATAACTCGAAGGCCGTTGTCTTCCAAAACGGTGCAATCGGTTAGGTCCAAATATTGTAGCTGCAGCCTCCGCAATGGATCGTGAGGTCCGGTTCCGTTTATGCAGGAAATTTGAACACAACCTAAGGAAATAAATAAGTAAATAAGAAATCTGATAAAATCGAGGTATTGGGAAAGTGCTTCACCAGAGAAAAGAAAAGTATCAGATTTTCGCCAGTCACGGATTAGAGAAAGTTAATGTTTGAATGTTTGGGGTTTAGGTCCTTTATGGCAACAATTCTTGCGCACATACTAAACCTAAAGGGCGTATCTTCAATTATTAAAGTAGTTAGGGTCTGGTTCTTAACTTTGGGGGCTTTCGAATGTCCTATTAACCCAAATTTGGGTTAGTTATTTACGATTTTGTCATTTCTAATTTTTTGAGCGGGTCTGTGAGATACAGCATAGGCATAGCACGGCCATACCTAAATACGTTGCTGGCAATAGCTTCATTTATCAAAAGGATGAATCGAATAATATCTCCACCCATTGATGTTTGTACTTATGAAAGGGATTCGATTATAAATTCCCCCATTATGTACGTATTACGCATTTTCGCATAATCGAATCCCTTTCATAAGTACAAACATTAATAGTCATAGCATAGATAATGAAATTTGTATACGAACGTCTTAAATCTCTTGCAAAGCCGTATTAACGTACGTATACGCATGACAAGAGTAGAACAAACGAGGGGCAAAATAGCATTTCGCATTTTGAAAGGGATGGTTTACAATAGATGGCAACCATCATTTTGGGATATTGACTTGTCATTTTTAAGAACTGGAATGTGATACACGTTGATATTCTAGTTAAAGGTTCGTGTCATTACGATGTGAAATAATAGTATAGTAATAGTATAGAGTATCTTGCTTTAATCTTATTTTTATTTGAAATAGTTTTGGGCAATACGTTTCAAAATGTTTCCTGAAGAATTGATTGACTTTGCCAAAAAAAAAAAAAAAAATACAAAGATTATTAAATCTAGTATTCGCTTGGTGAATTCACTTTTTCTCAATGTTTCTTTGTTGTTATCTTTAACAGCATTGGTATAATCTTTCTGTCGTGAACATGGTAACCGAAATCAAAAATTAGAATCGGGGTTACTAAAATTCAATTCAGGGTCAGTTGTAAACCTTAGCTAACCGATGAAAATCAAATTAAATACTCACCAGTTACATCCAAATGTTGTAAATTAACACATCGGGTAAGAACTTCGAAGAAGGCATTGTTAGTAACAGCGACACTGCCTTGTATCTTCAAATGTGTGAGTTCCGGACAACGTTTTGCAAGAAGCAATAATCCCCTATCTGTTATTTTAGCACCATCAGACAAATAAACCCTCTCGACACTAGGGCAAGCACCTGTCCTCCCTTGGCCGCACAACTGTCTCAAAACACCCCGTATAGCACGATCACCACTGATAAATTCGCCCTCTAACTGTATAGTTCTCCACAAAGCTGGCGTCCAGACTAAAATGTCGAATCTCCTACACACTTTTGCACAAACACTCAAGTCCAAACTACTCAGAAACGAAAATATCTTGACGATCAAATCATCGGTGAGTCTATCGAACGAGTTATTTTTGATTTGGTATTTCTTGCCTTTATATAAGTTACCTTCGTTCCACAAGTTAGGGGTCGTAGACCCCGGACTTGGGGAGACCAAGGTATGATAGCCCTGATCCAGGCTCGGGCTGCTTTTTCCTAATTTGGTAAAATTATCCAGGAGATAATTGGTTTCGTTATTTTGATGCGTTTGGTTGGTCGGATTGAAATATTCTGGACTAGAATCCGACTGACTCGTTTCCAATTTGTTGTAATTCTCGTGCTCCCAATAACTAGTTCCTAAAGAAAGAGAAGACAAGTCCAACGAATTTTGTTTCTGGTAAGTATTGATGGTGTTGTGGATTAAAGGGGATTGACTCGGATTCGATCTGTAATCAGGTCCCTCGTTGTTTAGAAACTGCGACTGGCAATACTGGTAGGTGGTTTCCCCTGGATTTTCCGCGTAATTACTATTAGAGTTTGTACTGCTCTCGTATAAGTCCATATATTTGGAGTGGAAGCTGTAAGTACCTTCGGAGTGATAGGGGTGATCTGATGCATTCGATTGTTGTTCGGAAATGGGAGAACTCCTCCCCAATCGCACTAAAGGGCAAACCATAGGTCGCGGAGACAAACGCTCCAAGAGACTTGATGTTTGGTTCATTTCTTAAATTATATCTGGAAATAAGAATCATGCTATATATACATACATTACTTTATCGAAATATTACTGTTTACGAACTAGAACTAATTAGAAAAGGCGAATACCTAAACCGATACACAAGCACATTCTCTTTGTTTCCAAAAATAAATAAATAAATGAAATAGAAGACCCTACCTTTATTTCAGAATGATATTGGTCACAACTGTAAAACGAAAGATCAAACAAAAATCTCACCCGCCGGAGAAACGAATAAAAGAGTCGATTTATTAGGTTGAATTTAACATTGTGAGACGGCAACAAATCGTTTTTCAATGTTGCATGCTTATAAAATGTGAAAGTTAACTTTTAGGTGTTACATGCACGAACAGAAATAGCTCAAACAAAAATATGTTTGATTGTTGCCATGGTGCGAATAATACCATTATTAATGGTAATTTACTCTTCCATTAATTGTACTTTGCTTGAAGTTACTTAAAACTAAACGTAATTGCTTTTGGTCCCACGAAGTGTACGAAGAAATTTATATGGATTCTCAAAAGATGTATTTAATGCCGTTTTAACGTATTCTCAGATTTAAATCCGGGAAATAATTAGTCTTAATAATTTAATATTTCGATACTCAATAAAATAATTAAAGAAATGCACGAATATAATTAGAAAAACATCCGAAGAATATCGTTTTGGAACTTTGAAGAGCTGCGTTCGTAGTAGACGTCCTCATATTCCCGTTTGGAATCGATAAATAGTTCTGAAATTCATACCTTCTTCCTCGCACAGCTAACTTTCCTACTGCGGGGGTAGCTAGCGTCTTAGGAAATGCCGCGTTATACAACACAAAAAAGAGGGATTTAACCACCGATTGTTTATTAAAAGATCCTTCTTGAATCTAGCCAAACAATTAATATACAAGGGTTATCCAGAAACTAACTTGCGTCTTGGAATAAAAACAAATTAAAGTGACAGCAAACGTTTTTTAAAATTATATTCACATGATAGCTCTTAAGCTACTTTTCAACGTAATGCCCGTTCAAATTGAGGCACTTATCATAGCGATGCACCAGTGTGTTGCCTTGATTTTTCTTGTTGAACACGTTTGCAAGCATTTCCTGGGGGAACCTGTGTCCCCACTCCATAGATTGTTACTTTGTCCCACAACTGACATGTTTTTCCCAAGTCCCATCCCCAGTTACGACCCAATCAAGAAGTGAGTCACCATCTCTTGCCTCAAGAAATGTCAACGATGCCGCCATGCGCAGCTTTTTGTGGTCTTTAGACAACAATTTCGCTATCCATCTAGCACAAAATTCATGGTAGTCTAACTTATCCTTTACAATTTGATGCAACTTCCAATGAGGGCTCCGAAATTGTACAGCGGCGTTTTTACGAATCTTCTCATTCACTTGCGACCCTAGTTCATCGTGAACATTTGTGCGGCCACTTAAACATAATGCACCACTGTCCCACTCCACCCTCCCTCATTACGTTATTTCCGTACACTTTACAAAAGTATCCGATTAATTTCAATTGGGTTGTTTCTTTGCTATCAAAAACGTGATCACCGATCGCCCTTCACAACTGGCGGGATTTTCTATTGCAACACTCGTTTTAAAAATGTACCTTTCACTAACCACAAGCAACACCAACCTCACGCTACCGCAGCTGGATGCACACTGAGTGAGGAAATGCCCAGACATCAAGTTGGCGTCGGTAGCTCCGCCCCTTGCCTTGTCATCTCAGAAGGTAAGTTAGGTTCTGTTTCTCTATTATTTTTTGAATCTTTCATAATTCTTTTGAATTTTTCGCGTGCATTTAACAATCCCTTAAAATGTTTTATCGACATTTTTCTATTTTTATTTTATTCTCTAATTCTTGCTGTTCTAACTAGACTGGCATCATGATGAACTCTGTCGAAGGGGTTAGAAAAATGCCGTCATCTTCTTGTCATGTATATCATTGATTATTGCTTCTGTTAGTTAAAGTGTAATCCGTACAGTGGGCCGTTCTAGATCCATTTTGATGATGATTTAAAGCATTGTAATCTTTTGATAAATTTCGATATTCTGGCATACATTTCTTCTCTATTAACGTGGTTCTATTACTTACAAACAATCCTCAAATGTCATGTTAAGTCTTAAAGAGTCTTTCTTCTGTGGCTTCTCGTTACTCTTGTCGCGCGTTGGAGTTTAAAGATCTTTAAGGAAATTATTAAGATAACATCAAGTAATACTATCTTCCGGATGCAATACATGGAATAATACTGAATACTTTTTTCTTACGTCTTCTAGGGTATCAGAGGTAATACAAAATTTCAATATCAAAATTATTTTGAAATAATAAGAATAATTATTGACAATTTCAGAAGGAAATGAAATTGAAGACATTTAATTCCAAAAAAAAAAAAACGATAGCTGTGATAATTTCTTCTTCTTCTCGTCAATCCTTATGCCTTTCAGCGTCGGATTTTGTGATAATTTAAATGTAAAATTATTGAGATAAAATTAAAGAATGTTATTTCCACGAAATTCATTCTATTCTTATTTTGAAATAATAGTAATTACTACAGTTATTGATAATCTCAGATTAAAATGAATTTAAAGACGTTATTGTCCTGGTAATCTCAAATCTAGATATCTTAAAAATAAAGTTACTCAGGTAAAATTAAAGAATATAGTTTCTAAGAAATCATATCTCAATAATCTGTTGACATTATTTTGAAACAATGCTTATTAAAGTAGTTATTGATAATTTCAATGAAATTAAAGACGCTTATTTCCAGGAAAGGGCAGTGGCAGTAATCTGCAATTTATGTAGATAGCTTAAAGATAAAATAACTGAGGTAAAATTAATGCATGTAATTTCCGAGGAATCATATCTCAATAATCTGTTTAAATTATATCGACATAATAATGAATTACAGTTATTGATAATTTCCGACTAAAATGAAATTGAAGGTACATCAATTTCCAAGAAATGGTAATTCCTGAGATCTAAAAGTGAGATATCTTAAAAGTGAAATTGAAGAATGTTACGTCCAAGATATTATATCTCAATAATCTGTTGATATTATTTTGAAATAATGCTTATTAAAGTAGTTATTGATAATTTCAATGAAATTAAAGACGCTCGTTTCAAGGAAAGGGCATTGGCAGTAATCTGCAATTTATGTAGATAGCTTAAAGATAAAATAACTGAGGTAAAATTAATGCATGTAATTTCCGAGGAATCATATCTCAATAATCTGTTTAAATTATATCGACATAATAATGAATTACAGTTATTGATAATTTCCGACTAAAATGAAATTGAAGGTACATCAATTTCCAAGAAATGGTAATTCCTGAGATCTAAAAGTGAGATATCTTAAAAGTGAAATTGAAGAATGTTACGTCCAAGATATTATATCTCAATAATCTGTTGATATTATTTTGAAATAATGCTTATTAAAGTAGTTATTGATAATTTCAATGAAATTAAAGACGCTCATTTCCAGGAAAGGGCAGTGGCAGTAATCTGCAACTTATGTAGATAGCTTAAAGATAAAATAGCTGAGGTAAAATTAATGCATGTAATTTCCGAGGAATCATATCTCAATAATCTATTTAAATTATATCGACATAATAATGAATTACAGTTATTGATAATTTCCGACTAAAATGAAATTGAAGGTACATCCATTTCCAAGAAATGGTAATTCCTGAGATGTAAAAGTGAGATATCTTAAAAGTAAAATTGAAGAATGTTACGTCCAAGATATTATATCTCAATAATCTGTTGATATTATTTTGAAATAATGCTCATTAAAGTAGTTATTGATAATTTCAATGAAATTAAAGACGCTCGTTTCAAGGAAAGGGCATTGGCAGTAATCTGCAATTTATGTAGATAGCTTAAAGATAAAATAACTGAGGTAAAATTAATGCATGTAATTTCCGAGGAATCATATCTCAATAATCTGTTTAAATTATATCGACATAATAATGAATTACAGTTATTGATAATTTCCGACTAAAATGAAATTGAAGGTACATCAATTTCCAAGAAATGGTAATTCCTGAGATCTAAAAGTGAGATATCTTAAAAGTAAAATTGAAGAATGTTACGTCCAAGATATTATATCTCAATAATCTGTTGATATTATTTTGAAATAATGCTTATTAAAGTAGTTATTGATAATTTCAATGAAATTAAAGACGCTCGTTTCAAGGAAAGGGCATTGGCAGTAATCTGCAATTTATGTAGATAGCTTAAAGATAAAATAACTGAGGTAAAATTAATGCATGTAATTTCCGAGGAATCATATCCCAATAATCTGTTTAAATTATATCGACATAATAATGAATTACAGTTATTGATAATTTCCAACTAAAATGAAATTGAAGGTACATCTATTTCCAAGAAATGGTAATTCCTGAGATCTAAAAGTGAGATATCTTAAAAGTAAAATTGAAGAATGTTACGTCCAAGATATTATATCTCAATAATCTGTTGATATTATTTTGAAATAATGCTTATTAAAGTAGTTATTGATAATTTCAATGAAATTAAAGACGCTCGTTTCAAGGAAAGGGCATTGGCAGTAATCTGCAATTTATGTAGATAGCTTAAAGATAAAATAACTGAGGTAAAATTAATGCATGTAATTTCCGAGGAATCATATCTCAATAATCTGTTTAAATTATATCGACATAATAATGAATTACAGTTATTGATAATTTCCAACTAAAATGAAATTGAAGGTACATCTATTTCCAAGAAATGGTAATTCCTGAGATCTAAAAGTGAGATATCTTAAAAGTAAAATTGAAGAATGTTACGTCCAGGATATTATATCTCAATAATCTGTTGATATTATTTTGAAATAATGCTTATTAAAGTAGTTATTGATAATTTCAATGAAATTAAAGACGCTCGTTTCAAGGAAAGGGCATTGGCAGTAATCTGCAATTTATGTAGATAGCTTAAAGATAAAATAACTGAGGTAAAATTAATGCATGTAATTTCCGAGGAATCATATCTCAATAATCTGTTTAAATTATATCGACATAATAGTGAATTAGAGTTATTGATAATTTCCGACTAAAATGAAATTGAAGACATCTATTTCCAAGAAATGGTAATTCCTGAGATCTAAAAGTGAGATATCTTAAAAGTAAAATTGAAGAATGTTACTTCCAAGAAATTGTATCTCAATAATTTGTTGAAATAGTTGCAAAATAGTAATGGTTATTATAATGATTTTTAAGACACGTTATCTTAATAATCTCTTGAAACTAATCTGAAATAATAATGATTATTGTAGTAATAATTATTTATAAATAATGATGATAATTGGAGCTATCGCTAATTTCATGTTAAACTTAAATTGAAGACATTTATTTCCAAAGATACGATAGTCCTCATAATATAAACTTTAGATATATTAAACGTGAAATTATTGAGATAAAATTCAAGAATGTAATTTCGAAGAGAGACCATTTCTTAATAACCTCTTACGATTATTTTGAAATAATAGCAGTTCTTCTAGTTATTAATATCAGATTACAATGAAATTCTGCGCCTCGTTTGTAAGAAACAATTGTCCAGGTAATCGAAAATTAGATACTGGGGAAAAATTAGAGAATGTTATTTCTAAGGAATCATATATTAATAATCTGCTGAAATTATTTTGAACTTACTGATGATTAAAATAGTTATTGATCATTTCAATGAAGTTAAATACCTTTATTATCAAGAAATGTTAGTGCCAGTAATCTTCAATTTAGATGCCTTAAAAATAAAATAACTCAGGTAAAAGTAAAGGATGTTATTTCGAAAAAATCATATCTCAACAATCTGCTTAAACTATAGTTAGTGCCAGTAATCTCCAATTTAGATGTCTTAAAAATAAAATAACTCAGGTAAAAGTAAAGAATGTTATTTCGAAGAAATCATATCTCAGCAATCTGTTTAAACTATATCGAAGTAATAATGAATTACAGTTATTGATAATTTCAGATTAAAATGAAATTGAAGACATTTATTTCCAAGAAATGGTAGTCGCGGAAATCTAAAAGTGACATATCTTAAAAGTAAAATTGAAGAATGTTACTTCCAAGAAATTATATCTCAATGATTTGTTGAAATAGTTGCGAAATAATAATGATTGATAATTCTATATTAAAATATAATTAAAAACTTATATTTTTAAGACACCGTATCTTTATAATCTGTTGAAATTAATTTGAAATAATAATGATTATTGCAGTGATAGTTATTGATAATTTTATATTAAAATCAAATTGAAGATTTTTATTTCCAAAAAACTGTAGTCATGGGAATCTAAAATTGAAAGAATATAATTGCTGAGATAAAATTGAAGACACCTTTTCTACTAAGATATTATTGAAATAAAATTAAGAAGAATTATGGCTTTTAGTTTAAGATATTCTATACAGAAATTTATCGAAATTGTAAGAATTTATCCTATTTTTAAAATAAATTGAAGCGCCTGTTAAGAAATATTGTTTCTGTGACGGAGTAATACAAATTTTAAACATTGAAATTATCGGAAATAGGTGTAATTATTATTTATAGAGAGAACTTAAGGGATTTTTTACGGTATACGAGCTTATATCATGAAACGAAAGAATATTACTTCCATGAAAGGATAAGGTTTTATGTACTCACCCATCGTTGATATCACTGATATTCTGTTAAGGTTCTTTGAGTCACAAAAAATAGAAACTGAGGCACGAGAATAACCACACATATAGTAACCAAAGTAATATAGAAATATTTCTACAATTGGCATCTTCTATCCACACAGCATTCCAATATAAGTCACATGACAAAGGCTTGGCAATTTCTTAATATTTGCCATACTCTGTGACTCGTGCAGATCTCCATACGTTTTACTGGCAGATTTTCGTTGGGAAAAGCGACAAGCTTGCCATTTCGAACGTTGATTTGATACTCAACACTTAAATTCACTTTAAACGAACGGATTCGTGAATTAAAATGTAGGGTATGTGATAAAAAATATATATATGTATATACATATATATATATAATATAAAAGGTCATCGACATTTTGACATAGCTTAACCTAACATTTGGCTTTGAAAGACCCGATATCGTTTTCCTTTTATTGAGAATAAACCTCGAAAGATCCTACCTGCTACATAATTCCGTTTAGGTTTCGTGCATTCATCCTTTTCGCCCCACGCACCAAGATCTACACTGTTTCTATCAAACTGTTAACCTAAGATATATATTGCGTTTTCACAAATCAAATACATCGCTTTGTTAGTTGTTCTTCTGGCAAGCCACGGCTGTTTCTGTTGCTTCTCGGTCGGTGACTGGTTCATTTTTAACAGAGCCGTAACGTTAGAAATTTTTTCACCACTCCGGAAGCCCTCAACTCAACCAACTCACAAATGAAATGCAACAGATACAAATCGATCCAATCTTAATTAGGCGTTCATCCTAATCATCTAATTCCTTAAGATTAAAACGGAGTCGATTGAAACGAGGGGATTAAAGTGGGGAATCAGGAAGCCCGCTTGAAGCAAACCGTTTTTCTTGAATTTCAAACTTGCACAATACCATTTTCTTCATTACTTCTAAACTTTTTGAGTAGGGGGTATATCAGACACCCAATTAGTGGACTTGATTGTCTAATCCCAAAACTTATGAGATTTAAACCAGAATTGAGTAATCGAATCTGACTTACACAAGTAAATCACTTGCCGGGGAATTTAATGGTTCTAAAGTAACTTTTCCTGCACAACCACAATTTTTTGGGCATATCGAACTCCTATTTAATCTTTCTGATGTTTTAATTCCCAAAATTATCAAATTCAAATATAATTGATAAAAACGAGAGAATCAAAGCGGCATATCAAGAATACTACTTAAGCAAGTCACTTTCCCATCAAAGTAATTCTTGTTCTTTTTCTCCATAACTACGAAATTTGATTTGGGGTATATCTAACGCCCCTAATTCGTCTTTCTGATCTTTTAATTCCCAAAATTATCAAATTTAAAAATAATCGATTAAAACGAGAGGATCAAAGCCGGGTATCAAGAATTCTACTTAAGAAGCAAATCATTCTTGTAAGATCTAAAATTTGTACCATAATATTTTGTTCATAACTTCGAAATTTATTGACTAGGGGTATATCAGACATCCAATTAGTGGTCCCAATTGTCTAGTCCCAAAAGTTATAACATATAAATCAGAATCGAGTATATCGAATCTGACTTAACCAAGAAAGTCACCTTCCCGTGAAAGTAATGCTTGTGAAGCAACCTTTCCTCCATACCCCCAAAATTTGATTTCGGGTATATCCAACGCCCCTAATTCGTCTTTCTGATCTTTTAAGCCCAAAATTATCAAATTCAAATATAATCGATTAAAACGGCAGGTTTAAAGCGGGATATCAAGTATCCTATTTAAGACGCAAATCATTGTTCTTAGATCTAAAAGTTATACAATTATATTTTGTTCAAACTTCGAAATTTATTGACTAGGGGTATATCAGACACCCAATTAGTGGTCCTAATTGTCTAATCCCTGAAAGCTATAAGATTGAAACCAGAATAGAGTAAATCGAATGTAACTTACCCAAGCAAGTCGCCTTCCCATGAAAGTAATGCTTGTAAAGCAACTCCAAAATTTGAATTCGGGTATATCGGATCCCCATTTGTTTTTCTGATCATTTAATTCCCAAAATAAGCAAATTTAAACATAATCGATTTAAACGAGAGGATCAAAACGGGGTATCAAGAATTCTACTTAAGAAACGAATCATTCTTGTGAGATCTAAAATTTGTACAAGAATATTTTGTTCATTATTTCAAAATTTATTGAATAGGGGGTATATTAGACACCCAATTAGGGATCACAATTGTCTAGTCCCAAAAGTTATAAGGTTGAAACCAGAATCGAGTGAATCGAATTTGACTTACCCCAGAGAGTCGCCTTCCCATAAAAGTAATGCTTGTGAAGCAACTTTCCCTCCATAGCCCCAAAATTTGATTTCGTTGTGTATCCAACGCCCCTAATTTGTCCATAACTCCAAAATTTGAATTCGGGTATATCGGACCACCAATTTGTTTTTTGATCTTTTAATTCCCAAAATAATCAAATTCAAATATAATTGATTAAAACGGGAGGATCAAAGCGTGGTATCAACGATCCTATCTAATAACATGTGGTTCATAGCTTCGAAATTTATTGATTAGGGGTATATCAGACACCCATTTAGGGATTCCAATTGTCTAATCCCAAAAGTTATAAGATTTAAACCAGAATCGAGCAAATCGAATCTGACGTACCCGAGCAAGTTACCTTCCCATAAAAGTAAAGCTTGTAAAGCAACTTTCTCTCCATAACTACGAAATTTGATTTCCGGTATATCGGATACACCAATTCGTCTTTCTGATCTTTTAATTCCCAACATTATCAAATTCAAGTATGATCTATTAAAATGACAGGTTCAAAGCGGGATATCAAGTATCCCATTTAAGAGGCAAATCATTCTTCTGAGATCTAAAAGTAGTACAATAACTTTTTGTTCATAACTTCGAAATTTATTGACTAGGGGGTATATCAGACACCCCATTAGTGGTCCCTATTATCTAATCCCAAAAGTTATAAGATTTAAACTAGAATCGCGTAAACCGGATCTGACTTACCCAAGAAAGTCACCTTCCTATGAAAGTAATGCTTGTAAAGCAACTTTCTCCTCCATAACTCCAAAATTTGAATTCGGGTATATCGAACCACCAATTTGTTTTTTGATCTTTTAATTCCCAAAATAATCAAATTCAAACATAATCGATTAAAACGGCAGGATCAAAGCGTGGTATCAACGATCCTACCTAATAACATTTTGTTCGAAGCTTCGAAATTTATTGAGGGGGGTATATAAGACACCCATTTAGGGATCCCAATTGTCTAATCCCAAAAGTTATGATTTAAACCAGAATCGAGTAAATCGAATCTGACTTACCCGAGCAAGTTACCTTCCCATAAAAGTAATGCTTGTAAAGCAACTTTTTCTCCATAACTACGAAATTTGATTTCGGGTATATCGGACACAGCAATTCGTCTTTCTGATCTTCTAACTCCCACAATTATCAAACTCAAACATAATCGATTAAAGTGGGAGGATCAAAGCAGGGTATCAAGAATCCTACTTTAGAAGCAAATCATTCATGTGAGATCTAAAAGTTGTGCAACAACATTTTGTTCATGACTTCAAAATTTATTGACTAGGGGTATATCAGACACCCAATTAGTGGTCCCAATTGTATAATCTCTGAAAGCTATAAGATTTAAACCAGAATTGAGTAAATCGAATTTGACTTACAGAAGCTAGTCAGCTGCAAGTCAGTAGTCCTCCACAACTCCAAAATTATTTCATTCGAGGTATGTCAGATCACCAACTAACAGATTTGATCATCTAATTAGACTATAAGATTGAAATATTATCGATTAAATCGCGGGAGCAAACCTCGTTGCAAAAAGCAAAGTATTTGTTTGTAGATTGTAATAACTTTTTCTTCATAATTTCTAAATGTTTCGATTAGGAGATATTGCATCAAACGAAAGTTAAACAAGCAGATCTTTTCTCCTGCGGCCGGGTTTAGACCGCTGGACCTTCTCTTTGTGAAGCGTGATTTCCACCACTCAGCCACTAGGGAGTTTCCAACAGTCTTACCATAACCTCTTCTTTATACTTTCTTTTTGTCATCTGATATTTTTCAGACCATAAAATTAAAATATTGTCGGGGGACTATTAAAAATGGGGCATTAACAATGTCACTTGAGAAATTAAATTATTTCCTTGTGAACAAGTAACGTTTTCGTCATTCCATTCTTGTTGTGGGGTTGCTATATCAGACCTTCAAACAGTCGTTTGGATAGTCCAATTTCAACGAGCTTATAAGCTTAGGTATCGATTGAAACCAGCTGCACTTTTTCATCCTCTTCTCCTCATTCCTCTTTGCTCAGCCTGGCATTGGACTTTCTGGCTTTTAGTTTGCGCCAGCTCCTTCGTGTCTTCCGGTCCACTTGCTCCAGTTCTTGCAGCGTTTTTCCTTTCATTTATCGTAGCATTGTGATCTGTTCCATCCAATTTCTTCTCAGTCTTTCTCTTCTAGGACTCTTTTCACCAATCTACTAAAAATTCATAGAGTACTTTTTCCTTCAAAATTTCATTTTTTTCTTTTTGGACTTTCATTGGACTTTCCGGCTTTTACTTTGAGCCAGCTCCTTCGTGTCTTCCGGTCCATTGGTCCAGTTTCCGCAGCGTTTTTCCTTTCATTTATCCCAGCATTGTGATCTGTTCTATCTAATTCCTTCTCGGTCTTTCTCTTCTAGGCTTCTTTTCACCAATCTACTAAAAAGTCGTACAGTAATTCTTCCTTAAAAATTTCAATTTTTCGTTTTTATGATTTGGGATATACAAACCCTCAATAGATGTCTTCATCTAATCGATTCAATCATGGAGATTAAAAGGGGATATCGATGGCTTCATTTTGGAAGGAAAATCATCTCCTTATGGAATTTTAGGCAGTATAGTAGCTTTTTCCTCAAAACTTTTAAAGTTCTTTTAGATGGGGCGTATATTAGACCCACAAATAATTGTGAAGTTAGATATTACAAGATTATCGAAAAAAGCTAATATCCACTAAACAAAAATTGACGACTTATTGACTTGGATAAGTTCTAATTGTTTTGATAGCAACTACTTTCCAAAACCGATCCTATTTGAAAAACGATTTCAGGAGAGACGTCAAATGTCAAAATTGAAGCAGCACGATAGAATTCTTTTAAGCATACCCTTGCCCGAGTTAACATTTCTTGAGCCTCTATAACAACTCAATGTTTATACAATGTCATGTAATATAATGTAATGAGGTGGGGTCTGGCTCAAAATGGCCTTTTGCACTGCGACCATCGTTGATCTATTGTGCTTCCTTTGTCTTTATTTATTTAATATGTCCAGGAACAGGATCAGCACCTTCAATGGAAGTGTTAGTAGGTCCTCTTCACTCAGCGTATATGCATGTAGTAGTCTATATCTCCTGTGGCCTAGTGCCCCACAGTTAGTGATCAAGTGTTCCATTGACTCCTCTTCTTCACCGCAGAACCTGCAAGTGTCCGTGTTGGATAAGCCCGTTCTGTAAAGGTGCTTGTTGCAGGTATAGTGGCCTGTGAGTGCCCCGTCAGTGTCTTTAGGCTTTTCCTGTCCAGTTTTAGAGCGAGGTCCGCCCTCCTAGCGTCGAAGCTCAGAAACTTTTAGGAATGTTCCAGCCCACTGGTGTCATTCCAGTGTTTTGTTGTGATGGATGCTATCCATTTCTTTATCTCCTCTTTAAGGAGACCTTTGTTAAACCCAAAAGATGGAGTAGGTCCAGTAAAGTTTCCCTCAACCCCTTCTTTGCGTAGATGTCTGCCATCTCATTATCTCTGTGTCCCTCATGTCCTGGTACCCAGACCATAGTGATCTGAGTCTGAGATGTTTGTACAAAATCGTTGTTTTCAACAAAATAAAACTTATGTGATTTAGATAATTTTTGAAGAGTTTGATAGTCGAGTAAATACATATTGTCCAACCAAATAAAAATTAAGCAATCTATCATCATCCATCATTTCGGTAACTACCACTACAAACTTCTTAAAACATCTGTTAAAATGCATTACCTCCAAAACGGAATTGCAACGTAAATTAAAAATGCGTCATTTTCAGAATTGATTTTTGTACTATTTCAAACTTTGAAGTATCTGTAATAATTCCGAACGGAAACAATTTGAAAACAAATTCCAAACTTCAATTTACGTTCGTAAAAGCGCTTCCCTCGAACGAGATGCGAGCCAAGGAGGGTCCAAACTTTTCTTAATTTCCTGTGCGGTTCCAATCTGCTCTTGACATAATTATAATGTCAAAATTTTTCCTTAATCTTCGATCACACCTTTAAATATTTTATCGGCGTACTTGATCCCCGCAAAATTGCTTGGTATACAGTTTCAATAGTAAGAGATAAGCCGCGCCAGGGGAATATACCTTTCTACTTGCCATTTCTTCCATTTCAAGTCTAGTTCGGTAATTGACTATATGGTGACGAACATACCTAGGGATGAATTTAAGTGTAACCTACTAGACGTAAGTATTGCTGATCATCTAGCATGGGAAGGGACCATGAACATTATAGTGTCTGTTTCTCCGAACGCTAAACCGCCATCATATGTGACGAGGCGTAGTTTAAACGATGAAAACCTGGAACAATTTAGGATCCAACTTGGCGGTGTGGTCTGGCCGGACATATTTTCTGTTGGATGTGATGTGGACGATACGTTTTCGAGTTTTAATGTTTTTAAAGAACTTTATGACTTCGTATGTTCGACCTCGAGAAGGAGTAGTGGCAGTGCCAGTCGGCAAAAGACATGGGTGTCTGCCGATCTGGTAAAAATGGGTACTGAACTGAGGGATTTATTCCTTCTATCGAAAGATTATCTGGAGTTAGTAGAGTTATACAAGGTAAGAAGAAAAACGTATAATGATACTAAAAATATTTTGCGCGTAAAATTGATTGAGTGGTCAAAAGAAATGTGGGCTTGTGTCAATGACCAGTTAGGTAGGAAAAAAGAGGCAAAAAGGTTTAACAAGCTTGAAAATGGCATAGTTTTGACTGGTGGTTGCGAGATATGCGATTCTTTCTGTAATTATTACACAACCAGCGCCGCGAGTGCTATATGTTCCAAATATGGCTCGTCAATAAATGAGGACTGCACATTATCACTGCGTATTTCAAACAGTTTTGTTTTTTATGCAGTTACTTGCACTGAAATTTTGGGGTCGATACAATGGTTAAAAAACACGTATAGCACGGGTCTCGACGGCCTTCACGTAAAAACTATAAAATATGTGGCTGATGAATTGTCGGAACCATTATCTGTCTTATTGAATCATTCAGTGTTGTGCGCAAGATTTCCTTCCACGCTGAAGACTGGGCGGGTTATCCCAATTTATAAAAACAAAACCAGTGCTCTAGAGGTACATAACTATAGACCCATATCGGTATTGAGTGTTTTTTCTAAAATGTTCGAGTCGATAATGCATAGAAGAATTGTAATGTATTTAAGCAAATATAACTTATTGTCCGATTGTCAGCACGGTTTTCGGGCGGCCAGATCCATCGAGTCAGCGTCCATTGATTTCTTTCAATTTATATATGCGGAACTCGATAAAGGTAGAGCCGCAGCGGGAGCTTTTTGATCTAACACAGGCATTTGATTGCCTGGAAATCTCCTTTGTAAGTAAAAAGCTGTACTCGTTGGGCATTAGGGGTCTGGTGCTGGATTGGCTTCAGTCATTTTTGACTGGTCGCTCAATAAGGGTGGAGGTGTCTGGTAGCTCGTCGAGGCCTCAGGGAGTAGACATTGGAGTGCCGCAGGGTTCAATCCTGGGGCCTTTGATTTTTCCAATTTGTTTTTTTGATCTTTTAATTCCCAAAATAATCAAATTCAAATATAATTGATTAAAACGGGAGGATCAAAGCGTGGTATCAACGATCCTATCTAATAACATTTTGTTCATAGCTTCGAAATTTAATGACTAGGGGGTATATCAGACACCCATTTAGGGATTCCAATTATCTAATCCCAAAAGTTATAAGATTTAAACCAGAATCGAGCAAATCGAATCTGACGTACCCGAGCAAGTTACCTTCCCATAAAAGTAAAGCTTGTAAAGCAACTTTCTCTCCATAACTACGAAATTTGATTTCCGGTATATCCGGACACACCAATTCGTCTTTCTGATCTTTTAATTCCCAACATTACCAAATTCAAGTATGATCTATTAAAATGACAGGTTCAAAGCGGGATATCAAGTATCCCATTTAAGAGGCAAATCATTCTTCTGAGATCTAAAAGTAGTACAATAACTTTTTGTTCATAACTTCGAAATTTATTGACTAGGGGGTATATCAGACACCCCATTAGTGGTCCCTATTATCTAATCCCAAAAGTTATAAGATTTAAACTAGAATCGCGTAAACCGGATCTGACTTACCCAAGAAAGTCACCTTCCTATGAAAGTAATGCTTGTAAAGCAACTTTCTCCTCCATAACTCCAAAATTTGAATTCGGGTATATCGAACCACCAATTTGTTTTTTGATCTTTTAATTCCCAAAATAATCAAATTCAAACATAATCGATTAAAACGGAGGATCAAAGCGTGCTATCAACGATCCTATCTAATAACATTTTGTTCATAGCTTCGAAATTTATTGACTAGGGGGTATATCAGACACCCATTTAGGGATTCCAATTGTCTAATCCCAAAAGTTATAAGATTTAAACCAGAATCGAGCAAATCGAATCTGACGTACCCGAAAGCAAGTTACCTTCCCATAAAAGTAAAGCTTGTAAAGCAACTTTCTCTCCATAACTACGAAATTTGATTTCCGGTATATCGGACACACCAATTCGTCTTTCTGATCTTTTAATTCCCAACATTACCAAATTCAAGTATGATCTATTAAAATGACAGGTTCAAAGCGGGATATCAAGTATCCCATTTAAGAGGCAAATCATTCTTCTGAGATCTAAAAGTAGTACAATAACTTTTTGTTCATAACTTCGAAATTTATTGACTAGGGGGTATATCAGACACCCCATTAGTGGTCCCTATTATCTAATCCCAAAAGTTATAAGATTTAAACTAGAATCGCGTAAACCGGATCTGACTTACCCAAGAAAGTCACCTTCCTATGAAAGTAATGCTTGTAAAGCAACTTTCTCCTCCATAACTCCAAAATTTGAATTCGGGTATATCGAACCACCAATTTGTTTTTTGATCTTTTAATTCCCAAAATAATCAAATTCAAACATAATCGATTAAAACGGGAGGATCAAAGCGTGGTATCAACGATCCTATCTAATAACATTTTGTTCATAGCTTCGAAATTTATTGACTAGGGGGTATATCAGACACCCATTTAGGGATTCCAATTGTCTAATCCCAAAAGTTATAAGATTTAAACCAGAATCGAGCAAATCGAAGCTGACGTACCCGAGCAAGTTACCTTCCCATAAAAGTAAAGCTTGTAAAGCAACTTTCTCTCCATAACAACGAAATTTGATTTCCGGTATATCGGACACACCAATTCGTCTTTCTGATCTTTTAATTCCCAACATTACCAAATTCAAGTATGATCTATTAAAATGACAGGTTCAAAGCGGGATATCAAGTATCCCATTTAAGAGGCAAATCATTCTTCTGAGATCTAAAAGTAGAACAATAACTTTTGTTCATAACTTCGAAATTTATTGACTAGGGGGTATATCAGACACCCCATTAGTGGTCCCTATTATCTAATCCCAAAAGTTATAAGATTTAAACTAGAATCGCGTAAACCGGATCTGACTTACCCAAGAAAGTCACCTTCCCATGAAAGTAATGCTTGTAAAGCAACTTTCTCCTCCATAACTCCAAAATTTGAATTCGTATATCGAACCACCAATTTGTTTTTGATCTTTTAATTCCCAAAATAATCAAATTCAAACATAATCGATTAAAACGGGAGGATCAAAGCGTGGTATCAACGATCCTATCTAATAACATTTTGTTCATAGCTTCGAAATTTATTGACTAGGGGGTATATCAGACACCCATTTAGGGGTTCCAATTGTCTAATCCCAAAAGTTATAAGATTTAAACCAGAATCGAGCAAATCGAATCTGACGTACCCGAGCAAGTTACCTTCCCATAAAAGTAAAGCTTGTAAAGCAACTTTCTCTCCATAACTACGAAATTTGATTTCCGGTATATCGGACACACCAATTCGTCTTTCTGATCTTTTAATTCCCAACATTACCAAATTCAAGTATGATCTATTAAAATGACAGGTTCAAAGCGGGATATCAAGTATCCCATTTAAGAGGCAAATCATTCTTCTGAGATCTAAAAGTAGTACAATAACTTTTTGTTCATAACTTCGAAATTTATTGACTAGGGGGTATATCAGACACCCCATTAGTGGTCCCTATTATCTAATCCCAAAAGTTATAAGATTTAAACTAGAATCGCGTAAACCGGATCTGACTTACCCAAGAAAGTCACCTTCCTATGAAAGTAATGCTTGTAAAGCAACTTTCTCCTCCATAACTCCAAAATTTGAATTCGGGTATATCGAACCACCAATTTGTTTTTTGATCTTTTAATTCCCAAAATAATCAAATTCAAACATAATCGATTAAAACGGCAGGATCAAAGCGTGGTATCAACGATCCTACCTAATAATATTTTGTTCATGACTTCAAAATTTATTGACTAGGGGGTATATCAGACACCCAATTAGTGGTCCCAATTGTATAATCTCTGAAAGCTATAAGATTTAAACCAGATTTGAGTAAATCGAATTTGACTTACAGAAGCTAGTCAGCTGCAAGTCAGTAGTCCTCCACAACTAAAAATTCAACTCCAAAATTATTTCATTCGAGGTATGTTAGATCACCAACTAACAGATTTGATCATCTAATTAGACTATAAGATTGAAATATTATCGATTAAATCGCGGGAGCAAACCTCGTTGCAAAAGGCAAAGTATTTGTTTGTAGATTGTAATAACTTTTTCTTCATAATTTCTAAATGTTTCGATTAGGAGATATTGCATCAAACGAAAGTTAAACAAGCAGATCTTTTCTCCTGCGGCCGGGTTTAGACCGCTGGACCTTCTCTTTGTGAAGCGTGATTTCCACCACTCAGCCACTAGGGAGTTTCCAACAGTCTTACCATAACCTCTTCTTTATACTTTCTTTTTGTCATCTGATATTTTTCAGACCATAAAATTAAAATATTGTCGGGGGACTATTAAAAATGGGGCATCAAGAATGTCACTTGAGAAATTAAATTATTTCCTTGTGAACAAGTAACGTTTTCGTCATTCCATTCTTGTTGTGGGGTAGCTATATCAGACCTTCAAACAGTCGTTTGGATAGTCCAATTTCAACGAGCTTATAAGCTTAGGTATCGATTGGAACCAACTGCACTTTTTCATCCTCTTCTCCTCATTCCTCTTTGCTCAGCCTGGGATTGAACTTTCTGGCTTTTAGTTTGCGCCAGCTCCTTCGTGTCTTCCGGTCCACTTGCTCCAGTTCTTGCAGCGTCTTTCCTTTCATTTATCGTAGCATTGTGATCTGTTCCATCCAATTTCTTCTCAGTCTTTCTCTTCTAGGACTCTTTTCACCAATCTACTAAAAATTCATATAGTACTTTTTCCTTCAAAATTTCATTTTTTTCTTTTTGGACTTTCATTGGACATTGGTACTCGTTGGGCATTAGGGGTCTGGTGCTGGATTGGATTCAGTCATTTTTGAGCTCGTAGCTCGTCGAGGCCTCAGGGAGTAGACATTGGAGTGCCGCAGGGTTCAATCCTGGGGCCTTTGATTTTTCTTTTATTTGTAAATGATCTACCTCTCTTTATTCATGGTGGTCATCTGACTATGTATGCCGACGATACGTTCATTGCGGTCTCCGCAGATAATAACCATGACTTGGATACAAATATAAATAGCATTCGAACCCAATTCGTAGAGTGGTGTCGGATGAATAGTCTAATCGTAAACCTGGATAAGACGGTGATGGTTCAGTTTAGCCAGCGAAAGCCAGTTATGTCAACTAGTAATTTGCCTCTTTTGGAATCGACTAAACTCTTGGGTTTAGTAGTGGACGCAAAACTTACCTTTGAGGACCACATCGATGGCGTATGTAAAAAACTTAATAAAGTTTACTTTGCTGTTTTGCGGCTGAAAACGTGTCTAGACAGTGCGGGTCTGCTGAATGTGTACTACGCCATGGCGTACTCTACGATTACTTACAATGTCCTAATTTGGGTTCGTGGATTGGACTATAATCGTGTATTGGTAGCCCAAAAGAGGTTGTTGCGATATATAATTGTGGACCTCGTGAGTCGTGCAGACCACTTTTTGTTGACAACGCCATATTGACTTTTCCATCGATTTATATATACAAGGCTGCCTTATATGTCAAAAACAATATTAAAAATTTTGAAACACCGTCACATGAATATTATACTCGTCACACAAATTTATTATATTTTGCTAAGCATAATAGAGCCTTGTACGAAAAGTCACCAATTTATTCAATAATTTTCCAAATGAACTTGAAAAAATAGACAATATCAAGAAATTTAAAGTTGGATTAAAACAATTCCTACTGGACAGGTGTTACTATTCTTTCGATGAGTATCCAGACGAAAGATCTTTAAACTGACATTGTTCTTTTTGTATTATCTTGTTAATTTGTATTGTAACTCATTCTTCTCTCTCTAAATGACGTAACCCATGCTAAATTTTAGTCGATGGGCTCAAATAAATAATTATTATTATAGTTTACTACATTCTTTCATCAATTCTCACAATTACTTTTTAACTCCTTTCGAAATCTATAAAATCGTCCATTTGTCTTTACACAAATTAACCCCAAATAACACCATTTTGTATATAACCTACCACAACGACAAAAAAGATTATGATTTTTTCATAAATATTTGGAGTAATCTCCCCAATAGACCACCTATCATCTGAATATTTCGTAAATGTCTGCAATTGTTCCAAAAGCTTCAATGCTTAAGCATAAGATGGCTGGGAAGAATCGACTTATGTGACTTACCGTGAAATACACCTAGAGTCGACTATTTGCATTAACACGAAACAAAAATCAATGCTTTTGCATAAATATTTGGTTGTTAAAAGTTAACATACGCCTGATGCATTCCAAACAATTTGACTGAAGCCCAAGGAGTGGCTCATATTACAGGGAGCAAGGACGTGCTCAAAATATCAACTCTACTTTGGTTTGTAACTTCGTTACAAATGATGACGATTCTGGAACGAAGCCAAGGATCGAGTGTTTGGGTACTCCAGGATGGAATGTATTCGACAAAATTCAGTCGTTTATACAGTGTTTCGAAGCAAATGATCCCAGCTTTTCGCTGTTACTGCTCGTATTGTCGTCGTCATCTTAGATGATCATTAAACACATTAACACGACTTTTTGTTCGATGGAAATCTCAGATTATTCTTCACTATGACTAGCATTGCTCACACCATCACAAACTATCTAGTATTTCTTCCTCTTCTTACAAGAAGTAAGTTTTGATTAACACATTAACCCCCATTGAACTCTATTTGGGGTTAAGCTTCAGTTGTATTCCCATATTTTTGGGAGTTTCCCGCTGGGCGTTTGCTGTCATCAACATCTTCATCTGCGTGTCTCTCGCCATTGGCTTCGGTTTTTGTTTGTCTCGTTTCCCTAGCGTAGGTGAATGTAGATCTAACACAGGTTTTATTATCGACTATTCAAAGTTCTAAAACATCTAATTAACAACTAATTGTTTATTTAATCCTGATTTTGATTCAAATAACTTCCTTCACTTTCCATTTGTCAAAAATAAAAAGGGTGAAACCCGTGTTTTAGCACCTATGGAAGTTGTGGATAGATCTATAAGTGTCACGTTTCTAATTTGCCATCTTCTGAATGGAGACATTGTTTCCAGAACTGGGTCCAATGCATGTAAAAATTAATTGATTTTAGAAGGGAGAATAAAAAGACGATAGGGGCATTTCTACTCTATCCCGATTTCTTTATATCATTTCCCAAAATTCTACAGTGATCTTTGTATAAATGAAATATAATTTTCTGTTGTTATATTTACGTTTATCTAATTTCGTTTCTAATTGACTTATAAAATCTGAAAGGAAACAGCCCAAAAATTAATCACTTGTAAGGATGCTATAACCCAAGTTTTATTCAAGTCAACTTTTTGACCACTTCCTTGCTCCTTGTAACACGAGCCACTGTTTGAGTCACTGTTTGAGTAAAATTGTCTGGAATCCATCAGGCATATGTTAACTTGCTAACAACCAAATGTTTATTCGAACTGGTTGATTTTTGTTTCATGTTTCATGTGTGGCGAAGCGCTAAGTAAATTGGTTCTAGAAAATGATATAAAAAAGTAGTCTGAGAACGAGACGATAATCTAGGAACATAAAAGTTTAACTGGAAAAGCAGAGCCCAACACTCAACGATTCCATGTACCAATTTCCATATGAAACGGGCACCACTGCATTCTGCATTCACGTCGAAAGGCCAGAGAATTAAAGCCGTGCCTCCCCAGCAACGATCCTCGATCAGAATAAATGCCATCCAACCTAAATGATAAATATTTAAGAAAACGACGCCGAGTCCTTTCAATTGACAGCTGAAGGTAGATATAATGAGGAGACCAGACTTGCGACGCGTATTCTAATTTGCTAATAATCAAGCTGAAAAAAGTGATTTCAGCAATTGGTCATTACGAAATGATCTGCAATAGCGTATTATAAACCCCAAAGTCTTAGAAGCCGAAAGACATAGGTGAGTAATGTGAGGTGAGAAGCTCATGGCATGATCCACAGCACACCAAGATCCTTAACCATATCCAGTTTGGTCAAGGAGTGACCACCCATGTTATAGCTATAGGCAATTGGATTAAATTTACGGGTAAAAGAAACGTAGCAGCATTTATTAAGGTTTAATTTAAATTTAAATTTAGCGCACCAGTTAAGAATGTAATTAACATTATCCTGCAAATTTGAAACATCATTCCAACTGTTAATACTAGAATAAATTTTTATGTCGTCAGCATATGCTAACACCGGACATGATAGATTCTCCAAAAGGTCATTAATTTACAAAACAAATAGCAAAGGCCCCAGATTTGATCCCTGCGGGACACCAGATGTCGAAATAAAATCAAAGGATTTATAGCCATTATAGTGTACATAATTACATCTATTACTTAAGTATGACTGAATTAACTTTAGAAATGGTGTACTAAGGCCAAACCCACATAGTTTATACATTAGTATATTGTGATCAATGATGTCGAACGCCTTGCTGAAATCCGTATAGACCACATCCACCTGGCCACGGCTATCCAACTCACCACAGATAAATTGAGAAATACTGACAAGGTTGGTGATACGGATAAAGCCGTGCTGATTAGGCGATATGTAAGGTATAACATTTTTATATAAATGTAAATACAGGACATTCTCAAAAACCTTGGCAAAATTCGACAAGATCGATACAGGTCTGTAGTTAGTAATTTCAGATTTATTACCTTTTTCAAATATAGGACATATTCTTGTTCTTTGCCACACAGAAGGAAAAACGGAAGTCCTGATAGACAAATTAAGTAAAATCGCCAGAGGTCTAGCAGAAGCTGAACCAGCGTAACGCAAAAGAAAAGAAGGAACTGAGTCATCGCCATAAGTGTAACTCTCAGGAAAAGAGGCCATAATTTTGCTCAATTCCTTCTCAGTAACAAGTGGGAGGCAAAACGGAACACAATCACCGTAGGAGGTATGATCAGAAAACGGTGCAGTAGCAAGATAATTAGATCGAAAGACTTCGGCGAAAGCATCTACGACGTTCTGAAGCGACTGAAGAGATGAACCGTTATAAGACAAGTTCTTCGGAATTCTAGTTGAACTTTGTTTATCATGAATATACTTAAATATTTGTCTGGGGTCATTCAAAATTGATGCTTCCGTTGATTGTAAATAACGTTCGTAGGCCAGAGGAATTTCAGATTTGCAAAGAGTGCGAAGTCTTTTAAACTCTTTCTCAAAAGAAGTGTTCTTCGTAGTAATCCACTTGCGTCTATAGTAGGACTTCAGTTTAATATTAGCAATTATACCAGCAGAAAACCAGGGCGGATAACTAGATCTAATTCTGGAGGAAGCAAACTTTGGAACAGATTTATCAGAAATACGGTAAAGAGTCGCGTAGAATTCATCTGGAGCCACATTGACATCGCCTGTACGCTCCAAAAATGACCAATCCGTATTCCCAAGGTCGAGATATAATCGCTCAAAGTTTACTCGCTTAAATTTATATCGGAGATTTACGTTAGACGGAAAAGGTGAATGGAGAGGTGCAGATGCCAGAAACGACAACGTGATAGATAAAGTTGGATGATATTGATCGATGGGCACAAAAGGTAGAATGTCAGGTTCTACATCTACGAGGGCGGATTGATATTGAAGCTACCTAAGTAGGAAAAAACATTTCTTTTTCGAAAACCATTTATTTCTCAACATAGTCTCCTATTAGCTCAATACACTTAGTAAGACGATATTCCAACTTTTTATACCATCTGAATAATACGATTTTGAGAACCCCTCAAAATACGCGTTAGTTTCAGTAATCACTTTTTCGTTTGAGATGAATCTTTTTCCTGCGAGCCAGTTTTTCAAGTTTGGAAACAGGAAAAAGTCACTAGGAGTTAAATCTGGACTATAAGGTGGATGATCAACCAATTCGAAGTGTATTTCACGTAATTTTAGCATCGTATCTAATGCTGTGTGAACCGGTGCGTTGTCTTGAAGAAAGAGCACTTTTTCTTCTTTAAATGTGGTCGCTTTTTCTTGATTGCGTCAATCAATTGATCCAATAATGCACGATAATACTTTCCTGTGATTGTGGATCCTTTTTCAAGGTAATCGATGAGCAATATTCCGTGTGCATCCCAAAATACAGTGGCCATAACCTTGCCAGCCGATTTCACTGTCTTCGCCTTCTTCGGAGCACTTCCACCAGCTTCCACCCATTGTTTCGATTGATTTTTGGTTTCAGGTGTGTAGTGGTGGACCCACGTTTCATCAACAGTTATTAATCGACGCCAAAAATCAACAGGATTACGCTTTATCATGTCCAAACACCGCTGTGAAGTGGTCTGTCGAACTCGTTTTTGTTCGACACTCAACAAACGCGGCACCCATCTTGCCGATAGCTTTTTCATATGCAAATGTTCATGCAAAATGTTGAACACACGTTCATATGATATGTTTACCATTTCAACAATCTCACATAACTTGACTCGGCGATCATTCATAACGATATCGAGGATTTTCTTCAGTAACCACCTCTTTTGGCCTTCCTGTTGATGGTATTGTTGCAGTGCTTGTTCGGCCGCGTTTAAATTCAGCAATCCAATATTTTACCATGTAATCTGACGGGGCAGACGCACCGTAATGTTTATCGAGCTTTTCTTTTGTCTCTTTCGCCGGTTTCCCTTTCAAATAATAGTGTTTAATCACTGCACGAAATTCACTTTTTTCCATTTTTCAAGAAACACAAAAGTTGCTTACTTCAAACGACTACAACAACTAAACTAATAGATGAATTTGGGTGAAATTTTAACAGCTGACGTTTGACAGATCGCAATTTCTAAAAAAAGTTTTTGTGTTTGTGCTGCCATGTAGCGCTAGGTAGCTTCATTATGAATCCGCCCTCGTATGTTGCAGTTCACATTGGAGACAGTCAGGTCAAGTAGTCTTCCATCACAATTAACAACAGAATTGAACTGACGTAGGTTAAGCGAAGAACGGAAATGAGAAAAGATAGTGCATTTAGTACAATTTAGAGAATCGTTTAAGAACCGTGGAATATTGAAATCACCAAAAATAATAACTGGTTTATCCAGCAGAAACAACTCCAGACATTCACATAGTAATTCAAAGTCATGCGTTAATGCGTTAATGCGTTAATGACAACGATTGACTCTATTTCACGGTTTTATATAAGGAGATTCGTCCTAGCTATCTTACGCCTAAGCCTCGATGTCTTCTTGGCATAACGACCTTTACGAAATTCACGACTGAGGTTATTACGACCAAATTTGTAAATAGTAATAACGTCTATTGGAAGAACGATTTCTTTTTTAATTTGGCGATGGAAAAAACTAGATGACGGAAAGGGAAACATATTAAAGATATTAAGTTTGCCCAGCTATCGTGTATATTCAATTTTATTAGAACTTTGCCCTTCCAGAAAATGATAAGTTCGTCTCATTTTCAGAATAATTCCCTGCGCTTACATTTTTTTCAACGGAAATATTCCATATCGAATGCCGATTTTGACGTATGCTTGGCAAAAATCAATATATGTACCATATATATGTACATATAGTATATACGTAAGCGTTTGAAGATGTGGGTTTGTAAGCGGAAGTCCAGTCTGGGAACTACAACTATTATAGCGACGGCTACAAATATCCTAGTTGGTCCAATTAAGATATTTTGGGAACCGTAATATCTCCCTAAAGTTTCTACAGTTATCAATAATTTACATAAAATATATTGCTTTAATATTAGCGGGAAATCAACTTTTTTCATATCAGAAAATATACAATCAGCGCACAGGAATCCGATTAAATATCGTTTTGGATACTTAGGAATTGTGTGTGTGGCCATCTCTTTACTGGATGAAACCACCCCAATTCCACTTTGTTTATCATTCTAGAGGTTTCACGAAGGATCGCTTTCCTCTGAGTTTAGCAAAGTAATACACAATATATTGACAAAACACATTTATTTACAGTTTTCCAAAGTATACCTTCTAGCCAATGCATTTTTGCATCCCTATTTTCCAATCTCCCCGCATGCTTTTTCCTTACTCTCACCCCTTCTTCAACCGCTGTGAAACGTGAACCCCCATAACTTATGTTGTACACCCGCAAAGAAAACGAAATGACTAGGTAGCAGGCCCGGAATATTTGGCGAATAACGCATTATGTTTATGTTTTGGGTTTTCAAACACTCAACCGTTCAAGTGTCAGTGTGAGTCTGAGAGTTATCTTTCCAAAATTCCAGATGATCCTATCTCCTGGGCGATTTTCGCCAACATTTTAACTATTTTGTATCATTAAGCATTAAGAATACGGCGTTCGTCCAGTGCTACAGTGGGAACAAGTCCGGGTAATTCCAAAAAATGTCGCCACCATCTTTCGTTTCGGATGTTTCGAGAATAATCTTTGTTGAGGCCGACTCATTCTCAAACATCCAAACCGCCGATTGTTGCCCTTTTTCGGAATCACATCGGTATACCCATGTTTCATCACCTGTAATGATGTACACTGGATGATAGAACCCATTGTCAAAAGGAATCTCGTGTAGATCTGCACCAGTTCACACGGTGATCTTCTTGAGCTCGAGTCAAATTATGGGGAACTCAATGGGAGGAAAACGTATGTACCTTCAAATGCTTGTGTAAAATGGTGTTAATTGCTTCCACACCAATTTTTAGAATTGCTAGAAAATTCCTTACAGTAACACATGGATCCTTTCCAATCATGTTCCGAATAAGACCAATCGTTTTTTCAGTAATGGCCGTTTTTGGTCCAGGAACTCGAAAACTGTCACTTAAGGAAAGTCGACCGCGTTGAAATACATTGTACTACTCCTTTGTAGTAACTTTGTCACCATATATTAGATTGATTTCGTCAAATCATTTACGCCTTTAGATACGTTTGAAATTTAAATAACGAATAGGTCGGTAATGGCCTCTCTTCCATTCCATGATTTCGTTTGGAAAGGATCACAAACATCCAAGTATATTTTTCAGCGTGATTAAATATGTAAACAACTAGCTTAAAACGTCATACTAAATTCTTTGAAAAACATGGTCTGTCCGCCGCTGAAAGAGAATATCCTTTGAACTAAAGTCAAATTATGGGGAATCCAATGGGAAGGAAAAGTATGTACCTTCAAATGCTTGTGTAAAATGGTGTTAATTGCTTCCACACCAATTTTTAGAATTGCTAGAAAGTTCCTTACAGTAACACATGGATCCTTTCCAATCATGTTCCGAATAAGACCAATCGTTTTTCAGTAATGGCCGTTTTTGGTCCAGGAACTCGAAAACTGTCACTTAAGGAAAGTCGACCGCGTTGAAATACATTGTACTACTCCTTTGTAGTAACTTTGTCACCATATATTAGATTGATTTCGTCAAATCATTTACGCCTTTAGATACGTTTGAAATTTAAATAACGAATAGGTCGGTAATGGCCTCTCTTCCATTCCATGATTTCGTTTGGAAAGGATCACAAACATCCAAGTATATTTTTCAGCGTGATTAAATATGTAAACAACTAGCTTAAAACGTCATACTAAATTCTTTGAAAAACATGGTCTGTCCGCCGCTGAAAGAGAATATCCTTTGAACTAAAGTCAAATTATGGGGAATCCAATGGGAAGGAAAAGTATGTACCTTCAAATGCTTGTGTAAAATGGTGTTAATTGCTTCCACACCAATTTTTAGAATTGCTAGAAAGTTCCTTACAGTAACACATGGATCCTTTCCAATCATGTTCCGAATAAGACCAATCGTTTTTTCAGTAATGGCCGTTTTTGGTCCAGGAACTCGAAAACTGTCACTTAAGGAAAGTCGACCGCGTTGAAATACATTGTACTACTCCTTTGTAGTAACTTTGTCACCATATATTAGATTGATTTCGTCAAATCATTTACGCCTTTAGATACGTTTGAAATTTAAATAACGAATAGGTCGGTAATGGCCTCTCTTCCATTCCATGATTTCGTTTGGAAAGGATCACAAACATCCAAGTATATTTTTCAGCGTGATTAAATATGTAAACAACTAGCTTAAAACGTCATACTAAATTCTTTGAAAAACATGGTCTGTCCGCCGCTGAAAGAGAATATCCTTTGAGCTAAAGTCAAATTATGGGGAATCCAATGGGAAGGAAAAGTATGTACCTTCAAATGCTTGTGTAAAATGGTGTTAATTGCTTCCACACCAATTTTTAGAATTGCTAGAAAATTCCTTACAGTAACACATGTATCCTTTCCAATCATGTTCCGAATAAGGTCAATCGTTTTTTCAGTAATGGCCGTTTTTGATCCGGGAGATCGAAAACTGTCATTTAAGCAAAGTCAACCGCGTTGAAATACATTATACTACTGCTTTGTAGTAGCTTTGTCACCACATACTAGATTGATTTCCTCAAATCATTTACGCCTTAGGCCACGTTTGAAATTTAAAAAAGTAATAGCTCGATAATGGCCTTTCTTCAATTCCATGATTTCGTATGGAAAGGATCACTTTAAACTTATGTATATTGATAAAAATATTTAAGTATATATTTTTCAACTACCATAGTCATTAAATATGTTAACAACTGGCTTAAAACGTCATACTAATTTTTTTTGAAAGATATGGCCTGCCCTCAGCTGAAAGAGAATATCCTTCATAATGAAGTTTGAAGTAAATGAGGGTAGGTGTGGCAACACATACCCATCGAGCGCTAAGATTTTTTGCTTTCTGATCAAAGATGTTTGTGGCTTTGCACTGACACGGTGAAACATAATACCATTGCGATTTATCAGTTTTGGTAATTCGCAATAGCAGTGAGAAATTCGCCGACTGATGTATTGCTTCATTACCAGAAACATCACATTTCTCGACTCAATTCTATTTTCTCGAGTCATCTGTCACCAATATTTCATCACCTCTAATGATGTACACCAGATGATAGAACCCATTGTCAAAAGGAATCTCATAATAAGATTTTTTGCTCTCTGATCAAAGATGTTTGTGGCTTTGCACTGACACGGTGGAACATAATACCATTGCGATTTATCAGTTTTGGTAATTCGCAATAGCAGTGAGAAATTCGCCGACTGATGTATTGCTTCATTACCAGAAACATCACATTTCTCGACTCAATTCTATTTTCTCGAGTCATCTGTCACCAATATTTCATCACCTCTAATGATGTACACCAGATGATAGAACCCATTGTCAAAAGGAATCTCGTGTAGATCTGCATCAGTTCATATGGTGATCTTTTTGAGCTAGAGTCAAATTATGGGGAATCCAATGGGAGGAAAACGTATGTACCTTCAAATGCTTGTGTAAAATGGTATTAATTGCTTCCACACCAATTTTTAGAATTGCTAGAAAATTCGTTATAGTAACACATGGATGGTACACAGATAGGTCCAAAACGCTCCACGGAGTGGGGGCAGGAATAGTGGGGCCTAGAACACACAGATCAATAACTTTGAGCAAGGACACCTCAATCTTCCAAGCGGAACTATACGCAATCTTGGAAACTGTAGGAATCCTATCCGAAAGGGGACACAGGGGAATACGAATCAAAATATTCTCGGATAGTCAATCAGTCCTTAAGGCCTTGAGCAGTTGTACAATTACGTCCAAATTATTATTGGAATGCCGCAACATGCTTAATGGCTTGGCCACTCAGAACCAGATCACCCTGGTCTGGGTGCCAGGACATGAGGGGCACGGGGGAAATGAGATGGCAGACATCTGCGCAAGAAAAGGGGCTGAGAGAAGCTTTACTGGACCTACCCCACCTTTTGGGTTTAACAAAGGTCTCCTTAAAGGTGAGATAAAGAAATGGACAGCGTCCATTACAATGAAACACTGGAATGAGACCAGCGGGCTGGAACATTCCAAAAATTTCTGAGCTTCAACGCTAGGAGGGTGGACCTCGCCCTAAAACTGGACAGGGGAAGCTTAAAAACACTGACAGGGGCACTCACAGGTCACTATACCTGTAACAAGCACCTTCACAAAAGGGGCTTATCCAACACGGACACTTGCAGGTTCTGCGGTGAAGAAGAGGAGTCAATGGAACACTTGATCACTAACTGTGGGGCACTAGGCCACAGGAGATATAGACTACTACATGCACATACGTTGAGTGAGGAGGACCTATTTACACTCCCATTGAAGGAGCTGATCCTGTTCCTCAGCGTATTAAATAAATAAGTAAAACAAACAAGAGGAAACACAATAGATCAACGTGGTCGCAGTGCAAAGGGCCATTTTGGGTCAGACCCCACCTCATTACAATACAAAAAAACACATGGATCCTTTCCAATCATTCCTTCACAATGAATCTGATTGCGTGAGGTTTGAAGTCAATAAGGGTAGATGTGGCAACATACCCATCGAGCGCTAAGATTTTTGCTTTCTGATCAAAGAAGTGTGTACCTTTGCATCGACGCGGTGGAACATAATACCGTTGCGATTTATCAGTTTTGGTAATTCGCAATAGCAGTGAGATGTTCGCCGACTGATGTGTTGCTTCATTATCAGAAACATCACATTTCTCGACTCAATTCCATTTTCTCGAACCACCTGTCACCAATGTTTCATCACCTCTAATGATGTACACCAGATGATAGAACCCATTGTCAAAAGGAATCTCATAATAAGATTTTTGCTTTCTGATCAAAGATGTTTGTGGCTTTGCACTGACACGGTGGAACATAATACCATTGCGATTTATCAGTTTTGGTAATTTGCAATAGCAGTGAGAAATTCGCCGACTGATGTATTGCTTCATTACCAGAAACATCACATTTCTCGACTCAATTCTATTTTCTCGAGTCATCTGTCACCAATATTTCATCACCTCTAATGATGTACACCAGATGATAGAACCCATTGTCAAAAGGAATCTCGTGTAGATTTGCATCAGTTCATATGGTGATCTTTTTGAGCTAGAGTCAAATTATGGGGAATCCAATGGGAGGAAAACGTATGTACCTTCAAATGCTTGTGTAAAATGGTGTTAATTGCTTCCAGAATTGCTAGAAAATTCCCTACAGTAACACATGGATCCTTTCCAATCATGTTCCGAATAAGACCAATCGCTTTGTCACTAATGGGCGGTTATGATCCAGGAGTTCGAAAACTCTCATTTAAGGAAAGTCGATCCCGTTGAAATGCATTGTACCACTGCTTTATAGTAGCTTTGTCACCACATACTAGATTGATTTCCTCAAACCATTTACGCCTTAAACCACGTTTGAAATTTAAAATAGTAATATGTCGATAATGGCCTTTCTTCAATTCTATGATTTAGTATGGAAAGGATCACTTTACACTATACGTATTTTAATAAAAATATACAAGCATATTTTTCAGCGTGATTAAATATGTAAACAACTAGCTTAAAACGTCATACTAAATTCTTTGAAAAACATGGTCCGCCCGCCGTTGAAAGGGAATATCCTTCACAATGAATCCAATTACGCAAGGTTTGAAGTAAATGAGGGTAGATGTGGCAACACATACCTACAGAGTACTAAGTTCTTTTGCTTTCTGATCAAAGATGTGTGTGGCTTTGCATTGACCCGGTGGAACACAATACCGTTGCAATTTATCAGTTTTGGTAATTCCCAATAGCAGTGAGAAATTCGCCGACTGATGTGTTGCTTCATTACCAGAAACATCACATTTCTCGACTCAATTCCATTTCTCGGGCCATCTGTCCACATGAAGAATGGTGTGTGGGGTCCAGAATAGCTATCATCATCCATCCATGATACAAGTATTTCCGTTCTTTGTATCGATTGGTGGCAGCTTTCCACAGCGTTTGGTTGTACGATATTCTTTTCAATTCCATGTAGTTAATGTTGTTTGTGTCTTCCATTATCTGCGGTATGTATTATAATCTCAAGCAGCGGCGGTTGACGGTTCCTATTTTGTCATCGGCCGTGGAGATGGCATTCGTTCGTATGTATTCGTATATGCTCGTAGAGCGGCGGCATTTACCAAAATGTCATTGCTACCAGTATATTTATGAATGCTATGTTCACAGCGGATGACAAAATCAGCGCTCGCTGATCTGGGACACGCTAGAGGAGTTTTGCTTTCTATTTTTGTGTTTAAGAAGCCTTCCCCTCGTCTCAAGTATTCTCTTTTCTCCTTTTTCCACTTTTTGTAGTACTTCTTCATTACAAACTCTGCCAATCCAGCTTATTTTTATCGCTGTACTATAACATCGCATTTCCAGACTAACTATATTAATTCTGTTCTTCCTCTTGTTTAAGATCCCGTATATGTACAGTACTGGACTACATATCAAGTTTTTAAGCAATTGATTCTTTGTATCTAATAATGTATCATTTGGTGATATTAATGGCTTTTTAGCGAAAAATGGGCTGTTCCTCCGTGCTATTCGCCTGTTTATCACCATTCTGTTTCTTCCATTTTCTACAATGAGGTCGCCGAGGTACGTGGCGTAGAACGTCAATCTTATCCTAGGGTCGCTCTGAAGGAGCTTGAACTCCTCATTGGAGAAACTGCTGCAAACACCCAGTTTGGAGAGTAGGCTTAGTAAATAAATTAAATGAGGAAAAACGGCAGATTAGAAAGAATTTTTGGTGAAGAGATAGTGAACGATAACGAAAGAAGACTACGCAGTACGCATACCATATACATGCCTCCAACACAAACAGATACTCCAATATACCAGGATACATCCTACTTTAGGGCTCAGGATTATAGAATTAGTAATTATGGAAAAAGACCAAAATTTGACGTTGATAGATGTAAGAGTGTATCGCCAGGTTGAATGTGGATCAGATCACCATTTGCCAATAGAAAGGTTTGTTTGTTTAAATGCCAAACAGAGAAAAGAGGAAGGGATAACGGTGAAATACAGTTCGCCGAATTAAACATCCACAAATACAACATAGAGCTCCTACGGCCAGACAGCATAAAAAATTATATCAAAACAGGCTAACAGAAAAATATAGACAGTAATGTAGAACATAAGACAGCAAATGAAGTATACGAACACATTAGCGCAGCACGAGAAGCTTTAGGTTTAGAAAACAGAAAAGGAAGAAACACAGAAATATTGAGCGAACAGTTTCAACAGATAATATAAATAAAGAAAGAAAAATACCAACGATGGTTAATACACAATACCCCAGAAACAAGACGAGAATACGTGGAATGTAGCAGACAAGTTAGAACACAAGATACTCAGGAAGAAAATGAATACTGGGACAATGTAGGCTCAAAGATCAGCAGCACAATCGATTACAACAGATCGAAGGAAGCATGGAGAACAATCCGTGACCTAAGACAAGGAACGAAGAGAGGAGCACGTATTAATCTAATTACTTCGGAGCGGTGGACAGAACATTATGAAATATTGTTACAAGAAACCAGACCAGAATATATAAGAAGACAAGTGAACGTAGAAAACATAGAAGATACCACACAGAACACCGAAATAAGGGAAGAAGGGACTAAAAGGAAGTAAAAGTAATAAATCCGCAGGTCCGCGAAATGTTAGTATAGAACTAGTGAAGAATGGAGGAGCAAAACTAATGAAAATGATAACCAGAATGTGTCCAAAAATAGAAGTAGGTGATGACACTACGCAAGGATGCAATATGTCCCATATAATATCCGATCCACAAGACGGGAGGTAAAACATACTGCCAAAATGATCGGAGAATTACTATCATACCAATGATGGTCAGACTATTTGGAAGACTTATTAAAAACAAAATACAAAGTAATATTCGAGCCTTTTCAGAAGAAGAAAGTGATTGTCGTCTAGGTCCATCATGCCCAGCAAATATTTGCGCAGTAAGACAAATTATAGAGAAAAATAAAGCAAAAAATTTAGAACCCCAGAGTTTTGCTGATCTATGAGAAAAATGAAGAGAACTGAGAAATGTGTAAAGGTAGTAAAAAAATTATACAACACAAACAAACGACGAATAAAATTAGGCACCAAGCTCACTAGAGAAATTACCATAACAAAAAGCCTAAAACAAGGTTGTATACTATTACGCATGCTATTCAATATAGTATCTTTATTTGCTGCAATATAAAATTAGCACGTCAGAAAGGGAAAAATACATAAGCATGGAATATTAACAAAACATACAAAATGAAAAAATAATATAAACACAATTGTACAAAAATAATTTAGTTGAAGGAATTTGCGAAATCGTCTAGTGTGTAAAAAGCATGGTCCGTGAGGTACTTCTTCGTGGTTTTTGTGAAGAGGCTCAAAGAGAGGTCCCTCCACTTAATCGGTAGCCTGTTGAAAAGATGAAGGCCCAGTGTTGTCCATTCATTGGTCTTCAGCCGTACGTATGGCACTGCTAGCTGATCACCTGATCTGGTAAAGTGTTCATGGTTGTCTTTCATATATGGATGACGTGAGATATGGTTTTTGATATCCGTAAGGATCTCCAGGATATACACTGAGATTACTGTAGGAATTTGGTATTTAAGGAATAGGGGTGTACAGGGAGAAGTATTGCGCACGCCTTCTATAGCACCAACAGCTCTTTTCTGCAAGACCAGTATTTTGCCTGTATGTGCAGATCCACCCAATAATGCTAAGCCGTAGATCATACGCGAGTGGAATAGAGCGTAATAAGTTATTCTTGCGGCCTCTTTGTTGATTGCTATAGAGATTCGTTTTATGGCATAGATGGCTGAGGAAAGTTTCGCACCTAGGTGCTCAATATGTGGACTCCAAGTCAGAGATGGGTCTAAATAGAGTTCCAGAAATGTAGTCTCTTGAGTTGAAGCACATTTCTTGGTCCAACTAAAAACTATGTCAGCGGTTTTATCTATGTTAATACTAAGTCTATTTGAGGCGAACCATTCTTTGGCTTGTTGCATTGCAGTGGACGGGCCTTCATTCTTACGGTTTAATACTGTGGTGTCGTCTGCATACAATAACGTATCAAAAGTTGGAGCTGTTCGCAGGTCATTTACATATATTATGAATAACAAAGGACCAATGATAGAATCCTGTGGCATTCCTGTATTGATTTGTAGTTTGCTACTATTGCTACCATTACTGCTTACATACTGGTAACGATATTGTAAATATGAGTCGATCAGCTGAAGAGCCACTCCTCTAAAACCGTAATATTCCAGTTTGGAACGAAGGATCGAGTGACAACCACAATCAAATGCTTTAGAAAGTTCACAGAATAAGGCTCTAATCTCGCTTCCTTCTTCCAAGGCATTTGCCATCGTTGCTGCACTGCATCAATTGTTCGAGATCGAGGCCGGAAACCAAATTGTTGTTGCCTAAGGTACTTATTGCGTTCAAGATATTCCAGCATTCTTGTACTTATTATCGACTCAAATATTCTGGAGAAGGCAGGTAGAATCGCGATTGGTCTGTAATTGGCAATGTCACTGGGACAACCTTTCTTGAAAATGGCTTTAACTTTGGCCACTTTTAGTTTATCAGGGAAAGTTCCTGTTGTGATACAAGAGTTAAAAATGTACTGTAGAGGGCTTGCAATGTCGTAGCAGTCCTTTGTTCTTTTGGACTTTAGTTGAGTGGTTGTGTTTATGATTTCTGAGACTGTTGTTGGTCTGATGAAGCAGGAGTTATCACGCACCGGAAGTTTCTGAATAATATCCAGTGCATCTTGGGAAGCAGCGGGTAGTGAAAATTGCAGTGACTACGCAATGCTTGTGAAGTATTTGTTGAAGGAGTTAGGGGAGTATTCATAGTTTTGTCTGGTAGCAGATTTCGTTCTTCCTGTTTCTCGGTTTATGATTTTCCAAACGGCTTAGAATTTATTGGAAGCTTCTAATATAGTTTGATTGTTATTTGATGCCTGCATTGTTTCACAATATTGTATATAAAATTTCTTGTAATTTGTGTATACACGTTTTATTTCCAAATCATTCGGATATGTTACACAAGAGTCTTTTAGAAGACCTAGGGTTTCTTTTATAGCAGTAAATTCAGCCGTCATTATCGTTGTTTTGAATTTTTGGTTGTGTAAGCGGGTAATGGGAATGCAGTTGCTGTAGTGATACAAAGAAGTTCCGAGAAAGCAGTTGAACATAATCTTCACATCTACTGTTAGAAAAATATTGTCCCACGTCTCTTTAAGTAAACTGTGATAGAAATTGATTTTATTGGACTTTGTAAATGTTCTACCATATCTTGTCGGCAATTTTCTGATTTATGGGTAGTTCAAGGATTTGAGCTTCATGGTCTGACAAATTTTGTACGATGTAATATTTGTGAAAATGTTATCTAACATTGAAGTTAGTCTGTTGGGCTTGTGTATCGTCTGACGTAGATCAAGCATATGCATTATGTTCAAAAATTGATGTTTTTCGAAAGTATCTTTTTCAAGATGTATGTAAAATCTCCAGTTACGATGATGTTGGTATCCATCCTGGAAGAAACCATAATGTGTTGTAATGATGCTTCCAGTTTCTCAAAAAAAATATGTTTATATCACCTAAACTACTTCTGTATATTAGCAAGGTTACTATGTTTAAATCATTTATTAGGATGGTTGTGACTTCGAAAGGAATTTCAATTGACAGAACATCGATGGATATATACGTAGAACAAGCATTAAAAAAATGGCACAAAAAATGTGGGGAATGGGAATATTTAGGGATGGGGTTTTATATCCGCTAACGTTTGCAGGCCACCAAATAGTATTTGCCGAATATAAGGAAGATACGAAGTATCTGATGAGAAAATTAAAACAAGAATACGAGCACTAGGGACTAAATATGAATATTAAAAAACCGAATATATGTGTCTGGGAGGAGAAACAGACAACCTACAGATAGACGAAGAAACGATAAAGGGATGCACAGAATATCAATATTTAAGGAGGATATTATCAAACACAAGAAAGATAGACCGGAACATAAAAGACAAAGTAATAAAGGGAAAGAGGGCCATTAAAGCTCTACATGGGACAATTTGGAATAGGCACCTCACTAAAGGCACAAAGAGGAAGATATTTCATACAATGATTGAACATATTGTACTGAGAATTTAGTTAATTTGTTTTTAAAGTAAATTGCACCGGTCTAGCTCGTAGATAAAATATAAAAGCATAAATTATAACAATTTATATTTATAACTTTTTCGAAATATTGAACATAAAATCAAAAAAATTTACCTATTTTAGTGTGTGAATTTTCCGTTGACGGTTCTTCCTGTATTTCCTTTCTTCACTTCTTTTCTCGACGCAGCTTATGGATTCCTCCCTTTTATCAATTCTTTCTTCTTTTGTATGGTAATACTTCTTTTTCTTACTAATACTTCTACTTAAAACCTTTTCCTTTGGAAATATATTTTAGACTTCTTTATTGACTTTTCGAAATTGTCAATTTTTCGTCGTTCACCAAACTAAACTTTTTTCTCGAAACCAGGATGACACTGTTTTATTTCCCCGTTGTCTATGAATCCATATATCCTTGGTTATTATTTCCAGGAAATTTATGTATGCGAATTTTTGTAATGCATATTTGTTGTCGAAATGTGTAAAAAATGCTAACAAAATTCTTTTTATACATTAAATCATGCTTTTATAAAATATTTAACTCTGGTAACATTTGTTATACTACAATATATATGGGGGAACATGTGGCCGTTAACAAACAAAATTAGAACAATAGAATTGGACTATATGAGAAGATGTCTACAGTTCCCTCGCAAAGATAAAGCAAGGGTAGAACAGATTTGGAGAGGCATGGAAATAAAAACATCGATTACCGGCAGATTAGAAAATAAAGCATTAAAATGGTGCGGATACGTAAATCGAAAGAAGGAAGAGAGATGGCCAAAGAAGGTCCTAAACTGGTCAATGAGGGGAAGGAGAAGGAGAGGACGCGCGGTTGTAAAATGGAAACCATACATAACAAAAGCAATGGAAGATAAGGAATTAAATGAGGACGATGGGGCCGACAGAGAATATTGGAATCTGAGAACGCCTAACCTGTAAAGGGAAAGAAGGCCACAGACAGAGGGAGAATGAGGAATGTCAAGTCATTACTATTAAAAAAAAATAAACAAAACAACATCCCCTCTTTTTACGAAATTGTGGTACCGAGATACGAAAACTCTTATTGCTTTTCCAATAATTCTGGTGTCATCCATTATTGTCTTGTCTCCTCCCCATAGCATTACTTTTGTTTTCTTTTTATTTCCAATTTAATGAAGTTATGTGAAACATTAAACGGGCATCCCTCATATCCATTCGTAAATAAATCACAAATGTTAAATGTTAATGCTTTGTATCAAGTGATTTGCTTTGAACTTATGACCTGCAAGTTGTTCTAAACACTTTCCAACGCATATACATTGTAGATCGGGTCGTTTTATGATTTTTCATGGATTTTAATGATTGCAATTCATTATTAATTTTATTTGCTCGTCATCACCTGCAATTGGATGACCCAAACATTTTTAATCTTACGTACTTACCCAATCGCTGGACCATTCTGCTGTTAGGCTTAAGGTCTTAGGCAGTCAAGTTGATATCCTTTTTTCCTTTGTCACTTATTCCCATCTCTTTCTATTCTTCGCCATTTCTTTCGCCTTGTGTTGTTACCCCCAAAACTGCGTTAGTACTATCTCTCCGAGATAGCAATAACTGAGGGGAACAATTGGCTAGAGTGCACAAGACGACAAGAATAAAACACGAAGCGGTACATACGCTTGTCGCAACAGGCTAGCCAATGCCGTGCTCAGCTCAGTGGGAGGTCGTGTCGGTTCTTTTTCAAGCTCTAAATAACGGTCGTTGAACACAACAGGTCTGGTCAGGGAAAAAGATAGTATGGGCGCCAACCTTAAAATTTGCGTCAAAGGTCATAAGAACTTACCAGATATATTTTCATTGTCAAATAATCGGCACCTTTATATCGATCGAAGAACTGTCTGACGTCAGGAGCGACCAAGATCAACTGAAAAATGCACGTTGATTCTATATGCTTAGATTCTGTTACGAAACCAATAAAATTCTACTTGAAAAACTACACCCGGTTATTCAAGAACTTGTGTATTTAGCCTTTAGTTAGAATTCATTAAAAACATTAAAAAACTACATAAAATTCGAGATAAAATTAGCTAAATAATGCGAACAGTGCGGTAGCCGCAAGTCAACATAAAACGTTTTATCTAAAGTTTCACAATATAAACTACAAAATGCGTGATGTTAATTGTTACTGTGAGTTATGCAAAATACGATACAGGTCTAGTAGGAATTTCGATATATATATCTGAATATCAATGAATTTAATAAGAAAATATGGCCATCTAGATAATAATGATTTTACAAGCTAGTGAATATTAACGTTGAATTCAGTTGAAATTATTGATACGATATACGAAATATTTGAAACAAGGAGAAAACGTTTAAGACATATAGAATGAATGCTTAGCTGTCATGGCTTCCGGGTGATGTCATCGCATAAGGTTCTATCCTTTGTCTGCCTCGGATGTTGGAAATGGTCTTTCGGATTTGTCCGACGGATTACACGATCGGTTTTCCTTCGTTTAATACCTTGATGGGGAGGTATAAAGACAATGATGTTGTATTAGGCACGACGAGGTGTAGGAGGGTTCTATCTCGGGTTTCTTTTCCTCCACGAACGGGAGATGTACTTGACCAATACACTAGAGGATTTGGTAGCGAATTCCCCACTACAGGGTAAATACTTTCTTGATGATAATTCGATAAACGATACACACACTTAAATTTTCTCAGCCATAACCTCTTCCGATCTCGTCACCGGTCTTTTACCACTCGCTGCCTAATGCCTAATTCCCTCTTTTTTGTTACTACGCCGAAGGTAAGATTCGCTTCGCGTTCTCGTGATGGGACGAATTCGAAAAATTCAAGGGCAACTAACACGCTGCGATATGATGGGTTCAACGGGAATATCGTTAAGCGATATTAGGAAATAACTATTGTCCGATAGGAGTAAAATTTGAGCCTATATTTCTAACAAGTTAAATGAAATACGGAACTGAACTAATTGTAAGTGAAATTTGTGCACGTAACAGTGTACCAAAATCCCGAAAAAAAGCGATTTGTACATTGTTTCGAAAGTTGGAAGTTGAACAGGGAACTGCAACCCACAATCAGTCTTTTTCGGAAAGAAAAATCCAGGTGCTTGGATAGTGAAATTTACATCCGCACGTTACTGTGACAAGATCAGGAGTACTTGTTTCCGAAAATGTACGTACCAGTCTATATAATAACAAAGAATTTTCGAATTTTCGTACGTATAAACGAAGAATTCACTTATTAAAGTAGAAAGTTCCTCATTACAAACTCGACGAACCAAATGAGTCACGTAGAAGGTTGCAGTATGTGACAATTTTGTGGTACGTCTCTGTATCGTGAGTCGGGGGACGAGAAGGGCGACAATGTCCGCTGCTATCTGCGGGGGTGATACAAGCACTATTGTAACTGCATTCCTTTACCCAGAAAATATGATGGTTTGCTTTACAATAAAATTTTTGTCAAATGTATATTTTCAATACGTTCAGATATGGGAGCATTTTATGCTGATATTTAATTTTTCGGGTCATCCTAGATACGGTAATATCGCATATTTTTAGGCGATTTTTTAATATCAATTAGAATTTTGGAGCCTAGTAGTTGAAAAAATGCGAAATTTGCAACTGTGACGATGGTTAATAAAAATACAATAATTTACTATTGTTATTTGTACTACATATACACGCTGTTAAATTCCACACTCGGTTTAATTATAGAGACGATACAGTATTATTTTAAAATATTGACTTTAATCTTAGAGATATGGAAGTATGTTATTTTAGGTCACAATACACCTAATACACAATACTATTCACAAGTGTATAACAATACATAATAATTTTATTTATAGAAGTAGTAGACGACATTTACTTAATTGCAACTTATTTTTGTGACGCGATCGTTCAGAAATGCAATTGTGCAATAACTTCCACTTGGTCGATTCGATTTTCAATAATTCTCAAATCTATACAAATTAAGGTATCACACCGTGTGTGACGAGCACGATATTGTGATATATGACCTAATAAAACGAGATAGGAGATACGTAATTAAATAAAAGCGGTTCATATTTTCAATATCACCGACAAATCCGTAGCATTTATTTTATTAATAAGCGAACATTTAGAAAAAGATTGCGCCAATAATACCATATGGTTAATATTATTCACGTTATGCGTTCTGTTAATGTTAATTAATTATAATATTGCGTCAAAAGTGGAAATTAACTCCTAATTGTTTCAATAGGCCACCTGGCCGGCTTCATTTGTTCTGACTTTTTCAAATAAACCATGAAGGTATTAACTTTTTGATAGCGTAGTTGGGAAATTAATATTCGCGTACACTCCGCGCAACGCGGATACGATCAAGTATATAGAGTCGAACTTCTCTAAACCGATACTCTGATAACTCGAATTTCTCCCTAAATCGAATTCTTCAGTTAGCTGCGGCGCTAGAAGGCAATTTCAATAACTCTCTCTAAAAATAGCGTTCGTGTTTTCGAGAGCCAAAATTTAATAAAATATAATACAATACAATATAATATAATATAATATATTAAATGTAGAAGACTCTCTATAAACGACCTAATAATAAAAAATTAGGTTCGTTAATGGGCAGTTAACAAGTAACCGTGCAAAAGCCTACCAAGTAAGCACAATTTGCATATGCCAATAATCCTGTAGGAAATGTTGACTATGTCAATCGCAAAACGCAACTGCAGACTAATTAGTTTCGTCCTCATTAGGACTCGTCAGTACAGTATATCGTTCTGCGAGTGATACAGTGAACATTTCCAGGTGATACGTCGAAATCTCGGCGAGATGGGATACGGTCAAAATAATGACCCCGCTGAACGCGATGTTACCGGGTATGCCAATACATCTCCTGCTCGGAAGATGGGGTCATTATTTTGACCGTATCCCATCTCGCCGAGATTTCGACGTATCACCTGGAAATGTTCACTGTATCACTCGCAGAACGATATACTGTACTGACGAGTCCTAATGAGGACGAAACTAATTAGTCTGCAGTTGCGTTTTGCGATTGACATAGTCAACATTTCCTACAGGATTATTGGCATATGCAAATTGTGCTTACTTGGTAAGCTTTTGCACGGTTACTTGTTAACTGCCCATTAACGAACCTAATTTTTTATTATTAGGTCGTTTATAGAGAGTCTTCTACATTTAATATATTATATTATATTATATTGTATTGTATTATATTTTATTAAATTTTAGCTCTCGAAAACACGAACGCTATTTTTATTCGTCGCTGAACGCGATGTTACCGGGTATGCCAATACATCTCCTGCTCGGAAGATGGGGTCATTATTTTGACTGTATCCCATCTCGCCGAGATTTCGACGTATCACCTGGAAATGTTCACTGTATCACTCGCAGAACGATATACTGTACTGACGAGTCCTAATGAGGACGAAACTAATTAGTCTGCAGTTGCGTTTTGCGATTGACATAGTCAACATTTCCTACAGGATTATTGGCATATGCAAATTGTGCTTACTTGGTAGGCTTTTGCACGGTTACTTGTTAACTGCCCATTAACGAACCTAATTTTTTATTATTAGGTCGTTTATAGAGAGTCTTCTACATTTAATATATTATATTATATTATATTGTATTGTATTATATTTTATTTAACTCTCTCTAACTTAAACTCTTCCTAAGTCGAATAATTAGGAGTGGCAGTGGTTCGAAATGGAGAGGTTGGATTGTACAAGGAGTGTCTATGTTTTCAAAAACGACCAATAGGTGGCGCTATAGAGATATGCCATTATTAGAGTTTGTTAATAAGGTGGATGACGTGTTACCATTTAGTAGCGTAAATCGGACTGACGCTGTCACTCCTCCGAATTTTATTATTCAATAAGAACATATCAAGTTATCAATGACAACTTATCATTTAAAAATAAAATGCGGGGGAGTGACAGCGTCAATCCGATTTACACTACGTAATGATAAGACGTCATCCACCGTTTTAACAAACTCTGGTCATTACTATTTTCGTGAAATTTGACATTTGCTTTGTGAAAACGGTGGCAGCTTAGAAATTAACCGAGCGGTTTGTTTACAGTGAACGTTTAAAATAAGCAATTGGTTTTTACGATTCTAGTAAAGGCCTAACTCAACAGCAATATATAGAATCGCTCGTTCAACTTTTGACAATGAAGCACCATTAGATAAGACTATTTCCAATTGGTTTTGAGAATTTCGTCATGGTAGTACGTCCATCAGTGATAAATAAGATTCGACAAACGAGTTCGTGATAAGCTGACATGACAAGACGCGACCTTAAAATTCGGGGAGTGACAGCGTCAGTCTGGTTTATACAACTTATCATGCACTCGTTTGTCGGACCTTAATGATAAATTGCGTGGATGTCGATCAAAAATGGGTTGTTATTCCAAAAGTACCACCCATGCTGGGCTCAGCGTGATTGAAGAAGATCGCATTCTAAGGTGTATCGAAGACCGCAAAACATTCGATATTGGATGAGGATTCACGTGTGAAAAGGATCTGTTCCCGATGGATTCTGCATAATTTAACCGAAACTCGAAACAAAGCTCGTGTTAATTGGTGGAAGGAAATGCTCCGAAATTCGACCGGGGAACTTTGAAATCCATATAAAACATCGTAGTAGGTAGCAAAACTGGGATATATTTGTATGAACCGGAAACTAAGCAACAATTCACTGTTTAGGTGTTGTTCGTTCACGAAGCACTTCCAAGGAAATGATGACTAGTTTCTTCCATTGTACTGGACATGTCGCAATCATTCCTTAATGCTGAATAGTATATAACAACATGTTTGTCACAAGTCATCGATGAAATCGGGACAAACAATCGAAAACGTCGCATCGATCTGCATCATGACAATGCCAGGTCCCACACAGCACGTCAAACAATTGATTATTTGGAGAAGGAGCACATCGAATTAGTGTCTCATTGCCCGTCCTAGCAATTTCTCTCTGTTCCCGAATGTCTAAGAAAAATGCGTAGACAGCGATTTTCATCACCTCAAGAAGCTGTCGAAGTCTTCAAAAACCATGTTTTTGAGATATCAACTTCAGAACGGAAAAAATGTTTCGGTAGTTGGTTTGAACGCATGAGAAAGTATATAAATCTTAAAGGCGAGTATTTTGAAAAGGCACTAAAAGGGTTCGTTTCAACAAATTTTTCTCTTTCCTAGTTCTTGTAGGTACTTAAAAGGCGCTCCTCATATTTTGATTGTTTGGTTTAAAATGAGACAGTAGCGCTATTTTTATTCTGCTTTATTGTTTCCACAAAGGAAAGGAAAAAAACAAAAAAAAATTATGGGCTGTGTAACCATGCACCAGCACCTGCTGATGGCCTTAACCCTTTTGTACATGCTGTACTCATTTGGGTGCAGTTTACCGTACTAAAATGAGGAGCGCGGGTACAAATAGGTTAAGAAGACATTCATGGTAGGTACTGATTTTCACTCAGACATGAACGAAGCAGAAGAAATTTGGAAAACCCTAGAAGATAAAGGAGTCAATTAAGACGAACGATTGAGGGCCTCTACGAAATGGCTACTTACACAGTGGGAGTAAGATATGAAACGAGAAATATTCAGAGCGACGGATGGAATGAGACAGGAATATAGCCTAAGCCTGTTGCTCAGCCCGACGTTGTAATAAAAGTATGGAAGAGAAAGCCATATAGACTACCTCGTAAGATACGGAAAACCCCATTCAATTGAGATGAACAAGATGACATTCGCAGATGATATGGTACTAAAGGCGAAAACGGACAGTGCACTACAGATAAATCTGGGTGAATGGAAATCAGACAAAAACGACGATGATTTCAAAAAAGTTAAACCAATACCAAATAAAAGTCAAAGGAATAATAGTGGAACAAGTAGAAAAGTAAAAATACCTAGGAACAATCACAAATGCACATGGCCGAATTAAAAGGAAATTAGCGAGATGACAGGAGCAACAGATGTTTGGTATTTCAAAACATAGTTTCTGAAGATCTTGCCAGCTTCTTGAGGAGCTGAAAATCGCTCTCCGCGCATTTTTTGTTTGACATTAGGGAATAGAAAGAAATCTTTGGGCGAATACAGGCAACGAGATATTAATTAGATGTTTTTCTCCTCTCGTCCTTCTCGTCGTTTGACGCGTTTTGTGAGAGCTGGCATTGTTGCAATGCAGAATGATGCGACGTTTTCTGTTGCTCTTCCTGATTTCGTCGATGACTTCTAGTAAACAAATTGCTATATACCATTCAGCACGACCTGTTCGATCCTCTAAAGCAGCGGTCTCCAAACTACGGCCCGCGGGCCAAATCCGGCCCGCCAACGTCATCAATCCGCCCCGCGACAGCTAATAGCTTATTGTTGTTGTGATAAGTTGGATAAAAAACATAGAATGATAATAACTTGGATTTATTTACTTGCTAGGTAAAGCTTAATGACAAGTATAATACGCAGAAACCTCACTGAAGTAATCAGTATGGCCCCAAGGCTGGAAGGTTTGGAGACCCCTTTAACAGTTAAATGAAAAAGGTATGCAATAGGGGCCTGGTTTCTAGGACAGATAGTAAACAAGACAAGCATAGACAGAATCAAGAATGAAACCATAAGGAAGCAAGTGAAGGTGAAACCAATAATAGTGAAAATTGAATTGAATTAGGGTGCCTACGCTTGCAGCAATATAGTACAGAAAATCTACGAAACGAAACAAACCGACAAGAAAGGAAGTGGGAGTGGATGGTAGATGGACGTAGGAAGAAACAATTAGGAGCCTGCTACAGAAAAGGGACGTCAAATGGGAAGAGATTTTCGATTTCCAAAAGAATGTGTAGATCGTCCTTTTTCGGGACTTTGTGGTACACAAGGAGCCGATAGAAATGGCGAAGAATAGAAATAGATGGGAGTAAGTGACAAAGGAAACAATGATATCAACTTGACTGCCCAAGACCTTAAGCCTAACAGCAGAATGGTCCAGCGATTCAGTAAGTAAGTAAGATTAAAAATGGTTGGGTTATCCAATTGCAGTTGATGACGAGCAAATGATAGTAATAATGAACTGCAATCATCAAAATACATGAAAAAATCATAAAAAGACCCGATTTACAATATATATATACATATATGTGTTGGAAGGTGTTTAGAACAACTTGCAGGTGATAAATTCAAAGCAAATCACTTGATACAAAGCACTAACACTTGTAATTTGCTTCGATAAGGATGTAAGGGATGTTCTTTAAGTGATTCACGCAACTTTATGAAATTGGAAATAAAAAGAAGACAAAAGTAGTCCTGTTGGGAAGAGACAACAAGACAGGTGACGAATGTATGGATGATAAATTTTTGGAAGGACAATAAAAGTTTTAGTACCTTTGGTACCATCAATTTCTTAAAAAGGATGTTGTTTTGATGGAATTATTTTTTTAATAGTAATAATAGTCCTCATTTAATTTATTTACTAACTCTACTCTCCGAACTGGGCGGTTCCAACAGTTTCTCTAATGAGGAGTTCGAGGTCTTTTAGAGCTACCCTAGGGATCTATGATTCAAGGTCCGTAGCTTAGCAGCCTGGTTGCAAAAGATTTAAGAAACAGAATGGTGATAAACAGGATAATACCACTAGGGAACAGCACATTTTTCTCTAAAAGGCAATAAATACTATCAAATAACACATTACATATACAGAAGAAACGATTTCTTAAAAATTTGATATGTAGTCTAGTATCCTGCGTGTGCGGGCCTTTGACAATAGGAAGAGCAGAAATAAGAAAGTTAGATAGTCTGGAAATACGATGGTATAGAACAGCGATAAAAATAAGGTGAATGGGCAGAATTTCTAATGAAGAAATATTACAAAAAGTGGAAGAAGGAGCAAAGAGAATACTTGAGACGAGCGGAAGGCCTCTTAAACAAAAAAATAGAATAAAAATTAGAAAGCAAAAGCCCTCCAGCGTGTCCCAGCTCAGCGAGGGCCAGCTCCGATTTTGTTATCCGCTGTGAAGAGAGCATTCATAAATATATTGGTAGCAATGGCATTTCGAATACGAATACGTACGAATACATACGAACGAATGCCATCTCCACAGCTGATGATAAAGTAGGTGCTATCGACCGCCGCTGTCTGGGACTATAGTACATGAAACAGATAATGGAAGACAAAGGCAGCAACAACTACATAGAATTGAAAAGAACATCGTACAAACAAACGCTGTGGAAAACCTACCACCAACCGGGTGTATCATGGATGGATGATGATAGTCCAATTCTGGACGCAACATACAATTCTTAAGGTGAAGAAATCGCTAGATCTAGAAAATGGAATGGAGCCGAGAAATGTGATGTTTCTGGTAATGAAGCAACACATCAGTCGGCGAATTTCTCACTGCTATTGCGAATTACCAAAACTGATATATCGCAACGATATTCTGTTCTACCGTAGTAGTGGGTTTCAGCCGATTCTGGGACCTCCTCCTCGACGTTGAAGGTCGAGGAGGAGGTCCCAGAATCGGCTGAAAACTAGGTGGTCACTCAAAGGTCATCCCGAGGATCAAGGTCGTATATTTCGTCGTTCGTTAGTCATTTTTCAATGTCATCATCAAGGCCAAGGTCATTCTCAGTACAGTCATTTCAAGGTCAATGTCGTCCTCGATGCCAAGGTCATCCTCGCGGCCAGGCCCTGACCGGGCGGATGACCTTGACCTTGAGGGCGACCTTGAGCTCGAAAGCGACATTGACCTTGAAAAGGCACTGACCTCGAGTGTGTCCTTGACCTTGGGGACGACCTTGAGAATGGACCTGACCGCGAGGATGGCCTTGGCATCGAGGGCGACCTTGACCTTGAAATGACTGTACTGAAGATGACCTTGGCCTTGATGATGACATTGAAAAACGACCTCAACCTTGAGACTGACCTTGACCGTGAAAACGCTCTTGACGATGACCTTGAGAAACGACCTTGAAGATAACCTTGACCGGTCATTGGTGTTCTCAAGGTCAGAGTCTTTCTTAAGGTCAAAGACTGTTTCAAGGTCAAAGTCATTCTCAAGGTCAACCGTGAAGCTAAGGTCGATTTTCAAAGTCGAATACATGACCTTGATCCTCGGGATGACCTTTGAGTGACCACCTAGTTTTCAGCCGATTCTGGGACCTCCTTCTCGACCTTCAAGGTCGAGGAGGAGGTCCCAGAATCGGCTGAAACCCACTACTTACCGTGTCAGTGCAAAGCCACACACATCTTTAATCAAAACGCAAAAAATCTCGATTGGTACGTGTTGCCACGTTCACCCTCACTTGCTTCAAACCTCGCAGAATCGGATTCACTACGAAGGATATTCTCTTTCAGCTGCGGGCAGACCATGTTTTTCAAAAAATTGAGTGTGATGTTTTAAGCCAGTTGTTTACATATTTAATGACTATGGTAGTTCAAACATATATACTTGAATATTTTTATTAAAATACATAAGTTTGTAGTGATCCTTCCCATACGAAATCACGGAAAGGAAGAAAGGCCATTATCGACCTATTACTTTTTTAAATTTCAGACGTGGCTTAAGGCGTAAATGATTTGAGGAAATCAATCTAGTATGTGGTGACAAAGCTGCTACAAAGCAGTAGTACAATGTATTTCAACGCGGTCGACTTTGCCTTAAATGACAGCTTTCGAGCTCCTGGACCAAAAACGGCCATTACTGACAAAAGCGATTGGTCTTATTCTTATTCATGTCTTATTCATGATTGGAAAGGATCCATGTGCTACTGTAAGGAATTTTCTAACAACTCTAAAAATTGTTGTGGATGCAACTAACACCATTTTACACAAGCATTTGAAGGTACATACATTTTCCTCCCATTGGATTCCCCATAATTTGACTCTAGCTCAGAAAGATCACCGTGTGAACTGGTGCAGACCTACACGAGATTTCTTTTGACAATGGTTCTATCATCTGATGTACATCATTACAGGTGATGAAACATGGGTATACCGATGTGATTCCGAAAAAACGGCAACAATCGGCGGTTTGGGTCTTTGAGAATGAGTCGCCCTCAACAAAGATTATTCGAAAAACACTCGAAACAAAAAGATAGTGGCGCCATGTTTTGGAATTACTCGGACTTGTTTCCTCTTCAGCACTGGACGGACGCCATACTCTTAATGTTGAAAGATTCACAACGATCTATTTACCTCGACATCCCTAAATGTTGGCGAAAATCGCCTGGGAGGTAGGATCATCTTGAATTTTGGAAAGATAACTCTCGGACTCACACTGCCACTTGAACGGTTGTGTATTATTTTGCTAAACTCCGAGGAACGAGATGTTTGATAAAACTTCTAGAATTATCAAGAAAGTGGAATTATGGTGATTTCGTCCCGTAAAGAATAATAATAATAATAATAATAAAAAGGAGAGGTGTCGTGGGACACCCGACAAGAGCGAAGCTCTTTACGCCTTTGAAGCATATTTGCATAATAGCTAAAATTCTATAATTGAATAAATAATGTATAAAGAACAAGTATTTCATTTCGAAACCGATGGTAAATAAGTTGAAGTTCAATTTGAAGTAAATTCGAGTCTGAATAATAATAGCGCCATCTGACGGGGAAACGCAAACGTGTATGTGTGTGAGAGCGAGGAAGAAGTAATGATAGAGGAAAGATAGAAGAAAAGCGTCTATCTGACGATTTTAGGCGTCTTACTTTTATCCAGTTCACTCTCAGAACCGCAGAACCTTCCTAAAAGAGCTTTGCTCTAATAATCTTTATTGTCATGGCTCATCAGAGCATGGACATTGTCAATAATATATATGTATATTAGGGCGGGTTAATTTTTGTTTTGATGAAGCGTATAGCAAAAACGTAATCTATAGGTGATTCTGAGAAATTTTGCTCCAGAGACCATAGCTCTAAGTCGGATTTGGAGCCTCCCAAAATTTCAAAATATATATTTTTCGATATATACATAGAATAATTTAATTAAATTCGTCATAAAATCGGATAGAATTATAGTAGATTTCTCAATCTGGGCTTGTTTGAAAGGTATTTTCATCACCTTTCAGAATCTGTATTGATACCAAAATTTTCTTTTATTTTTAGTAGAGATATTAGGAATTTTTTGTCGAAAAATAGCCTAAAATGAACTTTTAACTAATAAATTCTGAATTTTCTTCGATTTTTTTTGCAGATTATGAACAACTTTTATTACGATCAATTTTTTGTTTTCGAACTCCTGTTTGTAGGAAAATCGATCTGAAAAAATCAACATTTTCAAGGTTTCAACAAAAAAACACTATTTTTACATTTTTAATTCAATTTATTTTTAAATATTATTCTCGACCTACAATTTAATGTTTTAACGTGGTAATATTATTTTTTAAAGTCCTTTTTACTTTCCATTCGAGGAGTTTTCTTACGACTTTCTAATGTCACTGCCAGAACTCCTTCACGATTCTTTTCTATAAGTCGTTTTGAAACACTCGTTAATAATTGTACATGTCTTTCTGTTCCTTGTATGTGCATTGGAATTTGTGGATCAGCCAGTGGTGGTTCATCGAAATCTAAGTATTCTACCAAGTGATCATATGGAATCTGTCGAGTAAATGCTGGTTCAAATAATATATCGTCGTTATTCATATCAACCATATTGACATAATCGGTAGCATTGAAATTTAAGATATATTTTTTGTAAACTCTGAATTTAGTTGGATCGTGCAATTTTTCTCGATAGTGTAAAATCTTTTTGATAGCTCTATCCCGTATTGCTTTTCGATCATCAAATAACATTGTTAATAAGATATTTTCTGGATGTGCGTAATATGAGTTGTTTTGAATTACACCATCTACAATATTACGAAAGTTTGGTTGTAAGTATCGTGTCCAACGTATAAATTTTAATAAAAGTGCACTACAGAGTTATAAAACTTCACATTGAAGTACATTGGCACATAAACTGTAATAATATAAACTGCCAAAGTTTTTAAATTGGTCGATGGTGTATTAGTTGTTACATATAATCGTAGTAATCTACTTGCTTTGGTTAACCAACGAGAATGTGCAATTTGTCCTGGTTTAATGTTAGCTAAATCAAGTGGAACAATACCATTCGAAATTGCTTTAGCTATTTGATATAAATATTTAACATCTGTTGATAGTTCGAGCTCATGTTCATGATCCATCATTGCATGCATATTCTCCAGTGGTATTGGATCAAAATCAGCTACTACCTGAAAAATTAAATGTTTAGATCAATTAAAATGCAATTATTTTATTTTAACTTTATTCCAATCGAAAAAGTAAAATAATGATAATAAATAATGATAATAAATGATGATATTAAATAAAATAAAGTGTTACATACTTGCAATTTTTCACATTCTTGAATAGCTTTGAATAACTTTCCACTTGCTGCTCGTGGTCCACTGGTGACTGTTTTGTCCAATGCTTCATATAAATGACGAAATGGCAGTTCATTGAAATGAAGCAGACATATAAACCAGTGAATTGGTCTATTTAACTGTTTTTCAAATAATCGTAAAACACCATTTTCTGTTCCAGTATTTGCTGGCTCACCATCACTGCATATGCCAATTAATTGATCAACTGTTAATGCTTTATTGTTGAAAAATTCATTCAGTTTTCTGTGTTTGGTTTTTGCATCTTCTTGACTACCCAAATTTACATATCCAAGTAACTTATTATAGGGCTCTTTCAGAACAACTAAATGCGCTTCTTTTACCATAGTGGTATGAAATTTGTCATTAATTTTCTCTGTAGTTAATGAGTCGCCTTTTCTACCATCGAAAGAGAATGCAGTTATGGAAGAATTTGTATGTCGTGTACGAAGCACTGCATCTCTAGATTTAACTTTTTCTCTAGCCACTTTTGATTTATCCATAATAACAAGATTACCATGAACATCTCTAAAATTTATATCTTCGAATAGAGCTGTTGCTAAACATGAAGCGACTCTATCTGAAACACCGAATCTATCACACATCATACCAAAATTTAAGGCATCGTATCTTTGAGTATAATGACCTCGTCTCATTTGAACAGTTGCTTCTGGAACTTCTGTTGTTGCTTCATTTTCATCTTCATCCATGTGTAATTCAGGTAGTCGTAACTTGGATCATCGGTACCAGTTGTAAGTGTTGGTATTGTTGTAGCTACTTCTTCAACGTCTTCCGTGTATTCAGGTATTGTGAATTTTCTATCATTATGCTGGTCCATCATACATTCTTTTAGATGTTCTGGAATCAATTCACACGAGCATTCTGTTGTTTTTAATTTGCAATTACATTTGCCAATATAAAATAATTCGTTTATTGAATCAACAAATGCTTTAAATTCATCTCTTTTGTTTCTATGTTGTACATGTTTCTGGTATTTATCAAGCAAACCAGTTAATTTTTTAAAACACTCTTTCTATTAATGATTTCAATATTTAATTTACACCAAATTTGGATCAATTTATCTGTTACGTGAGGAGTAAAAGTTTTATACGAGAACATTTTGTTTTAAAATTTAGCACGATCACTTAAAAAAATAATATTTTAAAATGTCACATTTAGTAGGCAAACTAAGATCATTTAAATCACTTGATAAACCAAAAACAACAATATCTTGATGAGGCATGTTAGTCAATCTAGAGTCAAAACTTGTTGATGTTGTTGCTTCCATTTGCGAAGACACCGCAGACGATGTTGATGGTTCTTGATTATCCATAATAACTTTGATAGTATCACAAACAACAAAATTGATCGTAATAAAAGCTGTTGGAAATTATCTGAACTTTCATAATCTGCAAAAAAAAAAATCGAAGAAAATTCAGAATTTATTAGTTAAAAGTTCATTTTAGGCTATTTTTCGACAAAAAATTCCTAATATCTCTACTAAAAATAAAAGAAATTTTTGGTATCAATACAGATTCTGAAAGGTGATAAAAATACCTTTCAAACAAGCCCAGATTGAGAAATTACTATAATTCTATCCGATTTTATGACGAATTTAATTAAATTATTCTATGTATATATGGAAAAATATATATTTCGAAATTTTGGGAGGCTCCAAATCCGACTTAGAGCTATGGTCTCTGGAGCAAAATTTCTCAGAATCACCTATAGATTACGCTTTTGCTATACGCTTCATCAAAAAAATCGTTCCATACAATTTGACCCGCCCTAATGTATATGTATGTATAATGAGGAGAAATTTTAAAATAAAACTAAAATTGACGTTAACGCACATATTCATCACAGAGGTATTCGTCACACATTAGTCACATTAAGCATTCATAAATTCATCGACGCTATAAAACATGTTCTCATAAAGATTTTTTAAATTTAATTTATAGCTATTGAATGATTGTGTGGCTTTTACACACAAGGGCAGTTTATTATATACATAGAAGAATTTCCATATATCTTGGAGTTAATTCATATAGTATTTTATGGTGTATCGACATACTCAAATTTGTATTTTGCACTAGATATCGCTATTTTTAACAAATGTTTCTTCATTTCTTTTAAAGAACAGAAGTACTTCCAATATATAGAGTGAGGGCAAAAGGAAAACATTCATCTCCCTAGAGAAATGACGATGTCAACGAAGAAATAGGAAATATACATCTAACTATTCTTTTCTGTAGGAATAATCGTTTACCTCCAACAGCAGACCCCCAAAAGATCATACCCTCTAGTGAAGACGAGTTTCGACGTAAGCAAGAAAAGTTTCATCGACTGCAAACCCACGCATCGCTACGCAATTTTTATAGCATACATCGCCGTTGATAGTTTACCTTCCAGCATAGAGCAATGTTCATTAAAGCCCCAGTGATTTGATTATATTACTCTCCGGAACCGATTTGCAATTAAGGCGAACATACAAACTCTCCAAATTCGGCGCAGACGGTCTAAACCGCACAACACTAGTCTAAAGAAATGGACTTATATTTCCTCAAAACCAGACACAATTGCTGAGTATCCAAAACGATTTTTAATCGGATTCTTGTTGCGCGGAGTGTATATTTTGTGATATGAAAAAATTGACTTTCCGTTAATATGGAAGCAATATATTTTATGTACATTATTGATAACTGTAGGGACTCTAGGGAGATATTACGGTTCTCAAAATATCTTAATTGGACCAACTAGAATATTGGAGCCGTCGCTAGAATAATTGAAGTTTCCAGACTGGACTTCCGCTTACAAACCCACATCTTCAAACGCTTACGTATATACATACATATATATTGATTTCCGCCAAGCATACGATAAAATAAGCATACGATACGGAATACTTCCGTTGAAAAATATATGTAAGTGCAGCGAATCATTCTGAAAATGAGTCGAACTTATCATTTCTGGAAGGGCAAAGCTTTAATGAAATTGAATATACACGATACCTAGGCAAACTTAATATCTTTAATGTGTTTTCTCTTCCCGTTATCTAATTTTTCCATCGCCAAATTAGAAAAAATCGTTCTGCCAATAGACATTATTATTATTTGCATAGCATTTCTTTCAGGTTGAAAGGGAAAATTGAGTCTGTCACATTCTCCTTTTTCGACGATAATTTGATTTGCGAACGCGTTTCCGAAAGATATGGAAGCACACGGACAGTCTTTTTCTAATTTATTAGGTTTAATAATATTGACTCTTTTGTATTTTGTAAGCAAGCTTATGCAGTTAGATGCCGAATTGGGAAAACGGACGGAAAACGGTGTTATTGAGATGTGATAACACTGGAAAACAGCATGTCTGTTGCATGAGATCTTTTACATGAATCTGAATAGTTTCTCCACGCTGATTTCAAAAATATATGCCGTTTTCATGTAGCAGCTCTAGTTTTGGAGTTATGAAGTGACAGGATTTTTCATTGAAAATGCACATAGTTTAGGTTTAAAAAATTTATTAAATATATTTATTCTGAATAAAGTTTCCTTTTTTGGATTTTCTAGAGTGAGATGTTATATGAGTACTATTTTGAATGCTCCAACAATAATCAGCCATCATATGTTCATTCCAGTGCCCCCGATACCTCTCCTCCATAGTGCGAATACCCTGGTGAAAGCGCTCTCCTTGTTCCTCGCTTAGGTCACCGAGATTTTCAGGAAAATAGTCTAGATGGCTGTGAAGGTAGTGAAGCTTAATACTCATGTTGCATCCAAGCCGCTGGAAGTGTATCAGCAACTGTTCAACGTTGTCCCTGTTACGGTAGTACGATATCTTCGTTCCTCTGGTCAACAAATTTCTTTCTTTCAATCGGGAAGCTAAAATTTCTGATGCCGTTTTAGAAAGTCCAAGGTCCCTGATCCAGTCCTTTAGATCATCTTGATTTAGTGGTCGGGGACTACCGTAGCAATCAAAATCACTGTAGCTACCACTGTCGTCGTTTTCGGTTTGTCCGCTGCACTGGTCTGAATTTTGCGAAGATGTACATGGGTGCTGTGGTATTGATGTGTCGCTAATACTCAAGACTGGTCTTATGGCATATTTTAAGTTTGGATATATCCACTTAGAGCAATTTTTATGGTCTATTCCTATGATTTTCGTTACACAGAAATAACAGTCGTCATGATGGTTGGATGGTTCACGCCAAATCATAGGAGCTTTGTATTTAAAAGTGGGTCTTTTTTGTTTGCCCACAGTCGCAAAGATTCAACACATGTTTTACATACAAAACTTGGTATCCAAGGTTTAGCGTTTGACGGCAACGGAAACCCAAAGTAGTCCAAGTATGCCTTTTTCACAAAGTCCGACACATTTAAACGAAATTTTTGGAACATATATTCTCCACAAATAACACAAAAACAATCAGGATTATTTAAACACGTCCTTCTTGAGGAAGACATACTGAAATTTATAAAGGAACTAGTTAAGTTACACCGCTATTGATAGAAACTATCGACTACTTATGTAAATTTAAGACGGTACCTGTATCTCACTAACTAGAGCTGCTACAAAAAATGTGAGGTTAGATTTGAAATCAGCGCACCCAAATTAGTAAACAACAGTAGAAAAACTTAATGCAACAAAAAAAAGTGTTATTTTGTTTTTGTGTAATTATTATTCGTATATAAAATTTATTTAAGTATCGGTTAGAAACATAAAACCTAACGTCTGCTACTACAGCTGTCGCAGAATTGCTGGGACATAGAGCTACCACGTATTGTAGAGGTCAAAATAAGTCGAATGGACGCAATTTATATATATATACCAAAATGTATCGTTTGTCCGTGAGAAGAGTTCAAAGTTTACTTTAAAAATCACATTTTTGTACGCGTAGTAGTGCGTTTACACCATTTTAAATTCTGTCCCACAGTTGTTCGGAATTATTAATTTGAACCTGGTACACTTATGTTTTTAACGCTCCCCAGATGAAGAAGTTGCAAGGATTTAAATCTGAAGACCGCGGAGGCCATTGAATGGGTGCTTCTTGTCCCCTACCAATCCATCTAACAACAAACTGTTCATTAAGATATTCTTTTACGGTACGTGCAAAATGAGGTGGTGCACCGTCGTGCATGAAGAACATGTTTTATTGTGTAATAAATTGTTGAGAAAGTTAGCTGCACATTTTTCTCGCCGAGCTCCTAAGGAATCAACTCCATGATCCAGAAGAAGCCCACCATGTTTCATTCCGCGTAAGGGATACACCCCATCACGCTTGTAGGTCAGAAACTTAAGAAATCTTCTTTGGATAGATTCAACTTGAAGCTCGTAAGGATGCCAGATAATAGACGCATATTCAAGTTTGCTACGAGCAAGTGCAAAAATAGGTTCTTCATGACATCAAGATTACTAAAATATTTACTTGACCGTATAACAAATCCCAATGTCCTGCTGGAAGACTGGCACAAGCTCATCACATGACTAGTGAAAGTTAACCTTGCGTCAAAAACAACACCCAAATCGGTAATCTCAGAGTCACTACGCAATAAATGATTATCAATGTTATATGAAAAATTGAGACAGTTTTGCCTCCTAGTAAATCGTACAACGCAGCATTTTTCAACATTCAATTTAATTTTGTTTCTCTTACACCAACTATTTATTGTATAAAGATTTTCTTGCAGGTGGTTAGCGTCAGCTACGCCATTTATACGCGAAAAGATCTTTAGATCATCAGCGTATACGCTAAAGCATTTAGAAGATCATTTATAAATAGTAGGAATAGTAAAGGCCCGAGGTTCGATCCCTGGGGAACACCAACAGAAGCGACAAATTCATATGATCTAAATCCATTATAGAACACACAGCTGGGTCTATTGGATAAATAAGACTTCAGTAAAGAAATTAAATCGGCACTAAAACCAAATTGGTCTAATTTTAGGACAAAAATGTTGTGGTCAACTGAATCAAATGCACGCGCAAAATCCGTGTAAATTATGTCCATTTGACCACCAGAATCCAGTGTTGTACAAATATCCTGAGTTACACAAAGCAAATTAGTAAGAGTAGACCTCCCACGCATGAAACCATGTTGAACCGCTGAAATTTGCTGATTAACATGTATATAAATATATTTGTACAGAATGTGCTCTAAAACTTTCGAGAAATTTGAAAGAATTGATATGGGTCTGTAGTTGTTTAAATTAGAATTATCGCCTTTTTTAAATATTGGTATAATTCGGGCGAACTTCCAGCGCACAGGAAATTGGCACAAGTTAGAGAATATATTCAGCGGACGCACTAACACCATGCGACAGTCCTTAATTAGAAATGAAGGAATTTGATCATCACCCGCTGTTGAAGTAGATTTAAGCTGCATTATACTATGCAAAATATCGTTATCCGATACAGAGCAGACACCAAAGGAATTGTAGGATAAGCTCACCTCAGGCAAGTGCTCATCGCTACTCGGCGGCAAATATATACCCGAAAAAACATCTGCAAATCCATTAACGATTTCAACAGGGTCATCTAGAACACTATCACCGTTATTCATAACAGAAGGTCGTCTGGTAGTGCGTTCTCTGCGATGTACGTATTGCCAAAGGAAACGTGGATTATGCCTTAAACTTTGTTCGGCGAATTGTAAATAATTCTTGTAAACCTCATCAATTAAGGTTTTAGTTAAAGACCTAAGCCTATATGATTTGATTTTGCAGTAAAACGCATAATATTTTTAACATTGATGTTTCTTATTCTTCAACCTAAATTCTAAAGTTTACGGCTACAAATGGAAAGGGATATCGTTCATATGGCCGTCTCAAGTGACCTGGCATGATCTTATTCGTTCAGCAAATTTTTCAATAACACTGGGACATAAATCTGGCCCTATTTCTTGAATAACGCGTTGGATATTTTCTTTGAGAGCATTGATGATTGCTGGTTTACTGACGTACGCTATCCCCTTTACATGACCCCAAAGAAAAAGTCCAGTGGTCTTAAGTCACATGATCTTACAATCCAATTGATATTAGAATTTCGAGAGATAACACGATCTGGAAATTGAGTATGCAACAAAATTATGGTCACGCATGCTTTATGACATGTTGCACCATCGTGCTAAAACAACATGTTGTCCAAATGTAAGTTTTCATTTTGGTAGAAAAAGAAATTGTTTAACATGTTACGATAGCGTTCCCCATTTACTGTGGTAGCACTACCAGCTTCAACTTCACACCACCACTCCAAAATCCGCACCAAACAGTGCATCTTTGGGGATGCATTACTCTTTCGTGAACCGTATGTGGATTTTCTTCACCCCAAAATCCGATAATGTTGTTTATTTACTCTGCCAAGAAGATAAAAATGTGCTTCATAGCTAAGCAATTTTTTTTTTTCAAAAATCAGGAATTGGAAAACTTTGTCAAATCTTTCTCAGAATAGAGTGGCGATGAGAATGAAGGGCAACAAAGACCGCCATCATGGACGCTTCAAAAATTTTCTGCAATATTTCGAACGGCCCAAAGATTAAAAAACGTATCACAGATGACCCAATAATGGAACGCGGCATAAAAAATATTTGCATTATAAGAGAAGTTTTGGAACCGTTGCAAGATGCTTACTTAAACGAAAAGACAAAAGCAGCAACTTCCAATAACAACGTTCTCTCAAAAAGTCGACGAAACTATCGATGATGTTTAGCCGTCCACATCGTTTTCTTGGCAAGCAACCAAAGAATCGACTGTCAAAGACTCAGAAGATGATTAAAAGACAAGACAAGCCAAGACAAGACAAGACAAAACGTTTTGCTATTGATCCCGCCTAAAAAGTATTAAAGTATTAAGTTTATGTTAGTATTAATTCTATTTTCATTTATAATCCATTGTCTTGTTATGTATGGATTGTTGTATAATTATTATTTAAGTAAAATTTTATTTGTGTAACAGCATAAGAATAATTATTTCTTGGTAATTTTAAATAAATGTTATATAGCACGTTCTTTCGTGTTGTACAGTGCCTCAAACATACGAACGCGCGTAAAGTCAGGTGCAAATGTAAGTTTTCACAGTGCGTCGTATGCACCATCACGGACTTTGGTTATGTCCGGTCTCTTGAGGTACAGCCTGTGCTCCTGTTATTCTATCGGTTTTAACGTCAAGCAAATTTCGCACATACACCCGGCCTTGTATGTGCGAAATTTGCTTGCTGCTAAAACCGGTGCAATAACAGGAGCACAGGCTGTACCTCAAAAGACCGGACATAACCAAAGTCCGGGGGTCCGAGAGTGTACCTGGTGGTTGTGATCGTGTGAATAAAGTGCGCTGTAGAAACTTACATTTGTACCTGATCTTGTGCACGTTCCTACATTTGACGGACTGTAATTTTGCTTCATATTTCATATACACACCCTTTCGCTACCATCTGCGATTTAAGGTATTCGCGGAAGACGGCGGAAACAAACCCCCGTGAATACGGGGGCCTTATTGCATTCCCATATGGTTATTTCAAATAAGCATAAGGGGACTGTGGTTAAAATAATAGATAAAATAAATAAAATTACCCTTACCACACCTTTCTGAAAAATCTAGATAAGTATTTCGGCAACTAAGTTGCCATCCTCAGTGGAAAAGCAAGTCGACACAATTAGCAACTACAAAACTATCAAAAATCTCAAAGCAAAAAATTGTTTCTCCATTAAGGCAGATAAAAGTAACAAATTGGTGATTTTGGACAAGCAAGATTATTGTAGTAGAGTTCACGAAATGATTTCGAAAGGAACATATATTGAACTAAAGAAAAATCCTCTACCAAAGATGATTTAACAAACCAAGAACATATTAAAAGAGTGTACGGAATTGGTTACTTCATTACGAAAATACAGACTCATGGTATCGAATCCCACAATGCCGAAATTGTACTGTTTGCCCAAAACACATGAACTCCAGTAAATCGATGAGACTCATCGAATCTGGAATGAACTCACGGATATATTTTATATCCAAGTGACCTGTAGAAGAATTTAGAAATTTACCCGTAAAACCCCAAAGGTCAGCAGTAAATAATTCTTCAAAATTCATCGAAAAACTGTAAATTGAGATTTTGGTATCTTTCGATGTTACTTCATTATTTCCGTCGATACCTATTCCTGGCACTTTATAATATTTGGAAAAATTACTCCATAGAAATAATTTGAGCATGGCAAAAATGAAAGAATATATCAAATTAACAACTCTTTGCATGTTCCAAAACTGTTTCCAAATTGAGGGCAAATATTTTGAACAAAAATACGGTCCTCGATGGGCAATAGTTTATCACCATTTATGGCAGATTTGTTTATGAGCAATTTTGAGATTGAATTTGAAAAAGACATATTTGCCATTTTTGACATTAATAATAATAATAATAATAATAATAATAATACTAATAATATATTTAGTACCCACAGGAAAATCCCAATTACAGGTAAAATACATTTCATAAACTAATATTAAATCTATATATCACCACAAATCAAATCAAATCAAGCGCAGCAAGCAAACACTTGGCAATGATACACACAATGCTGGAATGAATACGTGTCTAAGCAAGTTGACTGAAGTGGTGGTATGCATGGTTCATTATACAGGTCAACATATCGGCGAATATGTCGCAAACTTCGGATATCTGATTGAAGTAGGCACACAATAGCGATATAGGAGATCTTACTAAAACGTTAGTCCTATTCGCGTCAATGTAAAAGGTTGACAAACACCTAGAGTTAGACCTAGGTACATGAAAATTTAGTCTGTTTAACAACATTGCACAGTCAACCCCACCGTGTATCAGAGAAAAGAGGAACTTTATTAGAACGACTATCCTCCTGACCTGTAAGGGTAAAGCGTTGAATCTAGCAAGTAGTAAATTATGGTTATAACCTCTCACCGGGTAACAACCCTCAGCCTTAAGAAATAAAAATTTAAAAAATTTTCTTTGAACAGACTCGATCAGTTGAATATGGACATTATAAATCGGGAACCATATAAGAACAGCATACTCAAGTCTAGACCGAATAAGAGAAGCGAACAAAATGTAAATGGTGCGTGTGTTTCGGAAGTCTCGACAATTTCGAAATATGAAACCATAAATTTTAAAGCAAGTGCTAACCACATCGTGCACATGACCAGTAAACGATAATCTTGCATCAAATAAAACACCTAAATCCCTTATTGAAGTAGAAACCCTTAGAGCAATATCAGATATTTGGTAGGAATATACGATTGGTAGGGTTTTTTTGTGTAAGTAACTACTACACATTTCGCTATATTCAATGCAAGTCCATTAGAATCACACCAGGAAGATATACAGTATAAACTGCTCTGCAGCGACAAGCAATCCTGGATGGAACCCACGGCTGTATAGAGCTTCAGATCATCCGCAAACATTAACTTTTAACAATACATATTGTCCAATATGTCATTAATAAAAATTAAAAATAATAGTGGACCTAAGTTCGAGCCCTGCGGTACACCTGATTTCTGATCAAAAGACTGGGAAACATAGTTTCGATACCTGACAGAAAATGTTCTTCCAAATAGGTAAGGGGACGCAGAAAAATCGTAGTGCTTCAATTTATGGAGCAAGACATAGTGATCAATACGATCAAACGCTTTCTGGAAGTCTACATAGATCGCATCCACCTGGTCTTCCACTATCCACAACCTCCGACACAAACTGAGTAAAGCAAGCTAAGTTTGTAACAGTTGATCGCTTTGGTATGAAACCATGTTGAAGTGGTGAGATATAGTTTCTAATTGCAGAATACAAATGGTTATGAAGAATCGTCTCAAAGATTTTAGAAAAATTACAAAGCAAAGTTATTGGCCTATAATTTTGTACGTCTGATGAGTCACCCTTCTTCAAAACTGGGCTGACGTATGCGGTTTTCCAGATAGCGGGAAAATTGGAAGTCTGCAGTATTAATGCAAATATGCGATGCAGAGGAGCAGCAAGCACAGGCGCGCAATCCCTCAAAATGAAGCTTGGGATTGAATCAGGCCCCGACGTATTAGTGTTTTTGGAATGACGTAAAACATGTTCGATATTGTCTAGAGATAACATTGGAACCGTAATGATCGTATTAGCAAATTCATTAAGTATTGGTAAATGCTGATTTTGAGATGCAATGTAGACAGTGCTAAAATATTGTCCAAAGGCTTCTACAATAGTCTCCGGGGACCTGTACTCCCTGCCCTCGTGCCTCACAAGACTAGGTATACGAGAATGTCCCCTTTTACTGTGGACATAAGACCAAAACTGTTTAGGCTGGCTAGTCAAGACTCCCTCAACTCTAGCAATATATCCTGCATAAGCAGTGTCTATAAGTTGTTTAGATTGAGAGCGGAGACAACTAAAACGATTATAAAAATACACTGTTTTGTATTTTTTGTACTTTTGGTGCATGACAGATTTCTGCCGCTAACAGGTAATAATCTCCCGATCAAACCAAGGAGGATACCGTCTATGCTGACTAAATGAGGGCTTAAAAGTAGAAACAGGCAGGGAAAAAGCATTATGCAAGGTAGTATACATGAGAGTACAAGCTTCGTCGACATCCTCAGCTGCGTCCTCCAATCTGCAGATAGTAGGAAGAAATATTAAGAATTATTAAGAAATATAAATTACAGGACTTTTTGGATGAACTACATTCTAAATTCAACACCGTAAAATTTACAATGGAAAAAGAGAAAAAGAACGAACTTCCATTCCTAGATACCTTAGTCATTAGGAGTAACACCAATTTGGAGATAGACATATATCGCAAAAAAAAACAATCTCAACAGGTTTATAACTGAAGATTCTAACCATAGTTTTCAGCAAAAGATTGCATCTCTCAATTTCCTAGTACATCGGCTACTAAATTTTTCCCTCACAGCAGAAAGATATCAAAGAGAACTTAAATACATAAGAAACATAGCCCAGTACAATGGTTTCGAAGCAAAATTGATTGATAACTTAATCAGGAAACAAAATTTCAAAACTTTAGTTAGGGAATCTACGAGTCTAACTTTGGATAAATCAGCTAAGAAATTCGTTAAATTACCATTCCATCATAACACTAAGGCCCTTCCCAAAGTTTTCAAACAGTTTAATTTACAGGTCGCATTTAAATCAGCTAATCCATGATCTTTTAGGAAATGCCAAGGATAAAATTGAAATTAATCAACAATCGGGTTGTCAGGTATGTGGCATAAAATACATTGGACAAACTAGGCGATCAATCCTAACACGGTACAAGGAATACATTGCCCATTTTCGGTTCAACAGGCCCGAAAAATCAAGTGTAGTCCGACATATTTAGGACAAAAAACACGCTATGCCAATTGAAAGTTTAAAATTAATTAAGGCAGTAGCAAACAACGGGGAACTGGATAGCTACGTTAGCATATATATTTATAAGAATAGAGAGAGAACTATGAATGAAGATGGAGGACCTATTCCAAATTCCAAATTGTACGAGCTGTTGAATTAAATTTTACATTCTTTCAACCGTATTGACACGCGCCATAGAGCATGAAATTTAAGTATTAATACACTCCAGTCCAGTGTTAACAGTGTTTTGGTGTGTTTCGCGCGTTCATTGTGTGATGTTCATTGTACAGTATTCGTCTTAGAGCATCAGCTGGATTCGCTAGTGATACTGAATTCCCCAGTTTTCCACCGGATTCTTCTGGATTGTTCAGAAAGCTGTGCTAAGGGTAATTTTATTTATTTTATATATAATTATTAATTAAGTCAGTGGGAATCTATGATGTAATCTACTTAGAATTACTATTTTGTAGTAAATCAACAAAATCCTCAGCGGAGCATCGCAAATTACGCAGTGTAATAAATTGTGAGTGGACGACGTAACCCTGCACTATCGCCCAGACAAAAAGGTGTGATCGCGAAACAACAAACGGTCTGACGCTTTGTCTGGGCAAGACCGCGTGTGCGCGTCATTCCGTGAACCGTCCACGGCAACGGTTTAACGACGACGCACGCCACTGGTCGCTTCGTAGAGGCGCTCGTTTCCACAAAAATGGGTTATAATTTTCAGAATTTAAATCTGTAAGTTTTTACCCCCGCATATTCCAGATATTTTAATAATTACGTTTATTTATGACAACGTTGGAATCCCATAAGTACAGGGCGCTGTCGTGTGTATCCAACCGTAATAAATTTAACTCTGGTCGATTGTAGGGACTACTCTGTCCCCATCTAAGAGATCCTTTCTTTGTTTTTGTTCTCGCGGTGAATCAATTTGAAATTTTCTAATCGGATATTGTACATCGCGTCGTGTTTTGCCATGCCTGAATAACCAGTCCTTCCGAAGCGGTAATGCCCCGCGTCTTCTTTGAAAATGGAATTATCCAAAGTGGTGTGTTGAGGGGTAACAGTTACTTCATCTAACGCGCAGGTTTTTGGGAGATTTTCTTAATGCCCTTATCAAAATTATCCATTTCATTTTAATTTTGTTAAAGAAATTTAGGTAAGGTAACTTCAAAAGCAATGGGCCCAAAAATAAAATGATCTAAACAGGATTTATTACAGGTAGGTTATTTCGGTAACAGTAATATTTACATTATTAATGAGTTCACCGATGTTATTGTGGATTTATTTTCGTATTATTGATAAATTTTTGATTGGGAATAATAAAAGATCTCGAAGCCAACGCATCAACGATGAGGATTTTCCAATAAAATCTTTGCGCAACTCGGCTTCGATTTTCCGTTCTATTAATGAAACGTTATATTTGTACGGTTAGCTTTATATTAGATAAAATCTATTAGTTATGAGCCCGAAAACGATGTTTTCTGTCAAGTCTAAGTACTTGGCAATATTTGACACTCGAAACGGCGCACGTTGTAATTGATTTTCTTAACATACGGTATTGTATATTAAGCGTGACTGTTCTCTATGTTTTAGCATTTTTATTATCTAAGTACCTGCGCTGGCGGGGACCGCTATCATCAATATTTTGCTGCTATCAGTGAATAATCTGAGGTAGTACTCTCGGGACTATGGATGTGAGCTGATGATGATGGCGACATGCCTGTCGAAATCTCGATAGACAGATTGACCGCGCCGGTCGTTTCAAAAGGACAGACTACTTCCGACCAAAGTGGTACTGCAGCCGGTAGTAAAAACACTATAAATAGAACTTGTGATGATCTTTATATTAATATTACTAGTGTTTGGCGCAAATCGCGCTCTGCATGCTGTTTTTGCGGACGATACTGTTAATAGTGGCCTATGTAGTACTGTCACAAAAAGTTGTAGTGGTGATAAACAACCTAGAGACTGTGAGTTAGTTTGCACTGAAGATGATTGCGACATCCGGATCGGCGTTATCCTACCAAATTCAACTTCTTACATTGTTAATCTGGAAGCGGTTAGTTTCAAAAGCGCAAAAAGGGATTTTTTGATAAGTAACGAGACAAAGTGAAAATTTTATATTGATTTATTTCTTTGCACGATTGGTAATTATCAATGATTATCATCCCTCGTGTTTATTTTCTTACCACTTGTACACGACGCATTAGCCCGGATTGAATTTCTTTCGATTATTGAATTTCGATTCCTAGTCGAAGGTGCGCGTCCACACAACGGTGTGTTTATTTCTAAAATATATCTAACGCAAAAATAAACTATTTAGTGATATCATTGTTTCCAATAATTATCAATTGTGAGATATAAAAAGCCTGGAGGATTTTAAATTGTGCAATTATTACACGAAATTTATAAAGCAACATCGATACACCAGCCGGTGCGTGAAATTTCCTAACAGAAACATAGTTAGATTGATGTGAAAATGAAGGAAACAATAAATTTCTTAAAGTTTGTTAATAATTGGGGCTACACACATTCCGCAATTTTTAACTGATTTTGGAAAAGCTTCATATACGCATTTCGCCTACCAAGCGGTCATTCTCAGTGAACTCCAAATTTCCAAAGTGTTCTCTCTTGAGTACTGACCACTTAGTTCTAAACAAACGTATTTGGGGTGCCTCCTAAAGTCGGGGTGGTAAGGGAATGAGCTAATTTATTTTAGACAAAAAATACTTATTTAATGATAATAATGTAATCATGTAAGGAGTAAATTACAAAGTTCATAGCTGAATGAATCCAAAGCACGTGGGACTAGAATATGACAAGCTACCCTTGTCTCTGATATTTTACTCGCTTACAAAGTAATCACAATAATTCGCCTCGTTCACGTTCCCTTGAATTTTTCGGGGATTCCTTAGCAAACGTGAATTTTAAAAGTATTTTAAAAATTTAAAGGGAACCTTTGGAAGTACCAAAATTATTTTTTGTGGTCCCGGTACATCTCATTTTCTGTTGTTTCATTCCGGGATTGTCACTCGCGTTTCCGGAAATGGAATCTTTAAAAATCAAGCATCGTCCTCGCCCCGGTTTAAGATTTAGAAAGAAAAAGAAAACGCGAACCTACGTTTCCTTAATTTATTGGTCTAACGAGAATGTTGAAGTGCAATTTACGATTTCGTTTGGGACATGTATTTATTCGAAATTCATCGTAACTTAATGTAACTTTATAGTAACAAATATTTCGAGCTATTTTAATTCCCTCTTGATCTTCGAAGTGTTCATTTTCTTCTGTTTTTTTCTTTTTTGGTAAAAATCGCCAGGAAGTACGGTAAGAATACACCAACAAGTTCGAATTATTATTATTGTTTGGTTTTCACAATAATGATAATAACGATGATTGAAAGTTGTCCAATATGATTTATTAAAAAATCGATATCAGACCAACTTCTATAAATACAATTAGTTGTTTTCTTATTTATGTATGTATATGTTGGGCTCGGTCGATTTGTTTATGTTTAGTGAATTTTCATAGACGTTTATAGACTTTTCAAAATAAAGTAAATTAAAGATTTCTGTGTAAATATTTACGATTTGAGCTATTTTCTATTCCAAGGTGGGTAAACAAATCTCCAAACACATACATAAATATAAGAATGTGTGGAAAACATGTGCAACATATCGTTAAAAAATGGGATGTACTCCTGAAACGACGACAATACATTATGAAACTGCCTTCGGCAGGGTTTTTTTGCGATTTTCCTGTGCATATTTAGATCGTAAAACTTTCTTTCATCAGTACTTATGGCGGTTATAAACTTAAACAATTCGGGGTGAAAATTTACGAGTGACGAAATTTATTTTTATCAAAGTATAGGTAATAACTTTAGCGGTGAAAGAATAAACTTTGTATTTTCCTAATAAACCTGTTAAATTAGTTTGGAATACGATTAGTATCATTGTGCAATACGAAAATAAATCGGGCACATTTCGTACTGATATAACTTATCAGTTACCATTTTTATTTTAGAGCATTTTCTATTCAATGCAAACTAGATATTACTTACGTATCCATATGTACAACGTGTATGCCACATTTCATATTTGAGGCATAACCTAACTAAAAGTAATAATATTAGATGTGCAATATGAACAATGCCTGTCGGAAGTGCACTTATGTACATACTTCAAAGGTAATGCGTATTCGACCGAAATCTAGTACGAGCTGCAATTTTCTCTAAGTTTAGAGCCGTGTTTACGTAGCACAGTAGCAGTACACATAAATTTTGCGTTCGAAAAAAAAAAAAACGGGCTTCCTGCATATATTTTCTAATGTTGTAAATCAAAATCTTCACAGAAATAAATTCTATAAATATCTAAACTTTGAATCATCAAATAATAACTTTCATGTTTTGAGCTAAATTTGGATTTCGTTTAGAAAAATTTCAATTTTAAAATTAAAGTGCGGTTGTTCCAGTAGTTACATGGATAAAAGTCGGTAGTATTGACTTGAGCTAACCCCCTCGACTTTTAAGGGTATAACAGGGGAAGAAAATCGAAGAAAATGCAGAATTATATGTAGTGTTGTTAGTAATAGTTTTCTTTCCTAAAACCTAAGTTTATAACGTAACAATTTGATCCGATTTTATCTTAGTGGGAATTGGGGAGGTTTCTAGGGACAACGGGAGCAAATTCAACTGAACGCCCCTTTACCAAGAAGTTTCGATTGTAAACACTGATCGATTGGTAGTATGTTCATATATAAAGGGCGGCCCTAATGTGGTTATCAAAACTAGGAATTTTCTTTGGAACAAACTGTTTTATTGCTTTTAACCACTTGCACTATTTTCACGAGTCTGACTCGTGATGAAAATTTTAGGCCAAACTTGAATATCACGAGTCAGGCTCGTTGTTCAATTTCACGGCAAACGTGGATATCACGAGTCAGGCTCGTAATCGACATTTCGGGCCAAACATGAATATCACGAGCCGTGCTCGTGGTCTTAATCTCGGGCCACCAGGAACGCCTGAATGAGGTCTTATCTCTTCTTTCCTTTTCTTGAATGATTGGGTATTTTATCTTGTATCTTGTTGTCTTTTGAATTTTACAAGAGCACCACCGCGTGAAGTCAACACGAGCACGCCTATCTCGCACTCATTGTCAGTCGTAAGAATGGTCGTAAGATGTGTTCAAAGTTCCGACACTCAGTCTTCGCCGCTTCGACTCTTTTCGGGACCACTCAGGCGCCCGAGTTTGGCACGGCTTATTGTGAATTTCGGCGTAGTGCAAGGGGTTAAAGATATCCGTCTTTAAAAATTATATACTGTTACATGCGTTCAAACCAATTTTCGAAACATTTTGAGAGCGAAGCTCTTTTAGCGAGGTTCTGCGGCGAGAATTAACTGAGACGCTTAAAATCGTCAGATAAACGCTTTTCTTCTATCTTTCTTCTTTCATTAGTTTTTTCTCGCTCGCACACACACACACACGTTTGCGTCTTCCCCCATCAGATGGTGCTCTTATTATTCGGACTCGAATTTACTTCAAATTCAACTTCAACTTATTTACAGTGGCTTTCAAAATACTTTTAATTTATACATCGTTTATTCAATTATAGAATTTTAGCTATTATTCAAATATACACGCCTTTCCTTTTTTCTACTCTGTATTTGGTATTTCAAAAACATAGTTTCTGAAGATCTTGCCAGCTTCTTGAGGTGCTGAAAATCGCTCTCCGCGCATTTTTTGTTTGATATTTGGGAATAGAAAGAAATCGTTGGGCGAATACATGCGATGATATATTAATTAGATGTTTTTCTCCTCCAAATAACCGTCGTTTGACGCGTTTTGTGAGAGCTGGCATTGTTGCGATGGCGAATGATGCGACGTTTTCTGTTGCTCTTCCTGATTTCGTCGATGACTTTTGGTAAACAAATTGTTATATACCATTCAGCACTATCTCTTCGATCCTCTAAAGCAGGGGTCTCCAAACTTTTCAGCCTTGGGGCCATACTGATTACTTCAGTGAGTTTTCTGTGTATTATACTTGTCATTAAAGCAAGTAAATAAATCCGAGTTATTATCATTCTGTGTTTCCTTATCCAGCTTATTACAATAACAACTATTAGCTATCGCGGGCCGGATTGATGATACTGGCGGGTCGGATTTGGCCCGCGGGCCGTAATTTGGAGACCTCTGCTCTAAAGGAACGGCTGCGCCGTATCCAGTACAACCGAAGAAACAATCCATCAACTTTTGATTGGATTCAGTTCATCTTGGAACATCCGAACAGTGGATTATTGCTCAGTTTCTGGTTCATACGAATATACCCCAGTTTCGTCATCTACTACGACATTTCATACGGATTCCCCGGTCGAATTTCTGAGCATTGCCTACCACCAATTAACACGACTCTTGGTTGGAGCTTCCATCAAATTATGCAGAATCCACCGGGAACAGATCCTTCTCACTGCTAAGACCTCATGCAAAATCGAATGTATTGCAATCTTCGATATGCCTAAGAATGACCCTATCTTACTGTAAGTCACATGGCGATCTTCTTCAAAGGCGTTGCGCACAGCATCGATGAGGTTTTTGGAATAACAGCCGATTTTGGTCGAAAATTTAGGCAATTTATCACCGGTGGTGACACAGTTGGTTTGGAGAATTTCGTCGTGGTCGTTCGCCCACCGGTGATAAATTGTCTAAAGGTCGACCAAAATCGGTTGTTCTTCCAAAAACCTCATCGATGCTGTGCGCAACGCCATTGAAGAAGATCGCCATGTGACTTACGTAAGATAGGGTTATTCTTAGGCATATCGAAGACTGCAATACATTCGATTTTGCATGAGGTCTTAGCAGTCAGAAGTCTTTTCTAATGGTGATTCACTATCAAAAGTTGAACGAAGCAATTCTATGCATTGTTATTGAGTTAGGTCTTTACTAATGTCGTAAAAAATCATGCAAGGAAAACCTGCACGGGGAATTTCCATTCTTTCACAAAATTGCTGTTTTTAGACGTTCACCGTAAAGAAATATCTAGGTAAATTTTTAAGCTAAGTTTTCACAATAACAAATGGTAAATTTTACGAAAATCCTCAATGGAAAAATATCAATGTTCCCGGATAAGATTTTCTCCTTTTGTTTTCTTTTCTGTTTGGTTTGTACTGAGGATGACAATATATGCAACATGTGAAATAGGATATTAATAGAAGCTTAATTTTTTCCAGGCCCTTCTAGAAATAGATAGTGCTGAAGAGCACATAAAGGATCAAAGTCTTCTCCCAAGCTACGTGAATTTTGTAGCTTTCAGCTACAACGACAACTGTGTTCAAGCGGATGCTACAGTTCATGCTGTGAACGCCTACATTGATGACTGCGTTCATGCTTTCTTCGGGCCAGTTTGTGATTACTGTTTAGGTAAAGTATCTTATGATTATACTACTTTTCTGCCTTTGTCATTAGGAATGTGATTGGAGTACATGCATATACAAACTTTCCTTTGGATCGATAAGAGAAAATTTTTAATCGTATTCATTACGATTTACTGAATTAACAACAAGCGATCTATAAATAACAATCGTTTTTAAACGTTATGATTTCAGAGTTGTTGATAAAAAATGATAAATAGAATTTGATATAGTTTATCAGCGCCTACCTAATAATAGAAAGCCTTTATCTAAAAAAAAATTGATAGTAAAAAATATAAATACTTGGAGTCTGGAGTAGTAATATATCTTCCAGCTTATCTACTACAAATTAATATCATCGCATCGGTAAGAAGATCAAAATAATTATTGGAGAGGGTTGAGTAATATTAACAATATTCCTGCTACGGCGCCTATAAATGTCCACTCCATTATCCGGCGTAATTATCCCGTGCAATTAATGCATCGCTGTCAGATCTTCACCCCGTTTTGCAAAACACAAAAAGGGATGCGTGATTAATAAACCCCATATCGCTAAACCGGGTGGTGATTTAACACATTCGAGGAGAGTTCCACGGAAATTACTAAAACAAGATCAATAGCGCTCGTGGTTAGTGTAACACGTGTCGATTATAGCGGTGCGTCTCGTAAAATTGCATTCAACTATGCAAAATATCATCGCTTTTATAATTAGCTTTTATATTTCGTTCTGATGCGATTTTGCGATTCGATAAAATATCCTATAGCAGATATAACAAAACAAATCGAAACGTTTGCACGTGTATTTTCTACTAAAATTATTTTTAACAGTTTCAGTTTTTATTAAAGATATCTTCAGTTCAGGCAACTTTTTCAACAACTACTTTGAAAAAGCTCTCCGTTCAGAATACGTATTTGACAACAAAGCTATAATCTTCAGTAACAAACAAAGAAGTTAGATATCGCATTTAAGTTACATCGAGCGTAGTAGAGTGAGTAGATGGCTTTTGGGATGACGCATACTTACACTATCGTCCAGACAAATCTACTGATCGTTTGCGTAACGGCTACTGATCAACACCTGAACCGTCATACTGTCCAGTGCAAACGATCAGATGCTTTGTCTGAGCCACAGTAACGACTTGCGATATCCCATAAACCATTTGCTCAGTAAATAATAATGACGAAACAGATTAGTGTTCAAACCCTTTTTAAAGTGAGCCAGTTACAATAAAGTCGTACAACAATTGGGAGTTGGTTATATAAACAGCTTCAAAAGACGTAATTATCACCTCAATTAAAAATCAGTAAGACGAAAGACTGCAAAAATCTGGACTAAACATAATAGTCGATTCAAAAAGTTCTCTGGATTTTTGCGTGCAGCAGGCAAGCGTAAAGAAAACCATAAAAGAAAACGATAGATACCTGAAACGGCAAAGAGGATCAGCAAGAAAGGAAGAAGACCGGAAACAGTCAAGAACATAAACCAGGAGAAAATTCGAAGCTAATCTGGCACTTTTGAAAGGTTAGAGGAGTTCAGAGAAAGAACCAATATCCGAGAGAAGAAGAGGATGTGTTGAAATTCAGTTAACACAAAGCAAAGGAGATAGCTAAAGGAAGAAGAAGAAAGTATGTAAATTTTTTCGAAATTGTTAGAAACCTTTTTTGGATTTCACCGTCTGCCGCAATTGGATATCGACGATTCACTCTTCATACATTCTACGGTTCCACAATTCCTGAACAACCGCCTCGCTTTGAAAAATAGACCTCTGATGAAAGTTTTGCAGTAAGACGAAAGATTACATCAATTTGGAATAATAATAACAGTTGATTCAAGAAGCTTTCTGGGTATTTTTGTGTGCAACAGCATATAATTGACAGGCAAGCGTACAGAAAACCATGAGAAATGATAGATGTCTGAAACGGCAAAGAGGGTCAGCAAGAAAGGAAGAAGACTGGAAATAGTCAAGAACATAAACCAGAAGAAAACTCGAAGCTAATCTGTCACTTTTGGAAGGTTTTGTGGAAGTCAGAGAAGAAGCAATATCCGAAAGAAGAAGAAGATGTGTTGAAATTCAGTTAACACATGGCAAAGGAGATAGCCAAAGGAAGAAGAAGAAAGCATGTAAGATTTTTGGAATAATAATAACAGTCGATTCAAGAAACTTTCTGTGTTTTTGTGTGCAACAGCACATAATTGACAGGCAAGCGTAAAGAAAACCATAAGAAGTGATAGATGTCTGAAGTGGCAAAGAGGGTCAGCAAGAAAAGAAGAAGACTGGACATAGTCAAGAACATAAACCAAAAGAAAACTCGAAGCTAATCTGGCACTTTTGGAAGGTTTTGTGGAGGTCAGAGAAGAAGCAGTATCCGAAAGAAAAAGAAGATGTGTTGAAATTCAGTTAATACAAGGCAAAGGAGATAGCCAATGGAAGAAGAAGAAAGTATGTAAGATATTTTTCGAAATTGGTAGAAACCTTTTTGGATTTCACCGCCTGCTACAATTGGATATCGACGATTCACTCTTCATACCTTCTACAGTTCCACAAATCCTGAACAACCGCCTCGCTTTGAAAAGTAGACCTCTGATGAAAGTTGTGCAGTAAGACGAAAGATTGAAGCAATCTGGAATAATAATAACAGTAGGTTCAAGAAGCTTTCTGGGTTTTTTGTGTGCAACAGCATGTAATTGAGAGGCAAGCGTAAAGAAACCCATAAAAATGATAGATGTCTGAAGCGGCAGAGAGGGTCAGCAAGAAAGGAAGAAGACCGGAAACAGTCAAGAACATAAACCAGAAGAAAACTCGAAGCTAATCTGGCACTTTTGGAAGGTTAGAGGAGTTCAGAGAAAGAAGCAATATCCGAGAAAAGAAGAAGATGTGTTGAAATTCATTTTTGTCGAAATTGGTAGAAACCTTTTTTGGATTTCACCGTCTGCAACAATTGGATATCGGCGATTCACTCTTCATAACTTCTACAACCCCACAAACCCTGAACAACCGCCTCGCTTTGGAAAGTAGACCTCTGATGAAAGTTGTGCAGTAAGACGAAAGATTGAAGCAATCTGGAATAATAATAACAGTAGGTTCAAGAAGCTTTCTGGGTTTTTTGTGTGCAACAGCATGTAATTGAGAGGCAAGCGTAAAGAAACCCATAAAAATGATAGATGTCTGAAACGACAGAGAGGGTCAGCAAGAAAGGAAGAAGACCGGAAACAGTTAAGAACATAAACCAGAAGAAAACTCGAAGCTAATCTGGCACTTTTGGAAGGTTAGAGGAGTTCAGAGAAAGAAGCAATATCCGAGAGAAGAAGAAGATGTGTTGAAATTCATTTTGTCGAAATTGGTAGAAACCTTTTTTGGATTTCACCGTCTGCAACAATTGCATATCGGCGATTCACTCTTCATACCTTCTACAGTTCCACAAACCCTGAACAACCGCCTCGCTTTGGAAAGTAGACCTCTGATGAAAGTTGTGCAGTAAGACGAAAGATTGAAGCAATCTGGAATAATAATAACAGTAGGTTCAAGAAGCTTTCTGGGTTTTTGTGTGCAACAGCATGTAATTGAGAGGCAAGCGTAAAGAAACCCATAAAAATGATAGATGTCTGAAACGACAGAGAGGGTCAGCAAGAAAGGAAGAAGACCGGAAACAGTTAAGAACATAAACCAGAAGAAAACTCGAAGCTAATCTGGCACTTTTGGAAGGTTAGAGGAGTTCAGAGAAAGAAGCAATATCCGAGAGAAGAAGAAGATGTGTTGAAATTCATTTTTGTCGAAATTGGTAGAAACCTTTTTGGATTTCACCGTCTGCAACAATTGGATATCGGCGATTCACTCTTCATAGCTTCTACAGTTCCACAAACCCTGAACAACCGCCTCGCTTTGGAAAGTAGACCTCTGATGAAAGTTGTGCAGTAAGACGAAAGATTGAAGCAATCTGGAATAATAATAACAGTAGGTTCAAGAAGCTTTCTGGGTTTTTGTGTGCAACAGCATATAATTGACAGACAAGCGTAAAGAAACACATAAAAAATGATAGACATCTGAAACGGCAAAGATGGTCAGAGAGAAAGGAAGAAGACTGGAAATAGTCAAGAACATCAACAAGAAGAAAACTCGAAGCTAATCTGGCACTTTTGGAAGGTGTTGTGGAGGTCAGAGAAGAAGCAATATCCGAAAGAAGAAGAGGATGTGTTGAAATTCAGTTAATACAAGGCAAAGGAGATAGCCAATGGAAGAAGAAGAAAGTATGTAAGATATTTTTCGAAATTGGTAGAAACCTTTTGGATTTCACCGCCTACTACAATTGGATATCTACGATTCACTCTTCATACCTTCTACAGTTCCACAATTCCTGAACAACCGCCTCGCTTTGGAAAGTAGACCTCTGATGAAAGTCTTACAGTAAGACGACAGATTGCTGCAGTTTGGAATAATAATAACAGTCGATTCAAGAAGCTTTCTGGGTTTTTGTGTGTAACAGTGTGTAATTGAGAGGCACACGTAAAGAAAACCATAAGAAATGATAGATGTCTGAAACGGCAAAGAGGGTCAGCAAGAAAAGAAGAAGACTGGAAATAGTTAAGAACATAAACCAAAAGAAAACTCGAAGCTAATCTGGCACTTTTGGAAGGTTTTGTGGAGGTCAGAGAAGAAGCAGTATCCGAAAGAAAAAGAAGATGTGTTGAAATTCAGTTAATACAAGGCAAAGGAGATAGCCAATAAAAGAAGAAGAAAGTATGTAAGATATTTTTCGAAATTGGTAGAAACCTTTTGGATTTCACCGCCTACTACAATTGGATATCGACGATTCACTCTTCATACTTTCTACAGTTCCACAATTCCTGAACAACCGCCTCGCTTTGGAAAGTAGACCTCTGATGAAAGTCTTACAGTAAGACGAAAGATTGCTGCAGTTTGGAATAATAATAACAGTCGATTCAAGAAGCTTTCTGGGTTTTTTGTGTGTAACAGCGTGTAATTGAGAGGCACACGTAAAGAAAACCATAAGAAATGATGGATGTCTGAAACGGCAAAGAGGGTCAGCAAGAAAAGAAGAAGACTGGAAATAGTCAAGAACATAAACCAAAAGAAAACTCGAAGCTAATCTGGCACTTTTGGAAGGTTTTGTGGAGGTCAGAGAAGAAGCAATGTCCGAAAGAAGAAGAAGATGTGTTGAAATTCAGTTAATACAGGGCAAAGGAGATAGCCAAAGGAAGAAGAAAAAAGTATGTAAGATTTTTTTTGAAATTGGCAGAAACCGTTTTTGCATTTCACCGTCTGCCACAATTGGATATCGACGATTCACTCTTCATACCTTCTACATTTCCACAATTCCTGAACAACCGCCTCGCTTTGAAAAGTAGACCTCTGATGATAGTTTTGCAGTAAGACGAAAGATTGCAGCAATTTGGAATAATAATAACAGTCGATTCAAGAAGCCTCCTGGATTTTTGTGTACAACACCATATAATTGACAGGCAAGCGTAAAGAAAACCATAAAAAATGATAGATGTCTGAAACGGCAAAGAGGGTCAGCAAGAAAGGAAGAAGACCGGAAGCAGTCAAGAACATAAACCAGAAGAAAGGTCGAAGCTAATCTGGCACTTTTGGAAAGTTAGAGGAGTTCAGAGAAAGAAGCAATATCCGAGAGAAGAAGAAGATGTGTTGAAATTCAGTTAATACAAGGCAAAGGAGGTAGCCAATGGAAGAAGAAGAAAGTATGTAAGATTTTTGTCGAAATTGGTTGAAACCTTCTTTGGATTTCATCGTCTGCAACAATTGGATATCGGCGATTCACTCTTCATACCTTCTACAGTTCCACAAACCCTGAACAACCGCCTCGCTTTGGAAAGTAGACCTCTGATGAAAGTTGTGCAGTAAGACGAAAGATTGAAGCAATCTGGAATAATAATAATAGTAGGTTCAAGAAGCTTTCTGGGCTTTTTGTGTGCAACAGCATGTAATTGAGAGGCAAGCGTAAAGAAACCCATAAAAATGATAGATGTCTGAAACGACAGAGAGGGTCAGCAAGAAAGGAAGAAGACCGGAAACAGTTAAGAACATAAACCAGAAGAAAACTCGAAGCTAGTCTGGCACTTTTGGAAGGTTAGAGGAGTTCAGAGAAAGAAGCAATATCCGAGAGAAGAAGAAGATGTGTTGAAATTCATTTTTGTCGAAATTGGTAGAAACCTTTTTTGGATTTCACCGTCTGCAACAATTGCATATCGGCGATTCACTCTTCATACCTTCTACAGTTCCACAAACCCTGAACAACCGCCTCGCTTTGGAAAGTAGACCTCTGATGAAAGTTGTGCAGTAAGACGAAAGATTGAAGCAATCTGGAATAATAATAACAGTAGGTTCAAGAAGCTTTCTGGGTTCTTTGTGTGCAACAGCATGTAATTGAGAGGCAAGCGTAAAGAAACCCATAAAAATGATAGATGTCTGAAACGACAGAGAGGGTCAGCAAGAAAGGAAGAAGACCGGAAACAGTCAAGAACATAAACCAGAAGAAAACTCGAAGCTAATCTGGCACTTTTGGAAGGTTAGAGGAGTTCAGAGAAAGAAGCAATATCCGAGAGAAGAAGAAGATGTGTTGAAATTCATTTTTGTCGAAATTGGTAGAAACCTTTTTTGGATTTCACCACCTGCTACAATTGGATATCGACGATTCACTGTTCATACCTTCTACAGTTCCACAAATCCTGAACAACCGCCTCGCTTTGGCAAGTAGACCTCTGATGAAAGTTGTGCAGTAAGACGAAAGATTGAAGCAATCTGGAATAATAATAACAGTAGGTTCAAGAAGCTTTCTGGGTTTTTGTGTGCAACAGCATGTAATTGACAGGCAAGCGTAAAGAAAACCATAAGAAATGATAGCTGTCTGAAACGGCAAAGAGGGTCATCAAGAAAGGAAGAAGACTGGAAATAGTCAAGAACATACACCAGAGGAAAACTCGAAGCTAATCTGGTAATTTTAAATGGTTAGGGAGTTCAGAGAAAGAAGCAATATCTGAAAAGAGAAGAAGAATATGTGTTGAAATTCAGTTAACACAAGGCAAAGGAGATAGCCAAAGGAAGAAGAAGAAAGTATGTAAGATTTTTTCGAAATTGGTAGAAACCTTTCTTGGATTTCACCGCCTGCTATAATTGGATGTCGACGATTCACTCTTCATACTTTCTACAGTTCCACAATTCCTGAACAACCGTCTCCCTTTGAAAAGTAGACCTCTGATGAAAGTTTTGCAACTTTCATTGCTAATCCAAAAAAGATATCAAATTAAATTTGGGGAAGAATTCCGGAATAGCCCCAGCCCTTTTTGAAATTTGATCTATTACTTTTAACTTAGCTAATCCGACGTGGCAGAAATTCGCGATTGTCTGTCGAACTGGGAGCGTTTTTGGAACGCAGAAATCCAACGGAAATTCTGCAGTCCTTATTGCAAGATATTGAATGTGGCAGATCCTGCTAATAAGGAGAATTATGATCAAAAGAACAGGAGAGGAAAAGTGGTTAGCACGAACAACTCCATACAATTCGGATCCATCATAGAACGTACTCAAACGTAAGAAACAACAAACGAGAGACCATCAACAGTGTGTACGCTTGGTGTAAATCAAGATACACCAAAATTATTTGGTCTGGTTGGTCTCATTTTCTGTTTGGAATATCGCATTAACAGAACATAGTTTCATGCTGCTGATCTACGAAATGCTATCGTCGAGTGCACTTAGTGCTTTGATATCTTTGAAAACATCCCTTAACAGCACAGCTTACCTCAACATCGTTGCTTATACATTTGGTTAAGTTCACTATGACAATGTGACTTATGATTGTGCCGAATTCGTTTGAAAATTTGTGTGGGACGAAGTCGAAAGACCAAATCAAGCTTTATATACATTACAATCCAATCTTAACGAACTCAGAACAACCATCAGGTCAGTATAGCCCAATATTCTGAAGAGTGTTGCTTTTGATCAAACCTAAAGGTTGATATGGGATCTCTGTAATATTTCAGCGGTACTAATTCACTCCCGGAACAATCTGTTGTCGAAATATTTTACGCATTTTCCCTAAAACAAAATCAAATAAAATGGTTCATATGATTACCCTCTAAATTCGAGTGGTATACGCGTAGTTGAAAATTGGTATCACGGTTATTCATCCCTTATGAAGTGCATATGTTTCGAATATACCATAATTCTGATCTAAACCAAATGTGGTGGTTCTACAGTCAAATTCAACAAGATACAACACGAATTTGTGTTAGCCCATTTCATAGTGTTCAAGTTTTTGAAGATTGTAAAAAATTATTGATGTGTTGTTTTTGGTGTTTTACGCCCCTGATTTTACCTGGGCACTATTGTTAATCAGCTTGATTTACCTTCATTTATTGTTATTTCTCTGAAACACTTTTGCAATAAGCTAATCAGCAAGAGGTGATCAAATCTTTTGTATCTTGCATGTGACGCCAGGTTTACATTTTATTGCTCTTTAGTTGTTATTCGACTTTCCCGACATTATGGAATGTAGAAGAATTAGTGTCCAGTTATCATCCTACGTTTCCCACAATGTAATATACTATGGCTTCACAACGTGACGCCGAGCTATACAGGATTTTCAAATGTATTTGACTCTGTTCATCATAAATCAGTAAACTTTAGAGTTGCATCTGCTTCAGATAGACTTATGAAATAATATCCGAATAATCAAAGTAATTATAGCTTCGTATTCTCACTTGTATGTTTTATAAATTCATTGGTGTGTGTGCCACAGGTCCCAAATTTGATGCTGTTATTGTTAATGAACTTTTAATATCTTTAACTTGTGATGCCCTAGTCTATACTGATGATCTTAAAACATATCGTTCGTTACTTCACGATTAAAACACTCGATTTGCAAATTAAGCCGGTAGAATGGTATCTTGGTGAAGTTGTAATCTGAACATCAGTGTAAATAAATGCTTGCTCATGACTGGTATGGGGATGATATATGGGACGATGCAAACCTGTACTACCGTCCAGGCAAACCATCTGATCTTTTGCGCTACGTTCATAATCAAGACCTAACTGGTTGATGGTGATGCGCAGTGAATTAGTGGGGTTTTGATTTTAAACAGCGCGTCGAACAAAGCATCGATCTCTTTGTTAGGGTGGAAGTACAGAATTGCGTCATCTCATAAACCCTGCGCACACTACTTTCGACCTATGAGAAACGAAAGCAGCATCATATTTTTATCCAATGGAGTACAGGTAGTTGACATAGAAGTGATCTATTTTTAACTTATTATGTTGCTCGTCATTATCATTCAATCAATACGTGCAAGGGATTTGCTCATCGACATCCAACAATGAACTCATACTAATAGCGAATGATTACTAATAGAACTTTAAGATCTATTGCATATTTTTCTCACTACCAACATCAGAAGTCAACAATTTTAGATTTTGATCATTAAAAATTGATGATGTGTACACTGATTGTTTTATTATATATAAACTTGTTACAGGTAAAGTCATTTATTCTGCTTTATTGGGAAAAGTGAAATTTCATATTTCCCAATATTTTCTTCGGCACCTTCCTTTCTTTACTTTAGGCCCTCCAAAAATCAACATTACATCACATAATTCCTAATTCTGAGTAATATATGAACATATTTCCATTCTATTCCAGAATTAGGGGGCGGGGGCTTAAAGTCCTTCCTCCACTGTGGCGAGATCGGTTTGACTGTGTTGCTTCTTCTGTTAACACACGAGAACGTCCACTGCCTTCCTAGAATTAGCTTTTACACCGCCCAACAAAATATTTTTGTCGTGGTGCCTGTAAAATACGAACTGATTTAGGGTATTTCTAATGTGCTCAATCCAAAAATAATTGGCATTTCTTCCCAGCAGCTCTAATTTTTGAAATACACCACGGTGAAATTTATTACTCATGCGGATAAAATAAATCAAAATAATTAACTAAATATTTAGAAGACCCAAATTGTCTGTTTTTACCTGAAATTAGAATTATAATCTCATTATAATTCTCAGATTCTCCATTACTGGAAAAATCTACCGATCTAACCCAACCCAACCCTAATTCCCACTACTTCATTTACCTCGTATCTCTATTGTTCTCTCGTGTGATAACTGTGCCAGTGTGTACTAAGTATTTACTTTGATTGTTGCGTGAATATTAAAAATTCGAATGACAACAATGGATTCTATAAGCAGACGAAATTGTGTGAACCACCCGGATGTCTTTTGTTACATTTTTAGTGAATACAGTTTTAAGGAAAGTAAAAAACCCATATATGAGTTTATACAAAGTGCATCTTTGGCGAGGGAGGAGGAGACCAGGATAAATCTTGGGCACCACATTTTGTATGCAAAACATGCGTAGAACATTTGCAGTGGACAAACGGAAAGGGAAAGAGCTTAAAATTTGGAGTACCTATGATAGGGAGGGAGCCAAAACCATCACCATGACAGCAGTCTACAAAAGTAGCATTGTTCTGTCAGCATCAAAGGCTTTAATCGCAATAACCGGCAAAAATTAACATACCCCAACATGGAATCAGCAAGGATACCTCCTCCCCATTCTGAAGAAATACATATTCCAACGTTCAGTAAGTTGTCTATGCTTCCGGAGGATGACTCAGAAACATCGTCTCATGAGGTAGAGTTCCAGAAAAGTGAAGGTGATACTGATTATGAAGAACCTTCAGCGAGTCCCCAACGCTTCAGTCAAGAAGAGCTTAATGATCTTGTTAGAGATCTGAACTTCTCAAAGAAGTCGTCCGAATGGCTTGCTTCCAGATTAAAGGAAAAGAACTTACTGTGTCCAGGTATTAATATCACATTTTATCGTACCAGAGAGAAACATCTGCTGCCGTATTTCTCTGAAGGAAACAACTTAGTGTGTTGTAATGACACAATAGGTCTCTTCAAGAAAATGGGGTTAACTGAATACACACCAAGTGAATGGCGTGTTTTTATAGACAGTTCATCTCGAAGTTTAAAATGTGTATTTTTACACAATGGTAATTAACATGGTTCTATACCTAAGAAAGAGGAATGCGAGACAATATCATTGGTTCTGAAACATATCAAGTATGAAGAGTATCAGAGGGTGATTTGTGTCGATCTAAAAATGGTAAACTTTCTCCTCGAGCAACAAAGCGGTTACACAAAATATCCTTGCTTTTTATGCCTTTGCGACAGCAGAGCTAAGACCCAGCACTGGACTACCAGAAACTGGCCTTTAAGAAATCCTTTTGGTTAATTAGAGCACAACACAACGTTCTTAACGAACCGTTGGTTGACGGAAACAAAATCATCTTTCCACCACTGCATATCAAGCTGGGACTTATGAAGCAATTTGTTAAGGCTTTACCTCGAGATGGATCGTGTTTCGAGTATTTGAAACAAACATTTTCAAGGCTTAGCACAAAAAAACTGAAGGCTGGAATTTTGTCTGGTCCTCAGATAAGGCGACTTTTAAATAACCCGCAGTTCACGGAGTTAATGAACGAGCGTGAGTCTAATGCCTGATGCCCTTTGTTGAAGTGGTTGAAAATTTTCTTGGAAATCATAAAGCAGCAAATCACGTCAAATTAGTAGGACAGATGCTTTCTAACTTTCACACGCTGGGATGTAACATGAGCATCAACATGCATTACCTTCACAGCCACTTGGATCGTTTTCCAGAAAACTTAGGCGATGTTAGTGAGGAATAGGGGGAAAGATTTCACCAAGACATCAGCATTATGGAAGAAATGTACCAAGGAAGATGGGATAGCCATATGATGGCCGATTACTACTGGAATCTTCAGCGAGACTGCTCTGGTGAACCTCACACAAAGAAATCTTATAAAAGGAATTTTTTACTGATGATTGAAAGTTGTATATGTATTTTTTTCTGTTAAATGAATACCTCCTACCCATTTTTATATTGTGTTTCAGTTAACAGTTATCAAATAGTAATATTTTAAAAGTTACGTACATAATAAAACATTATATGCAATTTTGACAAATTTTTTCTCACTAGGGCAGAAAGAGGGAATTTCGAAAACTAGATCTGATAGAACAACTCTGACGGCATTTTTGGATTAGGCACCCCAAAATTGCTTAATTACACTTAAAAATCCGAGTCACCAAAATGTGTGTTGGCCAGTGTTATCGGTAATTTAGTTACAATCAGTGGCAGAACTGTAACGTTCATGATAATTAAAGTATTAATAATTATATAACGTTTTTAATTACGAACCAAATTTTATATAATACTACAAATATATGTCACTACTAGACTGTTGACGTATGTTACATTCTCATTATAGCTGGTTTGATAATAAGTAATATCGCTATATGTTACATCTTCCCTGGTTTTCTTCTTTCTTTTTACAAATTCAATTTCTGGATTGGTTTAACAGTTCTCCCTGATCGCGTTGTGATTGTTCTTGAGGTTGATGGTGATGTCATCTGCTCAGGTGGTGAACTCGGGTACTGCCTTGTCTCTTTCCATTATATCTTGCCTGAATCCATTGTCATTGTCTGTTTCCTTTATTACTTCCTTTTGTTCATCTATTTCTGCCTTGGTTACCTTTAAGTGTGCTGAATTTCTTCTGTAGGTTCCTCTCTTGGTTTCCACACTACTAGACTGTTGACGTATGTTACATTCTCATTATAGCTGGCTTGATAATAAGTAATATTGCTATATGTTACATCTTCCCTGTTTTTCTTCTTTTTTTTACAAATTCCATTTCTGGATTGGTTTAACAGTTCTCCCTGATCGCCTTGTGGTTGTTCTTGAGGTTCATGGTGATGTCATCTGCTAAGGTGGTGAACTCGGGTACTGCCTTGTCTCTTTCCATTATATCTTGCCTGAATCCATTGTCATTGTCTGTTTCCTTTATTACTTCCTTTTGTCCATCTATTTCTGCCTTGGTTACCTTTAAGTGTGCTGAATTTCTTCTGTAGGTTCCTTCCTTGGTTTCCACACTACTAGACTGTTGACGTATGTTACATTCTCATTATAGCTGGCTTGATAATAAGTAATATTGCTATATGTTACATCTTCCCTGTTTTTCTTCTTTTTTTACAAATTCCATTTCTGGATTGGTTTAACAGTTCTCCCTGATCGCCTTGTGGTTGTTCTTGAGGTTCATGGTGATGTCATCTGCTAAGGTGGTGAACTCGGGTACTGCCTTGTCTCTTTCCATTATATCTTGCCTGAATCCATTGTCATTGTCTGTTTCCTTTATTACTTCCTTTTGTCCATCTATTTCTGCCTTGGTTATCTTTAAGTGTGCTGAATTTCTTCTGTAGGTTCCTTCCTTGGTTTCCACACTACTAGACTGTTGACGTATGTTACATTCTCATTATAGCTGGCTTGATAATCAGTAATATTGCTATATGTTACATCTTCCCTGTTTTTCTTCTTTTTTTACAAATTCCATTTCTGGATTGGTTTAACAGTTCTCCCTGATCGCCTTGTGGTTGTTCTTGAGGTTCATGGTGATGTCATCTGCTAAGGTGGTGAACTCGGGTACTGCCTTGTCTCTTTCCATTATATCTTGCCTGAATCCATTGTCATTGTCTGTTTCCTTTATTACTTCCTTTTGTCCATCTATTTCTGCCTTGGTTACCTTTAAGTGTGCTGAATTTCTTCTGTAGGTTCCTTCCTTGGTTTCCACACTACTAGACTGTTGACGTATGTTACATTCTCATTACAGCTGGCTTGATAATAAGTAATATTGCTATATGTTACATCTTCCCTGTTTTTCTTCTTTTTTTACAAATTCCATTTCTGGATTGGTTTAACAGTTCTCCCTGATCGCCTTGTGGTTGTTCTTGAGGTTCATGGTGATGTCATCTGCTAAGGTGGTGAACTCGGGTACTGCCTTGTCTCTTTCCATTATATCTTGCCTGAATCCATTGTCATTGTCTGTTTCCTTTATTACTTCCTTTTGTCCATTTATTTCTGCCTTGGTTACCTTTAAGTGTGCTGAATTTCTTCTGTAGGTTCCTTTCTTGGTTTCCACACTACTAGACTGTTGACGTATGTTACATTCTCATTATAGCTGGCTTGATAATAAGTAATATTGCTATATGTTACATCTTCCCTGTTTTTCTTCTCTTTTTTACAAATTCCATTTCTGGATTGGTTTAACAGTTCTCCCTGATCGCCTTGTGGTTGTTTCTCTTGTTTTCTTCTCTTGTTTTTCTTCTTTTTTTTTTACAAATTCCATTTCTGGATTGGTTTAACAGTTCTCCCTGATCGCCTTGTGGTTGTTCTTGAGGTTCATGGTGATGTCATCTGCTAAGGTGGTGAACTCGGGTACTGCCTTGTCTCTTTCCATTATATCTTGCCTGAATCCATTGTCATTGTCTGTTTCCTTTACTACTTCCTTTTGTCCATCTATTTCTGCCTTGGTTACCTTTAAGTGTGCTGAATTTCTTCTGTAGGTTCCTTTCTTGGTTTCCACACTACTAGACTGTTGACGTATGTTACATTCTCATTATAGCTGGCTTGATAATAAGTAATATTGCTATATGTTACATCTTCCCTGTTTTTCTTCTTTTTTTTACAAATTCCATTTCTGGATTGGTTTAACAGTTCTCCCTGATCGCCTTGTGGTTGTTCTTGAGGTTCATGGTGATGTCATCTGCTAAGGTGGTGAACTCGGGTACTGCCTTGTCTCTTTCCATTATATCTTGCCTGAATCCATTGTCATTGTCTGTTTCCTTTATTACTTCCTTTTGTCCATCTATTTCTGCCTTGGTTACCTTTAAGTGTGCTGAATTTCTTCTGTAGGTTCCTTTCTTGGTTTCCACACTACCAGACTGTTGACGTATGTTACATTCTCATTATAGCTGGCTTGATAATAAGTAATATTGCTATATGTTACAAGAACTGACGAGACGCCGGTGGGCTATGGGCTTCACACTAAAGATTTGCCGGGGGCCCATACTGTGTATATATTTACGTCACTGGTTACAATATAATCACTACTCCCATTATTATTACGGTTTTGGTTTGCTTGTTTTTTCTTAATTCATGTTAATTGGGTTATCCAAACTGGCGCACAATAAATAAGTATAATTGTCGAAATACCTATCTCATGCTACTCATATCGAAATGAAAAGGATAAGAACCATTTTATTTGCGATTCGACTCTATTAGTGGATACGAAGTCACCACCTCGAATATCTTTTTCTAAGGTTCATAGCTCCCCCAGGAGACAAGAGACGCCCACTAGCGTTTCTTTGTTAATCCCAATTATGATAGCAGGACAGCTACTCCTACGTATCGCCTAGTACAAAAGATTGCAAAAATATCTACAGAGATAAATCAGCACATTAAGTAAATAGATATCCCAAGTAGCAAAACAAATCCTGGCAATAAAACGAAAATTATTGATCATATTACCGCAATGGGGGCATTTAGAACAGGATGTATTTATAAACACTTTTCTTACGCTAACGCATTAGTAGGAGCTGAAATAAAATGAAAATTATAAATCTACAAGCGTTTTGAAAGAATTCATCGGTTAGAAACTGTTTTTTAGCGATAGAAACTCACCGAGTTGTGTGCGGTTAAACAATTCTTAATTTTATCGTTTTGTTATTCCCAAAAACGTTTCTTTTTAACTGGGAATTTTTTGATTATTACTAATATTACGACTGCATCTCCAACTTAAAAATTTGATGAATGGCAGCGAAACACAGCAAAATACACCGAAATCCACCCCTGCAACTATCATTTCATTTAGAAGGAGTGTTGAATGTTGTTAACGAAGCGCGTGTCCTGGGCGAACAACTAGTTCTACAGATGGAAACTTCTTAGAAGAGCCTGAAGAAGCTCAAAAGTAGTTTCTACCATTACCATTGGTAGTAAACTGTTAACGAGAGTCAAAATATGAATTCATAAAATGTGGAGGACTCTCTAGGAAACGATTAATCAGCTGCGTTAATTGGGTAGCTACAAGGTAACTGTGCAATAGCCTACTAAATAAATAGGTCAGCAATCACGGTTACGATTATTATTATCGTGGCAGAGCACCCCTCTAGGGGTTAAGCCACCCTAATGATATCTAGATCCGTTATGTATTGGGGTAATAAACCCCCTTCTCCTGATTATATTCCCTCACAGATTCCTTTCCACACTTTTCGGTCGTTCGTCTTCTTCTCCAGTTATTGATTTCGGTCCTTTTTAGATCTTGCTCCACTTCTTATAGCCATGCACTTCTCGGCCGCCCACGCCTCCTTCCTCCGCCCCGATTCTATTCCAATACTTCCTATATAACTGACCGATCCTGCTCTCCGTGTGTGACCTAGCCATTGCTCCCTGTTGTTTGATCCTCTTCACTCTGTCATTTCCCATTTCTTGTAAAAGTTCACGATTAGTTCTTCTTCAGTGTGTGCAGTAACAGTAATTTTCTTTGGCCTTACTATCATCCTCATTATTTTTCTCTCTCTTACTCTCAGGTCTTCGTCTTGATGCACACATCAATGTTGGTCGAATTATTGTCTTATAGATCATCATTTTGCAGTTTTAACTTACTTAGTAATTTATTCTTTAATAATCATTTGTTCACGTGGAATGTCCTGTTTGGACTTCTTAATATTTCTTTAATTTCTGCAGTTCTTTTGCCATCCCTGGCTCTCATCACTTCCAGATATTTACATGTATCGATCTCATAAAAAATATGTTTCCATAATTGAGTTGCTTCCTTCTTAAACGCCTTCTCTAATCTAATTTATTTTGAGTTCCATTTTTATTCGTTCCTCGATTAATTTTGCAAGCATTTCTATCATCTTTTATGATTAGCACAAGGTCGTCCGTCACGATTACTATTAATGAACTATAATTTCTTCCGTGATTATTGGCATAAGCAATTCGTGCTTACTTACTAATTTCGCAGCTACCTTCTAACTATCCAATTAACTAATTAATAAGGTCGTTTATAGAGAGTCATCCGGATTCTATGAATCACTAGCATTGATAAATGTTATCTAACATAAACTTTCTAGCCGGTGCGGGTCGCCTAGCAAGATTTCTAGGATCCTATGGTATTCCCCTATTCACCCCGGGTGGTTTCGTTCACGATTTTACCAAAAATAAAACGCAATGCGAAGACGAATTTTACATGGTGATCAACTCGGGCCTAATCGATCACCGATCCTTCGGGCAAATGTTTTATCAGCTAGTTACCAGGTTAGATCGAACGAAAATTACAAAAAAAAAAAAAGACAAGATATAAAAGCGAGTTTTGCATCTTCAGATACAACTGGACCAAATCCGCTTTGGTGTATGAAACTTTGGATAGGACCGACGTAGGTGGACCGAACACGTGTCAATTACTCCAAACAAGCATCGTCGAGGAATTGCTAACCTTGAGCGATTTCAAATACATCGACGGTGACATGCAGAGATTGAAGTATACTTATAACGAGTATCTCAGTACGGCGATAGGAGTTGAGCATGGAAGTAGGTAAACATGCATTGGATTATTTTTGTTTGTTTTATTAAAATCTAACGTTTGATTTGCGATTTCCACTACGGTTCGATGAAAAATCCTAGTTAAACAATGAGAGTAATAAATTCCGTTTTGTTTAGATTTAGATGCCAAAGTAATCGCGACGAGTCAAAATTGATTTAAATTTAGATCTAAATTCGAGCGGGAATGATAATAATAAATATCTTCGATTAAGGAATGTACGAGGTGCATGTAGCTACGCAAAGAAATATATTCCAATTGTTGCGGCGAGGGTAAAATCGGATTATTTTGGTTCGTTTTGTCAAATCCTCGTACTATTCTTAATTATTCCGTTGGGGATGATAACGTAACAGTGAAAACACGTACACATTTGGATTTATCGAAATCCAAATTCCTATTTAAATTCTAGTTACAACAATTTGCGCCAATCACACCAACACGCGAAAATTCCTGCTAGAAGCCGAATCTTTGCACTTCATGGATAATGCCGAATATATTTTCTTCACATTTGATTTATACAACGAGTGAGTACCGCCATCATTGTATGAATGTATTAATAAAACCATGCTTCCCTTCTAGTGCTCCATTTCCATCTCAACCTTGGTACGATCCCGACGACTTAGAAAATAATGAAAGGGCCAAAAAAGCCTACGGATCTGTTTTTACGATCACGCCGTACGTGGAAGCGCTTTACGCCGAAAGTAACACCACGTTAAATGAGAAGAGAGGCTCGATCCTTTTGGAAGGGATCTACGACGGTTTGCTCTTATATGCACACGCCCTAAACGACATTTTAGCCGAAAGAAATGGATCGGCTAGCCTTGTCAAAGGGACAGAAATTATAAACAACGTTATGGGTATGAATATCGAAGGTAAATATTCGAGCTCGCGTGGGAAAACTCGTCAAAATTTTCACTTATGTATGAAAATTTTAATTCCACCGCAAATAATTACGTTGTATTATAGCCATTTGTACATACGACTCGTCGTATTGCTTTGATAATAGTGTAAAGCACACAGCTAAGGTAAATTGACTTCGAGCCTTAATTATATTTACGAAACAAATAGACCGGCATGCGTAAGTGAACATACAAGGCTACTTTAAAATGTTGTTGAAAAATATATCGTACTAGACGAAAGGCTATAATAAACCAAGAAAACAAATTTCTATTTTCGGTTTCTTTTCGGATGTATAGTAATATCAAGACAAACTAATTACCAGGCGTTTCGAAAGTTTTTATTTTGAATTTTAAATTATCACACAGGAAAGCGCGAGAATGTCACTGTAAATTGTAACGGGCAGAGAATTGGAAAATATGCTTTGACGCAAATGAACGAGGCTCAAACAGCATTCCACATAGTAGCCGAATATTATACCGGAGGGACGCTGAATATCGAAGACATAAGGTGGCCCAGCGGCTCAGAACCCCAAGATACCCCGGCGTGCGGCTACGACAACTCCAAATGCCCTTGTAAGTATCACCATCGAAATATTTTAAATTCTTTTGATGATAGTTATTACGTCGACAAAAGATTAAAATCTTTCAGAACAAAAATTCTTATCTAATGAACGTAAATATATAAGATTCGACTACTAAACTGTTTCCGGGATTAGATAGTGTTATAATATAAAATAAAATAATCCACAAAACATAAAATAAAATCGACGTTTCGCCATCACTTGTAAGTGGCCTCTTCAGGAGTAACAGGGAAAGAGGAGTCACCCGGAAATCAGGCTTCGTTGCACCAGACTTCAGTACAACATACCTTGTTTCACTACAAATTGCTACACATACAAAACAAAGTAAAAGAGAAAGAGTATTTCACAGACAATCCAACTTTTCAGTATCTCGTCATTAAAACGTAAGTTGTTGCATCGCTAGTCACTTCACTGCACTTCCAGTGTACCGTAACTGATAAAATAAAAGAAGATGGCTCAAAAGGAAATCCGGCTGTTTAGTATCACCTCATCGCACCAACTTGATGCACCGCAAGTTAATACACTGCACTTCCACTGCACTACACATACAAAACAAAGTAAAGGACAAAGAGCATTTCACAGACAATCCCGCTGTTTAGTATCTCGTCATTACAACGCAAGTTGATGCATCGCAAGTCACTTCACTGCACTTCCAGTGTACCGTAACTGATAAAATAAAAGAAGATGGCTCAAAAGGAAATCCGGCTGTTTGGTATTACCTCATCGCACCAACTTGAAGCACCGCAAGTTAATACACTGCACTTCCACTGCACTACACATACAAAACAAAGTAAAGGACAAAGAGCATTTTCCAGACAATCCCGCTTTTCAGTATCTCGTCATTAAAACGCAAGTTGTTGCATCGCAAGTCACTTCACTGCACTTCCAGTGTACCGCAACTGATAAAATAAAAGAAGATGTCTCAAATGGAAATCCGGCTGTTTAGTATCACCTCATCGCACCAACTTGATGCACCGCAAGTTAATACACTGCACTTCCACTGCACTACACATACAAAACAAAGTAAAGGACAAAGAGCATTTTCCAGACAATCCCGCTTTTCAATATCTCGTCATTAAAACGCAAGTTGTTGCATCGCAAGTCACTTCACTGCACTTCCAGTGTACCGTAACTGATAAAATAAAAGAAGATGTCTCAAATGGAAATCCGGCTGTTTAGTATCACCTCATCGCACCAACTTGATGCACCGCAAGTTAATACACTGCACTTCCACTGCACTACACATACAAAACAAAGTAAAGGACAAAGAGCATTTTCCAGACAATCCCGCTTTTCAGTATCTCGTCATTAAAACGCAAGTTGTTGCATCGCAAGTCACTTCACTGCACTTCCAGTGTACCGTAACTGATAAAATAAAAGAAGATGGCTCAAAAGGAAATCCGGCTGTTTAGTATCACCTCATCGCACCAACTTGATGCACCGCAAATTAATACACTGCACTTCCACTGCACTACACATACAAAACAAAGTAAAGGACAAAGAGCATTTCACAGACAATCCCGCTGTTCAGTATCTCGTCATTACAACGCAAGTTGATGCATCGCAAGTCACTTCACTGCACTTCCAGTGTACCGTAACTGATAAAATAAAAGAAGATGTCTCAAAAGGAAATCCGGCTGTTTAGTATCACCTCATCGCACCAACTTGATGCACCGCAAGTTAATACACTGCACTTCCACTGCACTACACATACAAAACAAAGTAAAGGACAAAGAGCATTTTCCAGACAATCCCGCTTTTCAGTATCTCGTCATTAAAACGCAAGTTGTTGCATCGCAAGTCACTTCACTGCACTTCCAGTGTACCGCAACTGATAAAATAAAAGAAGATGTCTCAAATGGAAATCCGGCTGTTTAGTATCACCTCATCGCACCAACTTGATGCACCGCAAGTTAATACACTGCACTTCCACTGCACTACACATACAAAACAAAGTAAAGGACAAAGAGCATTTTCCAGACAATCCCGCTTTTCAATATCTCGTCATTAAAACGCAAGTTGTTGCATCGCAAGTCACTTCACTGCACTTCCAGTGTACCGTAACTGATAAAATAAAAGAAGATGTCTCAAATGGAAATCCGGCTGTTTAGTATCACCTCATCGCACCAACTTGATGCACCGCAAGTTAATACACTGCACTTCCACTGCACTACACATACAAAACAAAGTAAAGGACAAAGAGCATTTTCCAGACAATCCCGCTTTTCAGTATCTCGTCATTAAAACGCAAGTTGTTGCATCGCAAGTCACTTCACTGCACTTCCAGTGTACCGTAACTGATAAAATAAAAGAAGATGGCTCAAAAGGAAATCCGGCTGTTTAGTATCACCTCATCGCACCAACTTGATGCACCGCAAATTAATACACTGCACTTCCACTGCACTACACATACAAAACAAAGTAAAGGACAAAGAGCATTTCACAGACAATCCCGCTGTTCAGTATCTCGTCATTACAACGCAAGTTGATGCAACGCAGGTCACTTCACTGCACTTCCAGTGTACCGCAACTTATAAAATAAAAGAAGATGTCTCAAATGGAAATCCGGCTGTTTAGTATCACCTCATCGCACCAACTTGATGCACCGCAAGTTAATACACTGCACTTCCACTGTACTACACATACAGAACAAAGTAAAGGACATAGAGCATTTTCCAGACAATCCCGCTTTTCAGTATCTCGTCATTACAACGCAAGTTGATGCATCGCAAGTCACTTCACTGCACTTCCAGTGTACCACAACTGATAAAATAAAAGAAGATGTCTCAAATGGAAATCCGGCTGTTTAGTATCACCTCATCGCACCAACTTGATGCACAGCAAGTTATTACACTGCACTTCCACTGCACTACACATACAAAACAAAGTAAAGGACAAAGAGCATTTCACTGACAATCCCGCTTTTCAGTATCTCGTCATTACAACGCAAGTTGATGCAACGCAGGTCACTTCACTGCACTTCCAGTGTACCGCAACTGATAAAATAAAAAAGATGTCTGAAAAGGAAATCCGGCTGTTTAGTATCACCTCATCGCACCAACTTGATGCACCGCAAGTTAATACACTGCACTTCCACTGCACTACACATACAAAACAAAGTAAAGGACAAAGAGCATTTTCCAGACAATCCCGCTTTTCAGTATCTCGTCATTATCACGCAAGTTGATGCATCGCAAGTCACTTCACTGCACTTCCAGTGTACCGTAACTGATAAAATAAAAGAAGATGTCTCAAAAGGAAATCCGGCTGTTTAGTATCACCTCATCGCACCAACTTGATGCACCGCAAGTTAATACACTGCACTTCCACTGCACTACACATACAAAACAAAGTAAAGGACAAAGAGCATTTCACAGACAATCCCGCTTTTCAGTATCTCGTCATTACAACGCAAGTTGATGCATCGCAAGTCACTTCACTGCACTTCCAGTGTACCGTAACTGATAAAATACAAGAAGATGTCTCAAAAGGAAGTCTGGCTGTTTAGTATCACCTCATCGCACCAACTTGATGCACCGCAAGTTAATACACTGCACTTCCACTGCACTACACATACAAAACAAAGTAAAGGACAAAGAGCATTTCACAGACAATCCCGCTGTTCAGTATCTCGTCATTACAACGCAAGTTGATGCAACGCAGGTCACTTCACTGCACTTCCAGTGTACCGCAACTTATAAAATAAAAGAAGATGTCTCAAATGGAAATCCGGCTGTTTAGTATCACCTCATCGCACCAACTTGATGCACCGCAAGTTAATACACTGCACTTCCACTGTACTACACATACAGAACAAAGTAAAGGACATAGAGCATTTTCCAGACAATCCCGCTTTTCAGTATCTCGTCATTACAACGCAAGTTGATGCATCGCAAGTCACTTCACTGCACTTCCAGTGTACCACAACTGATAAAATAAAAAAGATGTCTCAAATGGAAATCCGGCTGTTTAGTATCACCTCATCGCACCAACTTGATGCACAGCAAGTTATTACACTGCACTTCCACTGCACTACACATACAAAACAAAGTAAAGGACAAAGAGCATTTCACTGACAATCCCGCTTTTCAGTATCTCGTCATTACAACGCAAGTTGATGCAACGCAGGTCACTTCACTGCACTTCCAGTGTATCGCAACTGATAAAATAAAAAAGATGTCTGAAAAGGAAATCCGGCTGTTTAGTATCACCTCATCGCACCAACTTGATGCACCGCAAGTTAATACACTGCACTTCCACTGCACTACACATACAAAACAAAGTAAAGGACAAAGAGCATTTTCCAGACAATCCCGCTTTTCAGTATCTCGTCATTATCACGCAAGTTGATGCATCGCAAGTCACTTCACTGCACTTCCAGTGCACCGTAACTGATAAAATAAAAGAAGATGTCTCAAAAGGAAATCCGGCTGTTTAGTATCACCTCATCGCACCAACTTGATGCACCGCAAGTTAATACACTGCACTTCCACTGCACTACACATACAAAACAAAGTAAAGGACAAAGAGCATTTTCCAGACAATCCCGGTTTTCAGTATCTCGTCATTAAAACGCAAGTTGTTGCATCGCAAGTCACTTCACTGCACCTCCAGTGTACCGTAACTTATAAAATAAAAGAAGATGTCTCAAAAGGAAATCTGGCTGTTTAGTATTACGTCATCGCACCAACTTGATGCACCGCAAGTTATTACACTGCACTTCCACTGCAGTACACATACAGAACAAAGTAAAGGACAAAGAGCATTTCACAGACAATCCCGCTTTTCAGTATCTCGTCATTAAAACGCACGTTGATGCATCGCAAGTCACTTCACTGCACTTCCAGTGTACCGTAACTGATAAAATAAAAGAAGATGTCTCAAATGGAAATCCGGCTGTTTAGTATCACCTCATCGCACCAACTTGATGCACCGCAAGTTAATACACTGCACTTCCACTGCACTACACATACAAAACAAAGTAAAGGACAAAGAGCATTTTCCAGACAATCCCGCTTTTCAATATCTCGTCATTAAAACGCAAGTTGTTGCATCGCAAGTCACTTCACTGCACTTCCAGTGTACCGTAACTGATAAAATAAAAGAAGATGTCTCAAATGGAAATCCGGCTGTTTAGTATCACCTCATCGCACCAACTTGATGCACCGCAAGTTAATACACTGCACTTCCACTGCACTACACATACAAAACAAAGTAAAGGACAAAGAGCATTTTCCAGACAATCCCGCTTTTCAGTATCTCGTTATTAAAACGCAAGTTGTTGCATCGCAGGTCACTTCACTGCACTTCCAGTGTACCGTAACTGATAAAATAAAAGAAGATGTCTCAAATGGAAATCCGGCTGTTTAGTATCACTTCATCGCACCAACTTGATGCACCGCAAGTTATTACACTGCACTTCCACTGCACTACACATACAGAACAAAGTAAAGGACAAAGAGCATTTCACAGACAATCCCGCTTTTCAGTATCTCGTCATTAAAACGCAAGTTGATGCATCGCAAGTCACTTCACTGCACTTCCAGTGTACCGTAACTGATAAAATAAAAGAAGCTGTCTGAAATGGAAATCCGGCTGTTTAATATCACCTCATCGCACAAACTTGATGCACCGCAAGTTATTACACTGCACTTCCACTGCACTACACATACAGAACAAAGTAAAGGACAAAGAGCATTTCACAGACAATCCCGCTTTTCAGTATCTCGTCATTAAAACGCAAGTTGATGCATCGCAAGTCACTTCACTGCACTTCCAGTGTACCGTAACTGATAAAATAAAAGAAGATGTCTCAAAAGGAAATCCGGCTGTTTAGTATCACCTCATCGCACCAACTTGATGCACCGCAAGTTAATACACTGCACTTCCACTGCACTACCCATACAAAACAAAGTAAAGGACAAAGAGCATTTTCCAGACAATCCCGCTTTTCAGTATCTCGTCATTACAACGCAAGTTGATGCATTGCAAGTCACTTCACTGCACTTCCAGTGTACCGCAACTGATAAAATAAAAAAGATGTCTCAAATGGAAATCCGGCTGTTTAGTATCACCTCATCGCACCAACTTGATGCACCGCAAGTTAATACACTGCACTTCCACTGCACTACACATACAAAACAAAGTAAAGGACAAAGAGCATTTCACAGACAATCCCGCTTTTCAGTATCTCGTCATTACAACGCAAGTTGATGCATCGCAAGTCACTTCACTGCACTTCCAGTGTACCGTAACTGATAAAATACAAGAAGATGTCTCAAAAGGAAGTCTGGCTGTTTAGTATCACCTCATCGCACCAACTTGATGCACCGCAAGTTATTACACTGCACTTACGTACATTATCACCTTGCACTTTCACTACACTCCAACATACAAAATGTTATGCAAGTGAATTCTTCGAGAGTAATAGGAAGAAAGACGATTTACAAGGAAATCTGGCTATTCAGTAGTTATTCATTGCACCGCACTTCAGTGCAACGCAAACTGATGTATCACAACTCACTGCACTGCGCTTCGCCACACTGTACCACAACCTGCAAAACACGCCTCTTCCGGACTGAAACGAAAAGAGGATTTACAAGAAAATCCGCATGTTACGCAATAAATAGACTGCACTTCGTCACATCGTCACACTGCACTTTCACTGAACCGCAGCAAACAAAACAATATCTTCTTAGCGGATCCCTTTGGAAGTAAAAGGAAGAAAGAGAATTTACAAGGAAATCCAGCTGTTAAGTATTTATTACCGCAAATCATTGCACTGCACTTCGCCACATTGCACTTCCACCGCACGACAACCTATAAGACACTGTTCTTCAGGAGTAAAATGGAACGAAGAAACTTGACGTACCGGAAATCAGTAGTCGGCACTTCGTCACTTCGTCACATCGTCACAGTGCACTTCCACTGCGCAGCAACATCAATATTTTCTAAGTAAGTTCTTCCGAAGTAAACAAAAATAAGGGACTTACCAAGGAATTAATACTTCTGCATTGAATGTCACTTCACTTCACCAGAAATCACTGTCCTGGCCTTCGTCATGATGCACTTCCACCGAATCGTAACTTATAAAGCAGTTTTATAAGGTGGTTCTTCGTCAATGAAAGACAAAGAGATCTTACAAGAAAATCCGGCATCACTGGACTCACTACGACGCGACTTGACGCATCCTAAACCGCTGTAGTGCAGTCGATTTGCGGTGGCCCAGGTTGCGTTGTAGTGAACCGTAGTGCAATGAAGGAATGCTGAGCAGCCGATTTTTTTGATGGGTCCCCTTATCCTTTTACTTCTGAAGTAATATGTGATATATCTAGTTGCGTTGTAGTGAAGCGAAGCACAATGAAGAAATACTTCTGAAGAATCCACTTACAAATCAATGTTCTGTAATGCAATGCAGTGATTTGGAATGGACCAAGTTGCGTTATAGTGAAGCACAGTGCAATGAAGAAATCCTGAAGAAGCTGATTCCCTCTTTTTGTTTTACTCCTGAAGAAGCCACTTACAAACCACTGGTTTGTAAGTTGCAGTGCAGTGTGAAAAAATCCATTCCATCAAACTGCGATTTAATAGAAGAATACTGAACAACTGAACACTCTGGTAAGTCTTTTTGTTTTTTGACTCTTTAAAATGCTACTTATAGGAGTGGTGAAATGTCGACTTAATTTCTTGTTTAGCGCATTGGTTTCTCAATATTTTGTTTTATTTGATCGTGACACGGTCTATTTCCGGGAGTAATTTAGTTACTGACTCTGATTGTAGAAGCCTAAATAGTCATAAGATGATGCTCAAAATCAAAATTTGCGTCCAAAGCGTAAGAAATACATTAAAAACTTTCTTCTAGCCGAAGTAAACGTATTGCTAATCGTTATAAGCATAGCACTAGCTTTGGGTTTGGTCATATTTTCAGTATACTTATACAGGTAAATTTGTCTTGCGTCATTCTCTAAAAACCTTAAAGAATTCGTGTTTAAGGCATTACAAACTGGAAGCGGACTTAGCATCCATGTCCTGGAAAGTAAACTGGGATGAAATCGTATGTTTCCCAAATGTGAAGACCAGAAGCAGTTTATATTCTACAGGATCCCTCACCAAACGAGGTAGTTTGGTCGTAAGTATAGTAATTTTAATTCTAATTTTAATTAAGGAAGAATTAAGTAAAACCAAAGTCAAAAAGCGTATGCTTACTAATAAGAGGACGAAACAGACGAAACGAGGTCGCCGGAATATCTTGTTATACCCGAAATGTGCGCTAACTTTATAATTCAGTATTAAAATTTGCCAAAGTTTTATTTATTAGTATACCCGCCGAAATCATATTTAGAGGGTTTGCGTAATCTAGCGAAGGTACAATGTGGAATAAATTATGTAAATTTTAAATATTTAAACTTACCGCATGGAAATTACGCCAGCCGAATTTCGGTGGGGCTCCTAAATTATTTACCCGAAGTTGTGTATTTTAGCTTTCTAGGACCTGTTGCGTTTGATATTTCGTGTACAAATTTAAATATGACGAATCCTCCTTCATCAGGAAGTGGTATTTCGCGAAATGTTTCTAATTCTTAATTTACGTACGTGTAAAAGATAATTGAAGAGGAAAATCGTGGTAAACCAAAAAAAGATAGATAGAGGTTTTGCAATTTAACAAATAATAAGCATTTCACAAACGCTTCGGAAAGATTTCAATTTTTTTGTAGACGATGCAATCAGAAAACGACGGCTATAGCTTAGCTGGTGACAGGCAAGTCTATACGGACGTCGCTTATTACAAAGGAGCTAGGGTGGCAGTCAAAAAATTGAAGGACACCAAAATCGAACTGGACAGATCGCAACTTCTCCACATGAAAGTAATGAAAGATTTAGCCAGCGATCATCTCGTCAAATTCTTTGGCGCGTGTTTGGAAATCCCTCACTGTTGTATCCTCACCGAATACTGTCCGAAAGGGAGCCTCCAAGACATTTTAGAAAACGAGCAAGTCAAGCTGGACATGGTCTTCCGTATGTCTTTGATTTTCGATATCGTCAAAGGCATGCACTACTTGCATAACAGCGATATAAAATCGCACGGTTCTCTAAAATCCTCGAATTGCGTAGTTGATAGTAGATTCGTTTTAAAAATTACAGACTTCGGTTTGCATTTCCTTCGCGAACATACGGTGGAGGATTACAATGACAGTACCACTCATTCATATTGGCAAAGTAAGTGTGAATATTTGGTTTTTGCCAGATGTTTTGAAGAATGATCGTTTGAATTTTCTAGGGCAGCTTTGGACCGCACCGGAATTCTTGAGGATAACAAATCCACCTAGGAACGGTTCCCAGAAAGGGGACGTTTATTCTTTTGCCATTATAGTACACGAGATACTTACTAGGGAAGGGCCGTTTTATTTGGGCGAAGACAGGTTGATGAGTTCCAAAGGTTTGTATCACTTAATTTTGGCAAAATAATCAATTAGAAGTGTAAAAGTGAAAAATGTTGAGTACTTGAGATATACCACCAAAGCGATCATCCACAGTGGAAAACAATGCGCTTGACCAAATTTTCCGTTTTCTTCCTTTGTTTTGCATTGAGACTGGCACTACCAAAATCAGTGTTGTTGGGGTAAGAACTATTTTTGGTCAGTTCTAAACCACAAACTTTTATCTTTTGTAAGATGTAAAAGATTAAAGGATAGTTAAGGTAAGCGATCAATGTACTTCATGGAAAGTGCTGTGAGGGATCTCGTCTTTCTATAGGGATTCGCATACGTTACGTTGAGGGCTTAACTTTTTATTAAATTGTCATGATAAGCACAAAAATCACGTTGTGAAAAATCGTATCGCCCAAAGCTATAAAAAATTGCGTGTTCGGTTAAAGTTTTAAACAAGTTGTGAGATACCCAGAAAGTATTTTTAATGCTAAAAATAAATTATTTAGCCAGCGCGTGTTATGGAAAGTTTCGCTTGAAAGTTGTTGAAATATTCGAGGAGCGTTGACTGATAAAAATTGATAATAGCAGCTTCCTTGGTGTATAACTTGCTTGGGCGATAAAGTATGTTCAAAGGATGATGTAAAAATTATGATAAATGCGGTTGCTTTGAGTTTTCCGGGAAAATTGTTTCCGAGGCGGCGTTTGAATCGGCGCAAATGCATCGATTTCCCGTTGAGGTACCCGAACTCTGTACAATCGACAATCAGTCCGTTTTCCGTTATCATGGGAACTCCACGCTCGACGCTCTTCTGAAGAAAACCGACGTGAGAGCCGAACTACACGCAACTTAGAATGGCAACCAACTCCGGCATCATGTCTTTAGCAATTCCTGCTGATAATTCGCCAGGAAGGGAAGTTGGAACGTCGACTTCTCCGAGGAGAGCGGTTAGCCCACTTTTAGAAGTTAGAAGACCACATTGCACTCTAAATTGCGACAACTGCAATGCCATGCTTGAAGATCGCTTCAAACATTTAAGTAAATATTGACGAAATTCAACTTTTCTCTTTCTCTTTCCTTTTGTTTGTTTTTCCCGTTCTTTCGCATTGTTTGTTTTCTTTTTCCGGTCGAAACATAACCGCAACATTTCAGCATGTTTGACGGCGTACACGTAAAAATTAAATTTGCATGCATTTTTAAACACAATTTGGGAATCCCCTAAAATTTGCACGTTTGATACTTTTTATTTTCAACTTTTATCAACATATATGTAATGCCCGTGTGAATCTATTTTTATGGAATATAACGTACGTCACTGCAAAAGTTTAAAGTTTTGATTACATCATCAGACTTGTTAGTTTACAAACTTGACTGATTCAATTCTGCATGCATAACTTTAGATTATTATGTTAAACAGTTGTATACCCATATGTAATGGAAAGGTAATACATCGTCGCTAAAGTTTCGATTATATCATCAGGTTTTCCACTTGTAGATAGTTTAATATAAATTTGAACGGAACTTGAACTAATTTAATTTTGCATGCATCACTTCACATGTCTATTACGAATGATGTTTAATCTATGGCATAAATCGTCGTTAACATTTCGGTTGCACCATCTTTGTAAAAAGTTCAATTAATACGTAATTATTTTTTAAATTCGCATGAAATTTAATCACATTGGCGTATAACCAATTTGTACCAAATTTTACCTATTAAAAATTGGATAATTTATGGGGTATGAGTTGATTTTCTGCTATATCTCGATTGCTAATCACGTCAACTCTTTAAGAATCCCCAATCAAATTATCTCCGTTTGTTTCCAATTGTATTGAAGTCCTGGATATAAAGAGATGGGGATCGAGATAAATTGAAAATAGCACAAAGACCAACATCGTTCGAATAATGTTTCTTCTCTTCTGATTGCAAAATGAGATACATTTTGAACTCCTTATTAACTGATTAAATACGTTTCGTGAAAATCGCATAACGAGTTGGCAACTCTTTTGTTTTAAATAAAGAATTAAATTTCAAGTTTGAGGTAAATACAATGAGAACTTCCTTAAAGTACGTAAAGCAATCCGCTTAATTTTAAACACAGTAAAATCAGCAATAAGAGAAATTCATAAATTAATTCCGCTCAAGACACAAACAGTATGAAGTAAGTAATCATGTTAAAGTCGGATGAAAAAGTTTTTTAATTTTCCCTACAGTTGGATACAAAGTTTTGGCGCCTCCTAAATTGAAACTTCAAATATGTATTTAGGTGTTCTCCATGGCAACATTAAATCAGTTTCCTCGTTCGCGAAACATAATTAAACCTCTCGAAAAATTACAATTACACGAACACTGAATTAGCCTTCTGAAAAGGGGACTACGCCCCGCTTCTTTGTCGCGTTTCCAATTTGCTGATTTACGTATTTTTTCCCCGGCTTTTCGCGCGGACAAAAATGAAATGCCCACTTACAATATTAACTTCCAACGTTGAAAAGAATGCCAAAGAGGAAATCTTTACGAAGGGAATTTTCAATAAAAATCTAACAGCTTTTTTACCTCTGTGACGCCCCAAAGAGAAACTGATGACTAAATTACTCGCAAATCTGTTTCTTTATTGAATTCGCCAATGTAGTAATTAACTGAGGGTTTGAAGTATTTGATTTGGATCCTTTATAGACGCAAATGGCGAATTAGCTCAAAAGTAATCAAATTTCGTTCACATGCCACGCGCTTCTCTATTAATGCTTGTAATTCCGTTAAAGTCCAGGGTTGATTATAGAAGGGAATTTTCGACCTATTTATTTTTTGATGATAACTAATTTTTCTTTATAAAATATTTAATAATAATAATAATAATGATTATAGCATTAATTAGACTGAACTGGTGAGTCCCAATGAAGGCAAAGTAAAGCGTGCGGTTGGGGCCCGCAATTAATAAACTTGGTTTTGATAGGCAATTAGAGGGAGGGTTATTTGTATATTTCTCTTTAAAATTACAACGACAATAATTAGAAGATGGCTGGATCCGTTCACATTAAAGTAAATGGACTTAGGGTAAATTCTCTATGTGCAATAATAATAGTAGATATGAAAACATTGTACCGCCTTGTTTTTGCGGCTCAAATGATTAATTAAAGAATAAACTAAACTGGAAAAAGTAAATATTAATTAAGAATCGCTCGATTTGTTTTTTTCCTTATCAAAAATTATATATGTACACTTTTCAATGACACAGAACAAGTACGTAAATAAAAAAGAACACCTTGGGTGTATTCCGTGTGATGCCTGATGTTCTCCCGAAAAAAATAGCGCGGCAAACAAACTTAAATAAACGTACTAATCTACGTTTGCACTCCGAAATAGAAATGGAAAATCAAATATTCCGTTCCAATCCATGCACATACAAAGGAAAAATTAGAGTGGTGCCTACATATGAAATTTAATCCTCAGAAAACTCGAGCTTTTTCGGATGAGGGCGAATTTCCTCGAATTTGCGCGAACGTTTCCATAGAATTTTTCATCCGTTTATCCGTAAAGTGTTAGTGACAGTTGTTAATTATTAAAAAAATTCGAAATTTTTCATGTCGGTAAAAGTCGAGAAATTAAATGGTAACATTCGAAAATAATTTTTTCCAGAGGATGTTTTCCTTTTGTTGCCTAATCAAAAACAGATACGGTAGAACGGAGGTAGCCTGATGAAAAAAACTCGGATTTTAATACCGGTCACTTTGATGAAGATTACAACTTTAATCGAAACGTCAGATGGCTTTTTAATTCAATTCTTTTTATCAAATCTCGCTTCGCCCAAGGATACGGGAGAGGACAAGAATTTAATTTTTCCTTTAACGAAACGGTTTCCTTGCGCATATTTCCTCCGACGATACAAATATCTTTCAATCGAGGAAATTGGTTTTCCCCTTTGTAATTGGAAATGTCATGTCATAGATATCGAACATAAATGTCTTTGATTTGTCTTCTTAAATGTAATTAACGTATTTGCTTTGAGGAATGTAAGTTTCTTTGATGTCAGTACCAGTACGTGCTTTACAATATCAAAATGTTTTCTTGTATTACTATTGTTACTATTATTGTTACGTCATGGTCATGACGTTTAATATTAATTAATTGTAACATGTTGAACGTTCACCTTCTTTGAATCAATACCTTGAATGAAATTCCTCTAAGAAGATAAATTAGCCGAGGCCGAACATATCAATTCCGCAATCTGGGATAAGTGAAAGAGAAGAGCGAAATTATGATAGATTTAGACACGGCGAAGTCATCAGTCATCTACTTCGCGAATGTGATTGATTTTTTATCTATTTATACCAACTAATGTTTTTAGGGATCCATCAGATTACGTATCCTAGGGGTGAATGACGTAGCGACCTATTTCTTTAATTAACCCTTAAATAAATTTAGTTTATCGGATTTTTTCCTGTCGTATTGATTTTGTCCCAAATAGGGTAAATAAAGATTATAAATACGTAAATTGATAAGTAGATTCTTACCCATCTCTTTATTCAACGAAAAGGGCGCGAGCAAATAATTTTAACAAACAAGCATCGTCGAGACAGGTACCAACAATCGGGATTCATTTTCTGGCGCAAAAATCCCGAGTCGTCCTATTTTTGTTGTCAAACATCGAACCGAAAAGGTCGAAGCCCTTATGGAGTTTCCTTTTTGTGGATATAACCGGCTGTGCCGTACATTAATCAATAGATACTTTACGAAAATAGAGGACCACTTTGACTTAAATGATGTTGTCGACGTAAGACCGGTCTTATTACGATTTCTTCCATTTCTTAACCAAATTGGTGGAATAATTTAAAAAAATATATTTTTGTCCGTTTACATTTCAAGTAGGGCAGATATTTTAAGCACTCTAGAACGGAAATTGGATGTATGTACAGGACGAGCTGAATGGATGGCTTTGATACAAATTGACAGGAAATCGGATTTAATTCGATTGACAACGTTATCCGGCTCAAGTGGGCACATCGTTTTAAAGAAAAATCGGACAGCTTTTTAAGAAAACTGTGCAACGGCTTACTAATAATAAGTAAGTAAAAAATGGGCGTTTCAATTGATGAGAATGACGAATTATACTTTATTAATTACGGGCCATGACCGCAGACTATAAGTTCGCGATAAAGTAAGCACATCTTTTCCCCAGATTTATAACATTATTCAGGACGACGTTTCGATCGAAATAATTGCCGAAAGATTCATTCACAAATATGCCACCCACACATTGGCTATAGTTTAGCAATGCTTGTGGAAGCAACTATATGGTGTACCCCATATTATTTATGAAATCCTAAGAACTTTAATATATGTGTTAACCTTATCCCATGCTGGCCCATTCAATTAGAAATTTACAGAACAAGGAGAATGCCTGTACGGTGCTAGTTACGGTTACACACTGAAATGAAGCAGCATCCCATCAAACATTTCGTGATCAAAACTGTACAAGATTTCAGCGTGACTTAGATTGTAGTTTTTGTCAGTGCTACATAGAGCATAAAACTAGTAAATTAGATCATAATTAGTTCCATCTGGTGTCTATTCATGTGTTAAAAAGTGCGCCAGCTCTCATTACGTGCTGTTTAACCAGTATCACGCACTAAACATTACCTTGTTAGTCTAATTGTTATTTAATCATTTGACGGACATGTAGATGGCAAATTGATGGTTTGTCCGAGAGCGAGTCAACTCCCTTTGATCTCAACATTATTTCCCGACATAAAGGAGAACACAGACAAACTTGCTCCAATTACAGCCATGAGAAAGGACAAAGCTTAAATTCAGGTGTTGGTTCTGGTCGATATTTGCAATTTTTGCGTGGTGCCAGTATAGCATGAAACGAACGATTTTGTACATATGGGGAAAATATGTATTTTCTTAATTACGGACCATAACCGCTGACTATATTTTTGCTCTGATTAGGACTCATCAGTATGATGTAGTTCATCTGCAATTAAGCAAGCACATATTTTTCCTACATGCAAAAAATTATTTGTATCAATGCTAACACCACACACAGGATTACACTTCGGCGGAAGCAACTGTCGATAGATTTATTCATAAACATACCATCCACACATTGGCTATAGTTTAGCAATGGTTGTGAAACCAACTATATGGTGTACCCCTTGTTATTAATCCGCTCTGATCAATTCCTAAGAACTTTAAAACATGTGTTAACGTTATCCCATGTTGGCCCATTCAATTCGAAAATTACAGAACAAGGAGAACGCCTGTACGGTGTTAGTTACGGTTACACACTGAAATGAAGCAGTATCCCATCAAACATTTCGTGATCAAAACTGTACAAGATTTCAGCGTGACTTAGATTGTAGTTTTTGTCAGTGCTACATAGAGCATAAAACTAGTAAATTAGATCATAATTAGTTCCATCTGGTGTCTATTCATGTGTTAAAAAGTGCGCCAGCTCTCATTACGTGCTGTTTAACCAGTATCACGCACTAAACATTACCTTGTTAGTCTAATTGTTATTTAATCATTTGACGGACATGTAGATGGCAAATTGGTGGTTTGTCCGAGGGCGAGTCAACTCCCTTTGATCTCAACATTATTTCCCGACATAAAGGAGAACACAGACAAACTTGCTCCAATTACAGCCATGAGAAAGGACAAAGCTTAAATTCAGGTGTTGGTTCTCGTCGATATTTGCCATTTTTGCGTGGTGCCAGTATAGCATGAAACGAACGATTTTGTACATATGGGGAAAATATGTATTTTCTTAATTACGGACCATAACCGCAGACTATATTTTTGCTCTCATTAGGACTCATCAGTATGATCTAGTTCATCTGCAATTAAGCAAGCACATCTTTTCCCTACATGCAAAAAATGATTTGTATCAATGCTAATACCACACACAGGATTACACTTCGGCGGAAACAACTGTCGAAAGATTTATTCATAAATATACCATCCACACATTGGCTATAGTTTAGCAATGGTTGTGGAAGCAACTATATGGTGTACCCCATGTTATTAATCCGCTCTGATGAAATCCTAAGAACTTTAAAATATGTGTTAACGTTATCCCATGTTGGCCCATTCAATTCGAAAATTACAGAACAAGGAGAACGCCTGTACGGTGTTAGTTACGGTTACACACTGAAATGAAGCAGCATCCCATCATACATTTCGTGATCAAAACTGTACAAGATTTCAGCGTGACTTAGATTGTAGCTTTTGTCAGTGCTACATAGAGCATAAAACTAGTAAATTAGATCATAATTAGTTCCATCTGGTGTCTATTCATGTGTTAAAAAGGGCGCCAGCTGTCATTACGTGGTGTTTAACCAGTATCACGCACTAAACATTACCTTGTTAGTCTAATTGTTATTTAATCATTTGACGGACATGTAGATGGCAAATTGGTGGTTTGTCCGAGAGCGAGTCAACTCCCTTTGATCTCAACATTATTTCCCGACATAAGAGAGAATATAGACAAACTTGCTCCAATTACAGCCATGAGAAAGGACAAAGCTTAAATTCAGGTGTTGGTTCTGGTCGATATTTGCCATTTTTGCGTGGTGCCAGTATAGCATGAAACGAACGATTTTATACATATGGGGAAAATATGTATTTTCTTAATTACGGACCATAACCGCAGACTATATTTTTGCTCTGATTAGGACTCATCAGTATGATGTAGTTCATCTGCAATTAAGCAAGCACATCTTTTCCTACATGCAAAAAATTATTTGTATCAATGCTAACACCACACACAAGATTACACTTCGGCGGAAGCAACTGTCGATAGATTTATTCATAAACATACCATCCACACATTGGCTATAGTTTAGCAATGGTTGTGAAACCAACTATATGGTGTACCCCTTGTTATTAATCCGCTCTGATCAATTCCTAAGAACTTTAAAATATGTGTTAACGTTATCCCATGTTGGCCCATTCAATTCGAAAATTACAGAACAAGGAGAACGCCTGTACGGTGTTAGTTACGGTTACACACTGAAATGAAGCAGCATCCCATCATACATTTCGTGATCAAAACTGTACAAGATTTCAGCGTGACTTAGATTGTAGTTTTTGTCAGTGCTACATAGAGCATAAAACTAGTAAATTAGATCATAATTAGTTCCATCTGGTGACTATTCATGTGTTAAAAAGTGCGCCAGCTGTCATTACGTGCTGTTTAACCAGTATCACGCACTAAACATTACCTTGTTAGTCTAATTGTTATTTAATCATTTGACGGACATGTAGATGGCAAATTGGTGGTTTGTCCGAGAGCGAGTCAACTCCCTTTGATCTCAACATTATTTCCCGACATAAAGGAGAACACAGACAAACTTGCTCCAATTACAGCCATGAGAAAGGACAAAGCTTAAATTCAGCTGTTGGTTCTGGTCGATATTTGCCATTTTTGCGTGGTGCCAGTATAGCATGAAACGAACGATTTTATAGATATGGGGAAAATGTGTATTTTCTTAATTACGGACCATAACCGCAGACTATACTTTTGTTCTCATTATGACTCATCAGTATGATCTAGTTCATCTGCAATTAAGCAAGCACATCTTTTTCCTACATGCAAAAAATTATTCGTATTAATGCTAACACCACACACAGGATTACACTTCGGCGGAAACAACTGTCGTAAAGATTTATTCATAAATATACCATCCACACATTGGCTATAGTTTAGCAATGGTTGTGAAAGCAACTATATTGTGTAGCCCATGTTATTAATCCGCCCTGATGAAATCCTAAGAACCTGAAATGAATATTTAGAGGAGCGACAGCGTCAGTCCGGTTTACAGTACTTATCATACACTCGTTTGTCGAACTGTAGTTAACACTCCATGAAACATTTTGTGACCAAAATTGTAAAAGGTTTCGGCGTATCATATATGTATCGTAATTCCTCTGAGCAATACATAGAACTTTAGTCGGTCCCTTTATGCTTATAAAAACAATTACATATTGCATAAAACTAGTAAATTAGATCTCGATTAATTCCGTCTTGTGTCTACTCATGTCCAACAAAAATGTCAAAAACCGACATTACGTGGTGTCATCCTTTAGCCAGCAACACAGACACAGAACATGATTTCTTTGATCTGATTTACCAACACAAATCACAGCCAAGAAGGAACATAAACTTTCGATCCACATGCAGTACATTATAGATCGTCGTTATTAGTGGTCCGCAACCAAGCAAGCACATCGTATACGTAGATGTATAAAATCATCCGTGACTAACAGCCACGTGTCGGCCTTGATCGAAATTTGCTAGATTTAATCCAATATGTGATGCTAGCCTATCATGGGATCGTGACTACGAACGATTTTACACATCTGTTGGACATATGTACTAACTTACTACTTACGGATCATAACCGCAGAGTACAGTTCGTACAATCAAGTAAGCACACGTATCCTGTATATGTATAAAATTATTCTTGACTAACGTCGACTTTGGTCGAGATTTTCCAGATTTGATCCGATGTGTATAGCATAACATTAAACCATGACTAGGAACGATTCATACATCTGAGGAATATTTGCTTAATTTCGGATCACAACCGAAAAGTACAATTCGTCCAATCCAGCAAGCACGAAGAAGAAGAAACATATGTACCAATAGTTCATTTCTATATTTCTAAAGAAAGCATACTTTGAGCCTCTACCATTTATCATTAAAAAGACAAATATTGCTAGTCTAGGACTTGTCCCGCTTCAATGAGAATGTTGTCATTTTGATTTCCTATTGCTGTTAAAAGGGCTCTAGTCTTTTTTCCACGTGTATAATGATATTTATTTTCTGCAATTCTTCCTACATTAAGTTGAAGTCTGTTTCTGCTACTAGTCCCATGTCATCAGCAAACATAAGCTTTGTTAGTCCAACGTTCTTCAGTCTCCAATATCCTTAGCTTATTTCATTACAATTTTTTGTCTCTTTAATTGTTTTATCTATTACCCCCACGAATAGTAAAGCGCTCAGAGACCATCCTTGTTTGAATCTAATTTTTATTTCAAACTCCGTTCACTCTCCGTTGTTAATTCGGACCATATTCCCTCTCCCTCTAGGGCTTTTTCTCTTCTAATTTTGTCTTTTCGGAAGCCGATAAAGCCCATATGTATTTCTGTGTTTCTTCTAATTATTTTCTCACTCATTTATACATCTCTATTTTATATCGCCTAAAAACGCATTCTTAGTCTTCAATTGTACTTTAAATTTTTGCTCGTTTCGTTCTCCTAAGGCCGAAACTGTAGTCTGTGCTTGTGGTTCGTAATTAATAAAATATAATTTAGCTTTCCTCACCAATTGGCGCATGCAATTTATGCTTTTCGTAGTGAGTCGTTCTATAATTTTCTTAGAAAACTGTCTGATGAAGAAGGTAGATTTGGTTAAAAAATGACATTTTGGCTGTGGTACTTGAAAATAATTTTCGAATTTTGCAATTATTTACATAAAAACTTTTCCTACGGTTTCTTGGTGTTCAAGTAAATCCTGTCATATACAGTATCGTCTGTAACTAACAATAAGTTGCATCGATAGACTCTTCGCTGTACAGTAATTTATTAAATTTAGGATACGTGTTACGTTGCCAACGGGGTCAACATCCCCAATCGTATTTTAACGAATGAATGTATTTTCTTGACGTATAGGGTTTAGGAACCAATTTTTAGGTCATAAACCTAAGCAAGAAAAATAACTTTATTTTAATCCAGGGTGCTTTTAATGAGTGTTGTGAAGATTTCTTCAGTGAAACGTAATCTCGTTGTAAATGTGTATCGTGTATATTAAAAATTCTTCGGGTAACGTTTCTAAGCGCAATTTATTAAAATATTTTACGATCCTAAAGGTAGGTTAAAGGTAGCTGTTCCCCCTAATAAAAATTTGGAAGTGTGCCGATGTAATTTAGCATCTTTTATTTAATTATTCAAAATTTACGAAACATCTGAAGGATCTGCGAAACATTCTCCCCGTATCCGTAAATTAATCGTCGGTTCCGCCTTTGTATAGATTTAGAAATCTTGTAAGCTCGCTCGAACATGAGGAATTTTCGAAAAATTCATCGGTGGAGGTAAGACGAATTTATCCCCTTTGATGTGCGCGTAACGAGAAGGGAAGCCCTTTTGCACGGTACAGACTTGTTAACGGAGCGAAAATCTAAAGTATTTAATGAGCAATTTGTTGCGTAGTTCGCAAATCGCGATATAATGCCTTTGTAGCCATATTCCGATATTTCATTTATGTCAGTTATTCTCTGCGTTGCCTTTCGCTTTAGCGGATGAGTAAATAAACCCGAAAGCTTAAATGATAGTGCCATTCCCGATAGGTACTGCTGCGATGGGCTAAATTCGAATATCGTGCCCTTTTGTAAGGTTCAACGATTTTATTTGTTTGAATCGCGTCTATCAATTAAACGGGGCAAATTAGTCTGTTGTTTTTCGTTTCACGTTGCATTTATCGAGAGTAGAGAATTTATAACTAGTTGTGCAAGAACGCTATCGTATTTAATTTTTTAAAATCAATAGTGTTGACATCCTACCTTAAACATACATATATAGATAGAGAGAGGAAAACCAATAACTATTTATATCTCCCACTGGATTTGCGTACGTGTGCATATGAAGCACCCCCTTATGTAAGGAGGAAAGGTATTTAGATGTTACATATTTGGGGGAAATTGCATTTATCAAGGAAAATGGGGGGTAAGTTTATTTTCAAATAAGCGGAAGCATTAAGCCATTAAAGGACTATTTCTGTATTTCCAATAAATCCATGCGCTGCAAAGTTATGCCCTTTTTTATCCGGAAAGAAGGACTATTTCTTTTTGAGCGGATTTCTTTTGATGTCCCGCTTTTTTGTATTCATATAGAGCTATATGGAAATTCTTTACGCCAATGCTAAAGAGATATTGATTTACTGGTGTAAGATATAAAGGTAACTACATCTCGGTATATTGCGTTTACGGCATGGTAGAGGAAATTCACAGCAAACAACAAAGAACTTCATTATGAGATCTCTAAATATTTCCCTTTTTAAGGGGATTTTTCCACGTTTACCTTTTTCATTCCTGATTCATATTTCCTCATATGTAAACGTCGAAAGACTTTCACTCTTGACATTAAAGAAGCGTTGATGGAGGATAATATACAGGCAATTATGTAAAAAATGAATTGGAAATGCGGGATGGTGTTTACGTCGAATGATAAAGGACCTCATTATTCAGTTTCTTAAATATTTTCCTTTTGAAAGGATCCTATTCTTTTCGATTAATGCATTACCTTAAGGAAAATCATCTGCGCTCGTACGTTTCTATACATAAAGCTTGGAGAATTTTAAAAGAATTTTTTCAGATTAAGAAAATACTCGTATACTGGATCTGGCGTAAAGTTTCATCGATGTTTCCCCTAGAACAGACGAATAAAGTGTCATCGGTCCCTAAGTTGCTTCTACCAAATTTATGTACACGCTGAAGAGGAACGGCGTTAGCATTAATCTTTGCGGTAGTTTCCTCTATAGAAGTTAACGTTGATACCCTTGACTACTTGAAACATCCAGTCACCAAGATTCTTGTTTACCAAGACATTGTAGAAAATTCCTATGAATCAACCCCTCCCAGTTCTTTCCTATCCATACATTAACTTAAGGAAACATTCATCTTCACCGGTACATTGTTAAAAAGAAGTTTGACAATTTTTCAAAGAATTTTCCCAGATTGAGAAACTATTCGTATATTGGATCTGTCGGAAAGCTTTATCGATTTTTCCCCTAGAACAGAGGGATAAAGTATCATCGGTCCCTAAGTTGCTTCTACCAAATTTATGTACATGCTGAAGAGGAACGGCGTTAGCACTGATCTCTGTGGTAGTTTCCTTTGTAGAAGTTAACGTTCATACCCTTGACTACTTGAAACATCCGATCACCAAGCTACTTGTTTACCAGGACATTGTAGAAAATTCCTATGAATCAACCCCTCCCAGTTCCTTCCTATCCATACATTAACTTAAGGAAACATTCATCTTCACCGGTACATTGTTAAAAAGAAGTTTGACAATTTTTCAAAGAATTTTCCCAGATTGAGAAACTATTCGTATATTGGATCTGTCGGAAAGTTTTATCGATTTTTCCCCTAGAACAGAGGGATAAAGTATCATCGGTCCCTAAGTTGCTTCTACCAAATTTATGTACATGCTGAAGAGGAACGGCGTTAGCACTGATCTCTGTGGTAGTTTCCTTTGTAGAAGTTAACGTTCATACCCTTGACTACTTGAAACATCCGATCACCAAGCTTCTTGTTTACCAGGACATTGTAGAAAATTCCTATGAATCAACCCCTCCCAGTTCTTTCCTATCCATACATTAACTTAAGGAAACATTCATCTTCACCGGTACATTGTTAAAAGGAAGTTTGAAAATTTTTCAAAGAATTTTCCCAGATTGGGAAACTACTCGTATATTGGATCTGTCGGAAAGTTTTATCGATTTTTCCCCTAGAACAGAGGGATAAAGTATCATCGGTCCCTAAGTTGCTTCTACCAAATTTATGTACATGCTGAAGAGGAACGGCGTTAGCACTGATCTCTGTGGTAGTTTCCTTTGTAGAAGTTAACGTTCATACCCTTGACTACTTGAAACATCCGGTCACCAAGCTTCTTGTTTACCAGGACATTGTAGAAAATTCCTATGAATCAACCCCTCCCAGTTCTTTCCTATCCATACATTAACTTAAGGAAACATTCATCTTCACCGGTACATTGTTAAAAAGGAAGTTTGAAAATTTTTCAAAGAATTTTCCCAGATTGGGAAACTACTCGTATATTGGATCTGTCGGAAAGCTTTATCGATTTTTCCCCTAGAACAGAGGGATAAAGTATCATCGGTCCCTAAGTTGCTTCTACCAAATTTATGTACATGCTGAAGAGGAACGGCGTTAGCACTGATCTCTGTGGTAGTTTCCTTTGTAGAAGTTAACGTTCATACCCTTGACTACTTGAAACATCCGATCACCAAGCTTCTTGTTTACCAGGACATTGTAGAAAATTCCTATGAATCAACCCCTCCCAGTTCTTTCCTATCCATACATTAACTTAAGGAAACATTCATCTTCACCGGTACATTGCTAAAAGGAAGTTTGAAAATTTTTCAAAGAATTTTCCCAGATTGAGAAACTACTCGTATATTGGATCTGTCGGAAAGCTTTATCGATTTTTCCCCTAGAACAGAGGGATAAAGTATCATCGGTCCCTAAGTTGCTTCTACCAAATTTATGTACATGCTGAAGAGGAACGGCGTTAGCACTGATCTCTGTGGTAGTTTCCTTTGTAGAAGTTAACGTTCATACCCTTGACTACTTGAAACATCCGGTCACCAAGCTTCTTGTTTACCAGGACATTGTAGAAAATTCCTATGAATCAACCCCTCCCAGTTCTTTCCTATCCATACATTAACTTAAGGAAACATTCATCTTCACCGGTACATTGTTAAAAGGAAGTTTGAAAATTTTTCAAAGAATTTTCCCAGATTGGGAAACTACTCGTATATTGGATCTGTCGGAAAGTTTTATCGATTTTTCCCCTAGAACAGAGGGATAAAGTATCATCGGTCCCTAAGTTGCTTCTACCAAATTTATGTACATGCTGAAGAGGAACGGCGTTAGCACTGATCTCTGTGGTAGTTTCCTTTGTAGAAGTTAACGTTCATACCCTTGACTACTTGAAACATCCGGTCACCAAGCTTCTTGTTTACCAGGACATTGTAGAAAATTCCTATGAATCAACCCCTCCCAGTTCTTTCCTATCCATACATTAACTTAAGGAAACATTCATCTTCACCGGTACATTGCTAAAAGGAAGTTTGAAAATTTTTCAAAGAATTTTCCCAGATTGGGAAACTACTCGTATATTGGATCTGTCGGAAAGCTTTATCGATTTTTCCCCTAGAACAGAGGGATAAAGTATCATCGGTCCCTAAGTTGCTTCTACCAAATTTATGTACATGCTGAAGAGGAACGGCGTTAGCACTGATCTCTGTGGTAGTTTCCTTTGTAGAAGTTAACGTTCATACCCTTGACTACTTGAAACATCCGATCACCAAGCTTCTTGTTTACCAGGACATTGTAGAAAATTCCTATGAATCAACCCCTCCCAGTTCTTTCCTATCCATACATTAACTTAAGGAAACATTCATCTTCACCGGTACATTGCTAAAAGGAAGTTTGAAAATTTTTCAAAGAATTTTCCCAGATTGGGAAACTACTCGTATATTGGATCTGTCGGAAAGTTTTATCGATTTTTCCACTAGAACAGAGGGATAAAGTATCATCGGTCCCTAAGTTGCTTCTACCAAATTTATGTACACGCCGAAGAGGAACGGCGTTAGCACTGATCTCTGCGGTAGTCTCCTTTGTAAAAGTTAACGTTGATACCCTTGACTACTTGAAACATCCGGTCACCAAGCTTCTTGTTTACCAGGACATTGTCGAAAAATCTTATGAATCAACCGCTCCCTATTCTTTCCTATCCATACATTAACTTAAGGAAACATTCATCTTCACCGGTACATTGTTAAAAGGAAGTTTGAAAATTTTTCAAAGAATTCTTCCAGATTGGGAAACTACTCGTATATTGGATCTGTCGGAAAGTTTTATCGATTTTTCCCCTAGAACAGAGGGATAAAGTATCATCGGTCCCTAAGTTGCTTCTACCAAAATTATGTACATGCTGAAGAGGAACGGCGTTAGCACTGATCTCTGTGGTAGTTTCCTTTGTAGAAGTTAACGTTCATACTCTTGACTACTTGAAACATCCGATCACCAAGCTTCTTGTTTACCAGGACATTGTAGAAAATTCCTATGAATCAACCCCTCCCAGTTCTTTCCTATCCATACATTAACTTAAGGAAACATTCATCTTCACCGGTACATTATTAAAAGGAAGTTTGAAAATTTTTCAAAGAATTTTCCCAGATTGGGAAACTACTCGTATATTGGATCTGTCGGAAAGTTTTATCGATTTTTCCCCTAGAACAGAGGGATAAAGTATCATCGGTCCCTAAGTTGCTTCTACCAAAATTATGTACATGCTGAAGAGGAACGGCGTTAGCACTGATCTCTGTGGTAGTTCCCCTTGTAGAAGTTAACGTTCATGCCCTTGACTACTTGAAACATCCGGTCACCAAGCTTCTTGTTTACCAGGACATTGTAGAACAAATCTTATGAATCAATCCCTCCCTATTCTTCCCTCTGTAAATAGCTCTCGGGCTGTTAGGCAATAAATAAATTATTATTATTATTATTATTATAACTTCCTGCAATAAATTTTAGATCTGTAGATTTTAGACCGCTTTTAGATTTCCCATTGCTTAATAGGGTTATTCTTTTAAAGCGTTTACATTCTTGGGATATCTTGCTAATTTGTATAGTATCCGAGAAGAACAGCTTGATTCTTCTCGGATAGAATCAAGCTATCCAACCTTCTGTAGATTTGTCACAATTTATAAAGAATGGATGAACAGTGTGAAAACCTAGTTTCTGTACTAGTACCTCCTTCGTTTGGGTAACATCGGTAAAAACCTCTGCGGCGTTTCTATGGGGCTTCGTTTTTTTCAAGAAGTCACTTATCTGGGGTGTGTTTCGATAATCTGAGCTAGCCAGGGTGTGCTGACCAAATTTATATTATAATTGTTTCTTTTTAATAGGCACTGAACCAAAGATCTGGGTTTTTCTATCCTGAGGAAGACCATTTGTCTTTAATTTGCCAGATTTTGGCGTTATGTCATATGTTTAGTCTGTGGTGTGTTAACTAAATAGCAAGACGACTGTCAATTAAGACATAATTTATTATATGGCTTTGGAGAAGGAAACAACGTATCATTTATACCACTGAAAATTTGTGTACAATGCAATGATTGTTGATTAGTTTGAACGATGAACTTCGCTTTAGTCGGATCGGGAATTAATGATGATGGTCGAACAAAATTTATGGCTCTTAACGAAATGTTTGGTGTTATTTGAGAATTTTGGAGCTTATCCACAACCTGGGATATGTTTTTAAATATGCCGGATAAGTGTAAATTAATAGATCGAGTTCAAAATTGTTCAGAACTTCTTGCACGGTGTGAGTAGGAGACATTTTTGATCGTTTAATTACGGACAAAGAAAAGTTGATTACCTATAGCAATTTTATAAGAAGTTTTATGTAATACTTAGAAAATGAGGACAACACGGAAGAGATATGTGTGTGTTTGTAGAATCAAGAAAGTCCTTTTTATTATCAACTTTTGCAAATTCGGATGTAGCAATCAAAGAGAAACGGGGAACATTGGCCAGATAAAAAGGAATTGTGTTCCACCTCTTTAGTGTTCGATCCAAAAAAAAATTAGCAGTTTTTAAGTAGTTTTTCCACATACTTGATATTCTTCTGTTATGGGACTAGTTTCTCCGTTTTTACCAAGGAAAAACACTGTGTTACGGAAGATGACGTCCAAATAGTCTTAATTGAGTATTTAGATTCGTAACCTAAAATGGCAACAATTATATAAAAAAGTTTCTTCTATTAAATTTTATACGTGTTTTCCTGTTTCTGTGTATTAAAATTTGCACAATAAAATTTAAAAATTTCTTTAAAAATTTACGTGCCAATTCCAAGCGTAAGAAGTCAATAAGAAGAAAGTCCATTTTCCAAGGGGAAAATATAAGAAAAATCGCATTTGCTGCGAATATGATATTCCTCTCACTTACATTTATGTAAAAATATCGCCAGATGGGATCGTCTTCATCTCGAAAGGAATTTAAAAAGAAAGAAATGAAAGAAAAATATTTTTCGTTACAAATTACGACTAGATATATATATATATATATATATATATATTCAAGTTCGCATTAACACTTATTAATATTTAAACTAAGGACATCGTAATCTTTGAAGTTTTTTCGCAAGTTTATCTACAAAGTAACTTCGTCCAAAAAGAAATAAGGAATTTCATCGTTAGATCCAAGACGAAAGCAACGAAGAGAAAAATACGAAACAGCAACCTGTGATAATATCGCGTTTCACCTCCAAATGACAAATTACTCGTGACATTTGATGGGTATTTTGTCGAAATCCAGACGTTATGAAGTTCATAAAACTTGAATAAGGAGAGGTTATGAGATTTTGAGATATTTACGAGCTTCGCCTCAATTTCTCAATAAAAATATATACATCTCGCGCGGTCGTATACCAGTTACACAACGGCATGTAAAGGTTAACCATCTCATTCCGATATTAAACTTAACGTAGATAAAAACAGAAGCAAATGGCGTTCTCTAATATTAAATCCCTTACAAGTTCCAGAGCTTTGGAAAAGGATTTGTTTGAAGATACGGCCTGTTCCTTGAATTTAGTTGGGATTTCCGCAATTTTCCTTTCATAATTGGATATTGTTTTGATATAAAATTTTCTCTCTAAATGAAGATTTTGGTCAATGTAAGATACGTATCAATTTCACTTGATTTGAAGTTTCCAAACTGGAGAGTTTTAATCAATTTAAATAATGTTCACTAGTGGTAGTAACGGTGAAGCCCTTGAAATTAGACCGAGAATTGCAATTTTAAGGACTTATTTTGGTTGAGATTCGTGAATTCGAGTTTCTTATATTTTACATCAAGGGAACTTATACTCTAAGAGTTTGGGTTTCTACCTTAACTTTCAAAATAAGAGTAGAATATTCATTTTTAATTAAAGGCACGCTAATTAATTCGGCTAATGATCACGACCGGAAACAAAAAGCAACCTAAAACAATTTGTGTCGCTTTACCCAGAAAAGTCCTGAACTGAGACTTGACGGAATTCCCCAACCCTTGGCGTACCTAATTAAAGCCCACCTCATTATATCAATGCTATGAAGTAGGTGGAAGTGTTAATTAATTTAATTAGAAGGAAAAAATATTTTGAAAAATATTTATCTTCAATTTCGTCTTTCGTTGATTCTAGTAGTTCCTTCTTTGGTGGTATCATTTATACGAACGACGAGCGTTCTTTTTCCTTTTCAGAAATTGTAGACGCGGTTCGAAATGGATCTGATGGATTTTCCCAGCCCCTGAGACCGTTAATTGTAGAAAACACTTGCGACGACGAAGTAGCTTCGCTGATGAAACGTTGCTGGGCCGAAGATTCAGCCGACAGGCCCGATTTTACAGCACTTAAAAATACCGTACGAAAATTGAATAAGTACGTAGAATTATTTTGATTATCACCTATCTCCTAAATTCAATTTTCTTCACTTTGGCGGTTCATTTTATTTCGTAATTTAATTAGTATTCCGTTGGATATAATTGAAATATTCCTTAACCATGTAACTTTATAATGGCCATTCGAAACCGTTCTCAATTTAGAAAAGCGAGTTATTTCTTTATACAATTTTCCAGAGAATATGATAACGGGAGCATATTGGACAACCTTTTATCTCGAATGGAGCAATATGCTAATAATTTAGAAACGTTGGTCGATGAACGCACTGCTGATTATTTGGAGGAAAAGAGAAAGTGCGAGGAGCTGTTGTACCAGCTTTTACCTAAAAGTGTTGCACTGCAGTTGATAACTGGCAAATCGGTGATTGCGGAGATATTCGATCAGGTTACGATATATTTCAGCGATATTGTTGGATTTACGGCTTTATCCGCCCAAAGCACTCCTTTGCAAGTCGTTGATTTGTTGAACGATTTGTACACTTGTTTCGATTCGGTCATCGGAGGATACGATGTTTATAAGGCAAGTTGCAAAAATGTACAATACCTCAGGTGGCTCAAGATTTCATCAAGAGAATCTTGGGTCATCCGGTATTAAGGCATCAAACAATTGAAATCCAATTATTTAATAGGTGGAAACAATTGGGGATGCTTACATGGTTGTATCGGGGCTACCAGAGAGGAATGGCAATATGCATGCGGCCGAAATAGCTCGTATGTCTTTGGCACTATTGAACCAAGTTAAAACTTTCAAAATTCGCCATCGCCCTGACGAACCGTTAAAATTGAGAATAGGGATGCACACTGGTCCTTGCGTAGCTGGGGTGGTCGGGTTAAAGATGCCCCGTTATTGCTTATTTGGTGATACAGTAAACACCGCATCGAGGATGGAATCTAACGGTTTACCATTGAAAATACACGTTAGCGGCGATACGAAAGCAGTATTAGACACGTTTGGGACTTTCGACTTGGAATGTCGCGGAGAAATCGAGATCAAAGTAAGATGAGTTTGGCTAAGTATTTCCGGATACCACTTTAAACTTTCAGGGCAAAGGGAAGATGACGACGTACTGGTTGAAAGGGGAATCTACAAGATTCGAAGCGAGTGCTTATCAAAAGGTGGTGATGCGTAAAGAGATTAGCCATAATCCCATTTACAGGAAAGATGTTGGCATCAGCAGCACGCCAAATAACATTTCGAATGCCGTTCAGGAAAAGGCCGATGACGCTGGAGTTCCATTGTTGTCCGTAACAAGTTCTGAATATCATTCTCACGTTTAGTTAGGTTAATATAAAGTTGAATCCTGAATTTTGGAAATTCGCCAACCACTGCAATTTATCTGGTCAAAAAATATTTATATGTATATCTAGATGAATCGAAAGTTTTTAGAAAAGCTTTATGTATACCTATATCTGTATGTGCGCCCCAAAGATGTATCGAAAATATAGTATACAATTAAGAAAATAGGATATACAGGGTGGTTATGTGGATGAAAATACTCAATGTTTTAAATTTCCCGCCTATCATCTGAAAATTTAGATATCTTTATAAGCACTATAACTTTGAATTCTCTGAAAGTAAATATTTATAATTCCACATGTTTCTCTCATTGTTCTAAATGTCTATCATGTATGTGTAAGTAAGTGTTCAGACGATCTATGAAGGTAAATTTAAAAGTAGGTTATAATGGCTTCTTCGTGTATAATGTCGAAATGCTCCATGTCTAGGATCGATGTTTAAGATGTCTAAATGTAACTATACACAACACACACATATATATATATATACGTATATATATATCATATATGTATATCAGGATTTCCTTTAGAAACTTCTAAATAAAAAGACTGCCATTTTTAACCTTTCTAATTTTTTGAAATGTTTTACAAGAATTTACTGAAAAATCCAAGCTAGAATGTTGTAAACTTGTTGGTAGGTAAGCGGACGATTACAAGGATTATGGTGTGATATAAATGGTACGGAAACATATCGATGTGCATTCACCAATTGAAAATAGAACTGAAAATATCTAATAATTTCAACCAGGATTGTACTTTAAGGGATGATAGAATAGAATAGGCAAAAAATTGAGAAAATTCAAAGTTTCGTGGGGAGGAAATCGTAGCTATAACAGTTACATTATTAATAATTACTAGTTGGGACACATTTACAAGTTCGGATACTTTTGACGCGGGACATATATAATTTTAGAATTGCCGAAGTCACTACTACACTACTACTACAATCGTTACTTTTAGTCCAGGCTGTATAGCCTGAAACGTACGATGCAACTGTCTGCGCATGCGCATTTGGTAAAGGTAAAGGTAAAGATCATTGCTATCTGCATCGTTCTTACTACTCGTAACGGAAACAGACAGAGCTCGACTTATGAGTTTTTATTATTTGCAAAAAGCTATGGTGCATCGATATGTTTAAGTACCATTTGCTAGTAAATGCTAAAGTGAGAAATGGTTGTGAGTATAGGTTTAGGATGGCAAGATTTTGGTTGATTAATGAATTGGGGCTAACTGAAATATCTCATGGACCATTCTTTATTATATTTAATACAGTATTATTTTTATAGCGTATTCTCCCATAGATTTTGAATGAAACCTAAATTTATTTATAATGTAGCTTATTTATAACTAAAAGTCGTGCCAAACATATTGATTGTATGTTGAGATTAATATTTTAGAGATGTATAAATATATATAGGAAATATATCTATATATTGTATTTACGATAGAGTATTAACTATATTTATATTTTATTTATTTTATTTTTAATAGAAAGTCATAGTTATAAAATATTTAGCTAATAAGGAAAATATTCATATTTATAATTGTATAGAATAGAGAATATCTTCTAGAGATTACGGTTAGAAAATAGAATAGTACAAATCTGGAAATTCAATGATAATTTTATCACATGGATTATAATCGAAAACAAAAGTGCTAATTTTTTACCTCGAACGAATGCACGTTGACACAGGTCTAACCGGAGGTCTTCCTTTTTCTAAATTTGCACTTCTGCCTTGAAATAATTATTTTCGAAAATTTTGCTCCCCACGGAGTCAGATTCTGTTTTTTCCTCTATTACTGATCAAATATCTCTATGTTGTAGTGATTAGCAACGACTGTTACAAATTGTTACCCTCCAACAGTCGTGGACAGCTCAGCATCGTTGTCCACACACTATTAAGCAGTCTTCAGGTGCTCACCTGCATCATACAGAGACAGTTCCGTGGCGGGGCGATTCCCTTTAACACATTCCTTCCACTTCTCCTTACCTTCTGTTTTTTCCTGAAAACATTTATTACTAGTTTATCCCAATATCTCTTAGGTCGTCTTCTCATCCATACTTTTTCAACTTTCGTTTTTCATAAACCACCCGATTTGCATTCTCATCGTGCGTTCTCACCAGGCAAGTTGTTTTGTTTTGATTTTTTGCCCTCGCCATTCAACACTTCATCTTATCATTATACATTATGATTTTGTTAATTCTTGTCATTCCCATGGAGCTTCGAAGAAATTGCATTCCTCATGCTCCTAGGATTTTTCTATGTTTATGTGGGATACATAAATATATAGAAATGAGTCGTGGTTTGTTCGGATGCTTAAAACTTGAAAACGACTGAACCAAATTGGATACTTCCTTCTGCGAGTTTGTTCGTAATTGCTACGCGAAGGTCTAGGAAAAAGGAAAAGTCGAAGAAAGTTTGGGCAAAACGAAGTTTGTTGGGTCACCTAGTCGCTTTATAAACTTTCAGTTATTCTTATTTATGAAAGCCCCAAATAACACATTATACAACATCCTGTTTGTCACTGTAATTGGGTTGTTCATTCTTAAAGAATTTGCTTCTATAACTGATGGAGGTTTTACTTTTGTTTCCAAAAATATTTCCAATAATTTCCATCAAATAGTTTTCGTAAGATATAAAAGAGAGCTTACGAAAAAACAAAATTCCAATAAAAAGAATGAAGAATTGTATCCAACCACTATTTGTTAGAACAAATGCAGATTTTTATTTGCCATCTTCAGTAAATAAATCCATATAACTTACGTTTTGCATCTAGTCAGGTCGCCAGCTGCACTGAACACTGCGCAGCGATTTTGACTGCGCAGTGCTCTGTACATGATGTTCAGGATGTAAAACGTGGACTCCGATTTGTTCAACGAAGATGGCAACCTATTTTTATTCTATTTTATTAAACAAAAAAGTAATTCCAACCATGACGTCTTTGTAGGGGCAAGAGATATTTGTAAATATTTTACATTTTAATCCAGATGTTTCCCAAAACCTTTACCAGATAAAATTATCATCCGAATTTCTTCTGATTATACGAATACGCAATAAGGAAGCTTATAGTAAATCGTATTTGAGTTAAAAACTTTCCGTTATGTATTTTATGAATAAACATTATAGTAATCTTATATGCTTCTCAAATATATAAGTACAAAGCAGCATTCTAAGTAAAAGTAGTGTAAAGTATAGATCGATAAATACATAAATAAATATAAATATACATATATACAATTATATTAATATACATGTAGAAATGCGATTGGTAAATGTAAGAATGAACCATAAGCAAAGCTAAATTATTACATTTCACCAAAGGCATTTTGCCCTAAAATTACGCTTCATATTTTCAAATTTACAATGTGTATAGGCATATTACATGTAATAATAGAGGTAACTTTGAATGTACTTGAATGTACTGTCTAGATAAATTATAAAGCTTTACTGTAAAACCGTAAATAAAGACCTAGACGTGCACAAATATTATTTGGACTTAGATTGGACGACGCTCATTTATGATTTACTTATCTCAATAAAGCAATTTTTGACCGAACATGTTTTCTCTCCCTTTTAAATGATACCGAATATATACAAGACAGGATGTATTTATATTTAGAGGTATCCTCGATAATCCAATGAAGGTAATGATTGACTCTAGTGCACACGCCTGGGTTATTCTTATTTCCACATCCAATTTCCCAAGAGACAACGCCTATAACATCCCAACGACCTTTGTCTAATTGCTACACTAACGGTGTATCCGAATACCTCTGTAAGAAATTAAAAGATTATAAAAGTTATGAAATCGTGGAAGCAGTGAACAGCAACTTTGCAATAATCCACACTACCCCCATACGAAGCAGTGCACAGGACATTTTAGGTGATGTTCTGGGCGAAGGAACGGACACGTTCTTCCCGTTTCCAGATCGGTATGACGCTTACGGAAACAATTCGCTGGTAGAGCTACCACGGGAAGTCTGTCTCCAACCAGCTACGATGGCCATTTTCCCTTCGAAGGTCCTATTTTCCCACGGCAAACAAATTGGCCACACAAGGATTGAAATTCGCTCGTTCTTTACTATGGCGATGTCGTTTTCGTAGGTTAAGATAATAGAATCTACATAGTTGACCATCGCACATAGGTATATTTGAGCGATCTAGGCGGTCAAAATTATTTTATGATCTAAATCGATTCTAAACTCGGTTATAAATAAGAGTACTATGTACCTTTTTTGTAGAATACATATTATATCATTAAATTATAACACACAATTTAAGCACACGTACATTTAATCAGATGTCAAAGTATCGTCTTCTTCCTCAATTTCCGATAATTCTTGATCGGTTTCTTTATTAGGGTCTGCAGGTATTAACATTTCTATTGTCTCAGGTAAAAATGATCTGGCATTAGGCTTTTCTATCCGCCTCATACCACTGAGCAGTGGATCTGAGCTTAGAAGTAACCTATGAAATATATCGAGGTTGCACTGCTGCCTTGAAAACTTCCGTGGCGAAATCTTGGCGATATGACCGCAAATGTTTGTTTCGGGCTTCAGCAGCCTCTTCTGATAATTGACTTATAGGCAATAGTGCATTTTCTATAATGGATGCGCATCGTTGGTGTCATGGGATGCCATCCATACAAATCAACATATAACCGTGCGGTTTCTAATGCGAACACGTCGAACTTATTCACATTTATTTTGTGACCACTCGAAATCGCCTCCAGAATGACTTTTAGCCTATAAATTAAATCAAAGCTGATTCCGGTTATTTCGGCAGCCAATTCAGGATTTTCGAAAAACCGCCTGCTGGTGTTGCCATCATTTGTGTTCCCAACATTGACCTTTGGCATATCTACCAAGAGACCCGTTCTATATCTGAATTTCTCCTGAATTTCCAATGTTCGTTTTGCTTCTAGGAGTTTTTCTTCCTCTATCCTTCTTTCCCTATATTTTTAGTTGGCAATTTGTAGGCTAAATGTAAAATAGTTTCAAACAGCCGGATTGTGGCGTGCAAGACTGAAATTCCGAACTCGATAGCATCTACACTGACAAGGGGAGGGCGCGACTTTGGGGTCACGGATTTGAACGCCTTTCTGGGATAAGAAAGTACTTCATAGTAATTAGCCACAGACCTTCAAACATGGTGCCAATACTCAACCGTTTTTGAAAAGAATCGGTTTGAATAAAGAGTCTTAATTGACATACCTGGACCGTTGCGTTTGTTCCCAACAGTGGAGCGTGGCTCGATCGATTGAGCTTTAGCCAAGTAATCGTATGGTTTGGGTTCGATTCCCGCACAGAAGTTTTTTTCAGTTTTTGTTTCTCTCGACCGATGTTAATTCTTCGACAATGTTATTAAAATATCTACACAATCAGTGAATTGTAGCGGAAAGTTCAGAGAGTGTGCCAATCGAATCAATATTTTGGTGTGTGATTAGAACAAAGAAAGAGGAGAGGTGTCGTGGGAGACTCGGCAAGAGCAAAGCTCTTTACGCATTTGATGCTTATTTGAATAAAAGATAAAATTCTATAATTGAACAGACAATGTATAAAGAAAAAGTATTTCATTTCGAAACCGATGGTAAATAAGTTGGAGTTGAATTTGAAGTAAATTCGAATCGGAATAATAAGGGCACCATCTGATGGAGGGATACGCAAATATGGCGCATTTCATAGTTGCTCCTGCGATGAGTATATGTGTGTGTGAGAGAGAAATAACTAGTGAAAGAACAAGATGAAAGCGTCTAGTGACGATTTCAAGCGTCTCACTCTTTCCCAGTTAACGCTCGCCGCAGAATTTCGCTAAAGAGCTGCGCTCTAAAAAAATGGAAGACGCTGTTTTCTCACACGCAGTCGAATCAACTTCCATACTGGTGGAAGGTCCGGTGTCCTCTATTTCTTTTTCTTGTTTGTTTTCAATCACACACCAAAATATTTATTCGTTTGGCACACTCTCTGAACTTTTTGTTATAATTCACTGATTGTGTAGATATTTTAACAACGTTGTCGAAAAATAAACATGCGTAGATATGTAGCACAAAAGAAGAAAAAAGAGTTGACAAAAAAATTCTGTCCGGGAATCGAACCCAAACCATACAATTACTTAGCTAGTGCTCAATCAATCAAGCCACGCACCACTCTTGAAAACAACCGCAATGGTGCAGGTATATAAATTGCGTCTGTCATTCAAACCGGTTTTTTCAAAAACGGTTGAGTGTTGGCACCATGTTTGAAGCTCTATAGCCAGTTATTATGAAGTACTTTCTTATCCCAAAAGGACGTCCAAATCCGTGACCCCAACGTCGCGCCGACCCCTTGTGAGCTCATTTTTTTGTTTAAGTTATTGAAATCTTTCGAAGTGGCACCACATATATAGCATAGCATAGATTCGTTGATTTGATTCCAGTTGCGGCATTACAGACCTTCCCGTCAACCATGGTCATTTTCAAAATATGTTTAAAAGAGAATCCCAGTTCATTTAAATTCACTTTAGTGACGTTAAGAAATTCCGCAGCTTCCTTCACGTAACGTATTTCTTCTTTAGTTACATCTGCGGTATCTTTCAAAAAACGAAACCTCATTGGACGGCAATACCTAGGTGACGAAGGCGTTGGATTTTGCCAAATAACTCTATTATTTTCTTCACCACAAACAATTTGCAATGGGACGAAAAAGCTGCAAAATATGTTAGCATCAGATTCGTCGTTATCATTGAACCTTTGTTTAAATTCAGCCTGCCGAGAACCATCACAGCCCCATTTAATAATTACTTTGAGTGAATTTCTTTCACTCTCATTAAGAGTCATAAGTACTTCTTCGAGGGATGTAGATAAGCGGTTAACAGTGTGGTCCACTAAGCTTTGTAAATCGCTTTCGGCGCAGGTAGATGTTACTCTAATCGTTTCCTTGGGCGGACAGCATTCTTGCTTTGCCTTTAATAACAAATCATAACATGGGTAGAATCTCTTGTTTGTTGCCCTAATTATTTCGTATTGTCGCCTGGTCAAATCTGCTTCTACAAACATTGACAGTGCTTGTAATGGGGTCAACGGAGCAATTTCTTCATTCGGTTTTGAATATATCTTTTTATATTTGTTCGCAAGTGTAGGAGACTTGGTAATTGCCTTCAGTATTTTAGATGCATCTCTTATTCCACCTGTTTGTAAAATAACTTGTGCAGCGTGAACAATTACATCTTCTTCTACAGTAGAGCGCACTTCTTTAGATTTTCTTCTTTTGCTTCTTTCACTCAATTCCGCGAATTGTTTGCTTGGACGACCCCTTCGATTTCTTAACATAGGGATCTCAAAAGTTCCTTGAAGCCATGAGTCATTATTTTTTTAAAACTTGATTTTTCTTATGTGCATTTGTCCATCTTTGTTTGATCTGTGACTTGAAGTGTGAAAATTGATGTTTCAAAGTATGTTCATCTTCTTCTGTATCTGCATAAGATGATAGCAGATGGTTTTCTATATAATCCAATTTTTGATCCAATGTTGGCAAGTTTTGCAATTCCATCTGTTCAAACAGATATTTACGAGTGACTACTCTCGAAAAGCTGGACGAACTTAAAAAACAATTTAGTGTACTGGAAACAAAATTTTTAATTTTTCCAAATTTTCACATTGAACTTTAAAAAAGCCTTTACGCGGGCGGCTGCGGTATTCCGCGGCTGTTATTTTGAAAAACAGAAAACTAGATACGTAAACTATCTAATCCAAAAAAATTACAGCTGGCACAAACAGGGAAGTATAACAAAATCCTTTTTCAAAATAAAAATCTCTACAAAATGTCTAAACGTAAGAGGTTATGTTTGAAAGTCTTAAATAATATTTAAAACTGAAGTAAATATTTACAAATGTTCTTAAATTTGTTGGTTTATACCTGAAAAATTAGCATCCATCACTGTAACTTTCTCAACTGACTTGAAAATAAAATAGATATATACTCCTCGAGCAACTATTTATTGACTTCTAACTGCTTAAAGTGCATTTTGCGTGTACTAGAAAGACATGGAATGGATTGGATATTGTTCCTGAAGGGTCTACCTAATCAAGTAATATTTTTGTCTCTATTGCACTTTTGGAAAATCGACTTTTGGCCGCCTAGATCGCTCAAATCTACCTATGTGCATCGTCTCAAATGAGAAGTCTTTCGATCCCCTCTTGCCCAATCAATAGATGTCGTTTTCGCCTAAAGCATACAGATAGTGTTATGGTTTAATCTAGGACGTTTGTCTTCTATAAATGAATTTCAAATCTTTAGGAATCATCCATTTCCTTCTCAGATAACACAAGAAAAAGCACCTTGGTAAGCAGTGTGGTGCGATCAATAAATATTTAACCATCGGTAATCAGAGTTCTTCCATCGATCTGCACATAAGTAGATTCTTTAGAATGCAAGACTGTAATCTAGTGGCAGCGTTGAGTTTGATTAGTAAATTCCCTCCATTTTGCCGTGGTCCTAAGAACGCAAATGAGGACGTTGGCGTGCATTAATATCATTTGACTTCGAGTGGACAACGCTCATTTCTGATTTAATTATCCAAATCAAGTAGCTTTCGACCGACCATGCTTTGTTTCCAATTCAAACAACACGAAGCACAAATTATATATTTACTAAAATTGAAGTGATACACACATAATACGAATTGTTTATAAAAGCATAACACGACTAAATCTATTTCGAAGTATTCTCGATAATCCAAGGAAGATAATAATTGACTCTAGTGTACACGCCTGGCTTATTCTTATTTCCACATCCAATTCCCCAAGAGACAACGCCTATAACGACCCAACGACCATTTTCTAATTGGTGCACTAACGGTCCACCCGAATCCCCCTGTAAGAAATCAAGAAGTTATACAATTTAGGAAATCGTAGAAGCAATTAATAGCAACTTTGCAAGAATCGATTCCACCCTCATACGAGGCAGCGCATAGAACATTATCAGTGATGCTCTGCGCAAATGAAGCGACACATTCTTCCTGTTTCCAGACCGGTATCGACGCTTCGAGAAGCAATTCGCTGGTAGGGCCACCATGGGAAATCTGTCCCCAACCAGCTACGATGGCCATTTCCCCTTCAAAGGTCCTATTCACAGGTGGTAAGCAAATCGGCCAAATGTACGAATTGAAGCTGGCGGGTTTGTTCAATTTTACCATTGCAATATCATTTTCGTAAGTTAAAGTGCTAAAATCTTCGTGCATGACCATCTTTTCCAACGAAAAATCCTTCGATCTGGTCTCGGTCAGTCTCGTGAAATCATATTCGCCTAGACGTACCCGGATGTCGGCTGGATTTAATCTGGAAAGATTCCAATTATTATTATTATTATTTGGGAAAAGACCAAGTAGAAGAAAATGAGGTACCCTTCTAGGCAGTGTGCTGCAGTCAATACATGTTGATCAGTAATCAAAGATCCTCCACAAAACTGTTCGTAACTGGAGTCTTTAAAGTAGAGGGCAGCGATCCAAGGCCAGCGTTGAGTTTGATTTTTGAATCCTTCAGATTTGGCCATGGTTGTAAGCCCGCAACCTTAAAACAGAATCCATCGAAAAAAGATATGATTAAGATGTCTTATATTTGGAATTGAAATAAGTTGGCACTTTTCTTTATGGCATCGATTTTGGAGTAGTCCGAATACATGTTTTGGTCATTCTCAGTGAAGATCAGAAAGGAAGAAAATATCATACATTGACATTACTACACACACTAAGAGAGGTATGCGGTTTAAAGTACATCGTCAATCAAATTTTACGAATGACGCTTTCTTTCCGTGTGCTCTCCAATTAGAATGACTACTTACTGGTCAAGATACGTATTTTGACTTTTCCAAGGTAAGAGTAAGAGCAATTGCGTTTCAGAATGTAGATCTCCTACGAGATTTTCAGCGTTTAGAAATAGATCGACCTAAATTAGAATTACCTGTATTCTTATCATTTTCGCCAAATTCTAATCCACTTGCAGGTAAGTCAATAAGACGGGCACCTTGGACTTTACTCGAGGGAATATCGTCCGGGCAACAGACTCCTATATGTCTAAATATTATTCTAGTTTTAATATATGCATTTATTAAGATTGGATTTTTTGGAATGCAAATGGCGATTTGAAAATTTACATTTTAAGCCCGCAAGGAAGCAACAAACCAAGCATGTGAGTATTATGGGTTTACATGGTAATCGGCGAGTGATGCGGTCGATTTGAGAAAATGAGGTCGCTCACAATCAGCGAGGTGAATACGTACGGAGTTGCAAGCTAGAAGCCTAATTTATTAAAACCGCATGTTCTTTTTAGTTGTAATACCTTCCAAGTAGTACTTGAATTTCGAATGAAACTGTAGATAACGGTACTAAATTATTATGAGGATAATAATAATTATAAGCCAAGAGATTGACAAGTCAAGATTTTCGATTATTATACAATAAGTAATTAGATATTTTATGGCGGCGATAGTATCTGAGATATTTACGTGTGTAACTTTTACCTCATGCGCTACGTGACATAAATAACGTTCAATGTTTGAGGAATGCGAAAATAAATCTATTGCAAAAATATAATATCCTTGATAAAGACTAAATACTAGTTAGGATTATCCGATCGTGGTATCTAATATTTTAAAGTTGATTAAATATCGGCTTAGAACAATATTCCAATGTAAGGTCATTCCAAACCGTGGAAATTTCTATTTTTATCAATGTTATTATTCTATTTATTTCTTTATCACATTAAGGGGATTTGACTTTGTAATGATTATGGGTAGCTTCAACATACAAAAATTAATTTAGGGACGCACGTGTTTCGTTGACAGTCAATTCACCATCGTTAGGTATATGAGGTATGTAAATAAAGTAATGAGACTGGTAGTGTAGTGTTCGATCGGGCAACACTGGTAAGGCACGACATGGAGGGGAGGTAAGTGCGCGTGCGCGTTGGAATTCATTAAAGTTACGTAGTAGTAGAAGCAGATTTTGCTTGTGCGTTTTGACAATAAATGACAGTGTGCAATCAGCCAACAAAGCATGGAGTGGTACGCTCCAAGCTTTCCAAGGCAAAAAAGCAAAAATGGGCAAGTCAAAGATCAAAAGGAAGCTCATTTGCTTTTTTAGCCAGGGAATCGTTCACGAAAACTTTGTGCCTCCAGGCCAAGGGATTAATCAACACTTTTACCAAAAGTCCGTGGGAGACGTCGAAAAAGGGTCAACTGGTGTGAGACTAAACATCGAAAAGAACTGGGTGTTGCCTCATGACAGTGCGCCAATTTTAGTCAAGCCCTTTTGGCCAGCAAGAACATTTCTATGGATCCGCGTGACGTGAGTCCTTGCAACTCGTTCCTCGAGATTGAAACAACACCTCAAAAGAGGTCGTTTTGGAGCACTAGACAATATTTAAACGGCGGTAACTGACCAGCTGAAGGCTATTCCAGTATTCGAGTTCCAGTACTGCTATGAGGAGCACTCTGTAACTTCCCAATGCAGTTACCTTGAAGGGGACAATTTGTAATGTTATTGGAATAAAACAGGTCCTATTTTAGTTAATGGCACGTGGAATTTCCACAAATGGAATGTGACTGGACCTGCCCCAACCGCGTTGAGTCTAGTAAAAGAAAAAATGAGCAATTTATCGGACTCACGTAGACTGTGTGGTTTAATCACATCTAGATGATAAATTCTATACTCCGAGCCGGGGCCATATCATCAGAGATGAGAAATGTTTGAGAGCCTGGGAGCTATCGATGCTGTTCAAAATGTTTTATCTAGAGTGATCAAGGAATATAGGGCACTTGTGTCTCTGACAGGACACCCTAGAATTAATTTATAATGGACGTCGGGATAACCATGCCCAACAAAAGCAAAGGTCGAATCCCCCTGTATGGGAAGGGAAATCTCATAGAGTGCAAACCTACGTAGGGAATTCTTTAGCAAACGATAAGTACGGCGATGAAGAACTTGTTAAAGGAACTTCATGTAAAACGAGATTAAGACATTTCCGTCTGTTCATTAAGAAACTTTCAGATGCCAAAATGGAGCAGTTACTGCAAGCGATCAGGAGACAAATTGGAAAAGCAAGGTGAGAGCGTCCTGCCTCCTCAACACAAACATTTCGACACCGTAGGATTAGTGGACGATTTCGATCTGTAGGACCTGTTAGGTGAAGGAAAAAGCGTCACAGCATGTCCTGTGTGAACACCAAAGGCCGAGTAGTGTAGAGACTTGAATACTTAGGATCTTGATTTTTGCAGCCAGAACAGGAAATAAGGTTTTATCAATGACACCGATCTGATGGAATAAACAAAAATTCATGGCAATATCTTAACGTCTAAAGGGATCCCATGAATTGTGTTCAAAACTGCTAAAAGCGTATATCAAAATTTCGGACAATTGCACAACAGAAACTTTTGGGAAAAGTTAATTCATTGTATGTTCATGAAATTAAATCCTTTAAGGTGTACATCACGAATACAGCAGTTTTTAAGGGGATAGGAACGTTTCCTAGAGGTAACATCTTGACAGCTTGGTGGGAAGGCTTGTGCTCTGTCGACTTGACCCGAGGGTATATTCCTACCGGCGGGGTAGTGGCCGAGAGAGATGTGCAACTTATGGATAAAATAATTTACAAAGCCTTTTTCAGATAATATTCGATGGTAAAGCTGCAAACGATTTCTAAAAGATTGCTTTCAGACACTCTCAGGTCTAAGCAAGGCAAATTTCACGAATTTCGACTTGAGGATTGTGCTCTTGGTCTTCTTGAGATAATTCAAGATGTGCGGAGTATACTACCGCTAGAGCAGAATCGAGTCTTCGAGTGTGGCGAAAGGCCAAAACATATGAACGATTCGAATTAATTGAAAATGTCATACTACTGCAATCTCCACCCCAGAAACTTATCTTTTTCCGGTGATTTTCTTGAATGGCTTCTGAATAAAAGAACATTCAACTTGGCACTATTTCTCTTCATCTACCTCCAAAAAAATATTCAATTGTAAACAATACGTATGGCAAATTTGGTTAATTTTTATATGTTTGTTTGAAAAATCTATGTTTTAACACACCGTCATGTATTTTTAAACTAATTGTTTATAACGTGCATGTTATCGTTTGCGAAAGGAAGCAGTCCTAGCTGACGCATTTTTCACTTCCGATTAAAAAAATATATGACTAAAGCCCAGCCTCCTATTTATAGAACAGGTAAAAACTCGAACATGTTCAGAACAATACAAATTTCGCGTATTTTCTTGCTTACGTGAATACTATGAAATAATTTTAATAGATAAATTTCAAATTAGAGTAGAATTGTTCGAGTTGGACGCGTTCGCGTGTCGCTCACTCAAAGCGCTTCATTTTGGATTATTCCATTGGCGAAGAGTTAAATCTTTCCGTTTTCTGATCTTCTCCTTAGATCGAAGATACCTGTCAGAGACCCATACAATACATCCAGGAGGCTTTCGATCTGATCGAAATGGACCTGAACACGGCCCAACCGCTCCAAAACATGTTTCCGCTCAATCAGTTGGCGGAATCCTTCTGCGAAGGATACGTCACCTACAAAGGATCGTTGTCCACGCCTCCTTGCTCCGAGGCGGTCACGTGGATCATCTCCCCGTACACCGTCGGCTTGTCGAAGCTGCAACTGCAGGTCTTTCGAAAACTGTACGATTCGTCGAAGAATCTCGAAAATAATTTCAGGCCGGTACAGCCTCTGAACGGTAGGACGGTCCACTTCGTGAATTGATTGGAAAATCTGAAACGCACGGTGTATGTGTTTATTTGCGTACGGATGAAGCTGAAGATTCCCTAGGTATATTACCTCAGTGATTTCATTTGCTATTTTATATGTATTGTTTTAGTAATAAAGTATTTTTAAGGGACGCTTGGTCTATTAGTTCCTACAATTACGTTCGATCGCGCACAATCCTACACCAATCGACGCGCCTAGACGCGCTGATTCCAACGATATATGATTTGCTTAGATTATTTTAACCGATTACCGAGAGAATGCGAAAAACCACAAAAAATCGCTAAGATTCGCAAAAATCGCATACCCATCTCGGCTGCTATCGGACTTAGCAGGTTGAAACCTATATCAATCGACGCGTCTTGACGAGGCGAATTCAACTACATAAGATTTTCTCACTTTACTCCGATTTTACCCGAGAAAATCGCAAAAAACGGCGAAAAAACGCAAAAGGTCGCTAAATTACAATTCCGGAATGAGTCTTTTTCAAGCAACGACATTTTCTTCTGCACCATTCGAAAGATCCCATTTTTCTGATTCAGAACCATCCCCAGGAAAATCGCAGAAAATCGCGAAAAAATCGCAAAATTGCACCTCCGGCATGGATTTTTTGCAAGCTACGACATTCCCTGTCACCTCATTCGAAAGATATCATTTTTCTGATTCACAACCACTACCGGATCGGCACGGTTGCCGAGCAAATGCAGAAAAAACGGAAAAAATTGTTAAAAATAGACCAAATTGCATATCCATCTCGGCTCCTATAAGATCGAGGTTATTCAATCCTAGATCAGTCGACGTGTCTTAACGGGCCGAATTCAACGGCGTAGGATTTTCCTGCTTTACTCCAACTGTAACCGAGAAAATAGCAGAAGATCGTCATAAAATCGCAAAAAATTGCTAAATTACACCTCCGACATGGATTCTTTTCAAGCTACGACATTCCCTCCTACACCATTCGAAAGATATCATCTTTTTGATTCAGAACCATCCCGGATCGGAACGGTTGCCGAGAGAATGCAGAAGAACGGAAAAAACCGTTAAAAATAGACCAAATTGCATAGTCATCTCGGCTCCTATAAGACCTAGGTGGTTCAACCCTACATCATTGGACGCGCCTTGACGAGGCGAATTCAATGGCGTAGGAATTTTTCACGTTACTTCAACGGTTGCCGAGAAAATCGCAAAAAACCGCGAAAAAAGTGCAAAAAATCGCAAAATTGCATCTCCGACATGGATGTTTTTCAACTTATCGTCGGAAATATTACTTGTTACACGTCAAATTCAAACTTAAGGTGTATAGATTATGGATAAAATAATTTACAAAGCGTAGAATGCCTTTTAAAGATAATATGCGGTCGGAAAACTGCATGCGATTTGTAGCCAAATTTCATAAATTTAGACTAGAGAATCGTGTTCTTAGCCTTTTTAAGACCATGCAAGAAATGCGTACTACATAGCCGCTACGGAAGAATTGAGTCTAGGAGTGTGACAAAACACCAAAATATGTGACACTCAGGAATTCTTGTACCCAGTCGAATCAATTTAAAATTTAATACTATTGCAATTTCCGACCGAAAAATTGTAACTAGTTCGATAAATACATCTGCTTTCAATAAATAAGCATATATGCGCAAGCAACAGCGTACTTTACAACAAAGCGATTTCGTGTAGTAAACTGGTCAAAGATCAAGACTTTCTTCGCCAGTAGATAGGAAGGAATAGTAACAAATAGTAAAGCATATCGAGCATATGTTTTATACATACGTCTGGTTTATGACGCACAAATATTCTAAATGATTTTTCGAGGTCTTGAGCACATCTATCGGACAGAAAATGGCATGTTTACAATGTCCGTCAAGATCGCCTGGTGCCACACACTTCTGATATCTCCTGTTTAGCTGCGTTTACGTAGAAATGATAATATTGTGGATTATGTCGTAATGCAAATAATACGGTTTTTACCTTGTACTGCGTCCCCAAGCCTAAGTAACGTCTTTGTCTTTTTAAAGGGTCTGAATTCGCCGGAACGGAACTTCTTACCTTCGAAGGGACGAATTTACCTGAAGATAAGGAAATGGTCTCGAATAACAAGAAAACACAAGTCAAGGCTACTAATTTCATCATTTCGGTTGACTTTTTTAACTGAAGAGGAAAACGATTCAGCGTTCGAAATATGATAACGGCTTCCCGTCGAATATGATACTTCTTTTTTATCAATTAGAGTCGGTTCAAAACCGGGGCATATTTATTAGGATTTAATTCAATTAAATTTAACGAGGAAAAGAGGCACCTTCTATTTCGTCTTCTTGTTACTCGCCGTAGCGTATAATTGCTTGCATCAAATAACTGATAAATGGGAAATCTTTATTCATCGTTGCTCATAGAGCGACGACATGCAGCCCGAACGAAACGAGGGCGAAGGTTTGATTCAATTTCTTTTAATTATGTTATCTCAACGATGCATATCCTGTACCAACACACAGAGAAGATTGCATCGTCGCCGAAATAATTGCCCCATGGAAACGCACATGTTTTTCTTTGTTAAGACGCCGAGGAAAGTTAACAATAAAATTGGAATATTTCCCTCAATTTAATAATCTATTTAATATATCCCCGCTGAAGGAATTTTAACTATATTTAAATGGCACGCCTATTACACGGCGATAACAAAATTAATAAAATAAACAAAATCGGTACTACATGCCTACAACTATTTCTTTCTAATTATAGAAATCTAATAACTATATAAACTGCGTCCGCCTATTTCTATAAATTTATGTGGGCATATGCAAATTACAATTCTAATAACATAAATTATAAGTTAGGCGCCACGTTGTCGGAAAACTTGCACCATATGCTTTCAGGTTTCTAAGTTAACTCGTTTTGTACTATTTTGTAATTTTCTATTCTCAAATGAAACGTTACAATCACTGCAGGTTTTTTATTAAGAAGGAGACACTAAAGAAACGTTGAAGTTTCTTTCTTTAACTTTTACAATCACCGAATCCTTTCATGAAAGATGTTTTTACCTGTTTATTATTTAACATCAAATATATGTATCTACATCATTATGGCCCAAAAGAAAAATTTCGGAATAGGATAAAATTGATAAACTTTTGTCAAACTCAACAACCACTTCATCTCTTGGTAATTTAGAGATTTTATTGTTAGTACGAGGGTTGCCTTTTATGTTTCGGGATTTGGCAATCCTAGTGTTGCAATCTGGCAACTGACAGCTCTATCGTAAAGTTGGACATTTTTGAGGTTATACGTACTCAGAACGTTTTGACATACGAGCGCTATTTGTGTTGTTTACAGTAACTGGAGTAATATGAGGACGAGTCCCGGTCGATTTTCGCAAAAAAATTATAGCGCCGTAAAGGTGACCTAAAAAGTGATAAATTATCTTAGTAAAAGTTTTGCGAGACGTGCCTACCAGAGTCACAATTTCAGAAAAACGGTCTTACCTTAAAGTGTTTACGTTACGTTCAAACGAAATCTTCTTATGTATTTAATCCCATAAGTATAATTTATAATACATTTATAATAATTTTTATCCTTTTTCTACAAATATACGTTCCATTATTAATATAATTTTTGAGTAATTTTCCAATAATTTTACATTTTCTGAGATGTTAAAATGTATGCCTTTCTAAATGACATTTGACTAGTAGCAACCAGTACCAACTTAAATAGATGTATATTCAGACTCAAACCCACAGCATATCGCCAGACTCAAACCCACACCATATCACCAGACCCAATCCCAATCACACCACCAGACCGAAACCCAAGCCACACCATCCGGCCCTAACTATACCACACCACCAGACCGAAACCCACTCCACACCATCCGGCACTAATTATACCACACCACGAAACCCAAACCCACACCACACCACCCGGCCCAAACTATCCCACATCACCAGACTCAAATCCACACCATACCACCAGACCCAAACCCAATCACAACACTAGACCGAAACCCACCCCACACCATTCAGCCCTAACTATACGACACCACCAGACCGAAACCCACCCACACCATCCGGCCCTAACTATACCACACCACCAAACCCAAAACCCAAACCCACACTACACCACCCGGCCCAAACTATCCCACACCACCAGACCCAAACCCACACCACACTACACCACACCAGCTGTTGCCCCTCTACAAAATATCCAGGATGATACTTTCTTTTCCAAATTTGGATTCGTCTATCTCTACGATTTTACTTGGCCCCCTTAACTTTTCTTTATGTATGATATACGCATCCAAAACAACCTCGCGACAAAAAGAATTAATAAATATGTACAGGAAAAATCATAAGAATACGCAAGTTCGTGCATCATTCAATTTTTGTGTGTACGGCAACGATTCGTTTAACCAACGTTTAACTTCAATAATAGACCGCTTCGAAGAAGAATAAGAAGAATTACATGAATATACATCTATTTAAGTTGGTACTGGTTGCTACTAGTCAAATGTCATTTAGAAAGTCATACATTTTAACATCTCAGAAAATGTAAAATTATTGGTAAATAATTGAAAATTATATTAATAATGGAAGGCATATTTGTAGAAAAAGGATAAAAGTTATTATAAATGTATTATAAATTATACTTATGGGATTAAATACATACATAAGAAGATTTCGTTTGAACGTAACGTAAACACTTCAAGGTAAGACCGTTTTTCTGAAATTGTGACTCTGGCAGACACGTCTCGCAAAACTTTTATTAAGATAATTTATCACTTCTTAGGTCACCTTTACGGCGCTATAATTTTTTGCGAAAATCGACCGGGACTCGTCCTCATATTTAGCCCAGTAACTTAAAAGATTCATCTCGGTCCAAAAATGGAATTAAATCGTGAACATTTTCGTGCGATTATTTTTACAACTTTCGTAGATTAACTCAGCAACAGTGCATGGATGAACTTAATTCAATTTTTGGCGATGAAGCTCCATCAAGGACCAGTGTTTTTCGATGGTATGGTGAATTCAATCGTGGTCGTAGTTCACTTCAAGACGAATTTCGTGAAGGTGGTCCAAAATCAGTTGTTGTTCCGAAAACCATTGATGCTGTGCGTGAACTGATATTGCAAAATCGTCATGTGACCTATCGTGAGATTGAGACAACCCTAGGCATTAGTGGGACCAGCATACATTCAATATTGCATAAACATTTGACTGTCAAAAAAATTTGTTCGCGTTGGATCCCACGCAATTTATCAATCGCTCAAAAAAGAGGCTCGTGTCGATTGGTCGAAGGAAATGCTCAAGAAATACGATCGCGGTGCTTCGAAACACGTCTATGACATCGTGACAGGTGATGAATCGTGGATTTACGCGTATGAGCCCGAAAGTAAACAGCAGTCGACTGTATGGGTGTTTCAAGATGAGCCAAATCCAACAAAAGTTGTTCGCGCACGAAGCACTTCCCAGCAAATGGTCGCCTGCTTTTTCGGAAAAACTGGACATGTCGCAACCGTACCACTAGCACAACGCAGAACAGTCAATTCCGAGTGGTACATAACCATTTGTTTGCCAGTTGTCTTCCAAGAAATCAGGAAAACGAACCGCCGAAGACGGATCACTCTTCACCACGACAATGCGAGTTCTCACACATCGGCTCAAACAACTGCATTTTTGAGCACCCAAAACATCGAATTCATGAGTCATCCGCCGTATAGTCCTGACTTGGCACCGAATGACTTCTTTTATTCCCGTACGTAAAAAACAAACTGAGAGGTCAACGTTTTTCGATACCTGAAGAAGCGGTTGCTGCATTCAGAATGCATGTTTTGGAGATATCTCAATCAGAGTGGCAAAAGTGCTTTGACAATTGGTTCAAACGCATGCAAATGTGTATAGATCTTCATGGGGAATATTTTGAAAAACAATAAAGTGATTTTCGATGATTAATATTTGTTTTTGTTCTCTAATCCCGAAATATAAAAGGAAACCCTCGTATACTCCGCGCAGCATGTATGCGAATCAAGCGCACGTGCCTGGAAGGCTTAGTTTAAAATAGGACATAAACACCTTAAGACTGTGACAATGAACCATAATGAAGAAGGAAGAACAAATACAACAAATGTGGTCAGATATTCCACGCTTACCTGCAAGTAAAAATTTTAAGATAACACATCCCCGCACATGTCTCCATGCACGAGAAAAGAAAACATGAGCGGTTGAAACAACAGCATAATTGTATATTCTTCAGCATTTTTATGGCAAAAAGAGACAGTATTGTTAAAGTAATAATACATAACCCTACGGTAACACTTCAGGAGATTAAAGGAAACTTATAGGACACTTCGGAAGCTGCTTTCAGCAGTAATCTGCCATTACGTGTACCGTCCCTCCATTCCTTTAATCACCTGGTGAAATCTTTCACCTTGCTCCTCCATGGTATTACTCAACTTTTCAGGAAAGCAGTCCAAGTTGTTGAGTAAGCAATTAACGTTTATGCTCATCTCACATACAAAATCTCTGAAGTTATTGAATATGATGTTCAACATAGCTTACGAACATCGGGATTGCCCTAACAGTGTATGACAACTAGCCCAAATGACGTTCAGCCACTTTGTTTCAGTCACTGCATGTACGATGTAGGATTACTTACGAGTTACCTAATTTGGGGACCGTCAAAAATTCCAGATCTAAACTTTGCTGTACTTAATCCGGGCTCGCTTCGCCCTACATACGAAAAACATGGTCCATCAAGAGCGGGAACCTATACAAACTGTTTCATCAACCCTAGCTTTATATGCAGGAATTCTACAAAATTGGTTTCTAGCATCACATATCTCAGTATATCACATATGCATATCGGTTGAAAAAGACGATAAGCGAGGGACGCCCGGTTGGTGTTCCACATAGCCGCAGAGCGGATGCCACAAAAGAAAAAATGGTGTGTGTAGTTTACGCACGTCTAAAGTGAATACTTCCACTCACACATCACTATGTCTCTCCTTCTGTTCCAGACGAAGGAAGCACGCACGTATCCTTTCTCTAGCTCATCGCCTCTCGCTTGCACATCATACTCTCTGTTTTCTTTGTCTTTCACCCGAAGCGAACCTCCACCCAAATTTAACGCTCTCACGCTTACGTTTACGCTTACGCTTACGGTTACGCTTACGTTTACGTTTACGCTTACGTTTACGTTTACGCTTACGTTTACGCTTACGGTTACGTTTACGCTTACGTTTACGCTTACGCTTGCGGTTACGTTTACGTTTACGCTTACGTTTACGCTTACGGTTACGTTTACGCTTACGTTTACGCTTACGTTTACGCTTACGGTTGCGCTTACACTCGAACTGGTCCGGTGTCCCTTAAGAAGTATTCACTTCAATAAGAAAATAGAATATCCGAACGTTGTTCGCCTTCTAGAAGCTGACTGTTCTTAGTTCTGCTTAACCTCTACTCTCACCAGATCAACAGAACCACTGTACGATCTTGCTCGCTTTATCAATCAGATCCCGTAATACTGCCCTACGCCCCTTCTTCAACCCTTCTTCATAACTTTCGAAACCTTAATAAAACTGTTCAAAACCGCCAAGCGGTCTATTTGTTAGACAATAGTCCTTGCCGATATGATGATGACCTTTCTAAATTCGTTTGCTTCCATCACTATGTCATTTGCTTGTATTTCTCCTTCTAACTTCAACGAATTAAGGACGGATCGTGTAATGGACTCTCTTTCAAAAATGGCCATATTTTGGTTTTGAAACTGGAAAATTTTCATTAGTTTTCTTTTTTCATTCAAATATGAGTCGAATATGTACAATAATGAATTACTGTTGATATTTGTAGATTTCGAACAAAAAAATCGACTTTATAAATCAGGCTTTTGAAAATGCTAGCTGAACGTTACATCGACAATACGGATACTCTGCAATGCACAGCAGTAACAAACGCCAAAATATCAGGTTGTCAGGGCACCAAAAATATTCAAAATTTCGAATGGGGTGAAGATAACAGGACGCACTCTATTCTAAGCTATTCGTAACATAAATAAACTAGGAAGACATAGGAATGAACATCGATACAGGAAGTCTACAAGATTTCTCTGAACAATAGATAATATCCAAGATGCACGAGGTATGTTGGAGATATTGTACGAGGAGGTTAACGAAACAAGAACCTGTTCTATAACAAATCTGATGACGATGACCACAGTTATACCTCTGTAGTTTTTCCATTCTGCCTGATCTCCTTTATTGCGTGTTATAATATTTAATAAAAGCTGCTAACACGATCTCTCTCTAATCGACAAGGAAATTGTGTAACCGCATTATACAAGATTGTTCGCCAAATGACGTTCCAAGTTTTTCTAGACCAAAAATGCTAACAATACATTTAATATAGAATTACTTAAGATCGAATTTTCAAAAATATACAAAATCCTGAAAATTAGCTGTGATAGCTTCGATTTTCTTTCACCATTGTATTGGCCACTCGACTCCATCCGGACCAAGCTCATGACCGGGACAAATGGCAGGCCCGATCCAGAAATGCCGACCCCGCAACAAAGCGGGACTGAGGCTGAAGGAAAAGAAGAAGATTGTGTTGGTCATATAAAAATGTTTCTGGCAAAGACTTAAGCTTAATCATCCATTGATGATTTTGGTAGGACGAGCGAATTAGGGCGTTCTTTGGTTCTGCTGCTAAGTTTAAAATTATATCTAATAAAAGCTGATTATCAGATGTCGCTTTCTCACCAACGATGGAATTATGTGACTCAATTATGCAACCTCTTTTGACAAATGGCGTCCACACTTGTGGATGCAGAACCGAACTGCCAGCAATATATTCGATGCAAACTGCTTTATGTAGGATAAAATTTTCGAAGATGTTCAGAATCTCCAACACATACTGTGATAGCTTCGATTTTCTTTCACTATTGTGTCAATCACGTCAAAATACTTCGGACCAAGGCTTTAAACTTGACCATCCACTGATGATTTGTATAGTACGAGCGTATATGTCTAAAATCTGATTTTTCATTTGCTTGACTTAAAATCGAATACGGACGTGTCGGGTTTGCTGCTGAGTTTAAAGTTATATCTAATAAAAGCTGGCTGCGCGATCATTCTCTTATAATTATGCAGCTTCACTATGCAATCCCTGCTGAAAAATGGCGTCCAGATTCTTGGGTGCAGAGCAAAAGCGCCAACAGTATGTTGAACACAAATTGATTTATGCTGTGGCCATCACTCTGTCCTTAAAATGGAATTGAGCGACTCACGTCGTTAGATTAAGAGACGATCGATGCACTAAAGAGATTTTGGAGTGCCGACCAAAATCTGGGGTTTTCAGGAGCAGAAAATTTCAAGGGAATCAGCTCGAAAATTCGAGAGAGGGTTTTGTTTAGAAGTGGGCAAGAGATGTTAGATGTTTTTCAAAATTATGGCAGTTATTTCAAGATCTAGTTTAGTTAAGAATCTTGGGATTACCTTTGATGGCGCATTTACTTTTACTCAAGACATACATCTTCAGCTAGTAAAATGTTCATGCTCTATCTTCGGGAACTGCGCCCACTTCACTTCTACATCGGCACTGCATACGTTGTACTGTGCGTTGGTAAGGTCTAAACTTGAGTATACGGCTCTTGTTTGATCTCCATACAACGAAGTACACAAATCCGAACTTGAAATTGTCCACCGGAAGTTTCTAAAGTTTCTCTCATTTCGAGTTGGCGGTCTTTATCCCCCGCGAGGTGTTGAGCACATTGAATTACTTTATAGAATAGAAGTATTTTTCGGGAGCTATTTTGTATAAAGCTAAAGGACGTTAACTAGATCGTTGGTTAATGGACATGATTTAATGCAAATTACCATTACAAAGTCTTATAACCGTGACCCTGGTTATATTCAGACGGTGTGTTTCTCCTTTACTCCATATTTATCTAACATCTGTCCATATTGCACGTGGTCTCCATCCTATGCACTTCATGATACAGTTATTTCAAGATCTAGTTTAGTTAAGAATCTTGGGATTATCTTTGATGGCGCATTTACTTTTACTCAAGACATACATCTTCAGCTAGTAAAATGTTCATGCTCTATCTTCGGGAACTGCGCCCCCTTCACTTCTACATCGGCACTACATACGTTGTACTGTGCGTTGGTAAGGTCTAAACTTGAGTATACGGCTCTTGTTTGATCTCCATACAACGAAGTACACAAATCCAAACTTGAAATTGTCCACCGGAAGTTTCTAAAGTTTCTCTCATTTCGAGTTGGCGGTCTTTATCCCCCGCGAGATGTTGAGCACATTGAATTACTTTATAGAATAGAAGTATTTTTCACGAGCTATTTTGTATCAAGCTAAAGGACGTGAACTAGATCGTTGGTTAATGGACATGATTTAATGCAAATTACCATTACAAAGTCTTATAACCGTGACCCTGGTTATATTCAGATGGTGTGTTTCTTCTTTACTCCATATTTATCTAACATCTGTCCATATTGCACGTGGTCTCCATCCTATGCACTTCATGATACAGTTATTTCAAGATCTAGTTTAGTTAAAAATCTTGGGATTACCTTTGATGGCGCATTTACTTTTACTCAAGACATACATCTTCAGCTAGTAAAATGTTAATGCTCTATCTTCGGGAACTGCACCCTCTTCACTTCTACATCGGCACTACATACGTTGTACTGTTCGTTGGTAAGGTCTAAACTTGAGTATGCTTGAAATTGTCCACCGGAAGTTTCTAAAGTTTCTTTCATTTCGAGTTGACGGTCTTTATTCCCCGCGAGATGTTGAGCACATTGAATTACTTTATAGAATAGAAGTATTTTTCACGAGCTATTTTGTATCAAGCTAAAGGACGTGAACTAGATCGTTGGCTAATGGATATGATTTAATGCAAATTACCATTACAAAATCTTATAACCGTAACCCTGGTTATATTCAGACGGCGTGTTTCTTCTTTACTCCATATTTATGTAACATCTGTCCATATTGCACGTGGTACGTTATCCTTAAAACCCAATGTCTTGAGATGTAAAAAATTTAACGGGTTCTTTCGAAATTAACGACAAATTAAAAGAAAGTTTTTGGTCGTATTCACGTTGTGCAAGACGTACATGTGGACATATATAGTCTGCAGATTTTTGCAATTGGTGTTGGTGATGTGTTTCATATTGTCAAGGTGATATCTCAGCTAATGGGAGCAGCTATAAGTAACACAACATCGAGAAAGAATTTCACTTCATCGTCAACTGTCTTCGAACCTTAGGATGCCAATTTACTGCTTAATCGATCCAAAAATAGTTTTGACAAGAAACTTATTCGTTAATCTCAACAAAATTACAGTTAAGAAACAGATTGTTTTCCGTGCATGCTTCGAATAGAATGGAAGTTTACGCTTTGAGAAACATTACCGCTAAATATAAGAGTCGAGTGTGTATGTTTAATATTATTTTTCATATTGATCTATCGCATTTGCGTGAACAAACTGTATATATGTTGTTAAACAAGTTCCCGTTATATTGCACAAAAGGGATCGTCAACTCTGTTAATGAATAACGTCGCAAATGATTGTTTAAGGTCTGAAGAAAGAAAGTTATTGCAAGTCAAATTACGCTATATCGTTGCTAGAAACATAAAAAATCATTTTTGAGAAACGTTAAGTGAATTAAGTGTGGAGAAGTCTTATCATAGAAGGTTTTGGTGGGAGTCGCATACAGACAACATGTTCCTGTCTTAATATTGTAGCTCGGTGTCGGTGGCAAGTAGAAGTGTAGAAGTCTAGCTGGTATCAGATGCCATTCAACCAATGAACCTGAACGCTGTTATATAGAGACTATTTGTATCTTACAGAAACAACCTTATGCCAAGTTAGCCAAGGTCGTTTACGAAAACCTCTCGGTAAACATCCAGTCTAACGTTTATTTACCTCGAAAACGATACATTTTTCTTGTAGGGAACGCGTACTGGTTAGTGCCTTGTGACAAAAATGTGTTTTTGTGCGCGTTTTTTGCAAATGTACTAACAGATTTGTTTTGTGATTGAAAGTTGGTGTTTTTATATACCCCCACCATTCGTAATACAATGTTGTTCTCAAGAAATTGCACTTGGTATGTTTTTGAATTGTATTAAATCGTCACACATGATGTTTCAAATATTATTATACGACGTCGCAGTTCAATAATAACGATTATTGATGCTTAATTGGTATTCTAGGACACGAAATTATTGATTGATCAAAAAAGAATTGGACGTCTATGCTGAATATTTGAAATATCGCAATTTTCATGTATAAGAAAATCCAAAAATTCGTCATAATTTTTGTTTCTACCTAAAAAATTGTACTTTAAAAAATTACGTGCTTAAAGGCAACACGCTCGTAATTATTTAATTTGTCTTATCTCATTTTATTAGAGCATATTTATCTAGGGCCTATCAGTTTGTTTTTATTCAGATTTCTTGACACCTATGTAATACCGCTCTGTCTTCTAGATATCAGCAACATCACTTTACGATATCGAAATCTCAAACACTACTCAAAAAGGTATTACATTATCGATATCGCCGTTATCGAAGCAATTTCGATAAGTTTCTGGCTCTTAAATATTTTCGGACAACAATTACGCAATTGCAGATACATTAACAAATATTTACGTGAATATACACGTGCATATGTTCGAAAAGTAAATAATAATGCGATTTTGTCTGTTTTGAGAATGCAAGCAAATATTTGCGAAATCGAACCGAGAGATACGGAGGAAACAACGTATCTCACGCGGAAAAGAAATGTAAACTTTTCAGATTTAATTTCAGCATTCAGAGGATTATTAACTTATCTAAAATGGGCCAAGAAAATTCCATCTTTTTCCATTTTGTAATTAATGTGCTAAGCTTAAGAATTTTGGATTTAGTGAGTCTATACTCCGTTGTTTCGCATCCTATCTTGGGGTATGTACAATACAAAGGATTTGTCTCTCATAATTTTACAGCTTCTTCGGGTGTATCCCAAGTGTTTAACGTGGGCCCATTATTATTCTTAATCTTTATTAACGACTAGCTGTTAAGCCTGTCCCTGCCAGGCAGGAAGAAAAAGAAAATATAAGCTGAAATGTTAAAAATTTTGCCACGTCCCTTTCTCGTCTTAATTCTCCGCCCACAGGCCAAAAATCAAAAACCCGGCTACGTTAGGATTTGGCATAGGCGTTTTACTATATGCATGCCAATTTTCAGCTTTCTAGCCCATCAGTGGGCTTCAAAAAGCTCTGGATAGACAAAAAAGAGGAACACACAAATAAGGAAATTATATACGTATATAGATTTAGTAAAGCATGTTAATGTCGAGCGACTTCTCCTTGCTAATGATTTGAAAATATTTAATACAATTGCAAGCCACGATGATTGTACATATATGCAAGAACAACTTAATCTAGTCGACAATTGGTGTCAACGAAATAATTTGTTCTTGAACATATCTAAAAGTAAAGTTGTTTCCTTCACCAAAAAGCTCCATCCTATGCACTTCATGATACAGTTATTTCAAGATCTAGTCTAGTTAAGAATCTTGGGATTACCTTTGATGGCGCATTTACTTTTACTCAAGACATACATCTGCAGCTAGTAGAATGTTCATGCTCTTTCTTCGGGAGCTGCGCCCCCTTCACTTCTACATCGGCACTACATAGGGGAGAGGGGGCACCTTTGAACACTTTTTGCTTTCAAGCCTCATAAAAATTTATATTTTTGAATTATTGACTTTTTACATAATTTAACTAATATGTATGGAAATAAACTTTGGTTTAAGTCTACAAGTAACTTATTTTTAGTTCGATTTAAATAATTTTTTATTTTTTAATGGGTGAAGTCATTGTGTTCAAATGTGCCCCCATACGGGGCAGCTTTGAACGGCAATTTTTCTTATAGCGCTTATGTCCAAAAATAACATAAACAGTTATATTTTTTTATATATATAATAAATTCGATTTATTTATTAAGAAAAACATAAACATTAACATTCAAAAATAAAAAAATTCAGATCAAAAATAAGTTTTATATTATTAAGGCATAAAAATAAACTTAAAAACATAAAAACGAAACTTCAGCTCAAAAATAACTTTTTTAAATTAAGGTAGGTACTCACAGAAAAATGTAAATACAGGTACAGAAAAATATAAATCACATTGATTAATAAAATTAATTTAGTTGTCTTATTAACCCATTTTAAATTTAGAGAAATCGAAGTCAAAAGTCATCATCGCAGCTGTCCTCGATGTTCCAGGTTGGTTTACTGGTGTTGGAAGCTTCGCCTTTATTTGTATGCCATTTATAGACCACTTGTCTGCTATATCAGGATAAAAAAACTTAAAGGAACCTGGCTTCTTCTTTAAAAAGCTGACGTTATAGTTGTTGTCTTCTTTCTCAGTTATTTTGCCAACAAATCCCAACGTTTTTACATTGTTTTTATTGGAGCATTCCACTAATATATAGTTTCCAGGTTAATTGGTCGTAGCTCAAATCGATGTATTCTTCTTCATGGCACTCTACAGCAATTTGGTCATCAGCAAAGTTGAAATCGAGATCTGTATCATCATTCACCGAAAACGAGCTTTCAATAGAGTCCGAGCTAGAATCCCTAGACTTTTTAGCTTTTATTGGACGTTTTGCATTTTTATTTATATTGAGACGTTTATTTAAAGAGCTTATGACTAAGCTCTTGGCATGCCTTGGACGTTGGATGTAGGAATTCTCTAATTCATTTATTTCTGGTGTTTCTGTTAAAATTCTTGATTTACCCCTCTTTCTTCCTCGATTAGTGTGTTATCTTGGAGCAGCTTTCGGAAAAGGCCTTGCGATTTCAGGTGACATTACAGTTTCCTTTAAAGCATCATGACCAGCATGGGATTCGTCATTTTCAGAAAATAAGAGAGAATCAATAATGTTTGGTACTTCGGTTGATAAATCAATATTTGGCTCAACTTGAGATGTAGAATGCTCTAGCATTGGTCTGTTTGTGACTTCTGCACATTCAAAATCTTCGTCCGAAAATGCAGTTCTTGCAAACGGATAAATTCCTGGCTTTGCAAAACCTGAATTAATATTTCTCGGCGTAAATGCAGCAGTAAAAGCAATATTGGCAATACCGGCAAGATCATGTATTGTAATAGTTTTTCCCGGATGATTCATTAGCCAATCATTTTGCTCCAGGGAAAACTTCTGCTTGAATGGTCCCAAAACTGCGACATCGAGAGGCTGAAGACGATGGGTACAGTGAGGAGGAAATGTTATAAGAACGATAACATGTTCTCGGCAAAAATTTATAGCTTCTATTGTACAATGGCTTTCATGATTGTCCATCAAAAGTAAGATCATGTCATTCTTTGAGCATCTTGTATGTCTTTGGATGTGTTCAAGAACTTTTATGAAAAGCAAACCCGTCATGCAACTACTTGTGGGACTGTTAGCATAACCGACACTACCAATTGGAGCTCCAGCAAGCATATTATCGTGGTATCTAGCTCGTGGAAAGATAAATACAGGAGGAATTGTGTTGCCAGCTGCATTTACAATAGCGCACATAGTTATAAGCTGCCCTCTCTCTGCAGAAACACTCTCCAACTTGTTTTTGACCCTTTTTGCTATTACGTTCGGAGCTTGCACCACTGTAGTCAGGCCTGTTTCATCTAAGCTTAATATGCGGTCGGGAGTAAAGTTAAACTTACCAAGTGCTCTCTGGTAATTGGTTTGGAATTCTTCGACGTTGTGCTTATTAAAGCTTGTTGATCGTGACAAGCTCGTGTTTTCAGGCTTGCGAAGTGAAAGGTTAGTGTGTCCTTTCATGAAGCCCTTAATTCAATCCATCCCAGCTTGTCTATTTTCAGTCCACTGCTGGGAGCATTTTTTTATGAGTGTGGCGTATTGAAATGCTAACATCCGGCCTTGCAAGTATGTTAAACCATAATTCATTCCTGAGCTTTTGAGTAAATAATTTTCAAGCATATCTTCTTCAGCGGTGGTGAAAACTTGTCTTGTGGAGAAATTGCTTGAATAATCTTGACCTTTCATTATTTTATTTTGTTTAAATCCCTTAACTCTGTAAAATAAGATATTCGGTAGAATACCGTAAGTATTGGCAGCACTTCTAAGAGTCATTGTTTTGTTTAAAACTGCCGTAATAGCACTCTTCATATCATCTTCACTGAATCTAGTATTCTTCTTCTTTTTATATGTACGTACCATTGTATAAAGCTGAAAATAATTTAACTAATTCCAAATAATATACATATGTATATATATAAATTGCTTAGAAATACAAGTTCAACATTTACGAAAGGAGTTAGAAAAAATATGTGGGGCACCTTTGAACATGTTCAAAGGTGCCCCTGTTTTTTGTTCAAACCTGAACTGGCGTTCCATTTCACGGAAATTTATAATAAATATTTTTTTACATGAATATCAAAGAACTTACCTTAATTTTGTTTGAAATGAATTTTGGACTGTAATAAATTTCTTTCACGAAAGAAAATTATTACAAAAAAATAAGAAAATTTACAATGGCACTGTGAACACTTGTTCACCCAACTACACTCGGTCGACGACTGAACAAACTAGCAAAAGTTGTTGACGGTGCTAGAAAACAAGCTTGCCATGTGAAAAACTCGGTTAAGGGTCGGAAAGAATGTTCAACTGAAATTTTATCAACACTGTTCAAAAAGTGCCCCATGTTCAAACGTGCCCCCTCTCCCTTACGTTGTACCGTGCGTTGGTAAGGTCTAAACTTGAGTATGCGGCTCTTGTTTGATCTCCATACTACCAAGTACACAAATCCAAACTTGAGATTGTCCACCGGAAGGCACTTCATTGTGGTTTGTTTGGCGAAGCGTTGAAGTTCAATTTATTGCTCTACATTTTCGTTTAATTGTGGCGAATTTTGAAACATTTTTATATTTTTTGGGATTCTTATTGGAAGCCCTCACAATTTGATGTAAACTAACTGTGTTCGACATAACAAGACCTTCGTCCTTTTCTAAACATTTTTACGAGCTATTTTGTATAAAGCTAAAGGACGTTAACTAGATCGTTGGTTAATGGATATGATTTAATGCAAATTACCATTACAAAGTCTTATAACCGTGACCCTGGTTATATTCAGACGGTGTGTTTCTTCTTTACTCCATATTTATCTAACATCTGTCCATATTGCATGTGGTCTCCATCCTATGCACTTCATGATACAGTTATTTCAAGATATAGTTTAGTTAAAAATCTTGGGATTACCTTTGATGGCGCATTCACTTTTACTCAAGATATACATCTTCAGCTAGTAAAATGTTCATGCTCTATCTTCGAGAACAGCGCCCCCTTCGCTTCTACATCGGCACTGCATACGTTGTACTGTGCGTTGGTAAGGTCTAAACTTGAGTATACGGCTCTTGTTTGATCTCCATACTGCGAAGTACACAAATCCAAACTTGAGATTGTCCACCGGAAGTTTCTAAAGTTTCTCTCATTTCGAGTTGACGGTCTTTATCCCACGCGAGATGTTGAGCACATTGAATTACTTTATAGAATAGAAGTATTTTTCACGAGCTATTTTGTATGAAGTTAAAGGACGTTAACTAGATCGTTGGTTAATGGATATGATTTAATGCAAATTACCATTACAAAGTCTTATAACCGTGACCCTGGTTATATTCAGACGGTGTGTTTCTTCTTTACTCCATATTTATCTAACATCTGTCCATATTGCACGTGGTCTCCATCCTATGCACTTCATGATACAGTTATTTCAAGATCTAGTTTAGTTAAAAATATTGGGATTACCTTTGATGGCGCATTCGCTTTTACTCAAGATATACATCTTCAGCTAGTAAAATGTTCATGCTCTATCTTCGAGAACAGCGCCCCCTTCACTTCTACATCGGCACTGCATACGTTGTACTGTGCGTTGGTAAGGTCTAAACTTGAGTATACGGCTCTTGTTTGATCTCCATACTGCGAAGTACACAAGTCCAAACTTGAGATTGTCCACCGGAAGTTTCTAAAGTTTCTCTCATTTCGAGTTGACGGTCTTTATCCCCCGCGAGATGTTGAGCACATTGAATTACTTTATAGAATAGAAGTATTTTTCACGAGCTATTTTGTATGAAGTTAAAGGACGTTAACTAGATCGTTGGTTAATGGATATGATTTAATGCAAATTACCATTACAAAGTCTTATAACCGTGACCCTGGTTATATTCAGACGGTGTGTTTCTTCTTTACTCCATATTTATCTAACATCTGTCCATATTGCACGTGGTCTCCATCCTATGCACTTCATGATACAGTTATTTCAAGATCTAGTTTAGTTAAAAATATTGGGATTACCTTTGATGGCGCATTCGCTTTTACTCAAGATATACATCTTCAGCTAGTAAAATGTTCATGCTCTATCTTCGAGAACAGCGCCCCCTTCACTTCTACATCGGCACTGCATACGTTGTACTGTGCGTTGGTAAGGTCTAAACTTGAGTATACGGCTCTTGTTTGATCTCCATACTGCGAAGTACACAAGTCCAAACTTGAGATTGTCCACCGGAAGTTTCTAAAGTTTCTCTCATTTCGAGTTGACGGTCTTTATCCCCCGCGAGATGTTGAGCACATTGAATTACTTTATAGAATAGAAGTATTTTTCACGAGCTATTTTATATGAAGTTAAAGGACGTTAACTAGATCGTTGGTTAATGGATATGATTTAATGCAAATTACCATTACAAAGTCTTATAACCGTGACCCTGGTTATATTCAGACGGTGTGTTTCTTCTTTACTCCATATTTATCTAACATCTGTCCATATTGCACGTGGTCTCCATCCTATGCACTTCATGATACAGTTATTTCAAGATCTAGTTTAGTTAAAAATATTGGGATTACCTTTGATGGCGCATTCACTTTTACTCAAGATATACATCTTCAGCTAGTAAAATGTTCATGCTCTATCTTCGAGAACAGCGCCCCCTTCACTTCTACATCGGCACTACATACGTTGCACTGTGCGTTGGTAAGGTCTAAACTTGAGTATACGGCTCTTGTTTGATCTCCATACTGCGAAGTACACAAGTCCAAACTTGAGATTGTCCACCGGAAGTTTCTAAAGTTTCTTTCATTTTGAGTTGACGGTCTTTATCCCCCGCGAGATGTTGAGCACATTGAATTACTTTATAGAATAGAAGTATTTTTCACGAGCTATTTTGTATAAAGCTAAAGGACGTTAACTAGATCGTTGGTTAATGGATATGATTTAATGCAAATTACCATTACAAAGTCTTATAACCGTGACCCTGGTTATATTCAGACGGTGTGTTTCTTCTTTACTCCATATTTATCTAACATCTGTCCATATTGCACGTGGTCTCCATCCTATGCACTTCATGATACAGTTATTTCAAGATCTAGTTTAGTTAAAAATATTGGGATTACCTTTGATGGCGCATTCACTTTTACTCAAGATATACATCTTCAGCTAGTAAAATGTTCATGCTCTATCTTCGAGAACAGCGCCCCCTTCACTTCTACATCGGCACTACATACGTTGCACTGTGCGTTGGTAAGGTCTAAACTTGAGTATACGGCTCTTGTTTCATCTCCATACTGCGAAGTACACAAGTCCAAACTTGAGATTGTCCACCGGAAGTTTCTAAAGTTTCTTTCATTTCGAGTTGACGGTCTTTATCCCCCGCGAGATGTTGAGCACATTGAATTACTTTATAGAATAGAAGTATTTTTCACGAGCTATTTTGTATAAAGCTAAAGGACGTTAACTAGATCGTTGGTTAATGGATATGATTTAATGCAAATTACCATTACAAAGTCTTATAACCGTAACCCTGGTTATATTCAGACGGTGTGTTTCTTCTTTACTCCATACTTATCTAACATCTGTCCATATTGCACGTGGTCTCCATCCTATGCACTTCATGATACAGTTATTTCAAGATCTAGTTTAGTTAAAAATATTGGGATTACCTTTGATGGCGCATTCGCTTTTACTCAAGATATACATCTTCAGCTAGTAAAATATTCATGCTCTATCTTCGAGAACAGCGCCCCCTTCACTTCTACATCGGCACTGCATACGTTGTACTGTGCGTTGGTAAGGTCTAAACTTGAGTATACGGCTCTTGTTTGATCTCCATACTGCGAAGTACACAAGTCCAAACTTGAGATTGTCCACCGGAAGTTTCTAAAGTTTCTCTCATTTCGAGTTGACGGTCTTTATCCCCCGCGAGATGTTGAGCACATTGAATTACTTTATAGAATAGAAGTATTTTTCACGAGCTATTTTGTATAAAGCTAAAGGACGTTAACTAGATCGTTGGTTAATGGATATGATTTAATGCAAATTACCATTACAAAGTCTTATAACCGTGACCCTGGTTATATTCAGACGGTGTGTTTCTTCTTTACTCCATATTTATCTAACATCTGTCCATATTGCACGTGGTCTCCATCCTATGCACTTCATGATACAGTTATTTCAAGATCTAGTTTAGTTAAAAATCTTGGGATTACCTTTGATGGCGCACTTACTTTTATTCAAGACATACATCTTCAGCTAGTAAAGTGTTCATGCTCTATCTTCGGGAACTGTGCCCCCTTCACTTCTACATCGGCACTGCATACGTTGTACCGTGCGTTGGTAAGGTCTAAACTTGAGTATGCGGCTCTTGTTTGATCTCCATACTGCGAAGTACACAAATCCAAACTTGAGATTGTCCACCGGAAGTTTCTAAAGTTTTTCTCATTTCGAGTTGACGGTCTTTATCCCCCGCGAGGTCTTGAGCACATTGCATTACTTTATAGAATAGAATAGTGATTAATGGTTTGACCTCTCTCTAGAAACTCTTTCATAACGAAATTGAGAGTCCTCACTGCTACTGCAAGTCTGTTTTCTTGTGCCAAGCATATCTTCACGTCAAGATATTGATGTTTACTGCGCCGATGCACAGAATAGACAGAAGCGACAAGGCGTGTCGGTAGCTTTGATGTTCATGTGGTCAATTTGAATGTCCTCGAAATAGCTCAGAAGTTAGCTAACTCCATTTTTAAAATACAAAAGGCGCACATGTGTTCGTATTAATTCAAAAATATTAGAGGTTTGGATATGTTAAAAGAATAGTATTTGCTAAAAAGTTAAATCAGTGATACACAACAATAACCGTATATTTTAATTTTAATATGCACACACCATTTCAGAATAATAACATTAATGAAGCTAGCCAAATATAACACTATCGTCGTATTTAAAACATGTTTCCCGGCCATGCGCATACAAAATTGACCACAAGATTTTCTAACTTTGTCGCTTCTGACTATTCTGTGGCCCAGGCTAGGACTAATATATTGCTGCAATCATCCACTTTTTTTTTCCAGTGCATGTGACGCAAAATGCTCTAGTACTGGAGATCCGAAACAGAAGAGAACCTTGTAGTTGAGTTGTATTTCTCTTTTTTCGGTGCAACCCATTTTTTGGTGTTGTGTGTATTATTTTAGTTTGTGTATGTTAATTTTTTAATTTAGACTATTTAGTTGTTAATATAAGATATACTATATGTTTATCGTAATTAGTTTCTAAATTGTGCTGTGAACGAATATTTAAATCTGTTGGACAAATTAAATTATTATTAATCTCATTTTCAATCGAAATTGTAATCGAATTTTTAATCGAATCCGATAGAAAATTGCAATTACATAGAAGCACTTAACTTTAATATTTCGGGTATTAGCAAAAATAGTAATCGTTTGTACGTATAAAATATTATTGAAGGTCGATTGAGGCCGACAAGTTTAAAGAAATTAATAAGCTATATTCAGAACCGCTTAATATACGACATAAACGTGATCAACCGCAAGTAGAGCAGGAGAATTATACTTGGTTTAAAGCAGAGACCACACTGAATCTGCGCGGCTCACGCCAACAGCAAAATCTAGTAAGGAAATCTTGAAAATAAAAAAGTTCTGTGCGATTTACAGGAACTAATTTCACGCTGCTCTAGATACACCAAGTAGACCATCAGCACTAAATAAGGGAGGAATTAAAAATTGATGGTAACGCCCAAAGGGAATATCAATCTTTTGGTTGCATTTTGCAAAAACCTTTAACTATCGAAACCTAATAAATGATTAGGCTTTCAAAAAAGAACATGCATTTTTTTATTTTCCACTAATAATGTCGGCTTGGACTATGGCAGGGGTCTCCAAACTTTTCAGCCTTGGGGCCATACTGATTACTTCAGTGAGTTTTCTGCGTATTATGCTTGTCATTAAGCACAATAGATCAACGTGGTCGCAGTGCAAAGGGCCACTTTGGACCAGACGCCTCCTCATTACAATACTTGTCATTAAGCCTTACCTAGCAAGTAAATAAATCCGAGTTATTATCATTCTGTGTTTTTATCCAACTAATCACAACAACAATAAGCTATTAGCTGTCGCGGGCTGGATTGATGACACTGGCGGGCCGTAGTTTGAAGACCTGTGGACTATGGCATCTCGAGAAATCTGTGTTTCATGTCACAGAGCCTTCAAAGTCAGCGGTGGGTTAGCTAAATTCCGCACCTCCCGTCTTATAATGTCCCACACATATTGTATGAGGGAAAAATCCGAAGATCTTGGTCGCCAAAGCAGATGGTTGTGCGCGTGGTCCCCTTCAAAATAGTTCAACGTCCGCACGCCACCCCGGCGATGTACGCGGGCGACGTTTGCATCTTCTCCCGTTCCAGCAGCCCAAGTATTATTGAAACACCATCTTGAAGATCACCATGTTGCCGCAACAAAAACAATCATTAGAGTCGAAAAGATGACAGGTTACGTCTACGTCTGAGGCAAAGGTGTGTCGAGTAACTAGAATCTCGGATGGGCTACGACGGAAAAGGTAAAGGATTGTGCCTGGTACTCTGCATCTGGAAACGATCGTCTATCATCGATCAGTTCAACATAGTACTTGCAATGGCTTCTCCAGCTTTTGAAGAAATTTAATAGTATAAGGCTAAACTGCGTCCTGAATGTATCGCTGGGTGGTCGTATTGTCCCACGATCTACTACCATAAGCAACCCAAACTAAGATGTGATTAGTGGAAAATAAAAACATGCATGTTAACGTGCCGAGAGTTGCGTGGCCGCAGGGGTGTGCGGTATTTAACGTTCCCCTGGGGGCACCAGACGAAACCCCCTTGTAATTAGCCTTACCCGATCAAGCGGGGCTCAGATCGGGCGGACAGATACTTCCCTAGCTACTCTTCGTACAGCTACGCTATCTGGAATTTCCAAGGCTAAAATGCAAAAGCTTGTGAAACAGGGCCAAGGTTACATACGGGCTAAAAGAGCCATAATCAAGGCCAACTTCACTAGGCATGCACAAGGGGCCAGGTTTAGTCTAGATAAAGAAGTTAGGCCTCAACAGACGGCGGAGGCTACTAAACGTAAAGATAGGACGGAAGTCCAAAAGGCGAGGTCGGAGAGCAGTACTCCCGCAGGTCTTCCGATAGGCAAGGGGCCAGAAGGTTTAACCTTCAAGGAGGCTGCTTTGGAAAGAATCGCGGTAGTATGCAACGTCTATCCAGCCACCCAGATGGAGCCGGCAAAGCTTAAGGCAGTCCAGGACTCTATTATGGAGGCATATAACAGCATTACGGAGCAAGGGCTTCAAGTCCGCTGTAAAAATACACGTATATGCGGAAGAACCGCTCCCAAAGCTGTTAAGTCTAATTAAAGGAATAAAGCTGGAGAACGTACTCTAAGAAGGCATAAAAATCTCTAGCTACTCTTCGTACAGCTACGCTATCTGGAATTTCCAAGGCTAAAATGCAAAAGCTTGTGAAACAGGGCCAAGGTTACATACGGGCTAAAAGAGCCATAATCAAGGCCAACTTCACTAGGCATGCACAAGGGGCCAGGTTTAGTCTAGATAAAGAAGTTAGGCCTCAACAGACGGCGGAGGCTACTAAACGTAAAGATAGGACGGAAGTCCAAAAGGCGAGGTCGGAGAGCAGTACTCCCGCAGGTCTTCCGATAGGCAAGGGGCCAGAAGGTTTAACCTTCAAGGAGGCTGCTTTGGAAAGGATCGCGGCAGTATGCAACGTCTATCCAGCCACCCAGATGGAGCCGGCAAATCTTAAGGCAGGCCAGGACTCTATTATGGAGGCATATAACAGCATTACGGAGCAAGGGCTTCAAGTCCGCTTTAAAAATACACGTATATTCGGAAGAACCGCTCTCAAAGCTGTTAAGCCTAATTAAAGGAATAAAGCTGGAGAACGTACTCTAAGGAGGCATGAGCATCACAATAGATCTGGAAAGGTCGCAGTGGAACAGGCATCAGTGTCACCTCAAGTAATCTAATCTAATCTAATCTAATCTAACCATAGGCAATGAGCCTAATACCATAAACATCACAGTGAAGTGCACCGTCTTTCGACTGAAAACTGAATGATGCGTTTTTGTCATCCAATGGCCATCATGCGTTTCCAAGCAGAATCTGGCTCCGTCATTAAAGACCACGTGATGCCACCCCATGTTCAACTCAGATATCTCTTCGTCCACCAGATTAAACGTTGTCGCAGGTGTAAAGCTGCAAGGGAAAGCAGTAAATGTGGTTAGTAGGGGCTCAAACCAAAATTTCGAGTGCAGGGCTAAAGACATACTGGATAGTCTAATTCTCAATTCGACCATTTTCACTTAACTATTGTCAAGTATTCATGAAGATTATAAAACTCAAAGAAAACTGGTGAAGAATAAAGTGCAAATAGTTAAAGAAAAGTCATGGAATGAGTTTGGAGAAAAGAACAGCAAGGAGAACCAGAAACTATTTTATAAGGTACTTAAATCATTTAGGATAATAAAAACTAGTGGCAGGTTGACAGTTAGGGATAGAGAAGGTGGTTTACTAAATGAGGAAGAGGCAGTAATGAGAAGACGGAAAGAACATTTTAAGAGCCTACTGAACACTGGAAATGAAACAGCGAGAGAAACAGACAATACTGAACAACAAGCAACATTAGAAGAGAATAAAGGAGGAAATGAGCATGAAAATTTAAAAAGGATGAGCTAGGAGGTATACTGAAGAAGATAAAAAGGGGAAGACACATGATAAGATCTCTGGCAAAATTTTTAAATATATGGGTAATATAGGAGAGGAAGTACTCCTACAAATATACAACAAAGCATGAAAGGAAAAAACGATGCCAAAGGAAAACTGGGAAATAGGAGTGATACTACCGATTTTTAAAAAGGGGGACCAAAATGACTGTAATAACTACCGGGGAATCACCCTACACGAACAAATCCTAAATAAGGAATTGCAATATTACGCAGAAGCATCGGTGTCTGATTTACAAAGTGGCTTCCGTAAATGAAGAAGCATACAAGACCATATATTTACAATAAAACAGATAACAGAGAAGGCGGTACATCGTGCTGGAAAAGTCGATCTAGCATTCGTGGATGTGGAGAAGGCATTCGACTCGGTAACAAGACTATGGAATAGCCTAGAGGAGATAGGAGTTGATAATAAACTCATTGGAGCCATTAAAAGCCGTTATAAAAACACTATCAACTAGGTAATTAGGAGAAACTATAAATCCGAAACATTTAGAACATACAACGGGTTAAGGCTAGGAGGAGGACTAAGCTCCACCGTGTTTAATATATACGTGGGTGAAATAGCAAAAAATTGCAATGGAAAAACAAAGAGAATGCGTTCGTAGATGACATAATGATAGTGGCTAAGAATAAGCATGACCTGCAGGAGAACCTAAAAGTATGGAACGAAGAACTGCTAAATTATGGAATGAAATTAAAAAGTGATGGTATTGGTGCAGGAAGATGAAAGAATAGATATGGTAATTAAGAATACAATAATAGAACAAGTGAATCAGTTCAAATACCTGGGAGTCCTGGTAGATAGAAAAGGAGATCAGGAACCGGAAATAAATAAGAGACTTGGAAACACTATAAAACTCTTTTATGCAATGAACAACAACTTTATAGGAAAAAAATATCAAAAAAAAACAAATATCAATGTATACAAAGTTATCTACCGACCAACAATTACTTTTGGATGTGAGACATGGATATTGTCTCAAAGACAAACAGACAAGATACAAGCCACGGAAATGAAATATTTGAGAAGAGTTCCAGGGGTGACCAAAAGAGATCGACTACAAAGGGTGCGAATTAGGGAAGACCTCGAATTTGAATCCATCCTAGAATTTATCGAAAGGAGACAACTGAGTTGGTGGGGACAGCTTGAGAGAATGCAGAGCCAACGACAAGTGTGGGAAGCAAAAACAACAAAAAAGATGGAGCGGGGAAGACCCAAAGAGACTTGGAACAATGTGATAAGCAAGATATTGGAAAAAAGAGGACTGACATGGAATGAGGGAAGAACGATAGCGAGAAATAAAAAGGGCTGGGGTAAATTGATACATGATTAGAATTAGATAAAGAATTGCCCCTACACCTTACAGGTAAAAAGGGTTTCTGATTATATATATTGTAACGAAGCTAAAACAGCGATAAGCACTGTCGTTTGAGCTACTATTTGGATAACCCTCGTATAAGTAATTCTCATCATTTCCACAACAAACTTTTAAATACCTTGTAAAATTTATATATTGAGACAAACCTTATCATAATCCTGACTTTTACAAAAATGCGAAACTCATTTGACGGTAACAATGGCAATCTGCATGATTATCGAAATACGTACTTTGAGTTACTCAATACTAAGGGTAAAAGCCGTTTTATTTCAATCCGCTTTAAACCACAATTTGCTTAATTTCCTTACTATTGCAATTATTTGTAAACCTGGGGTTTGCCACCTTTTAAAAATACAAACCTCATCAGAAAAGAAACCATTACCACATTTATCGAGCATGATTCAATTGGTTTTGTCAAATATTTTCGTGGCAGTATGATAGATTTTGCAACTACGTTGATTGCATTTGGTAAATATAATCGCATTACTAACGCATTTTCTTTTTTTGTCTGCCTGAATAAGCAAATAGGAATAAGTAAAGCTTATTTGCTTGTATAAACTATTATCAGGCTATACTGAAATCGCAGAATATGCATTACGAAATTTACACACTTTGATAACTCATGCATATGCATGTATGTATGTACACATATGTACATACAGAGTGGACGTATAGGTTGGAACAAAATCAATAAGATGTGTAAGTAGTGAAAAAATCATCATCGGACACGTCAACTTTAATATTTAAATGCACAAATTTATACAAAAAACAAATTTTATTGTACCAGATATGACGTCACCTCCTTTTCTTGTAAATGGCAACCTCCATTTTTGATAGCACCATTTGGAGGAAAACAGTTTTCTGCATACAGAACAATGATATAGGTTACATAACAAGATTTTTGAGAAAAAAATTTAGCGTATTATTCAATTTTCTAATAAAAATTTAACTAAAAAGTCAAAACTTTAAAATTATACAAATTAAATGTTTAAACTGTGTACAATTTACGTGTTGACAATGAGCAAGGCAATATTCAAATTCGTTTATGATATTATTTAATACTTGGGGAGTTATTAGCAAATCGGGTGGAGTTAGATCAGAAGATCTTGCTGGTCATTCAATTGCTTCCCGTCTACGAATACATTTGTTTGGGAAAATGGTACTAAGATAATTACGAACAGGTAGAGAAGAATGTGGCGGTGCACCATCCTGCTGAAACCATAAGGTACTATCCGGCCAGAAGGGATGTTCTGCAGTTAGATGGAGAGCAACAACGACAGGTATTATGCTTCGCTCCAGTAATAGTAAATAATTTCCACCATTTAAATGCACCTTCAATAAGAAGCGGGCCTTTTATCATCCAGTGTGGATTATCAGGTGCCCAGTATCTACAGTTTTGCCTATTGACAAACCCATTTAGGAAAAAGGTAGCTTCGTCACAGAAAATTATGCGCATAGAAAATTCCAGATCATGTTATTACATCGGTCCATCGTTATGTCACAAAATTCAACTCTCTCGTCAAAATCATCCTCGTGAAGTTCTTGCATCAATTTTATTTTCTACGGATGCCATTTGTTTTTTTTTGACATTTTAAAACGGCAGAATGACTAATTGGCTGCTGCAAATGCGACTTCACGGCTTGATTTGTGAGGGTTTTCTTGAAACGTTCTAACATCCAATTGTTTTCTTCTTAACCCTGGAGCACTATGAGCATTTTTCTCACACTTATGCTAAAATTGCCACACTTTTAAACGGGGTTGAGATACAGGAACATCGCGCCCTCTAGCTGATTTTATGTATCGCTGTTAGTTGTAAATGCAACCTGAGCAACAATTAGTCGTCTTCAGCAATTTCTTGAGAGAACTCGTCCGTCACTTGCAGACCGTGTGAGCGTTTCTCTCACGGCGCTAGTTCTCGCGTTAGTGTTTTGTTATGCCCATTGGGCGTTTCTCTTAATACATGTTTTTGGCCTTTCTCTATGTGAGTACTGCATTTATTAGTATTTATTCGTGTGCTAAATGTTTTATATCAGTGAAAATGGCACAGATATATGACAATGTTATATTTTTAGTATAATGGCAATGAGTAGAAGTCAGAAAATTGTCGAATTAGCTATACAACAATATAAAGAATTAAACCCACAACCAACATGGATGGCTCCTCAACCAACTCTTGACCATCAGCTAGAAAATTTGGAAGATGATGGAGGTCATTATGAAGTAGAGAGTGACTTTGCCAGTGATCATAGTGACCATAATACAGATACAGAAGAATGACGAAAATGATAACATGATACTTGACACGGAGACTCAATTTGATGGAGAACATCATTATATTGGTAAAGATGGCACAACTCGCTAGCTGGCCCATCCTTCTCGCCCTAACAAGCGCACTCTGAGACATAATATTGTTAGTCATTTACCCGGTGTCAAATCCCTTGCAAAAAATGCAAAGTCAGTAAGGGAATGCTGGGAGTTATTTTTTCCGCCTGATATGATTCAACATATTGTAAATTGTACAAATATTTTTCTAAACAAATTATGCCCAAATTATACACGAGATAGGGATTGTCGTGCAACAGATGAGACAAAAATATATGCTCTCATTGGACTATTATATATGGCTGGGATAAAAAAGGCTCAATATTTGAACACTCGGGAACTCTGGTTAAGCGATGGTACTGCTCCAGAATGTTTTAGGCTTACAATGTCCAAAGAGAGATTTCACCTTTTATTACGCGCACTGAGATTTGATGACTTAAATAAGAGAGCCGAAAGAAAGAAATATGACAATTTAGCTCCGATTCGGCAAGTATTCGAACAATTTGTAGAGAAATGCCAAAGAAGCTATCAAGTTGGTGTATACTGCACAATCGATGAAATGCTGGATAGTTTTCGTGGCCGTTGCAAATTCAAGCAATACATCGCAAATAAGCCGGCAAAATATGGTTTGGAGATATGGGTCTTAGTGGATTCTAGAATGTTTAGAAAGTTTATGCAGGAAAACAGCCTTAAGGGCCATTTAAATTGGATAACTCAGCAAGCTCTGTAGTAAAACGAATAACGCAGCCAATCTTGAACACAGGAAGAAACGTTACGATGGATAACTATTTCACATCTGTACCACTTGCGAAAGACATGATTCTAATGAAAACAACCATTGTCGGAACTCTCAGAAAAAAATAAAAAGAGATACCTCCTTTTATGTTGAATACTAAAATTTGAGATACAGGGATCGGACGAAAAGTTGGTGCATTGACGGGAGAATATGGAGAGTGATGACAATACGTCTGAGGATTCCGGTAGAAAGAGGGGAAGAGGAAGGGAAGACTCAAGTGAAATATTCAAGGGTAGTAAAAACTAATAAGAACACCGCAGAAAGGGAAGGAAGAGGGAGGCAATCTAGTCGCTATGATGAGAGAAATAATGAGAGATGTAAAGGAGATGAAACGGAACCAGAAAGAATACCAAGAAGAACTGAAGGAGATAAGAAGGGAAAATGAAATATTAAAGGAGGAAAAAGAAGAAATTAAGAGACAAATCCATGGAGAGGAGAATGAATAGAATGGAAAAAATGAGCATAAGGAACAACGTTGTAGTATCGGGAATGAAAATATCAACGGAAGACAGATACAATTTGAAAATAGGAATGGAGAATTTTATGAAGAGTAACATGGATGTGGGAATAGAGATAAGGGAGGTGATAAAAATGGGAGAGTCAGTGTATAAAGTGGTTCTAGAGAAGGCAAGAGATAAAGAGGTAGTGATGCTGAATAAGAATAAGTTAAGGCAGTTAAAAGAAAGAGTTTACATAAATAACGAAATGACCCTAGAAGAAATAGATATACAGAAGAAACTGAAGCAGATAGGAGAGAATAAACGTAAAGAAGGAAAAAGAGTTAAGCTAGGTTATCAAAAGATCATAATTGATGGAAAAGATTATAAATGGGACAGGGAAAGAGCGAGGTTGGAAAGATACGAGAGATAGTCCCCGAACAGAAATTCAAAAAACTAATAATATTAGGAAAGAAGGGACTGACGACGACAACCATGGCAAAGAAGAAGGATACGATCGAGGGACGTGCAAAGCGGAAGAGGGGTGAGGATGGTAGAAGGGAAGGGCTCGAAAAAGGGAAGAATCTTGGGGAGCAGCGCTGGAAAAGGGAATGTGAAAATACATTCGGACTGGAGGTAACTCGACCCAAGAAGGCAACTCAAAACTTAAACAAAACGCGAGGAGGGGAAAACAAGGGGTTTAAGGAAGACGGCAAGAAGAACAAGACAAAAGAAGAAGGAAGGCAGTATAGCACACTGAGAGTGGGTACGTGGAATATGAGAAGTGTGAATGGGAAGGAGGAGGAGTTAGTGATGGAAATGGAGAAGCATAAGATAGAAATAATGGGAATTACGGAAACGAAAAAGAAAGGGAGTGGCATGAAGAGAATTCACAAGGGATACTGGATGTTCTGGTCTGGAGTTAAAGAGATAGAAAGAGCAAGAGGCGGGGTTGGATTGGTAATAACGCCAACTAGATTGAAAGATATGATGAAAGAAGAATATATAAATGAGAGATTGTTGAAGGTAGAAATTAGTATATTGGACGAGATTTGGACACTAATAGTGGCATATGGGGTAAGGGAGGACGTTTGTAAAAAGAAAAAGACGAGTTCTTTGAAAGACTCCAGAAAACAATAGACGAGGGGGAGAAAATATTATAGTATTGGGAGACCTCAATGGCAGAGGAGGAAATCTGAATGAAGGAATCGATGATATTATGGGAAAAGAGGGAGAACAAACAAAAAATAACAATGGAAGCAGAATAATAGAAATTTGTATTGAAAACAATCTAGTCATAGAAAACTCGAAGTTCTGACATAAGGACATTCACAAGTTCACGCGAGTCGAAGAAAGCAGGAGAGAAAAATCAATTATAGACTATTTCTTAGTAAGCAAACACAAAGAGGAAATGATACAAGATATTAAAGTAACACGCAGTGCAGAAATAGGAAGTGACTACTACTTGGTAAAAATGGATATGAGAGGGAAAGAGAAAAGAGAGGACAAAAGAAGAACGAGGATACAAGAAAAATTAAGAGTTACAAATTGAAAGAAAGAAAATATTATGAAAAATACCAACAAATATTAGCTAAAAGATTTGATGACCCGGAAGGAAGCGGAATTGAAGGAAAGTGGAATCATTTCAAAAACAGCTTATTGGAAGCAGCAAAGGAGAGCTGTGGAGTTAAAAAATATCAAACAAGACCGGAAAAAGAACAGAGTGGTGGACCACTGAAATAAAACATATTGTAAAAGAGAAGAAAACCAGTTGGAAAAGATATCTTGAAACAAGAAACCTGGACGATTTGGAAGAATATAAGGAGAAACGCAGAAAGGTCAAAAATGAAATTGAGAAAGCGAAAGAGAGGTCTTGGATAAAATTTGGAGAGAAAATGACTAATAATTATAGAGAAAATCAAAAATTATTCTATGGAACGCTCAAACAATTAAGACAGAAAAGAGAATATAACATGGTAAACATAAAAGATAAGTATGGTCGTATAATTACAGAGGAAGACCAAATAATGGAAAGATGGCGGCAACACTTCCAAGAGCTGACAGAAACTAATGTCGAGACAAGGGAAAAAGAAGAGGAGACAGAGGAAATACAAAATATAGAGCCAATTCAAGAAGAAGAAATAATGGAGTTCGTAAGGAAGCTGAAAATAGGAAAGGCTCCAGGAAGAGACAACATAACAGCAGAAATGATCAAATATATGGGAGAAAAAGGTATAAGACAAATAACCAAGCTAATTAATACGATTATACAAGAAGGTAAAATACCGAAGGAGTGGAACTCAGGAATAATATTGCCCATTTATAAGAAGGGGGACAAGAGGGATTGCAATAACTACAGGGGAATTACACTAACAAGCGTCCCAGGTAGAATATTAGCGAGTATTATAGAAAAAGAATAAGAGAAATAACTGAGGAGAGCATAGAAGACACTCAATGTGGATTTAGAAAAGAAAGAAGTACACAAGATTTAATATTTGTGATAAGACAAGCAAGTGAAAAGATAATTAACAAGAAAAAACAAATACATATATGTTTTATAGACTTAGAAAAAGCTTTCGACCGGATAAGAAGGGAAGACATATGGAATGTCCTAGAAAAGAGAAAAATAGACAAACGAACAATAGAGTTAATAAAAGCGATGTATAGGAATAACACAAATATAGTAAGAACCAACAACGAAGAATCTAAAGAGTTTACAACAAAGATTGGGGTAAAGCAGGGCTGTGTGCTTAGTCCACTGCTGTTTTCTATGGTACTAGATGAGGCCATAAAAAGTGCTAAAAAACAAATGAAACCACTAAAAATGGGTCACTGGAAAATGAAGGAGACTAACTTGTGTGAACTGATGTTTGCGGATGATATGGCAATTCTGGCTGAATCAGAAGAAGCGCTACAAAGGAACCTTGAAATTCTAAATAAGGAAATAAAGAATATAAACATGAAAATAAACATCGAAAAGATCAAATTAATGATAATAGCAGGAGAAAGGAAAAGACATAACATCAAAATCGAAGGGAGAACAATAGAACAGGTGAATAACTACAAATATTTAGGAACAGTAATTCAATGGGACGGAAAAATGGAACAAGAAATTAATGAAAGAATGAAAAAAGCGGCAAGAATGTTTGATATGATGGGAACTACGTTTCTGGGGAAATAGGACGTGCCAAAACGGATTAAAACGGAAATTGTGAAAAAAGTGATAAGACCAACAATAACATATAGTAGTGAGTCCTGGACAAGGTCAGAAAAGGTAAAATCGCGGGTGAACGCCATGGATATGAGATTCCTAAAATGAATAGGAAACAAGACCAAGAAAGACAAGATAAGAAACGAGAATTACTGGCAAAACCTAGGAATAAAACCCATATGGAGAATAGTGGAGGAGAGTCAGCTGAGATGGTTCGGCCATGTGTGTCGTATGAGTGATGATAGACTGACAAAGAGAGTGTATGAGACACGGGTGATAGGAAAAAACAAAAGAGGAAGGCCAAGAAGAAGATGGAATGACGATGTCAGGGGAGCAGCGGCAGAGAGGGGAATTGAGTGGGAGGGAATAAAGGATCAGACCGGAGACAGAAAACGGTGGAGAGGACTATATGGAAAATAGGAAACTTGACCCCATCCAAGCCTTACACCGAAAGGTAGATAGGAATATGATTAAGAAGAAGAAGAAGAAGACTAAAATTTGGCCATTGAATGGCAGCATATTTGCATTTTGCAAGCCCATTGTTTTGGTTTCATACAAACCGAAACCCAGTAAAATCGTTTCTGTGCTATCTACATTTCACAATGATGATAAAATCGATGAGGAATCTGGTGATGTCTCAAATCCAGAGATTATCACATTTTACAATTTGACTCTGAGATTATTTTTCTCAATTTTGGATATAGGCGGTATCAACTCTCAAATAATATATAAAAGTAATATGGGAAACATTCAAGACCGTAAATTATATTTGAAAGAGTTGGCACACGAATTGATCAAACCACATTTGATAGATCGATCGTCAAAACAGAATTTGCCGTTGACTTTACGTACTCGAATTCGAGAAAGTCGCTTTAGGTTTTTTGTGTTTTGCCCTAGGAGAAAAAATCGAGAAAGCAAGAAATATTGTGTTGCGTGCAATAGAGCTATTTGCAGAGAACACGTTAAATATGTCTGTCCTTCGTGTTACAGTGTGAATATTTCCTCAGATCAGAGTGATTAACTTCTTGCTGAAAACAGATTTTTGCATTTTATTTTTAATTAGGTACTAGGTAGTACAATTCATTATTTCTGTTTTATTAGCAAATGCAAGCTGTTTTAAATTCGTATAAGCAACTAAAATGTTTAAAAAAATAATAAATATTTAATTCAACTTGAAAAGTACTGGTTTTATTTACATCCTGAGCTTTAATATGGAAAATATGAAGCGTGAGGGAAATGCTCACGCGCGAGTGCTCCCGTTTCACTCGATGACGCGAGTTCTGCAGGGTTAAATTGCCGGACGACATTTTGTAAAGTTATCTGTTACGTGACCCAAGTTCTTAAATTTGCATTCTCTCTTACTTACTGTTCAGGACACTTACGATTGAACGATTCACAACCTTCGTCTTTCCTATTTTTTGGGTTTAACTTAAACGTACCATTTTTAGTGTTGTCAACTAATCAAAAGACAAATAACGTTTGTCAAACCTGACAACACATAATCAACAATACATTTTACCTTGAAATTTATTACTTTTCTTTGTTAAAAAAATTAAATACGACAAATACTATCGGATTGTGACTAAAAAACGCCAGAAACTGAATTTTTAAGAAACATTTCTTGGACCATATTCGAAGTAAACTTTTTTTTCAAATTGTAGATTTTAAACCAAAAAAAAAAAGGAGGAGAGGAAGTAGGAGTAGAAGTTGAATTTGAAGTAAATTTGAGTCCAAATAATAAGAGCGCCATCTAACGGGGAGACGCAAACGTGTGTGTATGCGCGAGCGAGAAAGAACTAACGAAAGAAGAAAGCTAGAAGAAAAGCGTCTATCTGATGATTTCAAGCGTCTCACTTTTTCGCAGAACCTACCTGAAAGAGCTTCGTTCTAAAAATTACAACTGAACGTAAATAAGAATCTTAAGAATACTCAAAATATTTTTCTCTCAAAAATCGTGTAATGTAACCTATCTCAGAAGTCATCGTTCTGTATGCAAAACAAAACGTTCTTCTCCATTTGGCAGCATCAAAAATCTGGATTACAATTTAAAGGAAAAAGGTGACAATAATGACGTCACAAAATACGTTATTTGTAAAAATTTGCTCATTTAAGAATTAAACTTGACGTGCCCGATCGTTTCTTATTTTTTCACTATTTACAGATTTTATTGATGTTCCATCCTATACGTCCACACTGTATGTATCTAATATATTTAAACGAGCAATTCTTGTATACATATATACATATATATAGAATTGGGTTCTTGAAAACGGCTCTAACGATTTTGATGACATTTAGTACCTGGGAGTTTTCGGCGACAAGAAATCGATCTGGCATGGTTCCGATCCCGGGAAAGTCCATTTTGACCCGGTTTACACACATTTCTATTGCGGTACATGAAATTGGTTATCAAAAATGACTTTAGCAATTTTTATGCAATTTAGTATCTGGGGATTTTGGAGAACACAAAATTGATCTAGCATTGTCCCAGCCCCAGGAAAATTTTTTGTCCCGCTTTTAGATTTGGATGAAATTTAGTACCTGGGGGTTTTCGGGGACGAGAAATCGACCTAGCATGGTCCCGGCCACAGGAAAATCCATTTTGACCCGGTTTACACACATTTCTAGTATTGCGGTATATAAAATTGGTTATCGAAAATGACTTTAGCAATTTTTATGTAATTTAGTATCTGGGGATTTTGGAGAACACAAAATTGATCTAGCATGGTCCCGGTCCCAGGAAAATTTTTTTCTCCCGCTTTTAGATTTGGATGAAATTTAGTACCTGGGGGTTTTCGGGGACCAGAAATCGATCTAGCATGTCCCGGCCACGGGAAAATCCATTTTGACCCGGTTTACACACATTTCTGGTATTGCGGTATATAAAATTGGTTATCGAAAATGACTTTAGCAATTTTTATGCAATTTAGTATCTGGGGATTTTGGAGAACACAAAATTGATCTAGCATGGTCCCGGTCCCAGGAAAATTTTTTTCTCCCGCTTTTAGATTTGGATGAAATTTAGTACCTGAGGGTTTTCGGGGACGAGAAATCGATCTAGCATGGTCCCGGCCACGGGAAAATCCATTTTGACCCGGTTTACACATTTCTGGTATTGCGGTATATAAAATTGGTTATCGAAAATGACTTTAGCAATTTTTATGCAATTTAGTATCTGGGGATTTTGGAGAACACAAAATTGATCTAGCATGGTCCTGGTCCCAGGAAAATTTTTTTCTCCCGCTTTTAGATTTGGATGAAATTTAGTACCTGGGGGTTTTCGGGGACGAGAAATCGATCTAGCATGGTCCCGGCCACGGGAAAATCCATTTTGACCCGGTTTACAAACATTTCTGGTATTGCGGGATATGAAATTGGTTATCGAAAATGACTTTAGAAATTTTTATGCAATTTAGTATCTAGGGATTTTTGAGAACACAAAATTGATCCAGCATGGCGCCGGTACCAGGAAAAATTTTTGTCCCGCTTTTACCTATTTCTGCGGTACATAAAATGTGTTATCGAAAATTACTCTCAAGATTTTGTTACAATTTACTATCTACGAGTTTTGGGGACGAAAAACCGATTTAGCATGGTCTCGGTCTCGATTCAATCCGTTTAGTCCAGGTCTTCACCAATTTCGGCCTAAACGTGGGTTAGCAACTTTTTAACATCATGCAGCCAAGCGAAATTATAAGTAATTAGAACTTTACTACTAAATCATAGATGGCGCTGAAAGTAGTATGTTAATAAAAGAAAAATATCTACGAAAACTAGCAACAACTAGTAAATTCACATACTTTGTTTACAGTTACAAATGTACTCGGAGCTGAATTTTTAATCAAAATAAAAAAACTGATACACAATTAGTTAGCGTTACAAAAAGAAGGTATGTAAATGTTTACTTAAAATGTGTATTTCTTAAGAAAGATTTTGAGCTTGAATTTATTTATTTTTAAGTATTTAAATATAACTGTAAATATTAATTTTAATACTACTTTCATAAACTTTTAATATATATGTGCTACTATATATACTTAAAATATACAATATTAATTAAATATCAAAACTAAAATAAAGAGCGTTATTATTTGGTTCAAAATTATTCAAAAAATTTGGGAACTCCGAGCAAGGCTTGGTCCAGCAGGCACTACATAGTTATAAAAGCAATGTATGTGATTAGTAATAGAAATTTTTGGGAATTTAGAACTTTCCGTATAAAAAAATTCGAAAAATATGTTAAATAAAAATTATACTTAGTTTTGAAAATGGGAGGAAGTTATTCTGTACTTAATAAAAACTGTTAGTGCTTGCTCTCTCCAACCAATGGGGTGTTATACGAAAGCAGACGATTTTTATTTGTGTGGTTTAATAAAAGCACTTTCCAACCAACGTACTATTTTAAGAAAAATAACGATATGTATGTAACTCAATCTCCTCCTAACAGACGATGAATTGCGTGAAATTCGGATTTCTCGTTCTTTTAATTAACAGTATTGGTTCGATAATCTATTGGGGCGTTTTCGGTTCTTAACTTTAAAACTATATCTAATAAAAGCTGATAACTCGATCACTCCCTAACCAACGATTGAATTATAGAACCTCGGTATGCGACGCTTTTTGTCACATAACGTTGTTGCAAGACAAAAATGCCTAAAAGATGTTTTATACAAACTGATTTATGTCATATCTAATTTTCGAAAATGTCCAAAATCTGATGAATTTGATTAATACAACGTAATTTGTCAGGAATCCGTGTTGTTTTCGCTTGATGGTTAAGTAAAAAATTGTTTCTAATAAAAGTGGATAATTCGATCGCTCTCTAACCACCTATAGAATTATACAGCCTCGGTATGCAACGCGTTTTTACAAATGGCGTCCATATTTTGAAGAAGCAGTGTTAGTGATATATTTAATACAAAGTGGTTTATGTTGGATCAAATTTTAGAAAATGTTCAAAATCTTTGGAACGTGCTGTGGTAGCTGCTACTTTTTCATTAAAATACTTCCAATGATGACTTTAAACTAGTTCATCGACTGATAATTTCAAAAATTTTCAGTGCAGGACATTGGAAGGTGCAGTGCCTTTTTTAAAATCTATAATTTCTAACAATTTGGAAGAAACAATGGCAGAAACTAAGAAGTTGTTGGAAATTCTGACGACTACTCCCATGACTCCATGAAATTCAATGTGTGAAGATCGTCTATGTGCTTTATGCTTTTGAATTCAGACAATTTTGAAAATTATTACCATTCATTTCCTGAATATAACCTGGACTAAACATGTGCAGTTTATAATTTTTTGGAAAAACCAACGTCTGCTAACAGACCCGTCAGTTTTGTATTCAAATTTTCAGTGCAGGACATTAGAAGTTGCAGTGCCTTTTTAATACCTATAATTTCTAATAATTTGGAAGAAACAATGGCAGAAACTAAGAAGTTGTTGGAAATTCTGACGACTGCTCCCATGACTCCATGAAATTCAATGTGTGAAGATCGTGTATGTGCTTTATGCTTTTGAATTCAGACAATTTTGAAAATTATTACCATTCATTTCCTGAATATAACCTGGACTAAACATGTGCAGTTTATAATTTTTTGGAAAAACCAACGTCTGCTAACAGACCCGTCAGTTTTGTATTCAAATTTTCAGTGCAGGACATTGGAAGGTGCAGTGCCTTTTTAAAATCTATAATTTCTAACAATTTGGAAGAAACAATGGCAGAAACTAAGAAGTTGTTGGAAATTCTGACGACTGCTCCCATGACTCCATGAAATTCAATGTGTGAAGATCGTGTATGTGCTTTATGCTTTTGAATTCAGACAATTTTGGAAATTATTACCATTCATTTCCTGAATATAACCTGGACTAAACATGTGCAGTTTATAATTTTTTGGAAAAACCAACGTCTGCTAACAGACCCGTCAGTTTTGTATTCAAATTTTCAGTGCAGGACATTGGAAGGTGCAGTGCCTTTTTAAAATCTATAATTTCTAACAATTTGGAAGAAACAGTGGTAGAAACTAAAAAGTTGTTGGAAATTCTGACGACTACTCCCATGACTCCATGAAATTCAATGTGTGAAGATCGTCTATGTGCTTTATGCCTTTGAATTCAGACAATTTTGAAAATTATTACCATTCATTTCCTGAATATAACCTGGACTAAACATGTGCAGTTTATAATTTTTTGGAAAAACCAACGTCTGCTAACAGACCCGTCAGTTTTGTATTCAAATTTTCAGTGCAGGACATTGGAAGTTGCAGTGCCTTTTTTAATATCTATAATTTCTAATAATTTGGAAGAAACAATGGCAGAAACTAAGAAGTTGTTGGAAATTCTGACGACTACTCCCATGACTCCATGAAATTCAATGTGTGAAGATCGTCTATGTGCTTTATGCTTTTGAATTCAGACAATTTTGAAAATTATTACCATTCATTTCCTGAATATAACCTGGACTAAACATGTGCAGTTTATAATTTTTTGGAAAAACCAACGTCTGCTAACAGACCCGTTAGTTTTGTATTCAAATTTTCAGTGCAGGACATTAGAAGTTGCAGTGCCTTTTTTAATACCTATAATTTCTAATAATTTGGAAGAAACAATGGCAGAAACTAAGAAGTTGTTGGAAATTCTGACGACTGCTCCCATGACTCCATGAAATTCAATGTGTGAAGATCGTGTATGTGCTTTATGCTTTTGAATTCAGACAATTTTGAAAATTATTACCATTCATTTCCTGAATATAACCTGGACTAAACATGTGCAGTTTATAATTTTGGAAAAACCAACGTCTGCTAACAGACCCGTCAGTTTTGTATTCAAATTTTCAGTGCAGGACATTGGAAGGTGCAGTGCCTTTTTAAAATCTATAATTTCTAACAATTTGGAAGAAACAATGGCAGAAACTAAGAAGTTGTTGGAAATTCTGACGACTACTCCCATGACTCCATGAAATTCAATGTGTGAAGATCGTCTATGTGCTTTATGCTTTTGAATTCAGACAATTTTGAAAATTATTACCATTCATTTCCTGAATATAACCTGGACTAAACATGTGCAGTTTATAATTTTTTGGAAAAACCAACGTCTGCTAACAGACCCGTCAGTTTTGTATTCAAATTTTCAGTGCAGGACATTGGAAGGTGCAGTGCCTTTTTTAAAATCTATAATTTCTAACAATTTGGAAGAAACAATGGCAGAAACTAAGAAGTTGTTGGAAATTCTGACGACTACTCCCATGACTCCATGAAATTCAATGTGTGAAGATCGTCTATGTGCTTTATGCTTTGAATTCAGACAATTTTGAAAATTATTACCATTCATTTCCTGAATATAACCTGGACTAAACATGTGCAGTTTATAATTTTTTGGAAAAACCAACGTCTGCTAACAGACCCGTCAGTTTTGTATTCAAATTTTCAGTGCAGGACATTAGAAGTTGCAGTGCCTTTTTTAATACCTATAATTTCTAATAATTTGGAAGAAACAATGGCAGAAACTAAGAAGTTGTTGGAAATTCTGACGACTGCTCCCATGACTCCATGAAATTCAATGTGTGAAGATCGTGTATGTGCTTTATGCTTTTGAATTCAGACAATTTTGGAAATTATTACCATTCATTTCCTGAATATAACCTGGACTAAACATGTGCAGTTTATAATTTTTTGGAAAAACCAACGTCTGCTAACAGACCCGTCAGTTTTGTATTCAAATTTTCAGTGCAGGACATTGGAAGGTGCAGTGCCTTTTTTAAAATCTATAATTTCTAACAATTTGGAAGAAACAGTGGTAGAAACTAAAAAGTTGTTGGAAATTCTGACGACTACTCCCATGACTCCATGAAATTCAATGTGTGAAGATCGTCTATGTGCTTTATGCTTTTGAATTCAGACAATTTTGAAAATTATTACCATTCATTTCCTGAATATAACCTGGACTAAACATGTGCAGTTTATAATTTTTTGGAAAAACCAACGTCTGCTAACAGACCCGTCAGTTTTGTATTCAAATTTTCAGTGCAGGACATTGGAAGTTGCAGTGCCTTTTTTAATATCTATAATTTCTAATAATTTGGAAGAAACAATGGCAGAAACTAAGAAGTTGTTGGAAATTCTGACGACTACTCCCATGACTCCATGAAATTCAATGTGTGAAGATCGTCTATGTGCTTTATGCTTTTGAATTCAGACAATTTTGAAAATTATTACCATTCATTTCCTGAATATAACCTGGACTAAACATGTGCAGTTTATAATTTTTTGGAAAAACCAACGTCTGCTAACAGACCCGTCAGTTTTGTATTCAAATTTTCAGTGCAGGACATTGGAAGTTGCAGTGCCTTTTTTAATATCTATAATTTCTAATAATTTGGAAGAAACAATGGCAGAAACTAAGAAGTTGTTGGAAATTCTGACGACTACTCCCATGACTCCATGAAATTCAATGTGTGAAGATCGTCTATGTGCTTTATGCTTTTGAATTCAGACAATTTTGAAAATTATTACCATTCATTTCCTGAATATAACCTGGACTAAACATGTGCAATTTATAATTTTTTGGAGAAAACAACGTCTGCGAACAGACCCGTCAGTTTTGTATTCAAATTTTCAGTGCAGGACATTGGAAGTGGCAGTGCCTTTTTTAATACCTATAATTTCTAATAATTTGGAAGAAACAATGGCAGAAACTAAGAAGTTGTTGGAAATTCTGACGACTGCTCCCATGACTCCATGAAATTCAATGTGTGAAGATCGTGTATGTGCTTTATGCTTTTGAATTCAGACAATTTTGAAAATTATTACCATTCATTTCCTGAATATAACCTGGACTAAACATGTGCAGTTTATAATTTTTGGAAAAACCAACGTCTGCTAACAGACCCGTCAGTTTTGTATTCAAATTTTCAGTGCAGGACATTGGAAGGTGCAGTGCCTTTTTTAAAATCTATAATTTCTAACAATTTGGAAGAAACAATGGTAGAAACTAAAAAGTTGTTGGAAATTCTGACGACTACTCCCATGACTCCATGAAATTCAATGTGTGAAGATCGTCTATGTGCTTTATCGATGCTTTCAATAGAAAAAAAAAAAATTCGTCACCTTAGTACCGAATTTCAACGAGAAAGTAATTAAAAAGTTTGCCTCTAAAAAGACCGCCGTATTGGACTCCAGTTTAAGAAAATGAAATAGGGTAAGTTCAATTGAGTTTGAAATTTTCCATATTATTCTAAATTTTGTTACTGATATTTTTTGTTTTTGGTTATAAATATTAAGTATATTTTTATTATCGGGTTATTATTATTATTATTATTATTATTACTTTAAACTGGTTGTGGTTCGTGCAGACCACCCACCTTCAAGTATCAGGAACCGCCACTGTTAACGACCCATTTTGTATGCAACAAAAGGGTTTTAACGGGATTTCCGATGAATAAACATGATTTCATGCTAGTAATTATCACTACGAGGTGTTTGTTGCCTTATAGCTATGGGTTGATCATATTCAACTGTTGTGTTTCTTCTTATCGGTACAAGTACAACTTATATGTAGGTACTTACATATCTAATATCTGTCCATATAAAATTATATAATACGCAAATTAAGTGCCTTAAACGCGTTTGGTTATATTCATGTTGTGCAGAGTGTATATTGCTAATGGCTATATCTTGTATATTTTCAAGATGATATCTTACGGTATAATAATCAGTAAGAAGGCTTATATTTAGCCCAAAATCTTGACTCGGGAAACAATTTGGCGCCATCGTCAGATGATACCACCTAAACATGCTGTTCTAGATTAGAATGAAATTGTTTTCCAATCTCTTCTTTAAAATTTTGATAAAGATCTTCTTTATGAATTTTATTTAAAAATGTTGTCACAAAACAGATTGCTTTCCGTGTAAATTTTGAATATATTAATACTGGATCGTAAACTGATAGTTTGGTCCGCACGAGCGAATTTTTAACCTTCCTATGCTCACATTAAAATGAAAGACGTATACTATACTATATAAATCGGTCTCACAGACCGTATGCGTGAGTATAGGAAGGTTAAGGAGTCCAATATGGAATGTTACGAGGTTCGCACATATACGATTCAATTGCTTGAATCTTATAGGTCATCCAATTTTTCAGGGACAAGGTGTTCACATGTTTACGCAGCTATCCCGTTGATTTGGCATCATGGAAAGTGCGAAAAAATCAACACAGAGTTGTCACTTAATTAGAAAACTACTTTCACTATTCGCAGACGCGCGTTTCGCGGTCATACCGCTCATCAGTGCGACTGTGTGAAGTAGCTTTCATTTCTATAGAAGCTCTATATAAGCCCGGGTATTAGATGTTCGTACATATGAGAGTTTTTTTATCCTTTTCCGCTGTTAGCACGGCAATGATATCTTCTTTACCTTTTGCATCGTTCGTACTGTTTTCTAGATCTTTTGCAATTTCTTCCTTTCACCTTTCACTGATGCAATCATATCATCTTTGCTAGCATCCAGCTCACTTGCAAGCTTGGCTTTCTCATCCTTTAACAATGAAATTAATCCATCTTTAGGCGCATTATCAGCTAATTTAATATGACGTAGCCTTGGTATATTTCCTAATTCATTATTAAATACATTAAAAGGTCATTCTTATCACTAAACAATACAGTGTTTGCAGAATTTATACGAGAAATTAAATTGAACTTAATGCACTCGCTTAAATCAAAAATTGGTGGTAACTTAGCATCAACGATTCAAAAATTTACCACTCTATGAGTTTGATTGAAGCAACAGTCTAATTTAACTTGACCAAGTGGTTTTAAACGAAAATTTCCATATGACATTAAAGTAATACATGTAGGATTTAATTTCATGTTATCATATTTGGATGAGTTTTTATATATCTCAAATGGTAAAATACTAGAGATGGGACGAATCCAAATTTTCTCGAATCCGAATCCGAATCTGAATCCTAAAGGATTCTCGAATCTCTCGAATCCTTCGAATCTCGAATCTCTCGAATCCATCATATAATTACAATAATAAGAAAGGACAGAGAGGAAAAACAATTTTACAGGAAAATTTTAAAGCTACTTTAATTAAAAACGATACAGTTTTTAAAAATATTTATTAAAAAAATTTTTTTTTTAACATATTTATATTACAAATGAAATTAAAAAAACAAATTACACAATATTAAAAGATAAATTATGTTAAAATCTTGATGATTATGCAACAAGTTTTTATTTATATTTAATTTCCTTAGCATATGGAAATTAATATATCAATAACAGTACCGATATCTTTTCAGAAACTTTTGTGAATGAGAATAAGGGAGAGCTAACATAGATAAACAGCAAATATTGCACATGAAAATCTAAACACATATTTTAGTATATAAAAGAAAGCACTCAACCTAAAAGAAATAAGTGAGAATTTTAATTCAGATTTTTATTTAAGAAAACCAGCTTTCGAACTCGCTCTGGATCCAACCGACTACGTTTTTATCCACTATGATGCCTGATGTGCTGAATAGTCTTTCTGAAATCACTGTTGATGGTGGTGTAATTAAGAATTTTTTTGCTAGTTTCATCAAATTTTGGTATTTTGTGTTGCCCTTCCAGTATTTAAAGATGTCTGCAGTTGGTGGGAGCAGTGGTTCTGCTAAATAGGCATTTATTTCTTCTTCAGGAGATGAACTGTAATCCACATCACTGCAGGTAGCTGGGGTCATCAACTGAGAATAGTAACTCCACATACTATGACCTTGTTCAGTTAAAGATATATCTGTGGCATTTGCTTGAGTTTTCTCTGATGACTGCAGATCACCATTTGTTTGCATATAGATGGATGAAATTTCATTAGCCAGTGTCAATTTAGCTTGCTCAACGTTTTCTTTATTCAAAAATACATTCCCTTTGAATCGGGGATCCAGTAAAGTACCAATAGTATACAATTTCTCTGTCTCAACAGAATGGTAGCGCCTTTTTAGTGACGCAAGCAAATCATTTCGGAAACCCTGTACTGAACCTAATTTTGGTTTGAAATTTTCTAGAGCACGAATGGTGCTATTCACTAAAGGAATTATTTCTGAAATTGTCACTTTACTTGAGCTGGCCACAAATGTAGCTTTATCAAACACTTCTAATATTCGTATAATATCTTCAATAAGTTTCCACTGTCGAGGACAAAGGTCTATCTGAATATTCAAGTCAGAAGCAGACAATAAAATGGCTTGCTTTTGTTCCACAAGTCGATTGAGCATGTGAAGCTGAGAGTTCCATCTAGTCGGCTCGTCTTGTATTAAACGACGACCTTTAAGACCTAACTTAGCTTGAGCAGTTTTTAACATTTTTGTCGCTTTAGAAGAGTGTTTGTAATGTCCCACAATATTCCGACAGGATATCATTATTTCCTTAATTTCATTCTTATTCAGTAAACCATCTTTTATAACTAACTGAAACGTATGGGCTAGGCAAGGCAAGTGGGTGAAGATGCTACGCTCTAAAGCTGCAACCATATTAGGACCATTGTCTCTCATGAAGCATACAACTTTTTCTGTAAGATGCCATTCTTTTATTATGTTGCTAATGAAAGTTTCTATAGCAGATACTGTATGTGAAACCTCTAAAAAGGAATACATTCTAAGCACAAATGATGGTACTCAAAGTTTTCATCTACAAAGTGCACTGTCAGGCTTAGGTAGTCATCAGATGATGTTGATGTCCACATATCTGTTGTGACTCCAATGTATTCAGTATTTTTTAAAAGTTCCTCGACTTTCATTTTTTCTTCTTCATACATATCTGGAATTACCTTTTCAGAAAAATGTTTCCTACATGGGATGACATATCTTGGTTCAAGATGGTTAATCAATTTTTAAACCCCTTATCTTCCACTATGGACAGTGGTTGATTATCTGTACATATCATTTCAGCAACCAATCTGGTAATTGTTTTGCCTCTTTTGTCCCCAGGCTTAAAACTTTGCATTTTATCAAAAAATTTTTTCAGAGTAGGTTGGTTGAAAGGTTCTGCTTTGCGTTTCACTGCGCATTGTTTCAAAGACCTTTGTTCGCCATAAGAACAAATTTTTGAACCTGGACTAGGAGTTGAACTAATTGACACAGGACTCCCAAAAGTAGTTATATCATCTGGATTATTTTCTTCAAATGAAGAATCAACATTGACAGTCAAAGGGCTTAAGGGTGAAGTTGGAATTAGTAATGAGTTTGATGAACTTGTACCTTTCAGTTCTTGATATTTGGATAAATGCCTGGTTTCCAAATGTTTCCACATAGCTGAAGTAGTGTGCGACTTTTTCCCTCTAGATATTTTTTCAGAGCACAGATTGCAATTTGCATAGTTTTCATTTTCTGAAATTTGGAAATAGTTCCAAATATCAGAAGTTGCCTGAGGACACAAAGCCATTTCATAGGTTGCTATTGAATGCAACAAATATGATGTAACAGTGACAGTTGTGCAACTTCAGAACTCCCTGAAAAAGAAAAAAAAATTAAGTTTTCATGTTAAAATCCTAAAATCCTTGTAATTTTATTATTAGCTGTAATAATTGCGCGAAAATACGGTATGCAACAGTAATAATAAAACTGCAATAAATGTACAAAATTACTATGCCGTGAATAATTAATTAATAATGCAGTTGACAGACATCTGAAATAGCCTTTGACAACAATTAACAAGTTATTTATTTTTTTAATTCTTATACTTAACAATTACATTTATATAACATCCCAATTTGATTTCCAACTAACACCGCATGCAATGTAATATAACTTAATATGTGCAAAAAAAAAAAATTATATATCAATACAGTATAAATGAAAATAAGTAACTTACCTCATATATCGTATAAACCACGCATATCCACTCTCAAACGTCACAGACTGAACAGTACTGCACTATAAAGTGGTCGTTGCGATCTGAAGTTTACTCGCACCACGCACCTTTTATATATCATATATCAAGAGTTTCGAGAATAATCCAGTATTAGAGCTCAGTCATCCAGAACCGACGAGACTATTCAAGACGAGATAGTTGCTAGAATTTACGAGAGAGCGCAGGATGTTAATTAGAATCACATAAAGAGCGATAGATGGTATTAGTGTAGCATATATGGTGTTTAAAATATAAAACTTGACTGAACTGACTTAACATGATATAGTCTTAGCTAGTTATTAGAACTAAATGTACATAAGTTAATAAGTTTTCATAATTTTTGTAATTAGATTAGTTATATTATTTGCTGTCTGTATTTGATATGTTCCATACCTTTTCTGGTCTCAGGAATAAAGATATTTATTTATTAAAATACCACAAACATTAGGAAAGCATGCCAGCTTATAAATACTTTGTGGCTGAAAGAACGAGAACCGAAGAGAATCGTCGAGATCTTTCTAGTCAGTGATTCATATGTGTCGTGATTACATGAGTCATCATTATTATTATTATTTTTTTGGATTCGAAAGATTCGAATTACGAAAATCGTGCGAAGATTCGAGTTTTCGAATCTCGAATCTTTTCAGGATTCGATGGATTCGAGGATTCGAGGATTCGCGGATTCGAATGTCCCATCTCTATAAAATACTAATTTCCGCAGCTATGTATGTCCAGTTTAATCCTTATCTTGTTCCCATTCACTAGAATATTTTCGTACCAGTCTCTGGTATCGCCATTGGTCCAAGTTTGATAGATATATAGATGGCGATATCCTCTTGAATATCTTGATTACTTCCTCCTGGTACTGTGCTTTCTTATGATCTCCTTTGTTCTCATCATCAGGATTCCTTTTATTACGGCAGATACGTGTCTTTGACAAATAGCACATGTTTTATTGTAAGCAGGGCATCTTCCTTTGGTATGGTCATATCCACCATCTCATCTCATTTTGATAATTTCCAGTCTTCCTTCGAATAATTACCATTATTAGCTACCATGATCAACTTAGCAGTACTGAGGGTATGTTCATAACCGTAGATATATAACAGATGGTATACTAAGTTGTGCTGCAACAAAATTCTTGCAGTTGTTATCATTTTTTTGGTTCAGACTTAATCTGGCACCAATTCGATTCAATCTCCTAAAAAAAAAAATAGAAATCGCAAGTGATATACAATACCGATACCAGTTACATAATTTATCGACTACGACGAGGACATAACGAGATATTTCAAACATCAGAACACCACCTGGATATTTATTTTATCAATTAGAAGCTAACGCAGTCAATGTCCAAGCCAAATAGTGAAATAAGGAAACACGTAACTTTCACAAAACGTATGACCTTAAAATTAATTTATTTTGGAAGAAGAAATAGTGTCAGCGAACGAAGAAAGTAGGGGCAGGTCGCGAAATACATAAAAATTCATAGAAACGCGTTCATTAAATTATTTTGCGGCTCGAAATTTAATTAGGAAGACGTATTAAACGGGACGGAATGCGGGAACGAACGAATCGAAAGAAAATTAGAAAGTAAATAAGCGCTGGATGATCGTAATGCTCTCGAGAATTTTAATCTCTAATTCATGCTACACATTTTCAAATAGTAAATCCTTAGGCTACTGCTGCACTTTAGATATTAGGTACACCGAAAACACTGGAACAGGTTCCAGGTAACTTTAAATTTTACTATACGGTACCTACTTAATTTTCCTTGTTGGGCACGACTACCTGTCCTTGAATTTTGTTTGTAAACTTGTACCAAAGACGTGCAAGTTTATTTAATTTCTTTCCTCTCATATTTCATAGTATCCTTGTGTCGCATATAAAGTGGGTCTCATATTTGCGAAATTTAAATTTATTTAAACGAGTGCTAAATGCGGAGACATTATGGCATATCTTTATTGTTATTGAAACGATACACCAACGTCTGTTTGTTAGAAATTGACGAACATGATAAATGCGGTATGCTATTGAATGCTGTATTTGTTAGCTGATATTTAACACCGACTTAATTTTTATTTGTTGATAGCGTGCACGTAAGTAAACACATACTCAATTGTATACAGTGTGGACCTATAAGTTGGAACAAAATCAATAGAATCTGTAAATAGTGTAAAAACGATCGGATACGTCAAATTTAATTTTTAAATTCGCAATTTTTTTACAAAAAGCATACTTTATGACGCTATTATTGCCGCATATATGACGTCATCTCTTTTTCTTTTAATAAATGGTAACCCCCATTTTCGATAGTGCCATTTGGACGAGAACGCTTTTCTGCATATTGTAGTATGAATTTTAGTTAATTTTATAGAAAGCAAAATTTATTACAAATAATAATTTATAAAATTTTAGTATTATATTAACAAAATAATGAACAATACAATCAAAATATATTACCTAGTGTGTATAAGTGTAATTTGTTTTCTAATCCTTAACTTCTCCCTCCCTCTTGAATTCTTTCTTCACTTCTTTTCTTTGGTCTTTTCCTTTTATTGTACTTCTTTTTCTTTGGTCTGTTGGTCGTTTGTAAACCACAACTTCTTTTTTGATGTGGTCTGCTTCTTTTCAACCCTGGTATTTTGTGTAACTTTTTATCTGACTTTTTCGTCGACCATCCCATTCCGTCGCTTATAAACTTAATTCAATCCTCCCTGGCAGTTTCTTAAAGCTATTCCGGATTTCCTGAATTGGCAAGGCAGATATGGAATCTTTTATGCGATTTTTTAATACCTCGGCATCATTGGGTAAATTGTTCGCATACACTACTTGTTTTAAACGTCCCCACAAATAAAAATCGGCAATAGTCAAATCTGGGCTCCTTGGGGGACATGAAACTGGACCATTTCTACCCATCCAACGGTGACCAAATTTACGGTTTAACCAATTCAAAACAATTTGTGAATAATGCGCCGGACAACCATCGTATTGGAAATACATTGACGGCCAATAATTGAGAGGCAACTCACCTAAAGCACTATCGAAGAAATTGTCTAGCATATTTAACTATGTATGCTTGTTAACGTTGTTATCAAAACAATATGGCCCTATTATTCGATAATATGAAATAGACCAATAATGATTTAGAAAAATTATTCTTATAATATACAACCATGATTTATGGCATAGGTTACATAATAAGAGCTTTGAGAGAAAAATATTTCGAGTATTCTTAACATTTTTATTTATGCTCAGTTATAACTTTTTGTTTAAAATCTACAATTTCAAAAAAGAAGTTTATTTCGAATAAGGTCCAAGAAATGTTCCTTAAAAATCCAGTTCCTGGCGTTTTTTACTCACAATTCGATAGTACTTGTCGTATTTATTAATTTCTTAAACAAAAGGTAATACATTTTAAGGTAAAATGTATTGTTGATTATGTGTTGTCAGGTTTGACAAACGTTATTTGTCTTTTGATTAATTGACGTCAGACTAAAAATTACACCTTTGAATGAAACCCAAAAGAACAGAAATTTTAATGATGATTGGTTTTGGAGACAAGTCCCGGACACAAGAAGAATTTTGTGAATTGTTTAATAATAAGTACCCTGATCGGCTTATTACGCGATCAACAGTAAGTAAGACATTTAGGGACTTGAGTCACGTAATATCTAACTATGCAAAAGGTCGTCTGACAATTTCACAAGACAAATAATTGCGTGTTGTACTAAAGCTTCAAGAAAACCCTCACAAGTCAAGCTGTGAACTCTCGTTACAGCAGTCAATTAGTCACTCTATCGTTTTAAAATATCTAAAGCCGAACAAATAGCATCCGTACAAAATAAAATTGGTTCAAGAACTTTACGAGGATGATTTTGAGAGAAGAGTTGAATTTTGTGACATAATGATGGACCGATGTAATAACAGTCTGGAATGTTCGGGTCCGTAAATAGGTGAAACTGTAGATACCTGAAAACCCCCAATAATGGAAGAACACACAATTCCGACAAGAAATCAACGTATGGGCAGCGATTGTCAGTAATTCAGTCACAGGTCCGTGTTACCCCCAAAACTGCGTTACTACTATCTCTCCGAGATGGCAATAACTGAGGGGAACAATTGGCTAGAGAGTAAGACGACAAGAACAAAACAAGAAGCGGTACATACGCTTGTCGCAACAGGTTAGCCGATGCCGTGCTCAGCTCAGTGGGAGGTCGTGTCGGTTCCTTTTCAAGCTCTAAATAACGGTCGTTGAATACAATAGGTCTTGTCAGGGAAAAAGATAGTATGGGCGTCAACCATGAAATTTGGGTCAAAGGTCATAAGAACTTACCAGATATATTTTCATGGTCAAATAATCGGTACCTTTATATCGATCGAAGAACTGTTTGACGTCAGGAGCGACCGAGATCAGCTGGAAAATCTACGTTGATTCTATATGCCTAGATTCTGTTACGAAAACAATAAAATTCTACTTGAAAAACTACACCCGGTTATTCAAGAACTTGTGTATTTAGCCTTTAGTTAGAATTCATTAAATACATTGAAAAACTACATAAAATTTGAGATAAAATTAGCTAAATAATGGGAACAGGGTAACCGTAAGTCAACATAAAACGTTTTATCTAAACTCTTACAATATAAACTACAAAATGCGTGATGTTAATTGTTACTGTGAGTTATGCAAAATACGATACAGGTTAGTAGGAATTTCGATATATACGAGGTACGTCCAGAAAGTAAGTTCCGTTTGGTAATAAAATTAAATTGTGTACAGATACAGAAAAATTATTTATTGCACAAAATTCTACAACTCTTAAACTACTTTTCCACATAACTGCCGAAATTTTGCAGGCATTTGTCATAGCGTGGCACAAGTTTTTGTATACCTTCTTCATAGAAGTTTGCCGCCTGTGTCTTCAACCAGTTGGAAACATTTTCTTTCAGCTCTTCGTCATTGTTGAAGTGTTGACCGCCAAGGAAAGACTTGAGATGTAAGAACAGATGAAAGTCGCTAGGAGCGAGGTCAGGGCTGTACGGAGGATGGTCAAACAGGTCTCAGCCAAATCCCTGTAGGAGGTTTTTCGTCACATTTGCAGTGTGTGGTCGTGCGTTGTCGTGAAGAAAAACAACACCTTTCGACAGCAATCCTCGGCGCCTATTCTGTATTGCTTTTCCATTGGTTTCACTTTCCTAGCATTCAGAAAACGAATCACAGATCTGATTTCATAGGCGGCAGGATTTTCAATCAACACCGACATTGTAAACAAGCACAACAAAGCGTACGTGGCTGAGAGCGATCTCAAAATGGCCCACGTTTCTTCTCCTTGATAGAGAGCGTCTACCGCGCATGTGCGGAACTGCGATCGCAGCGCTGCAGCGGAGTTAAATTGAAACGGAACTTACTTTCTGGACGTACCTCGTATATGAATATCAATGAATTTAATAAGAAAATACTGCCATCTAGATAATAATGATTTTACAAGCTAGTGAATATTAACGTTGAATTTAGTTGAAATTATTGATACGATATACGAAATATTTGAAACAAAGGAAACAGGTTTAAGACATATAGAATGAATGCTTAGCTGTCATGGCTTCCGGGTGATGTCATCGCCTAAGGTTCTATCCTTTGTCTGCCTCGGAGGTTGGAAATGGTCTTTCGGATTTGTACGACGGATTAGACGATCGGTTTTCCTTCGTTTAATATCTTGATGGGGAGGTATAAAGACAATGATGTTCTATTAGGCACGACGAGGTGTAGGAGGGTTCGATCTCGGGTTTCTTTTCCTCCGCGAATGGGAGATGTACTTGAACAATACACTAGAGGATTTGGTGGCGAATTCCCCACTACAAGGTAAATACTTTCTTAATGATAATTCGATAAACGATACACACACTTAAATTTTCTCAGCCATAACCTCTTCCGATCTCGTCACCGGTCTTTTACCACTCGCTGCCTAATGCCTAATTCCCTCTTTTTTGTTACTACGCCGAAGGTAAGATTCGCTTCGCGTTCTCGTGATTGGACGAATTCGAAAAACTGAAGGGCAACTAACACGCTGCGATATGATGGGTTCAACGGGAATATCGTTAAGCGATATTAGGAAATAACTATTGTCCAAAAGGAGTAAAATTTGAGCCTATATTTCTAACAAGTTAAATGAAATACGGAACTGAACTATGTGAAATTTGTGCACGTAACATCCGTTTTCTATTGAAGGTGCATTAAATGGTGAAAATTATTTGCTATTACTGCAGCGAAATATAATACCCGCTGCTGTTGCTTTCCATCCAAATGTAGAAGATCCCTTCTTGTCGGATAACGCCTTATGGTTACAGCAGGATGGTGCACCGCCACATTCTTCTCTAACTGTTCGTAATAATCTGAGTACCATATTCTCAAACAAATGGATCGATAGGCGGGGAGCAATTGAATTGCCAGCTCGATCTGCCGATTTAACTCCACTTAATTTTTCTTGCGGCGTTATCTCAAATCCAAAATGTTTTTAAACCGGCCTAATAATATTGAAGATTTGAAGATTAGAATAACCAACGAAATCAGGTTAATATCTCCTCAAGTATTAAATAATCTCCTAAACGAATTTGAACACCGCAGTTTGAACATCTAATTTGAATAATTTTAACCTGTTTCAGAAATTATCTCTTTGTATATAGAAAAACGGTTCTCCTCCAAATGGCACTATTAAAAGTTGGGGTACCATGTAAAAGAAAAGGAGGTGACGTCATCTACGATAATAATGGCGTGACAAAATACAATTTTTTCGAAAAATTTGCGCATTTCAAAATGAAGGTTGACTTATCTGATCGTTTTTTTCACTATTTATAGATTTTGTTGATTTTCTCCAACCTATACGTCCAGACTGTATATTATATACGTGATCGCTTAAAAGTAGCACACTAGTAATAATAATTCAATACTGCCTTGGTCCACTTGTTAACGAATAAAGAAATACAGTCCTTGGCCAAATTAATTGGAGCACCTCGTTAATCACTTTTTTTTACCTGGAAATATAATTTCTTTATTGATCTTGTTTGTGCAATATTTAACAAGTTTACAGTTTGGACAACGCATCGAATGTTTTTTAATCCTTACGATTGCATAAAAGCTGGATTGTGCAGTACTGTTTATTGTTTTGTGCTAGTACTTCGCCATTGTGAGAATAAAATTATCATTGGGGAAACAAGAGCGTAGAGGCGCCTCGCAAAATACTTATCTCTAGGTACATATCAAAGAAAGGCCAAAATACAAATAATATGAATACGAAGCAGTAATAAGACCGATTGTACGATGGGGATGTGATGATGGGACCTTCGCTCTCATATATTATATATGTCGAATGTTCATCGCCTATGATGAACATTCGACATATATAATATATGAGAGCGAAGGTTTCTGAGAAAATTGTTTGGGGGTAAGCACTTCTTGCCTAAGAAGAACAGATCTAGAAATGAAATATATCTATAGAAAATAGATCCCTTAGCAAGAATACATCAGAGCAAAGCGACAGCACAAGCCCTACGGTGGGGAGGAAGCGAGGAGAAAACGGGAATAAGAGGAAGCCAAAGAGTAGATAGTTGGAAATGGTGGAAAGTGACTAGAAATAGCTGGGATTGTCGAACTGGAAGGAGATGACCAGAAATAGAGAGGCATTGAGGAGAATTGGGAAACAAGCGCTAGGTCTGCTGAGCTGAATATATGTATATGCATATACAGTTAAGCATAAGGAGACTGTGGCTAAAATAATATATAAAATAAATAAAATTACCCTTACCACACCTTTCTGAAAAATCCAGATACGTATTTCGGTAAGTAAGTTGCCATCCTCAGTGGAAAACTGGGGAATTCAGTATCACTAGCGAATCCGGCTAATGCTCAAGACGAACAGCCACACAGCGAACACTGTACAACACCAAAACACTGCACAATGAACATCACACAATGAACGTGCGAAACACACCAAAACACTGTTGGCACTGAGCTCCCATAAAGGGGAAAGTATATTATTACCTGAATTTCATGCTCTATGGAGCCTGTCGATACGGTTGAAAGTAACTAAAAGCAAGATTATTTTAGTAGAGTTAACGAAACGATTTCGAAAGGACCATATATTGAAATAAAGAAAATCCTCTACCAAGAATGATTCAACAAACCAAAAACATATTAAAAGAGTACACGGAATTGGTTACTTCATCACTAAAATACAGACTACACAAACATAGTTTCGATACCTGACAGAAAATGTTCTTCCAAATAGGTAAGAGTGCAGTAAGCTGACCAGGGACGCAGAAAAATCGTAGTGCTTCAATTTATGGAGCAAGACATAGTGATCAATACGATCAAACGCTTTCTGGAAGTCTAAATAGATCGCATCCACCTGGCCTCCACTATCCACAACCTCCGACACAAACTGGGTAAAGCAAGCTAAGTTTGTAACAGTTGATCGCTTTGGTATGAAACCATGTTGAAGTGGTGAGATATAGTTTCTAATTGCAGAATACAAATGGTTATGAAGAATCGTCTCAAAGATTTTAGAAAAATTACAAAAGCAAAGATATTGGCCTATAATTTTGTACGTCTGATGAGTCACCCTTTTTCAAAACTGGGCTGACGTATGCGGTTTTCCAGATAGCGGGAAAATTGGAAGTCTGCAGTATTAATGCAAATATGCGATGCAGAGGAGCAGCAAGCACATGCGCGCAATCCCTCAAAATGTAGCTTGGGATTGAATCAGGCCCCGACGTATTAGTGTTTTTGGAATGACGTAAAATATGTTCGATATTGTCTAGAGATAACATTGGAACCGTAATGATCGTATTAGCAAATTCATTAAGTATTGGTAAATGCTGATTTTGAGATGCAATGTAGACAGTGCTAAAATATTGTCCAAAGGCTTCTACAATAGTCTCCGGGGACCTGTACTCCCTGCCCTCGTGCCTCACAAGACTAGGTATACGAGAATGTCCCCTTTTACTGTGGACATAAGACCAAAACTGTTTAGGCTCGCTAGTCAAGACTCCCTCAACTCTAGCAATATATCCGGCATAAGCAGTGTCTATAAGTTGTTTAGATCGAGAGCGGAGACAACTAAAACGATTATAAAAATACACTGTTTTGTATTTTTATACTTTTGGTGCATGACAGATTTCTGCCGCAAACAGGTAATAATCTCCTGATCAAACCAAGGAGGATACCGTCTATGCTGACTAAATGAGGGCTTAAAAGTAGGAACAGACAGGGAAAAAGCTTTATGCAAGGTAGCATACATGAGAGTACAAGCTTCGTCGACATCCTCAGCCGCGTCCAAATCGCTCCAATCTGCAGATAGTAATGTATTATACAACAACGGGAAGTTTGCCTTTTTAAAGTTAAACACTTGTAAGTGATTATTTATTTTAAATTGTTGAAAAGGCAAGCTTATAAACAGAAACTCAATAGAAAGTGCAGGATGATATACGTCTTCCCCCACTATGGGATGAGGGACTGTATGCACGTTACAACGAAGATTACCGAACACCAAATCAAGTAAGCGATTATTAATATTAAAAGAGTTATTGTATTGTAAGAAATTGTTAAATAGCATGAAATTATTTAATACTGCGCTTGATCTGTCAAGAATATCCAGTTGAAAAGAAGGTACATTAAAATCACCTATAACTAAAACATTATCGTACAAAACATATTCCAACGTATTAAATAAATCAAAAAATAATTCAAAATCGTTGAAAGCCAAATTAGGAGGTATGTACACCGTGAACAAAAGTAACTTATATCCATTAGAACCCAATAGTTTACTCCAACTACATCAACCGCAGGAACCGCATCAGAAAGTAATGATAAGTCGTCGCTCATACTGAATGTTTGACCTCACACCAATTAGAGCGCGCCCCCGAGTCAAGCCGGTAACCCGGCCGATAAGATACAGTCGGATATTCCCAGCCACCCTTGGTTTTCTGTCATCCCATTTGTTAATAGATCTTTTATCACAACGATGTGCAGGTTGAGATTTGGGCATGGTCTTTTCCCTTCTCATTTACACCCAATTAATTTATCTGAACCTCCCAATTGTGATTGTAGGGAGTTGGGTGATATTAATCACCTATTTTTCAATTGTCCACTTAATCGTTGTCACGTTGCCACATAAATGTCTGTATGTTTTCTTAGTAAATTGTAAAATCCTTTTGTAACTCATTCCATTTCTTTTTCTTATCCGTTCCTTTAGGTCAGGTATGGGCAACCTCCGGGCCGCGGGCCACATGCGGCCCTCGAGTAAGGTTTGTCCGGCCCGCTACTGAATTCTTTCGTTGCATATTAGCACGGCCCGTCTAAACTTAATTCATAATGAATCATAAGGATACTACAAAAATGTATATTTTTCAAGATTACTCACAGCATAAAACTTCTACAAAAAAGGTTGCCCATGCCTGCTTTAGGTGGTGGTATATGTTTTTCCGAGGCTCCATTTCGGGTTGTCTTTAGGGTCGCTGGAGCTCCGGCCCGAGAAAAGTCTCTCCTATATATGTATTTCCCTTAAATTTCTCGTCACAGGGTAACGGGTACCCTTTATAATGGTGTATGGTGAATGAAAAGAGCTACGGAAAGCTCAAACACCAACTAAAATAATAATAATGGAATAGAATAATATTGACGTAAGTCTGATATTATGGGAATACTTTCATAAATAAAAAATGTAAGACATGTGTAGTTTTCATTTTATTATGAAAAGGTATCAGATATTGAGTGATTGAGTGTTCCAAATAATTTGGCCAAGGACTGTAAAATTCTAATCCTGGCGATAGTGGCCGATAGTGTACCAGGATTAGAATGTTTCTTATTTAATAATAATAACAATATTAGCATTTTATTTCTATAAGGGCGTTGAGCTTTTGATGTTTGTTGTTCCCTTTGTAATAATAATAACGACGATAATATATCATTGATAGAACAGTGTTGAACTTTTTTGTTTATTTCTATTTTTTTCAATAATAGTATGTATTACTAATAATGATAATAATTTCTTGTTTCAGATTAAATGGAATGGCTTGTACATCGTACTTAGCATTAATAATACTTGTGGTGGTGGCGGCTACAAAGTCTCACACTACATTGGACAACCTTAATAATGATTACCGCTTCATTTCCTATCAAGGTAAGTACGATATAATCTAGGATTTGTGCCGTTACTGTCTGAAAAATGTCGAGAAAAACAAGATAATTAACTGTAAGAAAGACTTCAGTAAATATTTACACCAAACCGTAGCGCCTCATTTGTTTATCTATTTAGTGCGTAATGTAACATCAAATCCATAAATTACGATGTAAGAAGGAGGTGTAAGACTCGAGTTGCAGTCGTCAGAGGTGTCAGAAATGATAAATATAAAGTTTACGTTTACATGTTAGATAAGGCAAACAAAACATCTTTATCAGATTATACCTTAATGTGCATTTGATATCGCGCGTCGTAGGCAACAAGCAAATAAAGAGATGTTTACTGTACAACTGCCACGTTGCTCCGTTTCGTAGAAATTGAAGCCGTGTTTAAGTATTAGCTGGAAAACGTGCTGATAGAATTGAGCGAAACTAATCTCGTTTTATTGTTATATTTTTTTCCCATTGTGATTTCAGATCTCCAGTTGAGTTTTACGAAATTTTCCCAAGATGGTGTTACGACTTACTCCCAATTGCTCTTCGACGTATCTCGCAATCACGTTTTAGTTGGTGCAAGGTAAGTGCTGGCTAACAAATTTAAATCAAGTCAAAAAGGAGAAGACAATTTTAAAAGTAATTGTGTAGATACATCTGTCTAGTATGACTGTGGTTATGGAAACACATTAGGAATATCTTTCAAATGACACTGCCAACTCCCTCAAAGGTTAACCAAAAACTAGATCTCCAATCGATCTATAGGATTACATGACTTTGCCATTCTTTATGATTTTTTAAAATTTTCTAATCGGAACTTGGCATTTTCCAGCCTTAACTATTGCCTTGCCAAAAAATCAGCGCATTCTACCTCAATATAACTATTACCTACTAATAAGGATTTTTCGGGGAATTTGCTTAAACTGAATATGTCATCAGACCATACTCAAATGCTTCTGAAATGTTAGGGCGGGATGGTTGACCTCCAACTGCAATTGAGATGTATTTGGACGTGTGACTTGGCATGGGCAACCTTTTTTGTAGAAGTTTTATGCTGCGAGTAATATTGAAAAATATACCTTTTTGTGGTATCCTTATGATTCATTATGAATTAAGTTTAGACGGGCCGTGCTAATATGCAACGAAAGAGTTCAGTAGCAGGCCGGGCAAATCTTACTCGAGGCCGCATGTGGCCCGCGGGCCGGACGTTGCCCATCTATACTTTAAACCCTTGATGTATTCCACGTTCTATTTCTTAACTCAACTTAGGTTACCCAGGTTTCACGTGATTTGGCACAGCCTCCCTCAACGATTTCCAATCGTCTTCAACGTTGCCTGGCGCAAGTATTTCTCATGTACATCTTCACCTAGCAAGGCAGCTTGGCGCAATAATTTTTTGGAATACACCCTCACACTGGCACAAGTGCCCTCTAAACTCTATTTTTTGACCGACTACTATGGGTCTCACATAATCTCAAACAGCCAGAGTACATACATATACTAGTTACCTCTTCTGCAGCCATCACGCCACCAGGAGCTCCGCGGAGATCGAAAAATGTATGTATGACATATTACTTCTAATTTACCCAACAATTTTGAAAATCTCCCAAATAGATTAATAATAAGTTTCACTACAACCTATGAAAGCCATTGAGTTCGGCTTAGCACGGATTACTGAATTGAGCCATCGGCTAGAGAATTGAAGGTAGTATGGCTAAAAGCTGCGTTTCAACTGCCTATTAAGACCGCAGGAATGAATCCGAGATGCTCACAACCACAGGCAGAGTGCAGCTGTCCAGAAAATGCCTCGATACTACCTAGTCAAGTCATAAATACTGGTACACAGAAAAATCGATGCCAAATGAAAACGAATTAATATTGAACAAATTTGTTTTTGTTTTTATTGGGTTATTCAATGGCTACAAATCTTAGAACAACTTATTCGAAATGACTTTCATTTGCCTTCCAGCACGACTTGAGACGATGTGGCCACACATCGATCGCGAGACGCACTTCATGCATGTCCACTGCATGGTCAAGGGCTCGCTTCAACGATTCAATATTTGGGTGTAGTAGAGCAAGTCATGCCCTCTAATACGGACCACAACTTGTAATCCAACGGGTTGAGGTCTGGACTACCAGTTGGCCAATCATCCGTTGATATGAAGACCGGAACGTTGTTTTTGAGCCACAGTTGAGTCGTTTTTGCTTTATGAGCTGGAGCAGAGTCTTGCTGGAAAGTCCATGCCTTGTTGGTGAATGTTGATTGGTTGAGAGGCTTCACAATGGCTTCCAAGACGATCGATTGATATACTTTGGCTGATGTTTTAACTCCTTTCTCGCAAAAATGGAGCTTGGTAACGCCATCGTAGCTCACTCCCCACCATACCGTTACAGACGCGGAATGGTGGCCTCTTTGAACCCTCGGGATGAGTTGGGATGCTTCTCTGGATGACCGAGCATACTGTTTATTGGACGATTCTTCTACGGTGAAGATTTTCTCGTCAGTAAACAAAATTTGTCTGTGAGCGTTCTTCGCGTACCGGCTGAGTAACGCGATTTTCGCTTGCGTTTTTCCTTCAATGCGGCCGTGAACAGGTGTCCAATGTGTCGCTTGTACGCGCTGAGTCCCAAATCTTCTTTGATAATTTGCGAAATTTGCATTTCCCGCGACAAGATTTTCTGTTTTCGCAGCGGTTTTCGGACGATTCGTTTCTTCACGGCTTTGATCGCTTTCGGAGTTCTCACAGTGCGCGGACGACCGGATCTTTGACGGTCTCGTACTCCACCAGTATCCTCAAACAACTTCACAGCACGATACACAAAAATTGCGAGTGATTCCAAGCTGTCGCAACGTCCTAAATATATCGCCTTTTTCTATGTTGCATTTTAGTAGGTCAACTATAACAATACGATTTTCGATGTCGCCCCATTCCATGATTGTACGCAATTAATGTCAAAAACTTTTTACGTCACAATAAAGCATAAATGTTAACTGTCAAATCGCAATCAATACGAAATGGATGCGCCCAGTGTTGCATTCGTAATGAGTGCGTTCAGTTGTGTACCAGTATTTATGACTTGACTAGGTATATTGGGGTGTGTGGGAATCGAAGCCACCACCTCCGAGTTTGTAGGTCTCAACTACATAATAGATCGAAATTTTCCTCCTGAAGAAACTACTGGTATTATTAGTAAAACCTCGAATAAATTCCACTGGATGCCTGTCCGATGATACTGCTAGCTTCGTCAAAACTTGTTCCAAATTTTAAAGTCCCCAATTGCGTTATTGACAACTTCGTTGAAGACTACAGTTCTCCAATTGATTTGATCGATAGTCTAGGGTTTTGAACTTTTCTCAGCTGGATTGCGGAGCTAAATTTTCAGATGATTCCTGAAGAAGCTGAAGGTATGTATTTATACGAAAATACACCCGATTCTTTCGATCATACCATATACACTTATCCACAGGTTTCAAATCCACAATCAACCTATAACATTGCTCAACATCGCCACCTTTTTTAGAATGCACGTGAATATTTATAGATTTCTAATCGACCGATGAACTTGTATTACTGCGAGCTTCTTCTCTAAGTCTTTCAAATTCTTCAATCGAATTTCGCAGCTTAAATGTTAATATGACTGCTGAAGAGGCTCATATTTTTCCTAACGAATGCTCAAATTGATTTTCCACGACCACAAGAGTACCCAGATATTTCTACATAACGCACCGATCATGACTACATGCCTACCTTAGATTATTGCTAAAGCATTAAATAAACGTTAATTTTTAGAGATACCTTATTGAGATTATCACTGCCAAATCTTCAATTATTAGAAACTGCCAGTTGGACCTCGAATGATCGAAAAGTACAAATATGCCTCCAAAAAGGACAAAGCGAAGAAAATTGCCACAATTTCATTAAAGTTTTAGTTACGAACGGTAAACAATTATTCGTGTGCGGTACAGACTCATTTTCACCACAATGCACTTGGCGCGAAGTAAGTCTCATATCCACTTCCTTTATTTTGCCCCGAATCATAAAAACGAATTTCAGATCGAAAATATCGGATACATAACTCAAGCAGTGGACGGTATAGCCAAATGCCCTTACAATCCCTTAGCTAACTCCTCGGCCTTAATGACGGAAAATGGAGAATATTACATAGGAGGTCCAACGGATTTCTCAGGATCAGATTTTGCCATATATAGAAGTATTAGTGAATTAAACGTGATAAGAACCGAGCAATATAACAGCCTGTGGTTAAACGAACCCCAATTCGTAGCGTCCTTTGAAACTGACAAGTTCGTTTATTTCCTATTCCGGGAAGCAGCTGTCGAATACATAAATTGCGGAAAGGTATGTTTGATCAAAGGGAGATGATGTCATTTACCCCAAAAATTCATTTAATTCTAGGTTATATATTCGCGGATTGCTAGGATGTGTAAAGATGATAACAACGGAAGACTGCTGCGTAAGCAGACGTGGACGACCTTCCTAAAGGCGCGATTAAATTGCTCGATAGACGGCGATTATCCCTTCTATTTCAATGAAATTCAAAGTGCCAGTTATATACCCGAAGAAGGGTTAGTATACGCCACGTTTAGTACTCCACCGAATAGCATAGCTGGTTCCGCCATTTGCGCCTTTAACTTATCCGCTGTCCAAGCAGCATTTTCTGGTCCCTTCAAATATCAGGAACACGTCAATAGTACTTGGGATAAGCACTATTCAAGTTACCGGGACCATTTCGAATGTGAAGGTTCTAATCACGGTAACAACTTGATCGAAAGTTCCAAATATCAACTAATGGATAACGCCGTGCAACCAACCAAGTTACAACCTTTGCATATTGCTGAATTGGAGAGGTACACTCATATAACCGTCGATGTTTTATCCACCAAATTACATAGAACAGTCCACGTCCTCTTCGTCGCCACCATGGAGGGACTGCTTAAGAAAATATCAGTCCTTCCGAGGACGTTGGAAACATGCGTTGTGGAAATATGGCAACCGGTCCCTGATTCCAACGTGCCCATATTCAGTTTTCAATTCCTCAAAGAAACGAATTCGATATACGTCGGAACCAAAAACGAGCTTTTGAAGATACCTTCCGATCATTGCGACAGGCATATCTCCAAGGAAAGCTGCTTAAACTCCATGGATCCTTACTGTGGGTGGAATGAATATGATGATTCCTGCACTACCGCACCCCAACGCGAACCACTCACAACCTATTGGATCCAGAGTGTGACTTCGTGCCCTATTTTAAATACGCGAATCGATGGAGGTATCTTACCTTCTATTACGATTTAATATGAAACTAAATTTTTGTTAATTTACAGGTTGGAGCAGCTGGTCAGAATGGTCCCCATGTATACATCGCACCAGCCAGAATTCCGACAACCAAGACTATTGTATGTGCCAAATGCGGCACTGCAATAATCCAGCGCCCCATAATGGAGGGATTGTATGTACTGGTCCTTCAATTTCGGTCAGCAATTGCACCGTACATGGAGGATGGACTGCATGGTCGGCTTGGTCTGAATGTTCTGCCACCTGTGGAGTTGCAGTAAAGACGAGGACTAGAACCTGTTCAAATCCTTATCCCGCATATGGAGGGAGGGTCTGCGTTGGACAAGATCGTTCGGAAGTTTTATGTACTAAAAATCCACCGTGTCCAGTAAAAACACCAGCGCCCCAAAATGGCGTGTGGGGACCTTGGGGACTCTGGGAGCAATGCTCGGTTAGCTGCGGGGTAGGATATAAGAGACGTTTCAGAGCTTGCAACCGCTCCCTAAACGGTGGATTGGATTGCGTCGGATCGCATGTTGAATATGAGATTTGCAATTTGAAATCGTGTCCGGAATTCCAAGAAATCAAATATACACCTTGGTCGCCTTGGTTTATCGTCAACACAACGAATTCGAAAGACGAATACCTCATGAAGAGAGTCAAATACTTGTGCAAAGCTTCTGTACAGGACCGGTCCAAAATCGAACTACACGAATACAAGATAGAAGAAAAAGAATGTCAGGAGGGAACCTGCCTTTCCATCAACTACGATAGTGGGAAACGGTCGATGTGGGGCCCTTGGAGTCCTTGTTCGGTAACTTGCGGGAAAGGACTTAAAACGAGGCAAAGGCAATGTCACACTCCGGGGCAATGCAAAGGGGGGACAACTCAAACTAAATCATGCGGCAAATCGGGGATGTGCCAGTCGGAATGGAGCTGTTGGACCGACTGGTCGCCTTGCAGTGTCTCTTGCGGTTCGGGTATACGACAAAGATTCAGAACTTGCTTGCATGAATCCTGTAGTGGGCGTCACCATGAAGAGGAAATTTGTGAAGTTGAGTCGTGTGGTTGTAAGTATTGTCGAAAATGAGGAAGAGGTGATTGTAATTAATGTGATTTTGTAATAGCCCTATTAGGTTGGAATAATTGGACGGTCTGGTCTAATTGCGATAGTAATAAACTACAACATCGCATCAGGACTTGCAGGACAACCAATCGAGGGCCAAATCTTTGCCAAGGACCTTCGCAGGAGAGTCGGATATGTGTTGAGAATGGTATTTTGTATTCTATTTGTACTTATCCTTGTTTGAAAGAGCTTGGGGTCATTATTTTGACCGTATCCATCTCGCCGAGATTTCGACGTATCACCTGGAAATGTTCACTGTATCACTCGCAGAACGATATACTGTACTGACGAGTCCTAATGAGGACGAAACTAATTAGTCTGCAGTTGCGTTTTGCGATTGACATTGTCAACATTTCCTACAGGTTTATTGGCATATGCAAATTGTGCTTACTTTGTAGGCTTTTGCACGGTTACTTGTTACCTGCCCATTAACGAACCTAATCTTATTATTAGGTCGTTTATAGAGAGTCTTCTACATTTAATATATTATATTATATTATATTGTATTGTATTATATTTTATGAAAGACCTTGGTAATCCGTTTTTAGGTTTGCTTTATCGAAACGTGCGTTCTTCCAAGTAAGGGGAATTCATTGTAAAAAAAAGTGACGACCTATTGAAATGAGGTTCGTTATCAGGCGGATTTTTAAGAAAACTTTGTAACAACTTACAATTAGTAAATAAGCTCAAATTCCATGTGCCAATTGGTGCGGGGGAAGACATTATGCTTGCTTTATTAATTGCGAACCACAACCGCATGAGGACGAAACTATAATCTGATGTTGCGGTTCACAATTAAGTAAGCATATCTGGGGGAAAGAATTGTTTGCTTAGTTCAAACCATGTACATCGTGCTGACGAGTCCCGATTAGGACAAAGCTATGGTCTGCGCTTGTGTTTCGTAATTAAGAATCTGCGAAGCTTCTAATGTGGCAAGAGTTAAACCGCGACATTACTTATGGATGAGTTTCAATATCTAAAAATGCATTTATTTCATAAAAGTAACAGTCGGGGCAAAAGTCCCGCTACCATTTTGATTGCGCGCCATCTTGGTTATGTGACGTTTAGCTCAGTTTGGCTTTAACCATTGTGTTGTGTAGACGTCCAAATTTTATGATGGATAAATCTACGCCACAAGAACGAGCAGAAATAGTGACAATATTTATTGAAAATAATCGTTCCATTATTGCCACTCAGCGGAAATTGCGTCAAAAATATCCTAATCGTCCAGTGCCTCACAAAACCACAATTTATCGTTTACATGCGAATTTTCGACAGTACGGTACGACAGCAGATAGGCCTCGTTCTGGAGGACAACGGACGTCTCGTAACGCTGAAAATGTGGCTCTGGTGCGCGATAGTGTTGCAGAGTCTCCAGAAACATCAAGTCGGAGACGTGGTGCCCAGTTACACATTTCTGCACGCAGTTTAAGACGAATTGATTTGAAAATGTTCCCGTATAAAATTCAATTAGCCCAAAAATTGCTACCGGTACATCCTGATCAACGAGTTGAGTACAGTAATGCAATCCTAAGGCTATCTGGTGAAATTGAAGATTTTTCGTCTAAATTGATAATGGGCCATGAAGCCAATTTTCTTCTCAGTGGCCACGTCAATAAACAGAACAGTCGGTTTTGGGGAACACAGAATCCTCAATTAATTCATGAAACATCATTGCATCCACTAAAAACAACTGTATGGTGTGGTATTCATGCTGGAAACATCATTGGTCCCTATTTTTTTGAAAATGACCAAGGTGTTGGAGTTACTGTTACTGCTGAACGGTACCAAGACATGATTCGAAATTTTCTTGTGCCTGAAATGGAAGAGCAAGGACTAGAGGACATGTGGTTTCAGCAAGATGGAGCCACAGCGCACACAGCTCGTTCAACAATTCAATTATTGAATGACGTTTTTCCACGAAGACTAATATCGCGAAGTGGCGATTTCGCATGGCCAGCCAGATCTCCGCATTTAACAGCACCAGACTTTTTCTTATGGGGTTTTTTAAAATCAAAAGTTTATGTGAATAAGCCCCAAACGATTCAACATCTTAAAGACAATATTCGTCACGAAATTGAAGAAATTCAGCCTGAGATGTTGCAGGATGTCATGAAAAATGCCTTAAAAAGAGCCGAAAGTTGCATAGCGAATCGCGGTCACCATTTAGCCGATATAATTTTCCAATCATAACGAAAAAATGTAAAGACCAAATAAACTTTTTATGAAAACCAAACTTAGTTATCTTTTCTTTGAGCAAAGTTATAGGCAATCAAAATGGTAGCGGGACTTTTGCCCCACCTTGTATTACAATTACGTTTAATCGAAGTTACGGAAACAAGGATTGATTTGTTAAAATTTGACTTGTAGGAAAGAGTCAGAATACAATCAATTCTAACAGAAATGTGGGCTACCCTTATTTCCTTCGCTAACACCATATTATAACTATACGCGACTAACACTATACATAACTTAATTACCTATCTTATATGATAGATCTCTACCACTAATAGGTCAATAAAACAAGGCTGGTTTGAACGATAGTTATATCTTCAGAACGTTTACAAACGTTTTCGGAATACCTTCTTCAGTGAAAATATAACTAGATAAATATATAAACAAACATTTGTTTTTTATTTGGGAATTATCAACAAAATGACTGACTAGGATTTCTTGATATAGAGGATGTGTAACAAACTTTTATATATATATAAATTATAAAAACTAAATTAATGTGTAAACATACATGCAAATTAAGTAAAACCTTATATCAAAAATCTTTGTCGAAACCTTAACAATTCTGTTCAAGGACTAGGGAAAACCCAAATTTAAAAACCTAGCCAAAGGTCTCCTTCTTAAGAAATGCAAATGTCATTTTAACAAATTGCTATATACATTACTTAAATTTTGAATATCGGTTCTGAAATTAATAGTTTTAGTGTCTTTTTGTATATTTATCATTTCATATATTAGTCTTTTTTATAATTATTCTCTGTTTTTAATATAATTGTGTTTTCAAAATCAAAGTAATGCCCAAGATCTTTGTAATGCTTTGTTACAGCGGTCATTGCACCAAAATCATTATTTAAAGAATACTTATGGCTATACAACCTTTTCTTTAAATATTGTTTCGTCTGACCGATGTAACAACCATCACAGTCTTTACAGTTTATTTTATAAACTACATTACTTTGATTTTGTTTAATTATTTTAAATTTAGTATTAGTAAAAAGAGATCTGTTACTATAATTTGGAATGAAAGTAATGTTTATGTTGTTTTTATTAAACTCTTTTTTATTTTTCGCTTAAACCTTTTTTATAAGGAATAGCGTTATAAGATTTATTGTTATTATTTTTAATTCCTCTATTATATAATTTGTTAATTCTATTTTTTATTATTTTTCATAAAAACTATTTGGATAATTATTTTTATCTAAGATTTCTTTAACTTTGTTTAAATTCTTTTCCCTAAATTCAGGATTAGCTAATCTAACCGCTTGATCAACTAAACCGGTAACTACATTAATTTTATGTAATTTTGATGTTTCTGAAAAATAATTTAAATGTCTTCCTGTATTGGTAGACTTTATATGCCAATTTGTTTTTACAATGCCGTTATTATGCATGACTGTCACGTTCAGGAAACTCAATGAGTTATTAGATTCCCTCTCATATGTAAATTTTAATCCATTATGATAACTATTAAATGAATCTAATATCTCATCAATACTATCCTTTCTTACGGAACAAAAACAGTCATCCACATAACGTCTGTAAAAACTTACACTAGAATTTAGTTTTGCCAAACAAGTTTGCTCTAGGTCCTCCATTACCAGGTTTGCGATAACTGCTGATAATGGAGAACCCATTGCAGTACCGAAAATTTGTTTATAAATTTTATTTTGATATGTAAAATAAGTAGAATTTAAACAAAGTTTCGAAGCTGCAATGAATTCCTCCGTTGGAAGATCTGTAAAATCTTTTATGGAATTCCATTTTTATCTAAAATTTTTAGTGCTAAATCCACAGGAATATTAGTAAATAAAGAAACAACATCTAAACTGATTAATTCGTAATTATTAGGAATTGTTTGATTTCTAACCGAATCTACAAATTCCCATGAATTTTTCACATTATATATAGTTTTACCTACAATATTGCTTAAAATTTTAGATAAAAATTTGGAAAGATTGTAAGTGGGGGAATTAATGCAATTTACGATTGGACGTAAAGGCATATTATCTTTATGTATTTTAGGAATACCGTATATTCTTGGAGATATAGAATTTAGAATTTTTAAATGGTTACTTAAATCTTTAGAAATATATTTTTTAAAAACCAACTATTTATTAGTTTATTTATTTCATTTTGGAATTTATTTGTTGGGTCTGATAATAATACCGAATAAGTTTGATTATCTTCCAATAAGGAATTCATTTTGGCTTCGTAATCAATCTTATTCATAATTATGGTTTTTTCTCCTTTATCTGATTTAGTTATTATAATATCTTTATTAGATTTCAAAAATTTTTCGGAATGAATGTATGATTCAAAATTGCTTAGTGTGTACTACAGAAAGCGTATGCCGATTGCCAGGCCTGGATTCCGCCTCCTACCGCCCAAACATACTCTGATATTCCTGCCTCCAGGACTCTGGCGAGGAAGCTAACCTCGTTTCGGAAAGAATATATCATTCAAAATTGCTTAGCCTGTGCAAAAAAAAAAATTGAAAATGATTCAATAAAACGTAAGTTCAACAAAATTAAATCCGAATTCTGTAAAAAGACGTTAGATTTATCAGTTAATGAATGTTATATTAAAATTAAAATGTTAGAGAATGACATTTCTAATGTTAGAAATGTCATTCAAATGTCGTTACAGGATTCGGATGAATTTTTAATGTAGCTAATATAAACTATGAAAGAACTTTTAATAAAATAAAACAAAACAATATTAATAAATTTAACCAATTAATAAAAAATGCAGGGGTTGATTATCCAATTTTACAAGAAGATTGGATAATCAACCTAACTGATAAAGAGATTTGTCAAAATGTTAAATTAATTTTAAGTCTAGGTCCTAAGTTTTCTATAGATTTTAATGTCATACCGATAGATGATTTTATTTGTAGTATAGAAAATATCGTTCAAAATTATGAGGAAAACTTAGAACCTAACTTACGACATAGGTTGGTTAACATTTTGACAAATTACAAAAATAAAGAAAACAATAATAATAATAATAGTAACAATAATATCTTACAAAAAGCTTTTAATGAAACAAAAAATTTTTGAAATCTAATAAAGATATTATAATAACTAAATCAGATAAAGGAGAAAAAACCATAATTATGAATAAGATTGATTACGAAGCCAAAATGAATTCCTTATTGGAAGATAATCAAACTTATTCGGTATTATTATCAGACCCAACAAATAAATTCCAAAATGAAATAAATAAACTAATAAATAGTTGGTTTTTAAAAAATATATTTCTAAAGATTTAAGTAACCATTTAAAAATTCTAAATTCTATATCTCCAAGAATATACGGTATTCCTAAAATACATAAAGATAATATGCCTTTACGTCCAATCGTAAATTGCATTAATTCCCCCACTTACAATCTTTCCAAATTTTTATCTAAAATTTTAAGCAATATTGTAGGTAAAACTACATATAATGTGAAAAATTCATGGGAATTTGTAGATTCGGTTAGAAATCAAACAATTCCTAATAATTACGAATTAATCAGTTTAGATATTGTTTCTTTATTTACTAATATTCCTGTGGATTTAGCACTAAAAATTTTAGATAAAAAATGGAATTCCATAAAAGATTTTACAGATCTTCCAACGGAGGAATTCATTGCAGCTTCGAAACTTTGTTTAAATTCTACTTATTTTACATATCAAAATAAAATTTATAAACAAATTTTCGGTACTGCAATGGGTTCTCCATTATCAGCAGTTATCGCAAACCTGGTAATGGAGGACCTAGAGCAAACTTGTTTGGCAAAACTAAATTCTAGTGTAAGTTTTTACAGACGTTATGTGGATGACTGTTTTTGTTCCGTAAGAAAGGATAGTATTGATGAGATATTAGATTCATTTAATAGTTATCATAATAGATTAAAATTTACATATGAGAGGGAATCTAATAACTCATTGAGTTTCCTGAACGTGACAGTCATGCATAATAACGGCATTGTAAAAACAAATTGGCATATAAAGTCTACCAATACAGGAAGACATTTAAATTATTTTTCAGAAACATCAAAATTACATAAAATTAATGTAGTTACCGGTTTAGTTGATCAAGCGGTTAGATTAGCTAATCCTGAATTTAGGGAAAAGAATTTAAACAAAGTTAAAGAAATCTTAGATAAAAATAATTATCCAAATAGTTTTTATGAAAAAATAATAAAAAATAGAATTAACAAATTATATAATAGAGGAATTAAAAATAATAACAATAAATCTTATAACGCTATTCCTTATAAAAAGGTTTAAGCGAAAAATAAAAAAGAGTTTAATAAAAACAACATAAACATTACTTTCATTCCAAATTATAGTAACAGATCTCTTTTACTAATACTAAATCTAAAATAATTAAACAAAATCAAAGTAATGTAGTTTATAAAATAAACTGTAAAGACTGTGATGGTTGTTACATCGGTCAGACGAAACAATATTTAAAGAAAAGGTTGTATAGCCATAAGTATTCTTTAAATAATGATTTTGGTGCAATGACCGCTGTAACAAAGCATTACAAAGATCTTGGGCATTACTTTGATTTTGAAAACACAATTATATTAAAAACAGAGAATAATTATAAAAAAGGACTAATATATGAAATGATAAATATACAAAAAGACACTAAAACTATTAATTTCAGAACCGATATTCAAAATTTAAGTAATGTATATAGCAATTTGTTAAAATGACATTTGCATTTCTTAAGAAGGAGACCTTTGGCTAGGTTTTTAAATTTGGGTTTTCCCTAGTCCTTGAACAGAATTGTTAAGGTTTCGACAAAGATTTTTTGATATAAGGTTTTACTTAATTTGCATGTATGTTTACACATTAATTTAGTTTTTATAATTTATATATATATATAAGTTTGTTACACATCCTCTATATCAAGAAATCCTAGTCATTAGTCATTTTGTTGATAATTCCCAAATAAAAAACAAATGTTTGTTTATATATTTATCTAGTTATATTTTCACTGAAGAAGGTATTCCGAAAACGTTTGTAAACGTTCTGAAAATATAACTATCGTTCAAACCAGCCTTGTTTTATTGACCTATTAGTGGTAGAAATCTATCATATAAGATAAGTATAAAAAAGGTCACGAAATATATATATATATATACATTTAACTTAATTACCTTGAGTCAGACACAGTGTCCCGCTCAATCCATTATCAATCACATCATCTGTTATAAATCCTTGTGAATAGTAAGTTACGATGAAAATTTACATACGTAATTCTATTGTTCGTCAATTCCTTCTCCTTCAGACCAATAAGCGCATGAAATTTGAATGACTTTGATGAGATTGGATTAGAGAATCGACTGTTTTCCGTGCTTAGCCTGAATCTTATGAGCAGTCTTATTGTTTAGTTCGCTAAATGTAAAATTCTGTTACAGATGTGACTTTGTTCGCTCAAATGGAAACACCTTCAACAGGAATCATCGTGGTTTATTCCGGTGTTGGTTTCATCGTGGGCATAGTATGCACTGTGCTCGTCCTTTTCATTCTCAAAAAGAAACGTAGAAATAGAATCCCCAGTTCTCCCCATTACATTAACGCGAAACCAAATTCCTACATCGCCGTTCCCTTAAAAGAGAAATCCAAGAAAGCAACCGCATCGACGTCGTCCATCCTTAATAATTTCAACGGAAGTTTAAAGTTATCCAAATGCAATGAATACGAATTGGGATCGACAATGAAACGAAACAGCCACGCATTAAATAATAGCTTGACCAAAACCGATAAAGCGTATTATGAATAAAAATTTTGAGACTGAGATAGAAATTTGATAACTTAAAACGTTGCGACGCGGAAAAAGCGAATATTGTAGAATAAGAAAGTCCATAAATGCCAGTCCATTGTAAATCGCAAATCATTTCAGTGTCCTTCGTGCGTGTTTGAAAAAAAATCCATTTATTAAGTTAATTTTTATTTTTCGACAATCAACTAAATGTTAGAATTGAACTGTGATATATAATAATTGTGCCAATATGTTTTATTCGCAATAAACGTACGATCGAAAGATAGCTCTAGGTATTCGTATGTATTTATATTGTTTGTCTATTTTAGTCTATTTCATCGCATCGTACATTTTCGTTTCCATTTGTAAATTGAAATTCGTTTCCAAATTAGGAAATGGTAGCGTTATTGATTTTGCTACTTGGCAGCTGTTTTTGTGATTTCCGACGGAAGTTATGTACTTACAGGATGAAGCATAAGATAATTAAATTGCACGTAGCAATACATTCCCTATAATAGTTCCCCTTAGTTACTTGGCTTTGTAATCTAACTAAAGAAACTGCTTCACAGTTCAAATGATTTTTCCATTAATGTATAAGTTTTACTAATAACAAACTACAGTTAATATTGTACCTGCGACTTTAGCTATAATTATAGTTGACTTTAACTTAAAGCCATAAGTGAAAGTTTTAAAAATCTAAACAGTTAGAAACGTCTATCAATGTTACACATAGATCGTATTCGTTAAAATATTGTTAAACATTTATTTTTAAAATGTTATTTCTTCTAATATTAACCAAATATTAAGTTCTGTACATAATTAATCTTTTATATAATTGATAGCTCATATTGAGTAAATAAATTGTTAAATATACACCATCAGAAATTTATTTAATACCTGTTCCCGGTATTAACGTTTCATTTTATTTATGAAAGCTTTCACCTCATAAAAAAATGATCTCTGAGGTAATTCAACTTGTAAAATCCACTGCTGAAAGAAACACCTTAGTCGCTCCAATAGTTTACCAGATATTTGCGGCTTTGCGTTAAAGTAGAAATCCCGTTGCCACCGGCAAATATTTAGGATGAGATCCTTAAAAATTAAACTCATCAGTAAAGGCCGGATAATATGCAGTTTGCATAAATTTGCATATTTGCATAATATTCATTTTGTATATTATTTGCATATTTTGTAGTAATTCAGCATATTTGAAGTATCCGAGTTTTATTTATTTATTGGATGTAATTTATTATAGGATAGGCATTACTAAAAATATAATATATAATCCACGCCATACTCTTGCGTAAATCCTTTAGCTACAAGACGCGCCTTTTTCACTGAATCTCCTGACTCATTTCTCTTGACGCTATACACCCACTTACAGTTTACAACTTTCCTATTTGCAGGCGGGTCTACCAAGTCCCACACGTCATACTGATGTGAGGCCTCCATTTCCCTTTCCATTGCTGCATTCCACAATCTGCTTTCGTCTGATTGCACAGCTTCCTGATATGACTCCGGAATGTTCTTTGACAACGCCGAGTAGTATAATATGTAGTCTTCATATTTATCAGGTAACCTCGTTGTCCTTCTTGTCCCAGTATCTGTCCTCTCTCCCTTCTCTGTCTCACCGTTTTCTTCTGCTTCCTCAGTTTCGCACGCCGCTATGTCTATCTGATTCTCATTTTCAGCACTTATTCCTCGTTCTTCTTCCCTTGCAGACGTAGGGCTATAACTTAGAGTTGCTATTGGTGCATTTGTTGGATTCATTGTTTCACTATGTGAATTCTTAAGCGAGAAATTATTCTCCAGGAAAGTAACATCACGGGCTCTAATTATTTTATTAGTTTTTAAATCTATGAGTCTGTTCCCCTTACTATCCTCACCATATCCAACAAATACATACGGCTTACTTTTGGAATCACATTTTTTCCAAAGACACGTAAGTTACTAATGTTTACCTTTTTGCCACACCAAATCTCTTCAGGTGTCTTATTTTCTTTAATCGCTTTATGTGGTGACCTATTTTTAAATATACCGAACTATTAATTGCTTCTGCCCACATTGCGCTGGTTATAGTGTTGAAGCTGTTTTCAAACCTAATGGAAATTTCCAAAGTGTCACTTCAGATATAGTGTGTCTTACAAGATTCTTCACAAAAGGACTTAGTGGTGCTATGTGCTGGAACAAACAATATAATTCGCAGTGAACCAGCACTAACTAATGAATACCTTGTAGATTTTCTAAATGTGTTACACCATACCAATATTATGTATCTTTCTATTCCTTATTTGGGGAATAGATTTGTGTTCAACAAACTTGTATACGAGTTTAATTGTCGAATGTTTAATGTGATTAGTTCTTTCCGGAATGGAGGGTTTGTGCGCTATGTTGAGGTAAACAGTTTACTTGCCGACCGCGATAGGACGTTGCAGGGCAGGCACCTAAGGATCTCAGGAAAGATCAAAGTTGTGCAATTCATCGTAAGTAAAATTAAAAGAAATCATGTGAATCACTTTGTAAATATTAATAATTTGATACAAATAGATGTAGTAAATGCGATAAATCCGGGGAGGCGAAATGACTCCGAGTCGGGCACCTCCTCTTTTTGCATTTGGGGATGGGCACTCAGCGGAGCGCATAACGAACCGGTTATTTCATTCTAATGTTTGTAGTCTTCGCAATAAGGTGGCTCGTCTGGGGGCACTCTTGATGGATTTAGAGCTGCCTAGTGTGGTGTGTTTGTCGGAGCACTGGTTATCAAGTAAAGAAATTGATTATCTGAATATTCACGAATATAAATTGTTGAATAGCTATTGCAGGGATTCCTTGAGGGCCGGTGGTGTCGCTATATACTGTAAAGCGGATATAGATGCGGTACCATTTCATTGTTCTATTGCTGCCTTGGAAGAGGCATTTGAGTATACATGTGCATCCATTAACTTGGATGGTTCTAATATGGTGGTTGTCTGTCTGTATAGGTCACCCTCAGCACAACCTGATATATTTTTTGACAAATTGTTTGCTATGCTTGACGAAATATTCGAAAAGAATAACAATATAGTTGTATGTGGGGATTTCAATATTGATTTTGGACAAGACAATAACCATGTACGTACGATACTAAATACCTTTACTTCCTTCGACATGATTCCCTATGTAAAGGATTTTACACGCATAACCTCGCGCTCTCGAACAACTATTGATAATATTTTTGCCGACGGCTCACGCGATGGGTATTCTTGTCATGTTAGAGATCCGGTTCTCTCTGATCATCGCTATCAAGTACTTGAGATGAGAACTTTTGACCGATCTTGCCCGGAATATGTTCGTCGGCGTCTCTTCTAGAATGACTCTATTGCGCGGTTTCAGACCCTGGTGGGAGCAGAGGATTGGCAGGATATTTACACATCGACTGCTGGTGCGCAGGTAAAATTTGATAGGTTCTACGACAAGTTTTTATACTATTTTAACGTGAGCTTTCCGGTTAGGAAGTTGATGTGTAGGGCGGCGCGGGGCGCTGCTTGGTATGGACGAGACTTGCGGCGTGAGGCTCAGGAAGTTCGCGACTTATATTACTTATATAAATCATGTAATCAGCCTTTACTATTGGAAGCCTATAACAATCGAAAACGGGACTATGGTCTGCGAGTGCGGGACGCGGAAAGAATCTACTATCAAAATTCAATACAAGCTTCTCAAAATAAGGTTAAAACATCCTGGAAGATAATTAATAAGATAACTGGTTCTAACAAATCCAAGAAGAGTCTTGAACTTCGTGATCCATCGGGTGCTGGTTCGACTGATCCAGCGGTGGTGGCCGACATGTTTAGACTACACTTTTCTAGTATAGAGAAATTAGATGTACAATACTCTCCTATGGCTAGTGTACGCACATTTTCCGATAGCTTCTACATGATCTCCACAGATAAGCTTGAAGTGGGACAGGTAATTAATGATATCACGAGAAAAATTCAGCGGGAATAGATGATATTCCTTGTTCCATTATTAAATATGTTAACCGGCCTCTTCTGGATCCCTTGGTACACATTATAAATTGTTGTTTTGTGGAGGGTGTTTTCCCCCAACAATTAAAAATTTCAAAAACGATACCTGTACACAAATCTGGAGACAATCTTAAGCCTGAAAATTATAGACCTATTTCAATGCCTTCAGTATTCGCGAAGATTTTTGAAAAAATAATAAATAATAGATTGACACAATACCTAGAGCGAATCAGTTTCTTTTCTAATAGTCAATTTGGATTTGTGTCGGGTAGATCGACGACGGATGCCATATTTAGTGCTCTGGGCTATGTGTTTGACGAACTTGATAGGCGTAATTGTGTTGCGGGGGTCTTCTTTGATTTATCGAAGGCGTTCGACTTGGTGGATCATTCAACCCTTTTGGTGAAATTGTCGGACATAGGTATTCGTGGGGTTGCGGGTGATTTTTTAGATCTTTCTTGTGCAATCGTAAGACATACGTGGCGGTGTCGGGGAGGACTAGTAATATTCTACAAACATGTTATTCGTCTGCCATTACGATCGAATGTGGGGTTCCTCGGGGATCAGTGTTGGCTCCTGTGTTGTTTCTCGTTTATGTGAACGACTTGGTGTCTATTCGGGGCCCTTCGAGATTATGCCAGTTTGCTGACGATACGAGTTTCGTGCTTGCGAGATCTAATGCTGAGGAGTTGGCCCAGTCTTTGAATGACGCAGTGCAGGATATGATTGACTGGTGTACTAACAATGTCCTAAAATTAAATAATAAAAAAACAGGATTAGTTAGGTTCAGGTGCGCGTCCTCCGTCCCGGATTATAGCCTCTACGTAAGATGTGCGGGAAAATCTGTGCCTGAGAGCAGCTGTGTTGGTTTCCTGGGGTTGCGTGTGGATAGCAATCTCAAATTCTCCGAGCATTGTGCTTCCTTGGAGCGTGGGTTATCCTCTGCGCTATATGGTGTGCGGCGCCTGAGGGGAGTTGTTGATACTGGGTCACTTCGGATGTTTTATTTTGCGTATGTTGAGTCTCGGCTGAGGTACGGTTCGATATTCTGGGGTGCAGTGCCCTCGGCTGGGCGTATATTTTTATTACAGAAGCGTATTATCAGGTGCTTAATGGGGGTCAATTCCCTAACCTCCTGTCGTCCCCTTTTTAAAGAATTGAGAATTATGCCACTATGGTCCTTGTACTTGTACGAAATTGTTGTCTTCTTTAAAAAACATGAAAATAGTTTTGTTAGAAACGGTGACATATACACTACCATGAGAACAAGATCAGCTAATAATATTAGTATACCATCGCATAGGACTAGTATGTACAAAAGGAATCCCTACTACAAAGCAATTATTTATTATAACCGGTTGCCTCCTGATTTAAGGAGCATTACACGTCCCAACGAATTTAAAAGGAAACTGAGGCACTACCTTCTCGGTGAGTCGTTTTATTGCGAAGAGGAATATATGTGTAATGTCTGATACTAGCTTTGTACTGTCTTATGCTGTTTTTATTGTGTAGTGGGATGTCTGATATACTTAAGTCTTATACTGTTTCCTGTTTTTAATATGTAAATCTGACAATGTCAATATCCTCAGATCTATGACAATAAAATATTATTATTATTATTATTATTATTATTATTTCATCACACTGAGCATCCTTCATCATGCACCTTGCCTTTTCCACCAAAGTTCTGTTCGTTCTTTCGGCTAAACCATTTTGCGCTGGGCTATATGGAATAGTTAATTGGTGTCTAATCCCATTAACTTTTAAGTATTTTTCAAAATCTTTGTTGATATACTGCGATCCGCTGTCCGTTCGTAATATTTTTATCTTCTTGTCCGTTTGCCTTTCAACCAAAGCTTGAAACTTTTTAAATCGTTCTAGAACGTCATTTTTGGACGTCAAAAAATATACAAAGACCTTTCGGGAGTAATCATCTATGAAGGTGAGTATATATCGTGCACCACCAAATGATTCTGAGGGCGTCGGGCCACATAAATCTGAATGGACGAGATTTAACAGTGCTCCCATTCGTTTTCCGCCTTTTCTTTTAAAAGGTAATCTATTTTGCTTACTTTCTAAGCACGTAATACATTGATACTGCATATTAGCCTCCAAGTGTATGCCTTCAACCATGCCTTTTCTTAGCAGATCCAATCCCTATTCTGTTTAGATTTGCAAGCCTCCTATGCCAGGTCTGGCAAGTAGTTTCTGCTTTAGACATATGACATTTTTCATCCCGCGTGTTTAGAATATACAAATTATTTTCTCTAGATGCTGTAGCGACAACTCTTCTTCCATTATAAATAGTACATTTATCAGAATCAAATACCAAAAGTATGCCCTTTTTTCTGTCATTTTGCTTACTGACAATAGATTTGACTTAATGTCAGGAACCAAAACTACATCTTTGATTGTCTTATTTCCAAATTCTGTTTTTACTGTAACATCTCCTATACCTTCCGATATAATAGTGTCACTATTAGCTACAGTTACATTAAGACTCTTATCGTCTTCAAAGTTGCTCAGCCAATCTCTTTTAGAAGTCATATGGGCTGTTGAAGAACCTAATGCCTTTTGGCAGTTTGTTCAGTCGAACCAAGGGTCCACCAGAATACCCGGTAAAGTTCACTTTAACGATATCGAATACATTGCACCCCAAAAGTAGTTAATGCCTTCGCAACTATGGTTTCCTCCCTATATCGGCCATCAAGCGACATGTCCGAATTACCAGACATACCAAGTAATCTCCCACCCGTCTCCGTCTCTCCTATTGGTGCGAACAAAGTTTTTCCTATATTTGGTAATTGCAGAATAAATTTACAGTTTCTTGATAAAGGATTGTGCCTGCGTGTTTTCTTTGCCGTTGAGCAAGTTTTTCAACTTTTCAATCAAAACATCAAAATACCCAATAGTGTGGAAGACGGCAAGTACCTCTCCGATATTTAAGAAGGGCGATTCAGCAGACATTCAAAATTACAGACGTATATCCATCCTGATCATCTTTCCCAAATTATTCGAACAGCTACTTAAATCATGAGCCAGGTACGCCCATATATATCACCACGCATCTTGCGATAGTTACTCAGGATATTGGGGAAACATTGGATCTCAGAGGGCAGTTGAATGTCATCTGCACGGATTTCCCAAAGCGTTTGATGGCGTTGACAATTCCGTACTCCTTATGAAGCTTAGTGCTTTTGGTTTTGTGAGATCTCTCTTAAGCCCGTTTTACATTATCATATTAAATTGTATGTAAAAAATGAATACTACTTTATAGTAACATACAATATAAAACAATTGTAAGTTTATTTTAATTTAACAATAATAGAAAAGGTTACATGAACACATTAAATAATATCAACTTCAACAACTCAATTCAAACAGTTTCTCGCTGAGTGACTTTTACGCGCGCACACACCTTGCCGCCATCTCTCTACTGTGTATCTCTTCCCTCCGTCACCGCGGCGCCAATTTCAATTTTACAATTCTTTTTGTTTCTTACACTCGGCCACCCTGCAAGTAGAGCGTCCTCGCTCGTGTTTCGCACACGTAGTCTTGTAATCTCGCTGGCTTGCGAATTAAGCCTTCCTCACCACTTTGCTCGCATCGACATTTTCATCTGTTTGTTCTGATTTCTCTTCCCCTTCAGTGCCACCCTCTTCTGCTGCGTATTCTTCTACTCGATCTCCTTCGTCTTCTTCCTCTTCATCATCGCCCTTTTCTTCTATGTTGTCTTGATCGGTACAGTCTTCTTCTTCTCCTACTTCTGCGTCATCGTCTTCGCTCTCGTGGTGGTTGTAGTAGCCTTTTATTTGAGACACGTGGGCAGTTATAGTGCGTTTTCGTCTGTCATCGAGTTCTTTGATTCGGTAAGTATCAGATGGTAAAACTTCTATGACAACATAAGGCCCCTTGTATTTTGACTGTAACTTAGTGCTCTCGCCTGTTGCCTGTGTGGCTGCCTTTATAACGACTATTTCGCCAACTTCATATGTGTGTCCAATGTATTTTTCTTATCATACTGCTTCTTTTGTCCTCGTTGCTGTCTTTCTATATTCCAAAGTATAATTGTATTCTTGCAGAATACTAAACCATCGAGCAGTCTGAAGAAGCATCGTCTTTTTGTTGTCGAGATACACGATCGCTTGACAATCCGTTACTATTTTAAAGGGAATTCCAATAAGTAAGCCTCTTAGTCTTTCTACGCTCCAAACAATGGCTAGTAATTCAAGTCTCGACGAGTGGTAATGACTTTCCGCTTCGGTAGTTTTCTTAGAGACGCAGTAGGTAAGTCTGAGTTGTTTGTTGTCATCTCGCTGCATTAGTATGCCAGAAAGTCCAACCGAACTGGCATCTGTGTGTAATTCGTTAGGTGCCTTCGGATCATATAACTTCAATATCGGTTCACTCATTAAACGTAGCTTCAGTTGCTGAAAGGCTTTGTTGCAGTTCTCATTAAAATTGAAATTGACATGTTTTCTAGTTAAGTCTGATAACGGCATAGCAATTATTGCGTAATTTCTCACATACCTCCTGAAGAATCCGGTAAGTCCTAAAAATCTCTTCACCTCGTGGACGTCGTTTTGTATTGGAAAGTCATTTATCGCCTTTATTTTTCTCGATCCCGGTCTCAGTCCTCTTTCCGATATAATCATCCCCAAATATTCTACTTCTTTCTTCCCGAATTCGCATTTCTTTACATTCAGTCTTAATTGCGCCTTTCGAAATGCTTCTAGAACTAATTCTAATCGTTCCATTAATTCTTTCCAATTTTTAGCAGGTATAATTACATCGTCCAAATAACAATTGCAAATCTTAGTTCTCAAAGGTCCCAAAACAAGGTTCATCAATTTTACAAATTCATAGGGTGCATTGGTTAATCCAAAAACCATTCTTTTAAATTCTCCAGTCGCATCTGCTGTTATGAAAGCTGTCTTCGAAGCTGCTTCTGATGTTAATGGTATTTGCATGTATCCATTTGCTAAATCTAGAGTAGCAGAAATAGATGCTCCTGCCAGATATTCGAATTGCTCATCGAGGCCAGGTATAGGGTAATTTATTTTAATCGTCTGACGATTTAACTTTCGATAATCCACTACTAAACGAGGCTCACCGTTTTTTCTACGCACTAGTAGAACTGGAGATGCATATGGACTATTGGTTTCTGTAACAATTCCATATTCCTTTAATTCATTTACTAATCGAGCTATCGTTTCCCTATCCTCTACAGAAGTCTTATATGGTGCACATCTTACAGGTTTTTCATCGTCTACGATATTCATTGTCATTAAGTTTGTACAGCCCAGTTCTCGTAAATTTAATGCGAAGCAATCCCTATAGTTTCGAACGATATTCATTAATTCTACCTGTTGTTCCTCAGTGACGTCTTCTCTTACTTGAACCATATCTAAAGTAATGTCTCCCTTAACATCGTTGATGTTTTCGCCAAGGTCTTCGTCATCAGTCTCGTTTTGTTTCAACATTTGCCCTTTTTCGCAGATCAGGCTTTGTTCGCTCGAATTTAAGACTCTCATCACAACATTTTTACCTGTATTCACCTTTACTTCACAAACACTCTTACTTGGTATGTTGATAGTTTCCATAACCTCGCATCTCTTCTCGATAAGGTCCTCTACATCTATGTGCTTAAATCGTTCATCATCAACAAAGCCAAAATATAATGTATTGCCCTTCTTCATATAGGCAAGTTGATCTCTCTCCGAAAAGGTTCTACCTAACAACAAGTCTGTATATTGTGCATGATCAGGGACAACTAAAACTAATACATCATCTACATCTACACTATCTACCCGTATCTTAATTATCATCTTGCCAATCGTATACAATACTGGTTCTTCTAAATTACCATATCCAAATAGCGGCTGACGATCTTCCTCAAAAGGTAAATTGTGTCCAAATGCGACACTTCTTTTAATTGTACTTACAGCGCTTCCGTTATCTACGTATGCTACAAGTGAAATATTGTCATTAAGAACAACATTCTTGTAAAATTTTGCGTTGTCGTCGACTCGGATATCATCTTTTGTCACATTGGAAATTTTACGATTGACTATTTGCACAGTTCTTTTCGGTTTGTCATTTACTTTACTAGGGCATTGACTAGAAATATGTCCGTCTTTTTTACAGCTATAACAAATGATGTTATTTTTACATTGCTTTGCAATGTGTCCCTGGAGACCACATTTGAAGCATCTTTTTTCTGTTTTGGCATCTTTTACAGTTTCTTCTTTCTTATTCTCTGACGAATTCTTACGAGGTTTTATGTACGGATTTTCGAATGATGCTTTTATTTTTCGACTTCCAAAACATCATGCAATAAGCTGTCGTAATCAGTATATGTCTTTGTGGCTAAAGCAACCGCAATCTCCTCACGAAAGAGGCCAGATAATATTTCATCTTTCGTGTCAGATATTGTCAATCCAATTTCTCGGCATAAATGTAGCTTCTCATAAAAATATGCCGCAACTGACTCACCTTTATTTTGCTGTTTTCGCTTCATTTCATCCCATTTATCAGATAGCTTGCGTCCTACCTTATAGCTTGAGAGAAATTCCGTCCTAAAATCGGTCCATGAATGTATGCGTTCCATTTTGGTTTTGTACCAGTGTACAGCGGGTCCTCGTAAATGTGCTCGAGCCGTTTCTAGCTGGTACACATCCGGCCACCGATTTAATGTCGCGCTCGTTTCGATATTTCTAATCCATTCTTCGGCTTTGGAAATATCCTTATCTCCATCGAAGAAACCAATCACTCTCGATAGATCTGGCATCACATGAAATGTTTGACTTGATTCACCCTCGGTGCTACTCACTTGCGGTGATAATCTGTTTAACATTCCGGCGAACATCTCGTCACGTTTTCTCTCTTCGGTAATGAGCAATTCCAGCATTCGCTGCATACAGAACGTGTCTGATCCTTGATTTTTCATTGTTCCATTTATCCCTGCTCCTTCACCCTCGAAACTATCGTAGCTTTCCTCGTGGGACATTTTTACTTTTATTTTTGTTTATTTATATTCAACCAGCTGTGTTCTAACCTCACGACTCAGTTATTCCGATTAGGCGTTCACAATCCCGCTTCTGAAGATGTAAGTTTATTTTAATTTAACAATAATAGAAAAGGTTATATGAACACATTAAATAATATCAACTTCAACAACTCAATTCAAACAGTTTCTCGCTGAGTGACTTTTACGCGCGCACACACCTTGCCGCCATCTCTCTACTGTCTATCTCTTCCCTCCGTCACCGCGGCGCCAATTTCAATTTTACAATTCTTTTTGTTTCTTACACAATGTACTATTTTTCGGTGCAAAATCATTGTATGACATTAGAACCTGTCCTATTTTTATACTAAATGTTTTGACTTGCGCGTGCTCACTAATCTGCATTGCACGTATTCCAATCTAACCTCATTATGTTTACGTTATGTCCAGTCCTGTTACAGTAGAAAATAAACGTGGGTTTATACATTATACTGTGGTCGTTTCAGCAAATGTTTTTATTGAGCGTTTTACTAAAAGTATTAGTGTTATTAGATAAGCATAAAATTAATCTTTTTGGAGGTTATGAGAAATTTTGTAAATACTGTGCGATACTGGTGTACAATTTGAAACGAGGATGTAGCCTGGCACATCATAAACAGCATTTTGGTACAAGTTCATAACACATATGTAATAGCCCTGACGAATGATGAAGTCTAAATTCATTCAATTATTTTGTACAAAAAACTGGTAAAGCATATTACATTGTACTATAAAATAGTATTCAATTGTTTGGTACAATTTAATACGATAATGTAAAACGGGCTTTACAGCTTTTGTCAAACTATTTGTGTGATCGACCTAACCACATTTACTTCAACGGCTATAAATCTACTACCTATATATCGACCTCTAGTGTACCCCAGGGTGCTAACTTTGGGCCATTATTGTTCAACATTTTCATTAATTATCTAGTCTTTTCCATTCCTTGCTCCGCATCAGCTCACGCAGATGATTTAAAAATATACTCATCCATAGCCAGCGAAGGTGACGTTAATACTTTGCAGAGCAGTTTGGATAGAGTATTGTAGTGTGACGTAAATGGTCTGAATATTGATAAGTGAAGTGTCGTATCTTATGCTAAGAGGTCCCAGATGGTGAACTTTTGCTATATTATTAAGGGGATTGTTGTAATACGCAACTCGATAGTGAAAGATTTGGGTATCACTTTCGATAACCAACTTTCTTTCTCACAACATGTTTCGGATGTTTGCGCCTCTGCCATGAAAGCCATTTTTAAAACTTGCAAAACTGCTACTCTCAAACTTTTTGCAGGAACGTCATCTTCCTCAATAAAAGACTTTTATTCATGACTCATTCTAGCAGTATTAAAGCACCTATTAAAACTTGCCATCCTTCTCTCGGTGTGTTTGAGCACAATATTCTTTAAAACTATACTGTAAGCGAGTCTAAAACTTTTTGAATAAACCTCCTGTCTTCAAATGAATGAGACTTTCGTTTCCCAAACTTTTTCGAGAACGTCTGCTCTTTAAAGGAGGTATGAAAATTTATTTCGCAATTTATCGCCTATCAATACAATAGGGGCTGTAAAATTTTAACCTGTTCTTACAGTGTTTCCATGAAAGCCATTTTTAAACTTTGCGAAATTGCGATTCTCAAACTTTTTGCAGGAACATCTTCTTTCTCAATAAAGGACTTTTACTCATGACTCATTCTTCTAGCAGTATTGAAGCACCTATTAAAATTTGTCATTCTTCTCTCGCCGTGTTTGAGCATAATATACTCTAAAACATACTCTAAGCGATTCTAAACTTTTTGTATAAATCGCCGTTCTTCAAACGAATGACACTTTTGTTTGCAATCCGTCTCTTAATAGCAAACCAGCAGTTGTAAAAGCTCACCCCGATTTTATACTGTGTTTGTTTGCAAGCCACTTTTTTAAGTTGAAAACTGCGATTCCCAAACTTTTTGCGAGAACGTCCGCTCCTTAAACGAGGTACCTTAATTTATGATCCGTATCTCAATAGCACGGAGGCCGCTATTAAAATTTCATCATTCCTAATTCGCTGCATTTGTGTATTTTGAGAATTGAAAAAGTGTGGCTTTCAAACTTTTTGCAATATCTTCGTTCAAATGGATGAAAATTTCTTTCGCAACTTATCGTCTATCAATACAATACGAGCTGTAAAATTTTCACCTGTTCTTCTTACTGTATTTCCATGAAAGCCATTTTTAAAACTTGCAAAATTGCGTCTCTCAAACTTTTGCAGAAACATCTTCTTTCTCAATAAAGGACTTTTACTCATGACTCATTCTTCTAGCAGTATTGAAGCACCTATTAAAATTTGTCATTCTTCTCTCGCCGTGTTTGAGCATAATATACTCTAAAACATACTCTAAGCGACTCTAAACTTTTTGTATAAATCGCCGTTCTTCAAACGAATGACACTTTTGTTTGCAATCCGTCTCTTAATAGCAAACCAGCAGCTGTAAAAGTTCATCCCGCTCTTCATACTGTGTTTGTTTACAAGCCATTTTTTTAAGTTGGAAACTGCGATTCCCAAACTTTTTGCGAGAACGTGTGCTCTTTAAGCGAAGTACCTTAATTTATGATCCGTATCTCAATAGCACGGAGGCCGCTATTAAAATTTCATCATTCCTAATTCGCTGCATTTGTGTATTTTGAGAATTGAAAAAGTGTGGCTTTCAAACTTCTTGCAATATCTTCGTTCAAATGGATGAAAATTTCTTTCGCAACTTATCGTCTATCAATACAATACGAGCTGTAAAATTTTCACCTGTTCTTCTTACTGTATTTCCATGAAAGCCATTTTTAAAACTTGCAAAATTGCGACTCTCAAACTTTTTGCAGAAACATCTTCTTTCTCAATAAAGGACTTTTACTCATGACTCATTCTTCTAGCAGTATTGAAGCACCTATTAAAATTTGTCATTCTTCTCTCGCCGTGTTTGAGCATAATATACTCTAAAACATACTCTAAGCGACTCTAAACTTTTTGTATAAATCGCCGTTCTTCAAACGAATGACACTTTTGTTTGCAATCCGTCTCTTAATAGCAAACCAGCAGCTGTAAAAGTTCATCCCGCTCTTCATACTGTGTTTGTTTACAAGCCATTTTTTTAAGTTGGAAACTGCGATTCCCAAACTTTTTGCGAGAACGTGTGCTCTTTAAGCGAAGTACCTTAATTTATGATCCGTATCTCAATAGCACGGAGGCCGCTATTAAAATTTCATCATTCCTAATTCGCTGCATTTGTGTATTTTGAGAATTGAAAAAGTGTGGCTTTCAAACTTCTTGCAATATCTTCGTTCAAATGGATGAAAATTTCTTTCGCAACTTATCGTCTATCAATACAATACGAGCTGTAAAATTTTCACCTGTTCTTCTTACTGTATTTCCATGAAAGCCATTTTTAAAACTTGCAAAATTGCGACTCTCAAACTTTTTGCAGAAACATCTTCTTTCTCAATAAAGGACTTTTACTCATGACTCATTCTTCTAGCAGTATTGAAGCACCTATTAAAATTTGTCATTCTTCTCTCGCCGTGTTTGAGCATAATATACTCTAAAACATACTCTAAGCGACTCTAAACTTTTTGTATAAATCGCCGTTCTTCAAACGAATGACACTTTTGTTTGCAATCCGTCTCTTAATAGCAAACCAGCAGCTGTAAAAGTTCATCCCGCTCTTCATACTGTGTTTGTTTACAAGCCATTTTTTTTTAAGTTGGAAACTGCGATTCCCAAACTTTTTGCGAGAACGTGTGCTCTTTAAGCGAAGTACCTTAATTTATGATCCGTATCTCAATAGCAAGGAGGCCGCTATTAAAATTTCATCATTCCTAATTCGCTGCATTTGTGTATTTTGAGAATTGAAAAAGTGTGGCTTTCAAACTTTTTGCAATATCTTCGTTCAAATGGATGAAAATTTCTTTGGAAACTTATCGCCTATCAATACAATACGAGCTGTAAAATTCTCATCTGTTCTTCTTACTGTATTTCCATGAAAGCCATTTTTAAAACTTGCAAAATTGCGACTCTCAAACTTTTTGCAGAAACATCTTCTTTCTCAATAAAGGACTTTTACTCATGACTCATTCTTCTAGCAGTATTGAAGCACCTATTAAAATTTGTCATTCTTCTCTCGCCGTGTTTGAGCATAATATACTCTAAAACATACTCTAAGCGACTCTAAACTTTTTGTATAAATCGCCGTTCTTCAAACGAATGACACTTTTGTTTGCAATCCGTCTCTTAATAGCAAACCAGCAGCTGTAAAAGTTCATCCCGCTATTCATACTGTGTTTGTTTACAAGTCATTTTTTTTAAGTTGGAAACTGCGATTCCCAAACTTTTTGCGAGAACGTGTGCTCTTTAAGCGAAGTACCTTAATTTATGATCCGTATCTCAATAGCACGGAGGCCGCTATTAAAATTTCATCATTCCTAATTCGCTGCATTTGTGTATTTTGAGAATTGAAAAAGTGTGGCTTTCAAACTTTTGCAATATCTTCGTTCAAATGGATGAAAATTTCTTTCGCAACTTATCGTCTATCAATACAATACGAGCTGTAAAATTTTCACCTGTTCTTCTTACTGTATTTCCATGAAAGCCATTTTTAAAACTTGCAAAATTGCGTCTCTCAAACTTTTGCAGAAACATCTTCTTTCTCAATAAAGGACTTTTACTCATGACTCATTCTTCTAGCAGTATTGAAGCACCTATTAAAATTTGTCATTCTTCTCTCGCCGTGTTTGAGCATAATATACTCTAAAACATACTCTAAGCGACTCTAAACTTTTTGTATAAATCGCCGTTCTTCAAACGAATGACACTTTTGTTTGCAATCCGTCTCTTAATAGCAAACCAGCAGCTGTAAAAGTTCATCCCGCTCTTCATACTGTGTTTGTTTACAAGCCATTTTTTTTTAAGTTGGAAACTGCGATTCCCAAACTTTTTGCGAGAACGTGTGCTCTTTAAGCGAAGTACCTTAATTTATGATCCGTATCTCAATAGCACGGAGGCCGCTATTAAAATTTCATCATTCCTAATTCGCTGCATTTGTGTATTTTGAGAATTGAAAAAGTGTGGCTTTCAAACTTTTTGCAATATCTTCGTTCAAATGGATGAAAATTTCTTTGGCAACTTATCGTCTATCAATACAATACGAGCTGTAAAATTCTCACCTGTTCTTCTTACTGTATTTCCATGAAAGCCATTTTTAAAACTTGCAAAATTGCGACTCTCAAACTTTTGCAGAAACATCTTCTTTCTCAATAAAGGACTTTTACTCATGACACATTCTTCTAGCAGTATTGAAGCACCTATTGAAATTTGTCATTCTTCTCTCGCCGTGTTTGAGCATAATATACTCTAAAAGATACTCTAAGCGACTCTAAACTTTTTGTATAAATCGCCGTTCTTCAAACGAATGACACGTTTGTTTGCAATCCGTCTCTTAATAGCAAACCAGCAGTTGTAAAAGCTCACCCCGATTGTATACTGTGTTTGTTTGCAAGCCACTTTTCTTTAAATTGAAGACTTCGATTCCCAAACTTTTTGCGAGAACGTCCACTCCTTAAACGAGGTACCTTAATTTATGATCTGTATCTCAATAGCACGGAGGCCGCTATTAAAATTTCATCATTCCTAATTCGCTGCATTTGTGTATTTTGAGAATTGAAAAAGTGTGGCTTTCAAACTTTTTGCAATATCTTCGTTCAAATGGATGAAAATTTCTTTCGCAACTTATCGTCTATCAATACAATACGAGCTGTAAAATTTTCACCTGTTCTTCTTACTGTATTTCCATGAAAGCCATTTTTAAAACTTGCAAAATTGCGTCTCTCAAACTTTTTGCAGAAACATCTTCTTTCTCAATAAAGGACTTTTACTCATGACTCATTCTTCTAGCAGTATTGAAGCACCTATTAAAATTTGTCATTCTTCTCTCGCCGTGTTTGAGCATAATATACTCTAAAACATACTCTAAGCGACTCTAAACTTTTTGTATAAATCGCCGTTCTTCAAACGAATGACACTTTTGTTTGCAATCCGTCTCTTAATAGCAAACCAGCAGCTGTAAAAGTTCATCCCGCTCTTCATACTGTGTTTGTTTACAAGCCATTTTTTTAAGTTGGAAACTGCGATTCCCAAACTTTTTGCGAGAACGTGTGCTCTTTAAGCGAAGTACCTTAATTTATGATCCGTATCTCAATAGCACGGAGGCCGCTATTAAAATTTCATCATTCCTAATTCGCTGCATTTGTGTATTTTGAGAATTGAAAAAGTGTGGCTTTCAAACTTTTTGCAATATCTTCGTTCAAATGGATGAAAATTTCTTTGGCAACTTATCGTCTATCAATACAATACGAGCTGTAAAATTCTCACCTGTTCTTCTTACTGTATTTCCATGAAAGCCATTTTTAAAACTTGCAAAATTGCGACTCTCAAACTTTTTGCAGAAACATCTTCTTTCTCAATAAAGGACTTTTACTCATGACACATTCTTCTAGCAGTATTGAAGCACCTATTGAAATTTGTCATTCTTCTCTCGCCGTGTTTGAGCATAATATACTCTAAAAGATACTCTAAGCGACTCTAAACTTTTTGTATAAATCGCCGTTCTTCAAACGAATGACACGTTTGTTTGCAATCCGTCTCTTAATAGCAAACCAGCAGTTGTAAAAGCTCACCCCGATTGTATACTGTGTTTGTTTGCAAGCCACTTTTCTTTAAATTGAAGACTTCGATTCCCAAACTTTTTGCGAGAACGTCCACTCCTTAAACGAGGTACCTTAATTTATGATCTGTATCTCAATAGCACGGAGGCCGCTATTAAAATTTCATCATTCCTAATTCGCTGCATTTGTGTATTTTGAGAATTGAAAAAGTGTGGCTTTCAAACTTTTTGCAATATCTTCGTTCAAATGGATGAAAATTTCTTTCGCAACTTATCGTCTATCAATACAATACGAGCTGTAAAATTTTCACCTGTTCTTCTTACTGTATTTCCATGAAAGCCATTTTTAAAACTTGCAAAATTGCGTCTCTCAAACTTTTTGCAGAAACATCTTCTTTCTCAATAAAGGACTTTTACTCATGACTCATTCTTCTAGCAGTATTGAAGCACCTATTAAAATTTGTCATTCTTCTCTCGCCGTGTTTGAGCATAATATACTCTAAAACATACTCTAAGCGACTCTAAACTTTTTGTATAAATCGCCGTTCTTCAAACGAATGACACTTTTGTTTGCAATCCGTCTCTTAATAGCAAACCAGCAGCTGTAAAAGTTCATCCCGCTCTTCATACTGTGTTTGTTTACAAGCCACTTTTTTAAGTTGGAAACTGCGATTCCCAAACTTTTTGCGAGAACGTGTGCTCTTTAAGCGAAGTACCTTAATTTATGATCCGTATCTCAATAGCACGGAGGCCGCTATTAAAATTTCATCATTCCTAATTCGCTGCATTTGTGTATTTTGAGAATTGAAAAAGTGTGGCTTTCAAACTTTTTGCAATATCTTCGTTCAAATGGATGAAAATTTCTTTGGCAACTTATCGTCTATCAATACAATACGAGCTGTAAAATTCTCACCTGTTCTTCTTACTGTATTTCCATGAAAGCCATTTTTAAAACTTGCAAAATTGCGACTCTCAAACTTTTTGCAGAAACATCTTCTTTCTCAATAAAGGACTTTTACTCATGACACATTCTTCTAGCAGTATTGAAGCACCTATTGAAATTTGTCATTCTTCTCTCGCCGTGTTTGAGCATAATATACTCTAAAAGATACTCTAAGCGACTCTAAACTTTTTGTATAAATCGCCGTTCTTCAAACGAATGACACGTTTGTTTGCAATCCGTCTCTTAATAGCAAACCAGCAGTTGTAAAAGCTCACCCCGATTGTATACTGTGTTTGTTTGCAAGCCACTTTTCTTTAAGTTGAAGACTTCGATTCCCAAACTTTTTGCGAGAACGTCCACTCCTTAAACGAGGTACCTTAATTTATGATCTGTATCTCAATAGCACGGAGGCCGCTATTAAAATTTCATCATTCCTAATTCGCTGCATTTGTGTATTTTGAGAATTGAAAAAGTGTGGCTTTCAAACTTTTTGCAATATCTTCGTTCAAATGGATGAAAATTTCTTTCGCAACTTATCGTCTATCAATACAATACGAGCTGTAAAATTTTCACCTGTTCTTCTTACTGTATTTCCATGAAAGCCATTTTTAAAACTTGCAAAATTGCGTCTCTCAAACTTTTTGCAGAAACATCTTCTTTCTCAATAAAGGACTTTTACTCATGACTCATTCTTCTAGCAGTATTGAAGCACCTATTAAAATTTGTCATTCTTCTCTCGCCGTGTTTGAGCATAATATACTCTAAAACATACTCTAAGCGACTCTAAACTTTTTGTATAAATCGCCGTTCTTCAAACGAATGACACTTTTGTTTGCAATCCGTCTCTTAATAGCAAACCAGCAGCTGTAAAAGTTCATCCCGCTCTTCATACTGTGTTTGTTTACAAGCCATTTTTTTTTAAGTTGGAAACTGCGATTCCCAAACTTTTTGCGAGAACGTGTGCTCTTTAAGCGAAGTACCTTAATTTATGATCCGTATCTCAATAGCACGGAGGCCGCTATTAAAATTTCATCATTCCTAATTCGCTGCATTTGTGTATTTTGAGAATTGAAAAAGTGTGGCTTTCAAACTTTTTGCAATATCTTCGTTCAAATGGATGAAAATTTCTTTCGCAACTTATCGTCTATCAATACAATACGAGCTGTAAAATTTTCACCTGTTCTTCTTACTGTATTTCCATGAAAGCCATTTTTAAAACTTGCAAAATTGCGTCTCTCAAACTTTTTGCAGAAACATCTTCTTTCTCAATAAAGGACTTTTACTCATGACACATTCTTCTAGCAGTATTGAAGCACCTATTAAAATTTGTCATTCTTCTCTCGCCGTGTTTGAGCATAATATATTTTAAAACATACTCTAAGCGACTCTAAACTTTTTGTATAAATCGCCGTTCTTCAAACGAATGACACTTTTGTTTGCAATCCGTCTCTTAATAGCAAACCAGCAGTTGTAAAAGCTCACCCCGATTTTATACTGTGTTTGTTTGCAAGCCACTTTTTTAAGTTGAAAACTGCGATTCCCAAACTTTTTGCGAGAACGTCCGCTCCTTAAACGAGGTACCTTAATTTATGATCCGTATCTCAATAGCACGGAGGCCGCTATTAAAATTTCATCATTCCTAATTCGCTGCATTTGTGTATTTTGAGAATTGAAAAAGAGTGGCTTTCAAACTTTTTGCAATATCTTATCATCATATCTGATGTCTCTTTATAATTCCTTAGTTCGGTCTAAATTGGAATATGGAGTGGTTGTATGGCAACCATTTTATTCTGTATATAAACAAATGATCGAAAATGTACAAAAGAACTTTCTGCAATACCTCTGTTACAAAACTCATATCGTATACCCAGGCTGTGATAGTGCATACACCTACCAGCATCTCCTACAGTGATACAACTTTGTTGTTCTACTGGCAGAACGCAGGAAATTATCTGGTGCTGCATTTATCTGCGGGCTTGTTAATAATGGAATCGACTTTCCATGTTTACTATCTCGGATGAATTTCCGCGTACCAGATTGTTAGCAATGGACACATTTTTTTCATTTATTTGAAACTACATGTGGTCTGATGCCTGAAGAACTAAAAACAGACCGGATTTGAGAATATAAGGTAAGATAAAAATTGAATTTTGTGCCGACTGAGCGCCTTTAGCCGTACCCAGGATTTTTATTGCTGCCTGTAGCAGTGATCTGGGCTTCGTTACCGTCCCTAACCTCGAGGAGACGGTGGCTCAGCTGTGTCGGCTTTATTGTATCTGTCATGCATTGATTTGAAAAACTGGTCTAGTAACGAAATTTTGAAATTAAGAAACTAAGAATACCTTACTTTACTTCACTTTACTTTATTAGTTCAAGTATGATACAAATGTACATAGAACAAGTCAATACAAAAAAGAAAGAATCAACATATACAAATAAAATATAGTACACGTAAACATAATTAAGCAAAGAAAAAGTCCTTGCTCAGCGACAGGGTGGAGATGAAGTCCGCAAATAATCGCCCAATGAGACCCGGAACACTCTCAAGCCACCATTTAAATTAATCTCAGGCGGCAAGTTATTAAAAATTCTCATACCCATATAAACAGGTGAATTAAAAGTACATTCATATTTGCAAAACGGTATATAAAAGTTGTCTTTGGATCTTGTGTTACAACCGTGCTTATCCTTAACCCTATCTAGACTATTTCTATTTTTGAAAATATACATCGAGACATTATAAATGTAGATATTTGTCAAAGTCAAAACGCCAAACTCCTTAAAAATACCTCTGCAGGTGTGCCCGCTAGACAGGCCAAAAATGATTCGTAATAATTTTTTCTGAAGTGTAAAAACACTCCATGCCGTTGCAGATAACCCCATAAACATATGCCATAGCCTAAACGGGAAGCAATCCAGGCATGATAAACAGACAACATCTGTCCAACACCCAGCACCTGTTTAAGATTCCTAAACATGTAACACATTGAGTTCATTTTATTAATTAAATTAGCACAATGAGGCCTCCAGCTAAGACACTCGTCGAAAGTTATTCCCAGAAACATCTTTTCATTAGAACTCAATAAAGAAACTCCGCCAATAGAGACTGACAGACTATTACAATTACGCTGTATATTATGGAATCTAACAGCATTAGATTTAGCAACATTTAGTAATAAAAAATTCTTTTGGCACCATGTTGCAAACTCGTACAGGACGCGCTCACACCTTCCAAGCAGGAACTCATCATTCTTGTCCGAAAGCAGAAAAGAATTATCGTCGGCATACATTATTAGGAGGTTATCGTCGAAAAGACTCCCCAACTCATTACAGAAGAGCAGGAACAAAATGGGTCCAAGCACAGACCCCTGAGGAACCCCCAGAGAATTAACTCTTGTATCAGAATTTATTGTAACCAACAGTCCGTCCACAATACACCTTAAACTCACGTACTGCCTTCTCTCCATCAGAAAAGATGTGACCCAGTCATGAGACACCCCCTGAAGCCAAAATCGTATAATTTGCCCAGTAGAAGCCCATGGTCAACGCAATCGAAAGCCCGGCTGAGATCACAAAAGATTCGCACAGGGCAATCCCCCAGCTCAATATAATCGAGCAAGCGCTCATAGAACGATATAAGGGCCGTATTCGTTGACCTGTTACTACGGAATCCACGCTGTTTATCAGTCAAAGTCCCATTATCATCAATAAAACGCATTACCCGATCCAGGAAACAGTATTCAAAAATCCTAGAGAAAACAGACGTCAATGTAATTGGTCTATAGTTAGCTATTTCGCAACGATCATTCTTTTTAAATACGGGGATAACCTTGCCAATCTTCAATTTGGAAGGAAAAACTCCATACAAAAATGACAAGTTAACTAAATAAGTGAGCGGTTCACAAAGACGATCCAACACATTTCTAATAACAAACACAGGGATCCCGTCATGGCCAGAAGAGGCCTTAGACTTTAGCTTTTGTTGCAACAGATAAACCAGTTCGTTAGAAGTAAATGGCTTTAGAAAGAGAGTTTTGCTGCAAAACCCAAATGAGGTGCTTGCAGCATGTTTCAACCTTGAGAAACCCCCAGAAACACCCACAGGCTCATCAATGAAAAAGTCATTGAACATTGTTGCAACATCACTGGGCCGATTATAAACCTTGTTGTCAACAGACAAACTAATGTCCTCCATACGCCTGGTCTTACCAGTCAGCTCGGTAACAATCCTCCAAGATGCTTGATGGGATTAGAAGACCCTTCAATCCTCCTCCGATAATAACTACGTTTAGTCTTTGATATTAAGGCAGCATGCTTCAACTTAGAAACCCTGTAAGCTTCTTCTAGATTGGGATAGGTGTTTTTGAGTATAAAAAGGTCCTTCAGCTTATTACTTGACTGTCTGACCTCGTCAGTAATCCATCTTTTAACTCGACCGCCGGAAAATTTGTAGTGTTGTCTATACGGGAAATGCACATCAAAGTAGTATAAAAATATATCCAAGAAGCAATCGAACGCATCGTCCACATTCTCGGAAAGATATACCCTCTCCCACAGTTCACCTCGTAACGCCTCTTTAAAATTCCCTACTGCATTATCACTGAAAGATCTCCTGGAACCCCTCAAGGAGTCCGCAGAAAAACATTCTCTATCAAGCTCGATGTACACCGCGCGATGGTCAGAAACCATATTATCCGACACACAAACAACCGTCCGAGCAATGTTTGTAAAAACATGATCAATCGTAGTAGTTGAGTGATCAGTCACCCTGGTTGGCCACCAGACTGTTGACCTCATACCGAAGCTCACAAAAAGGCTGTTTAGGTCATTGAAGCCATTTTTGTTGCTTTCATTAAAGGAATCTACATTAAAGTCACCAGAAACTATAAAGTCAAAGTTAGGATTATATAGTAAGTCAATTACATGGCTTAACGAATCAAAGAATATGTCAAGATCCCCATCAACCTAGTCTGACTAAGCTTACATTCTAGCCTAAAACTAAAAGCTAATCTCTGCCATGCTTAAGACATGCACATGCTAGTTGCTACTAAATGAGTCATGCTTCAACTTATTTTGCATTTTAGCTGTTTAGCTGGCCTATTCTAACCTAAAAACTAGCTTAAAATTAACTTAAAACTAACTTAATATAACTCGTGTTTTTATGCATGCGACATGCATTTACCCTTTTGTGCTGGTACTTCAAGAGGCCGGTCGTCAGCATCCATGATGCTGGGACTCCATGTCTCCTGGCATTTCAGTACTCCGGATCTTGATTTTGATGGAAGTTTTGTGGTACTCGTGGGTTTGTCTAAATTGGTAGAAATAAGTCTTCATCGGTTGTGTGTCCTTTTAGCAGGAGACGCGGACCGGAATGTTAGGTTCACCCCTGCTGCTGGTTCTGAAAATCGGCGTGTAGCCTGGCTGTGATTTTCTGGGCCAATGTGCTTAGACCACGAAAGTGGCCAGGGTCTCTCAGAGCATCGTAGATGGGCACGCCCGCCAGACTCGCACGCTCGTAGTCCGCAACCCCCCTCAGGCGAGGACAGTCGAAAACCACGTGCTCGGGCGTACCAACTTCACCGCAACGACAGCGATCCATTCGGTCTAGACCCCTTTGAAAGCGGTAGTCGGGGAACGGGCCGTGGCCCGTGAAGAAGAGGATTAAATCTCTTGACGGTTGGAAATGGGCCATTTGCATTCGTTTCTCAATACTGAGGAGAAGTCCGCGTACCCGACGGCCCCTCCCAGAGTCGTTCCACCTCTGCTGCCATAGTAGGAGCGTGCGGCTTTGGATATTCTTCTTGGTGTGTGGATTTATGTCAAGAAGGTGGCCGATCCTGTGTTGCTCGCCTTTCCGCAACCAGTATGCGGCAGCGCTCCCCAGTACTTGGAGATCCATGGAGAGAACGCCAGCATCGCATCGGACGATCTTGTTCTGTATCCTCCGGTTAGTCTTATGAGGATGCCTCTTTGCGCAGCATTTAAGCGCTGTCTTGATCTTACGAGTTTTGCCCGTTCTCCCCATATGCTTGCTCCGTAGGTGATTATGGAAGTCATGACCGAGCACATATAGGTTTAAACCGTACGCAACGGCAAGCCGTAGTGATGCTGCGCCAGACGTGCTATTTGCATTACTGCAACGGATTTCCGGCAGGTCTCAACCACATGTGGTTCGTATATTGCTCTTTCGGCTATATGGACGCCGAGGTATTTCACCGTCCTTGATCTCTTTAGGGATGTATTAGCAATCCTGATAGTAGGATCTCTGTGTAGTTGGCCCTTAAACATCATGTATGTGGTTTTTGCCGTGGATGTTTGGAGCTTGTACTGTGCGCACCAATTGGAGATGTGCTGCATGACGCCAGTGGCGTCGCGCTCAAGGTCTGGCCTGTTGTCTGCAATGGACACAGCAAGAAGTCGACTGTGCCATTGATGCAAGTGGCAAACAAATGAAGACATATTTTGTAACCATCTCTAAACTTACTTTGCTTTTTGCCATGTATCACGTATTAATATTATTATGTATTACATATTCCCATTGACATGTACCACGTATTATATATTGCGCATATCTTAAGTTAAGCCCTGTTATTGGATGTTATTCTGTTGAGCTAATATAATTTATTATTATTATTATTATTATTATTATTATTGAATACTTCTTAAGGGACACCGGACCGGCTGGAGCGTAAGCGTAACCGTAACCATAAGCGTAAACGTAAACGTAAGCGTAAGAGCGTTAAATTCAAGATGAATAAAACAGAGAGTATGATGTCCGAGCGGGAGGCGCCGAGTCGGGCGGTCAGAGCAGAGGGGATACGTGGCATGGATGAGAAGGAGAGACAGAGGGAGTATGATGTGCGAGCGAGAGGCGAAACCTCATAATGACTTCCGAATCCTAATTTAACATATAAGAACGAATAAAATAAAACATTATACATAAAATATCCGAAAAATATTTTCTACAACGACAAGGACAAAATTGAAAAGATGGTCAAATTTCTGGAGATCGCAGCCAAGGGTGAGTTCAAATAAAACGCTCTCTTTTTAAACTCTTAGCTTTCGAATTATATTTAATTCATCTTCAGAGAGTCACATAAGAGCCGAGAAACAGCAACACAGCATCAAACAGAACAGAAGGAAACCATCACATAATGGAGATATAACAAAGTTAAAATTTAATATTTTTAAAAATTTAAAAGTTTCCGAAAATTGCCAATCTCCAATCACAAACTACTGAGAACCCGTTCATTACACAGCCTACCAAGTTTTAGGCAAACTTCACGCGTTAAAAAGAACTTCGACATGTGTAACATGCGGTCGTCAAAGAACATGTGAAAAAAATTTCTACAACCTAATCCTACTGATTTTCAAATCATCAAAAAACACGTGGAACTAAAACGCGATGATCTTCAAATAAGAAATACATATATATATATATATACATATATATATTTCGTGACCTTTTATACTTATCCTATATGATAGGTCTCTACCATTAATAGATCAATAAAACAAGGCTGGTTTGAACGATAGTTATATTTTCAGAACGTTTACAAACGTTTTCGGAATACCTTCTTCAGTGAAAATATAACTAGATAAATATATAAACAAACATTTGTTTTTTATTTGGGAACTATCAACAAAATAACTAATGACTAGGATTTCTTGATATAGAGGATGTGTAACCAACTTTTATATATATATATATAAATTATAAAAACTAAATTAATGTGTAAACATACATGCAAATTAAGTAAAACCTTATATCAAAAAATCTTTGTCGAAACCTTAACAATTCTGTTCAAGGACTAGAGAAAACCCAAATTTAAAAACCTAGCCAAAGGTTTCCTTCTTAAGAAATGCAAATGCCATTTTAACAAATTGCTATATACATTACTTAAATTTTGAATATCGGTTCTGAAATTAAGAGTTTTAGTGTCTTTCTGTATATTTATAATTTCATATATTTGTCTTTTTATAATTATTCTCTGTTTTTAATATAATTGTGTTTTCAAAATCAAAGTAATGCCCAAGATCTTTGTAATGCTTTGTTACAGCGGTCATTGCACCAAAATCATTATTTAAAGAATACTTATGGTTATACAACCTTTTCTTTAAATATTGTTTCGTCTGACCGATGTAACAACCATCACAGTCTTTACAGTTTATTTTATAAACTACATTACTTTGATTTTGTTTAATTATTTTAGATTTAGTATTAGTAAAAAGAGATCTGTTACTATAATTTGGAATGAAAGTAATGTTTATGTTGTTTTTATTAAATTCCTTTTTTATTTTTTCGCTTAAACCTTTTCTATAAGGAATAGCGTTATAAGATTTATTGTTATTATTTTTAATTCCTCTATTATATAATTTGTTAATTCTATTTTTTATTATTTTTCATAAAAACTATTTGGATAATTATTTTTATCTAAGATTTCTTTAACTCTGTTTAAATTCTTTTCCCTAAATTCAGGATTAGCTAATCTAACCGCTTGATCAACTAAACCGGTAACTACATTAATTTTATGTAATTTTGATGTTTCTGAAAAATAATTTAAATGTCTTCCTGTATTGGTAGACTTTATATGCCAATTTGTTTTTACAATGCCGTTATTATGCATGACTGTCACGTTCAGGAAACTCAATGAGTTATTAGATTCCCTCTCATATGTAAATTTTAATCTATTATGATAACTATTAAATGAATCTAATATCTCATCAATTCTATCCTTTCTTACGGAACAAAAACAGTCATCCACATAACGTCTGTAAAAACTTACAGTAGAATTTAGTTTTGCCAAACAAGTTTGCTCTAGGTCCTCCATTACCAGGTTTGCGATAACTGCTGATAATGGAGAACTGATAAACTATGAAAGAACTTTTAATAAAGTAAAACAAAACAATATTAATAAATTCAACCAGTTAATAAAAATGCAGGGGTTGATTACCCAATTTTACAAGAAGATTGGATAATCAACCTAACTGATAAAGAGATTTGTCAAAATGTTAAATTAATTTTAAGTCTAGGTCCTAAGTTTTCTATAGATTTTAATGTCATACCGATAGATGATTTTATTTGTAGTATAGAAAATATCGTTCAAAATTATGAGGAAAACTTAGAACCTAACTTACGACATAAGTTGGTTAACATTTTGACAAATTACAGAAATAAAGAAAACAATAAAAATAATAATAGTAACAAAAACATCTTACAAAAAGCTTTTAATGAAACAAAAACATTTTTGAAATCTAATAAAGATATTATAATAACTAAATCAGATAAAGGAGAAAAAACCATAATTATGAATAAGATTGATTACGAAGCCAAAATGAATTCCTTATTGGAAGATAATCAAACTTATTCGGTATTATTATCAGACCCAACAAATAAATTCCAAAATGAAATAAATAAACTAATAAATAGTTGGTTTTTAAAAAATATATTTCTAAAGATTTAAGTAACCATTTAAAAATTCTAAATTCTATATCTCCAAGAATATACGGTATTCCTAAAATACATAAAGATAATATTCCTTTACGTCCAATCGTAAATTGCATTAATTCCCCCACTTACAATCTTTCCAAATTTTTATCTAAAATTTTAAGCAATATTGTAGGTAAAACTACATATAATGTGAAAAATTCATGGGAATTTGTAGATTCGGTTAGAAATCAAACAATTCCTAATAATTACGAATTAATCAGTTTAGATGTTGTTTCTTTATTTACTAATATTCCTGTGGATTTAGCACTAAAAATTTTAGATAAAAATGGAATTCCATAAAAGATTTTACAGATCTTCCAAAGGAGGAATTCATTGCAGCTTCGAAACTTTGTTTAAATTCTACTTATTTTACATATCAAAATAAAATTTATAAACAAATTTTCGGTACTGCAATGGGTTCCTCCATTATCAGCAGTTATCGCAAACCTGGTAATGGAGGACCTAGAGCAAACTTGTTTGGCAAAACTAAATTCTAGTGTAAGTTTTTACAGACGTTATGTGGATGACTGTTTTTGTTCCGTAAGAAAGGATAGTATTAATGAGATATTAGATTCATTTAATAGTTATCATAATAGATTAAAATTTACATATGAGAGGGAATCTAATAACTCATTGAATTTCCTGAACGTGACAGTCATGCATAATAACGGCATTGTAAAAACAAATTGGCATATAAAGTCTACCAATACAGGAAGACATTTAAATTATTTTTCGGAAACATCAAAATTACATAAAATTAATGTAGTTACCGGTTTAGTTGATCAAGCGGTTAGATTAGCTAATCCTGAATTTAGGGAAAAGAATTTAAACAAAGTTAAAGAAATCTTAGATAAAAATAATTATCCAAATAGTTTTTATGAAAAAATAATAAAAAATAGAATTAACAAATTATATAATAGAGGAATTAAAAATAATAACAATAAATGTTATAACGCTATTCCTTATAAAAAAGGTTTAAGCGAAAAAATAAAAAAGAATTCAATAAAAACAACATAAACATTACTTTAATTCCAAATTATAGTAACAGATCTCTTTTACTAATACTGAATCTACAATAATTAAACAAAATCAGAGCAATGTAGTTTATAAAATAAACTGTAGAGACTGTGATGGTTGTTACATCGGTCAGACGAAACAATATTTAAAGAAAAGGTTGTATAACCATAAGTATTCTTTAAATAATGATTTTGGTGCAATGACCGCTGTAACAAAGCATTACAAAGATCTTGGGCATTACTTTGATTTTGAAAACACAATTATATTAAAAACAGAGAATAATTATAAAAATAGACTAATATATGAAATGATAAATATACAGAAAGATACTAAAACTATTAATTTCAGAACCGATATTCAAAATTTAAGTAATGTATATAGCAATTTGTTAAAATGACATTTGCATTTCTTAAGAAGGAAACCTTTGGCTAGGTTTTTAAATTTGGGTTTTCTCTAGTCCTTGAACAGAATTGTTAAGGTTTCGACAAAGATTTTTTGATATAAGGTTTTACTTAATTTGCATGTATGTTTACACATTAATTTAGTTTTTATAATTTATATATATATATAAAAGTTGGTTACACATCCTCTATATCAAGAAATCCTAGTCATTAGTTATTTTGTTGATAGTTCCCAAATAAAAAACAAATGTTTGTTTATATATTTATCTAGTTATATTTTCACTGAAGAAGGTATTCCGAAAACGTTTGTAAACGTTCTGAAAATATAACTATCGTTCAAACCAGCCTTGTTTTATTGACCTATTAGTGGTAGAGATCTATCATATAAGATAATAAGAAATACGAGAATTATTGGGTATTCACTTCACACGTGCGTAAACCACACATACCAGTTTTCAAAATTATTATTATTATTAAAATATGTTGTAGCACCATCCTGCATATAACGACACTATGGCCTCGCATCATCAAGTGTGCCGACACTTGACATATGTAAAAACTTCAAATAATAAATAATATATACTTGTATTTTTCAATCGTTGTTCAAACGTTATAATCATTGTAATAAAAAGTACTGTAAAACTGCAACAAAGTATATTGGGTTTTATGCATATTTTGTAACATTTTTGGGGAGCCAATTTCAAAGTTGAAAGTGTGGACGAACTCTTTTTCGAATGTTTTATCTTTCTACTGACACAGCGATAACGTTTGAGCGACTAGAAACGTACAACTCGATTTAACATTAAACTTTCCAAATAGTATTTACAGAAATAAAAATATTGAAAATGTCTCCACGTTAATAGCTTGATGTCATCATTCTCTTTAATATGCTACTTTTAAAATTTTTCCAAATTGTCAATGAAGTCGGAAATAATGTAACAAAATTATTACAATAATCGGTATTTTCAAAATTATAAAATAGCATGTAGGCAACATAAATAGAACCAGTAGCATTGGATATATGCATCCAAAATCCTCTGTGCGTCATAATTAACTGCAATATTATAATATGCCATTAGCGGCTTAACAAAAGATAATGATTTCATTACGGGAAACCTTGTTGTGGATGGAATTCAATTGAAATAGTCAAATGTAAATTATTGGTTTCACTACCTATGGAAAATTTTTTGGGCACATAGCAGTTGCGCGCAAAACTCAGGTAATGCCTACTAATGATTTAATCCTACCTTTCAATTGCGCGCACGCTAGAAATTTAGTTACCTATCAATTGCGCGCAAATATTTAATATGCACTATATGCCATTTCGGACACTGGTTATGTATTACACTGGAAAACAGCATGTCTGCTGCATGAGATTTTTACATGAATCTGAATAGTTTTTCCACGCTGATTTCAAAAATATATGCCGTTTTCATGTAGCAGCTCTAGTTTTGGAGTTATGAAGTGACAGGATTTTTCATTGAAAATGCACATAGTTTAAGTTTAAAAAATGTATTAAATATATTTATTCTGAATAAAATTTCCTTTTTTTGGATTTTCTACAGTGTGATGTTATATGATTATTATTTTGAATGCTTCAACAATAATCAGCCATCATATGTTCATTCCAGTGCCCCCGATACCTCTCCTCCATAGTGCGAATATCCTAGTGAAAGCGCTCTCCTTGTTCCTCGCTTAGGTCACCGAGATTTTCAGGAAAATAGTCTAGATGGCTGTGAAGGTAGTGAAGGTTAATACTCATGTTGCATCCAAGCCGCTGGAAGCGTATCAGCAACTGTTCAACGTGCTGAATATAGCCGTCACATTTCCTATTGCCCAAAAAATACTCAAATACCCAAACAAACTCTTCCCATGCACATTTCTCGACAGCTGTCATATGGTTGATGAAAATTTTATCACCTATCAACTTCCTGATTTGTGGCCCATCGAAAATACCACCTTTGATTTTCTCACTACTCAATTTTGGAAACACTTTTACAATGTATTTGAAACATTCGCCATCTTTGTTAAGAGCTTTTACGAACTGTTTTATCAACCCCAGTTTTATATGCAAAGGAGGCAATATAATTCGGTCTCTGGATACTAGTGGAACATTAATTACATTTTGCTTACCGGGAATCAAAGCCTCCCTAGAAGGCCAGTCTTTTTGTCCAGTGCTCAGCTTTCGCTCGGCTGTCCCATAAGCATAGGAAACAGGGAGAGCTTTGGAGAGACCAATTTGCTGAATTCTTCTCCACCATGACTGCGCAAGATGAAACCGACAGCCCACCAATTCAACTTCCGGCCATACCTTCTTCAACCCCATATGTATTGCCACTTCAAAGTCGCAAACAACTCTTTTGGGCCTAAAGTCCAAAGCCAGTTGGTGGGACTTTTTTCGTATAGTATCAAATACAGCTGCGTAACTGTCACTGCTTTTGTCCCGGAAGCAACGAAAATGCCAAAGGTATATAATGTCCGTTTTCAATACTATGGATGGTAAAAAACTGGTAAAAATGTTTGGGGCAGTAGGAAAATGTTCCATCAACATATATGATACTTTGACTACATAAGTATCGAATATTGGTTTCGCAAGAAAATATTATAATACTTGTTATTTTATTATTTGACAATAAGAACCCTTCGTTTTTCCTAGTATTGCAAATAAGTTGATTCAGTGCTTCTTGCACCTCGCTCCGATTGCGAGGTAAGCGTGGGAAAACAGCTCTCTGTGATCTGTACATACTTAGACGTATATTCTCGACGTCCTTCGTTGTTGTTTTCAAATCTTGGGATTCCAAGGCTCGGTGTATAATTTTACTGAGTTTCTCGTTCAGATCTTCCGTAGCTTTTCTTTTAACGCTGTTCTTTAATTTCTATAACAATAAAACATCATTTTATAAAGGTGATTTTGAAGACAAATAAATAAAAACATGACAGTATTGTCGAAACAAAGCGAAGTAAAACATTAGTTTTTCATTTATTTGTTAATATGGATTATCACAAAGTAACGGCTAATAGTGCTAATTTTCTGATTTTGAAGATTTGAGACTTTTAAGAAATTACAATACAACTTCATAAACTTACCTCAATTTCAAGCCCGTTTGCACTTCGAGAGGGACAATGGTCTTCTTCCTTGCATTTCTTGAGCAAGATTGCTTCCGTCAAATCCATTGTTAACTCCAGCCACACAGGCTTTATTTGTACATCGATATCTCACCCCCGCTGCCGTTTCGCGATCTTTTCTGAATTTATAACCGTCGACAATAATCAATTTTTTACCATGCGCACTCAACATAGTTCCAAACTCCATGTTAACACTAAGTTGAACTGAATAAACATTCAATGTGGTATCAATTTATATCTACTGCATCTCTAATTTCCATAACCATCTTTGCCAGTTTCTTAGAATATACCACTGCTTAAATGTAATTATGTTAATCACACTTAAACGTTTATAATTTGTAATTTCCGACTATTTAGAAATACATACTTATGAATTAGGTAATTAAAGGGATTAGTGCAACTAAATGAGTTGCGCGCAAGTGAAAGGTACCTTTTGGACGTAACAGGTCAACTCGGCGATGTAAAGTCGGCGACGGTCAACTCGGTGATGCTGAGTCGGCGATGGGCATCTCGGCGATGGTAAACTCGGCGACGGTCAACTCGGCGAAAAGGAATACAATAATATATAAACAATAATAATAAAAGAGATTTTAGATGATTACTAATTAAAATGTAATGGCAAGAGATATTTAGAATTACAAAATTAAACTAATACCTAGTATTAGAAAGCAAATTAAAATATTAAGGGAAAATTTAGAGCTTAGGATTACTCATAATGACCTTATAGTTACCTGCTTACTCGTACCTACATCCTATAAAAGCCTGGTAATATTCACTTTCTTTACTATTCCGAATTCATCTCAGAAGTAAAGACATTGTGTGTAATTTTGTTTGTCTGCGTGAGTTTTTTATTTACTGAGACTCAAGATGGAAAATAAAGTTCTTAGCCAAAGGGGTCACGAAAAGTACTACTGGGATGGCTACCTGTACACGAAGGATAAAACGAACAAGGACAACACCATTCAATTCTGGCGCTGCGAAAACAAGCACGAAGGATGCAAAGGAAGAATATGGACCAATATTATGGTTGGTTCTTTCAAATGCATCAGCGATGAACACACATGTAGTACGGTAGGAAATGCAGCAAATGTTGTTCTGCAAAAAATGAATACCACTGTGAAATACCTGGCCGCGACAACGATGGAGAATCCAGCCCAAATCAGAGGACGAGTTTTGGAGAATGTCCCAGCTGCGGTTAAAGGAATGCTTCCAAGTTCCAGTGTTATGCGGAGAAACATTCAAAGAGTAAGAGTAACCATGTCCAAAGCACCCGCCAATCCAGAAACTCTTAGTGAAATTATCATCCCAGAAGTGTACTCGCAATATTACTATACCCCTACTCAATTTGAGAATTTTTTGCTGGCAGATTCCGGAAGAGATCAGGTGGATCCACATCGAATTCTGATAGTTGGTAGAGAATACCATGCAACATGGAGTGCAAGCATGAAAGAATTATTTGTTGACGGCACATTCTTATTGTGTCCTCCACTTTTTGCTCAAATATTTGTTGTTCTGGCAAGAAAAGATACGCATAAAGAGAAGGGTCCAGTTTTTCCTGTACTATATTGCTTGCTGCCCAATAAAAGTGCAGAAACATATCTCAAATTGTTTAACATGATAAAAGTTCTTTGGCCGCAATTAAATCCGGAAAGCATCAGTGTAGACTTTGAATTGGCAATTCACCAGGCCGTAAGACAAGTTTTCCCAGAAGCCGAAATTAGAGGATGCTTATTCCACTTGGTAAAAAATCTTCGAAAGCATTTATCTTCTTCCAATCTCCTAGGAATGTATAATACTGATCCCGAATTTGCACTACAAGCAAAAATGGTAACATCATTGGCATTTGTCCCAGAAGAGGATGTGATTGATGCCATTGCCGAATTAGAAAATGAGTTGCCAGAAATATTAGAACCAATTTTAGAATGGTTTAACAGAAATTATATCGGTCGACTTATAAATAATGGAACCAGAGCGCCAGCAACGTTTCCAATTGCAGTTTGGTCCGTTTATTTTCGGACATTGAATGGTCGAGATAGGACAAATAATTTTGCAGAAGCATGTCATCGCAAGTTGCAACTGGCTTTTGGTTCTGGCATTGCTCATCCTTCGTTATGGACATTCATAGAAAATTTAAAAAAGGTTCAGTCTTCGTATGATGCGGACTATGAACGAGCAATTGCCGGGCGCAATGGTGCATCAAAAAGGAGACGTTATGAGGAAGCCGGCGAGAGGATTTTTAACCTTCCTATACTCACGCATACGGTCTGTGAGACCGACTTATATAGTATAGTATACGTCTTTCATTTTGACGTGAGTATAGGAAGGTTAATAAAGTTGCCAATTATAACAGGCAAAATTTGATCGAATATCTCAGAGGGATATCACACAATTACAATATGAACTAGTTTTTTTAATAGATTGTATATTATATTTTATTATAATAAATAATTGTATTGTAATAAATAATTACATAATATATTATTGTATTCCTTTTCGCCGAGTTGATCGTCGCTGAGTTTACCATCGTCGAGTTGACCATCGCCGACTCAGCATCGCCGAGTTGACCGTCGCCGACTTTACATCGCCGAGTTGTCGCGTACTGCCTTTTGGATACCTAAAATAGAAAAGAGATTATAAGGGTTAGTTGCTGGGCTTTGCGCGCAAATGTAATATACCGAATTTTTAGCACATATATTTACTTAGTAATATCGTAAATAAATCAATTTTATAGTATAAAAAGATCTTGGGAATTGGTAGATTTTGATTTATGTACGAAATAATTTTCGTTTAATTAGTCTAGATGTAGTTTCTTCATTTACAAATATTTCGACTGAACTAGCAATTACAATAATAGATAATAAATGGCTGTTTGTCCATACAAACGACGTAATGTATTCATCAAGTGCAAAACGAGATTCTTTTCATCAATACAGACCCTGTTGAAAATATATTAGGTCAGAGTTCGAATAATTTAGCAAAACCACTGAAACGGAGACAATAATGGAAGGCGCACGGTAATGCGCTCATGCAACGAAAAACGTGCCCTTCTGTTGAAAAAGGCCAGGTATATATGCAGAGGGGTTTGTTTGTGTTTTCGCTCGTTAACTCTTATGTGTCAGACCACGCGTTTATTGCCCAACAGGTAACCCCAATTACAGGACAAAAATAAAAAAAAACATAGTGAATACATAAATTAATAATGAAGTTTAAAATATACATAATTAAGATATACAAAAAGAAAAAGAAAAGCGACAAATATAAATTAATATATATGCAAAAATTAAAATTAAACAGTAAACTCAGTTATTATTTTAACAGAAAAAAGATTAAATAACAAAATTAGACACAAATATTAATAAAGCAATTTACCAATAGAAATGTCACTATAGACCCTTTCTGCATTGTTCGTCATGTTGTACACAGGAGATCTCAATAGAAGATTAGTTCTGGGCGTTGGTAAATTAAAAGTGGAAGTGTAACGAGATGTTAAGCGAGGCACGTTAAAGAAAATACGGGATAGCAGCTCCATACAGTCAATTCTATTGCTAAGTAATTTATGTAAGAATTTGGCGCTCTGAAAGTCGCGACGGCATTCCAGAGAACGTAATTGATGCACATTTAGAAGTTCAATGTATGAGGTATGCCATGGTGGATATACCCCGTCTAATTTCAGAGATAAAAATTTTAAGAATCGACGCTGAATACGTTCCAGCGACAGTTTGTGGGAAACATAAGAAGGAAACCAAATAATAGAGGCAAATTCCAACTTCCATCTCACGAACGTGAAATATAGTGTTTTGAGAAGCGCAGTATCACGAAAAAACCTTGATGATCTCATAATAAACCCTAAAACGCGCGAAGCAGATGCACAAACATCTTCAATATGTAAATTAGAAGAGAGTGTCGGATCAAAGAGGACACCAAGATCCCCAACACTTTTAACTTTAGGAAGTTCAACATTCTTAATATGGTAATGAGAATAATAAGGATTAGTTTTACGTGTGAAGGACAGGAAGTAACACTTACCAACATTAAGGACCAAATTATTTGCGTCAGACCAATCAACTAAGATGTCCAAGCCACGCTGAAGACATTCCATATCACCATCATTAGCGACTGTAGAAAACAATTTAACATCATCAGCGTAAGCAAGAACATGACAAGGCAAGGTCTCCAACAAATCATTAATAAATAATATGAAGAGTAGCGGACCCAGATTGGATCCCTGTGGTACGCCACTCCAGGACATAAATTCAGATGACACGAAGCCATTAAAAACACAACTATACTCGACTCGCCGAACAGATGCAGTAGCAAATTATGGCAACCTTGCAATGCAAATGTCCGACTCACACAGCATAAATCACATGTAAACATATCAAAATAATAACCTCATTTTGTATTTGACATAAATAAAAATTGCAAAATAAGTACTAAAATAATTTTCTTATTTCTTCAAGTATGTTTTGTTGAATTAAATTATGCATCTCCAATATATAGAATTATATATAGTAAATAAAAAATACACAATGGTTTTAAGAAGATCTATGTAATATATAAATACAAAATAAGGAAACAAATTAATATTTTTTTTGGTACGTATTTATATAAGAAAAATTAACTCACTGTACAAATAGGTATAATCAAAAATAATAAATTTTATACATATTACAAAAATTTAATACAGTAAAGGAATTAATTATGACACACTAAAACGTTGTTAACATGTATCTTCTTCGCTATTAGATGATGTAGACGAATCATCATTAATTGTAATGATTAACGGCTCTATGTGTATATCTATGAGATTGTCAAGTTCCCACATTTCCTTCTCTGTTTGAATAACATGTTTAATAGCATTTTGCCAATTTTCAACAGAAATATTGTCAATACCTCGTTGAAATAATTCTTTCACGTCTGCCAATTTAAATGTGGTGTTATGTCTCGCAACATACCCCTTCACTTGTGCCCATATTAGTTCAATCGGGTTTAATTCACAGTGATAAGGGGGAGTCTAAGTACCTTTCTATTAGTGTTTTCTATTAATTCATTAACAGCATATTTCGGAGGGCCAGATAAATGTTCTTTAATTAAAGCTAACAATTCTGCTTTTACCATGTTTTCTTCATATGCAATACTATTTTCCCTCATCCAGTTTTGCATTTCTAATTTGCGACTATTAGTTGTAGGTGGCTTATTCAATTTACGACTATGGTACGGAGCATTGTCAAAAATTATAACGCAATTTTCTTTTAAATTGGGGAGAATACATCTCATCCACTCTTCAAACCTTTCTGCGTTCATGTCTTCATGATAATCTCCTGTTCTCTTTGATTCAAAGAGGAGTAAACCATTTTCTACAAATCCTTCATCCGAGCCAATGTGTGCAATTATAAATCTTTTGCCTTTGCCTGAAGGATTTTTAAGACCTGTACTTAAATCTTCTATAAATGCTTGTCTTGCAGTGACAACAGACATATCTGTCCATACTTTATTTACAGTATGTCCAGCATTTACCCAGGTTTCATCCAAGTAATATATCGGGGTACCATTTTCACGATATTTCTTAATTTCACGAAGGTATTTCCGTCTCCAGGTAATAATGTCATCTTTTTCTTTTAAAACACTATTTCGAGCTCGCTTATTATAACTACAAACATAATTATCTTATGATTAGTATATAGAATTTAAAGTAATAAATATTTGTACAGAAAGTTTAGTTCCTTTAATAATGATCTGAGAGTCGTAATTTTGAAATTAGGAATGTCATCTCTTTCATTTATCACTGTGAGAACTTTTGAACTATTGGAGGTTCATTTTTAAAAAAGAATGAATGTACAATTCTTCGTATAACATTTTTCATTTCATCATCCACCATATCTAAAACAGCCCTTTTTCTATGATATTTTTTGGTGGTTGTAATTCGTGATTAGTGTTATATTCTTTCACAATATTGTAAACACTGCGTTCACTAATTCCTGTAAAAGATACTATAATAGTTACTATGATTTGGTTATCGTTTTTGGAAAGATACCTGCTGCTTTGGCTGTCATTTCAACACTAACAATTTTAGAAGTGCTAGGCTCTTCTTGAAATGTTTTAAATATATTCAAAACCTTCTGTTTATCTTCTACCGTAAAATGTTTTGAAACTCTCTTCTTAGGAGGTGAGTTTTCCATAATGTAAGTATATACGATAATATAGCAAGAAATAATGTATAACCTACAAAACAATAATGTATTATTGGTGCACTAGAACGATCGATAAATAGTCTTCAGAAACACTGGTTTATGAAATATAATAGATAATGGATCATTTACAAAGAAAGCTAATAAAATCTAATATTCCAAATGCAATATGGACTCGATTTTTATTCTATTGTAAGCGGCCACCCTGATCGACCAATTACAAACGTTATTGGTTATGTGACCTATTAAACACACATTGTTGCCATAATTTACTACTGCATTTGTACGGCGAGTCGAGTATAGATCTATTTAGTGTGCAAAGGTTCGGCGGAAAACCAAAGAAATCTAGCTTATGCAACAATAATCCATGATCAAGAGTGTCAAAAGCATGGGAAAAGTCGGTGTAGATCGTATCTACCTGTCCCTGACTATCCAATACCTCACTAGTGTACTGCGTAAAGCAGGCCAGATTTGTGATGGTTGAACGACCCGCCATGAAGCCATGTTGAGCGGGAGAGACAAATGATTTTATATTTACATATATTATATTATAGAGGAACTGCTCAAATAACCTAGTAAAATTATTCAATATAGAAATGGGTCTATAGTTCTTAATTTGTGACTTATCACCCTTTTTAGAAACAGGTATTATTCGAGAACGTTTTCCATTTGTCAGGAAACGTACCTAACTTATTTGCTTAAGTTCATTATTTTACACACAGGCGTCACCAAGGCGAAACGTGTATCCCTAATCAGGAAGCTAGGTATTAAATCCTCACCACCAGGGCACTTGTTCGGAAACGCACCCATAAGTTCAATTAAAACATCTTCGAACACTGACGGGCAAACGAATGGTGGTAAACGCGGTAGATTAACCGGGAGATCCTGTACACCACGAAGTAGTATAAACTTCCGAGAAAACGTTCGCAAAGGGATTCACAATCTCAAGAGGCTCCTCCACTGATAAATCATCCATCAATAACTTGCCAGGTATACGAGTCGCACCCTTTCTACTCCGAACAAACGACCACAGACGCCTTGGATCCACCTTGATAGCATCATCAACCTTGGACAGATATGACCTGTATCCCTCTGAAATCTGCAGCTTGGATATCTCCCGCAGTCTTCTAAATTCTTGGTAGTAATACGGGTCATGTGTGAGTTTCCATTCCTTTCTGTAGTTCTCCTTGACTTTAAGATTGCGCCGGATTTCAGTAGAAAACCACGGAGGAAAATCAGAATTAAAGGTAGAACATTTGGGAACAGAAGACCCAAAAGTCTTACAATACAGGAGATAATAAAATTGATCAACCGGAGAGTTAACATCACTACAGTTATCCAAAACGGCCCACTCAACATCAAACAAATCACTCAGTAGTTCATCATTACATTTATGGCTTAATAGTGAAATCTTTCTATCGGAAACAACAACCTAACTTTTCTCGGTCAATAAATTGTATTTTTATACCTATTACTGTATCATTGAAAGTGTAGAATAAAAATTGATATAAACAAGAGATCAAAATAAAATATAATTTATTGTCTAGCAAGAACCACGTAGAGGTGAGAATAACATCTTGCCTGCTTAGGGAAATGGATAAAAGGTAATAAAAGCTTAAAAGAAACTTATTAAACTAAAAATAAACTCTAAAAATAATCACAAACTCTGGGCAAACTAATAATAAATAACAAATATAATATAAATTCTACGGTAAATAAATAATAATAACAACTAAATAGATCTACGTTTTTTTAAAACGAAAATAAATATTCTAATATTTTTGTGAAACACGGAAAAATGTATTGTTTACTCTTTTCGATAAATTACAGGAATTGGCCTATTCTTTATGTAATTAGAAAACTACTTTCACCGTTCGCAGACGCGTTTCGCGGTTATATCGCTCATCAGTGCGACTTTGTGAGAAGTAGTCCAAATAACTACTATATATTCTAGCACTTTGATGTTTGTACGTATGAGAATTCAATTAAGAAATTCCCCCAATATATACTTAAACGCGCATTTTCGCAGGTATTTAATTCTACAGAAGGAATTGGGGGAGGGAAGGAAACAATTATTAATAATAATAATAATAATAATAATATTTATTCTCCAACAGATAAATAATCCAATTACAGGACAAAGATAATAGTACAAAAACATATGCAGCATAGCCAACCTTAACTAAGAAAAAAGCAAACTTATAGTTCTAAACTTAATATTAATAGTAAATCATATAATAAATTCATCTAAATTACATTTAGGAATTTATGATAATAGCGAAAGTGAGAGAAAGAAACAAAAAGAAAAAAGAAAATAGTTATAGGTACTGAAAAGATGAGTACACTGACTTAGCAGTGTCGGCAGTGCTGTGCAGTTAATGTCAACCGCTGGATCTGAAATATCGTTGTAGTATTTACATAGTGTGTAGACAGGCGACCCAACCATAAGATTCGTTTTTGACTGTTCCAAATAGAAAGTGTTAGTAAATCTAGTCGCCCGTCCAGGAACCAGAAAACTTAATCTTGACAACATATCCGGCACATCAATTCGATTGTGTAATAAATAATATAGGAACCTCATGTCGCTATGGTGTCTACGGAGCTCCAACGGCTCGATACCCAAATTACTCAACAGACTAGCGTGACTATAGCCTCGTTGGGGGTAGTTTCCCGTTTGGCGAAAGTAAAGATATTTTAGAAAGCGCCTTTGTACCAATTCTAGTGCATAGATATGTGTTCTATAAAGCGGAGACCATATCAGTGATGCGTATTCAATCTTGGATCGTACGAAGGAAAAGTAGATAGGCAGTATAGTGTCAATCGAGGAGAAGGATCTAGTAATTCTAATAATAAATCCTAAGGTTTTTAATGCAGCATTAGAGATATTATTAATGTGATCACAGAATGACAATTTAGCATCGAAGGTGACTCCTAAATCCTTAACAAGGTGGCACTTCTCGAGCAAGGAATTGCCTAGGGAGTAGTTAAAGTCAATAGGTGAGCTTTTTCGTGTGAACGTGACATATTTACATTTAGATATGTTCAAGCATAACTTATTATCAGCACACCATGTCTGTAGAACATCCAACTGCCTCTGAAGATGAATACAATCACAAATAAGATAGTAGTCTGTGACAGTCTAAAATCTCTGCAATATCATTTATATATAGAGAAAACAGAAGTGGGCCAAGGTTAGATACTTGGGGAACGCCTGATGTTGAGTAGAAATGCCAAGATTTATGGCCTTTGTAGTAGACATAGTTACTTCTATTGGATAGATAGGATGATATCAAAAGAACAAGTGACGGAGAGAAACCAATGTTTAGTAGTTTGTGAAGCAGCAGAGAGTGGTCTATTCGATCAAAAGCCTTAGTAAAGTCCGTGAATATAGCGTCCCCTTGCACGGTGTTACGAGGATTGCCTTTTATGTTTCGGGATTTGGCAACCCTAGTGTTGCAATCTGGCAACTGACAGCTCTATCGTAAAGTTGGACATTTTTGAGGTTATACGTACTCAGAACGTTTTGACATACGAGCGCTATTTGTGTTGTTTACAGTAACTTAAAAGATTCATCTCGGCCCAAAAATGGAATTAAATCCTGAACATTTTCGTGCGATTATTTTTTACAACTTTCGACGTGGACTAACTCAGCAACAGTGCATGGATGAACTTAATTAAATTTTTGGCGATGAAGCTCCGTGAAGGACCAGTGTTTACCGATGGTATGGTGAATTCAATCGTGGTCGTAGTTCACTGCAAGACGAATTTCGTGAAGGTCGTCCAAAATCAGTTGTTGTTCCGAAAACCATTGATGCTGTGCGCGAACTGATATTGCAAGATCGTCATGTGACCTATCGTGAGATTGAGACAGCCTTAGGCATTAGTGGGACCAGCATACATTTAATATTGCATAAACATTTGACTCTCAAAAAAATTTGTTCGCGTTGAATCCCACACAATATGTCAATCGCTCAAAAAAGGCTCGTGTCGATTGGTCGAAGGAAATGCTCAAAAATACGATCGCGGTGCTTCGAAACACGTCTATGACATCGTGACAGGTGATGAATCGTGGATTTACGCGTATGAGCCCGAAAGTAAACAGCAGTCGACTGTATGGGTGTTTCAAGATGAGCCAAATCCAACAAAAGTTGTTCGCGCACGAAGCACTTCCAAGCAAATGGTCGCCTGTTTTTTCGGATAAACTGGACATGTCGCAACCGTACCACTAGAACAACGCAGAACAGTCAATTCTCAGTGGTACACAACCATTTGTTTGCCAGTTGTCTTCCAAGAAATCAGGAAAACCAACCGCCGAAGACGGATCACTCTTCACCACGACAATGCAAGCTCTCACACATCGGCTCAAACAACTGCATTTTTGAGCACCCAAAACATCGAATTCATGAGTCATCCGCCGTATAGTCCTGACTTGGCACCGAATGACTTCTTTTATTGCCGTACGTGAAAAACAAACTGAGAGGTCAACGTTTTTCGACACCTGAAGAAGCGGTTGCTGCATTCAGAATGCATGTTTTGGAGATACCTCAATCAGAGTGGCAAAAGTGCTTCGACAATTGGTTCAAACGCATGCAAAAGTGTATAGATCTTCATGGGGAATATTTTGAAAAACAATAAAGTGATTTTCGATGATTAATATTTGTTTTTGTTCTCTAATCCCGAAATGTAAAAGGCAACCCTCGTATAACACAATATCAGTTGAAGATTCCTTTGACAATTTCTACGAAACATTTATGCATTATGTCAACTTATATTTTCCATATAAAGAGCATTACATCAATACAAATAACTGCAAATGGATTTCACCTGCAATTTTCGAACTAAGAGAAAAATTATTATTCTTAAAAGATATGTCTACAAGATACCCCCATTTCAGAAACGAATATATTGCCTTCCAAGATTATTACGAACATTTTCTTAGGGACACTCAATTTTTACATAATCAAGCATTTATAGCAGACTCCAGCAACAAAATGAAAGCAATGTGGCAGCTGATACATAAATATACAGGTTGCACTAAACGTAAGGACAAAATATTACCTGCCAACTTTTCCAGCAATTTGGAGTTATGTACTGCCTTTAATCAATATTTGTCCACAGTTGCTTCTAATATCGTAGCTGATGAGTTCCTTAACGATAGTTCATTCGATAATTATTACTGTGCCCATAACAACTCATTTTTTGTTTCACCAGTGGATAACGCAGAAATTCTTGAATGTATCAAAAGCATGGCATCCTCTACAACGCCTGATGAAAACAACTTGTCTTCTTCTATAGTAAAATATTGCGTTGAGCATATTGTAAAACCTCTATGCTAGTTATTAATTTATCTTTTCAGTATGGAATAATTCCATCTAAACTGAAGATGTCTACGATTCATCCAGTGTATAAGAGCGGCGACGTAAATCAACTTAAGAATTACAGGCCTGTTAGTATTCTACCCATGTTCTCTAAAATATTTGAACGAATGATGAATAAACGGTTAATGTACTTTTTAACTACTGAAAAGATTTTGGTAGATACCCAGCATGGTTTTGTCTCGGGCAAAAATACTAATACTGCAATCTTCAATTTTTTATCGCATGTTTATGAGGCCTTGGACCGTCGCAAATTTGTTCTTGGCTTATTTGTTGATCTAAGTAAGGCTTTTGACTGTGTGAATCATACCTACCTTTAGTATAAGTTGGAGAAAATGGGTGTTCGTGGGTAACCCTACAGTGGTTTGAAACTTATCTACATAATAGACTGCAAAGAGTTCGCTGTAAAAGCGATTATTCTAATTTTGACTCACATAAACATTGGGATTCCTCAATGTTCAGTCCTTGGACCTAGCTTTTATTAATGATTTACCGCGGCCTATTGAACATACTAACTGCCATCTTGTCAATTATGCAGGAGACATTAACTTGGTTGTGGAGCATGATTCCTTAGATAATCTTTATCTGACTACTCAATTGATTTATGAAAAACTAACTACCTGGTTGGAATAATGGGCTTGTTATCAATGAGAGTAAAACAAACTGTGTCTTATTTTGGAACCCGAGAACTACTATCTCAAATCTGTCCATGGCTTCCAGTATGTTACCACAGACTGACGAGGTCACTGTTCTGGGATTATTAGTCGACAAAAACCTTAAATGGGAAAGTCATGTCAGTTGTTTATGCAAAAAGTTGGGCAAAATTTGTTTAGCAATAAGAACTTTGAAAAAATCATGTAATCTTGACACCCTAAAAACATTTTATAATTCCAATTTTATGTCTACTCTGCGCTATGGAATAATACATTGGGGTTATTCATCACAGTCACACCGTGTATTTGTAATGCAAAAGCGAGCATTACGCATAATCTGCGACCAACAGAATCTTGTAAACACGCATTTAAAGAAAATAAGTTTTTAACATTTTACGACATTTATATCTTAGAGGTCGTATGCTTCGCACACAAGCATTACAGTAGTTTCAATACTAATAATAGATAGATAGATAGATAGATAAATAACTTTATTCTATAGTGCAAAAGCGTAGAATGCGTCGACAAAAAGAAGACAAACTGTACAAAAAGTAGTAAAAGTTAAAAATGCACATATATATGATAAACAAAATATATATTTTCAGTGTCAACAGTTTATTGCTACCTTCTTTTAGAAAAAATCGCTAACAGTATATGGCGCCTCCGTAACCAGATATTTTCTTAATATTGTTTTATATGTGTCGTAATGTAGATTTTTTATTTCAGGCGGTAAATGATTATATATCTTAATACACTGATACAGTGCACTCCTTTGTAGTTTTGTCAAATATAGTTATAGTAGAACCAGGATACTCTTTGCAGACCCTCTGGTTCCATGACAGTGTACAATTTCATATTTTTAAAAACTCTTGGTAGTGTTGCTTGACAAACAGTGCACTTTCCAATACATAAATTGATGGTAGGGTGAGTATACTGTTATTAATAAACATTCTTTTACACGAGTCTCTGGGGTTTAAGTGAAATAATGTTCTTATGCAGGCCTTTTGTTGGACGAAGACCCTCTGCATTTCCACCGTATTCCCCCAAAACAACACACCGTATCGGAGTGATGAGTGAACGTATGCATAGTAAGCACTCGTAGCAGCTTCAGCACTGACACTACGAATAATCATTTTCAATACATAGTTATGCCGACAAAACCTGCTAACCAGGTCCTCAATATGAGGCCTCCAAGACAATTATGAGTCAATCCTTGTTCCCAGGAAAACTGCCGTAGGCGAACTGGTAAGTATCTGTCGCTCACAGTCAATATTAAAATCATTATTCTGCTCACCAAAGAGCAGTAAGACAGTTTTTTCCACATTTAATTTTAAATCATGGTCAGTTAACCAGGATCCTATTGTTAATAGGTTGTCTTGAATCCTGGCTGCAACAGACTGGATATCAGTCCCACTGATAACCGACGACGTGTCGTCCGCATACAGAATCGTGAGATCCCCAACCATATTAGGTAGATCATTTACATATAACGGAAATAGCAATGGTCCAAGTACGGATCCTTGCGGAACGCCCAAGGTCACGTCCCCCCACCGCGATTTGATCTCCTTTCCATCATGCCGATGAAGTGAAACACACTGCTGTCTCCCCGTCATATACGAATCCATCCATCTGAGTACTATCCCTCGGAAACCCATTCTTTCTAATTTTTTGAGTAATGTTGGATAATGTACCCTACCAAAGGCTTTAGATAGGTCGATGAAAATAGAACAAACGGTTTCCTTATTATTTATACCACGTGTTATATCCTCCAGGAGGGAGGAAATTGAAAAATACCGAAAGAAGATACTGTTATTGTCTTAGGCGATTTTAATGCACAGATAGGAAAAGAGGAATATATCAAACAAGTAGCAGGAAAGCATACAATACACAATAAGACAAATGATAACGGACATCGATTGTGCAATCTAGCGGAAAGAGCATATTTGGTCATTAGTAGTACTAAACACGAACATAAAAAAGTGCATAAAATAACATGGATTTCACCAGATCAGAAAACTCAAACGCAAATAGACCATGTATTGGTTAACAAAAGCAAACAGTCGTCCATATTAGATGTAAGAACATATAGAGGAGCTTGTGCGGACTCGGATCATTTTATGGTGACAGCGACAGCGAAATTGAAAATAAAAGGAAGAACGAATATGAAAAAGAGGGAAAATAAATGGAATATAGAGGAATTAAATAGCGAGAGAACGAGGGAAAAGTGCAAACACGAAATAGAGAGACAGTTAAGGGAGAGCAGTGATGGGAATGATTTAGAAACAAGATGGAATACTATTAAGGAATGTATCAATAAAGCAGCAGAAAAGTGTGTTGGAAAAAAGGGGAAGAAAAAACGCAATGAATGGTGTAATGAATCGTGTCAGAAAAAGCTAGTAGCAAAGGTGGAAATGAGAAACAAATGGATAAGATCGAGAAGAAATGAGGACAGAGAAGAATATGAAAACGCGAGAAAAGATTGTAAAAAACAATGCGAAAATGTAAGAGGGAATGGATAGAAAACGAGATGAAAAGTATAGAGGAAGAAAATAAGAAAACAAATACTAAAAGGTATTATCAAAAATCAACGAACATAACAAACCATATAAACATGGAATGAGTGGCATAAGGGATAGTGGAGGCAGGGTACTCGAAGGGGAGGAGCAATATAAAGAAGTATGGGTAGAGCATTTCAAAGGCCTGCTTATAGATAGCCAATATAATGAAGAACCATTTGAGGAGAAGGATGATGAAATTGTAGTGCAAGAGCCAACACTGAAAGAAGTGAAAGAAATTATAAAAGCTAGTAAAAATGGAAAAGCACCAGGAAAAGATGGTATAAATAACGAATTATTCAAATGCGGGGGAGAGGGTCTGCAAGAATACATATACGAATTGATACGGAAAGTATGGAATGAAGAAACGATGCCAAAAGAATGGGAATCGGGGCAAATAGTGACATTACACAAGAAAGGAGACCAACGAAGTTGCAAAAACTATAGAGGAATCACGCTTTTAAGCACAACATATAAAATCCTATCATCAATAATACAGAGAAGATTAGCAAGTACAATGGAAAACTTTACGGGGCAATATCAATATGGTTTCAGAAGCGGAAAGTCCACTACGGATGCGGTGCATAACATAAAACAAATACTGGAAAAGGCATACCAATACAATATGGAATTGGAATTCTTGTTTATAGACTTTCAGCAAGCATTTGACAGTATTAGAAGGAGAGAGCTTATCTCGGCAATGAGAGAACTCAATGATCCAGCGAAACTAAGAAGACTTATAGTAATGACATTAAAAACAACAAAGGTTAGTGTGAAAACATCGAAAGGAGAAACGAACGAATTCGAAACAAATAAGGGTGTTAGGCAGGGTGACTCACTATCTGCGACGTTATTCAATTTAGTATTGGAACATGTGACAAAAAATATAAACAAAGGCACATTGAGAACAAGAGGAAGCCAAATAGTAGCATATGCGGATGACGTAGTGGTCATAACGAAAAGAAGAAAGATAATGGTTAAAATACTGCAAGAAATAATTAAAGAAGGGGAGAAACTGGGTCTGAAAATCAATGAAACAAAAACGAAATTGATGAGAGTTGGAAAAAAGGGCAAAGAAAACAAAAAATTTAAAGTAGAAAACCTTACATTTGAAGAGGTGAATGTACGAAAAAATGTCGCCAACAATTGACCGCGCGAAAAAATGTCGCGAACAATTGAGCGCGTATCAAACGTCGCTAGCGAAAAAGGTCGCCAGCGAAAAAAGTCGCGTACAATTGATCGCGCGAGACAATGTCGTTTAATGTGGTTTAACTTTGATTCACACTATGTCACACAACTTGTTTTTATATACATATATATATATATATATATATATAGGTTTTACATTGTCGACAAGTAAATAATGAATTCTTGAATATTTGCATAGTTTACCTTTTAATTCACACTTAATTGGTTTTTAATAATTAGCTAAAATATAATATAAAAGCAAGGAAAATATGTGATTAGCAGAACAAAGGTATGTACCTTCCTCAATTGGATTTGGAGGAGGGTATATTGTTAACCACCGTCCTGGAATTACCTAATGAGATTTTAATATGTTATGAATATATAAGTTTTGTACAATATCCCAGCTTATTATTCCTTAACTTGTTGAATTGTCAAGATGGTCTTAACTTACGTTAAAAGTCAGAAAGGTGCTAATATGTTAGTGTATAATGGATATATCCATAGAAAGGAAAAGAGTATTGGTGAAAAGACAATTTGGAAGTGCGCTCAATACAATAAGTGTAAATGTGTCGGGAGAGTTCACACAGTGGGTGATGAAGTAATCAACAGTACAAGCCACAACCACGTTGCAGATGCATCCGTATTAAAAGCAAGGAGAGCTTGCAATCGAATAAAAGAACTAGCTCATCAAGTTGAACTAACAACACAAGGTATAATAGCCACTGTTTCACAAGAAGTTTCTGTGGGTGCAACTAGGCAGTTAGCTTCCATTTCATCCCTAAAGCGAACTATTCAGCACACACGGCAAAGAATGGAAGCTATTCCGGCAAATCCTAGAAACTTAACTGAGCTTGTTATTCCGGAGGAATATATCAGAAATAGCATTGGCGAGCCGTTTCTTTTTATTCGATAGTGGTCCAAACGAACAACGGATTTTAATATTTTCCACCGAAAAAAATTTAAGTTTTATGGAGAGCTGTGACCATTGGTATGCCGATGGAACATTTACATGTACTCCTCTATTGTGTGGTCACCTGTATACAATTCATGGAGTACAGTACAGCAACGTTATACCGACTGTTTTTGCTCTTCTACCAAATAAAACTGAGGCAACCCACACTCGACTCTTCTAGGAATTAAAAGCTTACGACCCGGTTTACGTCCAACAACAATAATGGTGGATTTTGAAAGAGCAACAATTAATGCTATACACGAAGAGTTTCCTGAATTCAGAATCCGTGGATGTTTCTTTCATTTTACGCAATGCTTGTGGTGAAATATGCAAGGTGCAGGACTGCAACAACTTTATACAGAAGATGCGAATTTTGCTTTATATTTGCGACAATTACCGTTAATAAACTATTTTGAAGATGTGTGGATAGGATGATTGGATCGACGACAGCAAAGAAGACAGCCAATTGCTTTGAATTCACAGACGAAGATCTACCGCGTACAAATAATGCCGTCGAAGATTGGCACAATAGCTTCTCCTCTCTATTAAATGCAACACATCCAAATTTGTGGAAATTTATCCTTGGGTTAAAGAAAGAAGAAAGTTTGAATCGTATGAAAATCGAACAGTACATAGCTGGAAACGAAAAAAAAATTATAAAGATACGGCGATAGAATATTTAAGAGGAATTGCCCATAAGTTTCAACTACAGATATAAAAAGTAAAAAAAAAAATAAATAAAACTTGACAAAGGCTTTGTGAAAGCTGACTTTAACAAAATGACAAAAATGATAAAAAAAAAACTTTTAAACCCGCCAGTCATTAACTGCCAGTCCTAAGCCTGGTAAAAGGGTGAAGGAAAGTTTAACTATGCAAATATTTCAAATTCAATATTCCTAGGCGACATTTTCTGGCGCGATCAATTGCACGCGACCTTTTTTCGCCGGCGACCTTTTTCGCTAGCGACGTTTTGATAGGCGCTCAATTGTGCGCGACATTTTTCGCGCGACCAATTGTTGGCGACATTTTCTCGCGATACCTGAAGAGGTTGATAAATTCAAATACCTGGATATTATGGTATCAAATGATGGAAGTAGAGAAGCCGAAATAAAAGAAAAAATTATGGCAACAAACAGAGCCTTTTATGCCAACAGGAAATTGTTAAAAAACGTAAATCTCTCTAAAAAAATAAAATTAAAATATACAACACAATAATAAGGCCGGTGCTTATGTATTCAGCGGAAACGATGACAATGACTAAGAGAGATGAAGAAAATCTAAGAATACTCGAGCGGAAAATATTAAGAACCATAATGGGGCCAATTAAACTAACAGACAATGAATTCAGAATAAGAACGAATGAAGAAGTACAAGAGGAAATTGGGGGAGAAGATGTGGTAAAAAAAATAAAGCGGCAAAGAATAAAATGGTTCGGGCATGTATGGAGGGGAGGGGAGGAATCCATAATCAGGATGTTGCTGGAATGGAAGCCGGGGGCAAGATGAGAAGAGGAAGACCGAGGTCCAGATGGCTGGAAGAGGTGTTGGAGGATCTAAGGGGAGCAGGCGTTAACAACTGGCAGAAAAAAACGACGGATAGAAGAATCTGGAAAGAAATAAGCCAGAAGATATGAAAACATAGGATGGGGACCGATCCACCCCGAAAATTATGGATTTAGAAAGCTTTTAAAGCGGTGAAGCGCCGATGGTGTGTTTTAACCACTGTATATATATCCTCCAAAAGCTGGAAAGCAGCTCTAGATGTAGTTCTCCCAGCAACATAAGCATTTTGGTTGAAAGCTAAAATTTTATATTTTGTAATGAAGCTAATGATTCTCTTGCATATGATCTTTTCTATGATTTTAGACACATTCGAAATCAATGCAATAGGTCTATAGTTTTGAAACTCATCGTTATTTCCCTTTTTAAACACAGGCTTGACAAAAGCGTACTTCAGCCTCTCAGGAAAAACACCAGTGGCAAAAGAGGTATTTATGATGTGGCTTAAAGGCGCAATTATACTGTCAGAACACTCTTTCAAAACGGAAACATATATCTGATCCTCGCCAACAGCCCGAGTATTTCTCAGAGATTTAATTGCATTTACGACTTCAAACTCATCAACAAAATACAGAGCAAATGTTCTTTCATTTACGATGACTTTATCTAAATGAGAATTAGTATTTGGTTCTTCATCCATACAACTATCTATAAAATATTTATTAAAAGATGTTGCAATTGTTTCTTCATTAGCGTATTTGTGTTTGAACACATTAGGATTAAAATATGTTTTCTTATCCTTTCCCTAGATTTTATTCACTATTTCCCAGGCTGCCTTTCTTTTGTTTGTCGAATTTGTAATATGATTTGAATAAAAATTTCGTTTAGACTTATTTATTTCCTGTCTTAGTTCATAGCAGAACTGTTCATACAGGTTTTTAGGAATTTTATTTTGATTGAATACTTATCACAACTTTAATAATAGGCTGGCAAACTATCTTCTACCATCGAAGCATACAACTTCTATGTATCAGAGTAGTCTTCATTACAGAGGCTGCTTTTTGTATAATAAGTTACCAATAACTATTCGATCTATGTCATTTTATTCGTTTAAAAAATTTGTAAAAGAGTATTTATTAGAACGTAATTGCTGTAGTTTGGACGATTACTTATTATAGAGCCATCTTTTGTTTCTTTGACGTGTTTCTTCGTGTTCGTTTACATGTATCTATTGTACTGGGCATGTGTTGAAATAAATGTCTTTATTATTATTATTATTATTTCAATTTTGTTTCTCTAACAATTTCAACTAAGTCTAAAATAAATATTTACTAACAAAGAATAGGTGCAGGAAATAAGAGGAGAGCAAAAGGAATATAGAAAGGAAATGCAGGAGCTGAAGAAAGACAACGACAGAATTAAAGAGGAAAATAAGGTATTAAAACAGAAGATAGTAGTAATGGAAAAGGAGCTAGATAAAATCGGAAAAGAGAAAAGACGTAACAACGTCATAGTACAGGGAATGCAGATCAATACACAAGACCAAAACCTATTGAAAGAACATATGGAAAGTTTTCTCAAAAGAACTATGCAGTTAGAAATGAAGATAAAAAGAGTTAGGAAAATAGGAAGCAAGACGTGTTTAATGGAATTACATAACTCAACGGATAAACAGCTGCTAATGAGCAATAAAAGAAAGCTAGTGCAAACAAGGGAAATGCAAGTATACATAAATGATGATATGACGAAAAAGGAACAGGAGATACAGGCAAAAATAAGGAAAATAGCTTCTGAAGCAAGAGCAGAGGGAAAGAATGTGAAAATCGGATTTCAAAAATTAATGACAAATGGTGAAACATGGTGCTGGGATGAGAATCTAGTTAAATTTGTGAAAGCAGGAAAAGCACCACAAACATCAAAGAACTAATAGACGCAGAAAATAAGAAAACGATTACGGCAACGACGAAGGCGATGTTAATGGAAAATGGAGGGAAAAGAAAGCGCTAACCATGGGAACCTGGAATGTGGGAGGGACTTTCGCGACGGGGAAATTAAAACAGCTGGTCAGGGAAATGCGAAAATATAAAGTAGAAGTCTTGGCAATGCAAGAAATAAAACAATTGGGAACGGATATTACTACCGTTACCCCCATCCTTTTTATGAGTGGATGATGGAATAGGATGCTAGGGACGGGTTTTATGGTAGACAAAGGATTAAGAGGAAGAGTACTGGCATTCCACCCTGTATCGGACAGATTGTGTATCCTAAGAATTAAAGGAAGAAAAAGAAATATCATTGTGATAAATGTGCACGCCCCCACAGAAGAAGTTGAAGAAGAGAAAAAGACCTATTCTACGAGCAATTGGAGAAGCAATATGAGAAAATACCAAAATATGACCTAAAGATCATTATGGGAGGTTGTAATGCAAAGATAGGAAGGGTAGAATCTTATAAAACCACTGCAGGTGGGCATAGCAGCCACTCAATTACAAATGATAACGGCCATAGATTAATTTGTTTTTGCGGCGGAGAGGAGGATGGTGGTGCGAAGCACCCAATTGACACGGAAGAACATCTATAAGGGAACATGGAAGTCGCCGGATGGTAAAACCGTAAACCAAATCTATCACGTGTTAGTAGAGGGGAATGATATGCAGCATATAACAAAAGTAGAGTCAAAGAGAGGGGCAGAAGGTGACTCGGACCACTATTTAGTCAGAGTTGTTCGTAAGGCTGAATTGTGCAGGAATTGGGAAAAAGAAAGAAAATAAGGCCCAAGGGAAGGAGGGGAAGAAGTGAATCCTTGTTACTAAAAAATGAAGACACCAAAAATAAATACAAAGAAGAAGTAGAGAAGCATCTGAATACAATTGCAGAAAATATGGACATTGAGTATTTATGGAAAAATATACGAGAAACGATAGAAATAGCAAACGAAGTGGTCAAGGTAAAAGATGAAAAGAAAAAGAGAAAAGCATGGTTTGACGAACAATGTGATAGTACTATGGAGAAGGTAAGAAGAGCCAGATAGATTTTGCTAACGACTGAGAACCAAAAAAATATAGCAATGTACAGAGAAGCAAGAAGAGAGATGAAAAGATTGTGTAGAAAGAAGAAAGGAGACTACTTTGAAATAAAACTAAAGAATATTGAAGATAACTTTAAAAAAGAAGAAATAAGATCATTTTACCAAGAGATGAAGAAAGCAAGCAAGGGGTGTACGGCGCAGAGTATATATATGAAAGACAAGGAGGGAAGTGAAACGAAAAAGGTCTTTGAAAGGTGGAAAGACTACTTCCGGCAGATGCTAAATGGTGAGGAGGAGCAGGAGCAGTATACGAGAGAGGCGATAGACTGAAATGAAATGATAGTAGAGGTACCACCCAGAGAAGAGATGGCATCAATAATCAAAAACCAGAAAAATAATACGAGCCCAGGAGCATCGGAAATCACGGCATCAAATGATTAACGCAGGAGGAGAGCTATTACAAGAGCAAATATACATACTCATTAGGAAAATTTGGGAAAAGCAAAGAGTACCGGAGGACTGGATGAAGGCCGAAATATGTCCAATATATAAGAAGGGGGATAAACAGAGATGTGAAAATTACAGAGGCATTGCATTGCTGGAAGCAACTTATAAAATATTGGCACAGATTTTGCGTTCAAGATTAAACGAAGTTATGTAAAATACTGTAGGGGAGTACCAAGCAGGATTTAGGAGAAATAGATCAGCAATGGATCAAATATTCGCCCTTAAGGAAATACGAGCAAGCTGTTACGAATATAAAACTGCCTTATGGTATATATGCTCTTCGTAGACTATAAATAGGCGTATGACCGGATCCAGAGGAAGCAAGTATATCGGGCTTTGGAGGAGCTGAGTGTACCTAGTAAACTGATAAGTTTAGTCATAGCGACTCTAAAGCAAACAACAAATGAAATTCTATGGAAAGGGGAAAGGTCTAGCGAATTCACAGTAGAGCAGGGACTGAGACAAGGAGATCCAATGTCAACAACAATATTTAATCTAGTTCTGGAGGCTGTAATAAGAAAAAGTAGGATTAAGATGGATGAAACAATAATGAAAAATGATCACCAATGTATAGCATTTGCAGACGACCTAGTTATGGTAGCAAAAACAAAAAGAGAACTTCAAAGAACCATAAAAAAGTAAATATATCAAAGAGTTATGGGCTAGAAATTAACCAAAGTAAAACAAAATACATGATAATGGGGGACACACAGAATGATATGGACACACAATTAATAGTGCAACCAGAAGAAGAATGTCTCACCTTCGAAAGAGTGGAAGAATTTATTTACTTAGGTGTGAAGATTAAGGAAAATGGCCAGGAAGGATCGGAGATAGAGGCTCGGATAACAAAGGGAAGTATGAAATTCGGGGTGTTAAGACCACTAATGAAATCAAAATTTGTATCAAGAAGAACTAAGGAGAGAATATACAAAACGGTAATTAGGCCAACGGTTACGTATGCGAGCGAGGGGTCGGTTCTAAAGAAGGAGGATGAGGGAAAGCTGGAAAGATAGGAGAGAAGAATTCTCAGAGCAATATACGGAGGAATAAACACGAAGAACTGATGGCGACGAAGGACAAACGAAGAGGTGAAGAATATATACAATGAACCTAAGATTACAACAGTGGCTAGAGCACAACGCATAAGGTGGTTAGGCCATGTCCAAAGACTGGATAAAGATAGGATGCCTAAAATGGTTTTAAGCAGAAAACCAGTTGGAAAAAAAGGGCAAGCCTCGTAAGAGATGGTTCAACAGCGTCGAGGAAGATACGCAGAAGATCAGCGTTGGAGACTGGAAAGGATAGAAGAATATGGAGACGAATAGTAGAAGAGGTGTTTGAAAAATTATAGCTATTTTGTTAAGTTAGGCTAGAACTATGTTTAATTTACATAGTTGTAAAACTGTGTAGTATGTGCCCAAGGTCTGCAAGGCCTGTTGAGCATTATTAATAATAACAAAGGATAGGACGTTTTTTCTCATTGTTTCAACCTCAAAATAGTGAAACCGCCGAAATAGTAAATCCTTCGTACGAAAATTAGTTCACTAAATCGCGACTCTACTGTATAGCTAAATTAAATATGTTTATTTTTGTTATTGCTTTTCTTATTGTAACCAGATAATTAGAAAAAACAATGTATTCATGTAGTAGGCAGGTTTATAATATTTTACCTATACTTATATCTTATGTCTACAGTGTATAGGGATGACCTATTTTTTATATTTTACTTTTTATTTAACTTTACATGCTGCGGTGTTATTTCAGATTATCGCGCCAGCATATGTTTGAATGAGTACAACAAGGATAGCCATCCCCTCCACTATGTTCATTCTTTTTTAGCAGGAGTGTCTCGTTCTCTCACTGTAGCGTCAGCGTTCCATGAGCAAACATAATACTGACAATGAGCATAATATAATTAATTATATATATAATATAATTATGTTCGTAGTCAACTCATTATACAAAAATTAGAAATTTATTTTAGGTAAACTCCAGTCTCAATAAGCATTATTGCAAGAGGATAATGCAAGACCCAATACCGCACGATGAACGAAGGCTGTTTTCAACGAATTGCGCTGAGAATTGTTTCCACATCCAACCTATTCCTTAGATCTGACTTCTAGTAATTTTATCTATTCAAAAATTTGGAAGAACCACTACGGTATGTTCGATTTGAGACCTGAGGCAAAACTTATAAATAGGTGGACTGCAAAGACCCCGAAAAAGTCCTTTAAGGACCAAATCGTTAAGTCCACTGATGGAACAAGTTCCCAAATCACTGCTGTAATTAAGTAGATGTAATCATCGTTTTCTTAGATCAATTTTTGATACTATCCAAGGAGATCGAACGTTTGATAACCCAATCGTCAGTTATGTTTGATGTATTTCGATCCCAAAAATCAGACTTGGGCGTTACCAATTACATTAGTTTTAATGGGTAATTGAAAAATACCAATTTATTACTGGTAATTGTACTTGAATTTTGCCAATTACAAATTAAATGATATTGGCAATCCTCAATTACCAATTACAATTACAAGTAATTGGATATTGGCTTTTACCAATTACCAATTACTGTAATTAGTAATTGGCAAATTTCAATTACCAATTACATGCAATTGGTAATTGGTAAAGCAATTGGCAAAAAGTAATGCTAATTACACAAATGGTAATTACATTTTAACTTTTTTCCTTCACATAAAGGAATTTTTGAAAGTGGTTCATTCACGGAAACATTGAATATATCGAAAAAGAAAACTAGAATAATCTTCTCGGCTCTTCTATCATTGACCGCATGCATTATGTGATGGTGAAATAGAGAGGGTATAGAAAAGAAGCGTGAACTTGAAATCAGAGAACCTTGAAATGAATTGAAACGTTATGTTATTTTGTGAAAAGATATTTAGTTTCAGTTGGCATTTTTTATATTTTTTTATATATTGTGTAATGGAAGATTTTTGTAATCATTGTATTTCTTTTAATAACTACTTTGAAAGTAATTATTACATTATTTCCATTAATTACTCTAAATTTCAATTACGTTTTACCCATTACAGGTAATTAGTAATTGGCAATCGCCAAAATCAAATTACATGTAATTGGTAATTGTAGTTCATCAATTTCAAATTATAGGAATGGCATTGTATGCCCCGCGTCCTGGACAACGAAAAAGGGCTGGGAAAGGCTGGCTCCGTGGATTCAAGAAGCGAAATCTGACTATTTCTACCTGACAACCGCAAGGGATGAACATGTCACGGAGCATGAGTTCCAACAAAAACTCCACCAATCCTTTTTCAACAATTTGAAGCAAAGTTTCAAATAACTCGGTGACAATTCGTCTCCTGCATCAATTTTTAACCTCGACGAAACTGGACTCACCACGGTTCACGTTCCTCGATAAATTCTTGACCAAAAAAGGGAAAAACAAGTGGGTCAAATGACATCGGGGAACGAGGCCAGCTAGTAACGGCGTGTTACATCATTTCTGCTGCTGGGAATTCCGTATCCACTCGTATTCCATACTTGGTTTTCCCAAGAAAAAAATTTCGCGAAGATATGATGGATGGCGCTCCTATAGACTCCAAAGGAAATTGGTAACTAAAAAACTAAGGTGTAAGGTAACGTGCCGAGATATGCGTGGCCGCAGGGGTGTGCGGTATTTAACGTTCCCCTGGGGGCACCAGGTGACACCCCCTTATAATTAGTCTTACCCGATCAAGCGGGGTCTGATCGGGCGGACAGATACTCCCCTAGCTACTCTTCGTACAGATACGCTATCTGGAATTTCCAAGGCTAAAGTGCAAAAGCTTGTGAAACAGGGCCAAGGTTACATACAGGCTAAAAGAGCCATAATCAAGGCCAACTTCACTAGGCATGCACAAGGGGCCAAGTTTAGTCTAGATAAGGAAGTTAGGCCTCAACAGACGGCGGAGACTACTAAATGTAAAGAAAGAACGGAAGTCCAAAAAGGCGAGGTCGGAGAACAGTACTGCCGCAGGTCTCTCGAAAGGCAAGGGGCCAGAAGGTTCAACCTTCAAGGAGGCTGCTTTGAAGAGGATCGCGGTAGTATGCAACGACTATCCAGCCATCCCGATGGACCCGGCAAAGCTTAAGGCAGTCTAGGACTCTATTATGGAGGCATATCGCAGCATTACGGAGCAAGGGCTTCAAGTCCGCTTTAAAAATACAGGTATATGCGGAAGAACCGCTCTCAAAGCTGTTAAGTCAAATTAAAGGAATATAGCTAAAGAACGTACTCTAAGGAGGCATGAGGACCACAATAGATCTGAAAAGGTCGCAGTGAAACAGGCATCAGTGCCACCTCAAGTAATCTAATCTCCTGCATCAATTTCTAACCTCGACGAAACTGGGCTCACCACGGTCCACGTTCCTCCAAAAGTTCTTGCCCAAAAACGGGAAAAACAAGTGGGTCAAATGACATCGGGGGAACGAGGCCAACTAGTAACGACGTGTGGCATCATTTCTGGTGCTGGAAACTCCATCCCTCCATATTTGGTTTTCCCAAGAAAAAAATTTCGCGCAGATATGATGGACGACGCTCCTATAGGCTCCAGGAGGATTGCAACCAAAGCGGATGGATGAACGATTTTCTATGCCGCCATGTAGCATTTTCACAGCCGTCCGTCCGAGCTACCACAGAGAAAAAGTCCTCTTGATATTAGATAATCATGAGTCGCACATCTCGATTCCTGTTCTGAATTTCTCGCAAAAAGAACGGCATTATACTGTTAACACTGCCTCCTCATACCTCGCCCAAGACGCAGCCCTTGAACAGAACTGTTTTCAAACCTCTGAAAGCGTTTTACAACCAGGCTTGTGTAGTATATCAAAATTCAGTTAATGTTGGTGATATGGTCTTCAATTGTCATACGGTTTATTTTGGGGTTCTACTTATACATTTTCGACACCACGCCCACCATCTTTTGAGCATTTTCTTACCCTACGGGCGTTGGCTTCTTATTTTAACTCCAGGCAGAGACGTTTAATGGGAGAAATAAATGTAACTAGAAATAAAATTATTAATTTTTATAAAAAGCATATATTAATGGAGAGAAAAGTATTGTAAACATTCAGACACGTACATATAACACTTATACATTACAAGAATTCATTAAAAATTACTGGTAATAACCAAGGATATATCGACATTCAATACAGGTTTCTATAACAGCGATATATCTGGATGAACTGGAGTCAAGGTGAATTAAAGTTTTCGTTTCGTGGACAACTTAGAAATAAAGCAGTGTAGTCCTGGTTTCCAACAGAAATAAAAAGTTTGTTTGGTTAACGACGAAGAAAATTGACAAGATAGATAAGTCAACAAATACGTCAATGAATATATTTGGAATAAAAGGGTTTTAAGAAGAAGTACCAGTGAATAAAAGAACCTCACCATACCGGAGAAGATAGAATCTAAGAAGGGGAAGAATCCATAGAAATTAAAAGGTGCATCGAGAATAGAAGTTAAGAGAGGAGATATAGGAAGAACCATCATTGAAAGAGAAATTACACTCACACAAACACACAACACTAGGTAATTATCTTGATTTTATGTTAAATATTTCTCAAAATTTATAAATATAATTTGTTATAATTTATGCTTTTTATATCATTAATTAAGAGCTAGGCCCGTGCAATTTTGTTTAAGGAATTAACTAAATTCTCAGTTCATTTGCAACAACTGAATGCTGACCAATCCAGGGGAAACTATCACGATCTACAAAATCGCGCACCTGTTGGGAGTAGCTTACGATTTAGCTTTCACACCTTGCAATATGTATGGGCAACCTCCGGCCCGCGGGCCACATGCGGCCCTCGAGTAAGATTTGCCCGGCCCGCTACTGAATTATTTCGTTGCATATTAGCACGGCCCGTCTAAACTTAATTCATAATGAATCATAAGGATACTACAAAAATTTATTTTTTCAAGATTACTCGCAGCATAAAACTTCTACAAAAAAGGTTGCCCATGCCTGCCTTGCAACATCAAGAAGGGATTCAAAGTCAGCCGTATGTACCCTCTGAATCGAAATGCGTTCAGAGAAACCGAGTTCCTCAGCTCACCAGTGACCGATCGTCCATAAACCGACAATACGGATCAGAATGATTCCACTTTGGAAATGGACAGCGAAATTTAGCAAGGATCGATTTTCTTGCAGGATAAATCGGTGCAAATCGACAAGCTCTCTCTGGATAAAAGGATAGTGATGCCCTCGGAGATTCTACGGCCGCCAAAAGCATCTCGAAAAAATCAGTCGGAAGAAGGAAGAAAAAGAGTATGATTCTGCCGAACCCTGCTTCATTTGTTCGGAAATAATAGAATGTCAGAACAAGAAAGAAGAAGCGACCAAGAGGAAAAAACAAAGAGAGGACGGAAAAACAAAGAATTAATCACTCGTAGAGTGAAAGACGCACTGTAAAGTGCAAAACAAAGAGTCAACACGCTGAAAGAAGAAACACCCAGTGAAAATTGAAAAATGAAAATACACAATAAAAATAAAAAATTCTGTTTGCTCCTCCAAATTTTTCCTCTCCGCTCTCCGGAAAAGAAATCCCGGCAGCAAAATCTTCGAATACCTATCCATTATAAAATTTATTTGCTTGAAGGAAGAATGTTATTACAATTGCACTGTTTAAAATATGTCAGAAAGCAATTTTTCTCATAGCCCACTGTACCCGCCTAGTCGGGCACAGCGGGCCAATTTACACATTTTTTGAATCTCGAGAAACATCTGAACGTTATTTTTTTAAATGAAAAAAATATATTCTTAACCGCAAAAAGTGATAACTTTAAACTAACTATCACTTAATTTTTTCAGGCATTAGTTTTCGAAAAAAAAAATTGAAACGAGAAAATTGGGCCACTGTACCCGCCGTTTCCCTAACTGATTTGCAAAGCGTGTGCTTTAGGACGAGGCGGAATGGTTAAGAGGTAATTTGAAACCAAGAAAAAAATTTGAACTTCAGGCGGAATAAGGTATGCGAAGAGCACCTGAATAGGAAACCTCACAGGGTCGGCTCATGCCCCCAAAGATACCGGATTGCTCTATTCTTTCCTGCTTCGCTAAGCTTCTGCTCGCGCGTCTGCTTGGCGATGAAAGCCTGGAACGCCGTCCAATAAACTGAAATGAAATTATGGAAAAAAAGACAGCAGCAACAGCCCTTTTTCCGCACCGCGCAAAAGCGCGAGTTGCACAGTGAATAGAGCAAGCCCTGGCTACTTCATCAAACTAAATGTTTATTGACCGTAGCGTTAATGGTTTCTTATCCATTTCGGATTGATCGTATGGTTTAGTAAATAGTAGCAATTTTTTGTCCTAGTTTAAATCCATCATGTTTGTTTTTTAAGTGTCTCCCCGAACTAACAGAGCGTCGACTATTTCCATTTGGATTAAAATTATTTGCGTACTTTGTAGCGTACTAAAGCATGAAATAAAATCTACTTTATAGTCGTTTTAAAGTGCTTTCGTCGCTGTCGAAACTACCGGAATAAACCCGGAATCGCCGGAATTTTAATAACACCCGGAATAACCCCGGAGTTACCGGAATAACCACGGCGCTAGATGGCGCCAGTGTATGATCTATGCTATGTATTGCCAGCAGAGGTCTCTGCTGTCTGTTTACTTGTCATTTAAGTTAGGTTATGCTGTCAAAAATGTTTTCTAATTAAAATTTATTTAATCGCTCCGAAAATGTGTACCAAAAGTATCAATTGTGTGGACACATGATTAAAGTAATTACTACCAGACTTAAAAAAATCTCTAATTAAATTCAAAGGATATGGATCCGAACGTAGATAGCAATTTAAAATCGCAAGACCTCCAGACATCTATCATTCCTGTAAGTAATTTCAACAAATACGAATAAAAAATATCGTACATATCTAATCAATAAGATCTTAGCGACCAAAGAACATGACCATCCCTTTATCCTGCAAGAATGACGATTTGGAAGAGAACGAAGATGAAATATCCCAACAGATGACAGCTTCATACAGCGAAATATCATTTAAATCAGGATTAAGTCCGGAGAATGATATGAACTTCTCAATTGCACTAGATCAAGAAACTGAAGGCGTTAAAAGACCGGTTACGTTATGCGACAAAGCTAGCAAACATTTAGGAGCATTAACGTTAGAAGGTACTGTACGTATAGAAGGAAATATGACACATTTCGTGGCTGAAGATCTAGAGTACAAAATTAAATTATCAAGTCCGCAGACGAAGAAGACCGAAATGGCTATGTTGTATAAGCAGCTGTCGGCTCCGCAAGTGGGAAATGTCGACATTAATTTTTTGAATGACTTAGAAAGCCAAGCTCAACATCTAGCGACATCGGTGGATAATTTAACTGAGAATTTGTGTGGGATTTTACATTCGGTAACTACTTTTGTATTGTGTGAATTTATGACCAATTGCGGATAATTTGTTCTGTTTTAGATATCCTCAATAACAGCTGATAATGTTGATGTGTATAAAAATGCTGTTTCAAAAATGTCTGATGATATGGATGCTAATATAAAGGTAATTTTTTAAAAGACGGGGTCAGTCGGTGGGCAAAGTTTACCAAGAAAGTACAACAGCTTGGAATTTATAAAATTGAATATAGAGATTGTGATTTGTTATACAGTGGGCAGACAAAACGTACTTATATAATCAAATCGAACATTTCTGCTGCTTTATCGTTTGATTCAAATTTATTTTCTAGAGCATGTATACGATGATGGCGAAAGCTGAGGAAGTAACACAAACGATGAAATCAGTTCAAGTTCACTCGGTAAGGATGTATCCTTTCCCCCGCTTTCTAGTTTCCCTTAATATTTTCTGCTTCATCTGTATATTCCTTAACTACTTAAATAGTAAAGAAATCAAGAGGCTAGTCGACTTGTTCGAAAGTTATATATAAATATTTATTTTACTAAAAATTAAAAATATATATAATTCAAATGCAAAGACCTAAACCAAAATTAGCCATACATAGACATTATTATTAGCACATAGTATATAAAACGTTGAATATATAATTTTTATCAATTGTTAATTTATTTTGCTGTGATAAGATGGTGAGAATCGACATTTATATACATTTATTATTTTAATTAGTTATGGATTTTACACTGTAATTTTGAATGTCTAATATTAATTATAACTAAACTAAATATAATTTTTATGCAATGAAAGTATAAGTTTATTCTCCAGTGGAGTAAATTGTATCTTCGATCCACTTAATGTATGGATAAATCTTGGTATACACTGATGGCAACTTAATACCACAACCTTTCCCATGCGAGGTAACCCCTACTATATAATAGGAGCAAACGACATCTTTATTCGCAATTTGAATCGGGCCGCCTGAATCCCCCTAAAATACAACCTCGATCAGTAAACCTCGTCGCCACATAACTGTCAATAATTCCGGAACACGTACTGCACTGGGACCGTGGCCAGCATTTCCAACTGCATGCCGCAATTCTCAGATTCTTGAAGATACTGGTTGCGTTACAGACGAAGCACGTGTCCCGAAATTAATCAATAATTATATCGATGCGATCGATTTCATGAATTTGCAAAACTGCCAGTGGCGTATCACGAATTGTTAGAATAACAAATGATCGTTATCGTATCAATTCCGCACGCCACTTTATTTTTAATTTATAGAAACACCCAATTCTATCAATCATCATCATCAAGTATCGTATCCAGGGGTCTCCAAACTTTTCAGCCTTGGGAGCATATTGATTACTTCAGTGAGTTTTCTGCGTATTATACTTGTCATTAAGCTTTACCTAGCAAGTAAATAAATCCGAGTTATTATCATTCTGTGTTTTTATCCAACTTAATACAACAACAATAAGCTATTAGCTGTCGCGGGCCGGATTGATGACACTGGCGGGCCGTAATTTGGAGACCCCTGGTATAGATTGTACCTGGCAAGTATCGTTCAGCATACTAGTAGACCCAGCACAAATTTGAGTGCGAAAGTCGAAGCCGATCGGAAAAGCTCTACCTCCTCTTGAGTATATTCTAGCACAAACTCTATAATCGAAAACATTCAATGCAACTTTCATCAGCATATCATTCGCTCCTTTCTTAACGCGTTCTGTGTCCCCCCACCCTACAGCCAAGACCTGTCCGTATGGCATATCCTTTGTTGTAGAAATGCATATCGGTTTGACATAAATGCTTAAGTTTGCCGGGAATTCCAATTCGAAAATGGCTATGTCGTTGTATGTAGATGGATATTTATATTGGGGGTGACTGTGGCTCTTTTTAATTGGAATTTCTTGAATGTACATGTCGTCCTCGGTATTAGTGAAATTGACATCTCCCAGTCGCACCATGATCGGCTTTCCACTGAAAGTAATTACTGTTTATTACGAGACCGACACCTTTCCACATCTGGTCATCGATGCGGACATAGCGATAATAATTTAGTAATTCGAAAGTTGGTGGGCGAGGGGCTACCGTGTGCGAAGGTGAACTCAGTGCCGTACTAAGCCTAGCGAGCTCTAGAAAAAATTTGAACTGAGGCCTCAGTTATATACAGCAAAACTTCGTTATACCGCTCCCGTTTATAACGATTTCCCGGCTATAACGCTTTCTTTCCTTGGTCCCAGTCCCAGCGACTAATTTTTTGTAGTACTTTTATTCGTTATAACGCTCCCATTTACTGCTTATAACACTCCATTGAAGGATATTTTTTAATGTACATACATACGTCAATTATTAATTTTTTAACTTTATTTTGCAAACAGTAGGAAGGGATATGATTAAATTAAAATAAATGTTTAAAAAGCAGACGGAAATGGTTACATATTTCTGGGAAGTGAAGATCATTACGATTTCTATGAAATATTAGTATCAACAAATCCCACCAAGATGTTCCAGGAATCTTGACTAGACAATTTTCCGAGAATCTGACTTATTCATTTGGCGGTTGCGTAATCAAGGTTTCCTTTCAGTCTTGTACTTTTTACGCTGCTGGCAACATGTCGCGAAAATCGTTTTCGTTAAAAGAAAAAAGTGATCTTATAGAAGACTTTGATAAATCCAATTTAAATCAAAAAGATTTTGCGGCGTCAAAAAACATCAATGCTTCAACTTTAGGTACAATTTTAAAGAAGCGGTGTGAATTTGTTTCGGTGCATGCGGGAACCAGTCGTAAAAAATACGATCCACGAAATACGAAGAGCTAGAAAGGATTCTGAAAAGTTGGTTCGTCCAGGCCAGGAGCTCCAACATCCCGGTAAGTAGCCCAATTTTACAAGAAAATGCCCTTCAAGTGGCCGACGGTCTTGGAATAACAGCCTTTACCGCTTCAACTGGATGGCTGGATAGATTTAAAAACAGACATTCTATCGTGTACAAACAAACTTGTGGTAAGTCAAATTCAGTACATCCTGATAAAACATTTTACTGGAAAAGTCAAATGTCGACCCTCACCTCTGGCTACAGTCCCTCAGAAATTTATAATGCGGATGAATTCGGGTTGTTTTTTTATAGGGATGCCTGATAAATCTTTAGTTTTAAAAAATTAAAAATGCCACGGAGGAAAATTAAGCAAAGAACGCCTAACGGTCCTCGTATGCACGAATTGCACAGGCACAGACAAGAAAAACCGCTCGTAATTGGAAAATACGCTAAGCCACATTGCTTTAAGAATGTGAAAACCCTTCCCTGCATTTATTCTTCTCAATCTCGTGCATGGATGACAGAAGATATATTTGTGCAATGGCTTAATGAGTTGGACATTAAAAGACCGAAAATTACTTTTGCTTGTCGACAATTGCGCTGCGCATCCGAAACAGATAAATATCAAAAACATCAACTTGATCTTCCTACCACCTAACACGACAAGTGAGCTTCAACCACTTGATCAAGGCATCATAAAAGTTCTGAAGCAAGGTTACAGGAAAAGGATGGTCCAACGATATCTATCGATTATGGACAGCTCAAATTCGACTTCTCCAACAAATTTCTGGTTTTGATGCTATCCACTTTTTGTACGCTGCGTGGATGAACATTACGAAAGAGACCATTTTTAATTATTTCAAAAAGCAGATGTTGGTAACTATACAAGGAAAGATGAAACCGAAGAGGTAGAAATTGATGAAGGCTGGCGAGACCTTTTACAAATGGAAGAAAAATTGATTGAATTGGAAAGCTTTGATGACTTCGACAATGGGCTAGTGATCAATGAAGTTTTAAGCCTTGAGACACTAATCGACGATTACAATGCACCATCAGAAGTGGAAAATGAAGAGGATGAAGATTCATCAGAAATAATTACGCCAAAAATAAACGACGTTTTGGAGGCCTTGAAAATAATCAGAGCATTTTTTTCTTGTACGGAGGTAGAAGAGAAAACCTTCAAAAACCTTTTAACGTACAAGTTTTATATGAAATAGGTTTTGTTAACTTTTACTTTATTTAAAAGAAGTAAATTATATGTAGTAGTACATATATATATATATATATATATATATATATATATATATATAGTAGTATTTATTGAAATTCGACCTTCCGGCCTTAAATTGAAAGTGTACGTATACCGTGTGTCTCCGGATTGACTTCACTATAGGTATAATTAATCCAAAATTTTGGAATCTCGTTTTGATGTTTTGGGATCCCGGCCTGCTTGGTCTGAAAAGAATTTCATGCATATTTTTTACTTTCTAAAATCCAATATGGCCGTGACAACTGAGAAAAAATCATTTTCTGTTGAAGTAAAGCGCCATTTCGGTCAATAATACGGCGAATTGTTATTAACAAAAGTTGTTTAGAATAGGAAATTGTGTCCATATGCAAAATTGCACAAATATCGGAACACTTTGATTAAATCAGTATTTGATGTGTCAACTATGTATTCTGTAATAAGTTGTCAAAAACATGTATGTTTCTAATAAAGCATTTTATTAAAAAAAAAAATACATGACAATTATTCAATGTGAGTTCCTCCACGATCGGCACATCGTTCCACTCTAACCCGAAGCTTCTCAAATACTTTTGTTATGCTTGTTGCGTTAATTTCATCTATAGCATCACTGATTTTCTGTTTTAATAATTGAAGGTCATCATGAAGATCGCATGAATAAACCTTTTGTTTCAAGTATCCCCATAAATAAAAATCTGAAGGGGTCAAATCAGGCGATCTGGCTGGCCAATGCATTGGACCATATCGTCCAATCCACCTTTCGTGAAAGTGCTGGGTCAAAAAATGTGTTACAAGGCGAGTTGAATATACTGGGCATCCGTCTTGTTGAAAATAAAAATTTTCTAAATTGACGTCTTCCATAGCAGGTAAGAAAAATTTTCGAGCATGTCCAAATAACGATGTTGGTTTAAAGTAGTATCGAAAAAGAAAGAACCAATAATTTTATCGTATCTTATTGCACACCATCCATTGACTTTCTTATAATGTTGACTGTTAGTTATTGTACGAAAATGTGGATTTTCATGAGACCAGTATCTACAATTTTGCGAAGACACGACGCCATTTGTTGTGAAGGTAGATTCATCCGTAAAGATTACTTTTTATAAAAATATCTATCTTCCAAAATTTTTCTCCAATCCAAAAACAGCAGCAGCAGTCGATGACCATCGTCCCCAGCTTCTAATTTATGATTGGAGATGGGTTTAAATGGTCGAATTTTATTTTCTTGGAGAATTCTGTGTACGTGCGATTTACTTATTGATAATTCAGCAGACCGTTTCCTCAATGATAGCTGGTGATTAATATTTACGGAATCTCTCACCAACAGTGTAGCAGCATCGTCATGATCAGGAACCATTTTCTTTTTCTTTACATTAACCACGTTTCCAGTTTCCGTAAGCTTTTTTACAAGGTATTTTAATCCATTAACAGAAATTGTCACTATTGGAAATTTCTCATGAAACTTATCAATAGCATGCGAATAAGATGCTTCTCCCAACCCATAACACTTGGTTAGATAAACACGCTGTTCTAAGGTCAACATTTTAAATTAGGAAACTAACGAACAAGTTATTCACAAACAATAAAAGATAAATAATTGATTTCAAACAGATTATTTTAGATATCACTGTAATCTTAATGACAGTTAATAATAATGCATTTCTTTTATTTACACAGAATACTTGTTTGTGTGGTTGCTGTGCAAGACCACAAATCAAATACTGATTTAATCAAAGTGTTCCGATATTTGTGAAATTTTGCATGTGGATACAATTTCCTATTCTGAACAACTTTTCTTAATAACAATTTGCCGTATTATTGACCGAAATGGCGCTTTACTTCAACATAAAATGATTTTCTCTCAGTTGTCACGGCCATATTGGATTTTAAAAAGTAAAAAATGTGCATGAAATTCTTTTCAGACCAAGCAGACCGGGATCCCAAAACATCAAAACGAGATTCAAAAATTTTGGATTAATTATACCTATAGTGAAGTCAATCCGGGGACACACGGTATATGAAGACGTTTTAAAATAAATTTTGTTCATCTTTAGCCGTTTTTAAGATTTCCCGGTAATAGCGCTTTCCCGGTTATAGCGCTCTTTTTCTGGGGCCCTAGAAGAGCGTTATAACGAAGTTTTACTGTAAGTTGCTCCTAAAGAAAACTTAAGTAATGTCTTGATCCCGGAAAATTTAAGGGTATTGAAAGAAGGAAACCTTCCTTACCACTAACGGAATCCAATCTATAGGGTTGGTATGCAGTCGTGTTAATGCAATTCCTTGAGCGCTTGCGACGTGGGGGTTAATATTCCTAAACTTTCAAGGGGCTACTATACAGGATGTCCCAGACTTCACTCCCCAGGCTTGTAACTTCGTTATTGTTAACGATACATAAAACAAAGTATATATATTCTTAAATGGGAGGAAATTCTCTATACGATAGGGAAAACCAATTTACAAAAAATGCGTTAGTGTAATGACAGCTCTATTCAACTTTTTTTTTTTCAAATAGTAACAGTATACTTTTTATTAATATTCAGATGGTACCTTTTATTCTCTTTACAGCCGTATAAATTAATATGGGCCTTACATGGGAAAATTTTCGAAAAAACTTGACCTAAAGTTTGCCATGCAAAAAATTGTGGTTTATAGTGTTTATCTAGTAGGCGATGAAATCAACAGCTTTCTACAAACAAAAATGTGCTTTTATTCGAATAGCAATTAAATGTATGCTATCAACTACATCTAATAAATACAAAGGTTTACTTTTAATGTATCCACATTTATAAAAGGCATTTATTTAAAAACGCATCTTTGAATAAATTTTCACTTGAAGTTATATTCAGTTCAAATCAAATTATTTAACAATGGCAGTTATAAAATTATCGAGATAAAAGCTATTAAATATTTTATCAACTGTCGTTAACAAAGAAAATATCAAGTAGGTAGGTACATGTGCTATTCGAACGAATAGCATGCTGATTTTCAATTGTTTTCTAAACAAAATTCTGTCACTTTATGTTGTTAAATTCATTGAAGTTATTATTATTCCTTGTATTTTGATAGAATATGAATTATTCGAATTCCGAAAAGTGCGATATGATGTTAGTGTATGGTTTGTGTGGAAGTAATTCGGGGGAGGCGGCTAGAAGGTATTGCGAGCAATATCCTGAGAGAAGACATCCTGATCATAAAACGTTTAAAAATTTGGAAAACAATCTTAGGGAGCATGGATCTTTTGTAACAAATAAAAGTATACCGCTTCCTAGGAACATACATGCTGCTGATGAAGGACATACGGTAGCTATTCTTGCTTATACGGAGGTCAATCCTACATCTTCCTTAAGAGAAATAGCCGCAAAGTGTAATATTTCAAAATCGTCAGTGCAACGCATTTTAAAACGAAATCATTATAAAGCATACAAATTTAAGCGCATACATAAGCTTCGCCCCGGAGATTCAGAGAGGAGACTTGAATTTATTGCATGGGTTCTAGTGCAGTATGATCACCAACCTGATTTTTGAGACAAATAATGTGGTCTGACGAAAGTAGATTCCATAACAATGGATTGGTTTCAACACAAAATTGCAGATACTGGTCCACAGAACAGCCACACTGGCTGAGAGAAACGAATAATCAATGCGTCTTTTCAATAAATGTTTGGTGTGGAATTCTTGATGGGCGTTTAATAGGGCCACATTTTTACGATGGGACACTAACTGGCAATCGCTATTTACATTTTCTAGAAGAGATATTGCCAGAACTTATGGCAAATGTACCTCTTCATATAAGACAAAATATGTTCTACCAACAAGATGGTGCTCCAGCACACAACAGTGCGATCGTACGAAATTATTTGGACACTAATTTTCCTCAACGATGGATGGGAACACATGGCCCGGTGGCATGGCCAGCTCGCTCTCCCGACCTCACGCCGTTGGACTATTTTCTGTGGGGTTACTTGAAGGAACGTGTTTATAAGGTAGCCGTCATAAATGTGGATGACCTAAAAGGCAGAATAAGAGAGGAGTGTGCAAACATTTCCATGCACACTTTATTAGAAGCGACAAACAAACATTTTCTGCATCGTCTAGAGATATGCTCTAATAATAATGGAAGCAATTTTGGACAATTTTTATAATAATTTGTAATTATTGCTCATTAGTTTTGTAACTATTAGTTAATTAATTGCATTTCGAATAAAAACACATTTTTGTTTGTAGAAAGCTGTTGATTTCATCGCCTACTAGATAAACACTATAAACCACAATTTTTTGCATGGCAAACTTTAGGTCAAGTTTATTTCGAAAATTTTCCCATGTAAGGACCATATTAATTTATATGGCTGTAAAGAGAATAAAAGGTACCATCTGAATCTTAAAAAAAAAAAGTATACTGTGCTATTTGAAAAAAGTTGAATATAGCTGTCATTACACTAACGCACTTTTTGTAAATTGGTTTTTCCTATCGTATAGAGAATTCCCTCCCATTTAAGAATATATATACTTTGTTTTATGTATTGTTAACAATAACGAAGTTACAAGCCTGGGGAGTGAAGTCTGGGACACCTGTATATACCGTGTGTCCCAAATCGAGTGGGATTGCGTGAGTAACTTTCTTGTTACTGAAGATAGAGTTTTGGTTAAATGGGATGTTTTGCAGCTTTATATGCTGATTTAAAGTATGTTTGAAATGTTCAAAATGTCAAACCCGTCCGAAATTATTAAAAAGAAAAACTGTAATTTCCTTGTACATCAAATATTTTCGTAGTATAAGAAGATGCGAAAAAGTTTCGTATTAAAGTCCCTGTTTTCGATAAGATCAATTAAAAATTCATGTCGAACAAAAACTCAAGGTGGTTGCTTTCGAAGTAATCGTATCAATTCCCTAAGCTAAATGGCCGCCATATTGGATTTTTGGGTTATTATATTTATACTCTTTTCAACGATGTAAGATAATGTACGATTAACCCTTTCACTATCATTGGGATCATGCGTTCCAGGAGAAATTAAAAAAATCGTAAAAAATACAATACTCGCTCTATTCAAATAAGAAAAAGTCCCATTGGTAGTTTTAAGTGTTACTTACATATAAGCTGCTGTTTTGAGTGTGTTTAGTGAGTATATTGGTTTATTTGGCGGCAACCTCTGTTTGATGCGCACGCGCTTTCAAATTTTTCAGCGTGAATATATGTTTTTCCTTTGTATTGTATTTTGTGCACATAATGTGTTGTGACAAGGCTGTTGAGTCCCACAAAACTGTGACTTGTGGTATATGTGAGAAATCCTTCAAAATTGAATGTGTGGATATTTCTAATGGCGAGGCTCGGAAAATTCAGTCGAAATCCTCAGGGCTGTCCTGGACCTGCTCCTCATGCTCACAAATAGGGAATGATCTGAATAGCCCGAAAGCTGTTATCGTTGCTCTTCAAAATGATATAAAAGTTCTTAAGTCTAAAATGAAACAGCCACCAGCTTCCTCTGGGGTCTCCTTGATTGACATGGAAAGAGTGGTTCAGGAAGTAGCTGATCGCGATCGTCGCAAGACAAATATTATCATTTACGATAATAAATTCCAGTGACTCCGATCTTGGAGACTTTAGTGCTTCTGATTCAGAATGTAATCCTGCTTCCTAGGAATAAACAGATGAATCTTTGGACGAGCGGGACGAAGTTTTAGACAATGATAATGATGCAACAGTATTGTCCGATGTAAATTCAATCTTTAAGTAGTATGAGGACAGCCATCGGACTTATTTTGTTCTCGATTTTCCAACACTGAAGATACTGAGCCCATATTACTAGCGCCAATTTCCAGATATTCAGCTGAGTTCCAAGTTTTTGAACGTTTGTTTCCAAAATCTTTGTTTATTTTTATTTCGCAGTGCACAAATGAACGATGGAGTCTTCTAAGAGAAAAAGGAGGTTGTAATATACCACAAACTGATGCATTGAAAATCAAAATTTTGTTAGGCATTTCACTTATAATGGGTTATAATAGACTTCCAGAGATTTCTGATTACTGGTCCCAAAATGAGTCCATGGGAAATGAGTTTATAAAAAGGCTATGGTGCGAAATCGTTATCAAAATTTGATGTCAAAATTGTATTTTAATTTTCCTGAAAAGCCGGAAACAGCCTCTAAGCTTTACTATATGGATGAAGTTGCCAATTGTTTTAAATATACTTTTATTAAATCTCGCAGCAATAGTTTACGTCAGAGCAGTGACGAGTCCATGGACACATTTAAAGGCAGGTCTTCCCTAAAGCAGTATCTTCCGCTTAAGCCGATTAAACGGCTGATTAAAATTTAGCGGAGGTGCGATTCCAAAACTGGATACATATACGATTTCAATATTTATGCTGGTAAAGAAGACTGCCCTACTTCATTTGGCACTTTAGGGGAGAGAGTAGTTACTAAATTGAGCAGTACTATTCGCAATCCAAATCCACAGTTTTGGTCTTTGATCGCTTCTTCACGTCATATAATCTGATGAAAACTTTACCATTTTATTAAAAAGAAAGAGTGGTTCAGGAAGTAGCTGATCGTGATCGTCGCAAGACAAATATTATCATTTATGGCTCCAAAGAGTCAAATTGCAAAGCTAATGCCGAGCAGAGAGACATGGATAGAGCCGTGGTGGGCGACCTACTAGAGAATGTCGGACTGGGGCACATTGATGTTGAGGTCTCTCGACTTGGTAAGTTTGATGCAGATAATTCGTCGCGTTGTAGACCGCTGAAAGTTGTCTTCCCATCCGAGGTCTCTGCTTTGAAATTGTTGAAGAGAACTGGTGATGTAAGAAAATGTGATCGATGGAGCGGCTTGGCTTTTTCGAGGGACCGTACAAATATGCAGCGTCAGCTGTATAAAAATGTTAAGCAGGAGCTCTTGAAGCGTACTGCGTATGGCGAAACAAACTTAAAAATAAAATATAACAACAGCATTCCTTCCATTGTTTCGGAAAACTAATTACGCCCAACAGTTTCTCCACCACATTACGTATATACTATCAAAATGTCCGTTCTTTGCACTCTAAGTCGCATATTTTTTACCCTAATATTTGCAACCTTCATTATGATATAATTTTGATTACTGAGACTTGGCTGGACGATTCTTTCAATAGTTCTGAATTCTTTCCTACTCATTATAATGTACTTAGATCTGATAGAAAATGCCCGATTGTAAACCGTGCAACAGGTGGGGGTGTTTTAATGAGTTTATCTCAGGAAATAACATTTAACGTTCTGGATGTTTCCTCGCTGACCACGTTGGCTCCGTTAATTGATTTGATTATTTGTGATTGCTCTTATAAATCCTATAATTTTGTTTTGGTAAACGTCTATGTACCTCCTCATATATCGGTTGATATTTTTGACTCATTCCTGGAGGTATTCGAAATATACATTTTGAACAATCCTGTTATGATTTTCGGCGACTTTAACGTACCCTCCTTTATGTCTAACCAGGCTCCACCCTCTCCTAAATCAATTGCTTTGCGGATGCTGTGTGATATATTAGAATTACAGCAACATAATAATATATCTAATGTTGATAATCGATTTCTCGATTTAATATTCTCTAATATTAGCTGCTCATTGATGGTTTCGCATGAGAATGAACCGTTTGTTTGGGAAGACGCCTATCATCCGGCTTTGTCTATTGACTTTAATTTTACTACTCATGCTACAACCTCACAGTTCCCTTCTTCTAACAAAACTCATTACAATTTCCGTAAAGCTAATTTTATTAAACTCTATGATGATCTTCTTCATACTGACTGGAGTTTTCTCGATGGTGTCACTGATATAAATTTGGCCCTAAATTCATTTTATAAAACGCTGTACGATACTTTCGATAAATGTGTACCAAAATTTCAAATTTCTGTTCGCCCTTCATATCCTCCCTGGTTCAATGGTGAAATTATAAACAGCATCAAACGGAAGGAGTACTATCACAGGAAGTGGAAAGCTACTGGTCGTTTGGAGTACTACGAAGAATTCAAGAAAGTTCGTGGTCTTACCAATCGCTTAATTTGTGCATCATATAAGTCATATATAAGGAAAACGGAATTATCTATTAAGTCTGATCATCGGTCCCTATGGTCTTTCGTTCAATCGAGGAAGAGTACTACACGTATACCCGGGATAATGTATAGTGACATGGAACAGTTAGCTAGTCCCCAAGATATTGTGGACGCATTTGCGAATGTTTTCTCTGGGGTATATACTACTTCCTCTGTATCATATGATTCTCATGTTTCGTTCACCAATCTACCATCGTTTTCAATTCAGTCAATAACTGAAGCTAACTTACTCAAAATTATGTCCACCTTCCCAAATAAATTCACGTCTGGTGACGATTTGATTCCAAGCTTCTTAATTAAAGACGCACGTCATATCTTCGTAGCCCCTCTACAAAAACTTATTAATATGTCTATAACTACTTCTGTGTTTCTGGAATTGTGGAAACATGCTCGTATTGTTCAGATTTTTAAAAGGGGTGACTATTCTAACATATCTCACTATAGACCTATTTCAATTCTTTCTAACTTTGCAAAAATATTTGAACATTACTTATCTACTTGTATCTCCTATAATATCCGTTCGTTTATATCACCTTGTCAGCATGGCTTTTTCCTCCGGCAGATCTACTATGACAAATTTAGCTTCGTTCACTCAGTACACTAGTCAGATTGTTGATGATAATGGTCAAGTGGATTGTATTTATACGGACTTCTCACGCGCTTTTGACACGATAGACCATGCAATACTCTTGTGTAAATTGTGTCATTTTGGATTTCTTCCTTGTCTTCCCCAGCTGTTCCAATCTTATCTCAGTGGAAGGATTAATTATGTCTTTTATAATGGCTTTAGATCGTACCCGTTTGTTTCCACCTCCGGGGTCCCACAAGGCTCCAATCTTGGGCCTTTACTTTTTACAATTTTTATAAATGATCTCTTGTCTATATTGCCGTGTCCTATACTAGGATATGCAGACAGCGTTAAAATTTACAAAAACATTTCCTGTCATGACGACGTCTCTTGTCTTCAGGAGTGCATTGATATGATCTCATTATGGTCTGGAACAGATTACACTTAAATATCGACAAGTGCTATACTATTTCATTTACTCGTAAATTAACTCCTTATCCCTCTTCTTATACCATTAATGGACACCCTCTTCAAAAGTTGGACATGATAAAAGATCTTGGCATAACTTTTGATTCCTCTTAAGTTTTAATTCACATGTAGAAAGCTTATGTCGCTTGGCATCGAAAGCTCTTGGCTTTGTAGTTAGAACCTCAAAGTATTTCAATTATATATCATTGATAAAAATCCTCTACTTTTCCTTCGTAGCTAGCAAACTTAAGTATGGATCCATAGTCTGGTACCCCTTTTATGACTCTCAAAAGATTGGTGTAGAGAGAATTCAGAGGAGATTTCTGAAATTTCTGACATTTAAACGTTCTGGAGAATATCCTATTAGGGGCATTTCGTGTGATACATTACAAATGCATGGAGTAGAATCAATGTCTGATCGTAGATCCTTACATAGTGCAAGACACTGGTATAAATTAATAACTGGTGGGATTGATTGTCCTGATCTCCTCAACTCCGTTTCTTTTCGTGTTCCTAGGGCATCATCACGAATTACCTCAAGCTTCTGCTATCAGGCACCTAGAACTAATCTTCTTTGGAGAGCTCCCTTGCTACACATGTGCAGAAATGCTGATACCATATACAGTGATATTTTTACCGGAACTTTTTTTTGATTAGTTTAGCTTTTTTTCTTTTCTTTTCTTAATTAATTTAATTCTTTCCAGTTTTATATAGTTTTACTTATGTCCTTAGCCTCATTTGCACACTCATATTAGCTTTAAGATAATGTGATTTGTGTTTATATTATAGATCTTTTGGTTGTGTGTATTGTATGTATTGTATATAATTTCATTTTGTCCTGTAATTGGCTTCTTGCTGTTGGGCAATAAAACATATTATTATTATTATTATTATTATTGTAATCAAGTGAGTAAGCAACAATATCATCTAAATATTTGATTATATGCGGAATTTTTTCCATTTGGGGTAATAAATCCCACTGGTTTTGTTTGACCCATACAAATGGGATATAGTGTTCCATTGGTATACATTACAATTTGTATGTTTGCAGAATGAATAAAAGCAAATCTGGTGGTAGACTGAAGGAAAAAGAAGTCTCTGCGATAATAAATTCCAGTGACTCCGATCTTGGAGACTTTAGTGCTTCTGATTCAGAATGTAATCCTGCTTCCGAGGAAGAAACAGATGAATCTTTGGACGAGCGGGACGAAGTTTTAGACAATGATAATGATGCAACAGTATTGTCCGATATGAATTCAATCTTCAAGTAGCATGAGGACAGCCATCGGACTTATTTTGTCCTCGATTTTCCAACACTGAAGATACTGAGCCCATATTACTAGCGCCAATTTCCAGATATTCAGCTGAGTTCCAAGTTTTTGAACGTTTGTTTTCAAAATCTTTGTTTATTTTTATTTCGCAGTGCACAAATGAACGATGGAGTCTTCTAAGAGAAAAAGGAGGTTGTAATATACCACAAACTGATGCATCGAAAATCAAAATTTTGTTAGGCATTTCACTTATAATGGGTTATAATAGACTTCCAGAGATTTCTGATTACCGGTCCCAAAACGAGTCCATGGGAAATGAGTTTATAAAAAGGCTATGGTGCGAAATCGTTATCAAAATTTGATGTCAAAATTGTATTTTAATTTTCCTGAAAAACCGGAAACAGCCTCTAAGCTTTACTATATGGATGAAGGTGCCAATTGTTTTAAATATACTTTTATTAAATCTCGCAGCGATAGTTTGCGTCAGAGCATTGACGAGTCCATGGCCACATTTAAAGGCAGGTCTTCTCTAAAGCAGTATCTTCCGCTTAAGCCGATTAAACGGCTGATTAAAATTTAGCAGAGGTGCGATTCTAAAACTGGATACATATATGATTTCAATATTTAGGCTGGTAAAGAAGACTGCCCTACTTCATTTGGCACTTTAGGGAGAGAGTAGTTACTAAATTGAGCAATACTATTCGCAATCCAAAGAATCTAAGGACAATTGCAAAACAGAAAAGACAAGAAGGAGCCATATTAAAAATAGGTTTTTTGAAAATAATAGTGAACGGACAGGAAATGATATGGAATGAGGAGGAGGATGGTTTGGAGAAAAAGACAGCAAAAGCAGCCAAGACAAAAAACTATCAGTTGTAAACAGTCGGGCTACTCCAACAACCTTGAAAACGACTAGGCGTGGAAATGGACATGAGATACTGGTTAATGTAAGAAGAACAAACAATAAAAGTAAAATTAGAAAATCAATGAGTGATAAGAAAAGAAGGAGACATAGAGAAATGAGAATTAGTACCTGGAATATCAGAACTTTGTTAACACCTGGTAAACTATACGAAGTAAAGTCAGAACTAGAAAGATATAGAATAGATGTAGCTGCAATTCAGGAAATTAGATGGGAGGGAAAAGGGAACATATGGAAAGAGGATTTTGGGATATATTACTCAGAGGGTAAGAAATAAGGACAATACGGAGTGGCATTTGTAATCATGAAGAAATTGGAAAACAGTGTTATAGACTTTAAAGCGATAAATGAAAGAATTGTGTACCTGAGAATCGAAGCAAAACCTTTTAATTTATCATTTCTAAACATATATGCACCAACTGAAAATGGAACAGAAGGCGAAAAAGAGGCACTGTATGAGCAGGTTGAAGAGCACATAGAAAGGGTACCTAAAGAAGATACTTTAATAATTTTAGGAGATTTCAACGCCCAAATAGGGAAAGAAGACTACTTAAAAGAAGTAGCGGGTAGACACGGCATACGTGAGAAAACGAACGACAACGGTCAAAGGCTATGTAACTTAGCAATGAGAACAGATATGGTCCTAAGCGGCACAAAGCATAAACACCCAAAGCATCACAAGATAACCTGGATATCACCAAACAAGAGAACCTGTACACAAATAGATCATATTTTAATTACAAAAAGAAAACAATCGTCAATAAAAGATGTACGTACATTTAGAGGAGCCTGTGCAGATTCCGATCATTATATGGCAACCGGAACGTTGCCACAGAAAATAAAGAAGGTAGTGAAGATCCAGAGCATAAAAGAATGGAATATAGAGAAACTAAACGGTACAGGCAAAAGAACAGCATTTGAATCAAATGTCGAAAGACAAATACTAGACAATGTTGAGGAAGACACTGAGATAGAGACAGAGTGGAACAAAATTAAAAATTATATAAATAAGGCAGCAGAAGAAGAAATTAGTAGAACCAAAAAAGAGAACCGAAAAAAGTGGTATAATGCAGAACGCCAGGAAATGTCGAAAAGAACAATCCAAACAAGGATTAAGTGGATAAGAACAGGGAGAGATGCAGATAGGAAAGAGTATGAAGAGACGAGGAGAGAGTGCAAAAACTTATAAGAAAGAACAAAAGAGACCGGATAGATTATGAATTAGGGGAAATTGAGAAAGAAAGAATTAATAGGAACACAAAAGAATTTTATAGAAAGATTAATGAGCAAAATAAAGGGTATAAAAGTAAGGCAGTAGGTATTAAGGACAAGGAGGGTAAAGCGGCAAAGAATAAAGAAGAATATAAAGCGATATGGGTAGAACACTTTAAGACACTATTAACTACTTATGAAGGCAACGTAGAAGAAATAGAAGAGGAAATGGAACATACTTTAGAAGAAACAGCAATACCTGAACCAACTCTAGAAGAAATTAAATTAATTATAAAAAATAGCCGGAATGGAAAAGCACCGGGAAAATACGAAATAAATATGGAACTATTAATAATAATAATAATAATAATAATAATAATAATAATTTATTTCGTGCCCAACAGTACAAAACCACAACGGACACATACAATCAAGCTAAATACACTAAGCAAAGAACAATATGCAACAATTGAACGAAGAGATACACCCGTCCTCATATTAAAGTATTTCTATAACTATACATAGGTACATACATATATGTGCTGCCTTATATATATACGTAATATTAAACTAACTCCCCACAAAAAATGTCTTTATATAATATATCACCACAACGACACAGACGTGTTATGGGCGCTAGGTACATGACGTTTGTTCTTATAGAATCCAAGTAAAATGAACATACATATATTTCGCGACTTTTTGGCAGGCACATAAAAGGTACGCAAGAAAGCAACTCAGGACAGTCAATGCTGTTGTTAATGAGTCTCTAAAGAAACACCGCACTAGTGCGTTGATAGCGCATATGAAGTGATGACAATTCGTGTGAGAGAAGCAGTTGTGCATGATCGTAGTTCCTCCTCGGATAGTCACCAGTCTCCTTGAATGTTAAAAATTTTAAGAAACGTCGCTGCACTCGCTCAAGTCGAAGTTGGTGAGATGTATAGTGAGGATACCATATGATCGCTGCATATTCTAACTTACTCCGAACTAATCCATAATAAAGAGTTTTAATAGCAGCGCAATCAGTAAATGTTCGTGTGTTACGAAGAATGAAACCAAGAAGTTTGTACGCACTATTACACATTGATGTAACTTGTTGACCAAAACAAAGTTTATCATCAAACAATACTCCAAGATCTCTTACAGTATCCGATGAGGAGAGGAGTTGGCAATGGAGACTGTAGTCATAGATAATCTTCGATACTTTCCGGGTATACCTGACGACGCAGCATATATCAACATTAAGGTGAAGTTTATTGTGGATACACCAACCGCTAATAATTGCTAGATTCTCTTGTAGAAGCCTGGCATCATGAAGGGATTCAATTTTATGAAATATTTTTAAATCATCTGCAAACGCTACATAACGGCACGTCAATGTTTGCAAGAGGTCATCCATAAATACCAAAAACAGCAGCGGCCCTAAATTGGAGCCCTGCGGGACGCCAGATGTTGTTAAATATTGCTTGGAGGAGAAGCCGTTGTAAGTTACATAGTTGATTCTGCCAGTAAGGTAAGATGCCATTAATTGCAGCAATGAAGCGGAAAAGCCGATAACACTCAACTTCTGAATCAATAAGGAAAAATCAATAGAATCAAAGACTCTCGTGAAGTCGGTATAGATGACGTCCAACTGTGAGCGCTGATCAATAGTCTCGCAAATCGTTTGTGTTACGCAAGCTAGATTAGTAATCGTTGACCTACCCTTCATATAACCATGTTGGTGCCAAGACAATTTGATTTTGATACTACTGTAAATGGAATCATATAAAATTTGTTCAAAAACCTTTGAGAAATTACTCAGTACAGAAATTGGTCGATAGTTGGTGATCATCTCTGGTTTGCCTTTTTTGAAAACTGGCGTAATTCTAGCAATCTTCCAAACCATTGGAAAGACATCGGATTTTATACATAAGTTATAGATAGCGCATAGCGGGATAGCTAGAACCATACGACAGTCTCTTAGGAAGAATGAAGGAATTTGATCCTCACCGGCAATAGAACCACTTTTTAACGATGCTGATAACAACCTCTGTCTGAGTAATAGTTTGTATACAAAAAGAATCGTGAGGGGAGCAAGTATCAGAAATACGAATCTCGTTGCTAGGTATAAAATTTTTAGCAAATGCATCGGCAAATGCATCAACTATACTTTGTGGTTCGCTGAACTTTGTATCACCATGAAACAACTGCCCTGGAATGCGTGACTGACTCTTTTTGTATTGATATACTGCCAAAATGCTTTAGGGTCAGACCTCAGATTAGTTTGAATTTTATTGAGATAGGCTGCGTGACAGATGCTTATTTCTTGTTTAGTAAGCTTACGTAATCGCGCAAAATCATCATAAAACCTAGGGCTACCAGTAGTTACCCACTTTCGGTGATAGTAGCTCTTTATTTTAAGTTTATTAATTAGAGGCTTGCTGAACCAAGGAGGATAAGAAATAGGCCTATACTGAGAGGTCGGAACAGATTTACTCACTACTCTGTACAATGTTTGATAAAGCCGGTCGACAGCTGTATTCACATCCTCCGCGCTCAAAACAGAGTTCCAGTCGGCATCGAACATGTCACTGTAGAGAGTATTAAAATTAGCACGAGAAAAGTTGAAGCGTAGATTGGTATTCGTCGGAAAACATTTCATTGAAGATGCACATGGTACGCTTAAGAAAATATGCAACGCTGGATGGTATGAGTCCTCAGGAACAATAGGACCAGTAGAGTGATTGACTAACATGTGAGAATCAATGTTGCAAAACACGAGGTCAAGAAGGCGTGAGTTAATATTGAGAACGCTATTAAATTGGTCAAGACCCATGGATAAAGTAAAATTGTTTATAGATATGTATTTAGGATCGGTAACGTTTGGAGGAAAGTAACTTCTTATATTGAAATCGCCGACCAACATCAGTGGAACATCTGAAATTACCAGCTCGAGAGCCTCAAGGAAGAGAGTAATGTCGTCTGCCGACAAATATGGTGGTGCATACACTGCCACAACCATAAAGCGGAAATTCCTGTAAGTGCACTTAGTGATAATAACATCAATCAGACGGCTAAAGTTGTCAGAGAAAGTATGCTCAATGATTTCACATGATATAGTTGCATCAACCGCAATAAGAACACCGCCTCCCCCACTCAACCCAGCAGCCTCACAATTCCTATCCTTACGAAAAACAGTATAAGATGGAGGTACGAATTCACTATTTTCAACATCAGCGGATAACCAGGTCTCAGTGAAAATTATGATATTGAAATCACAAACAAAACAATATTCATATATTAAATTAAGTTTAGTCCTAATCCCACGTACATTTTGGTAATATATGCCTAATTGCGTGTCGATGTTACTGTTGAGGCCAACTAGTTTCCCTGTGTCAAGTTGCTCGAAGTAACAACTGGTATGCCGTTTTTATATTTCACTACCAAATCTGTCTCTCCACTCTCTAAACGTCGTTCACACTCAGACTTAACTAGCTGGTATAATTTATGCTGCATTTGTGTTTTGTCGCTAGACACTGAAATATTGCGGTATTTTTCGAAGTTTTTAAGCTTTTTACAATTTCGGAAAGCTGTTGACACAGAATCAGCAGATGGCAGACGAACCTTAATAGGACGTTTCATAATCGGCTTGGTAATATCGAACTTACCTAAGCGAATTGATGCAACATCATCAATAGGTATACTTAAGTGATTCAATATTTCATTAATTGACAGTTTATCATCTATTTCCTGATCTCACTTAGAACCACGCTTTGTTTCGATAAGACCGTAAATAATTAAATTAGTACTACGACGTTGCCGTTCGGATAATTCAGATATAATCTTTTCATTATTGTAGAGAACATCTAATTCAGAACCAAGACCGGAAGATATTTTAGATTCAAACTGCTTGATTTGATTTTGCAAACCGACGATTACAGCTTTCAAGCTATTAAGGTCATTACCCATACGTGCGCAGTCAGAACACGACCAAGCAAGACCAGTTTTGTTGTGAATTTTCCGCGCTTCAGCTTTTGAAATATCTACGCAATCAATTTTGTAACAGTGGTCACAAATTGCACAATTAACAATTAAATGTGGCTCGGCGTTAGAGCCGCAGCAGGTACATTTTTTGTTCATTTTACAGCAAGTATTGCAAAGAAACTATAAGGATCTAACGGGGACACACACTTCACCCTAGAGCTGCCCGTCTCAGGGACTTCAAAACAAACTTACACAGGAAAGAATGGGCAACGGAGAGGATCAGCAACAGAGACAGATGGAAAAACGAGATCGAAAATATTGTATGCCAGATACTATATTGAAAAAGAAATAAAACAAAAATGCAAGTGCAGGAAACAAATACGTGCACCGAATTCAACTAAAATTGGTTAAAGCAGGAACGTTATTAAGAATTTTGAATTTTACTTAATACTCACGAGTAGAAAATAACGCAAACTTCAAAATGGTGTAAAACACAAGTTTTTAACAAACCAATTAACTTAGCATCAACCATAAACTCACAGAGCCACGAAAACACGTGTACCTCACATGCAAGTACTCTTGTAACTCTCTAACTATTGAAGTATGGAGGCGATGAACTACAAAACCGCTTGCATTTACTAATACTAAAAATATGGAGAGAAGAAAAGATACCGGAAGATTGGGAGAATGGACAAATTGTAACGATTTATAAAAAAGGAAACCAACAATTATGTAATAACTACAGGGGAATTACACTACTAAGTACGGCGTATAAAATACTATCCACATTACTACAAAAAGACTGGTAAATCAGAATAAAACCATTATAGGACAATATCAATGTGGATTTACAAAAGGAAGATCGACTGTAGATGCAATTCATACAATAAAACAAGTAATTGAAAAGGCCCATGAAACAAGTTAGAAATTGAGATGCTTTTCATAGATTTTCGACAAGCATTTGACCCAATAAATAGAACACAGCTAATACTGGCATTAAAGGAATTAAAAATAACACAAAAATTGAGAAGATTGATAATGATGACGATGTAAAGAACTGCAGTTAGCATAAAAACACAATTTGGAGAAACGGAAGAGTTCATAATTAACAAAGGTGTCAGACAAGGGGATGCACTGTCGGCCACGCCACCTAGCGTTGGAACACGTGTTAGCAAAGATAGACAAAGGAACGCTTAGAACTGGAGGAGGTCAGATAGTGGCATATGCAGATGATGTGGTAATTATAACAAAAAACAGGGCAATAATGAAAAATATGTTGGAAATCATTATTACAGAAGGAAAAAATATGGGACTACATTTAAATGAAAATAAAACAAAAATAATAAGATTTGGAAGGAAACTGGAGAAGAAATATGTCAAAATAGGTAATAACAATTTCGAAGCAGTTGAGGAATTTAAATATTTAGGTGTGAGGATATCTGCTAGTGGAAACAGGGAAACCGAAATCGAAGGAAACATAATGTCACTAAATAGAGCTTTCTATGCCAACAAAAAATTACTAAAAAGCAAAATCCTAACGAAAAAGACAAAAATGAACCTCTATAAGACAATAATAAGACCAACCGTACTATACGCAGCAGAAATCATGAGCATGTCCAAAAAGATGAAGAAACGCTGAGAAAAGCTGAAAGAAAAATACTAAGAACAATACTAGGACCAGTGAAGATTGATGAAAACGAGTACAGAGTAAGAATGAATCATGAAATGGCACGGGAAATGAAAGGTATGGATATTGTAAATAGGATCAAAGAGCAAAGGGTAAAATGGATAGGGCATGTATGGAGAGCGGGAGAATCCTCGACGATATTCTCTGTATTACAATGGGAGCCAGGTGGTAGAAAAAGAAGAGGAAGACCAAGATCGAGATGGCTACAGGAAGTGGAAGAGGATCTAAAACGGGCTGGGATAAAGAACTGGCAGCGGAAGACGGCGGACAGAAGTCTGTGGCGAAATATTAGCAGGCGAGTCGGAACTCTGAGAAGTGGGGATTGATCCACCCCGGCCAATGAACCTCTATAAGACAATAATAAGACCAACCGTACTATACGCAGCAGAAATTATGAGCATGTCCAAAAAAGATGAAGAAAAGCTGAAAGAAAAATACTAAGAACAATACTAGGACCAGTGAAGATTGATGAAAACGAGTACAGAGTAAGAATGAATCATGAAATGGCACGGGAAATGGAAGGTATGGATATTGTAAATAGGATCAAAGAGCAAAGGGTAAAATGGATAGGGCATGTATGGAGAGCGGGAGAATCCTCTACGATATTCTCTGTATTACAATGGGAGCCAGGTGGTAGAAAAGGAAGAGGAAGACTAAGATCGAGGTGGCTACAGGAAGTGGAAGAGGATCTAAGACGGGCTGGCATAAAGAACTGGCAGCGGAAGACAGCGGACAGAAGTCTGTGGCGAAATATTAGCAGGCGAGTCGGAACTCTGAGAAGTGGGGATTGATCCACCCCGGCCAATGAACCTCTATAAGACAATAATAAGACCAACCGTACTATACGCAGCAGAAATTATGAGCATGTCCAAAAAGATGAAGAAAAGCTGAAAGAAAAATACTAAGAACAATACTAGGACCAGTGAAGATTGATGAAAACGAGTACAGAGTAAGAATGAATCATGAAATGGCACGGGAAATGGAAGGTATGGATATTGTAAATAGGATCAAAGAGCAAAGGGTAAAATGGATAGGGCATGTATGGAGAGCGGGAGAATCCTCTACGATATTCTCTGTATTACAATGGGAGCCAGGTGGTAGAAAAGGAAGAGGAAGACCAAGATCGAGGTGGCTACAGGAAGTGGAAGAGGATCTAAAACGGGCTGGGATAAAGAACTGGCAGCGGAAGACGGCGGACAGAAGTCTGTGGCGAAATATTAGCAGGCGAGTCGGAACTCTGAGAAGTGGGGATTGATCCACCCCGGCCAATGAACCTCTATAAGACAATAATAAGACCAACCGTACTATACGCAGCAGAAATCATGAGCATGTCCAAAAAAGATGAAGAAACGCTGAGAATAGCTGAAAGAAAAATACTAAGAACAATACTAGGACCAGTGAAGATTGGTGAAAACGAGTACAGAGTAAGAATGAATCATGAAATGGCACGGGAAATGGAAGGTATGGATATTGTAAATAGGATCAAAGAGCAAAGGGTAAAATGGATAGGGCATGTATGGAGAGCGGGAGAATCCTCTACGATATTCTCTGTATTACAATGGGAGCCAGGTGGTAGAAAAGGAAGAGGAAGACCAAGATCGAGGTGGCTACAGGAAGTGGAAGAGGATCTAAAACGGGCTGGCATAAAGAACTGGCAGCGGAAGACGGCGGACAGAAGTCGGTGGCGAAATATTAGCAGGCGAGTCGGAACTCTGAGAAGTGGGGATTGATCCACCCCGGCCAATGAACCTCTATAAGACAATAATAAGACCAACCGTACTATACCCAGCAGAAATCATGAGCATGTCCAAAAAGATGAAGAAACGCTGAGAATAGCTGAAAGAAAAATACTAAGAACAATACTAGGACCAGTGAAGATTGATGAAAACGAGTACAGAGTAAGAATGAATCATGAAATGGCACGGGAAATGGAAGGTATGGATATTGTAAATAGGATCAAAGAGCAAAGGGTAAAATGGATAGGGCATGTATGGAGAGCGGGAGAATCCACGGCGATATTCTCTGTATTATAATGGAAGCCAGGTGGTACAAAAAGAAGAGGAAGACCAAGATCGAGATGGCTACAGGAAGTGGAAGAGGATCTAAAACGGGCTGGCATAAAGAACTGGCAGCGGAAGACAGCGGACAGAAGTCGGTGGCGAAATATTAGCAGGCGAGTCGGAACTCTGAGAAGTGGGGATTGATCCACCCCGGCCAATGAACCTCTATAAGACAATAATAAGACCAACCGTACTATACCCAGCAGAAATCATGAGCATGTCCAAAAAGATGAAGAAACGCTGAGAATAGCTGAAAGAAAAATACTAAGAACAATACTAGGACCAGTGAAGATTGATGAAAACGAGTACAGAGTAAGAATGAATCATGAAATGGCACGGGAAATGGAAGGTATGGATATTGTAAATAGGATCAGAGAGCAAAGAGTAAAATGGATAGGGCATGTATGGAGAGCGAGAGAATCCTCGAGGATATTCTCTTTATTACAATGGTAGCCAGGTGGTAGAAAAAGAAGAGGAAGACCAAGATCGAGATGGCTACAGGAAGTGGAAGAGGATCTAAAACGGGCTGGCATAAAGAACTGGCAGCGGAAGACAGCGGACAGAAGTCGGTGGCGAAATATTAGCAGGCGAGTCGGAACTCTGAGAAGTGGGGATTGATCCACCCCGGCCAATGAACCTCTATAAGACAATAATAAGACCAACCGTACTATACCCAGCAGAAATCATGAGCATGTCCAAAAAAGATGAAGAAACGCTGAGAATAGCTGAAAGAAAAATACTAAGAACAATACTAGGACCAGTGAAGATTGATGAAAACGAGTACAGAGTAAGAATGAATCATGAAATGGCACGGGAAATGGAAGGTGTGGATATTGTAAATAGGATCAAAGAGCAAAGAGTAAAATGGATAGGGCATGTATGGAGAGCGGGAGAATCCTCTACGATATCCTCTTTATTACAATGGAAGCCAGGTGGTAGAAAAAGAAGAGGAAGACCAAGATCGAGATGGCTACAGGAAGTGGAAGAGGATCTAAAACGGGCTGGCATAAAGAACTGGCAGCGGTAGACAGCGGACAGAAGTCTGTGGCGAAATATTAGCAGGCGAGTCGGAACTCTGAGAAGTGGGGATTGATCCACCCCGGCCAATGAACCTCTATAAGACAATAATAAGACCAACCGTACTATACGCAGCAGAAATCATGAGCATGTCCAAAAAAGATGAAGAAACGCTGAGAATAGCTGAAAGAAAAATACTAAGAACAATACTAGGACCAGTGAAGATTGATGAAAACGAGTACAGAGTAAGAATGAATCATGAAATGGCACGGGAAGTGGAAGGTATGGATATTGTAAATAGGATCAAAGAGCAAAGGGTAAAATGGATAGGGCATGTATGGAGAGCGGGAGAATCCTCGACGATATTCTCTGTATTACAATGGGAGCCAGGTGGTAGAAAAGGAAGAGGAAGACCAAGATCGAGGTGGCTACAGGAAGTGGAAGAGGATCTAAGACGGGCTGGCATAAAGAACTGGCAGCGGCAGACAGCGGACAAAAGTCTGTGGCGAAATATTAGCAGGCGACTCGGAACTCTGAGAAGTGGGGATTGATCCACCCCGGCCAATGAACCTCTATAAGACAATAATAAGACCAACCGTGCTATACGCAGCAGAAATCATGAGCATGTCCAAAAAGATGAAGAAACGCTGAGAATAGCTGAAAGAAAAATACTAAGAACAATACTAGGACCAGTGAAGATTGATGGAAACGAGTACAGAGTAAGAATGAATCATGAAATGGCACGGGAAGTGGAAGGTATGGATATTGTAAATAGGATCAAAGAGCAAAGGGTAAAATGGATAGGGCATGTATGGAGAGCGGGAGAATCCACGGCGATATTCTCTGTATTACAATGGAAGCCAGGTGGTACAAAAGGAAGAGGAAGACCAAGATCGAGGTGGCTACAGGAAGTGGAAGAGGATCTAAAACGGGCTGGGATAAAGAACTGGCAGCGGAAGACGGCGGACAGAAGTCTGTGGCGAAATATTAGCAGGCGAGTCGGAACTCTGAGAAGTGGGGATTGATCCACCCCGGCCAATGAACCTCTATAAGACAATAATAAGACCAACCGTACTATACGCAGCAGAAATCATGAGCATGTCCAAAAAGATGAAGAAACGCTGAGAATAGCTGAAAGAAAAATACTAAGAACAATACTAGGACCAGTGAAGATTGATGAAAACGAGTACAGAGTAAGAATGATCATGAAATGGCACGGGAAATGGAAGGTATGGATATTGTAAATAGGATCAGAGAGCAAAGGGTAAAATGGATAGGGCATGTATGGAGAGCGGGAGAATCCACGGCGATATTCTCTTTATTACAATGGTAACCAGGTGGTACAAAAAGAAGAGGAAGACCAAGATCGAGATGGCTACAGGAAGTGGAAGAGGATCTAAAACGGGCTGGGATAAAGAACTGGCAGCGGAAGACGGCGGACAGAAGTCTGTGGCGAAATATTAGCAGGCGAGTCGGAACTCTGAGAAGTGGGGATTGATCCACCCCGGCCAATGAACCTCTATAAGACAATAATAAGACCAACCGTACTATACGCAGCAGAAATCATGAGCATGTCCAAAAAAGATGAAGAAAAGCTGAAAGAAAAATACGAAGAACAATACTAGGACCAGTGAAGATTGATGAAAACGAGTACAGAGTAAGAATGAATCATGAAATGGCACGGGAAATGGAAGGTATGGATATTGTAAATAGGATCAAAGAGCAAAGGGTAAAATGGATAGGGCATGTATGGAGAGCGGGAGAATCCTCGACGATATTCTCTGTATTACAATGGGAGCCAGGTGGTAGAAAAAGAAGAGGAAGACCAAGATCGAGATGGCTACAGGAAGTGGAAGACGATCTAAAACGGGCTGGCATAAAGAACTGGCAGCGGAAGACAGCGGACAGAAGTCTGTGGCGAAATATTAGCAGGCGATTCACCACGGCCAATGGATCTAGGAAGCTCCACAGAAGAAGCGGCGCACCCCCTCCCCGAGGGGTGCCAAGCCACTATTATTCCTAAACCTGGTTCGGGAAATACTAATAGCGGAAATACTGCTAGACGGTTTTTCCAATAACCAAAATTGGCTGCACTTTTAAGTGGAGTCATTGAGGAAATAATCAATAGATTCAGTGTTATTTTACGAACTATGGCTTCTGAGTACAAAGTTAATTCACATGCTTTCAAAATGTATAGCTGGGGAACAGCGGAAATCTTTGTAGAAAAAGACCCATGGTTCTATATGCCATCTTCCGTGCATAAAATATTAATTCATGGTGCTGACATCATAAATAATGTCTCGCTCCCAATTGGCATGATGTCAGAAGAAGCACAGGAAGCCCGAAATAAGGATTTAAGGAATTTTAGAGAGCACCACATACGTAAAGAATTCAAGAAAAGACACAATGGATGAATCAGTTTTTTTCTCTTCTGATCCTCTCATATCCTCGCTCTCCAAACGACCATCTACCTACTCCCGGAATAATATAGAAATAGGTAGTGACGTACTAAACTTGCTTTCAGAGCCAATTATCAAAGAAGACGCAGTTGGTTCTGATGATTCTGAATAAAAGAAAAATATTTTCCCTAAGCCATATGTATATAATTATATTAACTATATGTATGCATATCACTGATATAAATAAAACTTGTTTAAAATTTAATACTTAACACATTTTATATTCGGAAATAACCATTTGGCTTTGTTAACCTTTCTATACTCACGTCAAAATGGAAGACGTATACTATACTATATAAATCGGTCTCAGAGACCGTATGCGTGAGTATAGGAAGGTTAATTTACGACTTAAGCGAGGCTAGATCGATAATTTCGGCCACTGTGCGTCGCGGCAATGTTGCAACTGAGGTTTCAATTCAATTTAATAACGGGACTGTTCAATTCGTCGACCGAAAATGAATGTCGAATTAAATGTGAAATTTTATGGAATGTATAGAAGTTACTTGACCAAGCGTTAAAATTATTCTATATTCAAGAAATTTGCTATATAAACAAAGTGCATCATCGGTCGGATGATATTCAGAAAAGAGAAGGAGATGAGACGTTGACACGTTGCTGCCGCTGTCTATACCGTTTACATTGGAAGAGTGTACATTCCTAGCAGAAATTTTTGCTGATTAGAATCCACACTCCCTATATTCACGTGATCACCGTCAAGTTCCTAACTTTTGTCTTCGAGGTGCGTGGAAGTACTATCTTAAGGGAAGGTCCAGAATACCTGGTGGGGTTAAGGGTTGACTTTACCTGTTCTGCACCTTTCCATAACACGTTACAACAAAATTTATTTTGACAGTTGATAAATGTCAATCCCGCAATCTCTGACATTCCGTTTTGCAGGTTGTGCCGCCCACGCGAGGCAGTGCCTTACCATTATATATCAAGCAATCCGAGACATGTGTTTCGCCATCATCAACCGTGTCTCACTAAACATAGTTGATGACGCTGGCTTCGTTACTAGCAAATCACATGTCCGAAGATGAATTACCAATTGCGTTCTCAAGCAAAAAATCTAGGATGTACTTACTATTCCCTGTGATACAAACAATGTGCCGCACTGAGTACAAATTTGTCACTAATCAAGGAGCCCCCACATTTCCATTTTGGTTGGGCCCATTCGTATCCGATTAAAGCCTGAAAAAATTGTAATTATGTACAATTCAAAACAAAGGTGATAACTACGAAGGGTCCAAATATGGTACGGTACATGATTCCCACTGTATTTGCACCTGCGGACGATTATGACAAAAGTAAGAAAATCCCGGAAATAAATGTCACTGTGTATGTTGAAGTACTGGTGAATTACTAGTCACCTATAGCGTGTTTCACCGAGAATTGTTCTAATACGGCTTATGGAAAATCAAATCTCTGTTGTGCCATAGCGTAATTGTTAGATATAATTCGTTGTACAATGGGACAAAACTAAACTTGTACGATATGTCGTAAACTGTACGAATTCGAGGCTTGTTTAGAAGAAATATTTCGCCCGTATGGACAAATGCGGTTTCTTAAAGGAAATAAAGGCTCGTGCGCTCTTACCGACTACGGCCCACTACACTACGGACGGCAATTTATTCTTTCCATGTGTAATAATGGAGTGTCGTCGGTAGAGCCGTTTCCGATAAATGAGCTCAGCTCCATTAATATACGTGCAACGCATAAATTGCCGTCCGTAGTGTAGTGGCCCGTAGTCGTCCGTTGCCGGAAAGTGCGTTCGGGGCTTAAAGGCTCGCGCGCTCTTACCGACTACGGCCCACTACATTACGGACGGCAATTTATTCTTTCCATGTGTAATAATGGAGAGTTGTCGGTAGGGCCGGTTCCGATAAATGAGCTCAGCTCCATTAATATACGTGCAAGGAATAAATTGCCGTCCGTAGTGTAGTGACCCGTAGTCGTCCGTTGTCGGTAAGTGCGCTGGGGTCTTTAAGGCCGTAGTCGGTAAGTGCGCGCGAGGCTTAAGTCGTCATCGGATGCAAACATAGAAAAGCGCTAAATTTATAAATCGGGAAAGAATAAAAAGAAATTGATCAAATGCCTATTCATACATATATACCTTTGATATCCTACCGGCTTGCTTTAGCTTGCAGAATTAGAAATATTTTAGCTACTTAGGTATAGGTAATATTGTATACGTGGGTTATATAATATCCGGTTTGTTTATTCACTTCTCACGGGAAGTAGGCGACTCAAAGTCAAACTGGGCAAAGAAAGATTTACCTTCATTTTGTTTACCATTTCTAATCGATTCATACAGGCTAACCCTGCATATTTCACAATTCTAACTTCTATAACATAATTACAACTTTGTTCATTAGTGTAGTTCCTCCCGTAATATGCTTTTGTTGAATCTAGTTGACATGTGATACCTTTCATGTGTATTTGCAAATAGTATTATAATAATTTTTATTTTATGTTATATTTAATAAACTATTATTTTTTAATATAAAATGAATAAAAATACCCTTACCACACCTTTCGAAAAAATTCAGATACGTATTTCGGCAGCTAAGTTACCATCCTCAGTGGAAATTCAGTATCATCGAACACTGTACAACACTAAAGCACTGCACAATGAACATTACACCGCCGAAGGCGCGAAACACACCGAAACATTGTCGACATTGCCACACACTGTTGTTGGGTTGTGTGGTGTGTTTCGCGCGTTCACTGTGTGATGTTCATTGTGCAGTACTTTACTTTTGTACAGTATTCGTTGTATAGTGTTGGTCTTGGTCATTAGCCGGATATCGCGGGTGGTACTGAAATCTCCTAGTTTTCTACTGAGGATGGCAACTTAGTTGCCGAAATACGTGTCTGGATTTTTTCAAAAGATGTGGTAAGGGCATTTTTATTTATATTATATAGTATTTTAGCCACAATCGCCTTATTCCTATTTGCTATTACTTTTTTATGTTGCGTCTATTGCCATTTAGTCGTCTATTTTAAATTAAATAAGAAGCAAATTATAAATGAATTTTATTAAGAGTTCTTTTTGATCTAAACATAAATAAATTACTATAGTAATTGTTTTTAATATTTGCAAAATATGTTGATAGAGAATTTTAATCACCTACTTTTTGCATGATACTCAAAATATTATTAACGAATAAAAGTTGGATGTCCAATATGAATCGTCATTGACATTGGAATATATCACTCTAAATAGAATCATATTTCGCAGTATTCTCCAATGAATTTTATTTAGGAAAGGAACGAAAATAATTTTTATCACTCACTCACAATAAAATAAAAATACAAATTCACAATCCGTGTAAGCTATATATTAAGGCAATATAATAATAATAATAGGAGTTTATTGACTATAGCTGAAATACATATAATACTTAAATGTACTACAATATATAATAATAGGTATATACTAGTGCGTAACACAACATATTGAATTTATACATAGCATACAGTCAATAAGGCTAATTCGCCGCGGAGCATATAAAAATGCACACTGGCGTTCTTCCTATAGCCTATCAAAAAAATAATAATCAAAATGAAAAAGAAAAAAATAATAAAAAAGCCAATAATAACAATATTTCTAATTAGAAGTGCGTAGCATATGACACATCACAATAGCGGAGACGAGGGAAGTCAATTCCATGTAAACCATAACTCCACATTGGGATTATTGCAATTCAACAAGCTTGACTTTGAATCTGTACCTGATGACACGTATTGGCAATTCAAAAACATCCGCATCCAGTAGAACGGTGTTAATACTTTTGGCAATATTGTAAGTAAAACTACGTTTAAAAAGTTCAAGGCGATGCTTAGGGATACACAAATATTTATTGTTACGTACATTAACGTTATGAATTTGATGCCGAAATTTAATTTTATCATACAGGTAAGTGGGCCTTTTATTTTTCAAAATATTCGCATAATACACTGCCATATGCAGCATACGTTTACCCTCCATATTCAAGATGCGAAACTTTTTGTAAATATGGGAAACCGGCTGACATTTACGGAGGCCATGCACAAGCCTGATGCAGCAATTTTGTACTCTTTGGATTTTCTTCGACGTTTTCCTAGTAATACACGAGGAGTATACAACGTCACCATAATGAAAATGAGACAATACCAACAAGTCACATAATAGGAGCCTAGTTGGTGAATCGAAGTAGTGCCGATTAATAAATATAGCTTTGAGCGCAGCAAAAGCCCTTTGAGTCATTTGCAGTGTATTTAAAGCGAAGCAAAGTGAGCTATCCAGAATGACTCCCAGACTCTTGACACTATCACTAGATTGAATTATTTGTGTGTTGATTTTAATGTCCAGATTTAGCTCAACATGTTCTCGAACACGCTGCGTACCAAACACAATCAATTGGGATTTAGCTGAATTAATTTGTAATTGAAATTGCTCCGAAAATCTGGCAATTCTATTAAGGTCATCATTGATTAGCTGTTGGGCAATACTGCACTTCTCGGGCTTAAAAGAGAAGTAAATCTAGGTATCATCCGCGTAAAGGTGATACTGACAGTGCTGAATCGCAGAAGGTAAGCGAGGCGTATAGATTGAGAAAAGAAGAGGGCTAAGAATAGCTCCTTGTGGAACACCGTGTTTTATATTCAACGATGAAGAATACTGTGAATCCAGAAAAGTTTGTTGTGATCGTCCGGACACATACGACGTTAATAGAGATACTGCAGAAGGACGCAATCCGATAGCAGTCAAGACATTAAATAAAACCCCATGGTGAATGGCATCAAGCGCTCTACTAAAGTCAAGTAAAAACAAAATAGTTGCCTTGCCCACATCACTAGCGCGAAGTACGTCATCCACAATATGAGTAATAGCCGAGATGCTGCTATAACCAGGTCTAAATGCCGATTGATAGGACGGGAAAATGTTGTTATTATTCACAAATTCCCGCAACTGTTTCTCAATGCATCTCTCAAAGACTTTGCTCAGGGCGGGAAGAATACTAATCGGGCGAAGGTCTTTAAAGTTTTCAATTCTTTTTGATTTAGGTATCGGAATTATAATAGATGATTTCCATGATGTTGGGAATACAGAATTATCTACACAAAAATTGAAAATGTGTATGACATAGTCCATTAAGAAAGGTATACATATCTTTAGTATGAAGGCATTTATATTATCCGTTCCAGTAGCATTGCTTTTAAGTTTCTTTAAAGAATTAAGAACATCTTCTGGTGTAATAGTTCTAAAATTAAAGTCAGGTTCATTGATCGGAAAGCCGAGTTCATTAAAGGTAGGAACATTTACTAGAGGATTGGCAACTGTAGACAGAAAATGTTGATTTAGAGCATCCACATCTTTTAGATGATGAGGTATATCACTACGTTTAGGCTTACATAGATTAAGATTTTTAATTTCTTTCCAAAGATTCTGACTATTGCCCGAATTAACTTTGCATCTATAAGAAAAATAAGCTGCTTTTTCCCGTTTAATTGATCTATTGACTTCGTTTTTTAACATTTTATAGAAAACATGGTGTACGGAATTTCCGGTGCGAAGATATCGGCGACGAGCTTTGTCTCTTGACTTCATCATTAATTCAAGATTGTGTGTTAAGCATGGAGCAGGAGGACGCGTGAAAAGGACAAAAGGAGATGCTCCAAGGTTCCTTTTTTTTTAAATCCTGTGCAAGCGGGAGTTGTACGAATTCGAATGTTTTTTCTTTTTATAAAAGTACCGGTGAAATAGCCGGACTAGGATTCCGCAATAATTCATATTTTTATTCTTATTCGTCATTATTGTTTAACCCTGCTGTACTATTAAAATTTACTCTACACGTGTATCGTTCGGGTCAATATGACCCGAAACATTATTTGCAACAAAGAATAAGTCTACTGTTTGAAAAGAAATATTTTATTTATAGAAAAATAGAAATTTACATCTTCTAATAAAAAACATTTACACTTAAACATAAAAAATGTATTTTATAAAAAGACTATGGAGCACAATTTGGGCAAAAGAATTTTACATGCTTCTTACAAAGATGTTTATTGCATATTACACAAGTAATATTTGTTTTGTTGTCATTACTTGACAGACAAAATTTGCATCGTTGATGTTAAGGCTATATTTCGATTTTTCGATTGTTAAGCTTTTACCACCATGTTGCGAGCTTCTTCTCCCCTGGGTAGGTACGTTCTTGACTTCATATGTAATTTTATGAGTGATTTTCCTAATTCTTCTAGAAATAATCTTCTTTTTGTTGGTTCATTGTTGTTCCAATTTGGATTCACAGCAGTCCATAATACATACGCGTTGTAAGCCGAAATGTCTAGCATGTTATAAAAAATTACCATAGGCCAGCGATTGGATTTCCTTTTACAAGGATATGTGCCCACTAATTGATCGAGTGTGTCAACGGCACCTTTAGTTGCATTGTAGTGTAGTATTATATGAGGTTTCTGATCAGTTCTTTCAGCGACTTTGTTGTTGTGATGCAATGTACTCATAAGGATCACGTGCTTACCCTTTTTGGCACATAATTTACGACGGTTGTATCATTTGTGAAAAAGAAAGAACTGCTATGTACTTGTTTGTTAGTTATTGGCTGAGGAAGTTCCGGCTTGTTTTTTCTAACAGTTCCTACCATCATAAGTTTTCTTTTCAGCAGTAACTGTCCTAAGTTGTATGATGTGAAAAAATTGTCACACGTCACATTATGTCCTCTTAGTTCGCTGGTGAGATCGCAAACCACCCGCATGCCCTGATTTTTTTCTGATGGAGCACCCTCTTCCTTTCCCTTGTAAACTTGTACTTTCAATGCGTAAGATGTTTCACTGTCACAGAGAGTCCACATTTTGATACCATACCTCGCTGGTTTACTAGGTATATATTGCTTGAAAGGGCAACTAAACTAAACAAAATGCAACTAACTCCAGGATTATATACATGGGAAGATTTTCTACCCACATTTCCCAAATGTTTCTAATGGCCGCTAATTTATCAGCACGTCTTCTTTCCTGGCGTGTAGTCTTGTCATCAAAGCGAATCACACGGGATATCATGCTGAATTGTTCAAGAGACATGGTTGCTCGAAAAATGCTTCGACCGGTATCATTGTCCCACAGACTTCTTGTAGCTTCTCCGTGCGATCGGTAGACGCCGGCAAGTAACAAAAGACCAATGTAGGCTTGAAAAGTGGTACTATCTAAAACTTTCCACTTTGTATCGTAAACCCGTAATCCTTCAATATTTGTCATAATTATCACTTCCTTCTCGATCGCAGGGAAAAATACAATTTCAAATGCACTTTTTATGTCTGTAATTCTCGCACATGCATATCTTAATTCCTGCAGGAGTGCGAATCACATTGCCAGAACTAAAACGACTACGTGGCTGAGGTGGAAGTAAATTCCATTCAATTTTGCCATCTTTCGAGAAAATTGTCTGAACATTCTGAGGCATTTGAAGCTTTTCTTGGTCTTGTTCGCTATCAGAACTATCACTTTCCGACACATCACTTATATGATCTTCAAATTCAGAAACAGATTCATCACTATCAGAAGCTTGTGCAAGAGCTTGCAGTTCTGCATCACTTAGTGGTCTTCGACTTGCCATGTTGAAATCGAGAGTGAAACTAACAAGCAAATTGAGTGCAACGTTTTATAACTAAGGTATCACGCATGCGTGCAACGTCCGAGACGTCCCCTTACAGAAACCAAAAATAGACGCTAACACGTTTGAGCTTGAATAACCCTGCGTAAACAAGAACATGCAAGAAGGTAATACGTGATAGTCAAGTAGCAAAAAATAAAACAAATAAATCATTTTTATTACTTTCTAACATATTAGGCGCAGTGATGGGTCGTCATTATATGCACAATTGTGTTGTATATAATAATAAACAATATAAATGCGAAAAACGTATCCTAGAAATATGTATATAACGTAGATGACTGTCGGGTCATATTGACCCGAACGTAATAAAGGTAACATATAAATAAATATTTCAAACAAAAATAAAAAAAAAAATAAAATGTTTATGGAATATTAACGTAAACAAAGTAACAAATAAAGTCAGTGAACGCCATGAACATTTTTTGACAAATATTCATATTACAGCGAAACAAAATTCTGTTTGGGTCAAATAGACCCGAACAGTGCAGCAGGGTTAAGTAAGGTGGAAGTACATCTGTACAAGTAGGTTTAGTCGGAAAAAGAGGGTAACGGGGAAAGCAGCCTACACGAAATAAGTTAACTTCTTTCGATGGTGAGCCACATTCGCCGAGGCTGCTTTCCCCGTTATTCTCTTTTTCAAACTAAAATTACTATTTGAAAACGATTTTTATTTTAAAAATCCAAAACAAAATCTAAGATTTAAACGCAAACTCCTTTTATAAAAATCGCTGACGAATGAACCTACTTTTTATTTTTCTTGCCTGTTATTTATAACAAGCAAACTGTTGATTCATCAGTTTCATGCATTCATCACTATCAATGGTGAATGCGGATAAGGTTGAAATTCGCTTGCAATCTTTTTTCCAACTTCGTCGCTTGTCAGTCGTCCAAGTTTAGTTTTGTCCCATTGTACATATATCACCCTGGCCAGCGCCGATCTTGGATCTAGATCTCGGGAGAGCGAATAAAAAACATTACTCTCATAATGAGATCAAGAAAGATACAACTTGAGGCGTTTTAGACACTCCACGGTAATGTTCTTTATTCGTTCTCGCTCGCAGTCCCGTGATTCCAGACCCCAGTTGTATACTAGCCGATAGTGTATACCAGTGGTTCCCAAACGGTGGTCCGCTGATCCTCAGGGATTCGTGACTTATTCAAAAGTGATCCGCAACAATCGCCAACATTTAACAAAATTAAAAGTGTTGGAATTGATATAATAAAATAAATTATGAACGTCCGAAATTATTGTACCTAATTTCCAAGTTTGTAGGTTTCCTAACATGAATTATGAGTGCCGGGGAGGGGTGCTATAGTTCGCTTTAACCTTAAGATGCAGTGCAGGTCTTATGGCAGCCATGTCAAACTCAAACCTACTATGGCGCCAAAAGCATTAAGATCGTAGACTCGGTAGGCCGCGAAATCTAATCTTAAAAAAGTACTATTATAAGACAAGTATATTTATTACATCTTTCCTTTGCCAGATATTTGACATCTCTTGTCTTTAATTAAGTTCTCTATTTGTGGCGTGAATTTATCGGCGGAAATAACTTTTAAAACTGCGTCCAAGTGTGCGAGATCTTGCGGGAGGTCGTTTCCCTTCATCAAACTAAATAATTGTTCACACTTATAGGTACTTCCAAACATTGACAGGATTTTACAGGCAAATTTTCTTATTTCTTGGTATTGAACAAGCGAGTATTTACAAAATTCGAATGTACCAACACTAACCAATTATTGTTTTAAATGGGTCGGACACTGAATCTCAATTACTTCCATCTGCAAGTGAAGGGGAACTTCATCAATATCGATAGTGAAAAGACCAGTAAATATAGAAAAATTATTTTCTTGGTACTTAAAATCTCGAAAACGCTTTTCAAATTGTGCCAGAAGGCTTCCCATTTTCTCTCTATACATTTCGTATGATATTCAGACACTCGTACTTTCCTGATATGCCTTACAAGTCGGAAAATGTGATAGATTATCCACTGCTAACTGTTTTTCCCACAGCATCATCTTACACTTGAATATTTTCACATGATCATGCATATCTGTTATAACTTGACGTGGACCTTGCAATTTCGTATTTAAGTCCGACACGTGCTTTGTGATATTTACCATAAATGAAAGATCTTGTGAAAAGGTTAGTCCAATAATAAGCTGACATCTTGTCCTTTCACTTCCATGAAAGAGCATATTTCTTCTTCTTCTTCTTCTTCATATTTATTGGCTTACGGAAGAAACCATTTCAGCCAGACACTGTGTGATGACTAGAGAAAAGAAATTACACTACTATATTCCACAAAGTATTGCCATTCTATTTTCTATCAATCGATCCAAAACTCGTCAAGCGGGGGCTCTACATAAGCTTTGTTTGCATGCAGCGTGCTAAAGGAATATAAAGGGTTAGCTTAAGACTCTTCTTGCTACAGGGCCCGTTGTAGCATCACAGAAATGGGCCACGGAAAGACACGTATAGGTTTAATAGAGTAGAGAAGAGGGAGAGGTTTTATTGGGAAAATATTGTTCTCTTGTTACATATTATAATTTGATTTTAGTTTTATCAAGGAAGTTCATTATTGCTTTAATAAGCTCCAGTGAGGGATTTATCAGAAGATAGGGAAAAGCAAAAGGCGAAGGCATCCCTATCGCGATGAGTCGAGAACAAAATTCGTTGCAGTGAATTAGGTTTATTCTACAGACAAAGAAAATGTGATTCAAGTCGCCTATCACCCCGCAGTTACAATTGGGGGAATCCAGGATATTGATCTTATTTAGATGAGCAAATGAAAGACCATGATTAAATCGGAGTCGACATATAGTGACGATAGTTCTTCGATTAAGAATTAGGTCCTTAAACCTGGGTTTATTTGGGATCTTGCTTACAATCTGGCGATAGTATTTCCCTTTAACTTGGCTAACTTGATCCCATTGCGATTGCCATTTCTGCAAAAGTGGCTCTTGGAAGATATGTAAAACGTCTCTGAAATGAACCCTGTAAGAGACAGATATTTGATCTAATCTAGCCCCCTGTTTGCCAGTTCATCTGCTTTCTCGTTGCCTACTATTCCTTTATGCCCTGGTACCCATAAGAATTCAATGTCAAACAGAGAACTTGACAGTTGTAAGAACATTTTCTTAATCTCCAATGTTATCCAGTCAGATCTACTATTTATCCCAGATTTCTCGATAGCGTAGAGAGCACTTTGAGAGTCAGATATGATGAGGGATTTTTGAGATTTAGCCGTTGAATAATTTTTAAAGCTTCCAAAATGGCGATCGACTCCGCTCTAGTTATATTATGGTCGTATAACCTGATAGATATTTCCTGATTAGAAGATGGTGCATATATGCCAATGCCTACGCAGTTAGTTAGAGCCAATTTGGACGCATCCGTGTAAATCAAATGAAATGATGGCCATCTGGATGCTACCATTTCACTAAATACACCATTTACTAGCTGGATGGGAATGTTTGATAAATTATACTTTACGTTAGTATTGAGAATGACGGGAATTTGGTTATTTTGAGCATAAAAACTACAAAGAAAGCATGGGAGAATTGTAGTTACCTTTAGTCGGTTTCTATGATCCCTGCTATCGGCATAGGATTTAATTAAGGTTGGCAGGGGCAATTTCCTCCAAATATTTTTGGTGATTAAATTCGAGTTTAAATATATCTGAGACAAGTTGTGTTTTAATTCGTTCTCTAAGCTTATGGATTTAAGTACTAGCTTGTAGGCAAGCTCTTCATATCTTATTTTTAGAGGTTGTTCGCAGGCTTCTATTAATAATGCATCTGTTGGAGTAGAACGCATCGCTCCCAAGGCAATTCTAAGAGCTCGAAACTGAATTCTGTCTAATTTGGTTGAAAGAGTTTTAGATAGAGGAAAGATTAAGGGGCCACTGTAATCAATATGTGATCGAATCATTGCCCTATATAATAGTAAGAGACATGACGGTTGTGCACCCCACCAAGTTCTTCTGAGAGACTGTAAAACGTATAAACCTTTGGTAGATCTTTTAACTATATTATTCACCTCCGATTTGAAATTCAGTTTTCGATCCAATGTAATACCTAAGAATTTTACATCCCATGAAATTCTAATATTATCATCTTTGATAAGAATCAGCGGTATGGGATCTGGTAATTGCCTCTTGGTGAAAATCACTGCTTTGGTTTTCTAAATGCTTATAGAGAAGTTATGATCCTCTAACCATTGCTGTAATAATTGTAGGTTACTATTAAGTTTATCTATTGCATTTGAAAGTTCTTTTCCATTTACATACAACACAGTATCATCTGCATATTGCAATATGCTACAATCACTGGTTAAGCTATTCCCCATAGTACTGGTGTATAATGAAAATAAGACCGGACTTAGAGAGGATCCTTGAGGCAGATCTTTAGTGGAGTGTCTGGGGTCCGAAATATAACTCCTGTACTTTATCCTAAGAGGACGGTCTGTGACAACATCCATAATTAGTTCTGTTAAGTTCTTCGGGATATTAACCGAAACTAATGCTTTTGGAGAGTTAACCAATCAACATTGTCATAAGCCCCGGTAATGTCGAGGAAGCACGCAACTACATATTCCTTATTACCAAACGCTTTATATATATCTGTTATTAGAGTCGCTACGCTGTCCTGAGTCGATTTGCCCTTTCTAAACCCATATTGGGAGTCCGGAATAATCCTGTTATGTTCTAGCCACCATTCCAACCGATTTTTAATTACAGATTCGAGGGTTTTAATCAGACATGAAGATAACGCAATCGGACTATATGACATTGCTAGGCAGGAAGGTTTACTGGGTTTAAGGATAGGTATAATATAGCACTCCTTCCATGATAGGGGAATTCTTCTTGAATTCAGAAAAAGATTGAACACCCATAATAGCAGCGCCTGAGCGTTATGGGGAAGTTCCTGAAGCATTTTGTAGCTTATATTGTCTGGTCCGGGGAGCGAGTTCTTTCTATTAGATAAACTATTAGCCAATTCCTGCCATGTAAATCCCGCACTTAAGACTTGATTGTTTGAATACTCAATACCTAATTCGAGCAATGAGCCAGTAACTGAAGATGGAGCTATCATAGTGAGCAGAGGTTCAATCCAATCCATGTCTAGTGGTAGACAACGAGCTGGTTGGAATATGTTACTGAATCTTTTAACTTTTTTCCAGACCTCAGTAATAGGAGTATCCCTATTTATTGAGGAGCAGAATTCGATAAAGCTCATTTTCTTTTTCTGTTTTAACTTCCTTTTAGTTATTGCTATCTTCCTCTTAGCTTCCAAGTAAAATTCCATGCTACAATTTTCTTTATATTGACGTATAGCTGATCTTCTCTCTTTGATGAGTTGAGAGCATTCATTGTCCCACCATGGAGGGGAGATTTGTACTGATTGCTATTATTGGGTTGTGAAAATTTCTCCCCTGCAGTTTGGAGAACCTCCTGTAGGAACACCTCAGGACTCTCGTCGCCTTCTGACATATTAACTATCCTTTTACTGATATAATTACTGAAAGGGGGCCAGTTGTTTTCGGTAATATTGTATTTGCGTCTATTCGCAGGTAACCGCCCATCCTTGTTAAGCGACAAATCTATTATAATAGGGTAATGATCACTGCCATGGGTATCCTTTAGCATTTCCCATGTAGCTATAAAGTTTAGATCTGGGGTGCACATAGTCAAATCTATTATCTGGGCAATTTGATGTGGAGATGCCATTCTAGTTGGCTGTTCATCATTAATGATGTTCAGCTCTAAATCATCCACTATGTCTTTTAAAATATCCCCTACCCTATTATTTTTTTCATTTCCCCAGACAGTATGTAAAGCGTTGAAGTCCCCACACAGCATGAATGGAGCTGGAATTTTGGACAAGCATCTTCGAATTTCCGTGATACTAATATTACTATTGAAAGGAATATAGATGCTGGCAATATGGAATTGGTTTAAGCGGATTATAGTCACCTGCCATTCCTCGGCGTTGTAGGGTACCTTTACTCTAACATACGGAATATCTTTCCTAATTAAAATTGCCGATCCCCCTTTGCCATCTAATCTATCATCTCTCTCAATGTTATAGTTGGAAATATAACATGGATATTCTTCGCTCAACCAGGTTTCACTAAGACACGCGACACTTATCAGCATTTCTCCCAAAAGCCAGATCAAATCACATTTATTACTATTAACAGATCTAATATTCCATTGTAACACCTTGAAAACTGCAATTTGTGGAAGTAAATATGCTGCATTGTGGCAGATGTATAATTCCAGTACATAAAGAAATGCTAATATAATCAGATTAAGACTGTAGAGGAAGTATCGAATTAAATAAGTTTATTATAGATTCTAACATACTGGTAATTGGGATTACCATAGGATGATCTTTTAGTGACTCTTGTATTGCGTTTTTACTGAATTTAGCTGGGTCAAAGGTGAATTTATTGGATTCTGTGAACCCTCAGTGGAGGAATCCTTGTTTCCCCCACATAGGAAAACAGGTGAAGTAGAAGGAAAATTAATATTTCCATTTTGGTACATTAAATTCTTGTTATGTTGAGACCAATCTATATTCTTTGGAGTATCAGGTTTTCTGCGTTTCGGAGATAACACCTGCGAGAATGATTTTCGAAACGTATTGTGAGAAGTACTCGCCTCAATATGCGGCTCAGTCCTCTTCAGGGTAGGGAAATGGTGTGTTTGAACAACGTTTACATTTGGTCTTTTAATCAACAAGGAAGCTTCATAGTATGACATATTTTGGAAGGCCATTGTTTCTTTGATTTGCTTTTGTCTAGAGAATTCTGGACATGTTTTATCCAGAGCACTGTGCTCTTCTTTACAATAAAAACAGTTCATCTTTGTGTTTTTACATGGTAGTTTGGAATGATCACCGGCGCAAGAACTACATATTTCTTTCCCCTTGCATTGTTTTGCAGTATGTCCATAGTGAAGACACTTAAAACATTGAGTGACTGGGTGTCTATACATCTCCACCTCCACAGAATTATAATATAAGTAAACCCTTTTTGGCAATGTCGTGCCCTCAAATGTTATAACCACTGTTCCGGTTGGTTTATAGTGGACCTGATCTTCAGTTACAACCCTTCTATTAAGTCTCCTTACCTTCAAAATCTTGGTGGGGGCATGTATATTTTCTATAATCTCCCTTTCCTCTATTGCAGTGTGTACACCCCGGATAATGCCTTGACAAGAAACTAAGTGCGAAGGGATGAATGCATTTAGGTTCCTTTTACTAATCTCTGGGTGTACCAAAAAATTATTTGCATTTTTGGCACAACTAAATAAAATAGAAATCCTATTACGACCTTTTCTTGCAATAGATTTAATGCCTGGAATATTACATTGGCTCAAGATCTTACCCATAGTCATTGGGTGAATAGATCCTATTCCTCTATTTTCTTCTGGGTATTGATATTGTACATACACTTCGAATGGTCCCTTAGAATGTTGATTGTATGAATTTATTATGATACTACTTCGCTCACCTTGAGAAGATGCTCCTTGATCCGTAGCTGGAATTCTACTGCAGCTGTCCATATCCATTTCATCCAAAATGCTGTTTTGAATTTTATTTTGGGAAGCAATAATTAGTTCCTCAATTCTGTTTGCCGTATTAGGAGATAATAGTAAAGGAGGAACGACATTGGGATCTGGGGATCCCAATGGTAAAGCAGGACCTCCCTACTGAGTTAGAGGTTATGTCTACCAACTACCGGATAGTAAAAATATAAAAGAAAGTAGGAAGCGTAGCACAAAAAGCAATAATTGCAAACAGAAGCTTATTGTATTACTTACAACAACGGGATTCACAATTATTTTCCTCTTAATTACAGAAAATCAGAATAAACAGTCACGTCAACACTCCACGTGTCCTAACCAACCGTACTTCATGTTTTTTCAGAGCATATTTCTTCTTTAAGTTTCCAAAACCGATCGAGAATCACAGAACACGAACGCCATCCTCTACATAATAAGGTAAACCAGTGTACTCACTTTCTAAATCACGTAAAAACGCAAAAACTGTTGCTGATTCAAGCCACGTGCCCTGATGAAGTTGATAATTTTTCACGGATTTTGAAACGCTTTCCAACTTGATCACTTTTGAGCATAAAACTTCTTGGTGGATTATACAATGCACATGATGAAAATCTGGTTTAATCTTTGTCTGTAATATTTTAATGAGGCCATTATTTACTCCAGTCATGGAAGAAGCTCCGTCTGTTGCAACGGAATACAGTTTTGACAAATCTAAAGTGTACTTTTGCAGAAGTCCGTAGACAGCATTGAAAATATCCTCTCCAGTTGTATCATACAATGCCACTAATTCCAGTAACTCTTCATAAACGGTACAAAGAAAAACAGCGAGTTGCGTCACACCACACACATCTGTACTTTAGTCACAGGCAACAGAAAATGCAATGAAAGAGTCCGATTTTTTTTTATCTGATCACTTTCAGCGACAGTATTCCGGAACAAGGATATACATATTTTGAAAAACCTTCACATTCCCGGGACTTACGATTTCTGCGGCCTTTACAAGGCACTCTTTTATAAATTTACCTTCAACAAATGGTTTTGAGTGTTTTGCGATCAACTCCGACAGTATGTAACTGGCAGATTCCTTCTCTTGCTTTGGACGTGTAAACATGAGCTGTTGATTTTTCAACCGTGATTCTAGCTTATTTAACTTTCCGTTTTTAATCGTGCCTGTATACTAGTCAAACTTAGTTTTATGACAATCATAATGACGTTTTATATTATATAATTTTGGTACACCGACTGTACTGTTACAAATCAAGCAAATAATTTTGTCTTTTACTTCACAGCAAAAATACTCTAATTCCCACTTTTATTAAAAGATACGATGGTCATCTACGAGTTTCCTCTTACTTCCACTAGATTTTGAAAGAGACATGTTGGAAACTTTATTATTTATAACAATAAGTACGCAACTGAACTCGCAATTCTATAGCAACTAACTGAACTCAACCGAGCGGTCTCGGCTTATATGCGGAAATGTGATTTCTCGACAGTTCTTTTCTAGAATGTTCAGATAGCGTCAGCTGTGTTTTCGCACCATAGAACTTTCTGGAACAAGCCAGAAGAAAACTTACGAACGTACGTAAGGCGCAAGGACAATAAAGCGACTGGGCAGCAGCAGTCGGGCCCACTGCTGCTGCCCAAGGGCAGAGGTCGAATATCCTTCCTATACTCACGTCAAAATGAAAGACGTATACCATACTATATAAATCGGTCTCACAGACCGTATGCGTGAGTATAGGAAGGATATTAGAAACGACTTGCCAGCTTCCCCTCACTTGCCTGGAGAAATATTCGTCATAGTGGGGGAACCGGCCTGATGTGCAGCGGTACGCTTTCGGCTGTTCCTTGCCCCTTATCTGTTATAATACTTGTAACAGATAAGAAATATTAAATTACTATTGAAAGAAAAGGTCTGGATCGAATTTCATGGTTGATTGTATTTGGCTTATGCCTATAACAGATAGATTTATAGGTATTCTTTCTTCATGTTTCCGTTTCAAAATACTTGCGTTCGATACAACATGCGACATCGCAACCGGAGATGGCGTTATTGATAGATTATAATGATAATAAGAGACGCAAAACCTCTACTCAATCCCATACTGCATCTAAAGATTCTAAAGGTTGAGACGAACTATAGTTTCTCATTTCTAATACATTACAAAAAACGGAGGGGTGGGGGTTAGCCAAACACAAAATACCTCTTAAGGTGTCCTTGACCGCTAAATAATGGGGAACCACTAGTGAGTAATAATATATATAGTATCTATAGATTATATAGCGGCAACGAAGTTTAGGATAGAAAAGAATGGTTTCGTGTAATTTGTATGACTAAAGTGAGAGGTTAATGGCCCACAGGAGAGTGTCATAACAACTCCTCGTGGGACCCGCTATAGTGGGCGCCACAATCGCTAATTCTTGAACAGAGTGCAAAGTGACATAACATAAACGTAATGGTTTAAAACCCGTGTGCTGTGATCGATATTCACCTATCTTACAAACATCTACTTTCATTTGGGGCATAAATGATATTTACGACATGTACTTAGTAATTGTAATAAGAACACCTACAGCTGATAAATGAATGAACGGAAACAAAAAGAAGAGAGAGATGTGGTTGTTCAGCACATCTCGAGAATGGAGGAAGATAGACTTACTAGAATTGTCAGAGACAAATTACCGGTGGAGATCACGAGGCAGATCCACCAAAAAATAGCGGGAATCCATGTAAATTTGGAACAAACAGGCAGATGCCTACACGAGTAAGAACTTGACTCTATATACATCTTTGTGAAAAGGTAGAAAAAATATTAGTAGTCGTGTACCATATTGACAATAGCAAATAATAATAATAAATGCGTGGTACATTACCACAACCGGAAAATTTAATCTTCGAGTGGTGTAAAATATACAAATGGCACAAGGGAAAACTGTAAATATTGGGAACCATGTACCACCTTCTAGGCCAGAGGTTCTCAACCGTCGTGTCGCGACATATTGGTGTGTCACGAATACATGTCAGGTGTGTCGCGAGATTTTTAATGTCTGCTATTCTTCCGCAGATAAAATATCGTTCTAGATTCTAGAACATAAAAAATTATCGCCAAATCGTTTCTTGCAGTAGCCCAATTTGCAAGAAATCGCCGATCATTATATGTGATTATAGGCATTTAACCTTATACCTATACTCACGTCGGTCTCACAGACCGTGTGCGTGAGTATAGGAAGGTTAAGCATGTATCATATAATAATCATATATTTTGCATTTAACTCTGAAACAAACGATTCCCCATTTGGTGAATAATCTTCACAAGAAAAGGTCCATTTTTTGCGGCGGGCGGCGTCCTTTGAACTTTGTCGGCATTGTCGGCTGCGTCAGTAAAATATGTCGGTGGATACTCAAAGTGCATTTCGTGAAATTCTGGAGTATTCCTTATTCAGTTTGTTTCGGCGTATACCGAAATCCGATTATTTTGTGCACATTAGTGTCACATATAATTATACCTAGTTTGTCATCTGACTATTAAGCATTGCCCCTTCTGGAAAGTCTACTTAACTGCTTTCATTCTATTGTATATAATCACCGTTTAATTAGACATGAGCATCCATTCAAGTCATTGTAGATTTTGGCTGTAAGAAATCATTTACATGTAATTTATGACGGTTACGAAAGTACATTTCTAGGTCTCATGAATCCATCAGACGTAGATTAAGGTACCGGTAAAAGCATTTAATCGATGACTTTAATCATTATTTGGAACTACATTTTCTATCCGACCATATATATATCACCAACATATGCCGACAGAGGCAGTTAGAGTTACAGTAGCAGCCGTAGCTTAGCTCATTATCAGTTGGAGTTAGAGTTACAGTGGCAGTCGTAGCTCAGCTCATCGTCAGTTAAGCAGTTTAAAAATCAGTTGTATCTCAGTTCAGTCGAGCAGTTTTGTGAACCACCGCGAAGTTGTCGCAATAATCGTCGTGGTAATAAATAAGTGAAGTAATTCAGTGCGTTATTATTTTCATCACCACGTCGCATCATTTCTTCAAAGCAGGAGGAATCGTCAGTTCGTTATATACAATAAGAGGGCCGATATCAACTTCTTAGTCGTTTTATTTTTGGTAATCAGTAATCAGTCGTCGCGTTTCTTCTGTTTTGTTGTTTCGTGTCTTTGCCAGTTGCTAGTGCGCTCTTTTCATCATGGACAGATTTGTAATAAGGGAGAAGGAAGCCTTAGACATCGACAGCTCTTCTGCATCTGAGGAGAGTGGAGATGAATATACGAATATTCCAAAGAGAAAAAAATTACGCTGTATTCATCATCTAGTAATCAGAAAAACGTAAAACCAGGACCAAGCAAAGTCCACCATAACCGCCACTATAAAGAAGAATATATAAATTTTGGATTTACGTGGACAGGCGGGGGGACATACCTAGTCCGAAATGTTTGGTGTGTGGCATAGTGTTGTCAAATGAGTCTATGGTACCTAACAAGCTGAAAAGGCATTTGGAACGGAACCACCACAGCGTCTCTCAAAAACCACGAGAATATTTCCAACGCCTGTATACTTCCATTCAAGCCTCTTCTGTCATGATGGAAAAACCAATAAAGCTCTCAGATAAAGCCCTTTTGGCATCATTCAAAATTTCTGAAATTATTACCAAGAGACAGAAACCCCATAACATCGGCGAAGAGCTTATATTAGCGGCATGTAAAGAAATTGTTGCTATTATGTTGGGACCGGAAGCAGTTGAACAGATTTCAAAAGTACCTCTGTCCAATGATACAGTTCATCGGGGCATCAAGGACATGTCACTTGATATTCAAAGTAATGTCATAGAAAACTTAACAAACACGCAATTTGCTCTACAGTTAGATGAAAGCATCGACATTTCAGCAAAACCTCAATTATTAGCTTTTGTGAGATTTGTTTGCGGGTCAGAAATTATTGAGCAATACCTATTTTGTCGAGAACTGGAAAGAACAACTACTGGAGCTAATATATTTGCTGCTGTTGATAGTTTCTTTCATGATAACGGACTCAAGTGGACGGATTGCATTGCTATATGTACTGATGGCGCTGCTGCAATGACAGGAAGTACAAAGGAATTTGTGACTTTTGTGTGGAATAAAAACCCATCAGTAATAACTACTCAAAAGAGCCGGTCCTGGCAAGAGATAATAAGGTTGGAATGTTTTTCGCTCCGAAATAAACTCTAAATTATTGAATAAGTACGAACAAATATAGCAGCAAAGTAGAATCAGTGAATGTATAAAGGTGGTTAAGTGTAACAAAGTGTAAAACAGCAGAATTGGAGGTAATACTTGGCTATACTTTATAAATTGCATGAACGGAACATAACCTCAAGAAAACAGCGTAGCAAAGGGAGAAGGTATCACGGTAACGAGGGTCGATTGGCGTTTGCGCATTAGTGCAGGATATTCACGCTGCAGAAATAAACACAACAGAGACGGACTAAAGAGGATTTATAAACCATACACAACAAAATGGAAGAAATATTGAAGAAGTTGGGAGAGATCAATGAGAGACTAGGCAAGTTGGACAGCGTAGAGCAAAAACTTGACAAAACATTGAATTCAATGCTGAAGTTGGAGGCGGAAAACCAAGAACTTAAGAAAAAGGTTAAAGAGCAGGACGAGCGAATTAACATATTGGAAAGAGATGCGAGAGATAAAAAAATGATTATTTTTGGAGTGCAGGAAGAGGATAACGAGACAGAAGAGAACTTAAAGAAGAAAATAGCAAAGATAATAGGTGAAATAGGTATGGAGATGGATACGAGAATGGATTTGGTGGAGGTGGAGAGATTGGGCGGGAGATTGGATGAGGGAGTGAGACCGGTGCAAATAGAAACAAGAACCAAAAAGTTGCGTAACCAAATACTGAGCATATAGAAAAAGCTAAAAGATGGACAGAAGCGAATATGGATAGATGAGTGTTATTCCAAGGAAGTGATGAAGCAGAGAAAACAATTGATAGAGATTACGAAAAGGGAGAGAGAAGGTGGTAATCAAGCATACCTGAGATACAAAAAATTCTAATAAACGGGAAAATATACACGCTAGAAGAGGTGAGAAGAGAGATTAAACAGTCGAAACAACATAATACACCGGAACCGAACACAATAAAAACTAGGACATTCAGCCAAAGGTCGCCAGACGAAGAGGAACATTATAGAGGTAGAGGGAAAATACGTGCAGTCACAAAAACTACTTACAATTCAAAGAACTGAAAGGGAACGAAGACAGGGCTACAGACATAATGACAGTGGCAATGAAAAAGGAATACGAGCGGGAAAACGAAGCAAATGGGAATGTAACGAGATATAAAAGAGCCATAAAAGGGAAGACTGAAGAGGACAGCAAAGAAACAAGCAATGATGTAACCAAGGGCCGGATGACGAATACAGCAATGACAAAGGACACGCAAACGGAAAAGAAACGGGAGATGAAAAATGTAGCAATGGCCGAGGGGAAAATGAGAAGGGGAGGCATGCATAAAAAGAAACAAAAGGATAAAATGAAGATAGCAACATGGAATGTACGAACGATGCTAAAGCCAGGGAAGATGCAAGAAGTGGTAGAAGAAATCAAAAATATGGGATAGATCTTGTAGCAATCCAGGAGGTGAGATGGAAAGGACAAGGTGAAATAAACAAGGCAAAATTCACGTTAAAATATTTCAGGAGGAGAAAAGCAGGGTCAACAAGGAGTAGGTTTCATAATAATGAGGAAACTAAAAGAAAGCATAATGGAATTTGATGCAATTAATGAAAGATTGGCATACTTGAGAATTCAAGCCAAACCTTTAAACATATCAATCCTAAATATATATCCGCCAACGGAAGTATCAGAAAAGGAAGAGAAAGAAAAGTTCTATGAGTGGTTAGAAGACGAAATAGAGAAGATGCCAAAAGAAGACACGTGGCTAATAATGGGAGATTTTAACTAAAGAAAGTATAATGGAAACTAAAAGAAAGCATAATGGAATTTGATGCAATTAATGAAAGATTGGCATACTTGAGAATTCAAGCCAAACCTTTAAACATATCAATCCTAAATATATATCCGCCAACGGAAGTATCAGAAAAGGAAGAGAAAGAAAAGTTCTATGAGTGGTTAGAAGACGAAATAGAGAAGATGCCAAAAGAAGACACGTGGCTAATAATGGGAGATTTTAACTAAAGAAAGTATGATGGAAACTAAAAGAAAGCATAATGGAATTTGAAGCAATTAATGAAAGATTGGCATACTTGAGAATTCAAGCCAAACCTTTAAACATATCAATCCTAAATATATATCCGCCAACGGAAGTATCAGAAAAGGAAGAGAAAGAAAAGTTCTATGAGTGGTTAGAAGACGAAATAGAGAAGATGCCAAAAGAAGACACGTGGCTAATAATGGGAGATTTTAACTAAAGAAAGTATAATGGAAACTAAAAGAAAGCATAATGGAATTTGATGCAATTAATGAAAGATTGGCATACTTGAGAATTCAAGCCAAACCTTTAAACATATCAATCCTAAATATATATCCGCCAACGGAAGTATCAGAAAAGGAAGAGAAAGAAAAGTTCTATGAGTGGTTAGAAGACGAAATAGAGAAGATGCCAAAAGAAGACACGTGGCTAATAATGGGAGATTTTAACTAAAGAAAGTATAATGGAAACTAAAAGAAAGCATAATGGAATTTGATGCAATTAATGAAAGATTGGCATACTTGAGAATTCAAGCCAAACCTTTAAACATATCAATCCTAAATATATATCCGCCAACGGAAGTATCAGAAAAGGAAGAGAAAGAAAAGTTCTATGAGTGGTTAGAAGACGAAATAGAGAAGATGCCAAAAGAAGACACGTGGCTAATAATGGGAGATTTTAACTAAAGAAAGTATAATGGAAACTAAAAGAAAGCATAATGGAATTTGATGCAATTAATGAAAGATTGGCATACTTGAGAATTCAAGCCAAACCTTTAAACATATCAATCCTAAATATATATCCGCCAACGGAAGTATCAGAAAAGGAAGAGAAAGAAAAGTTCTATGAGTGGTTAGAAGACGAAATAGAGAAGATGCCAAAAGAAGACACGTGGCTAATAATGGGAGATTTTAACTAAAGAAAGTATAATGGAAACTAAAAGAAAGCATAATGGAATTTGATGCAATTAATGAAAGATTGGCATACTTGAGAATTCAAGCCAAACCTTTAAACATATCAATCCTAAATATATATCCGCCAACGGAAGTATCAGAAAAGGAAGAGAAAGAAAAGTTCTATGAGTGGTTAGAAGACGAAATAGAGAAGATGCCAAAAGAAGACACGTGGCTAATAATGGGAGATTTTAACTAAAGAAAGTATAATGGAAACTAAAAGAAAGCATAATGGAATTTGATGCAATTAATGAAAGATTGGCATACTTGAGAATTCAAGCCAAACCTTTAAACATATCAATCCTAAATATATATCCGCCAACGGAAGTATCAGAAAAGGAAGAGAAAGAAAAGTTCTATGAGTGGTTAGAAGACGAAATAGAGAAGATGCCAAAAGAAGACACGTGGCTAATAATGGGAGATTTTAACTAAAGAAAGTATAATGGAAACTAAAAGAAAGCATAATGGAATTTGATGCAATTAATGAAAGATTGGCATACTTGAGAATTCAAGCCAAACCTTTAAACATATCAATCCTAAATATATATCCGCCAACGGAAGTATCAGAAAAGGAAGAGAAAGAAAAGTTCTATGAGTGGTTAGAAGACGAAATAGAGAAGATGCCAAAAGAAGACACGTGGCTAATAATGGGAGATTTTAACTAAAGAAAGTATAATGGAAACTAAAAGAAAGCATAATGGAATTTGATGCAATTAATGAAAGATTGGCATACTTGAGAATTCAAGCCAAACCTTTAAACATATCAATCCTAAATATATATCCGCCAACGGAAGTATCAGAAAAGGAAGAGAAAGAAAAGTTCTATGAGTGGTTAGAAGACGAAATAGAGAAGATGCCAAAAGAAGACACGTGGCTAATAATGGGAGATTTTAACTAAAGAAAGTATAATGGAAACTAAAAGAAAGCATAATGGAATTTGATGCAATTAATGAAAGATTGGCATACTTGAGAATTCAAGCCAAACCTTTAAACATATCAATCCTAAATATATATCCGCCAACGGAAGTATCAGAAAAGGAAGAGAAAGAAAAGTTCTATGAGTGGTTAGAAGACGAAATAGAGAAGATGCCAAAAGAAGACACGTGGCTAATAATGGGAGATTTTAACTAAAGAAAGTATAATGGAAACTAAAAGAAAGCATAATGGAATTTGATGCAATTAATGAAAGATTGGCATACTTGAGAATTCAAGCCAAACCTTTAAACATATCAATCCTAAATATATATCCGCCAACGGAAGTATCAGAAAAGGAAGAGAAAGAAAAGTTCTATGAGTGGTTAGAAGACGAAATAGAGAAGATGCCAAAAGAAGACACGTGGCTAATAATGGGAGATTTTAACTAAAGAAAGTATAATGGAAACTAAAAGAAAGCATAATGGAATTTGATGGAATTAATGAAAGATTGGCATACTTGAGACTTCAAGCCAAACCTTTAAACATATCAATCCTAAATATATATCCGCCAACGGAAGTATCAGAAAAGGAAGAGAAAGAAAAGTTCTATGAGTGGTTAGAAGACGAAATAGAGAAGATGCCAAAAGAAGACACGTGGCTAATAATGGGAGATTTTAACTAAAGAAAGTATGATGGAAACTAAAAGAAAGCATAATGGAATTTGAAGCAATTAATGAAAGATTGGCATACTTGAGAATTCAAGCCAAACCTTTAAACATATCAATCCTAAATATATATCCGCCAACGGAAGTATCAGAAAAGGAAGAGAAAGAAAAGTTCTATGAGTGGTTAGAAGACGAAATAGAGAAGATGCCAAAAGAAGACACGTGGCTAATAATGGGAGATTTTAACTAAAGAAAGTATAATGGAAACTAAAAGAAAGCATAATGGAATTTGATGCAATTAATGAAAGATTGGCATACTTGAGAATTCAAGCCAAACCTTTAAACATATCAATCCTAAATATATATCCGCCAACGGAAGTATCAGAAAAGGAAGAGAAAGAAAAGTTCTATGAGTGGTTAGAAGACGAAATAGAGAAGATGCCAAAAGAAGACACGTGGCTAATAATGGGAGATTTTAACTAAAGAAAGTATAATGGAAACTAAAAGAAAGCATAATGGAATTTGATGCAATTAATGAAAGATTGGCATACTTGAGAATTCAAGCCAAACCTTTAAACATATCAATCCTAAATATATATCCGCCAACGGAAGTATCAGAAAAGGAAGAGAAAGAAAAGTTCTATGAGTGGTTAGAAGACGAAATAGAGAAGATGCCAAAAGAAGACACGTGGCTAATAATGGGAGATTTTAACTAAAGAAAGTATAATGGAAACTAAAAGAAAGCATAATGGAATTTGATGCAATTAATGAAAGATTGGCATACTTGAGAATTCAAGCCAAACCTTTAAACATATCAATCCTAAATATATATCCGCCAACGGAAGTATCAGAAAAGGAAGAGAAAGAAAAGTTCTATGAGTGGTTAGAAGACGAAATAGAGAAGATGGCAAAAGAAGACACGTGGCTAATAATGGGAGATTTTAATGCGCAGATAGGAAGAGAAGCGACTATACAGAAAATGGCGGGTCAATTCACTTTACATGAGAAGACAAATGACAATGGGCAAAGACTATGCAACGTAGCAGCAGGTATGGATTTAGTGATCAGTAGTACAAAAGTTCAAGCACAAAAAATGGCTTAAAGTAACCTGGAAAGCGCCGGGGCAAGACACATACACGCAAATAGACCACGTCCTAGTAAATAGAAGAATGCAATCCTCAATAACAGATATAAGATCATACAGAGGATCCGATGTTGACTCTGATCACTTCATAGTAATAGCAACAGTCAGACTGCAAATAAAGAGAAATAGGACAAGCGGACGCCCAAGGTGTAGATGGGATACGTCTAAATTGATTATAGAACAAGTAAGACATAACTAGGAAAAAGTGTGCAAAACAAAGTAAATCTGGAGGATGAAGATGACATAGAGGCGGAATGGGGCGGAATAAAACATTGTGTCAGCGAAGCAGCAAAAGAAATACTGGGAGAAGAAGAGAGGGGGACGTCAAATGAGTGGTATAATGATGAATGTAAAAACCTTACGCAAAGAAGAAACAAAAGGAAATTGACCTGGTTAAACAGCGGGAGAGAAGAGGACAGAAAAGAATATGAAAAAATCAGAAGGGAATGTAAAAAGTTAGTAAGAAAAACAAAAAGGAACTGGATGGGTGACAGAATAAAGGAAATTGAAGTAGAAAATAGAAACAATAATACGAAGTTATTTTACAAGAAAATAGGGGAAAACAATAAAGTATACAAAGGAAAAGTAAAGGGAATAAGAAACAAAGAAGGAAGAGTTACAGAGCTTGAACGCGAATACAAGCAAATATGGAAAGAACACTTCAAGCACCTTCTAACGGAGCAGGAAATACGGACTCCAGTAGAAAATGAGCAGGAGCAAGATGTGGACGAAATAGCAGAGGAGTTGGACATTCCAACAAGAGCAGAAATAGAAGAAATTATAAACAAAAGCCGAAATGGGAAGTTTCCGGGGAAAGACGGGATAAAAATGGAAATGTTCAAATATGGAGGACAAGAAATTAGAGAAAAACTATACCAGCTGATAAAAAAATATGGCAGCAGGAAAGAATGCCACAAGATTGGGAATGCGTACAAATAATAGCAATTCATAAAAAAGGAGACCAGAGGCTATGTAACAACTATGGAGGGATCGCCCTGCTAAACACAGCATACAAGCTGCTATCCACACTGCCGCAAAGGAGTTTGGCAGCAGTAACAAAGGGCACAGTGGAGCAATATCAGAACGGATTTACACAAGGAAAATCAACGATAGATGCAATACATACAATAAAACAACTAATGGAAAAGGCTCAGCATTACAAAATAGAAATAGAATTGCTTTTCATAGATTTCCAGCAAGCTTTCGATAGCATTAATAGAAATGAATTAAAAAGAGCGCTAAAGGAGCTGGGTATAGGCGCAGAATTGAGGAGGCTGATAATGATGACAATGGAAAAACAACAGCGAGTGTCTTAACGCAGAAAGGGGGGACAGAAGAGTTTGATTTCAATAAAGAAGTAAGGCAAGGAGACGCGCTGTCAGCAACCCTATTTAACCTGGCTCTACAATACGTACTCCGAAGAATAAAGAAGGGGACATTAAGGACAAGAGGAGAACAGATAGTTGCGTACGCTGATGACATTGCATTAATAACAAAAAACAGGAGTAAAATGAAGGAGGTGCTGGACGAAATAGTTACAGAGGGAGCAAAAATGGGATTGAAAATCAATGAAGGAAACACCAAAACAATGAGACTAGATAGAGAATGCGAAAACAAGAAAATCCAAATAGGAAAGTATGCTTTTGAGGAGGTGGAAAGATTCAAATACCTGAGAGTGACAATCACCAATAAGTGCGAGCGTGAAGCAGAAATCAAAGAGAAGATAATCACAACAAACAGGATTTTCTACGCAAATAAAAAGCTATTAAAAAGTAAGACATTAAGCAAAAACAGCAAACTGAAGACTTATAAAACAATAATTAGACCAACACTGCTGTATGCTACAGAAACGCTGTCCATGACAAAGAAGGATGAGGAGGACCTAAGAATAGTGGAGAGAAAAGTAATGAGAACTGTCCTGGGACCAATTAGACTAAACGAGAATGAATACAGAAGAAGGACGAACGAGGAATTGGCACAAGAAATGGAAATGAATGTAGTGAGAAAAATTAAGCAATCAAGAGCAAGGTGGCTCGGACATGTATGGAGAGCGGGTCCAGGAGCAGTAATATATGATGTGACAGAGTGGAAGCCGGGATGCAGAAGAAGGAGAGGAAGACCGAAGAGTACATGGCTGAAGGAAGTGGAGCAGGATATACGAAGGACCGGACACATCAATTGGCAACAAAAACGAAAAACAGAAAACTATGGAAGAAATTATGTGAAAGCATATAATCAGAAGAAGGGGCTGATCTCCCAAATTGTAATGATCTAGAGATCCGAATAGGAGGCTCAACCCCTTCGGGGGTGTATAGCCACAATAATTATTATTATTATAATCGAATCTCCTTTTACCGCTAGGTGTCGGGGTTTGCTCTAATATATATGAATTTTTTCCAAGCTGTTCTGTTTCTTGATAGTAATTTTGCTTCTTCTCTTGATTTGCCTCTGGTCCGCAGTATTTTACACATCGTTTGGTCCCAGGTCATCCTTGGTCTTCCTGTTCTCCTCTTTATCTGTATTTTTGCTTCATATATTATATCATTATATACACCAGCTCAGCTGTCGTTGTTCGATGAATTCCGTTATTGGTTGTACCTTTAGTGCTTCTCTGATCTGTGTGTTACGAATTCTATCTAGTCTGGTTATTCCTTTTATTCTTCTTAGGTACTTCATTTCCACAGCTTGTATTTTACTTCTTTGGTTGTTTGTAAGGTTCCATGATTCGCATCCGTATGTTAAGATCGGTCGGTATATGTTAAAAACTTTTATTTTTGTCTGATCCGAGATTTCTCTATTGTTAATAAATTTTTTACTAATTGCATAATATGTTTCTATTGCTTTTCCTATTCTTTCGTTGATTTCGGCATCCTGTTTTCCTGTCCAGTCCACTGTAACTCCTAGGTATTTAAATTCTCTTAGTTGTTCTATTCTGTTGTTATCTATTACTATCTGAGTATGAATATTCTGGTCTCCTATTATGAGTATTTTCGTTTTATCTATGTTCATTTTCATACCTTCCTCCTCCGTTATTTCTTTCCATATATTCAAGTTTCTTTGTAATTGTTCCTCGTTTCCTGCTATCAGCACTACATCGTCTGCAAATGTTGCAGCCGCTATCTCCACTCTTTCTAGGTTTTTATGTCCGACCATCATTCTATTGGTTCTTCGGTTGCATTTCTTAATGATTGTGCCCATGTGTACATTAAATAATGTGGGGCTGAGGCTTCCTCCTTGTCTTAGTCTTGTGTCTGTTTTGAATCCTTCGGACTTTATGTTTGCTTTTATTACGTAGTTCGTATTCGTACTGTACATGTTTTTATAATTCTTATTATTTTACTGTCTACTCCCTATCTTTCAGTCCCTTCCATATTCTCTTTCTAGGGACTGTGTCGAACGCCTTTTCCATGTCGGTGAAGGCTAGAAATAGGTTTTTATCTTGTAGGTGTCTTTTCTCTATCAGTTGTTTGATTGTAAAGATATGATCTTGGGTGCTTCTTCCTGGTCTAAATCCACTTTGTGATTCATCTAGTTGAGGTTCTAGTATTGCTTTTAGTTTGTTGTTTATAATTTGTTCGTAAATTTTGGTAATAGTGTTTAGGAAGGTTATTCCTCTGTAATTGGAGCAGTCTTTTTTGTCTCCTTTTTTATATATTGGTGGAATTAGTGCTGCTCCCCATTCTTCAGGTATTCTTTCCATGATTTGTTTAGTATTTCTAGTAGTACTTTCACACCTGTCTCTCCTAAGTTTTTATCATGTCTGTTGTGATCTTGTCTTCTCCCATTCTTTAGTGTTTTAGTTGTATTTTTCAGCTCTCCTATCTCTATTCCTTCCTTTTCCTCTTCATTTCTCTGTTCTTCAAGCCCTCTTGTGCTCTCTTCATCAGTTTGTAGTCCGTGTCCTAATAATTCTTGGAAGTATTCTTTCCATCTCCCCATAATATCCTTTTCCTTTGCTAGTATTTCTTGTTGTTTGTTTTTTATGTATATCTCTGTTATCGTTTTCTCATTTCTCCATGATTTTAGGATTCTATAAAAAGTTTTTGGTTGCTGGAGCTATTCTTTTCCAATTATGTTTCCGAATTCTGTCCATGACCTCTCTTTTGCCTCCTTCACTAGTGTTTTAACTCTGTTTCTTTGCTTTTTGTATACTTCTTGTTGTTCTGTTGTTTATTTTGTTAGATGTTTTTCCATTCGATTTTCTTCTTTCTAATTTCTTCCTGTATTTCAGTGTTCCACCATGCTGTTTGTCTTTTCTTATTGTTTGTTCTGGCGGTTCTGCATATCTCAGTTGCTGCAATTTTAAAATTATGTCTTTGAATATGTTCCATCCTTGTTTGGCATTTATCCTCTTTATTTCTCCTAGTTTATGTTTCAATTTTATTTCGGTTATGTTTAGGTATTCGGCGGCTATTTCTTCTCTTCTGAGTTTGTATGTTCTAAGTGTTACATGGTTTCCTTTGCTTGGTCTTGTCCATTTTACAGTTTTTATGTGCGCTTGTTTTATTTTTGCCACCAGTAGGTGATGGTCACTATCTGTGTTGGCTCCTCTCCTTACTCTCACGTCCATTATATTTTTCCTTTCTTTTCTTTGGACTAGGACGTAATCTATTATTGACCTTTCTCCTCTATTTTTGTTGTATTCTGGTGTATTTGTGTATATCTTTGTGTGGGTAGAAGGAGTTGGTAATTATTATATTTTGTAATCTGCAGAATTCCAGTAGTCTCAGGTGTAGGCTTCCGCGGTCGAAATTACCATGTCTAACTTAGTTTCCGGGTTGGAACCGCGTCTGGTTTGGCGTGGATGCCGACGTTTCGTCCACTATTGCAAGGGACATCTTCAGGGCTGCTTGCCGATGTTGATCGTATTGCTGTCACTTGAAGACTAACCCGGACTCTGAGTGGCGCGACTTATATAGGGAGGAGCGCGGGGGAGGGGTCGTACCGCTGTTAGAACGCGGCGTGGAAGCAGAAGTTTGTGGCACGACGTGAGTGGGAGGGGGTTCAATTTTACCGTGAAGAAGAGAATGCCAAGATGAATGTAGCAAATAACCCCCATCTCTGTTTAGATTATGTAGATGTTTGTATGTGTGAATCTCATTTTTTCCCTAGAAAATTCCGTGAATCTATCGAAATTTACAAACCTCCACGCCCTGCAAATCAGTATATGGTCATTTCTTAGGCTTATTCTTCCGGCATTCTCTTCTCCACGGTTTCGTTTATTACTAGTATTTCGAGCTCTGTTTCTTCAAATTCGCTTATTAATTCGTTTTCTTCCATTCAATCCTCTGATATTCCATGCTCCCAGCTTCCATATTCTTGTTCTGCTTTTTATCTCTGTCTCCCTGTGTATTTTCCTACTTATGTGTATTTTGTTATGTTCACGTACCTTATCCGTTTCCATTTCCATTGCCCGGTCTGTTTCTCCTTCACCTTTCCTATCTGCCTTTTCTAGTTTTTTCTAAATGTTGTTCTTGTTATTTTTCGAAGTTGTTCATCGATATTACTTGTTTCCGGAGATCGGTCTTGTACTGTTCGTTCTTGGCTGGTGCACTCAATATTTTGTATCCTTTTTTTCATGCTGTATGTTTTTTATTGTTCCTTGTATTTCGTTGTCTATTATCAGTTTGTTGTATTTAATTATTGCTTTATGTCCCTTATTTCTCATTTCTTTCAGTAATGGTATTATTAATTCCCTTCTTTCCTCTTGTATATTTTTTGGGTAATCTTCATAAATCCACATTTCTGTGTCTTTTAAATATTTTGTATTTCGTAGTATTCTATTTCGAGTGCTTGTCTTCGTTAGCTTTATGAAAACTGGTCCCTTTCTGTCTTTTATGTATTTCCCTATTCTTCTTATTTCATCTCTTTCGTTTTTCTGATCGATATCGACTCTTATTTTTTGCATTATCTTGTTTACTTTCTCTGTTATTTCCAGTTCTGTTTCGTTTTCTTCTTCATTAACCCCTTTTATTATTATATTTCTTGATTTAACCTCTCTTTCCAATTTTTCTATTTTGTCTTCCTATGTTGCTACCTTTTCTCTTAGTTCTTCATTCTCTTCTCTGATTTGTTTCATTTCCTGTACAAAATTATCCATCTTATTAGTCATTAGCTTCATGTTTTAATCCAGTTGTTGGAACATTTTTTCGATTCTTTCCATGTCTGTCATTCGGGCTTGAGTTGTTAGCGTACTGCTTGATTGTCGAGTTAAATGCAGAAAGCTATTTTGTTATTGATGTTTCGATTATCTGGGTACGGTTCTGTTCTTTGTTGTTTCTTCCAACGTGTACTTCTTTCTTATAGCACCGCGCAAAAAGCCCTTGACCGGTCGTCCCATCGGACCTTGGACTCTTATCCGTGCATATATTGTGGCAGACTATTTATGTTTTCTGAATTTATTAATTATTTTTGACTGTTTTAACTATTTGTACTACTTACTGACGTAACAATCACTTTTCCGGTAGCACTGGTCACCTTTGTTTGGTTTGTTTGTTCGCAACTCTGCAGTATTTTGCGGTTTATTACGGAGCAAACACCAAACACGTTTTCTGATGTGTTGTCAGCTACAATAATAATAATAATAACTACTCATTGCTTTTTACATAGAGACGCCTTAGTGGTGAAAACTACCGACGGAAATCGTTTGGGTGACGTCATTCAAACGATTGTTTCAGCGATCAACTATGTGAGAACTCGTCCTGTAAAATCGCGAGTGTTTGAGAAACTTTGTAAAGAAATGGCCGCAAATCATATCAAGTGTTGATATTCCACAGCAAAATCCGTTGGCTTTCCAAAGGAAAAATGCTTACCAGAGTTCTAGAACTTAAAGACGAACTACTTGCATTTTTTGAAAGTAATGATAAGTTTGAGTATTGTGAATATCTTGGAAACCCCGTTTGGTGTACTGAGCTGGCGTACCTTTTCGATATTTTCAACAAACTTAATGCTTTGAAATCAAGTATGCAGGGACGGCATGAAACTATCATATCATCAAGTGATAAAATCAGCGCATTTTCTTTGGATCTCGGCCATAGGAGAGAACGATCTAACTGCTTTTCCATCTACGGCTACTCCATCAAGTGAGTTGAACACAGAGGAAAAAAATCAGATAAAGGAACGCATAATAGGGCACCTATCTGACTTGCAACTAGGAGTATCCAAATACTTTCCCTCGATCTCGACTACTGGCTGGGCGTAGCTGATTGCACCTGACGAAGAAAATGCATTCAAAGCAGAATTAAACTGCTCCGAAAAAGAGCAACTTATAGAAAAATCATCGGATACAGTCCTGAGATCGAAATTTAGAGTAAATGCTCCCGATGTTTTTTGGATCTCAATCAGAAATGAATATCCGGATATCGCGAATAAAGCAATATCTCTTTTACTGCCTTTCTCTACGTCCTACTTGTGCGAGTCTGGATTCTCTATATTGAAGAATATAAAATGTGACCACAGGTCTCGTCTACTTGATGTGGACGGCGAGATGAGAGTGTGTCTGTCAAGAATTCGTCCGCGCATAGATACACTTTGCAGAAATCGCCAGGGACAAGTACATATGTATCTCACTAGTTTTAAGATTTATGTCTTTATATTTCTGATGTTGATGATTATTTTTTTATGTTCGTGCTTAAGACTCATAACTATCTTTTATGTTTATATTTTTCTATTTAAGAATCTTACGCAATAAATTTTAAAATTTGTTTCTCACAGTCGTTCCATAATAAAAAGAAGTATTATAGGTACTTTATGTGTTCGCTTTTTTGCATCTAGGTAAAAAGTAACATGTAGGGGTGTCGCGAAAGTTTGAAACGTACTTGGGTGTGTCCCAAAGGAAAAAAGGTTGACAACCGCTGATCTAGGCCATATCTAGTGATAATTTTAAAAAGATACTATTTACCATATGTGGGAATTCCCCTAATTTAGCTTCTTCACCTCCATAAATAACTGTCGTTGCTTCATAATCAAAAGGACATATATCAGTTTTGATATATTCGTCTTCGAATAATAACGTTGGTGCCAGTTCCGTTCTGAATGAGAGATCCTCATATTTCTTGCACACTAAATTAGATGAATAGATACATAATTTAACACTATAAGAATTGTTTACTAACTTACTTTCTTGACTCTTCTCTCCTATTTTTTCTTCAACACAACAATGACGGAACCTTATCCGACTACATCTTTGGGGGTATATGTTATTTATAATATCATCATGCACAGTGGAACAAGAATTGGGGCGCTTGCATTCGCCAATCTTTCCGAGCTTGTTCATACATTTTCTACCTATAAAGTAAAGATGATTTAATTAGGTGAATTTTTACAGTTGTAAGTTTATACCAAATCCTATTGATGCGCAACCAAGAAATAAAAGTATTACACATAAGTTCTTGGGCATTATTGTAAGGAATATAATGTCCTATTCACATAACTTTAAAAACTGATTTAATGGAGCATGTATTACACATTAAATATATAACTCAGACTATGTGGTAAAGATAAAAAACGGATGTATTACTAATAGATACAATTCTACCAGAAAGGAAATTGTCATCATTTAAAAATTAAAGGAAGCAAACTCATCAACATTGAGGTTTCATTATCTAGCAACGTGTTTACAATAAAAAAGACGATAAACGTGGAAGCAAATATTATGGAATTGTTACAACCGCTTATAAATTTGATGCAATAAAATAAACTATATATTAGAGACTGGAAAGGGTTTAAAAGAAGAGGAAAATATCAGTGGCGGCTCGTGGCTTTTACGCAGGGAAGGCTACTGTAGCCTAACTCTTTTCGGTCAATAAATTATATTTTTATATCTATCCATTTATACTATATCATTGGAAGCGTAGAATAAGAATTGATACAATAAAAGATTAAAATAGAATATAATTTATTGTCTGACAAGAACCACGTAGAGCTGAAAACACAATCTTGCATGGATAGCAAAATGGATGAAAGGTGTAAGGTAAAAAGGCAATAAAAACTTAAAACAAATTCTTATTAAACTAAAAATAAACTAAAAATAGTAACAAACTCTTAGCAAACTAATAATAAATAACAAATATAATAGTAACTCATAAAATTGTATGGTGAATAAAAAATAAGTTATTGATAAATAATAATAACAACTAAATAGATCTATGTTTTTTAAAAACTAAAACAAACATTCTAATGTTTTCTTGAAACACGGAAAACTGTATTGCTTACTCTTTTCGATAAATTAGAGGAATTCGCCTATTCTTTGTACTAGCAAAATAATCAATTACCTGCTCGTACAATCCATCATTTTGCGTTAATAATTTGGTCGTCTTTTTGCCACAATTTAAAACAGTAGTTAATTTCAACTTATATGATAGATCTCTACCACTAATAGGTCAATAAAACAAGGCTGGTTTGAACGATAGTTATATTTTCAGAACGTTTACAAACGTTTTCGGAAGACCTTCGTCAGTGAAAATATAACTAGATAAATATATAAACAAACTTTTGTTTTTTATTTGGGAACTATCAACAAAATAACTAATGACTAGGATTTCTTGATATAGAGGATGTGTAACCAACTTTTATATATATATATAAATTATAAAAACTAAATTAATGTGTAAACATACATGCAAATTAAGTAAAACCTTATATCAAAAAATCTTTGTCGAAACCTTAACAATTCTGTTCAAGGACTAGGAAAACCAAATTTAAAAACCTAGCCAAAGGTTTCCTTCTTAAGAAATGCAAATGTGATTTTAACAAATTGCTATATACATTACTTAAATTTTGAATATCGGCCCTGAAATTAATAGTTTTAGTGTCTTTCTGTATATTTATCATTTCATATATTAGTCTTTTTTATAATTATTCTCTGTTTTTAATATAATTGTGTTTTCAAAATCAAAGTAATGCCCAAGGTCTTTGTAATGCTTTGTTACAGCGGTCATTGCACCAAAATCATTATTTAAAGAATACTTATGGCTATACAACCTCTTCTTTAAATATTGTTTCGTCTGACCGATGTAACAACCATCACAGTCTCTACAGTTTATTTTATAAACTACATTACTCTGATTTTGTTTAATTATTTTAGATTTAGTATTAGTAAAAGAGATCTGTTACTATAATTTGGAATGAAAGTAATGTTTATGTTGTTTTTATTGAATTCTTTTTTATTTTTCGCTTAACCCTTTTTAATAAGGAATAGCGTTATAACATTTATTGTTATTATTTTTAATTCCTCTATTATATAATTTGTTAATTCTATTTTTTATTATTTTTTCATAAAAACTATTTGGATAATTATTTTTATCTAAGATTTCTTTAACTTTGTTTAAATTCTTTTCCCTAAATTCAGGATTAGCTAATCTAACCGCTTGATCAACTAAACCGGTAACTACATTAATTTTATGTAATTTTGATGTTTCTGAAAAATAATTTAAATGTCTTCCTGTATTGGTAGACTTTATATGCCAATTTGTTTTTACAATGCCGTTATTATGCATGACTGTCACGTTCAGGAAATTCAATGAGTTATTAGATTCCCTCTTATATGTAAATTTTAATCTATTATGATAACTATTAAATGAATCTAATATCTCATCAATACTATCCTTTCCTATGGAACAAAAACAGTCATCCACATAACGTCTGTAAAAACTTACACTAGAATTTAGTTTTGCCAAACAAGTTTGCTCTAGGTCCTCCATTACCAGGTTTGCGATAACTGCTGATAATGGAGAACCCATTGCAGTACCGAAAATTTGTTTATAAATTTTATTTTGATATGTAAGATAAGTAGAATTTAAACAAAGTTTCGAAGCTGCAATGAATTCCTCGTTTGGAAGATCTGTAAAATCTTTTATGGAATTCATTTTTTATCTGAAATTTTTAGTGTTAATCCACAGGAATATTAGTAAATAAAGAAACAACATCTAAACTGATTAATTCGTAATTATTAGGAATTGTTTGATTTCTAACCGAATCTACAAATTCCCATGAATTTTCACATTATATGTAGTTTTTACCTACAATATTGGTTAAAATTTTAGATAAAAATTTGGAAAGATTGTAAGTGGGGGAATTAATGCAATTTACGAATGGACGTAAAGGAATATTATCTTTATGTATTTTAGGAATACCGTATATTCTTGGAGATATAGAATTTAGAATTTTTAAATGGTTACTTAAATCTTTAGAAATATATTTTTTAAAACCAACTATTTATTAGTTTATTTATTTCATTTTGTAATTTATTTGTTGGGTCTGATAATAATACCGAATAAGTTTGATTATCTTCCAATAAGGAATTCATTTTGGCTTCGTAATAATTATGAATAAGATTGATTACGAAGCCAACATGAATTCCTTATTGGAAGATAATCAAACTTATTCGGTATTATTATCAGACCCAACAAATAAATTACAAAATGAAATAAATAAACTAATAAATAGTTGGTTTTTAAAAAAATATATTTCTAAAGATTTAAGTAACCATTTAAAAATTCTAAATTCTATATCTCCAAGAATATACGGTATTCCTAAAATACATAAAGATAATATTCCTTTACGTCCATTCGTAAATTGCATTAATTCCCCACTTACAATCTTTCCAAATTTTTATCTAAAATTTTAACCAATATTGTAGGTAAAACTACATATAATGTGAAAAATTCATGGGAATTTGTAGATTCGGTTAGAAATCAAACAATTCCTAATAATTACGAATTAATCAGTTTAGATGTTGTTTCTTTATTTACTAATATTCCTGTGGATTTAGCACTAAAAATTTTAGATAAAAAATGGAATTCCATAAAAGATTTTACAGATCTTCCAAACGAGGAATTCATTGCAGCTTCGAAACTTTGTTTAAATTCTACTTATCTTACATATCAAAATAAAATTTATAAACAAATTTTCGGTACTGCAATGGGTTCTCCATTATCAGCAGTTATGGCAAACCTGGTAATGGAGGACCTAGAGCAAACTTGTTTGGCAAAACTAAATTCTAGTGTAAGTTTTTACAGACGTTATGTGGATGACTGTTTTTGTTCCGTAAGAAAGGATAGTATTGATGAGATATTAGATTCATTTAATAGTTATCATAATAGATTAAAATTTACATATGAGAGAGAATCTAATAACTCATTGAATTTCCTGAACGTGACAGTCATGCATAATAACGGCATTGTGAAAACAAATTGGCATATAAAGTCTACCAATACAGGAAGACATTTAAATTATTTTTCAGAAACATCAAAATTACATAAAATTAATGTAGTTACCGGTTTAGTTTATCAAACGGTTAGATTAGATAATCCTGAATTTAGGGAAAAGAATTAAAAAAAGTTAAAGAAATCTTAGATAAAAATAATTATCCAAATAGTTTTTATGAAAAATAATAAAAAATAGAATTAACAAATTATATAATAGTGGAATTAAAAATAATAACAATAAATGTTATAAAGCTATTCCTTATAAAAAGTTTTAAGCGAAAAATAAAAAAGAATTTAATAAAAACAACATAAACATTACTTTCATTCCAAATTATAGTAACAGATCCCTTTTTACTAATACTAAATCTAAAATAATTAAACAAAATCAGAGTAATGTAGTTTATAAAATAAACTGTAAAGACTGTGATGGTTGTTACATGGGTCAGACGAAACAATATTTAAAGAAAAGGTTGTATAGCCATAAGTATTCTTTAAATAATGATTTTGGTGCAATGACCGCTGTAACAAAGCATTACAAAGATCTTGGGCATTACTTTGATTTTGAAAACACAATTATATTAAAAACAGAGAATAATTATAAAAAAAGACAAATATATGAAATGATAAATATACAGAAAGACACTAAAACTATTAATTTCAGGACCGATATTCAAAATTTAAGTAATGTATATAGCAATTTGTTAAAATCACATTTGCATTTCTTAAGAAGGAAACCTTTGGCTAGGTTTTTAAATTTGGTTTTCCTAGTCCTTGAACAGAATTGTTAAGGTTTCGACAAAGATTTTTTGATATAAGGTTTTACTTAATTTGCATGTATGTTTACACAATAATTTACTTTTTATAATTTATATATATATATATATAAAAGTTGGTTACACATCCTCTATATCAAGAAATCCTAGTCATTAGTTATTTTGTTGATAGTTCCCAAATAAAAACAAAAGTTTGTTTATATATTTATCTAGTTATATTTTCACTGACGAAGGTGTTCCGAAAATGTTTGTAAACGTTCTGAAAATATAACTATCGTTCAAACCAGCCTTGTTTTATTGACCTATTAGTGGTAGAGATCTATCATATAAGATAAGTATAAAAGGTCACGAAATATATATATATATATATATATATATATACATTTAGTTAATTTCAACGTAAAAATGTATTGCTGATTCTGTGCTGTCATGTTTGACAAACGTTATTTGTCTTTTGATTAATTGACAAAACTAAAGATGACACGTTTAACCTTCCAGTGGTCGCGCCCTTTTGTTAGACAAATTTAGTCGTGCTGGGTCTGCTAGACCCGTAGAAAGAAATTTCCTTTATTTTTTGTGTACTTGTACAATGAAATCAGTTGTTGTTGTGTTTGCTGACATATATATTATTTGGCAAGATATAATACGCAGAAAAGAATTTAGCTATTTTATTATTAAAGTAACCAGTAAGATATGAAACAATAGAAAAGTATACAAACTCAAAAATTTAACCAAAAAAAGGTTAGAAAGAACAAACATAATTCGTAATAGATATTTTATATATATATATATATATATATATATATATGCAATAGATACCTCACACGTGAAACTAATCATGTTGCAATTTATTTAACTTACAAGTGTCACAAAAATATTCGTGTGAGTTAAACATTGAAATTTAAAGCAACTTTGGCAGTAATATCGTGTTTTGTTGTCCTTCCCTTTACAATTTTCGCATCTTTTTCTTATACCTTATGCTGGCGGTTGAGGTGGTTCTTGAGAAGTCCCGGCAAATTCTTGGCGACGTCTTTTGACATCTGGTGGCAGGTTTGTTAGAACAGAGCGACACTTTAAATGCCCATCTATTAATTCGCGTGCTAAAGATTTCAAATAATGCCTTCTTATAATGTTTGTTTTAGGGTTATTCGCTGTATATATTATTTGTGGATTGATACCTGCTACATTCATAAGTGCATATAGGATAACCATTGACCAGCGCCTAGTATTTCTGGCACAATTATAGATAGCTCCTAATTTGTCGACTACATTCACACCTAAGTTGGTTGAATTATAAAATGTTATTATATCTGGTTTTGATTGTTCCTTTGTAGATGCATCGATATCATCATCGAAATGCGTGCTCGACACTAAAACAACATTCTTTCCTTTTCGTGGAATATATGAAACAATTGTTTGATTTTTCTGGTAACCGAACATACTGGAATAGACTGGTCGACATTTTGTATTCACAAATTCGGGTGGCAGTTCCCGTTTATTTTTTCACATGGTTCCGACTAGTGTGAGGTTGTGATCTTTTGCTAAATTCTCTACTAAGTTATATGTTGTGAACCAGTTGTCTGTTGTAATATTTACCCCAGTTTTTGAAATCGGTGTCACTAGTCGTTGCACAATACTAGCTGGATCATTATTTTTCCTGAAGGGACCCTCAGGTTGTACACCCACATATACTTCCATATTCAAAGTATAAAACATTTTAGCGTCTACTAAAGCAAAAATTTTGATCCCATATTTATTGGGCTTTGATGGTATATATTGACGAAACGAGCAACGCCCTCCAAATGCTTCCAATTTCTCGTCAATGGTTGCATATGCAGATATGTTATAATGTTTTTGACAATTGTGCACAAATAAATCAAAAATATCTCGTATGGGTGCCAGTTTGTCAGTTTGTCTTCGTAGATCTCTGGTTTGTTTGTGATCTGTGCGTATGACGCGCAGGAGAAATCGAAACCGTTGTAAAGACATTGTCATCCAAAAAGTTCGACGCCAGTCCCGTGTCGATTCCATAATTCTTCAGTACTCAATCGACTTCCTTTTAGAATACCTGCCACATACAGTAAACCCACCAGTGCCTTAATTTCCGCCAAATCTGTTCGTTTGCAATCACGTTTACGACTATAACTATCAGACATAGTTTCAATATATTTATTTGTGCTGTTCACTATAATATTTAGCATTGCGTCTGTAAAGAAAAGTTTCCAACAGTCTATAGTGCTTTTTGCCTCTGTTGCAGTACCTAGTACACTAGGTAAACGAACCAGTAAATTAGCTTTACTTGTTCGCACTCTCTGAGAAGGTTGAAACTTGTTCTACTCAGTAACTCCATCCTTGCCAGTAAAGTAGACGCCAGTACATTCTTCTGTTTCACTGTCACCTTCTTGCTCTGTTTCCGAACCGTCAATTCTCTCTTCCAAATTATCAAGTTCATGATCGTCTTCTTCGTCGTCGACACTTTCTTCACCAGTGTCTACCTCTTCAAAAAGTCCTCTAAGGTAATCTTGTTCTTTCTCATAGCTCATGTTTCAACTATTTTTTTATTCTAAATACTGCTGTCAGAATTATTAAAATATATCAGAATTTACCAAGTACAGTAGACTCCCGTAAGTTCGGCCTCGGTTAGTTCGGTCTCCGCTTAGTCCGGCCGGCTCTCTGAGCATTAGTCACACACTTGGCGAGCGCCAGCCAGACGCGAACAGGCAGCAAGTCTCAGCTTGTTTACAGTATGGTATTCTTTGTTTAGTTCATTAGTTACTCAGTTTGCGTCTTGTATTCATACTGTGCAGTCGTAAAGCGCTCATCTTTACGGTAGGCCTACAGTCAGTGATTCTTGTTTTACTTGCGATTTTTACTGTTTAAGGGCGATTCTCACTACGGCAGCGCATCGCAGCGTGTGGCAGCACGTAGCAGCAATATCGGTAGGGTATTGTTTTTATTAATTTTTCTAATCTTGAAAAGCCAACATGTCCATATCGTTTGTACCATTTCATATATTCATTATCAATGTTTTGAACATTTAGACATTCTGAATGAGCAAGAATGAATGAAATTTCATATAGATTATTTCTACGCCCTAATCCTACTATGCTCATATCCTTATCAAATAATTTTACATACCCATTTTCAAAAACTACTCTTATACCTAACATTTCTAATCGTTTAACAGATAACAAGTTTTTCTTAGATTTGGTACATAGAGAACATTTTTTATAGTACATTTAAGTTGGCTATTATTAACTCTACTATAGGCTTCAATATTACCTACACCTGTAGCTAACAAGAAATTTTTATCTTTAGCAACAGCTATGCTAATAGGTTCTTCAAACATAAGTAAATCAGAAAAATAACATTTTTGGTTTACCATATGGTCAGTACAACCAGAATCAATGAAGAAGTCTAAGATATCCGATATTTCATACTCACTATTGTCAGTTCTTACTTGACCCATAAAACACACACTTTTGTCCACATTAGCACTATTATTTTCTTGGTTTAGGTTTTCACTACTCTGAACAAGGTTGCTCCTATAAAAATTGTTTTGGGTCCTACCTCGGTTTCTATTGTAATTACTCCTGCTATGGCTGCTTTCTCCTCTGTTGTGCTGAAAATTTTGTCTATGGCACTTATTCTCTCTTCGTCCTTTGCATGTGATCTTGAGATTGTCCTCGACTTCGACCATCTTGTTGATAACTATGGTTTATGTATTTCCTGCAATCCCTCTTAAAATGTCCAACTTCACCGCATCTAAAACATTCTTTTCCTACATGGAACGATGCTTGATTGTACGTTACATTTGTATTGATGTTTTCAGCAGATTTTCTCTTCTCGTATTCTGCTTTAAGTTTTGTTTTTACTGCTTCATAACTTATCTCTGTAACATTTTCTATAACGGTCACTATTGTCTCATAGGACTCAGGTAATCCTAATAATAAATTGCAGGTTAAATATTCATCCTTTATATCTGTACCGGTACCTCTTAACTGTCTACTATCTCTTCAAATTCTTGTATATATTTTTCTAAAGATTCTCCTTCCCTTAACTTTATTAAAAGTAATTTCCTTTTTAGGAATAGTTGTCCTGGTAATCCTTTCTTTTCATACTTTTCACTCAATGTCTTCCACATTTTGTACGCAGTGTTTTTATCTCGTAAACATTCCAACTGATTATCTTCTACAAATTGAACTATCACACTTTTAGATTTATTGTCCCTTTTTATATAGGCCCTTTTCTTTTCCTCGTCGGCCATTGATTCTACCTTTGTTTCATTTTGGACCTCCTCTAGTACACCGTTTTCTGCTAATGTTGTTTCAATTCTAAATTTCCAATTATAATAATTCTTTCCACTGAAAGGTTCAATACAATATGTCTTTGTTACCTGCCCCACCATTTTCTTTTTCTTATCTTTTTGTCTGTAATCGCCGTAATTTTTCAACCCTAATATTCCTCTACGATTTCTGGGCCGATAACCTGATATGTTTTATTGTTTACGGCAATACACTTAGTTACTACATCCCAAAACAACTATACTCAATCTAACACAGAGATAATGTTACCATGTAACCTAACACGTTCTCACATGACTACTACATATTAAAGACTAGTATTAGATGGCTTACTGCTTCACTCAGCGCTGCGAACTTGCCGTGCCATCTACCTATAACATAAACAACATATATTAGCGCCATATTTCAACACTCCTCATATCAGAAAGACATTTCACCAGCAAAAGTTATTTCAGAGTGCCCAAATATGTCACATATTGCACACAACACCCCGATGGTACCGCACATGGAGGTACAGCGATAGTGATTAAAAGCTCTATAACATTACGAGCTAAATAAATACAATGCAGAACATCTACATGCGACTAGCGTGGTAATAGAAGATTGGGACGGATCACTAACAATAAGTGCTATCTACTGTCCACCAAAACACGCCATCAAGAAAGAACAATTCCAAGAATTTTTCAATACACTGGGAAATCGATTTAGTGCGGGAGGAGATTACAACTCTAAGCATACTTACTGGGAATCAAGGCTAATAACTACTAAAGACAACTCTATATGGCTATTCAAAAGAACAATTTTATTTATCTTTCTACGGGAGAATCCACGTATTGGCCCACCGAAAGGAACAAAAAACCTGATTTAGTTGATTTTTGCGTCACAAAAGCTGTACCTACTAGACTACTGAGCGCCACATCATGCTTCGATCTATCATCTGAAGTACCGAGGCTATTGAAAAGAAAAAAACCCTTATTTCTCAGCAATAACCACATCAATTGGGATGATTTTTGCCTTGAACTTGATACTAGTTTAGATTTGAACATACCTTTCAAAAATAATGATGGTATTGACAGAGCAGTGGAACGTCTAACGGTAGCTATCCAGAAATGCGCGTGGAGATCCACTTCGACCATACATATAAATAATAAAAATAAAGACTTACCTAATACTATTAAAGACTAATAGTTGCAAAACGAAAATTGAGAAAAATCTGGCAATCAACAAGAGCTCCTCAACATAAAACCATTCTTAATAAAGCCTCACAAGAATTGAAAAAGTTGTTAAATGAACATAAGAACAATGAAATTCAAAATTAATTAAATAATCTATCGGCTTCGGCTTCGGCTATCGACCACAGATTACTCACTTTGGAAAGCAACTAAAAATCAACTGTCCACAGACTTATAACCCACCAATTCGTACAGCAGAAGGCTAATGGGCTACAATTAGTGGCGAAAAAGCAACATTGTTTGCTAGACATTTAGAAGAGGTATTTCAACCGTGTCCATCGGAGCTCGAAGACAATAACGACAACGTAATCTCTCAACCATTAAACTCACCTTATCAGCTAGAGTTACCGTTAAAAAAGTTCACCATAGGCCAGATTTAAAATGCTATTAAGACAAAATTGAATCCAAGAAAGTCTCCTGGTTATGATCTTAGCACTGGTAGAATTCTTCAAGAATTACCTCATAAAGCTGTAAAATATATAAGAATGATATTCAACGCTATACTAAGGACAGCTCACTTCCCTTCCCAATGGAGGGTTGCACAAATAATCCTTCTACCAAAACCAGGAAAGCCATTAGAAGATGTTAAATCATAGAGACCAATTAGTTTACTTCCCATCATATCAAAACTTTTTGAAAAATTATTGTACGAAAGAATATTACCAATAATAGAACAACGGCAACTAATACCAAACCATCAGTTTGGTTTTAGACAAGAACATGCTACTATCGAGCAAGTACATAGTATAACTGAAAAGATTGGCCAAGGTTTGGAAGACAGGGAATATTGTTCTGCGGCGTTCCTCGATATCACACAGGCATTCGATAAAATCTGGCATGCAGGTCTCCAGTTCAAAATTAGAAAGGCTTTACCCCTGAATTACTACCTTATCCTAAAGTCCTACCTAGAAGATCGCTACTTCTTTTGTCAAGTATCTTAATGAACAAACACCTCTCCATAAAGTCAACTCCGGAGTCCCCCAAGGTAGCGTTCTTGGACCATTACTACATTTTCCAACGAGCAGTGATATCTTAGCAGCAACCTTTGCAGATGATACGGCCATTATAGCCTCTCACAAGAATCCTGTTATTTCATCCCAACATCTTCAAAATCATCTTTACAAAGTTCAAGCATGGTTGAAAAAATGGCGAATCAAGACCAACGAAGCAAAATCTGCACAAGTAACCTTTACAAATCGCAAAGGCAACTGTCCACCAGTTACACTAAACAATGAAGAAGTACCTCAAAGTGAAGATGTCAAATATCTAGGTATGTACCTAGACAGACGCTTTACTTGGAGGAAACACATATTCAATAAGAGAAAGCAACTACAGCTAAAATTCAGAGAAATGTACTGGTTGATAGGCAGAAAGTCCCAATTGGCACCAAATAACAAGCTCTTAGTGTACAAAACTGTTTTAAAACCTATATGGAACTACGGCATCCAACTGTGGGGAACAACATCCACATCAAATGTCGAAATATTGGAAAGATTCCAGTCAAAAGTGCTAAGAGTGATAGTGAATGCTCCGTTGTTCGCGCCAAATTAAGTTATCATGCGCGATTTACAGATTAAACCCGTTAAATCAGAGATAACAAACTTCAGTGTAAAGTACAGCGAAAGACTAAGTACTCATCCAAACAGCCTTGCTTCCGAGCTTATGATTCAACCAGTAGGTCAACGTAGACTAAAACGCCACACTCCCCGTGACTTAGTTAATAGGCTTTAGTGTTAGTGTTTGTGTAGTGTGTTCCTCAGAAACAAAGCGAATTAATTAGTAATTAATTCTAATTTAAAGGGAATAACCAATGGGTTTAGTTCCAGCATGTCATAATGTATAGTGTCACATAATTTGCTAATTGTAATATTTAATACAGATTGTAAATGAAAAGGGGGAATAAGAAAAATATATATATCCATTAATATATGCTTTTTAAAATATTTAACAAATTTTATTTCTAGTGACATTTGTTTCTCCCATTAAACGTCTCTGGCTGAAGTTAAAATAAGAAGTTAACATCCATAGGGTAATAAAATGTTCAAAAGGTGGCGGGCGTGGTGTCGAAAAGGTATAAATAGAATCCCAAAATAAACCGGATGACAATTAAAGACCATAACCCCAACATTAACTGTGAATTTGATATCTTGAATTATAATAAATGATGAATTTTCTAATGATAATTAACCATTCGAGTATTACTATACTACAATATGCATCAATTATTTCCTTTGCATTCGCCGTTATGTTAAAGTAATCGTTTTCAAATTCTTCTCAAGTATTTGAATTTTCCTCCCTTCTATTGCTTTGTTCGATTTTTAATTGACTTCATTGAATTCTTTCAAGAGACTATAACATAGGTATTTTCTAACCTAGCTTGCAACTGCCCGATTTTAGCTTCTCTACATTCGTTTAGAAAACTATAAAGTCGCGTTAATTGTCCTTTTATGCTACCACGCTTTAGTTTATTTCACTCATTGTGAACCTAGCCCGTAATGAGGTGAGGAACTAACCACACTGTATTTCGTTATTTTCTACTTGTTAGGATAATTGAAAGAGATGGAATCGACTCACGCTACCGCTTATTGTTACTGCTTCTGAATCCGATTCGATTGGGCCATCTTTTGCTTTTGTCTTACACCCTCTGTCCCGAAAGTAACCGCAATAGTTCGAAATAAAGCACGCTATGTATGTTATGTCCACAAAAATCATTGTATTTATTCGAAATATTCTCCATGTGCTACAATACATCGATTTGCACGGTCAACGAGTGCTTCAAACGACTTTTTCATATCGATCTCTGGGATGGCCTTTAGGATGCCGGTCGTCGATCTTTGAATGGCGTCTACGGATGCATAACGAACTCCTTTCTGCTTCAAATGAAGACGAGGGAACAGGAAATAATCGCATGGGGACAGATCAGGCGAATACGGTGGGTGCTGTATCGAATATATTTCATTTTTCGCCAAAAATCGGTGACAATCGTTGCTCGATGACACGGTGCGTTATCGTGCAGTAATCTCCAGCTGCCTGGCTCGCGATATTCGGGCCGAACACGACGAATGAGACCCAGCAAACGCCTCATAACATCGAGGTAATATGCACCATTAACCGTTGAGCCGTATGGAACGAACTCCTTATGGATAATTCCCTTCGAATCGTAGAATGAAATCAGCATTGACTTGATTTTCGACTTCTCCATTCGTGATTTTTTCGGATTTCCTTCTTCTGGTGACCTCCACTCTGCGCTTTGACGTTTGCTTTCTGGTTCGTATTGAAAGCACCACGTCTCGTCACCAGTCACAATCGTTTTCAAGAAGTTTTCATCTGCACGGGCTCGTGCAATAATGTCTTTGGAGTGTTCGATTCGAAGCGTTTTTTGGTCGTCGGTCAATTTGTGCGGAACAAACTTTGACTTTCTTCAAACCAAGGGTTTCAGTCAAAATGCGCTGAATAGTTGTTTTAGGGATGCCAAGCTCCATTTCCATAAATCTCACTGACGATTTCTTCGAAATTTTCACAAATTCGCGCACTTTTTCCACATTTGCCTCGGCCAAAGTTGTCGAAGCACGACCGGCTCTTTCGTCATCGTTAACATCTTCTCTGCCTTTACGAAATCGTCGATGCCACTCGAACACTTGCCTCTTCGACAAACAATCGTCGCCATAAACAATTTGCAGCATTTCATACGTCTCGGTTGCAGTTTTTCCAAGTTTAAAACAAAACTTAATATTGACTCGTTGTTCGTGACTCATTTTCTGACCGTTTACGAAAAACACTCTCACAGGATGCGTGATGTATCAGCTGACTATGCACCAAATGTCATGAAAATTTGTCAGGTTGGTAAGGGTTGGTAAGAGTCCCACTACAATAATCAATCAACTATCAAGAGATGACGCCACTGGTTTCTGATTTATAGACGCATTGCGGTTACTTTTGGGACAGAGGGTGTACACCCGAATTTCTCTTAACGATATTTAATGATTGACATGTGGACGGTAAGTGTTTATTCAAATTTTTGTTATTACCGGTGGTAACTATGACTACAGCATGGCTATTTCAAAATCATACAGAAATTATATCTAAATCGAACACATTTTGTAACGCCCACTGAAAGTTTACTTCTTGAAGAACAAGGAAAAAGTAAGACACTACAAGTCTGTCATAGAAAGCAGACAGTCGCATTTTCAAAAACACTGTTTCAATCTTGCCTTGAGCAGATTAACAGTTAAACTTTATGCATTCAGTTTCAATGCAGTCGAGAGCCGGTTAACTGTCTTTTCACATATACTTAAGTTCACCGCTTACGTTAATAACACCAGCCGACACGTTTTTGTAACACAGTTCCACCCATCATTTTCACAATGCTAAAGGGTGATTCTCACTACGGCAGCGCATCGCAGCGCGTAGCAGCGCAGCGCGTGGCAGCACGTAACAGCAATATCGGTAGGCTATTCTCATTACAGCAGCAGTAAAGCAACGCAGCGCAGCAATCTCAGATATCAGTTACGCCATTTCTTTTGACTCGTGAACATGTCATTTTCGGATAGCTCTACAACATCTACCGAAGATGTGTTTGCGTTAGCTGTACTATGTTACCATGAAGAAAAACACAAAAAACGAAAGCGACAGTACTGGGTTCACGATATATTTCGAGCAAGATTACAGGAAGGTGAATTCTATACACTTTTTACACGGCTTCAAGATGATGAAAGGAAGTTTTATAAATACTATAGGATGACTCGTGACAAATTTAGCCAGTTAATGGATGTAGTCAGAACCGACTTCACAAAGCAAAATACAAAATTTCGTGACTGCATTGGACCTTATGAAAGACTAACAGTTTTTCTCAGGTAAGTAAATTATTTTCATACTCTTAAAACATATTTATTACTTTTATATCAACATCGCAAAACAATTGCTTACATTTTAATTATCCAAATTCAGTAGTTGCGGCGATGTATAATAAAGGTTGCCAGTTTCCACGGGTAATACCGAATTAGTAGTAGTAGTTGATAAAGAAGTAGATGATGCTAAACCTCACTGCATTAAATACTTGTTGCTTTACTTGGGCTTGCAAAATTGGTGGGAAAGTCTTGACAGTTCTACCCATGTTAATAAAAAATCCTATGATTGGATCATTTAATAGGTCGTAGTTCTGTTTTGACTGCTGCAGTGCTTCCTGTCCCAGTCTTTTTCGCGTTTTTCTTCCACAAATTCCTTAAAAAGTTGAGGGATGCTCTCACCCTTACTTTGGCATTCCTTTTTCTTTGGCCGCTTCCTCATATTTTTGTTGTCAATTTCCGATGCATAGGAATGAGGTGTACTTGGTTGGGAAGGAGTTTCAGGTGATAATATGGAATCCTCAAAATCGTTGACGTGATTGTCCACATGGTCTTCGGCGTCAGAGTCAACTGGTACGTTATCAGACTCATCTTCTTCTTCTGGGTCTTCTAATGTATCGTGACTTACGTTTGAATGTGTTCTGAAGTAAGAATGAAATAGGTTTATATAAATTTTCAGGGCTATTTTTCGTTCACTTACTCTCTATTTTTAATGTACGGCAAAAGGAATGACATAGTGTCCCAGTAACGCCACTTTCTAGTTGTTTTACCAGCTTGTCCACTCTTTGTTACAGTTTTGTTGGCTGCTCGAAGAAAACCGTCCCTCAATGTTTTCCATCGTCGTTTACATGTTTCAACTAAAAAACAGCTTATATCTATAAACAGTATAAACGATATATGAATAATACATATAATTTAAATTTTAATAACGGAAACTTTTTTGAATTGTTTTCATTTCCTTGCAGATTTTTAGCAACTGGTTCAGATTTTCAAACACTCTCGTTCAACTTCAGATTGGGTCACTCCACAGTACAAGGGATAGTTACTACTTCGAGTAATATTATCTGGGAAAACCTTTCAAACATATTTATGCCTTCACCAACAGAAGAATTACTTAAAAACTGCGAGAAAAAATTTGAAAGTGTTTGAAATTTTCCTAACTGTGTCGGTGCACTCGACGGAAAACATATTGAAATTCAAGCACCTGCAGGGAGTGGTTCTCTGTACTTCAATTACAAGATGACATTTTCGATTGTTTTGCTTGCACTGGTAGACGCTGAGTATAAAATTATTTCTGTTGATGTGGGATCGTATGGGAAAAACAGCGACGGTGGTATTTTAAATGATTCAAATATGGGCAAAGCTCTTAGTAATGGTTCTTTTGGTATGCCGGCAAATAAACGTATAAATGACGAAGGAGAACTTCTTCCTCATGTAATAGTAGGAGATGAAGCTTTCCCGTTAAAAACCTATTTAATGCGTCCATATCCAGGAAGAAACCTGTCACCGGATAAACGGGTGTTTAATTACAGACTTTCAAGGGCACGCAGAGTATCTGAAAATGCTTTTGGCATACTTTGTCACAAGTTTCGAATTTTCCTACGTAAAATACAAGTACAACCAAATAACGTAGACAAAATTGTATTAGCGGCTTTATGTTTACATAATTTTCTCAGAAATGACAATGTTTTCCTCAATACATTAGACGAAGAATCTAAAGATAGCGATACTCCAATTTTCAGTAATTTGCGCCGTGTTGGTGGTAGACCCTCTGTAACTGCCGTTGACGTTCGCGAAAAATTTAAAAATTATTTTTGTTCCGATGAAGGCACCATACCTTGGCAAGCAGATCAAATTAATCAGGGAATTGTATAAAGTTAAACTTATAATGTAAAAACGTATATTGTTAGCATCAACCACTTTGTAAAATTAAATAAATATTAGTATACCTACGGTTAGTTTTCAGTTTTTTCCCAATTTCTTTCCAAATATTATCCTTCCTGTTATGATTTAAATAATTTTTATCATTAAGGTCGTATAGTTCCGAATATTCCGAAACTAGCATAATAAATTGCTCTTCGTCCATGTTGCAGTCTTCGCTCGGTCTTCAGTTCTGAGAATACACGGGCAGCACTCGGCAGCAAGCAGCAAAAGAATGCTCTGGCGACAATTTAAAAGTTGCTGTTGACTGCTGCGTCGTGTCGCGGCGCGCTGTGCTGCCGTAATGAGAATCGTTCTGTTTGAAAACATGTAATAAATTCCTGGCAGCATTTTGCTGTCATAGTGAGAATCGCCCTTAAACATTCGTCTGTCAGACGACCTAATCGCTGTAACTCCTTTTACATATGCACACCCTCGCATGCGACCAGGCTAATACTAACTAATAAACGATCTAAGAAGGTACTTAGGAGTTGAACTTTCTATCTCTTCCACTCTAAAAGTTGCATTTACATGTTTTGCGCGGTCTATGAGACGAATGTTTATGAATCTATGGTTAAGTTTCGCGTTCTTCCTTTGTTAATTCGTTATTTATGTAGACTCTTCAGCTTCTTTATCTTGTATATTTTCTAATTCAATTTTGTAAATCTTTTCCCCTAATTTTGTCACATCTTTGATCTTGGTTTTTGTAAAGTGAGGAATTAATAAATTTGAAACTAATGAGATAAAACGTGTTTAGTTTCAAAATGCACCTCCACCAAAAATGAACCGCTGCATGTACAACTACGAAATGAAAAGTCCATACAGGTGCGGTTAAACCTAACTAAATAAATACAGGTTCGGTTAAGAATAACTTAACAAGTTACATCTACCATTGTATTGCAAAACCAACAAGTGATGGCGAGCGGTGGGAATTGAATTGAGCAGGTAGGTTTCATCCTTCTTAGACATAATTAGTTGGATGAATGCATGCAGAATTCAAGTGGCGTGCACGTTTTTTTACTTTTAGAATAATTAAACACACTGTACACAATTTGACGAGCCTGACTATTAATGACAACTTTGCTAGCTTTTGTATCACTTGACATCATCTATATATATATATAATTTCCTTATTTGTGTGTTCCTCTTTTTTGTATATCCAGAGCTTTTTGAAGCGCACTGATGGGCTAGAAAGCTGAAAATTGGCATGCATGTAGTAAAACGCCTAGGCCAAATCCTAATGTAGCCGGATTATTGATTTTTGGCCTGTGGGCGGAGAATTAAGACGAAAAAGGGGCGTGCCAAAATTCAATTTTTTAACATTTTAGCTTATATTAAAGCCCCCTAATGACATAGGAAGCTGAAAATTGCCTAGTCCTAACAATCCTGAAATGAAAAATATTTTTAAAAAGAATTGAAATAAAAATCTTTTGTACTATTTCGTTAATTAATTAAGTTCATTTGTATTGTACTTTTCTTTGGGTTATAAAATTCGCCTATTTGGAAAAAAGAACTTCATCAACATCATTTTGTAAATAAATTTCTTGCTTTTTTCCTGTCAAGCAGTTTTCTCTCTCTTCCTGCCTGACAGGGACAGGCTTAACAGCTAGTGTAAATGATAAATTTATAGAAGACACTAATTTTCACTTTAGCCAATATACTTAAACGAAGACGATTATGTCGCTGCGTTGAACGCCACTGAATAAGCACGTACTGCTATAAACAGCAAGAATGGGACTATCGAAATCACTCGTTGGTTTTGCTGTGCCCCGCAGAGAGAGTTCAAAAAGCAACTTTCACTGCAAATTGTTATGTTGGCTACACTTAGTAATAGTATAGAGTTAAGTTAGCAAGTAATAGATATAAGAATGTTCACCTAGTAATAAAGAGGTTTCTTTAATAAATAATGTAACTTCAATGTAACAATATATAAAATTAAAAGTGTTAGTCAAAACACGGTGTTTCAAAATAAACCACACCTCTAAAACATGAAACAAATCATCGCATCAGAACATCTACGATAAAGGAATGTAATTTTATTCCTGAAACAGTAGATATTTCTGGCGTCATTTTGGTTGCAAAAATTTATTGCATTTTCTGCCGGTGCTCATCTCCGGTGTGATAAAAGAAAAGGAGAATCTCAACTCTGCTAAGAGTTTCCGTCGCGAGGGAAGCTTCCGATGGGGAGGAGCCGACATTGTCGGTTTTTCACTGTCTTCTTTCGATTGCCGAAGCCTGCGGCCCCGGAAATCGAAAGATTTATATTAAAGTGTGTTAGTCCATTTGGACAATTTTGAGACACCGCCTCCAGGAATCTCCCCACCCTCCCTTCCGGGATTCAGCATCGAAGAGTCAATGGACGAAGACTCCTCCCCATCCAGGCCGGAATATCCTCTCCCCGCCCCCGCGGGCGCAATCTGTCCTTCGGTAGCATCCCACGACCACTTAATTGCCCGGACGATATGCTCGAAAATGCAATTATCGAGTTGGCGAAGGAACTGAGGAGACGGCGCAGGAAATGTGTCGCAGCGTCGTCTACAACCCGCCTCGCCGCCTCCGCAGCGGCCTTGCTCGCCCCTTGCGTCCGAGGAGTCGGTCTCTGACTCCAGACTAGAGGAAGTCGACGCTGGGGTATCCAAAACCGGCAGAAAGCGCAAAGCGAAGAAGAGCCTAAAATATTCAATCATTCATTTCATCATCATCAACTATCGAAAAGCTGATTAGGTTAACCTATACAAGCATTTAATGCAGATCGACTGGACGGAGGTTTTTTCTGAAAGTGATATTAATGCCGCATGTCAGAGAGATTTACAACACCTTATATCGGTTTGTCCCACTGAAGCGCAGAAGCAATAGTATGTCCCCAATATGGTTCAATCTCGAACATATTACCGACATTAAACGTAAAGATTCTCATCACAGGGTAACGGTGCCCTTTATAATGGTGTATGGTGAATGAAACACCAACTAAAATAATAATAATAGAATAGAATAGAAACGTAAAGACTGTCATCGTGTGAAATATAGAGATTGCAAATTGCCGTACCATCTCCGCGCATTTCGTGAATTAAGAGAAAAAGTTAAAACAAACTCTAAAGTGCTTTTCAACGAATATATGTCCAATATTCAGACAAACCTTGCGGCAAACCATGAACAATTATCGGCGATTTGTTCGATCTCGACAGGTTAAGAGCGGTATTCAGAACTCACTATCCAGTGTGAACGGAGATATACTGGATGATCCTATATCTATTGTGAAGGGCTTTCGGGATTTCTTCCAGTCGGTGTACCTTAGATTAATAGACAGAAGCGACAAGGCGTGTCGGCAGCTTTGATGTTCATGTGGTCGATTTGAATGTCCTCGAAATAGCTCAGAAGTTAGCTAACGCCATTTTGAAAATACGAACGGTGCACATGTGTTCGTATTAATTGAAAAATATTAGAGTTTTGGGTATATTAAAAGAATAGTATTTGCTAAAAAGTTAAATCAGTGATACACAACAATAACCGTATATTTTAATTTTAATATGCACACACCATCCCAGAATAATAACATTAATGAAGCTAGCCAAATATAACACTTTCGTCGTATTTAAAACATGGTTCTCGGCCATGCGCATACAAAATTGACCACAAGATTTTCTAACTTTGTCACTTCTGTCTATTCTGTGACCTTACCTAATAGTCGAGCTAATCTATTAGTTACCGTTCCTTCGTTTACTTCGCCTGATGTTATACGGGCTGTTCGGAAGTTAAAGGTAATAATAATAATAATAATAATAAACGTTTATTGCCCAACAGGTAACCCCAATTACAGGACAAAAATAAAAAAACATAGTGAATACATAAATTAATAATGAAGTTTAAAATATACATAATTAAGATATACAAAAAAGAAAAAAAAAAAGACTAATATAAATTAATATATATGCAAAAATGGAAATTAAACAGTAAACTCAGTTATTATTATAACAGAAAAAAGATTAAACAACAAAATTAGACACAAATATTAATAAAGCAATTTACCAATAAAAATGTCACTATAGACCCTTTCTGCATTGTTCGTCATGTTGTACACAGGAGATCTCAATAGAAGATTAGTTCTGGGCGTTGGTAAATTAAAAGTGGAAGTGTAACGAGATGTTAAGCGGGGCACGTTAAAGAAAATACGGGATAGCAGCTCCATACAGTTAATTCTATTGCGAAGTAATTTATGTAAGAATTTGGCGCTCTGAAAGTCACGACGGCATTCCAGAGAACGTAATTGATGCACATTTAGAAGTTCAATGTATGAGGTATGCCATGGTGGATATACCCCGTCTAATTTCAGAGATAAAAATTTTAAGAATGGACGCTGAACACGTTCCAGCGGCAGCTTGTGGGAAATATAAGAAGGAAACCAAATAATAGAGGAAAGTTCCAACTTCGATCTCACGAACGTGAAATATAGTGTTTTGAGAAGCGCAGTATCACGAAAAAACCTTGATGATCTCATAATAAACCCTAAAACGCGCGAAGCAGATGCACAAACATCTTCAATATGTAAATTAGAAGAGAGTGTCGGATCAAAGAGGACACCAAGATCCCCAACACTTTTAACTTTAGGAAGTTCAACATTCTTAATATGGTAATGAGAATAATAAGGATTAGTTTTACGTGTGAAGGACAGGAAGTAACACTTACCAACATTGAGGACCAAATTATTTGCGTCAGACCAATCAACTAAGATGTCCAAGCCACGCTGAAGACATTCCATATCACCATCATTAGCGACTGTAGAAAACAATTTAACATCATCAGCGTAAGCAAGAACATGACAAGGCAAGGTCTCCAACAAATCATTAATAAATAATATGAAGAGTAGCGGACCCAGATTGGATCCCTGTGGTACGCCACTCCAGGACATAAATTCAGACGACACGAAGCCATTAAAAACACAACTATACTCGACTCGCCGAACAGATGCAGTAGCAAATTATGGCAACCTTGCAATGCAAATGTCCGACTCACACAGCATAAATCACATGTAAACATATCAAAATAATAACCTCATTTTGTATTTGACATAAATAAAAATTGCAAAATAAGTACTAAAATAATTTTCTTATTTCCTCAAGTATGTTTTGTTGAATTAAATTATGCATCTCCAATATATAGAATTATATATAGTAAATAAAAAATACACAATGGTTTTAAGAAGATCTATGTAATATATAAATACAAAATAAGGAAACAAATAATCAATTTTTTTTTTTGGTACGTATTTATATAAGAAACAGTATCCTAGAAAATTAACTCACTGTACAAATAGGTATAATCAAAAATAATAAATTTTATACATATTACAAAAATTTAATACAGTAAAGGAATTAATTATGACACACTAAAACGTTCTTAACATGTATCTTCTTCGCTATTAGATGATGTAGACGAATCATCATTAATTGTAATGATTAACGGCTCTATGTGTATATCTATGAGATTGTCAAGTTCCCACATTTCCTTCTCTGTTTGAATAACATGTTTAATAGCATTTTGCCAATTTTCAACAGAAATATTGTCAATACCTCGTTGAAATAATTCTTTCACGTCTGCCAATTTAAATGTGGTGTTATGCCTCGCAACATACCCCTTCACTTGTGCCCATATTAGTTCAATCGGGTTTAATTCACAGTGATAAGGGGGAGTCTAAGTACCTTTCTATTAGTGTTTTCTATTAATTCATTAACAGCATATTTCGGAGGGCCAGATAAATGTTCTTTAATTAAAGCTAACAATTCTGCTTTTACCATGTTTTCTTCATATGCAATACTATTTTCCCTCATCCAGTTTTGCATTCCTAATTTGCGACTATTAGTTGTAGGTGGCTTATTCAATTTACTACTATGGTACGGAGCATTGTCAAAAATTATAACGCAATTTTCTTTTAAATTGGGAGAATACATCTCATCCACTCTTCAAACCTTTCTGCGTTCATGTCTTCATGATAATCTACTGTTCTCTTTGATTCAAAGAGGAGTAAACCATTTTCTACAAATCCTTCATCCGAGCCAATGTGTGCAATTATAAATCTTTTGCCTTTGCCTGAAGGATTTTTAAGACCTGTACTTAAATCTTCTATAAATGCTTGTCTTGCAGTGACAACAGACATACCTGTCCATACTTTATTTACAGTATGTCCAGCATTTACCCAAGTTTCATCCAAGTAATATATCGGGGTACCATTTTCACGATATTTCTTAATTTCACGAAGGTATTTCCGTCTCCAGGTAATAATGTCATCTTTTCTTTTAAAATACTATTTCGAGCTCGCTTATTATAACTACAAACATAATTATCTTATGATTAGTATATGGAATTTAAAGTAATAAATATTTGTACAGAAAGTTTAGTTCCTTTAATAATGATCTGAGAGTCGTAATTTTGAAATTAGGAATGTCATCTCTTTCATTTATCACTGTGAGAACTTTTTGAACTGTTGGAGGTTCATTTTTAAAAAGAATGAATGTACAATTCTTCGTATAGCATTTTTCATTTCATCATCCACCATATCTAAAACAGCCCTTTTTCTATGATATTTTTTTGGTGGTTGTAATTCGTGATTAGTGTTATATTCTTTCACAATATTGTAAACACTGCGTTCACTAATTCCTGTAAAAGATACTATAATAGTTACTATGATTTGGTTATCGTTTTTGGAAAGATACCTGCTGCTTTGGCTGTCATTTCAACACTAACAATTTTAGAAGTGCTAGGCTCTTCTTGAAATGTTTTAAATATATTCAAAACCTTCTGTTTATCTTCTACCGTAAAAGTTTTGAAACTCTCTTCTTAGGAGGTGAGTTTTCCATAATGTAAGTATATACGATAATATAGCAAGAAATAATGTATAACCTACAAAACAATAATGTATTATTGGTGCACTAGAACGATCGATAAATAGTCTTCAGAAACACTGGTTTATGAAATATAATAGATAATGGATCATTTACAAAGAAAGCTAATAAAATCTAATATTCCAAATGCAATATGGACTCGATTTTTATTCTATTGTAAGCGGCCACCCTGATCGACCAATTACAAACGTTATTGGTTATGTGACCTATTAAACACACATTGTTGCCATAATTTACTACTGCATTTGTTCGGCGAGTCGAGTATAGATCTATTTAGTGTGCAAAGGTTCGGCGGAAAACCAAAGAAATCTAGCTTATGCAACAATAATCCATGATCAAGAGTGTCAAAAGCATGGGAAACGTCGGTGTAGATCGTATCTACCTGTCCCTGACTATCCAATACCTCACTAGTGTACTGCGTAAAGCAGGCCAGATTTGTAATTGTTGAACGACCCGCCATGAAGCCATGTTGAGCGGGAGAGACAAATGATTTTATATTTACATATATTATATATTAGAGGAACTGCTCAAATAACTTGGCAAAATTATTCAATATAGAAATGGGTCTATAGTTCTTAATTTGTGACTTATCACCCTTTTTAGAAACTGGTATTATTCGAGAACGTTTCTATTTGTCAGGAAACGTACCTGACTTAATTGCTAAGTTCATTATTTTACACACAGGCGTCACCAAGGCGAAACGTGTATCCCTAATCAGGAAGCTAGGTGTTAAATCCTCACCAGCAGTGCACTTGTTCGGAAACGCACCCATAAGTTCAATTAAAACATCTTCGAACACTGACGGGCAAACGAATGGTGGTAAACGCGGCAGATCAACCGGGAGATCCTGTACACCACGAGTAGTATAAACTTCCGAGAAAACGTTCGCAAAGGCGTGCACAATCTCAAGAGGCTCCTCCACTGATAAATCATCCACCAATAACTTGCCAGGTATACGAGTCGCACCCTTTCTACTCCGAGCAAACGACCACAGACGCCTTGGATCCACCTTGATAGCATCCTCAACCTTGGACAGATATGACCTGTATCCCTCTGAAATTTGCAGCTTCGATATCTCCCGCAGTCTTCTAAATTCTTGGTAGTAATACGGGTCATGTGTGAGTTTCCATTTCTTTCTGTAGTTCTCCTTGACTTTAAGATTACGCCGGATTTCAGTGGAAAACCACGGAGAAAAATTAGAATTAAGGGTAGAACATTTGGGAACAGAAGACCCAAAAGTCTTACAATACAGGAGATAATAAAATTGATCAACCGCAGAGTTAACATCACTACAGTTATTGGGTAAAGGTAAGTTTACAATGGGCAGTGAGAGGATTCCTGCATTCATTGTGAGGGACTGTTCATATATCTTTGCAACATCAGTCTGTTATCTTTTCAATCTGTCCATGAAAACGTCAGTGTTTCCGAATATTTGGAAGAATAGTAAATTAGTTCCTATATACAAGAAAGTAGACAGAAAACTACAATTACCGCCCGATTGTCATTATCAACAACTTCCCAAACATGATTAAACTCTGTGTACACATGTATATCTATTGTTAGAAATAAGGTAATAAATGACGCAGAACTACACGAGTAGGGTTTGTTCCCTTAGAGAAGAGCACATACGTCATGAAAATATGCGCGAAATGTGACGTTTCATTGACGGTTACGAAAGTGCATTTCTAGGTCTCATGAATCCATCAGACGTAGATTGAGGTACCGGTAGAAGCATTCAATTCATGGCTTTAATAGTTACTTGGAACTACATTTTCTATCCGACCATATATATATGACCAACATATGCCGACACAGGCAGTTAGAGTTACAGTAGCAGTCGTAGCTTAGCTCATTATCAATTGGAGTTAGAGTTACAGTGGCAGTCATAGCTCAGCTCATCGTCAGTTAAGCAGTTAAAAATCAGTTGTATCTCAGTTCAGTCAAGCAGTTTTGTGAACCACCGCGAAGTTGTCGCAATAATCGTCGTGGTAATAAATAAGTGAAGTAATTCAGTGCGTTATTATTTTCATCACCACCTCGCATCATTCCTTCAAAGAAGGAGGAATCATCAATTCGCTATATACAATAAAAGGGCCGATATCAACTTCTTAGTGGTTTTATTTTTTGGTAATCAGTAATCAGTCGTCGCGTTTCTTCTGTTTCGCTGTTTCGTGTCTTTGCTAGTTGCTAGTGCTCTCTTTTCATCATGGACAGATTTATAGTAAGGGAAAAGGAAGCCTTAGACATCGACAGTTCTTCTGCATCTGAGGAGAGTGGAGATGAATATAGGGATATTCCAAAGAGAAAAAAATTACGCTGTATTCATCATCTAGTAATCAGAAAACGTAAAACCAGGACCAAGCCAAGTCCAACATAACCGCCACTATAAAGAAGAATATATAAATTTTGGATTTACGTGGACAGACGTGGGGGACAAACCTAGTCCGAAATGTTTGATGTGTGGCATAGTGTTGTCAAATGAGTCTATGGTACCTAACAAGCTGAAAAGGCATTTGGAACGGAACCACCACAGCGTCTCTCAAAACCACGAGAATATTTCCAACGCCTGTATACTTCCATTCAAGCCTCTTCTGTCATGATAGAAAAACGAATAGAGCTCTCAGATAAAGCCCTTTTGGCATCATTCAAAATTTCTGAAATTATTACCAAGAGACAGAAACCCCATAACATCGGCGAAGAGCTTATATTACCGGCATGTAAAGAAATTGTTCCTATTATGTTGGGACCGGAAGCAGTTGAACAGATTTCAAAAGTACCTCTGTCCAATGATACAGTTCATCGGCGCATTAAGGACATGCCACTTGATATTCAAAGTAATATCATAAAAAACTTAACAAACACGCAATTTGCTCTACAGTTAGATGAAAGCATCGACATTTCAGCAAAAGCTCAATTATTAGCTTTTGTGAGATTTGTTTGCGTTTCAGAAATTATTGAGCAATACCTATTTTGTCGAGAACTGGAAACAACAACCACTGGAGCTGATATATTTGCTGCTGTTGATAGTTTCTTTCAAGATAACGGACTCAAGTGGACGGATTGCATTGCTTTATGTACTGATGGCGCTGCTGCAATGACAAAAAGTATAAAGGGGTTTCTGACACTTGTGCGGAATAGAAACCCATTAGTAATAACTACTCTACGACTACTGCATCAAGTGAGTTGAACACAGAGGAAAAAATCAGATAAAGGAACGCATAATAGGGCACCTATCTGACTTGCAACTAGGGATATCCAAATACTTTCCCTCGATCTCGACTACTAGCTGGGAGTGGCTGATTGCACCTGACGAAGAAAATGCATTCAAAGCAGAATTAAACTCCTCCGAGAAACAGCAACTTATAGAAATATCATCGGATACAGTCCTGAGATCGAAGTTTAGAGAAAATGCTCCCTGTGTTTTTTGGATCTCAATCAGAAATGAATATCCGGATATCGCGAATAAAGCAATATCTCTTTTACTGCCTTTCTCTACGTCCTACTTGTGCGAGTCTGGATTCTCTATATTGAAGAATATAAAATGTGACCACAGGTCTCGTCTACTTGATGTGGACGGCGAGATGAGAGTGTGTCTGTCAAGAAGTCGTCCGCGCATAGATACACTTTGCAGAAATCACCAGGGACAAGTATCTCACTAGTTTTAGGATTTATGTCTTTATATTTCTGATGTTGATGATTATTTTTTATGTTCCTGCTTAAGAGTCATAACTTTCTGTTATGTTTATATTTTTCTGTTTAAGAATCTTACGCAATAAATTTCGAAAATTTGTTTCTCATAGTCGTTCCATAATAAAAAGAAGTATTGTAGGTACTTTATGTGTTCGCTTTTCTTGCATCTAGATAAGAAGTAACATGTGGGGTGTCGCGAAAGTTTGAAACGTACTTTGGTGTGTCCCAAAGGAAAAAAGGTTGAGAACCGCTGATCTAAGGCACTAACAATTTCATTATGAAACTCGCACAGAGCCGTCTGAGTACTTCTGAATTTAAGAAATCCATGTTGATGATTGGAAAAAGATTATTATGTAAGAAGAATCTAGTAAGCTGATCACTAATTGACATTTCAATGATTTTGGAGAAACTCGACAAAAGACTAATAGGCCTAAAATTATCATAGTCATTAAGATCGCCTCTCTTACACACCGGATTAACAACAGCCATCTTGCATTTGTCTGGAAATTTTGCACCTACTAGATTGATAATATGTAGTAATGGCACAAAGAATTTTAACTTTTTAATCAGATTGTTGGAAATATTGTCAATTCCACAAGAATCGGAACACTTCAGTCTATCTATCAGATCAGATACATCATAGTTCGACAGAGAGCATAAAAACATGAACTTAGAATGCAAAGGGATCTTATTCAGCAGTAGATCAAATTTATCAAGAGCAAGACAATGTATACTGTGAGATGATGTAAATCGTTTATTGCAATTATTAGCAACCTCAGCATCAGAAAAACCAGTATTACCACTCCCAATAACAACCCTAGTACTTTTCGAAGTTTTATTATGGAAATTGTTTATTATTTTCCAAACAGTTTTTGATTTGTTGACAGCTGTCTTTATTTCTATTCTATTCTATTATTATTTTAGTTGGTGTTTGAGCTATCCGTAGCTCTTTTCACTCACCATACACCATTATAAAGGGCACCGTTACCCTGTGATGAGAAATTTAAGGAAAATACATATATAGGAGAGACTTTCCTCGGGCCGGAGCTCCAGCGACGCTAAAGACAACTCGAAATGGAGCCTCGGAAAAACATATACCACCACCTAAAGCATGGATGCACAGACCGCGGCCCGCCTGTCGAATACTGGTGGCCCGCCGACAGCAAAAATAATACTCTCGTACATTCGAAGAATATTACTTCTATTCCAGAATAAAACCAAAAAAATATGTTCGAAAAGTAATTTGAATCTCGCGCGCGCTATTTGAATCTAGCGCCCAAAAATGCTAAGTCAAGTAACATGGCTTGCTGCCTTTATATAAAGTTCAAAATAGTAGAGAAATCAAGAATTTTCTAGCGCGGTGTGAGCAAGCGATATAGCAATAGTCCCGAATTCCCGATTGCTCGCGTAGGTACGAGTAGATACACGAAGCTTCCAGAGTCGTATGCGCGGTATAAAAGCCACGCTAACCGCAGCGACCGACAGTTCGGTTTTAATTTGAGTGAAATGTCAACAGGAAGAAATAAGCGCGAAAATACAAAGCGAAGTAATAAGTGATTGAGAATAAGTGCAGTTTAATAGTGTTTTGGGAGGCAATAGTTCTAGTGTAGATTTTAACTCGACTAGCCGGTGTCATATATTTTGATCCACATTCAACGTAGATTTCCTGTTAACCCGTCAAGTGCCGTGTATAATTGTGTTATGAAATCGTAAGTAAAACTCAGTTATTAATAAGTGTTTCCCTACCAATTTAATCAATTTTAATCAAATTTAGCTTTAATGTTAGCCAAATATTAAAATAAAACAAAGAAATTACTATTTTTATCAGAATTTCTCTAACTGTAATAATTACGTCATTATTTCAGATATAAAATCTGTATAAAAATCTTAAAATTTCTGAGGAATTTAATCAATTATTTTTGATAATTTAAAAAAGAATGGGTAATTTAAGTAGGTACTGTAATTGTTTTTAGGTGCTGTGTTAATCCTAGCCAGGATTAGAACGCAACATGGAGAAGCCAGGACCTAGTAAAAAACGTAAGGTTAAAGGTGAAAATCGGCAGTTTCAAGAAATTTGAACTGAGAAATACTTTTTGTATGGTCGCATAACAAAGTCGTTTGTTTAATTTGCAAGAATTCTGTTGCGATTGCAAAGGAATATAATGTAAAAGGCACTATGAAACGCAGCATCCTTCTTTTACCAAGTTTACAGGCGAATTAAGAAAGCAAAAAATGTTGTCTTTAAAACGGGAGCTTATTGGTCAGCAAGCTATGTTTACAAAACCCATTCAAGATTCAGAAACAGCTACAGAAGTTAGTTATGAAATTTCTCGAATGATAGCAAAGCGAAGTCGCCCCTTCAATGATGGCGATTTTGTAAAAGAATGCATAGAAATTGCCGCTAAGAAAATGTGTCCAGAAGCAGCAAAAAAGTTTGAGAAAATTCAACTGAATCGTATGACTATCCAAAGACGAATTATGTCTTTGTCAGGTAATATTGCGGAACAATTAATTGAAAAAACTAAGATCATTGAATTTTTTCATTAGCACTCGACGAATCCACTGATATTAGTTCCACAGCTCAACTTCTCATATTCATACGAGGTGTTACTCAAAATTTTGAAGTCTTAGAAGAGTTATTCGGAATGTGTTCATTGAAAGGTCAAACCAAAGGAGTTGATATACTCAATGTACTTTTGGATGAGTGTTCAAAAACTGATTTGGACTTATCAAAATTATCGGGAGTTGCGACTGACGGTGCTCCTTCGATGATTGGTGTCAATTCCGGGCTAGTTACTTTACTGAAAAAGCATCTGCAAGGAAAAAACAAACGCTGAAGATCTCATGCAGTTTCACTGCATTATACACCAAGAAACCCTCTGTTCTAAAAAATTGAATTTCAAAATGTCATGAAAGTGGTAGTTTCGACTGTAAATTTCATAAAATCACGAGGACTCAATCACAGACAATTCAAACAATTCCTTGATGACATCGAAAGCGAATACGGAGATTTACTGTATTATACAGAAGTAAGGTGGCTAAGCCGTGGATTGACACTGGAACGATTTCTAAATTTAATAGAAGAAATTGGAATATTTCTGGCGGAAAAGCAAAGGGATGTCCCGGAACTTAAAAATCCTGATTGGTTGTGTGATTTGGCTTTTTTAGTTGACATTACAAATCATTTGAATGTCTTGAACACACGGCTTCAAGGCAAAAATCAACTGATATCCCAGCTCTACGCTCATGTATCATCCTTTCAATGCAAGCTGACACTTTTCAGATCACAATTGAATTCTGGAAATTACAATCATTTTCCGAATTATAAGAAAATGGCTGAAAAATTCAACAAAACTGCGATTAATTTCAGTTATGTAGAAAAGCTAGATATTTTGATTCCATCTTTTCAAGACAGATTTTCGGAGTTTAAAAAGTGAAACCTCTGTTGGACATATTCAGCAATCCTTTCACGATTTCAATTGAAAATGCGCCAGAGTCAATGCAGTTAGAAATTATCAACATTCAAAACGATCAAGATTTACGCAACAAATTCAACGAAGGAGACTTGCTGAACTTTTACCGCTGCATTGATAAAAATATGTACGAAAAGTTGCGCATAAACGCTCTGAAATGTGCCAGCTTATTTGGTTCTACCTATATATGTGAACAAACTTTTTCAATACTAAATAATAATAAAACAAAAAATCGAAACCGCCTTCCAAATGAAAGTTTGGAAGCAGTTTTACGTGTTGCTACAAGTAAATTTGAGCCAAATATAAAAAGATTGTAAGCACTATGCAGTGCCACGCTTCAAATTAATAAATTCTTTTTGAATTTTAATAAATTATTATCAATTCTTTATTGTCTTTAATTATCTATACTTCTGGCGGCCGGCCCGCCATCAGTTCATGATTTGCCCGAGTGGCCCCTAGTCTTCATAAGTCTGTGCAACCATGACCTAAAGGAACGGATAAGAAAAAAGAAAAGGAATGAGTTACAAAAGGATTTTACAATTTACTAAGAAAACATACAGACATTTATAGATATTAAAATTACAAGATGATAGTAAAGAGTGAATAGAATGAGGCGGAAAATATCCTAACCCAATCAAACCTTGAATTAAATTATCGATGTGACAACGATTAAGTGGACCATTGAAAAATAGGTGATTTGTATCATCCAACTCCCCACAATCACAATTGGGAGATTCAGATAAATTAATTCGATGTAAATGAGAAGGGAAAAGACCATGCCCAAATCTCAACCTGCACATCGTTGTGATAAAAGATCTATTAACAAATGGGATGACAGAAAACCAAGGATGACTGGGAATATCCGACTGTATCTTAAAATACGATCTACCACGGAGTGGAGAAGAGGCTAACCAATATTCTTTCCATCTATAACTGAGCTCCTTGGTCAAATCATGAAATAAATCTTTGTAACCAATTTTAATATTATATACTGGCATGTATCTTCCTGAGTTAGCTAACAAATCTGCCCTTTCATTGTGTTCAATTCCACAGTGTCCGGGAATCCAGCACATAATGATATTGATGTTATTGGAATGAGCATCCTGTAACATTTCTCTTATTCGGAAAATAAGGGGATTGTTATTACAAGAAGAAAATTTTTTAATTGCCATAAGAGCGCTCTTACAATCAGAAAAAATAACATTATTGAGAAACTTAGTAGACCGAATATAAATAATCGAAATGTAAATACCAGTTAATTCTGCTGTGAAAATAGATGCATAATTGCAAATGGAACCAGAGAAGATAAAATTGGTAGACAGGGAAAATATGCCTAAAGAGATAGAATCTGGATTAGAATACTTAGAGCCATCGGAAAAGAAAAGATTAAAGTTAGGCCAATGGTTAGAAACATATTCTGTGAAAGCGGAATTAATACCCGGAAAGGGGGAAGTATGAGGAAAAAAGGCTATCTTAGGTTTGAAAAATCTTTGGAAAAATTAAGTCTAAATGGTTCTGGGAGAATTTCAGACCATAAGACATCTTTGTAGATAAGGATTTCCGATAGACATGTGGAAATGAGAGGCATTGGGGAACGATAGTTTCTTTCCTGCAAGTTGCGAAGTAAAGATTTCAAGGAAGAGATGACCAGACTGTTTGAACGACTCATATTTCTCAATAAATAGCGTTTTGTTAAGAGTCGAAATCTAAGAATCAAGGAAGGGTCAACGGCTACCAATTGTAAAGCATTTGTGGGTGTAGATCTAATATATAATAATTTATATTATTATTATTTATATTATATAATTTATGCAAGTAGCTATTTGCGCAAGATGCAAACAAAGAGCATCCATATTCAAATCTGGATGGAAGAATGAGGAGGGTCTGAGGATCACAGCCCCACCTCTTACCGCACAACGAGCGATTAATAGATTTGTGGCAACTAATAACCAATTGAGAAATATGATATTTCCAGTTCAATTTCGAGTCCAACCATAGACCCAGATAACGAATTGAAGGCTTAGGAAAGAGAAAGGAATCCTTAAAGAGTAAACGAGTAGATGGCGGGAAAATTTCTCCCTTTCTGGAAAACCAAACAACACAGGATTTGTTTGTAGATAAAGTCAGACCCCTCGAATCTAACCAATTTCCCACCTCAATTAGGGCGTTATTCATTTCATGCCAAACATACGTCGGATGATTAGTGTGGGAATAAATAACTATATCATCTGCATACTGAAGGCATTTAATATTGGGATTAATATGTATTATATTAACCCGACATATAAATGTTATATAATAACGGACTTAATATACTACCCTGAGGTAGACCCACAAACGATGTCCTACACAATGGAGAGGCTCTTATAGAGAGAATCTTCTCAGAAATCAGTTTCTTGATACAATTTATAATTGTAAGAGGAAGCCTCGTCGTCAATAATTTCTGAACCACTTTTCTTTTAGAAAAAGCGGACAAAATGTGAGAAGATAAAATAGTGGTGCAATCTAATGTAGGTCTATAAGATCTGAAGCCGAATTGACTGTCATCTAAAATAAAATGATGTTCACACCACCAATTAATTCTATGTTTCAAAAGTCTCTCAAATGTTTTCCTTAATCAGGAGAGTAACGAAATAGGTCTAAAGTTACTAACCACTGAGGAGTCCTTGCCAGGCTTGAGAATAGGACATACCGCAACATATTTCCAGGCTTTAGGAATAAGGGAGCGACCACACAGAATATTGTTAAAAACCAAGAAGGAAGTCTAAAGCTACCTCAGGAAAATGACTGATTATTGAATTAGAAATTCTATCTAATCCAGGGGCAGAATCCTTACCCTCAGCAATGGAGTTGCGAAGTTCGGCACTAGAGAAAGGAGAGGAAAGTATGTTTCCATTGTCCAAATTGTCAAACGAGACCTCATTAAAAGCAGGAACATGGCAAGGAGCTAAAGAAGAAAGAAATTCCTCCTCCCATTGCGGATTGAAAGTAGAATAGTTCATTTGAGATCTGGCGCAGGCTTTGGAATATCTTCTAACAGATTTCCAAACGTTGCTGATATCTGATGTTCTATTCAAGGAATTACATAAATTTCTAAATCTAGACCACTTTTTCTTGTTGAGGATAACCTTACATAATGCGATATATCTTTTTGCTATTAAATACGCATCCATTGAACCCGAACGCTTAAATTCCCTAATTAAGGATTTCCTTAGCTTCACTATTCTTGAACATTCCTCATCCCACCACGGACAGGGATCATATCGATGGCGATGTACACTCCGTTTGGGGATGGACTTGTCAACCGATAAAATGATGAGATTTTCAAAATCCTCATAAGAGAATGGACAATTTCTTCCAAAGCCATTGATAATTTCTGAGGCGAAGCGATCCCAATTAGCTTTAGCGCAATTATATTGGTTTTCATGAGACTCAACATTAATATTCAATGTAGGAATTGAGGAATTAATACAGATATGGATAGGGAAATGGTCGCTGCCAAGAGAGTCTTCAAGAGTTCTGGAAGAAGAAGATAAAGCAATATCATCAGAGCAAAAAACTAGGTCAATAATACTTGGATTAGAATTGGGAGGGAGTAAAAGAGTGGAACAACCGTCATTAATATTCACCAAATGCAAGTCTTCACATACTTTTGACAGAATATTACCTCGACGATTATTGGAAAGACTACCCCAAGGATGGTGGTGAGCGTTGAAGTCACCAACCAAGATAAAAGGAGGGCGAACAAGAGAGAGAATATTATGCCATTGAGTAGAAGCAAGTTCACAGTCAGGAGGAATATAACCGGAACTATATTCAATACACTAGATGATAGAATTAGGAAATGACATTTATCAGGAAGTTGACAGTTAGGAACAAAGCTCGAATATTTAATCCCTCGCCTGATTAGAATAGAGGTGCCCCCCGGGATTGGTGGAACAATTATGAGTAGCATAATAACCAGGGGATGTAATAAAATTGCCTTCTCTTAACCAGGTTTCTGTAGGAATGATAAATTTTGGTTTAATTGTGGAATCTTTAAGAAATGAGAAAAGGTTTGCTTTGTTTTTAGAGTAACTACGCATATTCCAAAGGAGGATATTTAATGCACTTGTGCTTGTGTTTCCTGAGTCTGTATAAGCCATGACAATTTTTCATGATGAATGGAAGGGATGAACTCCTTGAAAAAGTTAAATAGCAAATCCTTATTTGTGACGAAAGCCTCTTTAAAAGAATTAATTAAATAGTTATCATTTAAGAAGTCATTGAGAGGGACAGAAGCTTGGGTATTATTATTAAGAAGTTTAGAAGTATCGTTATAGGCGGAGGGAATGGGAGAATTGGAAATTCTACCATTCTTGTTAATAATAAAATCTTGATCATATGAATTTTTGCGTTTTATGGAATGTTGCTGCGTCTTAGTAGGTGGTTTATTAAGGGAGAAGTATTTCTTTTGTTGAATCAATTGGGAAAAGGAATTTTTGTATAGGAAAAGATTGAGATAAAGAAATTATAGGTGGTGTATTGCAATTTGGCAAGTTAGGAAAATTCTCATTATTAACTTGTAGAATCGGATGTTCCGAGTGTTGAAGATGGGCAAAATCACTTTTACAAAGGACTGCTGCTTCGAAAAATGAATAATTGTAGGTTGCCATGCAGATTTTAATTTTTGATTGATAAGCAAATTCAGGACAAACTCTTTCTTTTGCAGGAGTACCCGGTTCAGTTGAAAGGTGATTCTGTTTACAAAACACACATGAAGGATTTGACTTGTTTTCACAAGAGTCTAGTACATGATCTTTAGCACAAGCTGGATATCGAATCTTTGATTTGCATTGGGAGCCAATATGGCCATATCTACAACAATTTCTACATTGAATAACAGGAGAAATATAAACCTCTGGAATTCTGACATTATAAAAAGGAGTTACATATTTAGGCAGAGATTTGCCTCGGAAAGTAACAATTATGGAAGCAGTATTTGTAGAAAACGGCTTATTCTCCTCCGAGAAATTTTTCTTCTGGATACGTTTCACTCCTAATACCGATTTACCATCACATGTTTTAAGGTTATTAAATATGGTTTGAATGTCAATATTTGGATCTATCTGTCTAATAATGCCCTTGCAGGAAATTGAGTAGCTAGGGATATAACTTTTAAAATTGTTTTGAGAGGCGAAATCCGAGGACAGGAAATTATTAGCAGATTTGAGGGAGGCTGTTTTCAATTTTTCTAACGCCTTCAACCTTATTATTATGAATTAATCTTCCAATTTCCATATCCCGAATCTGACCCGCATTGCCGTCAGTAGATTCCAAGTAGACATTGAAAGGAGGTAAATCAGTTAATTCGAAATTTTGCATATAATTGCTGGCCCTAAATTCATTAGCTTTGTTCCTTAGAACGTTAATAATTTTAGAAGTTAAACTTAGGACTTTTTTGTTGATCGGAATGGTCTCGGATAGATCTGTTACGTTCTGGTTTTTGTTAGGTAAGTAAAAACCATCATCCACAGTTTTTTGTAACTCCGGCAGTAAAGAAAGAGGAATATCGATTTGCGATAGAATGGAAAGATCATTACCTGAGTTGATTTTTGATTCCAGGCATTGTAAAAGGGGAACTGAATCTGAGAAATGTATTATTTGAGATGAATCAGAGGTATCCATATCTGAATTTGAAATAGATTTTGCAGGAACGGGAGGAGAACTTAATTCCCTATTACTAAATAAGTTTTGGGGGAAGCTCGCTCCCCCTTGTTAACATCCATTCAATAAAAAGCAAATAACCGAAATTGAAGAAACAAACTCAATAGAATAGCAATGGGTACAAGGATAAAGGAAATGCAGACTCACCACAGGATATCTATATATCGATAGCACCGCTACTACAAGAGATTTGGAATGCACGTCCGAACACTATCGTAGACCAATGCAGACTCCAGCTGTCTTTATTTGGTTGTCGTAATATTCCTGCTTTTGTTTTTTTTAATTGCTCTAAATATAATTTTTGGTAGGTATATATAGATTTATGTAATCAGAATTAACTTTTGACAAATCATGATATAAATTCATTTGATTCTTTAACTGTGCAATATCATTAAAGGCGTTTCCTTCATTACTAGTTTGTTTATGAACCGATTTGAGCGGAAAACATAGCTCAAAATAATAATTTATTGGTCCATAAAATATTTTAAACGCTACATTCGGACACTTACTTGCAAATAATGTACTCCATTCCTCTGCATCTAAATAACTAATGAATCGCGAAAAATTAACGTTACTAAAACACCTCCGTTTGATCAGATGCGGCACTCTGTCCTTATTCCGAATATTACTATATAATTCTAGAATCTGCGATGAATGATCAGACAAGCCTCTGTTCGCTTGAGTACTATATATTATAGAATCACTACTCAACAAACAATTATCAATACAAGTACTATACTTCGTCGTTATCCTAGTTGGACACCTCACCGTAGCATGATAACCAAGAATAATAATAATAATAATAATAATAATCTTTATTATCCAACAGAATAAAAATTCCAATTTACAGGATAATTCAAAATAAAGAGAAAAAAATTATTACATATGCTCTCAACATAAAAAAGTTAACAATGTGAAAAATATTACATACATATACGACACAGAAATCAAAACAAAAATATTAGTCCTTTACAGAAACAATAACGATATATATATGTCTATATATTAACAAAAACAATAACAATGAGATTATCCAAACGGGTCAAGATCGAGTCTATTACCATTGCTCATCATATGACACAATGGAGCCTTTTTCCAAATATTTGTTCTGCCCCTTAGGTACAAAAATGCATCTGAAGATCGTGTGTTATGAGTAGGCACGGCGAAATTGACTTGAGATAACAGGGCTGGAGAGTCGATATAGTTGTTAATTAGTTTAACCAGGAAAGTTAGACTGGCCTTCTCTCTTCGAGCCGTCAATGACTGAAAACCATGTCTATCAAGAAGAGAGTTATAGTCGACGCCACGAGGCGGATAATAGCCGTCACATCTGTAACTCTAGTATTTGAGGAAGCGCTTTTGAACCCTTTCAAGTGTCATCTGTTGGTATATATAAAAAGGATACCAGACAACAGAACAACATTCTAGTTTCGATCTAACAAAGGCACAGAACAAAGCCTTCAAGGTCGACGGATTATTAAATTGCCGGCAGGTGCAAATCAGAAAACCCAAGGATTTCGTGGCAGCAGAGCATATAGCGTAAATGTGGTCAGTGAATTGTAAAGAACTATCAAATAGAATTCCCAAGTCTTTCACTTGTGTTTTACGTGGAATGTCTAGACTGTCAACATGGTAATTGTAAATAATGGGGTTGGAAGCCTTAGAATATGTGACCACAGCACATTTATTTACATTTAAAAGTAATTTATTATCACTGCACCATCCGTACACCAACTGTAAATTGTTCTGCAGTATGATACAGTCTGCATCTCTACCAATCTCCACAAAATCTTTAAATCGTCGGCATAAGCCAAAACGTCACAGTCCAACAAGGTTAAGAGATC